>JAITYX010000005.1:6357500-7703333 GCA_021018815.1 Talinum fruticosum | reverse complement strand
CCCTTCTCGAATTCGATTTGGTAATATTCACTCCTTAAATCCACCTTTGAAAACACTTGGGACCCATGAAGCTCATTAAGCATATCTTCAAGTCTAGGAATAGGATGCCTATACTTGATGGTTATCTTGTTTATGGCTCGGCTGTCCACACACATTCTCATGGAGCCATCTTTTTGGGGACTAAAAGGGTAGGGACAGCACAAGGGCTTCGACTCTCCGTTACAAGTGCTTTGGCCATCAATTCATCAATTTGCCTTTGTATTAGCTCTTGCATAGGCCTAAATTCATGTTGTTTGGATTTGGAAATGACTCTTCCAAAGTGAGAAGGAGATCAAATTGGTTGGGGTTTTTTTGTGGCTTGGCTTTTGTGATTTGGCTCGGAGACAAAGGGGCTAAAGTGATTTTCTTTCCATCCTTGTTAAAAGTATAAGTGTTTAAGAACCCATCATGCATGACTCTTCTATCCAATAACCATGGTCTCCCAAGTAACAAATGACAAGCATCCATAGGAATAATATCACACCACAATTCATCATGATAAGTTTTGCCAATACTCGAACGAAATGAGGCATCTAGAATTGACTTGAAGGCCTTTACCTTGATTGAGCCATTGGATGTTGTATGGATGTGCATGGACCATAGCTATAAATCGAGCTTTTCCACCATACTTGAAGCGGCTACATTAGCACAACTTATGCTATCCACGATGATAAAGCATACTTTGCCATGAACCGTTCCTCTAGTGTGGAAGATATTCTCTCGTTCTTCTTTTGGGTCTTTGAAACCGCTCAAAGCTCTTCTTAACACTAAGAGCTCACCTTCATCCACTTCCTCTATGACTTCTTCCATTTCATCCACAAGATATAGCTCTTTTTCATGCTCTTCTTCCTCCATTGGTAACTCTTCGTACTCAGCCAAAGTGACCACTCTTCTATTCGGGCATTTTGAGGCAATGTGACCCATAGCTTGGCACTTATAGCACCTTTGGTTTGCATTTGAACCAAGAGGGGTTTGGGCAGATTTAGGATGGTTTGTATGGTAGGTTGTTTTTGAAGTTAGGGTTCTTTTGTGGGGTAGGTTGGGGTTTCCCCTTGTAAAAGGGTGAGTTCTTTTGTGGGGTTATTTTGGGGGTTCTCTTCGAGTAAAATGAGTATTCCTTTGTTGTTCAAACTTGTCAACTAGTTGACATACTTCATCGAATGTAGAGTATTGTTGTAACTCCACCACTTGAGCATATTTTGGATCAAGGCCACCAAGGTATCTCACAGTGGTTTAATCTTCATTTTCTTGGATGCTGCATTTGATCAATAACCTCTTAAACTCACGGGTATACTCTTCTACACTCATGCTGCTTTGGTGTAGGTTGTGGAGTTGTGAGTAGCTATCTTGGATGTACGTTGGGGGTAAGAAATGAGCCTTGAGTTTGGACCTCTTTTGATCTTGGACTTCCTCTTTTGTACTCTATTGTGGATGAGATTCTCCCACCAGGTAGAAGCAAATCCTCTAAGCTTGAGGGTCACAAGTTTCACCTTCTTGTTTTCGGGCACCTCGTTGTAGTCAAAGATCCTTTCTACGGTTCTAAGCAAATCCAAGAACTCATCCGGATTCAAACGGCCTTTAAATTTAGGGATGTCCACCATGAAGTCTCCTTTATTCTTTTAAATCTTATTTTGCTTATCCTAATTTGGCTAACTAGGTGGTGATCAAAAGAGTCTTAGGCAAGCTTGATGGTGTTATCTCGTATCCAACGCAAGCCGTTGAGCCCTAGCTAAGCTTGGTGGTGAAATATTTATTCAAGAGAAGTTAGACTATCCTCGATTATGTGCATCTATAGTGGATGTTTATAAACCTTTCCCATATTTATCTCTCACCATTTTTCCCAAACACTTTCCCCTAATCTTCCTTAACTCCTTAACCATCATCCCACAAAAATTCAGCTTCTTTAGAAGCCTCCATCCTTATTCCGAAACCGACCACCTGTTATCCGAGCCACTCACATTCGATGAGTCCGAATCCTTAGTTCCGGTTTTCGAGTCCGGCTTAGTCCTCATTTTCAATTGTTTGAGTTAGTTTGAGTCCTCAATTCTAGTCGCCTAAGTCTGTGATGTATCCTTGGACCAAGAGGGAAAATAGGGGAAAGAAAGGGTTAAGGCACAAAGACACACACCGGGCAAAATGGGTGTTTACGTGTGCGATTCAGGGAAATGGATGGATGGGGATGATTTCTGTGGATTTTGGGCTTGATTTTTAAGGGGCAAGGTTTAAGGGAATGCGGAAGATGTGGTAAAAAAAGGGGAATTAATGGAGGTCGGAGCCCCCGAACTAAAGAAAATATTCATCTCTACGCGTTCGTAATTCCAGGATGATACACCTTGATGGTTTTGGAGGAGGGGGCCAGGATAGAGCTTAGACCGAGCTGAAACTTGGCACCCATCTACTTAACTCCTTAGTAATAATGTCGTAAAAAGATGGATAGCAAACGAGCTATATTGTGAGAGAGGGCCAATTTGTAAGTTGAGTAACCTGGATAGAGCTAAAACTGGATTAGGATAAGAAACACCACCTAATCTGGTTTTAGGGTACCAAAGCAAGAATGAGATAAGAAACACCACTCACACTCACTATGGACTTGTAAGATCACCACTCAGCCTGCTAAAGCCAAGATAAGCATACAAGAATTTGGGGAGAAGAGCACACAACTCACTCGGTTTTCATTCATCAACATAAGCTTCTTTTTACAAGGGTAAAGCCACTAGTATATATAGTGCTTCAAAGTAAGGTAGCTATGTACAATATAATGGCTATTAGATTCTTACAATATCAAGGGTGGGAATTACACAAGGAATAATCAAAAGAGGACAAAAACAAAAGGCTCCAGCTAGGGAACATGTGGTTCTCAATCTTGGAGCATTTCCGCCAAGTATTTGTTTCCCTTCCTCAAGCTCGCACTTTGATTGGCCGTAACTTTTGATTCCCTTCTCCAAATTGGACGTGTAAGATATGCATAGAAAGCTTAATGAATAAGCTTTCCAACCATATATGGCTTGACCCATTTGAAGCATTGAGCAAAACGCTATGACTAGAATAATCAGCATAGGTCAAGTCGGGTCGACATAAATACCTGGTTTGATACTTGGACCATTTTCTTTATTATCTCCGCATATATTCAAGATGCCCATAAGTTTCTAAGCTTGAGGACATCATGAAGTACTTGTATGAAAAATTTGGTAAGCAAACTCATAGCAATTTGTGACTAAATGGCAAAAACTTCCTACCCTTCCAACACAAGAGAATTCCGAGTCACTCAAAAGCTTATGGAAAAGGGGAAATAAGTGTGCTACCTAACTCGGTCCGATCGTGGATGGCTTTGGGCTTGGAGTATGTTGTAGCCCATGGGTTCAGATCCATCATACTCCCCTTGTTTGAAAGAATTTGTCATCAAATTCATCGGATGATCATCAACAAAATAGGTGAGTGAGTGGCAAGGTCGACCATAGTTGGATAGAACATACTTTCGAGTCGCTTCACCACTTGGAAGATGTTGCTGGTCCTTTCAAGCACTTGGCTAAGGCCCTTAGTACTTCACATTAGCTTAGGCCAACCCATAGAAGGAGGCCACTCTTTTCTTGCTTGCATCCACTCAAGACTTCCCAGTTTATCAACCACTTGCTCGCATTGCTTGTTGAGGCTAAACTTGTTGGACGCTTATTGTTTACTTGGGCTCATGAAATGCTTCTTAAGCCTCATCAAAGTCCCCATGAATAAGGTCCTTTCTTGGGCTAGAAACTCATTTGATCTTCTTTAGAAAATTTGAAACAACTTCCCAAAATGCTTAGCCAAGTAATCAACAAAAGACCTTCGGTTGAGGAGCTCCCATCTTTCCATGCTTGGCAAACAACAAGGCCAAATTAGAGAACAAAGCCAGCTCATAACACAAAGCCAACTCAAAAGGCATGGCTGAGAGTTTTTAGGCAAACAATAAGCTCGATCATAGGGCTCTCTCAACAAGGGATTCTCATAATCAAGGAACAATGTTTCAAACTTCTCATTAGCATCACAACTCAAAAACAATTGTCCCATCAATGGTCTATGAACATTGCTTTTCAACTTCACTTCCATTCTTGAATTATAGAATAGGCCAAAGAACATAACAAACCACTCATGAGGTCTTCCAACACTTCTCAAATCAATTTTCAACATAAACTTCATCCCAAATAATTCAAATAAGGGCACAAGGGTGAAGTAAGTGGGAAGTTTCGGCCTCCTCATGTCCTAAGAGGGCAAGGATTTGAGTGGGTTAATCAAAGTGCTTTTTAGAATTTTGCTAGGCACCAAGACATCATCAAGAGACATCAAAACAGGTTGCATAATGTGGAGCTCGAAACTTGGTATGTGGAACTCATGAAGGTACTGGGAGTGCTTGACAACCCATATGGAATGACTAACCAATCTTACAACCAAGGTCTATCCAACACCAAGTAACAAGCATCTAGAAACATGATATCACTCCAAAACTGTGAGACCCGTAATTTGGGGGTTAGGTGGTCATACGAGCTAGAGCTAATTATTTAGCCTTGATTAAATAAAGTAGGTCGAGTGACCAAGTTATGTTCGTGGTTATATATTCGCAAATTATTTGAGTGAATTATTATTAGTCCTCGTAATTATAATTAGCAACGCGTCATAATTCCTTTCTCCGAATTTTACGCCTGCACCGGTTATGTATAAACGCGAGACTCGCTTATGCTATGTATTTGGGTTTAATCTAAATAATGTTGAAAAACAAAAGAGGAGTGAGAAGGGGGATTAAGTGTTACTAGGATTTGATTAGTGAAAAGGCGTGGCCTTTCTTGCGAAGCCATGAAGAGGGAGGGAACCGAGAGAGAGAGGAAGGTGAAGGGGACTCGGGCAAGCGAAGGAAAAGAAGGAGAGCGAGAGGAAGGGGAGAGGGAGAGAGCATCGAACACGAAAAGAGAGAGAAGGAGAGCGAGTGGGAGAGAGAGGAATTCGAAACCGACGACCGGTGTCCGGCGAGAACCGCGAGCTCGAGGATAGGCGGCATCGAAGGAAAAAGGAAAGAGGGAGCGAAAGAAAGAAGGAGCGAGAACCGGAACAGGGGAAAACGAGAGAAGGGAATCGGGCGAGGGTGAAACACAATGAGCGAGAGAAGCAGAGAAAGAGGGTGTGAGCGTGAGAGCTAGTAAAAGGGACCGGTGGCCGCTCGAACAGCGAGAACATTGTGGCTAGTGAGCAAAGGAAGGGAGAAGACCAGGCCCGAAATAGAGCGAGAGGAGAAAAGCAAGGTGCAAGGGACAGAAGGCCCGAGGGTAGCGGCCGGTGAGCGAAGAAAGGAGTGAGGGGCCGGGACGAACGTGAGGCGGGAGAAGGACCCGGAGCGAGAGACGAGAGCGCGGAGAGCGAGAGGAAGCAAGAAACGTTGAACCGAAGCAAGAGGAAGCGAGAGTTCCACGAAACCAAGTACAACCGAATGCGAGAACACGGACAAGCAAGCAATTCGATCAATTCCAAACCCTAGAATTCGAGGTGAGTAGTCTTATACTCTAAACTATTAGTAATTTCGAAACCCAATGGATTTATTGTGAATGTTGAATGTTTGTCTGTGAATATTGAATTTGTTATGAATTTCGAGCATCCGTATTGCGAGAATAGACCTAGTCGTTGTTTAAGATTGAAATAAGGGCTTAGAATGGATTTAGAGAATTGATAGGACCGAATCGGGACATGAAAAGAGTTACTTAGGTTAAATAGTAGAATTAAAATTGGGAACATTAAAGAGATTTAGTAGTTACCTAAGGTTGAATTGTGAACCTGCTGATTCTCGAAGAAGTTAGATTACATAGGTCAAATGAGTGGTATTGAAGTTTCGGTTAGCTATTAAGGATGAAGGAGTTGGGACATGGATACAAATTATGAGTTAATTAAGCTTTAGAGATTTCTTGAACCTACAAGTATTAAGAGCTAATTACGAACATTGGGGAATGATAGGTCGAAGTATAAAGAGGAGTATGAATTCGTATTGAGTGATGCACAATTGGGACATGTAAGTGAGAAATGGGTGATTGTGAGATTAATTACGTTCTAAGTATAATTAAATCGTTGAGTTTGAACTAAATTCGAAGATTAGCAGAGCTAGCGGAAGTGGAGCGATGAAAAGGAATTAAGAACTATATGATTGAGTTGGTCGAGAAAGAATGATTAATGGGATAGAAACTTAAGATGACGGCAAATTACACTTGGAGATGAAGGGAATTAGAGGAATTTTAGTAGTGAAATAAGAATGAGAGCTATCTGACTAAGTATGAGTAAAAAGAGGTTGATTAGTAATGTGGAGACGTAATCGGAAAACATTGAAGCAAAGATGGTAAATTGTGAGAAGTTGAGTTATAAAGTGGAGGCATAAAATAAGGAATTGAGGTAAAGACAATGAATTGTGGAAAGTGAGAACGTTGAATTAGATGATATCTACATGTGGTTATTGTGGCTCGTAAAATGGAAATTAATCGTACTAAAGTGGTGGCTTGAGAAAGGTACAACTGGAAAAAGTTGAGAATGATTGCTTGCATTGACTGGTGGCTATTCGTGCTATGTGATTGCTTAACGTAATGCTCAAAAGTAGTTTTGAAAGGAGTTATGTATTTTACGTGAAATGATCCTTGAATGCAACTTCTTGTGAATTACCTTTCAAAGAAGCAAAGCTGATTCTGAAATCAATGGATAAATAGAAAAGGGGAGATAAAGTGATTGAGGATATCTTATTAGTCGCGTAAGAGAAAAGGGATGAACATATTCCATTAGTTGGGTTCTCATGTAACAATATTTTTCATGGTATCGAAATGATTTAAGAAATAGTTAGGAAGATCTAAATTATACAACATAATACAAAAACAGTTTGAGATAGACACAATTCACATGGGAATCGTACAAGGAAACCTCTTGAATCTTAAGAAGGTGATAAGATTTTTCTTAAGGTTTCTCCGAGTAAAAGGATGTGAAGATTTAGTGTAAGAGGGAAGTTGAGACCCCGCTTCATTGGGCCTTATGAAATCGTCGAGAGAATAAATCGTGCTTGTAATAGGTTAAGCAATTGCACAACAAAGTGATACTTTGATTAAAGTCACTTGGGCCCATCATGGGATTTTTGAAGCAACATGGAAAACAGAGGATGAAATGAGAAGTCATTAATCGCCCATCTGTTTATAAGGTATGTTACCAAACGATTACAATTTTAAGGACGAAACTTTTTTTAGGGGAGAGGATGTAACACCCCAAAACTTGAAGGTTTGCTCCTGGAGAGTCTAAATCACCCTAGAGGGGTGGTGAATAGGGTGATGAGGGAAATTAAACAAACTTAGACATTTTTTGCTTTGAAAGAGATAAACAACCGAGTCCGAGTCTAGATTGAACTCGTAAAAGCAAACACTCATAGATACACTGAAACCCTCTTGGAGCAGAAAACCACGGACAATGCTAATCCAAGCACCAAGTCAAATCCACTATTTTGAATCCTCAAAATATAAAGGACTCGACTCTACTAGAATTCCTCCCGCGACAATTCCTTACAATGTTTTCCTATACTCGAAGTTTCCTTATCCGATCCAAGTACTTCCTAACCGAGATAACCCTTACGAGTTAGGGACAACTAAGCTGAGTTAACCCTTACAGCTTAGTCAAGGGACCTTACTCGAAAGTAAGAGAAGTATGTAATTGATTACAAGACTTTACAACTCGGAAAATATTAAGTACGGACTTGGAGTTGTAAATAGAAGATTGAGTGAGTAATGCACTAAGAGAATTAGGCGAGTGTATTGATCAACAGCTTTAGCAATATTCAAGTCTTGTAAAATGGCTTATATTATAGATGACCAAGCAGAGTAGTCGTTGAGTCCGATTTCTAGATCGAAGTGTTTACTAGACGTTGGAAGGGCTTTTTTAAGTCACTCGAAAAGATCCGTTGGAGTATAAACGTTGGGCAACGGCTATTTGCTCCAAAAGGTGTTCCAATCAACTAGTGTTGTCTGAAAACTAAGGCGGAAACCACCGTTGAACTTAGCGTTGGAGTTTTCTAGTTTTGGAAACAAACAGACTCGACACGTGTCCGAGTCCTGTCCGAATTGGCTAAAACTGTCTACTGGTGTTTAACGACTAGAAGCCGGTTGCTTTTGAAATTCCAAAAGATAGATTAGCTTTGTTTGAATAACTTATAAAAGCACACCACATTTTTTCTCAAAGTATAAAATACTTTGGTCCAAGGTTATGCAAAGATATTAATTAAATTTGAGTAATTAAGAGCGTAATTATCTTAGGCCTAGAGAAGTGAAATATTCTAAGTCTAATATCAAATAGGTTTAAACTCAGCTCGAATAACTCTTAGAAAGATCAAGTTGAAGAATAATCAATCGGAGAAAGTAAACTTGATCAATCAAAAAATCATCTAAGAAATAAATTGACTTAGACGACTAAATTAACACCGTAATTCGGTTTACGTTAGGAAACACAATCAAGTACTAAGAAAAACGCGTTAAAAGAATTATTTGATCATGCGATGGTTCAAGTAGATTCTGAGTAGGTCATAATACCTCGGTAGAGAAGATATAAAACAAAGTGATATATGAGTCACTCGAACAAAGATGAAAATTTAGATATGAGTTTCTATGTAACTCGGAATGACTTGCAATCAAAACTTAAGAGAGATAAAAGTTTATACCGAGTCTTTCATAAAATATTTAGAGTTAAGATCCGAGTCTTCAAAACTTAATTGTATTTAATTACTTTAAATTCATATTATATCGTCTTAATATTGTTTAAGAGCAAGTGAGCCACGCAAAAGACTCGAAACTACAAGTAAATGATGTGAACAAATTTGATAATTGCAAATAATAATGGGTAATTCATACAAATTTACAACTGTGCAAAGAAATATATATACACTCAAATAATGCAAAATTATGTCTCGAACATAGTTTATTTATAAATAAATAATAGGAAAAAAAGTTAAAAAATATGTAAATATAAGCAAATAAAAATGGGCCAAATGTGCGATTAAATATATAACCATGTAATAACATTAATAGTAAGAAGATATGGAGATAATAGAATTTACAACTCAAACAAAACAACAAAAAAAAAAAAAAGAGGTGAGGGTGCTAGAAGTATTGGGATAAGTCGGTGAAGGGGCTTAGCAATCCCGATATATTCTTCTTTCGTCATTCTCTCACCTCTCCTTCCTACCTCATTCCCCCTGCGAATGCTACCACCGCCCACACAGGCCTCGCCGCCCCTACTAACGCCATCTTACCGCCTCCAAGCACCTCTCTCTCTCTCTCTCCTCTTTGCTCTGTTCTACGTCGAACGGGGTTCACCTACCCCCATGCTACTATTGCTGCCACCGGACCAGGCTGGTGCAACTATCCCCTAGTCGCCGCCGGTGCTCGACGCCGCCTACCAACACTTGACGCTGCCACCTTGACACCAAAACTCCACCACCGAACCACCACTACCAAATCCCACATCTAACCCCTTTTCGGGTATATCTCTAATCCTCAATTTTTAAGTAAATTTTATCACAAATTCATATTGTAAATGGTGCAATTAAATAGTAAAACAAGTAGATGTGAGTTTTGAATTGGTTGTGGTAGAATTGAAAGAATCTTGGGACCAAATGAAATTGGATTTAAGGTTTATTATGTGTTGATATGGAGTTGGTAATTAAATTGGGTTTATTTATGATTGTGAATGTGGTCGTTCAAGTTTTATATGAATATGAATGAATTGTTTGGTTGTGGAAGAATTGGAAAAAGATATTGAGGATGATTGGAATATGAAATGTACGTTTTTGTGAGTTGCTCTCAAGGGTGCGTAATTAGAGATTGATGGAAGATTTAGTTTATTTGTGTATGTGTTATAAACTTGAGTAAATTAATGTAATTGAATCTTAGTTTAGTGAAGCAAAAGTGTATCGATTTGAAATGTGGAAATTTGATATAGTACGGAGGTATACTAATGTGTGTGAGTTAATGGAAATTGGACATGCTAAGTTTTGGATTAAAAATATTAAATAAATGTAAATTGGCTATGAAGTTGAAGGTTTTATCGGAATTAACGGATATCTTGTTTGAAGTGAGTTATGATGAGGTGCAAAATGTGCCTGTAAGTGCTTAGATTATAATGAGACATGAATGACTAAGTAAGTAACGATTTTAAAGAAGGTTTGGAATATTACTTAAAGAGAGATAAGAATTGAAAAGAAATTTAGAATGTTGAACTGAGTTGAGCAGGTAGGAAGAATAGATCATTATAAAATTGTGAAAGTTTTAAGCTTAAACGAATTTTGAGCGGCAAGTGAGAAATTAAAAGAAATCGAATGTAAGAGTTTACCGGAAAAAATAATAATAAAATATGAGAATGTGAATAGAGACCTAAATTACAGAATCAAATTACTTCCCGAAAACATAAAATCGACGGAAAGGACATGATCAAAGAAAATAACGAAAAACATATTCAAAGGAAAACGAACAACTATCCGAGGTACATTACCACTTGTCCCTTTCGAAATGTTTAATGTTCACTTGTTTTACTAAAATGTTAATCGTTTACTGTTAATTGCTTATAAGTGTTTGCTATGAGAACGAACGGTATTGGGCTCTCCTTAATAGTCAAGACCCCTATTGAATTGTTTAACCGAAACTATTGTTACAATATAAATGTATTAGTGTCGTATACCTGATCGAGAATTGAAAAGTTTAAGAAAATGAAAATAAGAATTAGGTTTAAATGAAAAGAGTGAGCTAATCTATTAATCGTATCGTGAGCACGAATTATTTGTGAATGTTATGATGACGATGGAATACGAGGTGATTGAATTGTAAACACATATGTTTATATATATTAATTTAATTAATATAAGTATTTTGCGACTAAACTTCGGGTTAATATATGTAAAGAGTAAAATTGACAACTAATAATGAAATAGGATAGAACTCATGAAACTATGCTTTTGTATCTTAGAAAAAAATGAATCAAAATGATGAAATAATATGTGGGTGTAAGTGTCTCAACTAAATGGGAAGAATTATGTACAAAATAGGGTTTCGTGAGCGAAAGTTGGACGTGGAATATTAATGATTGGTGTGAAAGCATTAAACTAGCAAATTATGCAATATGACTTGGGTTGTGAAAGGAAATTGAGGTGGCTATGATGTTTCATGTTTTGAATTGTTATAGTCAATAATTGGATCTTAATAGAAGAAGTAATTAATGTGGTTAAACTAAATTGAATCGATAAAATGAAATGGTGATGATTTTTAAATAAGTACTCGTTGTGTATAACTTATCATGGAAGGAAAAAGTGACAAAGCTTGAGTCTCCAATGGGAGATTGAGGAAATAAACCCATTAGTTACCCTATAGGCTTTCAGATTATATCTTTAATAATTCATGTTGAATTTGTATGAACATGGAAATCAAATGGAAATAATACGGAAAGCAAATCGAAAAGGAGAAATTTCTCCAAGAATGGATGTAAATATGCAAAAGACAAGCTAATCAATAAAACCATATTCCTTTAAGCGAACGAAATCGAATTGGAATTGTGCATACGCAAAAAGAAGTTGAGTTGGAATTGTGCTACGAGAACAATCAACAATCGAAGTGCTTAGCGTACTTAGGTACATTATTTGCTTATATCTTTATACTCAAAGTAAAAGTTTTTCAACATTGACAGTTCATGCTTAATAATTCATTGCACTTACAAATAAGTTTTTCATAGTTTATCATGATTTGGCATGCAAAGGACCCATTAATCGTTATGATGATCCATGATCAAATGTGATCGTAATCGTAATCATAATCGTAAATGGTTGATCCGGGGACACCTGGACAACGTTGCTCGCTAGCAGAGCATTTAACCGTTAATCATTCAATTGCTCACGTAACCGTTAATCGTTCAATTGTTCATAGAACCGTTAATCGTTCAATTGTTCACGATCGATCGCCCTCATGGTTCAATTCACCTAGGAGTCGGATCCTAAATTGTCTTGATTGATTGTTTCATAGTATGGGTCCTAAGTTTGGCTAAATCAAAAAGGTGAATCAGCAATTGGCAAGTTTGTATACCATTTATTCAAGAAAAATGATTTAAGATATGCATGTATTTAATAGCATATAATTTATTATTTTATTTTATAAGGGTAACGTACTAAGCTTCTATCTCACACGTCTATTGTTTTATGTTATAAAATTTTTAGGAAGCCGAGCGCATGGCGGACTAATCACAATCATGTGTAAAGTTTAAAGAGGAAGAAAACGATAATGTTGGTTAGAAGAAGTGATGTATGGCCTTTTGTCATGACTCCATACCTGCTAGTCCCTTCCTTGGTCTCTTGCTCATGGCCTTTCCAGTGATCCTCGGCGTTTTGAAAATTGCGTTTTCTATTAAAAAAATTTGGGTTGTGAAGAGTCAAATATAAATCTACATCTCTCTTACATTTTTATTCTAAGTCATTCTCGCGTAATACGTAAACTCTTATCTAAATTTTCATTCTATTCCGAATGACTAAAAAGTGCTTTATTGCATATCTCCTATACTAGTGTTTCTTACTCACTCGGACATCACTCAAAACCATCGCATGCTCAAATAATTTCTCTAACTTTTATTTTTAGCACTGATTTTATATTTCAACGCAAAGTGAATTGCAATGTTAATTCTCTATTCTAAGTCGGTTTATTTCCCGAGAATTATTTGACCAAATCAAGTTCTTATACTTTGATATTTTATTCCTTCTAATTTTATTTTTTAGGACTGACTCAAGATAAAATCTGAACATATTTAATATTAGAGTTAGAAGACTCCATTCTTTTAGGCCAAAGATAATTAAGTATTTAATTGCTCTGTTTTAATTATTATCTCTACCTAATCTTGGACCAAAGTATTTTATACCTTGAGAACCAATGTGGTTTGCTTTTGTAGGTTATTCGAACGAGGCTAATCTATTTTTTTGAATTTCAAAAGCAACCAGCTTCTAGTCGTTAAACACCAGGCAGACAAGTTTTAGCTACTTTTGGACATGGCTCAAACACCGTGCCGGGGTTGTTTGTTTCCAAACAGAAAAACTCCAACTCTAGGCCTAACGGTTGTTTCCACCACAGTTTTCAGTCACCACCAAGTGACTAGACCATCTTTTGGAGCCAAGAGCCGTTGCACAACGTTCACATCCGAACGGATCTTTTCTTAGTGACTCAAAATAGCCGTTATAATGGCTAGTGAAGATTTCGAGTCCGGAACCAAGACTCAACGGTCACTCTGCCTGGTTGGCTATAAATAGAAGTCACTTCACAAGACTAGAAAATTGCTGAACACATTGCTGCACATATTGTTGAACACTTACTTAGTGCATACTCGATCAATCTTCTTCTTACAACTCCAAATCCATATTTAATATTCTCTCGGGTTGTAAAGAAAGTCTTGTAATCAATTACATACTTCTCTTACTTTCTTTGTAAGTCCCTTGATTGAGCTGTAAGGGTTAACTCAACTCGGTTGTCTCGATTGTAAAGGTTACTTCAGTCAGGAAGTACTAGATCAAATAAGAGAACTTCGAGTCTAGGAAAACATTGTAAAGAATTGTTTAAGGGAGCAATTCGATTGAGTCGATCCTTTGTATTTTGTGGATTCAAAATAGTGGATTTGACTTGGTGCTTGGATTAGCACTGTCCGTGGTTTTCCGCCCCATGAGGGTTTCCATGTATATCCGTGTTATTGTCTTTCCGAGTCCAATCTAGACTCGGAATCCGCATTTGCCTTGTGTTAGTGCAAAAATTGTTTAATTTTCTTCATCACCTTATTCACCTCCCTCTAGGGTGACTTATACTCTCCAAGAGCAAACGTTCAATTGGTATCGAGCCTAGCTTTCAAAAGGATCTCACCATCCAAAGGTATAAAGATCGGATGGCTTAGAACAATGGAGAGTTCGATGAAGGAAGATCATCCACCGGACCACCAAGGTTCAAAGGGTCAAACATTGCACATTGGAAGAAGATGATGGAGTGTTTCTCGATGGACAACGATGAAGATGTTTGGAACATCATCCGAGCAGAAACTACATTCCAATGAAGACAGAGAATAGAACTACTGTGGCTAAAGCCAAATCCGAGTACACCATCGAAGAGATCGAGAAGTTCGGAAAGAACTTCAAAGCTATTAACACACCGATGTGTGCCATTAACATAGAAGAATACAACAGGGTCTTAGCATGTGACAGCCAAAGAGGTGTGGGACACTCTTGTCAACACCTATGAAGGAGCAAGCCAAGTGAAGTAGGCGAAGATAAGTCAATATCTCCATAAATACGAGCTGTTCAAGATGGAGCCAAAAGAAAACATCACTTAGATGTATGTTCGCTTCATAGAGATTACTAATAATCTCAAATCTCTAGGTAGAAAGATCTTTCACGAAGAAATGTCCAAAAGATTCCGGAAGTCTACCAAAGAAGAGATGGGGTCCCAAGGTGACAACCATTGAAGAAGCTTATAACCTCTCTCAACTTAGACTAGACCAGCTTATTGGGAAGTTAATCACCCACGAGATTCATCTCGGAAGAAGAGGATGCCGAGGTCGGCACCAAAAGGAACATTGCGTCGAAGGCCATAGAAAACAGACGTGAAAGTCTCGAGCTCCTCGGAATCGAAGAGGATCCTATGGCACTCATAGCCCGCGGGTTCAAGAGAATGATGAAATACAAGAAGTGGGAAAATAGGCCAAAGGATGAGTTCTATAAGAAAGATAAGAAGGATAGAAAAGGTAAATATTCATCCCCTTCAAAGTTATCTTTAACTAAGAACTCGATTGCTTTGAATGTGGCAGCGAAGGAGCACATAATCAAAGATTGTCCCGGACAAAAGAAGGACGAGAAAAAGAAGGCTATGATGGCTACCGAAGTGATGATGACACATTCGAAGAAGATGATTCCGACGAATCGAAGTGTCTTGTGGCACTTACGGACTCAAAAGTCGAATCCGAGTCGGACAATGAGAACTCGGATATTAAGGAGGTAACTCGGAAGAAGAAAGGTCATTGGTACTTAGATAGTGGTTGCTCATGCCACATGTCGGGAGACTCAAGACTCTTTTCCGAGTTAGAAAATCGAAAGGAGGAAAAGTCACATTTGGAGAGAATACAAAGGCAAGATAGTAAGGATTGGAAAAATTTATGAAGGAAACAACTCGGTTAGTCTAGTCTATCTTATCGAAGGGCTTAAATACAATCTCCGCGAGCATTTCTCAGCTATGTGACGAAGGTCAAGAGGTAAGATTGACTCATACCAACTGCTACATTTCGATGCGATCACCAAGGAGACTAAGCTCTCGTGTCCGAGGTTAGGTAATAACTATACTATCCCTCTCACATATTCAAGCCGAATTTATCTTGCTTGAAAGCATCTTTGAATAATGATTTATGGACTTGGCATCGTAGATTAGGTCATATTAGCATGCATACCATCAAGAAACTTGCATCTCATGGATTGGTTAGGGGATTACCTAACCGTGCATTTGAGAAAGATAAAATCTATGAAGCATGCACAAACGGAAAACAAGTCGATTATCTTTCAAATCGCTCAAACCGTGTCTACATCCAAAGTGCTTGAATTGGTTCATATGGATTTATGTGGTGAAATTCCTGTGAAAAGCCTTGGAGGTAAATCATATGTACTTGTTATTGTTGATGATTTCTCACGAATTACATGGGTATGTTTTCTCAAGAACAAGAATGAAGCCTTCAAAGAGTTCACTAAGATCTGCAGGAAAATTCAAGTGAAGTCTCGGACTCAAATCGGGAGGATTCGAACCGACCATGGAAGGGAATTCGACTACTCTAAATTTGCGAGACTTTTGTGATAAGAATGACATCTCACACAACTTCTCTACACCAAGAACTTCTCAACAAAATGGACTAGTGGAGAGAAAGAACATAACTTTTGAAGAAATAGGAAGGACTATGATGATTGAAAATGATTTACCTTACTATTTCCGAGCTGAGGCGATCAACACAGACAACTTACACACTCAACGGATGCCTCATCGGACCCATCTTGAAGAAGACTCCCTACGAGCTATACAAGGGAAAGAAACCCAACATCTCCTACTTCAAACCATTTGGGTGTAAATGCTATGTTCACAACAATGGTAAGGAGCATCCGACTAAGTTTGATGCTAGGTTAGATAAGGGTATATGTCTAGGATATTCATCTCATAGCAAAGTTTATCGTGTTTTTAACAAAAGAACTAACAAAGTGGAAGAAAGTATCCACGTTATCTTTGATAAGATTGATCTTGGCAGGATAAGTGAGTCCACATACATAGATCTCATGCTTAACATAAATGAAGACAACCTTGTTGAAACCGAGCTCGGGAAGAGTCAAAATATAATTACCGAGACAACTCAAAGTGGAACAACTCAAAATGTTATTACTCATAATGAACAAGCTCAAGAGCCAACTTAGAATGCTGAGGAACAAGTCAATGCAGAGACTCGGTAAGCTCAACCAATCGAAGATCGGGTTGTTCAACCAAGCGAAGATCGGGTTGTTCAACCAACAAACTTGGTAAATTAGAAGACATGTAAAGCTTTCAAATATGCATCCAGTCACCCACCTGAAAACATACTTTCTAACATCAACATTGGGGTAAGAACTCGATCTTCTTTGCATAATTTGTGTGCATTTTCTCGCATTCATATCATTAACGGAACCTAAAATGCACTAGAGGCCCTAAATGAACGTGAATAGGTAGAGGCCATACAAGAAGAGCTTAATGAAAGAAACCAAGTCTAGACTCGACCAAGCGACCTTTTAACCACCTAGTCATAGGAACCAAATGGGTTTTCAAGAACAAACTGGATGAGGAAGGGTTGGTAGTCGAAATAAGGCTAGACCTGTTGCTCAAGGTTACAATCAAGAGGAAGAGATTGATTGTGGGGAAACCTTTGCACCGGTTGCTAGGATTGAGGCACTCAAAATCTCGTTAGCATTTGCAACTAAAGCTTTATCAAATGGATGTCAAATGTGCTTTTCGAATGGTTTCATTCAAGAAAAAGTTTATGTTGAGCAACCCTCTGGATTTGAAAACTCGGAATTTCCAAATCATGTTTTCAAGTTGCAAAAGACTTTACATGGTCTAAAACAGGCTCCCGGAGCTTGGTATGAAAGACTAAGCGGTTTCTTGGTTGAAAATAATTTCAAAAGAGGTCAAATTGACAAAACTTTTGCAGCAAAACCAAGGGGAAAGATTTTCTTATCATTCGATTTATGTTGATGACATTATTTTTGGAGCTACCAATGAAGCTCTATGTCAAGAGTTGTCCGAGTTTATGAGACATCGGTTCCAAATGAGTATGATGGGAGAACTAAACTTCTTTCTTGGTCTACAAATCAAACAAGACAAGGATGGCATCTATGTCCACTCGAAGACTCGGACTCCGAAACTAGACCATTCCGACTACTACCAAAGATAGGTCTAAATCTCTTCCCTCCTATGTTTTGATTACAAGTCATTCCGAGTACTATAGAAACTATTATATATATTTTCATTCGATTCGACTAACTTAGAAAACACATTCCTCTCTATCAACTTGCATTGTTGTTTCGAGTCACTCGGACACCACTCGATTTATCACATGTTCAAATATTTCTCTAACACTTCATATCCGAGTTTTGATCTGGATATCTCAAAGCAAAGTGAATTACGAGTGTTAATTCTTATTTCCAAGTTAGCATGTTTATTAGAGAATTATTTGTCCAAGTCAAGTACGCATACTCGATATTTTTCACGCTTATAACTTGATCTTTCTTAAGATCGACTCAAATGGAATTTGAGTATAATGAATATTAGACTCGGAAAATTCCACTCTTCTAGGCCTAAGATAATTATGCACTTAATTATCTTAACTAAATTATTATCTCGTGCCTAATCTTGGACCAAAGTATTTTATACTTTGAGAACCAAAATTGTTTACTTTTGTAGGTTATTTAAATGAGGTTATCTCATTTTTGAAATACAAAAGTAACCGGCTTCAAGTCGTCAATTACCAGCAGACAAAGCTTTTCTACTTCGAACAAGGCCCGGACGCCGTGTTAGGGTTGTCTGTTTCCAAAGCTGGAAATCTTCAACGCTAAACTCAACGGTGGTTTCCACCCTACTTTTCAAACACCACCAGTTGATTGGGACGTCCTAAGGAGTCAAGAGTCATTGTACAACATTCACATCTCAACGGATCTTTTACGAGTGACTCGGAAAAGCTGTTACAACGGTTAAAAAGGACTTCGTTCAAAAATTAGTCACAATGGCTAATCTGCTTGGTCATCTATAAATAGAAGCCAACTCTCAAGACTAGAAGATTGATGAATACATTGCTTAAATTATATCTCTTTGTATAATACTCATTCAATCTTCTTCTTACAACTTCAAGTCCGTACTTAATACTTTTACGAGTTGTAAGTTCTTGTAGTCGATTACATACTCTTTCTTACTCTCTAAAGTAAGGTCCCTTGAATGAGCTGTAAGGGTTAACTCGGCTCGAGTTTTCGTAGTTATAAAGGTTACCTCGATTACGAACTACTAGATCGGATAAGGGAACTTCGAGTCTAAGAAAATTCCGTAAGGAATTGTTTAAGGAAGCAATTTTGGTTGAGTCGATCTGCTGTATTTTGTGGATTCAAAATAGTGGATTTGACTTGGTGCTTGGACTAGCACCGACCGTGGTTTTCTGCCTCGGGAGGGTTTCCACGTATATCCGAGTTCACACTTCTCCGAGTTCAATCTAGACTCGGATTGTCTTGATTCTTCTTTTCAAGCTTTAATCTTCCAAGTTTGTTAAAATTTCCTCATCACCCTATTCACCCCCTCTAGGGTGACTAAGACTCTCCAAGAGCAAACCTTCATTCATCAATCTAAGTATACCAAGGAGTTGTTAAAGAAGTGCAAGCTACAAGATGTGAAGCATGCGGCAACACCTATGAGTACCAGTTTGAAACTGGACTCGGATGAGAAAGGTAAAGTCTGTAGATCGAAACTCTTCGGAGGTATGATTGGATCTCTACTTTATCTCTACATCATGTTCAATAGCTGCCTTTGTGCAAGATTTCAAGCTAATCCAAAAGAACCACATCTCACTCGCATCGAAGAGAATTTTCGGATATCTTGCGGGGACTTAGAGTCTTGGTCTATGGTTTTCAAAAGACTCGGAACCGACTCTTACTCGGATACTCGGATGCTGATTCCAAAGCACTGTCCCGAAGCACCGCCCACTGGTGTCTTCAAGGAAGATGAGCCCGAGGACGATGTGTCCTTGGTTCACAAAATCGGGACAGAGCGGATTCTAGAGATTCCGAGTGTTGTAGACGCCCCATTCGTCCACATCTACACAAGCATATAGGCGCAGGCGCCTCTGCTCGTCCCTCTTCTTCCGGACAACAAGCCCTCTCTTCTTAGTTCATCTCTTTTCACTTGCTTGTTTTTTTTATTTTTCTTATCTAACATCGGTTGTACTTATCTACAATTTTCTTCCCTCCTTTTGAAGAAATGCATAGGGGAGAAAATATAGAAAACTTGGATGTTTAGTTTAGGGGAGTTCCTCCCTTATTTTTTTAGTATTTATATTATTGTTGTTTTTTTTTCCGAGCAATGAATGATTTTTACTTTTCTGAGCATACTTGTTTCTAAGTTACATATTTATCTTGCCTTGATGCTCGATATTTAACTCCGTAACATACTTGCTCTGTATACAATCTGTTTTTTTTTCTTTGCTCTAATTTATTATCCGCGCAATCGTTACGAGTTATGATATGATCTAAAGTGCAATTTATAAGTATCTCCAGTCACTCTCGCTTTGATACTTAAGAAAACATTATTTCCTGTTACGATCATTGACAATGAAAACTCATGTTTTGAACTAACAAGTTTCTATCTTAAGTATGGAATGCCTTTTATCAAAAAGGGGAGATTGAAGATTAAGGTATAAATCTCTATCTCTCTTAGGTTTTGATTCTAAGTCATTCCGAGTATTATAGAAACTCTTATCTAAGTTTTCATTATGTTTGGACTGACTCGAAAGCTCTTTATTGCATATCTACTACACTCGGTGTTTCGACTCACTCGGACATCACTCAAAACCATCACATGCTCAAATAATTTCTCTAATACTTTTATTCCGAGCACCGACTTTGTATTTCAACGCAAAGTGAATTACGGCGTTAATTCTCTATTCTAAGTCAGTTTATTTCCCGAGAATTATTTGACCAAATCAAGTTCTTATACTCTAATACTTTATTCATTCTAACTTGATTATTTTAGGATTGACTCAAGATGGAATCTGAACATATTTAATATTAGACTTAGAAAACTCCATTCTTTTAGGCTAAAGATAATTAAGCATTTAATTACTCTGTTTTAATTATTATTTGTGCCTAATCTTATACCAAAGTATTTTATAACTTGAGAACCAATGTGGTTTGCTTTTGTAGGTTATTCAAACGAGTCTAATCTATTTTTAAATTTCAAAAGCAACCGGCTTCTAGTCGTTAAACACTAGCGAGACAAGTTTTAGCTACTTTTGGACATGACTTAGACACCGTGTCAAGGTTGTTTGTTTTCAAAACTGGAAAAATCCAACTTTAGGCCTAACGATTGTTTCCACCACGGTTTTCAGTTACCACCAAGTGATTGGACCATCTTTTGGAGTCAAGAGCCATTACACAACGTTCACTTCCCAACGGATCTTTTCCGAGTGACTTAGAATAGTTGTTATAAGGGCTAGTGAAGATTTCAATCCGGAAACAAGACTCAACGGTCACTCTGCCTGGTTGGCTATAAATAGAAGCCACTTCACTAGACTAGAAGATTGCTTAACACATTGCTACACCTATTGTTTAACACTTACTTAGTGCATACTCGATCAATCTTCTTCTTACAACTCTAAATCTATATTTGATATTTTTTGAGTTGTAAAGAAAGTCTTGTAATAAATTACATACTTCTCTTACTTTCTTTGTAAGTCCATTGATTGAGCTATAAGGGTTAACTCAGCTCGGTTGTCCCTTATTGTAAATGTTACCTCTGTCAAGAAGTACTAGATTAGATAAGGGAACTTTTGAGTCCAGGAAAACATTGTAAGGAATTGTTTAAGGGAGCAATTTTGATTGAGTCGAGTCCTTTGTATTTTGTGTATTCAAAATAGTGGATTTGACTTGGTGCTTGAATTAGCACTTGTCCGTGTTTTTCTGCCCTAGGAGGGTTTCCACGTGAATCTATGTTATTGTCTTTCCGAGTCCAATTGTTTAATTTTCTTCATCATCTTATTCACCCCCTATGGTGACTTAGACTCTCCAAGAGAAAACCTTTAGGTTGAATTGTTACATGAATTTTTATACATGTTTGAGGAATCGATTTACTTAAATGAATTTGCCTTGTTTTCATTTTGAAAACGGCGGTAACATCTCCCAATTTACAAGTATTCCGCTGCTAACTAATAATAAATTAGTTATTTATGTGGTTACGTATTGGGGGCATTACAAGATCGATGTGTGTTGGAGATCATCGAGGACTTGAAATGTTACTTTTTACTTGTTTTTGTGCTATGGTTGTTCTTCTTCTTCTCTTGGAGACCTTTCTTTTTCACTCATTGCAGCAACATCTTCATCAACAAATGTCACCTTTTTCTCGTCCTTTGTATTTTGAAGGAATTTTTTCTACATTGCCTTTAGAGGCTTTATGTTTCTCACCTTTAGTCCATTGTTGTAAGCAACAAATTCCTTTCATCTTCCGAGATTGTTTTCTCGCTCTATTGATATCCACAAGAACATATTAAATCATTTTAGTGGATTCATCCTCCACGGATCTACAAAATTAAATAAGCAAATAAGGTTAGTAATTATAGGTATCCGATTAGTGTTTTTATAGAAAATTATTGGCGTTTTATAAAATAATATTTAGTGTTTTATAGAGCATTGTTTAGTGTATTTTACAACAATATCGAGTACATTCATTCAAAAACACTAAATATTACTCTTAATAACACTAAATAATGTCCTTAAAAACCTCCTCATACATCCATCTCCTTTACCTACCTATACTCAAAACTCACAAAAATCCCCTCCTATCCACCACTATCGCATCACCGGATCTAGATCAGTGAGGTGGGACAACCAGAAGGGCACATATTCGATCTTCAACGGTTTAATTATTTATTTTTATGCTTTCTTTATTACTTTTTGTATTGTGGACAAACGATGTATCGCTTTTAATTCCTCCCCGCCCGATGTAATTTTTTCGGTTTCGCTTTTCCTTTCTTTTCTCTTTTCGCTTTCTTTACCGCTTTCCTTTACTTTTACTTTTATTGCTTTCCTTTATTATTGTTCTAGTTGCTTTAATTTTCGCTTAGCATGTTGTTGTATGCTTGTGTTTTCCGTATTATTTTAATTCACTACTCAAACTAGTAATTGTCTGTCTTCGGATGGGTGGAATGGAAAGGTTTATCCCTACATTTTGTACTCTCGCCCCCAAATCCGATTCTCGGTTCAAAAACCGATGGAGTCATTTTTAGCCTTTTTCGGTCTTAGTTTTCCGTACTAAGATCGAGAGAGCAAATTTTTACTTTTGTTTTTATTAGTTTTTCTTTCCTAAAACCGATCGGCGACTCCTTTTCATTTATTTCTCCCAGATCCGCCTCTTGACTAATTTTTACTACAAGATAGAAAACCGGAATTCCGGATTGCCAGCCAGGCACCGAGTGGTCAGCAAGCGAGGCTCGGGTCCAAACCGGTGTTTTCACACCGGTTTGGCCCTAAAGCCTCGTGGCGATTCAATAAATCCTAATTTTTTTATTTTTAAGTTAAGAGATAACATCCCGAGACTTCGAAAATAATTGTTAAAATAAAATAATTAATAAAGCTGTCATTCAAATCGATTTAATTTATTTCAAATAAATTTAATAAAATTCGAAATCTTAATAAAAGGTTCATCCCCACTTTCAAAATCATCTTGTCTCTTCGAAAATAAAAGCTTTCTAAAACCTACACTAAGCAATTCGTGGGGAAGCTCGGTGCGGTCCATCGATCGTGGTTCCTACGGGTAGAGTCGTGTGGTTTATACGACTTGGGCTGTGTTGGGCATGAATTTACTTGGTGGAATAGGCGTGAGGGGAGTAATCAATGGAAGAAAGACTAGACAGATTTTGTGCTTCGATCGAATGGAGTGCTTCGTTCCTAGGCTAGCGAGTGGAAACCCTTGCGGAGGACATTTCTAACCATTTGCCAATTTTAATCTATTGCTTCGAATCTCAGCGAGTCCGTAAGAGAGTTTATCAAAAATGATTTGAAAACATGTGGGCTCTAGATGATAGATGTGAGGAGGTGATTAAACATGCTTGGAATTGTTCGGGAGTTTAGGTTCGAGCTGACAGTGTATGAGTAACATTGAAAATTGTATGGAGGTGTTGTAAAACTGGAACAAGACGTGCTTTGGACATATTAAAAAGGAAATTAAGGCCTATGTTCGAGAGATTGAAACAAACGTCTAACGCTATTACATGTAAGGAGATCTTTGTCGAGCTATGTGAGTGAAGGAGTAAAGAAGAGGTCTTATGGTGGCAAAGATCAAGGACATATTATCTTCTTCATGGGGATTGCAATTCAGGTTGGTTCCACCAGTAAAGAAACATTAGACGTTCCAACAATTCTATTATAGAATTAATGGGAGCTGGTGGAAAAATCTACAAGGAGCTATAAGTCATCGAAGATATTGTTACGTCCTATTTTGGCCAACTCTTCTCTTCTTCAAAGCCTGCGAAGTTTGAAGAGGTTCTTAGATGTGTACCTCAAAAATTCATTACGGAAATGAATGTGGTTTTGTGCTTGAGCCTATTCGGTTGAGGAAGTGAAGGCAGCCTTATTCATGATGCACCCGATTAAGGCCCCGGGCCCGGATGGGATGAACCCATATTTTTATCAAAAATATTGGGACATTGTTAGACTATCCGTGACTAATGCCGCTATTGCCATTCTAAATGGGGAGGGGGCATCCCTCCCACTTTAAATCATACCCATGTGGTCCTCATTCGAAGAAACGCAATCCGAAAGAGGTTAGTGATTTTTGGCCAATTAGCCTTTGTAACGTTTTATATAAAATTGTTACGAAAGTTATTACTAACCATCTTAAAGAGTTTCTCCCCTAAATTATCTCTATTAACCGAGTGCATTCACTCGGGGCCCTTTGATCACGGATAATATTCTTGTGGCATTTGAAAGTTTCCATTCTATAGGGCTTCAAGTGGGTTCTAATGGGAGTATGACTATAAAACTTGATATGGACAAAGCATATGACAAAGTGGAATAGATCTTCCTCCGTAAAATCATGTCCCGACTAGGTTTTGCTAATGAATGGATTGACTTGGTGATGAAGTGTGTGGAGACTGCTATCTTTTCGTTCATCATTAATGGGAACCCAAAGGTTTTATTACTCCTAGTAAAGGCTTACGACAAGGTGATCCGATCTCACCTTACCTCTTCCTCTTTTGTGAGGAAGGACTCTCTTATCTTATAAATGATGTTGTGAATCATAGACGTATTTCGGGACACAAAGTTTGTAGCTTGGCACGATCCGTGTCACACTTGCTATTTGCGGATGATTCGAGAATTTTTGTGCTATTGATGAAGCACAAGTTGTTAAAGAGCTGTTGCACAATTATGAGGTGGCTTACGGACAGACAAGTTAACTACTCTAAGTCTAGTGTGGTATTTAGTAAAGGTGTGTCTGTATCCAAACCGGAATGAAGTACTAATTACTCTTGATATTAAACAGGTCCTATCGCATGACAAATATTTGGGCCTACCAACTAAAATTGGGAAGTCAAAATCCAAAGCCTTTATCCCAATTAAGGATCGAGCGGTGTTTAAGCTTAGTGGGTGGATGGGTAAAACTCTCTCGTGGGTAGGTCGGGATGTGTTAGTGAAGGTCGTGGCCTAGGCTATCCCGACATACGCGATGAGTGTTTTCAAATTTCCAAGTCAGATTACTCAAAGTATGCAGTCACTTATGCTCAAGTATTGGTGGGAGAGAGGGGGCAAAGAAGAGGGCCGAAAAATTCACTAGTTATCCAAGGATAAGATGTGCAACAACAAAATCAAGGGTGGGATGGGTTTTAGGGACTTAGAAGTCTTTAATTCATCATTACTAGCGCGGCACGTGTGGCGCCCGATGCATGATGAGGACTCCCTGGCGTTCCAAGTTCCGAAAGCTCATTACTTCACCTACAAGGCAATGCTAGATGCGGAACTTGGTTTGAGACCAAGCTACACGTGGAAAAGCTTATGGGGAACGCTGGGTGTGGTAGTTAAGGGGATGAGATGGATTGTGGGGGATGGTCAAAACCTGAACATTTGGGTAGATAAGTGGATTCCGCAGCAGTCCGTCGTTCGAGTAATTACACCCATGAAACCGGATATCTTTCTCTTACGGGTATGTGATCTAAATGATTTTGTCGAGGGAGAGTGGCGCATCGATTTGATAGATACTATCTTCCTCCCCATTGATGCGGAAGTGATTAAAAATATACCAATTTGCACTTCGTGGCCTCAAGACAAAATCATGTGGCACTACTCCACGTCGGGTAAGCTTACGGTTAAATCGATCTATTATTTTATCAAGTCGCTTAAGGGAGAGCAAGAACCCAACAACGAGTACCAATATCACTAAGGATTTCTAGAAATCAATTTCGGGCTTGACGATTCCTCTAAGAGTGAAAATGTTTACATGGAGAGGTCTGTCGTAGAGCGTGACCTACAAAGGTTGCCCTTGCTACAAGACTAAGGGTGTTGGATGTGAAGTGTCAAATTTGTGGAGGTGCTGGAGGAAAATGATGTTCGTGCTCTAATAGAATGCCCTATGGCTCGTCCCTTGTGGAGGGCTTCACCTTTTAACCTTTGCGAGCATGCTTGGGTTTGTTTTAGCTCGGTTGTGGAATTACTTCAATGGAAGTGGTGGTCCGGTAAGGAGAGTTTGGCTAATTTTGTAGTTCTTTCGACTCGCTGAAATGTTAGAAATAACTATATCCACCATGCTCCTAATATTGTTCCCGAGTACAAGGTTCATAAAGCATTAGAATTTGCCAAAGTGTACCGTGAAGCTCAACAAAAGGTTCAAATTCCTTAGCCGTTAACTCGGAGACATAGGGAGGAAGGCTCCGTGTCCGGGATGGGAAAAGGTGAATTTTGACGATGCAAAAATTTAGGACGGATGTCATGGTCGGGGCTGTGATTTGAGACTCTTCCGGTAGTGTTAGGCTGGCAATGTCTAAGCAAGGTGATGGGTTTGGTGGTCCGAAAGTGGAGGAAGCTTGAGCTTGTCTTTGGACGATTAAATTGGCGAGTGAGCATGGCTTTAAGCGAGGTTATCATCAAGGGGGATTCGCTAAGCATCATCTCCAAACTCAATCAAAAGTCATGTCCCAACTCCGAAGTTGGTCTTATTCTTAGTAGTGTTCTATCTTTTTCGAACGGTTTTGATTTTTGTTCATTTTCTCATGTCGGGAGGTAGGAGAAACGAGTAGCTCATGCTTTAGCTCATCTCCAACCTTATTTCGTTACAATCATGGATGAAGGAAGCTCCCGATTATATCGCGAGCTAGTTCGGTTGGACTCTTGTTTGGAGTGTGATTTTGAGTAATATATACCCCTTCTTTATCAAAATAATAATAATAATAATAATAATAATAATAATAATAATAATAATAATAATAAGGGTTGGCAACATGTGGCGTAATTTTTTCAAACTTTTGAATAAATATGTCATTTTTTGTCAAACTACTTATCTTAAAAGACTAATGAAAAAATTATTTGAAAAAGAGTTAGTTTGATTTTTTAACTACTTTAATATAATCAAAACAACTAAAACTCCAAATAATTATTTTTCCCAAACAACTCTTACAATTAAACATAACATATGTGAATATTTCATTACATCCATTTTAAATTAGTGATCTTTTATTACCGTGTAAGAAGGAGAAGGCCTTTACAGATGCTTTGAGAAACTTGCATTTCATTCCTGAGGCGCCATTGACGACGTTTCATGCTTACATCACCAACCTCATTCATCCGACGATGAGGAGGGCGGCTTTCAATTTCCCTCCAAATTGTCTCTCCTCCTCGCCACCGCCGCCGCCGGCGCCTCCGCATCTGCCGTCGCTGTTTCCGATGCCTCTCCTGGTCCTATGGCCCATTTTCCTGATGAAATTAAGGCCGCATTTGTCGGCCTTTCTCGCTCCGCTTACACCGTCTTCACGGTCGGTTTGATCTTTATCTTTCTTCCATTATTTACCGTTTGCAATGTAATGGGATGCTTTTCAATTGTTTATCGACTTTGTTTATTTTTCCTTTTTTGGTGTTTTTGTTCATGGGTTTCTTGTTATTTGTAGATTGCTTCAACCGTTATTGATTACAAGTACTCTTTGCGCGGGCTAAGCAAAGATTCTGATGAGTATCGGAATGTAGTTTCTGAGGTATTTTCTGGTCTCTGCTTCATTTATCGCTCATGGTTCGAATTTAGTGATGGAATTAGTGAAGTTTTGGTATGCTTAGGCAGTAGCCGAGTATTCTTTGTTACTAGTGTTAGGAGCTTGGCATTAAAATTTATGCAATTTACAGTCGTTCGGGTCATGGGTCCTGCAAATTAGCTCATTTTGAGTTTTTGACAATGATTAAGCTTGTGTTGAAGTCCACTTTCTAAATGACTAAACAAAGTGGCGTTGGCCATGCTGCGGTGCAAGCTTAGTGAGATGCACAATCCTTCTTTAGTTAATTAAATGTCCTAGTGATGGAATATCACATTGGAATGTAGGTGCTCGATTGGTTGAAGCGCTCTTGTTTTATGGAAATAAGTTTATGTTGCACTTGGATTGTGGCAGATATCTTGTGTTTCTTTATGCTCTCTAATTAGAAGTTCCTCTTGGGTGACGTTATTTAGTAACCTATGAGCAGTATAGGGCCTCGGTATCCTGGTGCATCATTCCAGATGGACCAGATGTTGGAGTGTTTAATTGTCAAAATTAACTCTTGCAGCTCTTGGCCTTGACCCTAAGATATGTACGGAGCCTAGAAGATGAATTCAAAACATTTTCTTATAAGATGTAGTCCTCAGTGTTGAAGCAACCTCTAAGGGTCAACAAGAAATTGTACATGAAGTTGCATATCTAAATAACCACATCCTTCATCATCAAGGAAACTGAAGCTGCATTTATGCATTACTACATCTTGCTGCTACAACATGTTGATTAGCCTCACGATTTTGAAGGCCATAATCTCTGTGAAGATGCTGTCAGAAACTAGCTAGTTTCCAGTAAAATGATTTCTCTGAAGAAGTTTGATTGGAAACTAATTGTGGATCTTAAATTTGTGATTGCCGTGAAACCAGGAAAAAAATGATAGCTTGTGATAGTTATGAATTAGTACCAACTAGCAAATATGCACCTCATAGTAACTACTCAACTTGAGATGAGATTGAAGTTTGTAATCTTCAATCAGCAGTTGCAATTCAATTTTTCGTGTAACTTGGTTCTTCGTTGCACCTAGGTACCCATGCATGCTTGATATTGAAAATTCCAACATGGTCGGGAGATATGAATACTTGACCCTTTATTTTAAAATAAAAATGTATAAAATTTTCCTAAAATGGAGTTAAGCACCAAGACCTGTGTCAACTGTTCAACACTTCAATACAGCTATGGTCGAGTTGGAGCTTAGTTTAAAAAGCTCAAGGCGCACAAAAGCGCAAAGGGTCCTGGCCCGGGCACGGGCTCGAGGCGAAGGCGCAGGCTTTTGGAACGGGCGCACTTAAAAATGCTTGAAAATCAATGCTAAACAATATTTTTGATCGAATATGCTAGGTAATGACATCAAATAAGTGATTAGATATCATTGTACTACGAAAAATACTACAAAGAGGCTTAGATTGTGATAACACAATGCATTCGCTACGATTTTAACCAAAAAAAAGAAAAATAGCACAAATTGAAAAAGGTGGGGCAATTGACCCACTTACTAATTGTCTAACAAAGACAGAGACAAGAGGGGGGACAGAAAGACAGAGAGGGAGAAAAATAGCAAAAAATAGAAAAAAGCCCACCGAGGCAAGCAAGGCGCACGAGGCGTAACTGCACCCTGGCTGAGGCGCAGACTGAGGCGCGCACCTCAGAGGGCTTTTGGAGGGGCTAGGCTTCACCCCTTGCAAGGCGCAAGGGGTGGGCTTCGGGCTTTTCTGCGCCCTGGGGGCGCTTTTAAACTAAGAGTTGGAGTAACAATGACAATGGCTACTAATGCTTTTTAAGGCTTGGTGAAGATGGCCCTTCGTAGTTAGATTCTAGTGTATTTGACTCACAGCCTTGACGTTTATGTTTGAATCAAACATTGACATTATTCATCATAAATTAAACATTCAAATTATTTTATTGGAAAGATGAAGATGGATTATCCACTGAACTTTGCCGGCACATATAGAATTCCATAGGGTCTAGTACATCTTATTCAATCCAAATAATTTGAGCGAGTGGGTTATGCGTATTGCCAACTAGCTTATTAGTTGCATTACATATTTTTTCTCTAGAAATCTTCATTGAATCTACATGACATATCCTCATTGTGCTCCTCCTCATCTTTGGGCTTTTTCTTCTTTTGTTGTTTGCTTGATCTGGAGCTTTTTACCGCCGTTGTCAATTATTACCGGGTGGCTTGTGCTCTGCCCCTTACAATGAAGTTTCACGATGTTCTAACATTCTTCTGAAATATTCACACTTTTGTTGAGTTTATTTTGGTTGTCTACCACCAAGTCACTACGTCATGTCTCTGAGTTGCACCAAAAACCTGCATATTACTGTATTCATTTTTCTGTTGTTGAATTGGCTTCTTATGTTCCTGGTGCCTACTTGCTAGAGGCAACGTATGTGTGTCAACTGTCTAGGGATGACATTAGTTCATTTGATGAAACCTTTAATGTTGGACTTTGGGCCAGCAAGTGCTTGCCTGGTGTCTTTATATGTGAGGTTCCTAATTCAGATGTAACACGGACAAATGTTATTGGGATTGTGCCTATAGCTTCATCATAAAGAATCTTAATGATAATGATTCTGCTTCTAGGAATTATGCATAACATTTACAAAAATCATAGTTATTGAAGTTTTCATATTCCAATTTCAGGTTCATCTGCGTTCGGCTAAGAGAATTTTGAAATTGTGCAAGGACAACAAGGGTTTTTATGTGAAAGCTGGTCAATTTGCTGCATCTTTGAGGCAGCTCCCAAAGGAATATACAGAAACTCTTTCTATTTTACAAGACCAGGTTACTATTCGCTTCAAGTATATTTAAGTTTTCCTGCACCAGTGGTTATGTCCTAACCTACTAATGTCTGTTTCTTTTTGTGATGCCTTAGGCAGTACCTTGTGATTTTAGATTAATCAAGGAAGTAATATGTAGAAACTTCAGCAGTGAATTCAATGATGTGTGAGTATGTTTTCTTGTGTATTTACTGTTTAGACATTATTTTATCTTTTTTACTCAGGTATTCTTGATGGATATACAAGCGTTTTTATCTGTTAGATGGATGAGTTTGTGAATAAGTCAGAAAAGACTGTTTTTTGGTGTATTGTGCTTCATGTATCAATGCATCATGCAGTCTACGACATGCTTGCTGTGTGGCGCAGCTAAAGCATGCTTGTTGAGTTCTCATACATATTTCGGAGTAAATTATTTGCCAAATTTTAAAATTGGCTTGTCTATCTTGATAGTTTTGTATATTTGTTATTCAAATGTTTGTACAATTGTGATTGATGTTGTGTAGTATGCCTGTGAAAATATTGTCTTGAGAGGTTATTATGGGAAGATGACCTTAATAAGGAGATTGCTTAAGCCAGGTGTCTTCTACATCTATTTTTTGTAACTACTGGATGTATGGTGTATCTTGAACTTTTTATTTATTCACCAAAAGTATCCTTGTTGAGTGTTTGTTGCTTGGACTTGGGTAAGAATTTGTAGACATTTGATTTCCAGAAAAATGAAAACAAAATTTATTTACCCTTTCCAATTGGGGATAAATCATTAAAAAGGTTTGAGAACTGGTTTTGTTTAGCAGATAAACCCATTTTGGACGATTTTGGCCATTGATTGGCTCCGCAAGCGCATGGTTTCCATTGTAGTAATCAAGTGTCATTCCCACAAAGACTAATGCAAGCTATTGAGTTTTTGCTGTTTTAATTTGCTAAACAGTTCAATTCAGAGGTTTCTTTGACTTGAAAGCAACAAAACAATTCTTTCTATGAATTTATCTAGTAAAAGTAACATCTAGGGATTCTAGTGATCCGTTGATTAAAATAGTCAAGCAAGTGCTTTGTTTACGGAATTTTCAAAGATCGAGAAATCAACGAATTCAGAATTTTCTTTCAAAATAAAGTTAATAATCCGATTGCAATTAATTAACTATTCTCATGGGCTCTTAATTTTACCAGATTTTTAGCGCGAATTTATCATGAAGATCTCATAACCACAACCCTATCTCTAGCAATTGCAAGTTATATCTAATCCTAGCATTCCGATAATGAATTTCTCTTTTCGGTACTTCATTCACACATCTATCAATCATGCAAGATATTGGCCAAAGATCTCACAATTGGAATAAAATCCTCTAAGATAAGATTCAAAATGTACCAACAAATATTCAAAACACTAAAAGTTTAACTTAGAAAACCGACAACATCGTTCGGATTAGCATCCTAGGTTAAGAAACTACTCACACATCATTGAAACTACAAATTCAAACATGTCTTTAAACATGAAAATAAATCCGAAACTAACAAGAGATTGAGAGAAAAGAAAAATTAGTCTCCGGGGCTTGGTTGAAGCTCTCGTTGCAAGAACGGTCTCCCAATCACCAAAGAGCCCTTAAATTCGGCTTCAAGAATCCCGAAATCTTGCTATCAATCTAATCCATGGAAGGATGGAGGAGTAGTGTCTAATGTTCTTCCCCCAAAGTCTTTGTGCCCTAAATGTAGCCAAAATCAGCCCCTAAACGTTGCAGGAAATGATCAGCGGCGGCAGCAGCCCGTTATAGACTAACACTCAGCTAAACCCTGGGGATCACCACGGTTCGTGGGCACGGCTGTGGTCTGAAGAATGCCTTCCATGGTCCGTGGGAGTACCCGTGGGGCTCTGAATACTTTGAATTTCGACTTCTTTCATTTTCCATACCTGTGGAACAGGAGGGGGACCTGTGGGGCTTCCAAATCAGCTTCAATACTTGGGGTATGCTGGGCCAAAGGTTAAAAACCTACAAAATCTTTCAAGAAACACAACTCAAGCGTAAAATGGAAAAATAGGGTCTCAAACTCGCATAAAAGCTTAATATACCTATAATCCAATCTCAATTATCCCTGAAATAGAAGTCAAAGTATGCACTTATTAGCTGTGAACATGTAGCATAGTAAGTGATCACAAGATGATCTTTCCGGAAGTTTTTTTTTTTTTTTGTGGGATGCTATGTCTTCATAAACCCCTTTTGATAATTTAACACTCCCTCCATCCCATTTTTATCTTCCTAAATATCACACTTTTTTGAGAAAACGACTAACTAGTGCTACTATTACCAGTTAATTATTGAGTTGGTTCCCTTTTGTTTTTTGATGCCAGTAGTTAACTAATGCTATGTGGCACTAAGTTAATTATACTCAAATGCTAATACGATTTCCATTCCATCATTTAAATTGGGGCCAAGGTTATAAATTGCATTCAGTCATAATTACCTCAATTACCAATGTTTAGTGCAAAAAGGAGTCTCATTTAGGAAGGCAAAGAATGGGGTCGGAGGGAGGATGAAATTTTCCTTATCAAATATACGTGATGAACAACCATTATTTTTAGGTTCTTTGTTTTTTACGACAACAAATGAATTGTAGCCAAAAATTACTGCTGTAAATTTTGGAGAATATATCGAACACCATAGCTCAAGTCTATTCCCCTAATTATTAACATGGGAATATGCTTATTCCTTACCTACATCTTGTCAAGCACCCATAACTGCAGAAAGAAAGAAAGCTGTAGTGGCGTTGATTTACTTGTCTGTCTCTTTGGATTCATAGGAATCTTGTTTACATACAGCTTCATCTAAAAAATGTCAAGTGATCCGACACGCATGTGGTCACTGTACCTCGGGAACATTTTTTTCACAAACCTTAAATGGTATTTAGAACTTGCTCTAATTACTGACTACTGCACTATGCTGATGATGATGAACATTCTAGTACTGATTGTGGTTTTGGGTTTCAAAATCCTATTCAATTTAATTTTTCTTGAATAAACTTGGGATGGTCTCTAAAATAGTGAAGCATTACATCGCCAGGGAAAGGAACCCTTAAGGCTAGTTAGGACGTCAAGTTCGGTTTGCTATCCTTCACTTAAAGTAATAGAGGTGATTTTTATTTTTCTTTGGGAATTTTATGGAAATTTCGACGAGTTGTGTTTGTAATATACTATTTCCTTAGGCTTAAAGCCTTATACCCGCATAAGAAGATACAATAAAACTCGAGTCACCCACTTGGAGTATATAACATCTAACTCAACGGCCATACGCTGTAGTCTAACCAATATGCATATAAGACTTAAACAATCTATTTGGCATATGACAAGACTTCCATAAACTACATGAACTCATTTATGTACATACAAAGATTAATCAAACCAAGTGCATCAAACAAAGCCATATACTACTTCACATCAAACCTTCGATTTGCTTAATCCATACCTAGAAAGGGAAGAGAGAGATAGGGTAAGCAAACCACCCACTCAATGGGTAATCCTTTTCCCAAAACCACAACCTTTTACGCTTATTTGTATATATACACGCAATAGCAGTTTAATAACATAACATAGCCCGTCAATCATATTTTAACTTTCATCCCTCTTGTCCAAATTCCAGTTAGAACACTCCATGTGTGCTGCATACTTCACGATTAACTATTTCTCATATTTCTCAACAACTAACTCAATGAATGGAATTAAGCCAAAACACAACTTACTATTCTTTCAACTCTTGGGTTTTCAAGGTCACATTGTCACCAATGCAATTTAATCAACTCGTTTTGGCAAACCATTATGCGATTCCCTAATTGAATAAAAGGTATTTTCAAGTATCAAACCATTATTCAATCCCCTAATTGAATAAAGGTATTTTCAGAATATTAGATCCTTGCCTAGACACTAGTGCCCTCTTCATTTGGGTGACCGTAACCCAATTCACTTGTTCAAATTCCGCCAACTACTAAAGTCAAGGAGGAACTCTTATTAACCCGCACCACAAAGGTTAACTATGAATAGGGGACCGTACGGTATTCTAAGGTAGGTCGGACCGCATGACCAATCCCCGTTAGCACTAGACCATTAACTCGGACTGCATAAGTTAATTAGGAATACTTGGACCGCACAAGTATCCTGTAGTGCTAAAGTCCATAGCTTTGAAAACCACTCAACATCAATTCACGTACTTTAAAAGGGTATATGAAAAGAACCACATTTCCAAATTGCCATTTAGCCCCTATTCGGTAAAATGAGCTCGTTGAGTAGCGGATAACCGGGTAGTTATCCGAGTAGCGCATAGCTATTTGTAAACAATGTTTAAACAATGTTTTCGGTTAAATTAGCCGTTGAAATTAGCTTATGAACATAAAATGATGATGAAATTAGCTTATGAACATAAAATGACGATAAAAGACAGGATGTTATTATTATTATTATTATAAAATGACGAAAAAGTAATTGGTTATTATTATTATTATTATTATTATATATTGTTCATTCTCACCTTTTCATTCTTCCCTCTCTATAGTCTTCTTCTTTCCCCGGAAAGCCCTTTTCTCTTCTTTTCGGAAAGAACTTTGCTTTGAGGGAGAATTGAGAACTAATGATAGCTCCTCTTTAATGGCCGCAAACGCCAACAAAAACCAAGAAGCAGAGGTAGCAATCCCAATCCCTATATTATCCCCCAAAATGAACAATCCCCCAAAATGGGTTCACCCCCAATCCTCAAAGTAACTATTGCCCATCTCTTGATGAGATCTCCTCCAAATTCAGCCTAGCCCCAAGATACCCTTCCCCGAATGGCCATTAGTGCACCACAGGACCTTCAAGGGCAAGCCCAAGTCCAGATTTGGAGAACCATCGGTGCTCATTGACTCCCGGACCTTGGAAACCTCGGTTTTTATACTAATAGCATGGATGGTAATATTCATGTAAAGCCAAGGGCATTTTCAGAATCAAAGTGTTGAAACACTACTTTTAATTCTGAAACGTTAAACCTACTGAGGTTTCCAATCAACTACTCAAAACGCCAAAAGCTACTGAAATAAGCTAATTAACCGAACACTAAAAAATTAAAGAAATGTTTTGACCCAGTCAAAACACTAAAAGCTACTCCAAACGCTGTTGCCGAACAGGGCCTTAAAGTCACACTTGACAAGAAATAGCTCAATTCAATCTCGTTTCAAGACATAACATTTTAGCTCTTTTTCTGGGTGTATTGCTATGAGTTCTTGTGTTACTGGCTTGGTGCTTCTTCTTGTCTAGGCGACTTTTTTGTTTGTTTGCTAGTGCTTCTCCTCTTTTTCTCCTTGCTCTGCTTGGTTGCTCATGGCGGCACAGCTGAGAGTGGATGGAAAGTTGTTCGAGTTTTGTGAGAATTGGTGTGCTTTTGCTTCTCTAAAGGAGACCCTATGTGGGTAAGTACGTATAAAAGGGGAAATAATTTCTTATTGCTGCAAGTAGAGAAAAAACAAAAACAGCAACAAGAGAGGAGGATTCTTGTCTTTTCACAGTTTGCTTACTCGAGGACCATGTCCTCTGAGGGTCATAATGCCGATGGCTGGTTTGGGGTTTCTAAATTATCGAAAGAGATGCTGATCTCGGGGAAAAAGTAGGCCATGCTTTACCTAAGTTTTCTATGCCTGGTAGGAGTTCCTTTGTGGAGGCAGTCTTCCTATGCGACTCTTCCTATGCTACTGTTCTTTGTCATAACTTGAGCGACACAATCCAAGAAAGGGGTGGAGATGTGGGTCTTGGGATATGCACCTCATTAGGAGAGTTGCAAGTGAGTTGTTCTGGGGTTGTGGCGAACAAGGGGCAGAGAGAAGGTTTACATTATGTGGTGAAGGGGGGCATTTATTCAGATCAGAACAGGGCGGTATGCCAGCATGTTTTTTTTTCAGGTGACCGGTCGTTCATGGGAAATTTTAGTCATGTGGGACTCTCAGACTTTCGAGGTTATTGATTCTAAGGTTGGAGTTTTTTTGGTGTGTCTCAATTTGGAGGTCTATTCATGATAATTTTGTTTGGGGTTTGTGTGGGATCTATGGTCCTAATGATGATAGTCTGCTCGTTGGTTTATGGGAGGAGTTGATTGCATTCATGTCTTTATGGGATATCCCTTGATGTTTAGGAGGGAATTCAATGTGGTTAGATTTTTGAATGAGAGATCGTCTGGAGGTAGACTAACTGTAGATATGAGTGATTTTTGCAATCTGATTGATCCACCATTGGAAAACGCTCATTTCACGTGGTCTAGCCATGAGGAGATTCTGGTTTTGTCTCGCATTGACTGATTCCCTTTTTCTGCTGCCTGGGAAGACCATTTTCAGGGGTTCATCAAGTTGTCCTTCCGAAAATTACATCTGATCATGTTCCAATCTTTCTCTATTGCCATTCAAATTTGAAAATGTGTGGCTTGAGGTGGAAGCGTTTCGGACCTTGTGAAAGCTTGGTGGAATGAGTTTAATGTTAATGGCTCCTTTAGCTTTATTTTGGCAAAAAGTTGAATCTTTTGAAAATGAAGTTAAAAGAATGGAATAGAGATGTTTTAGGCCATTTGGACCGTAAGATGGCAATTTTGGTGGAGAAGATTAATCTTACTCTTGCCGATAGGATTGAAAGACTTGAGGTTAAGAAAGAGCTATCTTTGTTGTGTAATTGGAATGACATATTTTGGAGGCAAAGAGCTAAGCAGTTGATAAAGTATGGTGATCCTAACACCAAATTTTTTTTATAGTGTGGCTAATAGCAGGAAAATTTCAATGCCATTAAGAGCATTAAAATGGATGGGCATGGACAGAAATAAAGTGAATGGACAGGTTTATGGGGAGTCTGCTATAAAGGAGGCTATTGTTTGAATCTACTAGAGCCTTTATCATGAAGACCATCCTTTAGGGCCTTTACTTCATGGGATTTCGTACAATCTTGTCGGTGCTGATGATGCTTTAGATCTTGAATTGAACTTCATAGAAGAGGAAGTGTGGAATGCAATCATGGACTTAGGGAAAGAGAAAGCTCCAAGACCTGTTGCTTTCAATATTGCTTTTTCTTTTTTTTTCCAGGTTTGAGTATTTTCAAGGGGAACATTATGGATATCTTTGCTGATTTTTATGAGGGGTGTTTTTGAAAAAAGCTTGAATGTAACGTTCATTAGCTTGCTCCTTAAAGTGGCTGGCATATGACATTAAGAAGTTGAGGCCTATTAGCCTTGTTGGCAGTGTTTATAATATCTTAGCTAAAGTCCTTGTTTCAAGGCTAAGGATGGTTGTTGGAAAAATTGTTAGCCCAAATTAACATGGTTTCATTCATGGTCGTCAAATTTTGGATAAGTTTTTGATTTCTAATGAGTGCATTGACTCTAATCTCAAATTCAACCAATCAGGAGTCCTTTGCAAGCTTGACATAGAAAAGGCTTACGACCATGTTTATTGGGACTTCCTTATGGTTACTCTTGAAAAAATGGGCTTCCCTAGCAGACGGAGGAGTTGGATGTACTTTTATATATCCACCATTCTCATTTTCGGTCTTAGTCAATGGTGAAGCAACTGTGATTTTCTCTAGCTCACAGGGGTTGCTTCAAGGTGACCCATTATCTCCCCTTTTATTTATTTTGGTGATGGAGACTATCAGGTGAATAAATAAAGCAGTGGAGGTTGGTATCTTGGAAAGGTTTCACATAACGAATTCTCTGTCAGAAAGTATATTGATTTCCCACTTGCTTTTGCTGATGATATTCTGTTTTTTCTGAGGACACCAATTTAGATTATTTGCAGTATTCTACTGAAGCTGCTTTGTCTGAGAGTCAAGTTATCGAAAAGTGTTCTCATTCCTATTGGAGATGTGCCAAACCTTCATCACCTTGCACAGTTCGGTTGTGGGGTTGAGTTCCTTCCACCTTTCTATGTTGGCCTTCCTCTTGGAGCTTCTTATAAATGCAAAGGAGTATAGGAACTAATAGTAGAAAGGTTTCAAAAGAGATTGGCTGGGTGGAAATCTAAGTTGCTCTCTAAAGGGGTCTATAGGAAGTAAACTTACTTATAGAGTCTCCCTGTTTATTTCATGTCTTTGTTTACCATTCTTGCCAATATTGCCGCTCAATTAGAGAAAATCATGAGAGACTTCCTTTGGTCTACTAATGATGAAAATAGGAGTTTTCATTGGATTAGTTGGGACGATGTTTGTCCTCCTAAACATAGGGTGGCCTTGGTGTTGGATCTCTCTCCTCAATGAATGAAGCTCTCAAGGCCCCGAGGTTTTCTAGGGGAGAGAATGTTTTATGGAAAGATTTGATTGCCACAAAAGATGGGGAATGATAATTGTGGGGTAGGCTGCTCGAAATCAATTTCAAATGGTTTGGACCGTTGTCGTTCTCTTGTGCATTTTAAGGTGAAAAATTGGTCGAAGATTTTGTTTTGGCATGATGTATGGTGCGGAGATCAATCGTAGATCTTTTTAGGATGACTCGTTTGAAAGAGGCTACAATGCAAGAAGTAGTTTCTTGGAATGGCACCCAAAACCATTGTAATTTAACTTTTTTGAGAAGCCCGACGATTGGGAAGAAGAGTGTGTTGAGCATGCTAGCTTTGCTTGCAAATATAGAGGTTTATTGAGAGTGATGATGAGATTATTTGGCTACATGATTCAAGTGGGCATTTTTCTATTAAGAGTTTTTGTAAATAGGTTTTGAAGGGTTGAATCATCCTTGCTTTCTAGATGAGGCAATTTGGAAGTCTAAAGCTTCCACTAAAGCATGTTTTCTTGCTTAGGTGACCACTTTACGGAAGATTCCAACAGAGGAGATATTTAAAAAGAGAGATTTTAAGTTGGCTAGTAGGTGTGCGATGTGCCTTTTCCTCTTCCTACTGACCACCTTTTTGTTCATTGTCGGTGGTCGCCACTTTATGGCTTTTGTCTTATTCTTTGATGGGGGTTATTGGATGAAACCTTTAACGGTAAAAGATGTTTTGGTGGCGTGGAGAGAAGTTTGAAGAAGAGTTGGGTTGTAGGAGTTTGGAAGTTGATGCCATTAGCTATTTGGTGGAGTACTTGGAAGGAGAGGAATTATCGGATTTTTGAGGGTAAGGCGAGGTCCTTAGATGATTTCAAGCTTTACTTTTTGAGAACTTTGTATTGTTGGAGTCAAGTTCTCGATCATAGTACAAAGTTTACTTTTGGAGATTTATTTTGTGTTTGTCCCCTTTTGTACATGGGTGACACCCCCTTGGTGTCTTTTGATACATATTTTGTGATTACTCAAAAAAACCACTTTGTGAGTATTAGACATTGTTATCTTGAAGCCTAAATTTTCAATCTTACTATGCCAATCACCGCATGTACATCATCCTGCTGTAAACTTCATTCACAACTGAGCCCACAAGTTACAATTCTGCTGTAGAAAGCTTTATTTCATATGATAGCCCTTTTGCTTGAACTACCCCTTGCCCAACAAAGAGTTGATGTTGCCCATAACGAATGTTGCAACAGACTGTCACACTTCCCCTATACACATCAACCATGATCACTAAGAAAACTATCATAGATTAAAGAGAAGTTTTGATAATGATTGTTTTGTGTCTGCCTTCATTCAACATATCCTTGAGCTAGAAACATCAAAAGCCACTATACCTTTTACACTTGGCTTCGACCTCCGGTTTCATGGAATAACATGACTATTTGGATCACATGTTGTGATGGAGATCTCACTCCTAGGAGTAACATACTCCATGGAGAGGGCCATCCTAAGCAATGTCAAGCTAGGCTACAAGCGCTTTTCCCTGCACCCGCAAGCGCCAGAGAACTCCAGCCACCATGGTGTCTAAGCGGCCACTTGAATAAGCTATCAGTCACAAACGGAAGGGAATTTGGGCATCAAATTTTGCAAGGAAGTACCTCATAAGCTATGGGGCTTATGGGCATTTTGAGTGTAGATAGAGAAAATAAATCAAACAATGTTCAAGCGAGTCTGTCAATTTCTCCATCCGGTTCGACCACTTCGGATTGATTGTTGCATATCTTCCTATCTCCAAGTCCGATGGCAGCGGTCAATTAGCTTTCCTGACATACCTAATATGAACCATTTGGAGTTGTGTAGGAAAAGTTAGGAACTTTTGAAGTTAGGGACACCCAGCAGTCCCTTTCACCTTTTGTACTTCTTTTTGCTGCGTTGCTTTTTGGTCTTTTGCTTTCAATTCCCTCTTGTTTTATCCCACTTTTTGGCTGAGCAAGCTCTTGGCCCTAGGATTATGCTGATGAGATCTTAGCCCTTGATTAAACTATGTAAACCCTAAAATCAAGGCACTATATTAAGTGAGTGCCCTTAGCTTGTAAAATCCAGTTGAGTTGTTAATGCTTATGCATGAAAGTTGAGCTGAGATCCTTTACCTTTTAATCTCATTTACTTATCCTAGTTAGGCTAGCTAGGTGGTGATCAAAAGAGTCTTAGGCAAGCGTTGGTGGTGTATCTGTATCCATAGCAAGCCTTTGAGCCCTAACCGAGCTTGGTGGTGAAATCTGTATTGAAGTGAAGTTAGTCTATCCTCGGTTGTTTGCACCTATAGAGGGTGTATATAATCTCCTCCCTTTCACTTTATCCAACCACATTCTGCCTCAACGCACCCCTTCACCATGTCCGCCCTTAGCCAAGTTTCAGCCCAGTTTGCCTTGATAGCTCACGGTTCCATCAGGTGGTTGTTATAGTATTGTGCGAGTTTGCTATATTATTGAAGTTTTTTACTTTCACAGCTGTGATTTACAGGTCTTCTGTCTGAGACATGTACTGATGACTTCATCCAAAATTCAGATTTCTGTCTTTTGATGAGGAACCAATTGCCGCGGCTTCAATTGCTCAAGTGCACCACGCTGTGCTGAAAAGTTGTGAGGAAGTTGCTGTAAAGGTGAATAACGTGTCTCGTTATAATGGTCTCCTTTTGATCTATGTATGTTAGGAACATTCCACAATCTACCTTGTGGGGCTCTTATGAAGCATTCTCTAAGAAAAGCCTATACTAGCAGTGGTTGATCCAAAAAAATTGTGCAACATTTAGATTCTACTTATATAAATTAATTTTTAGGGGTGTCCTTTTGAAATTTCAATTATTTTTATATTTCATTATAAAAATTTTCCAACTAAGGCCTAATGGTGTCCTGGGACACTATTACGACGGAAATATTAAGCCAAATAATCCGCATCATAGTCAAAGACAAATGCCAAAGTGAAGAAGCCTATACACAATCTACGGGGAGTTGGTGGGCTGATTCATCCTTCTCTAGGCACGTACTACATGTGCTTGTTATTCTTGAGTTTATGGTTGATGACTATTTTTATGTTTAAAATCTTATGTTTCTTCCTTAATATGAACAGGTGCAGTACCCTGGTTTAGAGAAGATGATGAAGGTGGACATTACTACCATGTCTCTTGTCTCAGAATTTGTTTCCCTGGTATGAACCAACATCCATATTATAGTTTGCAAAGCCATTTATCTGAAATTGTTGTCTGTTGATTTAAAGTTTATTGGGAGAGTACGAGTACCTATAATTGACTTTATATTGTACTAACAAATTCTAAAATTTTCTTTGTTATTTGGCTGAATTGTGATGCAATTGCTGTCATTTAAAATCCATCAGATCGTGAAGTCCCTTTTCTTTTCTTTGTCTGTTCACAGCAGTGGGGTGGGTGCTGTTGTAGGCGTGAGCTTCTAGGGTATTGCTGATGGGGAAATCCTCTCTTATGCAATGTTCCTGATTCAGATGTAGATTGGTGAAGAAGAAAGGGAGAAGTTGATGAGGGAGTAACATAAGAAGCTAGATAAAGGGTAGAGAGAGGTGAGCACAATGAAGAGAAACAGAATGAAGGGAGAAGAGCAACATAAAAAAATTACATATAATCCATGAATTCAATTTTTCTAGAATAATAATGAATGAATAATAATTGCCTAAGACAAGTATCTATTGTAATAATACTACGAAAGATGGACAATAAGCAAAAATTACAGAAATCAATCCAAATGAAGTAATTAACTGCATCTTGCCGAAATACTATTACCTCACCATATTTTGATTACTGGTAACAAAGTAAAATATTACCTACAGAAATTACGTAAAACCTATTAAAGTACAAAAATTCGAAATATGGAAATAGTTTCCGTATTTTTAAAAAAAAAATAAATTGTATTCTTCATTTTCATTTAGTTCCCCTGAATTTAGGCAACCAAGGCCTATTGAGTTGTCTTCATTGTAACCTTAAAAGCTGAAACACCATAGGCATGGCAGCTAAACTGAAATGTCAACTACATCATCCGCATAAGTCTAGATTTATATGTCACATTTGTGCTTTGTGGTTGTTGGTTGCTTATGCGTGGAAAATAAGAAAGGAAACTCAGTCATTATTTTATTTCGTGTTGAATTCACTTTGTCTTTGGAGTGAGTAAAATACAGAGCTCTCTACGTCTTCTCCCTCTTTCCATGGTGCCCAATCTTGTCTTCCACTGAAAGCCTCCCTTCTCCTTCTTCACCAAGTTCCGGAAGTTATTGTTATACCACTTTTTCTCCTTTCATTGTATTCCCAAAGAGCTAGAGAAAGTTTGTCTTCCATTGTTGATGGTTTTAGTCACCTGACCATTTCAAATTAAAAGCAGTCTTATTATCAGATTTCAGAGCATCAGCTGAAGTATTGAGCCCTTTATAGTTGAAGAAAAGTTGTAATTCTTCAGGCTTGTGCCCCTGGTCTCTACAACTAGATTCCATGGTCCCTTGATGGCTGTTGCTTTTCAGCCCTGGAAAGATAATTGCTTATCTAGTTAAGGGAATTCCTTCTATCATCTTTAATCTGATCCAGGGGTAATTGCTTATCTAGTTAAGGGATTCCTTCTACCATCTTTAGTCTGATCCAGGAGGAAAATGAGAAGTGCACCAGTGTCTGGTCTTGGTAAGTTGAAGTTCAAATTAAAAACTAAATCTGTGTAGGAGGATCCACAATCCAATCCCTCTGTGAGTATTAGTGGCTGCAGCTTTTGTTTGTGTCTGATATTATCTGTAATAATCCAAGCGTGATTTGGCAGATGCTAACTTCTGGGTACTTTTGGCTACTTAAGGCTTGAAATAACTCAAAATAGCATGTCTGTCAAATTGTTTAGGTTTAGTGTGTGACTGAAGCTGCATTTGACAGAAATTGTGACAATTGTGTGATTGCTTCATTGAGGATAGATCATTATTTACTTTAGACAAAAAGTAAGGGGAAGAAGAATTGCGTGTAGCATCAGAAGGTGGCAATGTTCCTTGTTTAGGTTTTAGAATGATAATCATACACTAGTTATGGAGGTGATTATCAAGGATAAGGAGGTAATTATGGTATGGGTTTGTCTTGCTTAGCACAAGTCAACCTTCCCACATCTGGCAAAATGGGACATGAATTTTGTAGTGGACCATGGAGTATAAGAATGAAGAAGAGTTTTGTACTAATGCTTGCTTTTTCACTTGGTTGGTGGTAAAGGAAAGATTCCTATGGATGCTTAGTTTGAAAAGTGCGAGGCGCGTCGAAGCTCAAAGGGTCCCGAATCGCAAGCGCGAGCGAAGGTGTGGACTTCGAGAACACAAGGCTTATTTTTTAAAAAGAAGGCTTGAAAACAATTCAGATGATTTATTTATGATAGAGGAATTGGATAATGGCATCAAAGAAACAAACCGAAATCAATATCAGTACTAAAAGTATTGCAAATAGTCTAAGGTACGATAATTTAGCATGAAAAACAACAACAATATCCTAAAACACACACACACGACAAATTAGTAGAAGTTTACAAACAGAGAAACAAGCATAATCTTGCAAAGAAAACATGGGTGTCATATAGCATAGTTCTTAAAGATCAGGCATCCAAATAGTTCATTTAAAAAAAAAAAAGCTCATATAAGGTTTAAAATAGAAAAGAAACAGAGAGGGGATCAAAGAATAGAGAACAGCAGACAGAAAAAGAAGGGAGAAAAACTTAAAATTATATAAAAATGAGAGGAAGCAAGGCAGAGGAAGACGAAAAACAGAGAGCATGCAGCAACAGACAGAGAAGAGAGAAAAAGAGATGCAGCGAAGGGCAGAAGCTCCAATGGGAGTCGATGGAGAAGAGATGCAGACAGAGAAGAAAGAGAAAGTGACTCAGACGGAGAAGAGAGAAAGAAAAGAGAGAGAATCGAGAGAAAAGAAAGACAAGAGAGTAAATTGAGAGAGGAGAGAGAACCATACCTGAGGTTCAATGGAGGTAGGTGCTACTGTGTGAGAGCTCTTCACTTTTAGGGTTTTGAAATGTTTTGGGGGTCATTGTCGGGGGTGGAGGTTTAAGTGAACGAAGTATCAAAAATGTTTTTTTTTTAATTTTCCTTTTTACTTTCCAACGGTAACATTGAGTTCCTCTAAGCGCAGACTTCGCACGCTTCAGGCTTCATCATGAGGCAAACTGAGCCGCGCGCCCCTGTTGCTTCAAGAATGGGCTGCCCTTCAGGGTCTGTGAGGCCCCAGCCAGTGCGTCTTGCGACTAGGCACATGAAACACACGAACACACGCTTTTTAAGCTAAGTATGGAGGGCAAACTTAAAGGGAGGATTTTGACATAGCAAATGAGTGTCGAGGAGGAAGAATTGGTCAACTTCCTCTTGTTCATTCATGTTGGATCTTTTTCTTTGGCATTTGTCTCTCTTCTTGACGAGGTTTAGTCAACTTCAGCTGTCAAATGTCAAAAATATGTTGGTGGCATGGAGAATAAGAAAGAGTAAGACTCAGGTTCTGGGTTGGTAATTGATTCGTTTGGCTTTTTGGTGGAGTACTTGGAAAGAAATGAATTGACTGACTTTGAGGTAAAAGTTAAGACTTTTCTAGAACCCTAACAAATTTTCTTTGAGAATTTTGTATTATTGGAGTGAGTTCAATTGTGGTAGAAAGTTGTAGTGTTTAGCATTTTCGGATAATATTATATGTTAGACATTGAGGATAATATTATGTGTTCAATTGTGGGATGATGGTTTGGGATACTTGGAAACCTTGTCAAATACTTGTGGGTAAATTGCTAGCCAACTCAAACTCAAGTTCAAGTTGTATTTTTAGGACATGTGATGATGTCATCACGGAATAATTATAGATTGAACAAAGTAGTATCATTGAGTAATGAGTATTAACTTAAGCAAAGCCAAATCTATCAGTAAAATTATCATGAATTGCATGAAATATAAAAGTACAAAATCTTTTCTGATAGTTTTCGTCATGATCCTTAGATGACGATCTTCTTGCTATCCCATAGGCATTAAAGTAAATACGGATAACAACCTTAGTAATATAAGTTTCACCATTAGTATCATGGAAACAATGTAGCCTTATAACGCCGAGAATTTACTGTTCATAAAGGTGGCCCCCCTTCTATTGATGAGCAATCAAAAGATATAGGAGTACGCATCAAAAGGAGACCAAGGGTATGCCATCCATGCACGAAAGAGGGCGAAGACAAAAATGTCATGGTCTTTAGCTGTCACGACTGATGGCCAAGCCCAAAAAGGTTAAAGGCAAGTTTTAAATGTCAAAGCAAGTTTAGATCCATGATAAAACAGAAGTCTGCTGTATAGCATTCTTACATTGCTCAACATTTTGAGAATAGACAACGCTGCCTGCTGAAAATACGCTGATTGCTTTCCTTCAACATATTGTCCTCTCTATTTTCTAAAATGGTTTGAGTAAGGGTTGGTGATAACTTTTGGTCCATTTGGGGTGTCTACCTTACAAAATTCCATAAAAATATTTTTTGTTCAAAAATTACTTCTTTTCCTATTTTTGGATTAAAGAAAATTGGAAGAAAAAAATTTCCTGGAAAATTTAGCTGAGTTGGTAAAGATTATTTTCCTTTTGAAACTGAGAGTAAAGTGGGAAGAAAATTTTTGTTGTAGAACTCCCGAATCTTCTCTCTCAATATTCATGCTCTGTCATCTTTTGCTTTTCTCAAAACAGATCACTACCCCCCTCTCTCCTCCCCCTTCTTTTTAATTGCTCATCAAAGCCACTGTTTCTCATTGAGCATGTCCAGCGAGAAAAATCTGTGACATGGACAAAGATAGAGAACGCAAATGAGCCAAATTACGCCAGCACCTGATTCAGCGTTCAGTTATGATGAATGTTATAATACTTTGATTTGATTTGGGGTCACTGATCATGTATAAGAGTTGTGATTGCGAATTAGGGCTCAAGATTTGAACCAATTCCTACAATCAATTGGCTGTGAATGGGAGGGGAAAAGGGAGAAGATTCATCAAGATAGAGATGTTGATTATGATTGTGAGTGTAGATAAAAAAAGAAGAATTTAGGTGAAGTTCGTGTTCACTAGATGCGAGAGAGAAGGGGGACTTCAAGGGGTTCGTCTCTTGGGGAGGGGTGTATAATTTGCTTATATTTCTAATATTACTTCCTTGATCCAAACAGGGGAAAGAAATTAACTTTCTTTCTCAGTTTTTTCCTTTTAAATTTTCTTTCCATTGAATTTTCTTAGGTAAAGGAAATGTACACAGAAATGCCATTTGTGGGGGAATGTTTTTTTATTTTTTGATATCCATATATTCTCTATGGTAATGTGGTATATAGTGAATATGGTTATTGAAGCAATAAATGGTGATGGTGCATCTCCTCCTCCTATACCCTAGTGTTTATATGGTAGAAGCCAAAGGAAAGAAAAAGAGGGGACTGAGTGACAACAGCAACAATAACAATAACAACAAAAAAAAAAAAATTGAAAAATAACAATTACATTGTTATTATTATTATTATTATTATTATTATTATTATTATTATTATTATTATTATTATTACTATTATTATTATTATTATTTCATTGTTATATCATCATTCAACCTACAAATCAAGGGCAATTGCATCATTCTTTATTGCCACATCATTTTTGGCTCGAAATTACAAATTTGTTGCTGGAATTGGTTCGAAATAATATTTGATCTAGACCTTCACGGACCTAGAAATATTTATCCAAAATTAATGGGTCGATTAAATAATTACCCAAATCTGGATGGACCCATAAGCAAATTTTTCTTTTTACTTAAGATAGGTAAGTCTTTCTGAAAGTTGCTCTTCACATAATTCATAAGGTTTATTGTATCCATGGGAACAAACTTAGTTAGATTGAGCAAATAACACTGTAAAGAAAGTGTTTTCATTCTATTGCCTTAGATTTATTCCCATTTAAATATCTTGCATCCGTGTTCTTCTAAATAGCTGTGATCATTTCTTTTCTGTGGGGTTTTTCAATTTATTTTTTATTGTTTTGAATCTTTCTTTAAACCAATACCTTGTTTGTTTTCATTGATATTCAATCTGCCTGACTTGTTTCCTTCAGGTGTTTCCTGAGTACAGATTTGAATGGATTCTCTCTGCATTCAAGGAGTCTGTTTCTGTGGAACTTGGTTAGTATTATAGATGTGGAGTGGCCTGAATTTGTTTGTAGCCTTCTTCTTTGTTGTCATGTTCATGCCTTTGGCTAATTGTTTTTCAGTAAATGTAGCTTTGGATTCTTTAGCTTTGCTTAAAATTTGCATTGTTTGGGAGTCAATGTGCTTTTATGGCTTGTCATGCAAGTTGCTGGATGTAATTTTAGGTATTTGAGATAGGTGTGGTGAAAAATAGAACCTAATACAAAGTTGCACGTATTTAGCAAAGGAGAGTATGACTCCTCGCCGTTTTAATTCCTCATAAAGTGCATCATCCCTCATCCGGAGCTGCTTTCTGATTGACTAATATTAAGATGAATGCAAGGTTTATGAACGGCTTTTTCACCATTTCCTCTGAATGAATGCATGAGAAAGGCTGGCAGTCAAACTTTTCTTCTCAAACTTTTTTTTAATATTTAAAAAATCCCCCATTGGGACAATTGGGGGTTGGATTTTTGTTATTCTGCCATACACCTGTTATAATGCTGGACAAAAACTTGATTTTCTTCTCTCATTTAAAATTTTATTTGGAGCATGGAATTGACTGAAAGCTTCATCATTTATTGCATCTACTTTTGTTTACTTTTATGTTAGCTATACTTGAGGTATTCTTAACTGACACATTGTCATGATGAAGTATATATTATACCATCCACTGAGCCCATTTTGGCTGACTTAAAAGGGGAGACTTGGACACCTTTTGTTTTCCTACACTGAAAATTGTGACGATGACAACTTTTTGTTGAAAAGGATCTTACTCGAAAGTCCTTTTTACAATTTCTCGATCATGCTACAAAGTTGACCTTTTTGGATTTTGATGATATGATTATTGTGGAGAGCTTGAGGGCTTAATGATATTTAATGAATTTGCATCCTTTTGTACATGGGTGGCATTTTGGCGTCTTATAAAGTTGTTTACAATTTCCAATGACGTCGATATTTCCTCTTGGACTTTGAAGATTTTATTCAGGAAGCAAGAAATGCTGAGAGGACAGCTGACAACTTAAGGAGCAACAAGAATGTCAAGATTCCTCGAGTTTTTGGGTCAGGAACTGATCTGAATTTGTCTATTGCCTTGTCTTTTTGGATTGGAACTGTGAGCATCTATGGATTCGATTGAACAAATTAATACTGCATATGACTTGGCTGATCATCCTGCTATATTGTAGGACCTGACAACGAACCAGGTCTTGACCATGCAATTTTGTCCTGGATACAAGGTACTATGCTACTAATATTAATTTTTATTTAAACGATGGATATGATATATCAGTTTGACTTATTTCTTATTCTGTGGTTTGTTGTCTTTCTGCACACTTGAGTCAAAATTGTGTGGTCTAAGAGGTGATATTTTTTTGTTTCATAGGAGACCTAAAGAGCAGTACAGTACAATAGGGAGGGGGAATCGGGGAATCGAACATGGGGCCTAATGTACCTAGAACTTCGGTCTTGACCACTAAGCTAAGACCTCATTGGTGGTCTAAGTGGTGATAACTATGAGAAAGAATAAAGCAATTTTTTTGGTTTCTTGTAAACCTCTTCACTATAATGAAAATGCCCAAATTTGAGTGCTTTGATTGAAGTATTGGAGTGTCAACTTGGATAGTATACATCAGAAGTGCTTTGTGGAAAAGGTTGTGGCCTCCTTCCCTTCCTTCTTTCTCTTTTGGTTCATGTCTTTTAAGTCATACCCACTTTTGAACAGGTGAGGAAGTCACTTTCGGGTAGTTCCTTTTGAGCTTTAGCTTATACTCCCTCTATCCCATAAAAGTTGTCAAAAGTTTTTATTTTAGATGTCCTAGAAACATTGTCGAAATTTCTCTATATAGTAAAAAAAGTAACCCTTCATTTGGAAGCTGAAAGTGATAGATGATGTTCCCTTAAATTTTTATATTCCCTAAGTTGATGACTTTTTTGGGACGGAGGGAATAGTAAATTGAAACAAAACACCTTGCTAAATAATTATTTACTAGTTGTGGAGTATTAGGTAGTCAACTCTTTTTAAATCTAGGGTCCCACGTAAATAGCCTTGTATTGGTTTAGTTTGGTGCGATGCCTTCATTAATCTATTCTAGGATATTATTTGCTGTTGTCTTTGAAACATCCCTAACAATTTATTAAGACGAGTTCTCCTTTCTCTGTGTGTCATAAGTTTGAATAAAGCCTTCTCCGTCTTGTGTGACAACTGTTTAAGGACCATTTTTTGCATTTGCTTCTGTCCACTTTTCTGTTGTTCCTTCCGTGGTTTAAGTATATGTTTTAAGAGGTTATTTTAGAGGACCAATGTACAAGCATACTCAACATATACTCCTAACCTTGGAACCGGAAGTTTCTTATGGACAAGTTTGTGCTTTCCTGTGAGCATCTTCTTTTCACACCAATAGCTAATGACTGCTGTATGTAAACCATTGCTACTTTCCGCTTTTATGATCATAACAGCATTGGATGCGTGACTTGTACATGGTTGTTGGTGGTACACAAATATATGGGTTTCCTTAGAGACTTATTCAGTAGTCTCTTGTCCTTTGTTTTGGAAGCATTACACATTTGTAATTATTTATTGAAGAAGAATATCGGCTGGCTAGACTTTGAAATTCAGTTGCTTGGAGGTCTATCACGAATCTCATTGTACCATAGATTTCTGTTACATTTTGGAAATGATGCATCAAGAACAGTTGTTATTTCTCATGGTTTTCGAACCAGCAGTCCATCACAGACTGTCAGTACATAAGTGTGTGGTGGACATGCTCCAAAAATGTTAAAGACATCCTCATAAAATCCCTTGCTGCTCCTTTCCATGGAGAAACGAGAAAACAACTTGATCTCATCTGCAAACAGTGGGAGAAGCAAGATCTATCAAAGATTAAGGTCTTTGGGTCTGCCTTGATTTAGCTGAATTGCTGGGAGAATCAAGGTTGATTAGGCTTCTTCTCACATGTATGCTTCAGGATGCCTCATGTAAAGCTGAAAAAATACCCTGAAATTAGCTTCCGATTTTCGGCCATTTTTCTAGCTTATTATAGTGGAAACATAACACCTCTGCATTGTCTGCTGTTTCCTCTACATGGAGTAGCAGACTGTCAATGGTTTCTGATCTAGGGTCTAACAAAACCATCATTTTTCAGCAATTTAGGTGGAGGGCTGCTACCTGTAATCCCCCGGGGCTATGTTAAGAGAACCGGACCGGACCGGCCGGTTGAACCAATTGGACCGGGAACCGGCTAGGTCAACAGTCCGGTTACTCTTAAAAATGTTCTCAGAATTGACCCGGAAAAAACCGTTCAAACCCGGTCAACCCGGGTGACTCGGACAACCCTGTCCGACCCGTGGTCAGACCGGGATTTTTTTTTTTTTGCTCTTCATATGGCGACCAGGTCCAGGAGAGAGGCAGCCAGATGCGGCCATGAGGAGAGGGGGCCTGCCAAAGGAAGAGAGAAAAGAAAGATTGCAAGGAGAAAGAAAGGGGATGGGAGAGGAGAGAGAAAGAGGGTGTGGGTAGGAAAAGGAGTAACTTGAAAAAATGGTGTGAAGGGAAGGGAGGAGAGAGAAGAATAAGAGAAGGAGCAAAGGAGCTGAAGACAAAGGGGAGGGGATACTTGAAGGAGCAAAGGATAAGAGAGAGAGAGAGAGAAACTGAGAGCTGGCGCTGAGGAGCAACTGAGAGGAGAAGAAGGAAGAATGAGGAAAAGCTAGGGTTTGCTTTATTTATTCAAAAGTTTTTTTTTTTTGAAAAAATTTATTCAAAAGTAAAGTGGTATAAAGTAGAATATATATTATGGATTTAAATTTTGGACATAAAAGATTAAATGGACTTTCATCACATTTAGTAATTTTGTATAAAAATTAATTTTTCCTCTCTTAGTTTTTATTTTGAAAAATAGATGATTTATGTCTCTATTTGATTGAGGCATAGAGAAATAAATTATATAGTCAACGGGGTCATCCCGGTTCAACCCGGTCCAACTAGTAAACCTGGTCAACTAGTCTAACCAGGTTTAAATGGTCGGACCGGTTGAACCATTGACCTACTCGCCCAATCGGGTCGATGATCGGGTCGGTTCTCTTAACATAGCTCTGGGTTGGCTTATGTAGGACTCTAGGGGGTATGGATTTGATCTTAGATCAGGTTTGTTAGTGAAGTCATATCAGCTTGTGAGCATGACTAATGGTGGCCGGAGAGAACCAGCACTGTCATAGGTAATCAATGCGCATGTGTCTAAACTAAAACTATTAGAGACAGTCCCATAAAACCCCCAAAACCCCCAGCTTTACTTTTCTATAGAGAGTTAAGAAAACAGCTTGATCACTCTTTAAAAAGATAAATAAAATCAGAACACAACTTAGGGCTTGTTCAAAGTTACATGAAAAACGGAATCTATTTATGTTTATGTTCGTTTATGTTCTTTTATGTTCGTTTATGTTCGTTTATGTTCGTTTATGTTCATTCCTTTCTTATTTTAACAGCTCATTTCTGTTCGTTTATGTTCGTTTATATTCATTTCTGCTCTTTTATGTTCATATCTTCTCTTTTATGTTTTTTTTTGCTCTTTTATGTTTGTTTCTGTTAATGTTTATGTTTATGTGCGTTTTGTATGTAAAATCGAACAGGCCCTTAGTCTCATATGCAAACAGTGGGATTATAAATCAGCCTGCATCTGCTACCTGCTGATAGCAGAAAAAAAAAATGCAAAGTCATGGCGATTTTTAAGGATGCATTCACCGAAAGTCGAGCTGGACACTGTTACATTGTGGAGCTTATTCTGTGCTGAGTGGTTATAATTGGTTGATTGATGGAATGAGGAAATGTCATTGGGGATAAGTTTGTGTGGAACAAGCAAATATACATAAGCATTCCTGTATGCTATGGATTTTTTTTTTTTTTTTTTTTTTGCATGACAGAGCACCTACTGCTGAGAGTATTGCTCAGGGCTGGTTCCAGAAGGCATTTATACCAGCATTTATAATAGCAACTCATTTGAGCTCATTTCAGCTATAACAACTAATCATTTCAGCTCATTTCACCTATAAAAGCTAACTATGTCAGCTCATAACAGCTTTAATTTTGGATCATTTCTACTCATTTCAGCTATGAATTCACCCTAAGTGCAAACTCTGTCATACAGATCAGAAGACAGCAGAGCACATATTTTTCATATGTCCTTATAGGCGGGCAGTGAGATGGACGCTGGAGTGGTTGATGATAACTTGTAATGCTACTTCAGATAGGATGCATTTTTGGCTGCAGGAGGGACATTGGGGGAAAATCTGAAGGGAAGCATAGTTGTTGCCACTTACTCTGTTTTTCAGTGTTATATCTGGTCGGAAAGAAATCAGAGTTTTTCACAGTAGACAGCTGTCAGAAGAGATGACTTTTGTGTGTGTTAAGCAGATTACCAACTGATTCGATTTTCTTGCCAATTTTAACCACAAATATGTAAATTGGAGGGACTACGCAGAAAATGAAAATGTGCAAATTGGTTATATACCCTAGTATTTGTCAGGGGCAGGTTTCCAAGTGGTAATAAAAATTTTACATTATTGCCCAAAAGATCCAACAATGATCAGTTTCTGGCATCATGAAGCATATGTGTAAGAAGTGGCCTATCACCCCTCTTTTTCCCAACATTTGATAACTAGGCCTAAAGACACGAATTCCTATTCTGTGTGGGGCTCTTAGAATGAGTTTCTGACATGTCTTGACACATGGGACCTTGATCTTCTGAGTTCCACCATTGATGGTGAATTTTGGCTACACCAGATAGGATCACCCCAATCATGGTGCTAGTGGCGACAGCAGAAGAAGTAGCTCTTAGCCTCCAACCATCGATTAGCTCCTTGCTGTCGGTTGCTTTCAGGAAAAACAAAAAAAAGTTTGGGGCCCTTCTACTTGCTCATCGGTGCAGTGTTGTGCATATTAGGTTTACCTGCCCCTTCCCACAAGGAAAAAAACAGAAAAAGAAAAAACCCCGTACCATATCTGTTGAAAACTTGGGTCTTACATGGATTTTTGATTGGTACGTTGTACGTTACAAACATGTCTATAATCTTGATATCTGGGGCAAAAAAAGCAACTACTTGGACTATAGTGGACACAAGCAAAATATCTCTCTAAACTTTCTTCCTTTCCATGAAAGGCGTCTCAGAACACTTCAAATTTGAGAATATTTTCATGGACTGGGGAAAGATTCCTTTCAAATTTGAGAACTTGTGGCTTGAAGTGGAAGGCTTCTCGGATCTCATTAAAAAGTCGTACGTGGGAAGAGAGACAAGTTCATGGTTTTGAGAGTTTTGTAGTTGCTAGAAAACTGAAGTTTGTTGAAAAGGAGCTCAAGAAACGGAAAAAGATGTTTTGGTGATGTCAAGTCACGTAAATACAACCCCTTGGATGAAATCAGCTCTTTGGATGTTAAGGAAGAGTCCCCTGGTCTTAATAGCGATGATATTGAGATGAGAAGAGCTGCTTAAGATGAGTTAGCCAAGGTCATTATCATGGAAGAGATCTCTTGGAGGCAGAAATCAAGGGCGTTGTGGCTTAGCTGGTGATCGTAATATAAGTTTTTTCCATAGGGCGGCTGATCTTTGTTGGAAATGTAGCTTTATGCCATCTGTTGTTGTGAACGGGGATTATTTGATGCGATTGACAACATGAAGTTTGCTATCCAAGGCTTCTATGGTTCCCTTTTACTAAATCTAAACCTTGGAGACCCAAAGTTGATCACCTTGATTTATTATCACTCTTTGATTCTGTTGCTCAAGATATTGAGTTGCAGTTTACAGACGATAAATTCAGTATAGCTTTTCATGATTGTTGTGGTGATAAAGCTCGAGGCTCGACGGCATGACTATGGCTTTCCATTCAGGCAAATTGGGGAACTCTCATAGTTGATGTTTTTAGAGTTTTTTCTACAGGGAATGGGAGGATGCATTTACAAGTTGCTTTCAAAAGTGCTAGCGAATAGATTGAGAGGTGAAATCGGGGTGTTGGTTTCCGAGAATCAGAATGTATTTGTTGGAGGGCGCCAAATTTTGGATGTTGTGCTTATTGCTAATGAACTTATTGATTCTAGGACGAATTCGGAGAAGCCACGGGTTGTTTGTAAATTGGATATAGAGAAGGCGTATTATCAAGTCAATTGGGAGTTTCTCAATTATGTCACGAGAAGAATGGTTTTAGGGCGTAAGTGTACTTGGATTTTTCGAGTGCATCTCAACAACTTCCTTTGCAGTGTTTGTTAACGGTTCGCCCACGGAGTTCTTCACCTCATTTAGAGTCTTCGCCGAGGGACCCTTTTTCACCTCTTCTTTTTCTTTTGGTTATGGAGGTTTTTATGAGGATGCTTCGGTTAGCTTCTACCTCTAGCCTCATGTCCGGTTTCTCATTGGAACTATGAACGTCTCTCATCTTGTGCTTGAGCGTCTCTCATCTTACGCTTGCTGATGATGCCATCATATTTTGTGATAATAATTGTGAGCAAATAGTTTGCGCGCTCTTCTTTGGTTTGAGGCGGTTTCGGGTTTAAAAGTCAATTTGGCTAAAAGCGCTATCATTCCAGATTGAACATGTTGACAACAATCGGTTGCTTGCTGGTGTTGTAGGCTGTTGTGTTGAGTCGCTTCCTACTCCATACCTTGGTCTACCTCTAGGAGCAAAACGCAAGGACAAAGCTATTTTGGCAACCGGGTGCGGAAGTTTGGAAGAAGGCCTTCGGGTGGAATCAAAGTATCTTTCCAAAGGGGGAAGATTGACTCTTATAAGAAGTGTCTTTTCTAGTATTCCTACCTTCTTCCTTTCCCTGTTCCACATTCCTTCTTCGATGGCTTGTAAGTTAGAGGCTATTTGGAGAAAGTTTCTTTGGGGCTCTTGGGAAGTACCAGCTGGTTAGATGGAAAACTATTAAGCTCCCGGTTCAAGATGGGGGATTAGGTGTCAAAGACTTAAACATCTTTAATAAGGCTTTGCTTTGAAAGTGTTTGTGCCAAAGATTCCCTTTCTAGATAATCCCCCATCTTAAACATCTTTGGCATAAGGCGGTGAGAGTTAAATATGGCAAGGTCGGTTTTGGGTGATATTCTTCTAGATGTAATGGTTCTTATGGACAAAGCCTTTGGAGGTTTATATCTAAAGGATGGGAAAAATTCCGACCCCACTTTTCCTTTGAGGTGGGGGTTGGATCCTTTTTTTCACATGATCCGTGGTGTTAAGGTGCTCCCTTGAAAGATGGGTGGAAGATTATTTGGAAAGAGGGTCTAACGCTATATTTTAGTCTCCTGTTTTTGTTCGAGAAGCCCTTATTGTTGATGATACTATTCTTAGCTTCTTCGTCAAACTTAATGAGATTACTCGGGAATTCCTCTCATGATATGGTTAGATGGGATCTCAATCGTCAAGGGGTTTTCTCCGTTAAGTCTTTCTATTCAAAGCTTGCTTCGATCTCTCTCTCTCATTACACCTCCCCTCAAAGAATCATCTACCTTGGAAGCTCATTTAGAAGTCTTTGACGCCTTTAAAAATTTCTTTTTTGTGTGGAAAGCTTGTCATGGGAGTATTTTACTTAGCGATAATTTGCTAAGGGACAAATTTTGGTGAGTAGATGTCCTATGTGCAAAGCTGATTTGGAATCTCTGTCATTGCCCCTTTGCTAGAGCTTTTGGGGCGTTAGCCTTTAGTTGTTTGGATGTTTCTTGGGTTATTTCAAGCTCTATAAGGACCTAAAAGCTAAAGAGAAGAAAGTCTTGATTATCGCACATGCCATTTTTGGAGCATTTGGTGTGAGAGAAATAGGAGAGTCTTAAGGGAGTGGAAACTTCTCTTAATCACTTTAAGGATAAGATTATCAAAACTCTCTACTTTTGGGATAGTGGTAATTTTTGCTAATCTTCTTTTGATATTGTAGATTTTGTGGATAGTGTGCATATTGGTTGTATATAGTCCTTTGTAGGATTCTTGCTTTGGATCCATCCTTTTTATTTATATTTATTTTTGCGTTTTGTAACACCCCCAAAACACCCCCTAGGAGTATTACATCGCGAGTTCCTCAAAGAAACTCCCAATGCTCTTTCGGGTGTTGGTTTGGCTTTTTAATTCCAATTTACGAGTGATAGAGGAAATTTTTCCCAAAAGAGTTAGACCATTTCCCAAAAATATTTCGGAGAGTTTCGTTTGTAATAAGGACTAACCCCTAGGCTTAAAGCCTTAAAACCCCGCATAAAACTATAATATAACTCGACGAGCTACACGCTTGGAGTATACTAACTCAACGGCCGGACGTCGGAGTCCAGCCCAATCATGCTATAAAACTTAAAAGCAGTCTAAATGGTTCATTATACATTTGGTACAAACTATATGAACTAAATTGCAAACTACAATACTTAGAAATATAAGAAATGCACATTCGCGATTCGAATCGCTCAACAACGAGCAAACAAGCAATCGGTGGAGTCCGGATGCTAAATACCGGAGTTCGAATATGCTAAATACCGCACACATCTCCTAAGAGTGTACCTGCAGCGAGTGGGACGGAAAAGGGGAAATTTGTGGGGGTGACCGGACCACGAGCTCACCGGAGAGTCTCACACTCTTAAAGTGGAAATGCTTTACACATACTACTCATAATAATGAAATTGGCGAAATCATAGTAACATAATACAAATCTATATACTTTTCGATGAAATCCTTTGAAATCATTTGTCACACATGGATCACAACACTTTAATCATTCAAAATGTGGTTTCACACTCATAACAATTCTTTTAAAATTGAATCAACTTTATGGGCTTTCATGGATTCGAACTAGCACTTTATAATTTCTAGGGCGCGACTACGAACAAAGGCTCCGGGACCTATCTTTTAGGAAGTCTCGGATCGGGCATCCCGATACCGCAGGACCCCTGTTAGAACCCTTCCCTCGAAATTTCTAGCCGAGCATCCTCACGAATGAGGACCCCGGTTGGAACCGTTCGGTATGCTAAAAGATCCTAGTCGGTCGATTCAAAACCATTTACGCATAATCATTCATCACATCCGCTTCAAACAGACTTTCTCAATTTGGTTTAATATCAAGGAAGGCATGACACCACGTGTTACCCTTATAAATTCACTTTCTTAAATCCGATTCACTTTCTAAATAAGTTTCGCTTCTTTAAAACATATTCACGTTTGAGAGACAGGTTTCAAGTTTTCAAGAAATTGCATTCAAGGATTATTTTGCATAAAACATAGAAGTTTGGAATCAAGTTGCTTTAAAAGCCAAGTATTTCCATGTTGATGTTCAACATCCACAGCTAGCATATTTATTCAAGTATTCACGCAAGTATCTCACATCTACTCGTATTCATCCATATTCTACTCAAGCATGAGTCTCCTATTCTCATATAAGTTATTCACGCCGTACTTTGTTTTCAATGCCACAAATCGATCCACATGGATACATATTCCCTTGATATTCCAATTTCTTGTTCCTCCTCTACATTCCAAAGTCCATTCCCTTAACTTAATTCACTTTTAAGCCTAATGAGTTTAGGAACTAAAACTTTTCTAAGCCACAATAACCACAACTAATCACCACTTAACTCTAACGCCCCAACTTCTCACAAATTGCCATCTTTACCTCAAATTCTCATCTTATATTTGTACCTTATTAATCAACTCTTTCTCGCCCATACTCAATCATATAACTCTTAATTTCCTTTCTTTACTCAAGTTCCTAGTTCCGCTTATCTTCAAGTTTAGTTCAACCTCAAGGATTTAAGTATATTTTGAACTCAATTAACCTAACAATCACCTACTTCTCACCCCCATGCCTCAACAGGGCATCAATCGATATGAATTCATACTCCTCTTTATACTTCGAATCATCGTTTCCCGGTATTCGCAATTATCTCTCAATGCTTGCAATTTCAAGAAATCTCTAAGGCTTAAATTAACTCATAATTCGTACCCAAGTCACAACTCCTTCATCCTTAATGGCAAACCGAAACTTCAATGCTACTCATTTGACCTATGCAACCTAACTCCAACAGAATCTCCGGGTTTCCAATTCAACCTTAAGTAACTACTAAATTTCTTCGAAGTTCCCAATTCAACTTTAACTATGTAACCCAAGTAAATCCTCTCATGTCCCAATTCAGCCCTAACAACTCCCTAAATTCATTCTAAGTTATAAATTCATTCAATCCGAAACAACTACTAAATTTGTTCTCGCAATAAAGATACTCAATATTCACAACAAATTCAATTGAATTTCAAAATTACTAATAATTTAGAGTATGAGACTACCCACCTCGAATTAGGGATTAGAGATTACGAATTTCGGATTAGCCTAGGTCGGTTTCCTCCTTTCCTTCCTCTTCCTCTCGTTGCCAACCCCGGTATAGCCTCGGTTTCGCCGCCTTCCTCTACACCCGACGCTTGCTACGGCCTTGGTCTTTTGCTCGCCGGCCACCGCTCTCTCACCCGCCGCGGCTGCTCTTTCGTTCACCGGTCGCCAACCTCGTCGTTCAACGCACGCCTCCTCTTCTTTCTTTCTTCCTCTCGCTCGGGCCTTTAGTTTCTCACGCTTTCCTCCTCTCGCTCCGTTTTGGGTCCGGTCTTCTCCCTCCCTTTGCTCACCGGCCGTGACGTTCTCGCTGTTCGAGCGCCCACCGGCCCTTTGCTAGCTCTCACGCTCGGACCCTCTCTCTCTCTCTCGCTTCTCTCGCTCGCCCTCCCTTTTGTGTGCTCTGCTCTTTTCCTCCTCCGACTCCCGCTGGCTCTTTTCCCTTTCTCCGGCTCCCGTCCTCTCGATCTCGCTCTCTGCCTCCCTCCTTTTCCATTTCAGTCCCAAGGCTCCTTCCTCTCTCTCTCTCTTCGTGGCTTCTCGGGGACAAGCCACCCATCTTCTCACTTTACACTAATCCTTCTCATCCTAATCTCCTACTAACACACAATTACCCCTATTTCAATAATTATCTAATATTAATCCCTAACCCCAAAATTACGGGTCTTACAGTTTTCTTATAAAAAAAAATAAACTTTTTTCCTTTCCACTAAGTAGTAGCTAAACGGTTTTCAAATTTAGGGTCTAAGGAACTAGTCTCTTTCTAATTTTCAATTCAGAGGTAAGGTTGCTACATTGGATCCCTCTACACCTTGGGACTTTTGTGGTATAGATTTGGATTTGGATGTTGTATGGTACGAACATGTTATACCTTTATTGGTGATATTTTTCTCTTGTTTTTATTTATACCATAAACATTAATTTGTACCCTTCTATTGCTGTTTCGCTTAAGTTTGTGATTCTATATGCCACTAAATAAAAAATGTCTTGGATTTCAGGTTGATGACTTGGAATCTTTGCAGACATCAGGAATAGATCCAAGAAAGGTTTGTCTCATGTCCCTTTGATTTTTCCTCTCTGCTGCAAAAGTGATTTCCATGCATCAGCTGTTACGATGAGGAACCTATCCTATTTTTTAATTATTTTTTAAGTAGTAAAAAATGCCTTCAGATATCCATAATTTTTCCATGTTTATTGTACTCTGGTACTGCGTGATGTGTGTAATGCTTTATAAGTGGTGCTGCTTTGATTTGTCCGCTATCGCACTTTTTTTTTCCATTTCAAAATTGATTTTTATTAATTCTCCTCCTCTAGATTCTTGTCCATGTATTTTGAAATATTATCATACCCGACAAACACTTAAATTTTTATTATTTTATGGGTGGGTCTCTTGGGGAATAGCCTCTTTGCTTGGTTGAGGTGAGGCTCTATACATTTATAACCTCTCAGCATGATTCACATATGTTGGTGGGTGCTGCAGAACTGCCTTCACAACCATGTGAAGAGAACGGGAAAATTTGGTGGGTGAAAGCATGAGTGCTTAGATATAACGGCGAGATATAGAGAATGGAAGGATGTGCTATCAGCGAATTCTGCAGTGATATAATTTCATCTTTCGATTGAATGCATCAGAGATATGCCAATGTTTGCTGTATTATGCATCCAAAGATTCAATGAAAGGTTGGATGATAATGGTACATACTAGCTAAGCTTTTGCTTTAATTCAGGTTGCCAAAGCATTGGTGGAAGTTTTTGCCGATATGATATTCATCCATGGCTTTGTGCATGGAGATCCACATCCGGGAAATATTCTAGTATCTCCGAATGGTCGAAAAGGATTTAATCTGGGTATGTCCTCTCTCCTGTTTGCAGTCTGCTGCTTCTTTTAACCCTCACCCCTGGTCCCCTGCCCCTGGGAAAGTTAAGGTAGTCATGGAAAACGAAACAAATCTTTTCTATTTTCCGTGGAACTAAAAATTTCTTACTTTCCCTATTTTCATTGGTTGATGAAAAATTTAGGGCAACGCTATAGGCAACCGAGTATCAACCTTGTCACTGTGCAACAACTTGGCATCATTGGTGGTAACAGCAAAATTAACTTTATCAATCTAGCCAGTGGTCAAGATTGATTGATGCAAATTGTGCTTCCATTTCTTAAAACATTTATCATTAACAAAAGTCATAAAATATATAATAAGCTTACAACAGCACCCGGTGTTTTATCCCGTCAAAATAGGCTCGGGGAATCCAAGCCACCCCCTCCCAAAAGAAAAAGAAAACATCTGCTCTTCTGTTTTTGTCACCATGAATTGCTGGTTGCTGCTAGGCTAGCACTGACAAAAGGAAATAATGGTTTGGGTCAAACTGGAATTGAACTAATCGACAAAGGTCTCTGCTGATGCAACTTGAATCCTGTTGATCCTGACTGTCGATCCAGTACCTGATATCAATTGTTTTGGTTAGTCTGGTTTTGTCTGCTTGTCTGAATATTGATTGTAGTATTTGCACCAATTCAATTGTTGCAAAATTAGTGTTCATTAAATCAGAGATAGAAAGTAAAATTGTTACAATTCATCAAATGACAGCAGAAAAAGCTACCAAATTGCAAGATGATGTATTAACATTTCAGTTTTTCTCTCCTAGCACACAACTCACATACAAGGGTTCCTTCTTTGCCAATTGTCACCATGGGGCCATCTTTGCGGAACTGAGGTGTTGGAACATTTCCAATATTTGAGCCTTCCAATGATGTTTAAGCTCCTCCCTTTGTCTCTCCTCCACTTTCTGTTCTGCTCCTTTTCTCACTCACTGAGATCTCTGTAATAGGATGATAAATCGCTGGTCGTCCGACAATAGTGAACCTTATGATCAGCTCTAAGCCTGTTCTTGGATTGTCTCCTCTGTTTCACTATGCAACCTTGATCTGTGGGAAAAGCAAGCCCAAAAATCAGAAAAAGAACATTTCATATGAAAATTATTCTCCAGCATTTGTTCTTGGTATGCCTCCCCCCAAAAAAAAAAAAATCCACTAATTTTCTATATTCCGTTTGATTTTATCTGCATAAAAATTTAAATGATGCTGAAACTGAACCAATCTTGAATCATCATGAATGAATATTGAATATTTTCTTCATCTGATTTGGATTTGTTTGTGTGAACCAAAATGACAATGATGGTTTGAGTAGAAAATCATGTGATTTCTCCAGGGTGCCTATGATGATGGGCTTGCTTGGGGGTTTGTTGGGGGGGATCAGCTGTGTTCCTTTGAATCCATCTGTTTCACCGGCCAGAGTCCCAACAGAAAGCAGCTTTCCTCAATTGAAATAAGGGCACACTCTTTGTCTTAATCATGTACAAACTGAAGTAGTTGATTTCTTGCCCTGGAGGTCATAGGATAAGGCTTTATTCTAGTCCTTCCGATTGAAAATGCCTTCTATCTGAATTCAGTAAGCAATGGCCCTCTACTTCCAATCCATTCGGTGGTATGTACACCCTGAATGCTCTCCCCAAATAAGCTGGAATATCTTGTTGAACCAGTCTTTTTGGACACATCGGAGTGCTTCCCTTCCTTTTGCTTTAATGTTCTTCCTTGTTGAACTCCAGTCTCTGCATACGCATCTTCTCCCATACCTCATCAGATGAAGATTAGGCTGTCCATAGGCTTTCTTCCTGTTCCTAGGGAGGTTGACTCAGATGTTCTTCCTTGGCAATCAGATGGTGTGGGAGATCTTGGTACTGATTTGGGGAGAAGAAGAGTGGGAAAGCCCAAGGGGCTAAATCAATACATTAAAGAGGATATGGAGGAAGGGGCAACATTTTTCTACCTTAGGGTCAATAGGAAAACTTGAATGACAGAGGTTTCTTTTTCCCTTTTTTTTAATAGAAGAACTTAATACTTTATGGCAATTATTGGATATAATGCATAGTTCTCTGAAAAGATGGATTATTCAATATGAAAGAATTTCCCAGAATATTACTTTGTGTCACATAAGAAATTCAGATTAAGGTATGACATGGGACATTATAGAGACTGGAACAGTTTCCATGACCTACCTAAAACTTTAGATGGTTATCCAGAAAAATCCTTAAATTATGAATTTTACTAATGCCTTGACAGAATTCCAGTGCTGTTAGACCATGGAATGTATAAGGAATTAGATGAAGGATTCAGAAGGGACTACTGTCGGTTGTGGAAGGCCCTGATTCTCCGGGATGCTAATGAAATACAGCATATTGGGGAGTGTTTTGGTGTTGGGAGATACGCCAGATATTTTCCTCTCATATTCACTGGAAAACCAATCAACAGGTACAATTTTTCTTTCAAAAATTTTAATGTTAAACACTTCGTCTGTTTCGACATGGTTGTCCTTGTTGGTTTTTTACTTGTATTCATAGAGTGAAAACACATCAATATTGCTGGAGTTTAGTTGAGCTATGAGAATGATAGATATTTAGGGTAATTAATTTGAAACATTTCCAATTGCCTTATTTTGTACATGGGTGACATCCCGTTGGCGTCTTTCTAATACAATTTTGTTTACTCCCCATAAAAGCAAATTGAAACATTGCAAATAAGAAATAGGAAAATCGTCATGCCTTGCAAGCATGATTATTTGTGATTTGTAAACCTTTTCAGGTACCTAAATGATTAGTTATATTATTTGGAGCAGATGTTGTCATAACTTTAGATATAGATTTCAGATGGAAATGTGTAGTTGTAATATGGCTGTACTTAAAAGGAACTATTAAATTGCAGAAGATGTAGGAATTTCTATGTTGATGTTCTGGTTTTATATGCTAAAGGCATAAATTACTTCGAGTAGTCATTGAGGAAGAAACAAAGGACGATTTTTGCACATTTATTCTTATTTTATTATGGGGGACCTGGGTAACAATAGCTGCAGATGTATGTTTTTGAAATTTTGTTAGAATGTCGAAGCAAAATGCGGTAAAAAATCATCGCTGTCAAGAAATGTATTTCATTATATGATAAATTCCAAAATTCCCTCGAAAAATGATATTTTCATGTGTAAAAAAAAATGAAAGTATGAAAAGAAAAACTTAAAGTACTTGTGTGAAAACCAAGAGCCCAACCGTCAAGCTTTTTCGCATTTTGGCTCAGCTTATGGGATCTTTGACCCAGAATGAAACAATGAATTATCTGGATAGCTGTCTTAACTTTCTGAAATTGAATCTGGTTCTGATATTGTCCTACTTCTGCTTCCTGCCCCCTGAGGCAGCTTTCTTTGTGCTGAGAATGTACTTCAATTTTGACATGCTTTCCGAAGTCCAACGTGATCTAGGAACAATAGTCTGGGGCAGTAGAACTTGAAGAACATTGATGGGTACCTTAATGGAGCATCAATGTCTGGAAAATTTTGTTCATGTCCGAATGCGTGATCTGCAGTGGCCATTGGTTGTATCAGTTGTTTTTTCTTTTTATTATTTCTTCTCTTTTGTGTGAAAGCAAGGAAGAAAAGAATGTGTAAATTGCTATAGATTTGTGTTTAAAAGATCAGCTTGAATCTAAAATAGGATGAAGTATCAACACAGATTCTTCTTGCAGAAAGAGTGTTTGATAACATACTCAGATGTCAAGATATTAATCTTCTTAGCTTAAATCCTCGAGATTTCATAAGGATCTGGAATACTGCCCTTAATCATGCATTATGCAATCAGATATAATGTATAACAGAAGACCGTTAATATAACAAACAATGGCAACAGACTTTGTCAATTCAGAATTCATTGTAATATTTTTTGTCTACTGAAGTCTGTTAATTTGCATTTCTTCCTGCTGGATTTTCTGCTGCTTATGTTCTTATGTGATACTGAGTCAGATATTGTCCATGCGTGTTCTCAGTCCTTATTGCTTGGACATGTCTTGCATGTTGAACTGCACGCCTACTAGGCAGCCACCTAAATGGGGAGTTTGTTCCATGCTCTTCATATTCACGGCCAAAACACTTCCCTTTCTCCACCCCAAAAGGACCTCAATGAATGAAAATAGAAAACAAGAGGGGAATTAGAAAATGAGGAAAAGTGCTCAAGAGTTTTGATTGAACGGCTTTCCTTTTGGTTGGGAGGCAACTGGGCTGGATTGGGTTTGAAAGTCACAGTACCCAAATCTGATATGATTATTTTTGCTCAGATTCAGATTTGGATTTATTTGGCCTCAGGTCACACTCCATGCAGATTATTCTGATAATCCCTTTGCCTCTAGTCATATACCCTCTAGTCAAACTATTTTGTTTACATGATGACATCTACGTCGACATGGATATCATTGTAGAAGCTAGCTTAAAAGAAATATACTCTATTACTAAGTTTAGTAACTATATGAAGCAAATCAAACAAAAAAGGATAAAGTATTCGATGTTAGATTTGAGCTGGTCCTGTATAGGATTTAGCTTAACCCGAATCTGATAGGGTTTGAATTAGACTCTCTTCCAACTGAATTTGATTCCTCATTTTGTGTGTGTGGCTCGAATCACATTGGATTTGATCTTTCGAGTCTAGCTCCTGGCAACCCATTCAACTTCTAGGATTTTGTGTATTTCGGAGTATAACACACCTAGTGTCGATTCCACTAAGGTAAGTTATGGGGAAATCAATATAGAGGGAATATTGCCTCTCTAAGCAGCAGAAGCTGTTTGGAGAGATCCATGAAAAATTTGTTTATGTACATGCAGAAATTAAATATTCCAACTCATTTATGTAAATCTGCTACAACAGTGAATACACCCACCATCACCACTTTGGAATAAGCACTTTATGACTTCATTTAACCCTTCTTTTACCCTTTTTTTTGTCTGTGTATGTGTTTTTTCCATTTTGAGCCTATCAAAAATGCCGTTTTGAAGTATAGCATCAAAGTTTTTCTTATGATTTACCAACTCTTTCCTTCTTATATGCTGAGACAGTAAGTCGGCACTTGGAGAGGGAATGTCCGTTGCAGAGAAGAATATTGTTAAGCAAGAGCTTAAGGGTCTAGCAATGGAGGACATTTCTTCATTTATGGAGTCTCTGCCTGCTGATTTTCTTATAACACTGCGCACCGAGTATGCTCGACATTTCCTCCATCTCTTTGCACCAAAACTTTCCTTTATTCCTTTGGTTATTACAAAGATGTTCTTGTGACATCTTTTGCTATATGCATTTGCTATTTCAGTGGCGTACTAAGATCTATACTTAGCAAATTGGGTGTATCCCGAAGAATTCGGCTTCTAACATATGCCAAACATGCTGTGTATGGTCTTTCTGTAACCCGTGATTCAAAGTCAGGTGAGACAAATCTATCCTAGTAATTATCAAATGATGTTGTACGCTCAAATAAGGTAATATTCATTCCAAACTGAACTCTATTTATCCTCTTTCAAAAGTTCAATCCATGGGTGAAAAACTTCTTTCCATGTTCCTTTTGCTTTGTCCTCAAGGATTAATCAGTTCTCTGGTTTCTTTCAGGTTCTAGATTGGATGTTTTTCTTTCAAGAATCAGGAGTAAACTCAGTTATCTTCAATTTAAATGCATTCTTGGTGAGAGTGGATCTAGTACTTCTTGCGTTGGGACTTGCCTACCAAAGTAATATTCCTCAGGGTAGTTCGATTTTCTTTGTTGCAGGTGTACTGGGGCTGCTTTCTTTGATGGATGATATCAGGCATTTATCTGACAAGAGCATGAGGAGTCTTCTTGATGCTGCCCGACGACTAGGTTTTTCTCATGTCTATAGCTGATTGAATTAGGAGTACATTGCGTATGTATAGCACTAGCAAGAAGCAAGAGTGACAAGTTTGGTTTTAACCATGCTATATTTTCTCCTTTTTGGAGAGGTGTGTTTTGCCTCGATGCTGTGTAAAATCTCGGCTTGCCCTTCTTTCGTGCCATTCTGGCTGCAAGAGTTTCAAATCTGTCAAAGGGACTGTAGGAGGCTATTGGGAGTAGCTACATACTCTTGATTACAACAATAACAACTCCTAGTGCGGGTCCTACTTTTGAACTATGTGATGAGAATGTAGCAAGTGTGTTTTCTGTTGGAACAAAATTTACGTAGTAAATTATTGGTTGGAGTTAACGAGAATTTGGCTGCATAGAGTGGTGGATTAGATGAACATATGTTATATTGAAGTAAATCTGCCTGTTCTAGTGGTGGATTAGACGAACATATGTTACGTTGTAGTAAATGTGTATACTTTAGATCAGAGTGTATGAAGTAAATGTGTCTACTTTAGATCAGAGAGAGAGAGAGATAGAACTTATCCCTTGAGAAGCAGCATTTAAATTGAGAAGGAACTTTAAATCTAAGCCTTATATTTTTCATTCAAGTGTTCCGATTTTGTCACATTATCGCACAATCAATTCCAATCTCCACATCCCTCTAAATCCTAATGCAAATCCCGACCACCATTGAATTCCCTAGGGGTCTGCTATCATAGTGTATGATGTAAGTCTTTCACACACACACACACACACACACACACACACACATATATATATATATATATATATATATATATATATATATATATATATATATATATATATTAGACCTGTCGGTTCGGGCGGGTGGGTTAAATACGAGTCCGGTGTATTCGGGTTCGAGTAAAATATGGGTCGGGTGTATTTCGGGTTCGGGTAAAATATGGGTAGGGTGTATTTCGGTTTTGCGAGTTTCGGGTCAATCCAACGAGTCAAGAGCGCCATTTTTCTTATTTTTTCAAGAAAATAAAATCGATATTTAGAGTCAAATTAATCAACCTTGTATGAATATATCCTTCACTTTTTGGTAACAATAATACCATTATAATTTTAAACATAAATTGAACGCATAAATTAAACATTAATAAAAATTAGCGCTTGATAACTATGTAAATCTATTAACAAGTCATGTTGAGTATTTCATAAGTATTTATCCCAAACGTTTGTTGACGAACAAAGTACAAAACAAGCTTACTAAATTCACCATTAAAGCTAAAATAAAACTCATTACAAATTACAAAATATTAAAAAGCAAATAAAACTCCAAACATTAAGTTTTAAACTTATGGAATCACAAAGTCCATCGTAATATTACATTACAAATTACAAAGTCTTCAAAAGCAAATAAAACACATTACATATCACAAAGTCTTCACAATACCATAAACTCATAATCTCATAGACAATCATACAAAACACATACTAAATTAATAAAGTGCAAGTCCATTAACATCAACTTGTAATATTAATCTACTAACTAATGATAGAATCTTCGACTTCGTTCCGTCTCTTAATTCTCCACCACGTCTTCTTCATCATCTTCTTCTTGTACATCTTCTTCAACATTCAACCGAACACTAGCAAAATGAGCTGCCAATCCATTCACTTCTTGATTCTCTTCATCTATATCATCAAATATTCACAATCACAAGTTAAACTAATATACTTATAAAATACAAAATGATTATAAATATTACAAAAATACAATGAAACTTACCCCTTGCATCTCAAATCCAAAACCCAACTACGAGTGGTAACTAATGCCTCCGCATTATCGAGCAAAAGAGAAGCTCTCCATTTTGTTAGAATTCTAGATCCCATACTAAAATATGACTCGGAAGCCACAGATCGTAATAGGAATGCTCAATACATCTTTCACCATGTCACCCAAGCAAGGGAATCGATTCGAATTTTGTTTCCACCAAGTCAAAATATCTAATTCCAAAGTGTGATCTAATCTATACTCATCCAAATACTTGTCCAACTCGAAATTGTGGAAGTAGATACCGCAACTTGGTCAAAATTAGCAAATCCCTACAACATGAAAATATGTTATTATAAAAATGAAACGTAATGTATTATAATTTATAAAAGAACAAATAGAAGAAAATTTCAAAACATACCGCTAGAGCATCATCTTCTTTCCTTGCCCCACCCACATTTGATATGGGATTGTCTTTCACATATTCACCAAAGAGCTTGTATAATTGATTTTTGACAAGCTTGGACTTTAACTCCGAAGTTTCGAATCCAATTGTGAAAAGCAATACTTGACAAATTGAAATTTGTAACGAGGATCGAAAATAGCAGACAAAAGAAAGGATTGTACTATAAAAATCCCAATAGTCCTTGAATTTCCCCTTCATTTTTGTCGCCATAGCTTTAATAAAAGGGTCATCACGATAATCAGCAAGTGAAGACAATAAAAGTTCAATCCTCCATACATTTTTCAAATACAAGTTTGCTGTTGGATATTTTCGACTAGATATAACAGATGGTTATTTCATCAAAAGGGTGAAGAAGCTCACAAATTTTCTCAATCCTAGACCATTCTTCATCTGTAGGAAGTTCAGGAAAACTAGAACTAGATCTCTCCATCCACCTCATACTTGAAAATGCACCTCGATAAGGTAATGCCCTCACTAACACCTTATAGGTAGAGTTCCACCTTGTTGGGCAATCCAACCATAAGCTTCTTGAACAATCAATGCCAAGACCCGACACAATTTCTGCAAATCTTAATTTTCTTCCCTCGGAACCAGTCACATATTTCACCAACTCCTTAACCTTAGTTATCCCCACATCAATCAACTTCAATCCCTCTTTCACAATCAAATTTAATACATGAGCACCACATCGCACAAGGAAAAATTCACCACTACAAGGCAATCTAGCATGCACATTAAAAGTATCACACAACAAGTCCTGCATATTATCATTGTATCAAGCATTATCCAATGTAATGGTGAAGACTTATGAATTTTCCACTCCTTTAGTAGGTCATGAAGTCTATCATGCACGGTATGTGCATTGTGGGGAGGAGGCATGTGACTAAAGCTCAGTATCTTAGCATGCAAATTCCATTGAGCATCAATATAATGAGCGATTAAGGAGAGAAAACCATGACCCACACAAGAAGTTCATAAGTCACTAGTCAAACAAATTCTAGAAGGAACGTGGCTTAATGACTTTATAAGCCTTTCCTTTTCCCGTTTATGGATCTTTAATGTATGATTTTTTGCCGTGTTCCTAGATATTGGATTACAATCTTCATTCAAATAATGATGAATTAGTCGATTTCCTTCATGTTGTGCATACATGTAAGGATAACCACGTCTAATAATAGCTAGAGCAACCAATTCCTTATACACGATTTCTCAAATTTTCTAGCCAACTTCCCATCTTTAGCCATCATTAATTGACCCACATCGTTACTTGCACGGGCACTACAACTCTCGATATGACGTCTAAAGTTAGAGGTACCATGTCCAGATTTCACAATTGTGGGCCCTCCATTACAATATTTACAATAAGCACGAGCCTTACCATCAATGAAGAACTTGCCTTCCTTAATGTTGTAATGATCCCACACAGTGAACTCCACCGCCTTGTTCCTTGATGAAGAAATATCTCCATTTGATTCAACACTAAACGGTGTCGATGATGGGGTAGAGCTTCCTATAAAATGAAAAATATTGACACATTAGCATCTTTCTTACTAAATTAACAAATATTGACCACTAAAATTAAACAAGTAAATCTAAAACTTAATTTCGAGCAAATTGTAAGTTAAATAGAATCTTAAAATCAGAAACTTAATCTTCGCAAAAGCATGTGAACAAAACACAAGTATCAAAAAGCATAGAGAAACTCCAACCTAACATAATTCATGAAAGGGAAACCTACTACTCTATCGGGAAATAAGTAGTTGCAATCGAACCACTTTGTCCATTTCTCATTGGCTTCAAATTAGCAAGCAATATAGCATGTGGGTAATATATACTTGGGTTTCATCCGTCTCAATCATGTGGTGCCGACACTACCAACAATTGAAAATGATTGAGAATATATTTATTTTTCGCAATAGGTTTTCGTTAAGCTCGAAACCATGGCCATGAGATATCCGACAAATTAGTAGTGAAACGAGCTCTACAAACATTAAGCAAGCGGAACCTCACACAACCAAAAATTCGAATCCAAATCGACACACCCAAAGTCCCGCCTAGGCGAGTGTGGATAGGTCCAAATTGTAGTCCGCTTACCCTACCCTAAACTGTAGAATTACATGGAAACTAGTTCCATTAGAGCCTAGATTCACAAATATAGATTGCCTAGATTCAAAAACTAGTTCCAAATTGTAGCTAGCTTACCCTAAACAACCTACATTTGCAATTCACCCTTGCAAAAAAATACAAAAACAACCTACATTTGCAATTCACCCTTGCAACAAAAATACAACCAAGAATTCTAAACAAGTTAGTATCATTATTCTCAGTAATTCTCAAGGCCCAAAGCCTAATTCTAGTAGGTTGGCATTCACTTAACAATAATGACAGTAGTCAAAGTTGTCATCACCATTATCAATCAATTTACACAATCCTTTTACAGCATAGCTCACCATTGTTTTAAGAATGAAATCAAGTGAAGCACTATATCAGAAATTCACCCAATCACCACAGCGCCCCTCCCAAAAAAAAAAAAAAAAGAAAAAAGGAAGAAATGAACAAGCGTAAATCGATGAATTGAAGCATTCAAAAAAGATTGCAAATAGGTAAACAAAGATTACAAAGATAAATCGAGAGGTAAACTTGGAGAATTAGAGCAAGGAGGGCTTGAGTTTCCACTACTTCGGGCAAGAGGAGGTAGACCAGGCGTCGAACTACCCGAACCGGTTGTTCTTCTTCCACGGGCGGCTGTGCTAGGTTGACGTTGTGGCGGCATGAGGGTCGGCAATGGAAGAGGAAGACAGCGAACCACCGAATGAGCGAAAAGCGAGAGACGAGAGGGTAGGCGAGAGATAGAGATGGGAGGTGCACGAAGCTAAAAGCGAGAGACAGAGGGGAGGCGAGATGCGAGCACGAGCAATGGCAACGAGGGCTTGGGGAAGCGGACCTTGGGAAGAAAAGCTGCGATGGAAGCCACGAGAGAGGGGAGGCGAGAGATAGAGAGGAAGGGTTTTGTCATTTTCATGGGCCACTTTTTTAAACAAATACAAGCCCAACTTCAACTTTCCAGTTTCCCTCACCAAGCCCAATAAACCGTGATTTTTTTGTCTCGACCCATTGGGTCGACTCGGACCCGACCCGAAAATTTTCGGGTTTCGGGTCCAAATTTCTTGTCCAAAACCCAAAAAATTGGGTCGGGTCGGATTAAAAATTGCCAGCTCTAATATATATATATATATATATATATATATATATATATATAGAGAGAGAGAGAGAGAGAGAGAGAGAGACGAGATATCCCTTGACAACTAGCATTTAAAATGAGAAGGAACTTTAAATCTAAGCCTTATATTTTTCATTCAAGTGTTCCAATTTTGTCACATTATCGCACACTCGATTCCAATCTCCACACCCCTTTAAATCCTAATGCAAATCCCGACCACCACCGACTTCCCAGGGGTTTACAATCACCACCGACTTCCCGAGCGGCCGGCAATCGCAGCTTCCCAATTAGTCGTTCGACCATGGCTGAAACTTGAGCATCCATCTTCTCTCTTCTCTCTCCAAGCTTCATGATATTCATGACTTTCAAAATTTGCTTCCCTTTTCTCTCTCCAAGCTTTTGCTGCCCAGCCATGGTTGAAACTCGAGTGACTCTCACTGTTATACTCAAACGACGGTCGAGGAAGTAAACTTTTGGTGGTAAAGCTGCCTAGAAAAAAAAAAAAAGAAAAGAAAACCCTATGGCTATAGCTAGAAAATTAGGGCAAGAGTCAACCCCGTAGGGGAAGCAAATAATCTCCGCCCTTTATCCACCGCTTTGGTCTCCCTTAATTCTCCGGCGGTGGGCTATGTTAAGAGAACCGACCCGATCATTGACTCGGTTGAAAGAGTGGGTCAATGGGTCAATCAATCGGACCATTTGGATCGGATTAGACCGGTTGACCTGATTATTGGTTGGACTCGGTTGAACCGCCATGACTTGGTTGACCATAAAATTATTTCTTTATATATTTTCAATTATTTTTTCGTTATTATTGTCTTTTCTATATTTAAAAAGAATACATACTCCATGAGGGAAAAAAAGCATAAAAACTAACAAATGATATCATCGGTCCAAAAAAGCCCATTTATTTTGGGTAAAAAGAAGCCCATTTAAATTTACATTTACTAAAAATAAAGTAAAATCCTAAAATCCAGACTTCTTTTACACATTGTTCCGCGGCACATACCCTACCCCACCCTCATTCCCCCTTTTCTCTCCTCTGCCCTTTCTTCTTTTCTACTCCTTTGTTCCTCACTCTTTCTCTCCTCTCCGGCCCTTGAAGACTCGGACACTTGCTCGGCACAATTCCGAGTTATAACGGAGGAATCGGGTATAAGAATTTCTCACTTATAGAGTTTTGATTCCAAGGCATTCTTTGTACCTTAGAAACTTTTCCGAGTGATTTGGTATCTTCTCTAAGTGATATAACATTTACTTCATGTATTTCTTTCTTGTCTCTAAGTGACTCGGAAAACATATCCGCATGTCTCACTCGGTTCCGAGTTCGTCATCACTTAGATATATCGCATGCTCGAATTGACTAGTATTTCACTTTACCACACTCGGATCCGACTTCATGTTATAAGTTCGATTTTGTTGAAGTCGGTGCTTTTAGTCCGAATCGCGCTTAGTCTATATCAAGGTATTTCACTCGATATTCTTTATGTAACTTAATTCTTCGCTCGGACTAACTCGGATGGAATTTTGAGTTTCATGGATATTAGACTCGTGAAAATTCCACTCACTTTCCGACTCGGATAATTAGTTGCTTAATTATCTTATTCATATTATTATCTATGTCTAATCGTGGACCAAAGTATTTTATACTTTGAGAACCAAAATTTGATTTACTTTTGTAGGTGATTCAAACGAGGATACACTTTTTGAATTACAAAAGTAACCGGCTTCAAAACGTCAAATCACCAGCAGACATGGCTTTTCCTCTTCTCTCGTCCCAGTCCCGTAAGATTGTGTTAGGGCTGTCTGTTTCCAAATCTGGAAAACCGAAACGCTAAGCTTAACGGTGGTTTCCACCTTATCCTTCAAGACACCGCCAAGTGGTTTTGGGACTTCCAAGAGAGTTAAGAACCGTTGCCCAACGTTCATATCACAACGGATACTTTCCGAGTGACTAAGAAAGCCTTTATCAACGGCCACGAAGGACTTCCCGTCGAAGTTGGAGATAACGGCTATGCTGCTTGGTCATCTATAAATAGAAGCCAACTTTCAAGACTTGAAGATTTGCTCGAACTTATTGTTAATACACATACTTGAGCAAAGTCATTGTATTCACTCTCAATCTTTTACTTACAACTCCCACTCGTAATTTCATTACTTTCGAGTTGTAAGGTCTTGTACTTAGTTATAAACACTTTCTTACTTTCTGGGTAAGGTCCGTTGACTAAGCCGTAAAGGTTAACTCAGCTTAGTTGTCCCTAACTCGTAAGGGTTATCTCAGCTAGGAAGTACTAGATCGGATAAAGGAATTTCCGAGTCTAGGAAAACTTGTAAAGAGTTGTTTAAGGGAGCAACTTGGGTTCGGTCAGCCTACTATATTTTGTGGACTCAAAATAGTGGATTTGACTTCGTGCTTGGATTAGCACGGTCCGTGGTTTTCTCGCCCCAGGAGGGTTTCCACGTAACTTCTTTGTCTTTACTTTCGAGCTCATTCTAGACTCGGACAGTCTCGAAGCTTCAACTTTATCTCGACTCTTTACTCTTTATAACAATTCCGAGTTCATACTTTTCTGACCCCACTTAGACTCGTAACTGCTTTCGCCTCCACTTTAGCAAAAGAATTTGATTTTCAAAGAAAATCCCCATCACCCTATTCACCCCCTCTAGGGTGACTCAGACTCTCCCCGAGCAAACCTTCAATTGGTATCGGAGCCTAGCCTTTCGTAAAGGATCTAACCATCCAAAGATCTAAAGATCAAATGGCTCAAAACAACGGAGAGTTCGATGAAGGAAGATCTTCCAACAGACCACCAAAATTCAAAGGATCAAATTTCGTGCACTCGGAAGAAGCTCATGGAATGTTTCCTTCTAGATCACAATGAAGATGTTTGGGAGATCATACAACAAGGAAACTATATTCCCATGAAGACAGAAGAATTCATAATCATTCCCAAGACAAAGGCCGAGTTTACTCCAGTGCGAAGCAGAGAATTTCGTAAAGAACTTTAAGGCGATGAACATTTTGATGTGCACCATCAGCTCGAAGAATATAATCGAGTATCTCGCTCGCGATTCAGCCAAAGAAGTGTGGGACACACTGGTCAACACGTATGAAGGCATAAGCCGGGTCGACAAGCGAAGATAAGTCGATATCTTCATAAATATGAGCTATTCAAGATGGAACCGTAAGAGAACATCACTCGGATGTTCATTCGATTTACTCGAGATTACCAACAATCTCAAATCTCTCGGGCAAGAAGATGACCCACGAGGAAATGTGCCGTAAGATACTTAGAAGCCTACCAAAGAGAAGGTGGGGTCCTAAGGTGATTGCCATAGAGGAGGCTCGGAATCTATCACTTCTAAAGCCAGATGAGCTCATCGGGAAGCTTCTCACTCATGAAATCCACCTAGAAGAGGAGGATGCCGAGGGCAGCACAAAAAGGAACATAGCACCGAAAGCCTCGTAAACCCGAGAAACAAATCCGAGTTCCTCCGATTCGAAGAGGATCCCATGGCACTTATTGCTAAAGGCTTCAAGAGAATGATGAAGCACAAAAGATGGGATAAAAGGCCAAAAGAAGAATTCTACAAGAAAGATAAGAGGGACAGTAAAAGGTAAGTATTCTTCTCCTTCAAAGTTATCTTTAACTAAAAATTCTGGATGTTTTGAGTGTGGCGAAGAAAGACCACATAGTCAAAGACTATCCAAAGAGAAAAAGGGACAGAAAGAAGAAAAAGGCTATGATGGCAACATGGAGCAATGAGGACTCATCGTAAGATGATGAGGAGTCGATGACTCAAAATGTCCGATGGTAATCTCGACTCGTAAGCCGAAAGAGAGTCGACTCGAGCTCGGACAATGAGGAAACAAATCCTCAAGAGGTAATTGAATACTTCCTCAAATTCTCCAAAGCTGATTTAGCTAAATATATTTTTACTTTGGAAGAAAAGTCCAATTCGATTCTTCTCGTTTCAAAGAACAACTTGAGTCAATTTCATCCGAGAGCATCTCTTTGAAAAATGAAGTGGAAAAACCGAGACTCACACTCGGAGAACTCAAGACTAGTGCTCAATCCAATGAGACCGAGTCCGAGCTACTCGAAAAGAAAATGAGCAGACTAAAGCGTAAGCTCATTGAGTCTCAAGATCTGGTTTTAAAATTTACTCAAGGATAGAAAAACCTTGACATGCTCTTAGGATCTCAATGTGTCTCCTTCGTAAAAGAAGGTCTTGGTTTCAACAAAGAGGAGAAATCCAATTCCTACTCGTAACTATTTAAGAAGGATTCCGTAACCGTAAAGTTCGAGAAAGTTGAGCAAGGTCCCATTCATAGAAATAAAGGGAGGACTAAGGCCAGAGCTATTTACAAGAAGAAACCATCCTCTTCGGCTTCCAAAGGAAATGTTTTCAAAAAGAGAGAGACACAGACTCGGCTCTCTGCAAGGAGGACTCGAGAATCGACTAAACCCAAAGTCATTCAAATCGGGTTCCGAAAAACCTTCTTCCTCGTAAAAGGACCACAAGTAAAGAATGTTACTCGGGTTCGTTAGAGGAAGTGAGAAGGGTTAGATTTTCTCTGTTTTGCAGTCACTCGAAGAGATCAAAAGGACATTGGTACCTTGACAAGTGGATGTTCACGCCACATGTCAGAGACGCAGGACTCTTCTCTCGAGTTAGAAAAACATAAAGGAGGAAAGGTCACCTTTGGAGATGACAAGCAAAGGCAAGATAGTTGGGATAGGCAAGATTGGGAAATGATGCAATCTGGTCACCCAGCTTTATCTTGTCAAAGGATTAAAGTACAATCCGCTCAAGCATCTCTCAACCGTGCGATAAAGGTCAAGAGGTAAGATTCACTCAGCACCAACTGTTACATTTCCGATGTTACCACCAAGCGAGGTCAAGCTTTTAGGTAAAAGATCTGGTAACACTTATATTATTCCTCTTTCTAATCCAAGTCAGAATTTATCTTGTTTAAAAGCATCTCTTCATGATGACTCATGGACATGGCATCGTAGATTAGGCCATATCAGCATACATACTATCAAAAATTGGCATCTCATGGTCTAGTTAGGGGTTTACCTAATCGTGCTTTTGAGAAAGATAAAGTTTGTGAAGCATGCACAAGAAAAAACAAGTCGATCTTCATTCAAATCTCTCAAGATAATTTCCACATCCAAAGTACTTGAGCTATCGCATATGGACTTATGTGGTGAAATCCCTGTTAAGAGCCTCTGAGGTAAATCATATATATTTGTTATTATTGATGATTATTCACGATTTACCCGGGTGTGTTTTCTTAAGCACAAAAACGAAGCATTCAAGGAGTTCAGCAAGCTCTGTAGAAAAATTCAAGTTGAGTCTCGGACTCGGATCCGGAGAATTCGAATCGACCATGGAAGGGAGTTCGACTACTCGTAATTCTCGAGTTTTGTGACAAAAATGACATCTCTCACAACTTCTCAGACACCAAGAACTCCTCAACAAAATGGAGTAGTGGAGAGAAAGAACAGAACCCTTGAAGAAATAGCAAGGACAATGATGATTGAGCATAACTTACCTTACTATTTCCGGGCCGAGGCTGTCAACATAGCCAACTATACTCTAAATAGATGCCTCATCGGACCCATATTGAAGAAAACACCTTATGAGCTCTACAAAGGGAAGAAACCAAACATTTCCTACTTCGGACCATTTGGATGTAAGTGTTTCGTTCACAACAATGGTAAGGAACACCCGACCAAGTTTGATGCTCGGTCAAACGAAGGTATTTTTCTCGGGTTATTCTTCTCACAAAGAAAGCTTATCGCATTTTCAATAAGAGAACTAATAAAGTGGAAGAAAGCATCCACGTTGTATTTGATGAGCTTGAACAGGAAAAACCAAGTAAGTCTTCATACTCGGATCCGAAACTCGAGAGAAGATGATGAAACCGAGTCTACAAAGACTCAAGCTCAACCTGGCTCGAATAAAGTCACTCGTAACGGAGTGACTCGTAATGAGACAACTCAAGAGCCTCCTCGGAATGAACACGTCAATGAAGAAGCTCACTCGTAACAAGTTTCTAAAGATCGGTAGCTCAGCCCACAAATCTTGTGAATCGGAGAATAGGTAAAGCATTCAAGTTTACTTCTAGTCATCTACTAGAAAACATACTATCTCGATATCAACAAGTGGGGTAAGAACTCGTTCTTCTCTTCAAAATCTATGTGCATTCACCGCATTCATTTCATTAACTCGAACCCAAAATGCACTAGAGGCCCTAAATGAACCTGAATGGGTAGGGGCCATGCAAGAGGAACTCAATCAATTCGAAAGAAACCAAGTCTCGGACTCTAATCAATCGACCTTTCGACCACCCAATCATAGGAACCAAATGGATTTTCAAGAACAAACTGGATGAAGGAGGGGTGGTAGTCGAAACAAGGCTAGACTTGTGGCTCAAGGTTACAATCAAGAAGAAGGAATTGACTGTGGGGAAACCTTTGCACCTGTTGCCGTAATCGAAGCTATTAGAATATTATTGGCATTTGTATCCAAAGATGTCTATCAAACTGTATCAAATGGATGTTAAGTGTGCATTTCTCAATGGTTTTATCGAAGAGGAAGTCTATGTTGAGCAGCCTCCTGGTTTTGAAAACTTAGAATTTCCGGATCATGTTTTCAAACTTCAAAAGGCTCTCTATGGTCTTAAACAAGCCCTCGAGCTTGGTATGAAAGACTCGAGCAGTTTCTTGGTTCAAAATGATTTTAAAAGAGGTCGATCGACAAGACTCTCTTTATAAAAACCAAGGGGAAAGATTTCGTTATTGTTCACATCTATGTTGATGATATTATCTTCTGAGCTACTAATGAATATCTCGTGCCGAGAATTTTCTCGAGTTGATGAGTCGAGAATTCCAAATGAGTATGATGGGAGAACTCAATTTCTTCCTTGGTTTACAAATCAAACAAGACAAAGATGGGATCTACGTCCATCAATCCAAGTATACCAAGGAGCCGCTGAAGAAATACAAACTTCAAGATGCAAAGCACGCATCTACACCCATGAGCAGACAGTATAAAGCTTGACTCGGACGAGAAAGATGCGGACTACACTCGGATACAAAGTTGATAGAAAGAGCACTTTTGGAGCTTGCCAATTTCTGGGTCAATCCTTAATATCTTGGCACTCAAAGAAGCGTAACTCAGTAGCTCTATCAACTCGCTGAAGCCGAGTATATTGCAGCTGGAGCATGTTGCACTCGGATTTTATGGATAAAGCAACACTTGAGAGATCTTGGACTTTCTTTCAAATCGGCTCCAATCAAGTGTGACAATCGAGTGCAATCAGCATCACGAAGAACCCAGCTTAGCACTCAAAGACAAAACACATTGAGGTCGGTTATCATTTCTTAAGAGACCACTCCGAGAAAGGTGATATTGAACTTGAGTTCATTCCTACTAATCTTCAATTAGCCGATATCTTTACTAAGCCTCTTGGTGAAGATCGGCTTTGCTTTATTCGTAATGAGCTTGGTATGTTAAATGCATAACTATTTTCCATTGCTTGATCATGCGTTATGTACTTATGCTTTATCGCTAGCTATTAGTTCAGCTTGATTTCGTGATATCGAGCCGATAGCTGTTAGTTTCGAGTTACTCGAAACCATTCTCGAGTCGACTCGCACGTCGAGAAAAATTGGACTTCAAATTTTTGGAATTATCTCTAGATGAGTGGAGAATTTCGTAATATATTTTCAAAATCTTTTTCTCTCTCTCTCTGGGCGCCGTGATCGGTTCCTAGCCATTGGATGATTCCACACGATTCCTAACCATTGAGAAGAGAACCGTCACACCAGTCCGAGGTGACTTTTGAAAGAGCTGGAGCCAAACGGAGTTACAATTAACGTTACAGTGAAAGACGATTCTTATTCTTTAAATAGCAACTATTCTCCTTCTCCTTGTTACTCTACATTTCATCTTTCTCTCATACACAAAACTTCCCGCGGAAGCTTTCTACGTCCACGATGCTCTCTCGGACTTCTTCAAGCGACGTAAAGATCATCTCAAGTAAGTTCATCTCGCTCTCAACCTCTTTCTTCTACTCATTTTCTTTCATTCTCGTCGACCCACTCTCTTCTTCTCTTCCTCAAAAGTTTCATCTTTCTTTCCTCATTCTCAAAATGCCTAAAAGAGGTAGTCATCCCGACTTTCGTGGCTCTTCCTCTAAAAAGCCTCGCACCAAAACCCGTAAAGCTCAACCCCTCTAAGCCCATTGTCACCCAAAGATCTCGTGCTGGACGACAAATTCTTTCCAACCACCAAATTTTCTTGGTTGGCCCACATTCAAACCACCGGAGTGTATAACTTTCTCTGTTTCAGTGAGTTCATTTACCCCGAACTCGTTTCGAGTTCTACATTCACCTCACTCACTCGAAGGTGTTCTAACCTCCAGGGTTCGTAACATTACTGTTCACATCAACACCTCTCTCTTCCACCGCCTCGTTCAAGGTCTCCTCTCTCTTCTTGAACAGCAACCCCATTCCTTTCATTGAAGTCGCCGACGACTTCTTTGAAAAATACGATAAAGAGTTTCCCGAGTCACGGAAAAATTTTTCGATGACTCAGTTGAAGTCGAAGCACGCCTTCGTGTTTCCTACCGATGAGAACCTTTTTCTCTCAAGCATTCCAGACAAGGAGAACCCCAACTCCAAGCACCTCAAATATCTTTTTTGATATTCTTGAGGGCTATGAAGTAGACTTCTTCCCCTCAATAATTGAGCGGATGGCAGTTGTGCCAACTCAACTCCAAAATAAGAAGAACACCCCTCTTCCTTTCGGTGCTCTTCTCACCCTTGTTTTTAAACAATTCAAAGTTCCTCTCCCTTTAGACCCAACTCGCTATGTCCGAGGCCGCCGTTGTCTGTCGGCAAGAAGGAACTCTAGGGGTACGGATACCAGGAAACACAATGTGGTGTCCGGGTGCACAACTCGTAGCTAAGGCTTCCTTTTTCACCTCGGAATCGTAAAGAAACCCTCTCTCTCTCCCCGCCCCACCTGTTGGTACTTCCACCTCAGGTGCCTAAAAATCTCTCTCTACTATTTTGTCCTCCGCTTTCATGGACAAAATTAGCTCGGTGTCCTATGAATTCAAGGACCTACTCGGCTCATTCAAGACTATATATTACTCTTTGTTCATCCACCAAAAACCGCCAAATCCCAAATCCGAGAGTAGCAAACAATGGTTCTTGAGATGAGGGAGTTGGTGAAGGAGCGAAGGAGCTGGTTGAGCATTTCAGAGAGAGAAGGTCTAAGGCGGCTCAGACCGTGGCGACTCGGACACGTCTAAAGCGTCCTCGAGCCCGGGCCCGACGTCCTCGTAAAGCGGGAAGAAGAAGCTGCAGTCAACGAAGAAGCAGACGCCGAGGAGCTCGCGGCTGAGGCAGCTCTATCTAGGCAAAGGGTGGAACACAAAGAAGAAGCAGCTGGAACCGCTGAGGGTCGATCGCTCCTCAAGCTCCAAGTGGCAATACTCAGCTCGGACATGTAGTCCGAGTGGGTCGAAGGCCCAGCTGTGCTATGACAACATACAAGCAGGTCAAACAGAGCAGCCTCCTCCAGCCTATCGAGGTCCATAGGGAAGAACCCCTAGATCCTCTTGTTTTGGGTTAGCCACTCGTAGCCGAGCCCTTAACGGCAATCCCTGTTCTCCCTCCGCCGCGCTCAAGCACATCGTCAAGATCCTACCAGCGCCGGCGTACCTCTCATCCTTCCGCTTCCACTCAAGCATCCCCTCTCCCTCGTAGGCGCCATGCACCGTGTCACAATTCCACAGTCCGCGATTCTTCTTCTTTTCGAGAGATTTCTCCTTATTTTTTTGTCCGGACATCAAATTTGTACTAACTGTTGTATTCTTCCCTTTTTATTGTTTTTTGTTGAAAGGCAAGGGGGAGAATATAGATAGAAAACTTGTTGTCTTGTTTAGGGGAGTTTCTCCATCTGTGTACTCTCTTTAGTTTCAATGAATTAATGTTTTCTCTTCAATTTTCTCTCGTGATTGCAACCCTTTCCGAGTTAACATTATTTCGTGACTAAGCATATATTTTTTATGATATGATACATTAGGCTTGCTTTACTTATCTCGATTTCATATGCAAGTATTCAAAAGCGGATCTTTATCACTAACAAAGTTTCGTCTAAGTATGGAATGCCTTTCATCAAAAAGGGGAGATTGAAGACTCGATACATCGCTCGGCACAATTCCGAGTTATAATAGAGGAATCGGGTATAAGAATTTCTCACTTATAGAGTTTTGATTCCAAGGCATTCTTTGTACCTTAGAAACTTTTCTCGAGTGATTTGGTATCTTCTCTAAGTGATATAGCATTTACTTCATGTATTTCTTGCTTGTCTCTAAGTGACTCGTAAAACAGATCCGCATGTCTCACTTAGTTCCGAGTTCGTCATCACTTAGATATATCGCATGCTGAATTGACTAGTATTTCACTTTACCACACTCGGATCCGACTTCATGTTATAAGTTCTATTTTGTTGAAGTCGGTGCTTCTAGTCCGAATCGCGCTTAGTCTATATCAAGGTATTTCACTCGATATTCTTTATGTAACTTGATTCTTCACTCGGACTAACTCGGATGGAATTTTGAGTTCCATGGATATTAGACTCGTAAAATTCCACTCACTTTCCGACTCGGATAATTAGTTGCTTAATTATCTTATTCATATTATTATCTATGTCTAATCGTGGACCAAAGTATTTTATACTTTGAGAACTAAAATTTGATTTACTTTTGTAGGTGATTCAAACGAGGATATACTTTTTGAATTACAAAAGTAACCGGCTTCAAAATGTCAAATCACCAAGTAGACATGGCTTTTCCTCTTCTCTCGTCCCAGCCCCGTAAGATTGTGTCGTGGCTGTCTATTTCCAAATCTGGAAAACTCAAATGCCAAGCTTAACGGTGGTTTCCACCTTATCCTTCAAAACACCGCCAGTGGTTTTGGGACTTCCAAGAGAGTTAAGAACTGTTGCCTAACGTTCATATCACAACGGATACTTTCCGAGTGACTCGGAAAGCCTTTATCAACACCACAAAGGACTTCCCGTCGAAGTTGGAGATAACGGCTATGCTGCTTGGTTATCTATAAATAGAAGCCAACTTTCAAGACTTGAAGATTTGCCGAACTTATTGTTAATACACGTACTTGAGCAAAGTCATTGTATTCACTCTCAATCTTCTACTTACAACTCCCACTCGTAATTTCATTACTTTCGAGTTGTAAGGTCTTGTACTTAGTTATAAACACTTTCTTACTTTCTGGGCAAGGTCCCTTGACTAAGCTATAAAGGTTAATTCAGCTTAGTTGTCCCTAGTCGTAAGGGTTATCTCGGGTAGGAAGTACTAGATCGGATAAAGGAATTTCTAAGTCTAGGAAAACTTGTAAAGAGTTGTTTAAGGGAGCAACTTGGGTTCGGTCAGTCCATCTGTATTTTGTGGATTCAAAATAGTGGATTTGACTTCGTGCTTGGATTAGCACGGTCCGTGGTTTTCTTCCCCAAGAGGGTTTCCACGTAACTTCTTTGTCTTTACTTTCCGAGTTCATTCTAGACTCGGACAGTCTCGAAGCTTCAGCTTTATCTCGACTCTTTACTCTTTATAGCAATTCCGAGTTCATACTTTTCTCGACCCCACTTAGACTCAAAATCGTTTTTGCCTCCACTTTGGTAAAAGAATTTGATTTTCAAAGAAAATCCTCCATCACCCTATTCACCCCTCCTCTAGGGTGACTCGGACTCTCCCCGAGCAAACCTTCACCCCTACTTCTCAACCTCTCAACCTCACTCTCTATTAGTGTCTATTAGTTGCCCTACCACATAAGCAAAATGTTAATCACCAAATCTACCCTCTCAACATCCCTCTCTGCTAACCATCGTAGAATTGCCACCATTGCTAGTGTCTATTGGTTACCCTGCCATGATGGTGATCGCTGGAGGCCGGCGAACCTCGGATGAAACTTTGCGACATTGTTAACTACTCGTCATCGGTTGTTCACTAATCATCTTGCCTTACAAAAGATTAGCCATTGTCAATTCCGTTAATTTTATGGTTCCGCTCCGTAAATAAAGGAAACCTTATGAGAAAGTAAGTAAAATTAGCAACATCAACCCTTCTAGTCTTAAGAGCATGAAATTAAGAATAATTTTGAAATTTTCGGTAGCAAAAGTCGCATTGAGGTTGAGGTTTGCGAACTAATAGATGATAGCCACCACAAGGTTCATTGGCGAGACGGCGACCCTCAATTTGAGTTCATTGTTCACCGGTTAGCCAACAATGGGTAGTGATGTTGACCATTAGTCTTTGCAGCTATAGGCTATGTTAAGAGAATTGACCCGAGTAATCAATCCGGTCAGCAAAGTGGGTCGATGGTTTCACCGGTCGAGCTGTTTAGCTTCGGATTAAACCGCTTAACTCGGTTAATGGTTGAATCGGGTTAGACTTGTCAAACCCGGTAAGCTATATATATATATATATATATATATATATATATATATATATATATATATATATATGTAGCCTAAGAGAGAGAGATATGGATATGGAGATTGTGTTCATCGGATCTTAGTCATCGATTATTTATCCGTGGGTTGGAACTAAAAGGGGCTCATTTAAGTTTTTTAAAAAGATATTAGAATCTGATGAATTGGGGGCGAGAGGTTGGAACTCATCGGTCTCTCTCCTCCCTTGCGCTTGCTCCCTTTGTTTTACACACATTTATCCTCTCTTGTTACTTAGTCATCGACGCTCGGTGCATACCTTTCGATCCCATCCAACCCCTTCCTCACCTGAATCCATGGCTTCCTCATCTCCCTCTCCCTTTTATTATCCTCCAAACCTTAGCTCAACTACCTCTCTGTCTATCTCTCCTCCCTTGTATTCTCGTCCATCCGTCTATCCTCTAGCGCCGAGGAGCTATGTTCGATCGAAAATTGCAAGTAAGGGTTTTAATTAATTTAAATCTAAGTTTTCCATTCCTCCTTGTCTCGTTAATCTCTCTCTCTCTCTTGCTCTCTATCTCCGCCACTCTTTATCTCTCTCTAGGAACAACCACTAACTTGCCCAGCCCAGCTGGCTACGCCATCGCAAACAGATACGAGAATTTGGTGCCGGATACGTTTTGTGGATATGTTATCTTGCTCATTTTGTTTCCATTTTATCTTCATTTTGTGGATTAGAATGCTTTTCGTTGTTTGTTAATATAGTGCTTGTGGATTTTGGGAATTTTTCAATGTATGCATCATTAGCCTACTAGCTCAATCGTTAAGTTACATACAGTAGCATGAAGATGTGAGTTCAAATTTCACTTATGCTATTACATTCAAAATCATAGATGACATTGATTAAGATCAATCATGAAGGTTTGCTCTCGGAGAGGCTAAGTCACCCTAGAGGGGGTGAATAGGGTGATGAGGGAATTTGCTCGTATTTGAAACTAGACAGCACTCCGAGGAGAGTGTGTTTCAAGAATGAAATCGGACAAGCACGGACTCAAGCATACTAAAAGTAAAGAGGTTAAAGATTAAACAATACTTTAAGTTTGTCCGAGTCTAGAATGCACGCGAAAAAATGATAACTCGGAAAATACGTGGAAACCCTCCCGGGCCGAAAACTACGGATCGTGCTAATCCAAGCACGAAGTCAAATCCACTATTTTGAATCCACAAAATACGAGTAGAATGACTCAACCAGAGTTGCTCCCTTAGACAACTCCTTACAAGTTTTTCCTAGACTCGAAGTTCCCTTATCTCGATCTATTACTTCCTAACCGAGGTAACCTTTACAGCTAGGGACAATTGAGCTGAGTTAACCCTTGCAGCTCAGTCAAGGGACCTTACTCGGAAAGTAAGAAAGAGTGTTTGTAACTAAGTACAAGACCTTACAACTCGAGAGAAATATTAAATACAAAGTTGGAGTTGTAAGTAGAAGATTGAGAATGAAATACAATGACTTTGTGTGTATTGACAAATTGGTTTAGCAATCTTCATGTCTTGAGAGTTGGCTTCTATTTATAGATGACCGAGCAGATTAGCCGTTGTGACTATCTTCCGACTAGAAGTCCTTTGTGATCAGTTGAAATGGATTTTCTAAGTCACTCGTAAAATATCCATTGATATATGAACGTTGGGCAACGGCTCTTGACTCCTTTGCAAGTCCTAAAACCACCTGGTGGTGTCTTGAAAAGTAAGGTGGAAACCACTCGTTGAGCTCGGTGTTGCGGATTTCAAGTTTTAGAAACATACAACCCCGACACGGTGTTTGGGGCTAGGTCGGAGGTGGAAAAAGCCTTGTCTGCTGGTGATTTGACGTTTTGAAGTCGGTTACTTTTGCAATTCAAAAATAGGATAGCCTCGTTTGAATAACCTACAAAAGTAAAATAATTTGGTTCTCAAAGTATAAAATACTTTGGTCCAAGATTAGACACGAGATAATAAAATGATTAAGATAATTAAGTGCATAATTATCCGAGTCGGAAAAGGAATGGAATTTTACGAGTCTAATATCCATGGTACTCAAATTCCATCTTAGTCGAGTCTAGAAGATAATCAAGTCACATAAAGAATATTAGAGTAGTCAAACTTGATTTAGACTAAGCATAGTTCAAATAAGATATGCTCGACTTAGAAGAATGAATTAACATGGTAATTCCCGGAACACGAAGTCGGATCCGAGTTTATGCACGCTAGTAAATGTTTGAACATGCGATATATATGAGTGTTGTCTAAGTGACTTAGAACTGTGTGTGAAGTGGCATGCAAGAGTATGCTTTCCGAGTCAATCAAAATCAAGCGCAAACATATACAATAGTTTACGTAACACTCAAAGAAGATGTTATATCACTCGGAAAAGTTTATAAGGCACATAAAATGACTTGAAATCAAAACCTTATAAGAGATGAAGTCTTATACCCGATTCCTTGATGGAACTCGGAATGATGTAAGTATAAAGTTTGAGTCTTCAATCTCCCCATTTTGATGAAAGGCATTCCATACTTAGACAAAAACTTTGTTAGTGATATAGATCCGGGTTTTCAAATGTGCTCGGAAAATAAGTTAGTAACTTGTATTCTTTTTGAGCAAAAAACCGTGAGACCCGAATTTTGAGTAGATTAATTTTATAGTTGAATTAAGTTAGATATTTATATGTAATTTATTTTATGTGATTGTTATGTCCTTGTGTGTTTATATAGCTTAATTAATAGAGGTTAGTGCTCGTTATAGAGACCCGAGCGGACTTATGTCAAAAAAAAAAAAAAAAAAAAGGGAAGTTTAATTGTGGGGGATTAGTGTACTGGTGCAGCAGGTGCTGGCTGCACTCGAGGTAGCCACCGAAAAGAGAAAGAAAAGAGGAGAGGAAAAGGAAAGAAGGGGAGGGGGACCGAGCGGAATCGGGAACCGGAGGGAGAGGGAGAGGCCGAGCGGGAGAGCTAGAGCGAGACCGAGAGGGCGAGCGAGAGCGAAGGCGAGGGAGAGAGGCCGGGGACCGGCGAGCGGCAGTGGAGCGGCCGGCGAGTGCGAGGAAACGGCCAGGCGCGAAAGAGGGCGAAACCGAGGCCAAGAAAGAGGAAGCGAACGCGAAGGCCGAGGGAGGCAGCCGGTGAGCGCGGGACCGCGACCGACGACGGTGCCGAGCGCAAAGGAGGGCGGCGGAACCCGTGGCTAGCGGCAGGAAAAAGGAACGAAAGAGGGAGGGGAACCAGGGGAGCCCGAATCTCGGACTCCGCAATACCCGAATCGAGGTGGGTAGTCTTGTACTCCAAACTATTATTAGTTTCGAAACCCAAATGAATTTCTTGTGAATATCGAATGTTTGTTTTATTGTGAATATTGGATGTTTGCTGGGAGTACAGTAATGATTGTACCGTAGGAAGTAGTTAGGCTGAATTAGGACTCGAGATAATCCGATTAAGTGTGAAGGCTGAATTGGGATATTAGAGATTATGAGAAAGTTAGATTGCGGAGGTCCAAGGAATATTATTGAAGTTGCAATTAGCGATTAAAGACAAAGAAGCTGCGATATGGGTGCGAATTGCTTAGAGATTACTTGAGTTTACGATGTTGGGGGAGATAACTGCTAACATTGGGAAATAATGAGTTGAAGGAAAGGGAGAATATGAGTTTATATTGATTGGTACACAATTGAGGAACGAGAGTAGAAAACAGTGGTTGGGTTAAATTGAATTGGAGATGTGCTTGAGTCCGTGAGATTGAACTAGACTTGAATGTAAGCGAAGCTAACCAGAATTGAGCAATGAAAAGTGATTAAGAGTTATACAACTAAGGATGGACGAATAAGAGTCGATTAATAAGAAAGAAACATACCATGGGAGTTTGAGGCGGGAAACGACGAGCGGGGAGTTGTAAGGTTAAGTTGAGTTTAGAATGTATCTAAGTCTTTGAGATGAAATTAAGTTCGAAGATGAACCTAACAAGAGGAATTTAAGTGATACAGTGAGAATAGGAGTCATATGGTCGAGTATGAGCAAAGGAAGTTAATTTATGAAATAAAGACCTAAAATGAGGAGTTGGAGTAAAGACCGGGAGTTGTGAGAAGTCGAGACGTGAGTAAAAGAAGTGGATTCATAAAGTAGAAACATAGAATGAGGAATTGAAGTAAAGATAGAGAATTGTGAGAAGTTGAACGTTCAATTAGGTGGTATTCGCTTGCGGTTATTGTGGCTCGGAAAATGGAAACTAATCGTGCTAGAGTGGTGGATTGAGAAAAGTATAGTTGGAAAGAGTTGAGAATGATTGCTTGCATTGAATGATGGCTATTCGTGTTAAGTGAGTCCTTTACGTGATGTTCAAAGTAGTTTTGAAAGGCGTTTTGTATTTTACGTGAAATGATCCTTGAATGCAACTTCTTGTGAACTCGCCTTTCAAACGTGAATGTGTTTTAAAGAAGCGAAACTTGTTTAAGAAAGTGAATCTTGTTTGAGAAAGTGAAATTTAGAGGGTGCCACGTGTGTCATGCCTTCTACGATGAGAAATTGATTGAGATTTTGGTTAGAAACCAAGTTTGATAAGTGATTGTGATCACTTCGATTGAAATGAATTATGGGCTAGATTGTTTAGACCAGAGGAAGGAGGTGGTCGTGCGTATCGGGCCACGGGGTCCTGATATGCGTATCAGGATGCCCATCAACCGGAGAGGTTGATTCTTTCCCGACGAGGAAAGCGGAGCCTTCCAGGTATTTGACTAGAGATAGGTCCCGGAACCTGAGTCGGGGTAGCGCCCCGAGAACCGTCCGGTGCTAGTTCAATCGTCTAAAGCCCCGAAAGAATTTTCAGAAAGTGTTTGAGAGAAAGTGCAGAATGGTTCCACCTTGTTTCATGTGATTCAATTCCCAAAATGATTGCAACCCGTGCTTTGAATGATTGAAGTGGTATGAGTTTTATGTTGCAAATGATTTCAAGAGATTTCGTTAAAAAGTATATCGGTTTGTATTATATTATTACGCTTTTGCTGATTTCATTATTATGAGTATTATGTGTAAAGAATTTCCATTTTAAGGGTGTAAGACTCCAGGTGAGCCCGTGGTTTATTGCTCACCCCACAAATTGCCCCGTCCCTCCCAGATTGCGAGTACCCCTTGAGGCGAATGGTCTGGAATGCTTGTCTTTGGTGGCGATTATGGCTGCAGTCAAGTCTATGTGTTTCATGTTTAATATATTGTATCTATTCGACTACTTATGTAAGTAGACAGTAATGTATAGTAAGTTAGACGTGTGTACGGAGACCAAACTAGTAGCTCGACAAGCCGTAGATCTCTTTCTCCGGCAATTTTGATCTTACGTGGTTGTAAATCTGGTTTCTTGCTGAATTCATGGCTTGGGTTGTAAACTAGTTCGCAATGTAAGCTTTGTGGTTGTGAGTATATTCCGGCGTGTGGCCGTTGAGTCGTGTACTCCGAGCGTGTGGCTCGTTGAGTTTTATTGTGAATTTTATGCAGGTTTTTAAGGCTTTTAGCCTATGGGTTGGACCATAGTTCAAGCGGAACTCGCCGAAATTTTTAGGAAACTTCGACCTTTGGGAAGAATTTCATTTCGTACCCTTAAGTTGATTTAAGATAACTAAGCCTACACTGAGTGAGCCTTGGGAGTTCCTTTGAGGAACTCCGGCGGTGTAATACTCCTAGGGTGGGTTTTGGGGTGTTACAAAAACAAAAAATGAAATTGCATAGCAAGAGTTAAAATATCGAAAAAGAGAAATATTGACAATCAAAACAATGAATTGCCACCGATAGCGGAATTATTAATGAAATGCATTACTTCATTATAGACAAAGAAAATTTACACAAGAGAGGGTGAGAGAGAGACTCCCCTAAACAAGACAACAAATGTTTTCTATCTATTCTCTCCGTTGCCTTTCAAGAAAAACAAAAAAATGGGAAGAATGAAACAAGAAAGTACATATTTGATGTCCGGACAAAAAGAGAAAAATAACATGAAATACTGAAAATAATAAAAACTACGGAGGAGGAGATGGAGCTGTCCGAGTTGAAGATGAAGGACGGGTAATACGCCTGCGTTGATAAGATCTTGAAGATGTGGTTGAACACGGTGGGGGCAAGCATCGGGATTTCGGCATCGGCTCAATTCCGAGTGGTTGACCCGGAACTAGGTCGTCCGCAGGCTCGTCCTCCCGGAACTCGATTCGTTGGAGGGGTGTGCTCGAGCTAACCTCGCTACTCGACCGACCATGGTCATCGGGGTCTTCGACCCACTCGTACTGCTTGTCCGAGCTGATCACCTCGAGTTGTGTTTCGGAGCACCCGGTCCCTCGGCCTCTGCGCCTTGTTCTCGCTTCTTCCGGCGTCCCTTCCTCGAGATAGAGTCGTCTCAACCCCGAGCTCCGCTTTTTCTCCTTCTTCTTCTTCTTTTCCTCTGCCTAAGGAGGACTTGGCCGGACTCGAGGATTCCGAGGTGTTTGAGTCGACAGGATCCCGAGCCGCCTTTGAGCGTCTCTCCCGAAGGAGCTCGATCGAGTCCCTCTCGCTCCTTAACCAAAGCCTTCATCTCGAGTAGCACATCCTGCTGCTCTCGGATTTGTGATTGGGCTGTTTTCCGGTTTATAGTCATAGACTAGAAGACAGTCTTGAATGAATGGAGAATGTCCTTGAGTTCTAAGGACACGAGAGGAGATTTTGTCCATAAAAGCGGAGGACAAAACGAAGAAAGAGTGAGAAACACCTGAGGTGGAGGCACCACCAGGTGGAGCAGGAAGGGAGAGAGAGGTTTCGGTCTCGGTCCGAGGCGGAGAAGGTTGCCTCGGCTCCGAGCTATGGACTCGGACACCCGGTTGGGTTTCCTGGTATCCATACCCGAGGAGTTTCTTTTGCGAACTACAATGGCAACCTCGAAACCGCGTTAGGATCCGAGGGAAGAACAACTTTAAACTGTTTGAAAATGAGGGTGAGAAGAGCACCGAAAGGTAGAGGGGTGTTCTTCTTGTTTCGAGTCCGAGCTGGCATAGTGGCCATTTGCTCAATAATAGCGGGAAAGAGGTCTACTTTATAGCCCTTTAGAATATCAAAAAGAGCTTTGAGGTGCTTGGAGTTTGGGTTCTCCTTGCTTGGAATGCTTTGTGAGAAGAAGGTTCTCATCAGCAAGAAACACGTAAGGCGAGCTTCGACTTTAGTTGAGTCACGTAAAATTTTTACGTGACCCGGGGAACTCTTTGGCATACTTCTCAAAGAAGTCGTTAGCAACTTCATTGAAAGGTATGGGGTTGCTGTTCAAGAAGAGAGAAGATACTTTGAACAGGACGGTGGAGGAGGGGAAGTATTGATGCGAACGGTGGTTTTCTCGAACTCCGGAGGTGAGGATACCCTCGAGCTAGAAAGATGAGTGTAAAACTCGGAGACGAGTTCACGATAGATGAACTCGCTGAAACGAAGAAAATTGTAGACCCCGATCGATTAGATGTGAGGCAACCACGAAAATTTTGTCGTTGGAAAGAACTTATCATCCAACGTAAGATGCTTGGGTGACAAGGGGTTTAGAAGGATTGGAGGGGCCTTCCTGGCTTTTGGTGCGAGGTTTCTTGGTGGCGAGCCAAGAAAATCAGGGTGAGAACCTCTTTTCGGCATTTTGATGAGGAAAAGCGAGAGTAGATGAACTTTAGAGAGAAAAGGAGAGAAAAAGCTCGAAGAGAGTGAAAGAGAAAATAAAAGAGTAGAAGAAGAAAGAGTTGAGAGCAACAAAGCTTACTTGAGATGTTCTTCACGAAGCTTGAAATCACCGAGCGTCGCTTTGATCCCAGAGAGCTTGTTCACGAAGATTTAATTTCGAAAGAGAGAGTAAGCAAAGAGTAAAGTAACGAAATGAAGGAAAATAAGCGCTATTTATAGAGATGTAAGCGTCCTTCAGTATCCGTTCGACTCGGTCCTTCAGCGGTCACCTCGGACCGGTGTGACTGTTCTCTTCTTCAATGGTTAGAATTCCAGCAGCTTGTCTCCCAACGGCTAGTTGTCCGATCACAGCGCGCGAAAGAGAGAGAGAGAGAAAAAGAAAGATTTTGAAAGTAAATTCTGAAATTCTCCACTTGTCTAGAGATGATTTCGTAAGTTTGATATCCATTTTTCTCAAAGTCCGAGTCCGACTCAGCTAAGTTTCCGAGTGACTCAGAAAATACAAACAAATAATAACTATCAGCTCAATATCATTGGTTCAATCGAACTAATGGCTATTAAAGAAAAATAAGCACACAACACATAATCATGCAAAGTAATTTCACTCAGCAAAGCTCATAATTATGTGTTTAACATACCAAGCTCATTCCTAATAAAGCAAAACTGATCCTCACTAAGTGGCTTAGTAAAGATATTAGCTAATTAAAGATTGGTAGGAATGAATTCAAGTTCAATATCACCTTTCTCGGAATGGTCTCTTATGAAATGATACCCGACCTCAATGTGTTTTGTCTTTGTGTGCTGAACTAGATTCTTGGTGGTGCTAATTGCACTCTGATTATCACACTTGATTGGAACTTATTTGAATGTAAGTCCAAGATCTCTCAAGTGTTGCTTTATCTATAAAATCTGAGCACAGCATGCACCAACCGCAATATACTCGGCTTCAGTAGTTGATAGAGCTACTGAGTTTTGCTTCTTTGAGTGCCAAGATATTAGGGATTGACCCGAAATTGGCAAGCTCCCGAGGTGCTCTTTCTATCAACTTTATACCCAGCATAATCAGCATCCGAGTATCCAATGAGAGTCGGTTCCGAGTCTCCGGAGTACCATAGACCTAAGTTCCGAGTCTCTGCAAGATATCTAAATATTCTCTTCACCGCAGTGAGATGTGATTCTTTTGGATTAGCTTGGAATCTTGCACATAGACGGACACTAAACATTATGTCTGGCTTACTAGAAGTAAGATATAGCAAAGATCCAATCATACCTTGATAGAGTTTCGATCTACTGCTTTACCTTTTCGTCCGAGCCCAGCTTTATCTGTCGTCGCTCATAGGTGTTGCTGCATGCTTTGCATCTTGAAGTTTGTACTTCTTTAGCAGCTCCTTGGTGTACTTTGATTAATGGACATAGATTCCATATCTGTCTTGCTTGATTTGTAGACCAAGGAAGAAATTGAGTTCTCCCATCATACTCATTTGAAATTCCTGTCTCATTAACTTAGAAAAATCTCGACACGTAATTTCATTAGTAGCTCCAAAAATTATGTCATCAACATATATCCGAGCAATAAGAAAGTCTTTCCCCTTGGTTTTTATAAAGAGAGTCTTATCAATCTGACCTCTTCTAAAATCATTTTGAACTAAGAAATTACTCAATCTTTCATACCAGGCTCCGGGAGCTTGTTTAAGACCATAGAGAGCTTTTTGCGGTTTGAAAACATGATTTGGAAAATCTGAGTTTTCAAATCCAGGGGTTGCTCAACATAGACTTCCTCTTCAATAAAACCATTGAGAAATGCACACTTAACATCCATTTGATATAGCTTAATATTCATGCTAGATGCAAATGCTAACAAGATTCCGATAGCTTCAATCCCGGCTACAGGTGCAAAGGTTTCCCGCAATCAATCCCTTCTTCCCGATTGTAACCTTGAGCCACAAGTCTAGCCTTATTTCGACTACCAACCTATCTTCATCTAGTTTGTTCCTGAAAACCCATTTGGTTCCTATGATCGGGTGGTCGAAGGTCGTTTGGTCGAGTCCGGACTTGGTTTCTTTCGAATTGATTGAGTTCCTCTTGCATGGCCTCTACCCATTTAGGTTCATTTAGGGCCTCTAGTGCATTTTTGGGTTCGAGTTAATGAAATGAATGCAGTGAACGCACATAAATTCCGAAGAGAGGAACGAATTCTTACCCCACTCGTTGATATCGGATAAAATGTTTTCTAGTGTGTGACTAGAAGCATACTTGAATGCTCTACCTGTTCTCCGGTTTACCAGATCCGGAGGTTGAATTTGTTGATCTTCGAAGTTTGTTATGAGTGAGCTTGTTCATCGATTATCCTTCAACATTCCGAGTTGGTTCTTGAGTCGTCTCATTCTAAGTCACATTGTTCCGAGTCACTTCATTATGAGTGACATGGATTTGATTCTTGATGAGCTCATTTTCATCACGATCATCATCTCTGCTGAGCTTCAGGTCCGAGAATGATGACTCACTTGGCTTTTCCTATTCAATCTCATCAAACACAACGTGGATGCTTTCTTCCACTTTGTTAATTCTTTTATTGAAAATACGATAAGCTTTACTATGAGATGAATAACCAAGAAAAATACCTTCATCTCGACCGAGCATCAAACTTGGTCGGGTGATCCTTACCATTGTTGTGAACAAAACGCTTACATCCAAAGGGTTTGAAATATGAGATATTAGGTTTCTTCCCTTTGTAGAGCTCGTATGGTGTTTTCTGCAGGATGGGTCCGATGAGGCATCTATTCAATGTGTAGTTCTGTTGTGTTGATCGCCTCGGCCCGAAATAGTAGGGTAGATTGTGTTCAATCATCATTGTCCTAGCTATTTCCTGAAGAGTTCTGTTCTTTCTCTCCACCAGTCCATTCACGTTGAGGAGTTCTTGGTGCTGCGAAGTTGTGAGAGATGTCATTCTTGTCACAAAACTCTGCAAATTCCGAGTAGTCAAACTCCCTTCTATGGTCGGTTCAAATTCTCTGGATCCGAGTCCGAGACTCCACTTGGATTTTTCCTGCAAAGCTTGCTTGAACTCTTTGAATGGTTCATTTTTGTGCTTAAGAAAACACACCCGGGTAAATCGTGAGTAATCATCAACAATAACAAGTACATAAGATTTACCTCCAAGACTCTTAACAGGGATTTCACCACATAGATCCATATATAGCATTTCAAGGACATTGGATGTGGAAACAGTTTTGAGAGATTTGAAAGATGATCCGACTTGTTTCCCTTTGGTGCATGCTTCACGGATTTTATCTTTCTTAAATGCACAATTAGGCAAACCTCTGACTAAACCATGAGATGCAAGTTTCTTACTTGTATGCATGCTAACATGACCTAGTCTACGATGCCATGTCCATGATTCATCATGAAGAGATGCTTTTAAGCAAGACAAATTCTAACTTGGGTCAAAAAGAGGAATAGTATAAGTGTTACCCGATCTCTTACTTGATAGCTTAATCTCCTTGGTAGCATCATCGGAGATATAACAATTGGTCTAAGTGAATCTTACCTCTTGACCTTTATTGCACAGATTGAGAGATGCTAAGCAAGTTGTACTTTAATCCTTTGACAAGGTATACTGGCTTGACCGGATTTCCTTCCTTTCCAATTTTGCCTATCCCAATTATCTTGCCTTTCGTTGTCATCTCCAAATGTGACTTTTCCTCCTTTCTACTCTTCTAACTCGGAAAAGAGTCTTGAATCTCCCGACATGTGGCGTGAGCATCCATTGTCTAGGTACCAATGCCCTTCTGTTCTTTTACGAGTCACCTGCAAGTCGGAAACAAACTAATCCTTCTCACTTCCTTTAACGAACCCATAACACCCTTTAATGTAGTTCTTTTATGAGGAAGAAGACTTTTTGGAACCCAGATTTGAATGACTTTGGGTTTGGTTTGATTCTGAGTCTTCCATTTAGAGAACTGAGTCTGTGTCTCTTTCTTTTGAAAAGCTTTTCTTTTATAAACCGGTGGAGAAGGTTTTCTCCTGTAAGCTAGTCCGGGCTCAGTCCTCTTTTCATTCTTATGAATGGACCGTGCTCAGCATTCCCGAACTTCACGGTTCGGAATCCTTTTGAAAAGCTCCGAGTAGGAATTGGATTCCTCCTCTTTGTTAAAACCAAGACCTTCTTTTCGAAGGAGACACACTGGGATCCTAAGAGCATATCAAGGTTTTTTGACCTTGAGTAAACTTTAAAACAAGATCTTGAGACTCCTTGAGCTTTTGCTTTAGTTGCTCATTTTCTCTTTTAAGTAACTCAAACTCAATCTCATTGGATTGAGCACTACTCTTGAGTTCTCTTAGAGTAAGTCTCGGCTTTTCCAACTCGTTTTTTAAAGAGATGCTCTCGAAGTGATTGACTCAATTTGTTCCTTAAAATGAGAAGAGTCGAATTTGACTTCTCTTCCAAAGCGAAAATATACTTAGCTAAATCAACTTTGGAAAACTTAAGAAAGTATTCAATTACCTCCTGAGGATTTGTTTCCTCATTGTCCGATTGATCCGAGTCGACTTTGCTTCAACTTCGAGTCGAGAGTGTCATCGGACACTTTGAGTCATCCGAGTCCTCGTCATCTTCCGATGAGTCCCCGTCACTCCATGTGGCCATCATAGCCTTTTTCTTCTTTTTATCCCTCTTTCTCCTGGGACAGTCCTTGACTATGTGTTCCTTGCTGCCACATTCAAAACGGCCGAGTTCTTAGTCAAAGATAACTTTGAAGGGGAAGAGTGTTTACCTTTTCTATCCTTCTTGTCTTTCTTATAGAACTCCTCTCTTGGCTTCTTATCCCATCTCTTGTGCTTCATCATTCTCTTGAAGCCTCTAGCAATAAGTGCCATGGGATCCTCTTCGAGTCGGAAGAACTCAGATTTGCTTCTCCGGTTTACGAGGCTTTCAGCGCAATGTTATTTTTGGTACCGACCTCTGCATCCTCCTCTTCCAGGTGGATCTCATGGGTGAGAAGCTTTCCAATGAGTTCGTCCGGCTTTAGTAGTGACAGGTTACGAGCCTCTTTGATAGCTGTCACTATAGGACCCCATCTTCTCTTGGGTAGGCTTCGAGTATCTTTCTGCACATTTCCTCTTGGGAAATCTTTCTACACGGACATTTGAGATTGTTGGTGATCTCAGTAAAGTGGATGAACATCCGAGTGATGTTTTCTTCGACTCCATCTTGAACAGCTCATACTTGTGAAGATATTGACTTGTCTTCGCTTGCTTGACTTGGCTAGTGCCTTCATAAGTGTTGACAAGTGTGTCCCACACTTCTTTGGTTGTGTCACGGCTGACACTCGGTTGTATTCTTCCGAACCGATAGCGCACATCGGAATGTTCATCGCCTTGAAGTTCTTTTTGAACTTCTCTGCTTCCTCGGTGGTGTACTCGCCTTGATCTTGGGCACGAGTCTTGTTTCATCCATCTTCATTAGAATGTAGTTTCCTACTTATATGATGTTCCAAACATCTTCATTGTGATCCAATAGGAAACATTCCATGAGCTTCTTCTAGTGCACGAAGTTGGATCCTTTGAACTTTGGTGGTCTCGCTGGAAGATCTTCCTTCATCGAACTCTCCGTTGTTCCGAACCATTTGATCTTTAGACCTTTGGATGGTTAAATCCTTTCCGAAAGGTTAGGCTCGATACCAATTGAAGGTTCGCTCTCGGAGAGGGTAAGTCACCCTAGAAGGGGGTGAATAGGGTGATGAGGGAATTTGCTCGTATTTGAAACTAGACAACACTCGAGGAGAGTGTGTTTCAAGAATGAACTCGGATAAGCACAAACTCGGAATACTAAAAGTAAAGAGATTAAAGATTAAACAATACTTTAAGTCTATCCGAGTCTAGAATGCACTCGAAAAAATGATAACTCGGAAAATACGTGGAAACCCTCCCGGGGCGAGAAAACCACGGATCGTGCTAATCCAAGCACGAAATCAAATCCACTATTTTGAATCCATAAAATACAGTAGAATGACTCAACCAGAGTTGCTCCCTTAGACAACTCCTTACAAGTTTTTCCTAGACTCGAAGTTCCCTTATCCGATCTATTACTTCCTAACCGAGGTAACCTTTACAGCTAGGGACAATTGAGCAGAGTTAACCCTTACGACTCAGTCAAGGGACCTTACTCGGAAAGTAAGAAAGAGTGTTTGTAACTAAGTACAAGACCTTACAACTCGGAGAAATATTAAATACAAAGTTGGAGTTGTAAGTAGAAGATTGAGTATGAAATACAATGACTTTGCTTAAGTATGTGTATTGACAAATTGGTTCAGCAATCTTCATGTCTTGAGAGTTGGCTTCTATTTATAGATGACCAGGCAGATTAGCCGTTTTGACCATCTTTTGACTAGAAGTCCTTTGTGACCGTTGAAATGGATTTTCCGAGTCACTCGGAAAATATCCGTTAATATATGAACGTTGGGCAACAGTTCATGACTCCTTTGGAAGTTCCAAAACCACTGGTGGTGTCTTGAAAAGTAAGGTGGAAACCACCGTTGAGCTCGGTGTTGTAGATTTCCAGCTTTGGAAACGGACAACCCCGACACGATGTCCGGGGCTAGGTCGGAGGTCGAAAAAGCTTTATCTGCTGGTGATTTGACGTTTTGAAATTGGTTACTTTACAATTCAAAAATAGGATAGCCTCATTTGAATAACCTACAAAAGTAAAATAATTTGGTTCTCAAAGTATAAAATACTTTGGTCCACAATTAGACACAAATAATAAAATGATTAAGATAATTAAGTGCATAATTATCCGAGTCGGAAAAGGAATGGAATTTTTTGAGTCTAATATCCATGGTACTCAAATTCCATCTTAGTCGAGTCTAGAAGATAATCAAGTCACATAAAGAATATCGAGTAGTCGGACTTGATATAGACTAAGCATAGTTCAAACAAGATATGCTGACTTAGAAGAATGGATTAACATGGTAATTCCCGGAACACGAAGTCGGATCCGAGTTTATGCACGTTAGTAAGTGTTTGAACATGCGATATATCTTAGTGTTGTCCGAGTGACTCAGAATTGTGTATGAAGTGGCATGCAAGAGTATGCTTTCTGCGTCGGTCGGAATCAAGTGCAAACATATACAATAGTTTCGTAACACTTAGAGAAGATGCTATATCATTCGGAAAAGTTTTTTAAGGCACATAGAATGACTTGAAATCAAAACCTTATAAGAGATGAAGTTTTATACCTGATTCCTTGATGGAACTCGGAATGATGTAAGTATAAAGTCCGAGTCTTCAAATCACAATAACTATACCACATTCTTGGCTTCTAGCATACATTAAAGTTATGAAAAAATTATTCCTTCTCTACAAAAATCACTATTAGGAGGAGAGGATTGACGAACATTTATTTTCTACTTATTCTTAGAAGTTGGCAATTGGACATGACATAATGATAATAAACCATCACCTTTTCTTTGAAATTTGAATGAGATAGTACTTATAATGGTCCCGACAAAAGAGGATAGCAAACTACGAAATAAGTAGATGATTGTTTGTAAAAACAAATGAAATTATTTATACTAAGCCACATCATAATTGTTGGGAACACTCATACCTCCAAATATTTGTTCTCATCCATAGCGATCATAAAACATGATGGTTGAAAAGCCTAAATTAGACAGAATCGAGTATCTAAGATTGAACTCAAGGAGTCCCATCTAAGCTTTTTTTTCCATGTTGCAATCACTAGCAGAGAAATCCATGATCCCAATGATTGAGTCTTACTACACTATTCCAACTACTATGCTTAAGTCTTACTACACTATTCCAACCACTATGCTTAATGTTGAAGGTGCAGAATTCCCAAGAAAGTGTGATTGTCTTTATGATCGGGTATTTAGCACTCACAAATATAAGGTATGGATAAACACCATGATAACATGAATAAAAGCAAACCACTCTCATAGAATAATGTAGCTAACATGTTCATTTGTTGAACAGTGAGAAACTCACATATATAGATACTTAGATGGAAATAATACGAACTTTATTGATATTGGACAAAAAAAACGAACTTTTTTCTTGGAAGTGACAGTATGAACTTTAATCTTATTTAATGTCAATAGTATACCATTGAGTTATAATCATTTTGACTCTATGGAGAGTCGATGTTACAATGCTAGGAGCTTACGTGAACATCAAAGTTGATTTTTTACTCTGAATTTTTTCATGACACATAAGCATTTGATTGTGTTAATCTTTTTTATGAGTATATTAAAATTTTATTTTTTAATATTAGAAAATTTACTAAAAATAGTTAGAAACTTTATTGAGTAAAAAAATGAACTATAAAAAACATTTAATAAAATAATTTCAAAAAAATTATATAATACATAAACTATGAAAAGTATTATAAAAACAACAAAATAATTCAAAAACATTTATGTAATCTAAGAAAAACGTTTAAAAATAATGTGTTAAATGATAAAATATTATAACTTAATTCTCTTTATACAAAAAAGGTTAAAATTTTTATATATAATATGAAAATAGTATATAAACTAAACTAAACTAAATTAAACAAAAAATAGTATTTATTTTTTAAGAAAAACAAACAAAAAACAATATTTATTTTCAAACTATATTTTTTAATAAAACATTATTTATTTTTCAAAAAAAATTTTCTTTAATTTGCACAAAATAATTTCTATGAAATTTAACATTTTTCTAAACAATAAAAGACAAGTTCTTATGTTTCCCAATTAGATTAAAAAATAAAATAAAGTCTGCTTATGTGTCGATTAAAATAAAAAAAGCCAAAAGCAACAAACTACTCCATCGTCCACGTGTATGCCAAGTCTCACTACGTCCATCGAGTCATAACCTCCACAACTTGGTGGTGTTCCGTTGACATTAACTAGGGTTAAAAGTTCAGATTGATATCATCTAAAAAAAATTGTATTATATATAGATATCACCAAGACAGTTATGCTTGCATAGGCATAGAAAGCCAAGAATACAAAATAACTAAAATGTGCTTTAAACAATACATCAAATGTAAAAATGTCTAAAATTTCCAAGGCCAGTACACAAAATCTAAAATGTCTCATGACCCAATACAAAGTAGTTGCTCAAAAAGCTTACCTGGCATAACCCTTAGAAGTTCCACTTCCACTTCTTATCCAAAATCTACAATTTGACCTAAAAACCAAAATAAAATAAAATATAATTAGATCATGGCAAATATAATATTGACTACCAATAGAAGTAATAGAAGGAATATACCTTTAAGAGCTCTTTGAAAGACGATGTTGGTTGTTGTAATAGGCTTGCTGTCTCATAAGCTTTATAAAGTCTCAATCTCTTGGTTTGTTGATCCATTGTTTCTCTTTTCCACCTTTAGTTTGTTTGCCACTTCCTTTCGTATTACATTGTTTAGGTGGGAGAATGTCAATTTGATCGAGAGCACTTGATCCAATGACTGACTCCAACTAACTTATTTTCCTTATCACTTATAGTTCTCTTAAACTCCTTCTCTTCTTTCAATGTACATTGAATGTTGAGTTTTAGCTACTTGCATATAGTCCAAAAAGTCTACCAATTTCTTGAAATTAACTTGTCTTGGAGTTACATTCTAAAAGATTACCATTACCATCAAAAATTGGCTTTCTTGCTGCCATTTTAATCTATCTATTAAAAATTTAATAGGTTGGCGATTCTCGGTAAGTCTTTCCCGAAGACTCGGGTATGACTGACTAACCCCTTGAATGTGTTTTGATTTCATGCATTCATCTAAATTTAGGATAAAGTAAGAAGCATCCTAAAAGAAATTCATTTAACTAAGTCATATGCTTTACAATTCATCATTTCAATATGACTTATTCTTGATCGAACTCGGACTTAAGCATATTAAGATTATCCGACTAAGTCCGACCCACTAAGTCAGACTCGGACTTAGAAAGTAGAATCCGAGTTAGTTATGATAGATCGAGTAACTCCGACCCACTCGGATCCGACCCATTCCGAACTCGGACTCGAGATCTGACCCATTATGAACTCGAGACTTAGATCCGACCCACTCGGAACTCGGACTCGGATCTAACCCACTCGGAACTCGGATTCGACCCACTTAGTCGACTCGGACATTTAGTTTGCCTACGCTATTATTTGTTTAATTATGCGTAATTGTAAAATGTCTATATAACTCTTGTGCCCATTAAGATTGAATGATTTATTTGGAATCCGAGTATATTGAATATTAGACTTGAAATATTCCAAATTAATAGATTAATGTAATTAGTCATTAAATATTTTATTTAGACTAATCCTTATCTAATTATGGACCAAAGTATATTTATACTTTCGAGAACCATTGTGCTTAATGTTTTTGCAGGTTTTTCTAATGTCAATTATCTGAAGAAAAAGCAAAAGCAAAAGGCTTCGACCATTAAAGCACTCGCCGGACAAAAAGCTGGAATTTCTAGAAAAGCTCGGAACTTACCGACGACCTTGTCATTCATCGTTTTGGGTAATATTTTATTTCGTGTCTAACGGTTTTTTCGTTTTGCTTTTCCAGTTTACAAAAGCTGGAAAAAGAATTGTTGGAAGCTAGGACCAAGGCACAACGGTTATTTCAAGGTGGTCCAGAAATCTGAGTGACTCGGACTATCCTTTACAACGGCTAGTTGACTCGAGCAGACTTCAACGAGAAAGATGTTGGAGGCACAACGGCTATCTCTTCAAGGAAGACTATTTATAGAAGCCTTAGCACAAGATTTCAACTCGACGAATGGAAGAAAAAGAGAGACCATATTGAACATCTTCTCTAGCATACAACTCCCAAACTGTAATTCTAATATTTTGAGTTGTATTTTTCGAGTCGATTGTATTGCAATTCTTACTACTCTTCTACTCTTTCTCTCCGATTGAGTTGTAAAGGTTACCTCAACTCGGTTGTCCCAAAATGTAAAGGTTACCTCGGTTTGGAAGTACCGAGGTTAGAAAAGGGAACTTCTAACCCCGGGAAAAATTGGAGGATCCCAAGTTGATAAGGTAACTTCAACTTGGAAGTACTAGGTCGATCGGATAAGGTAAATTCCGAGCACTGGGAAAATTGTAATAGATTTGTTTGGGAACAAATCCGGGTAGTCATATTCATTGTAATTGAGGATTCAATTAGTGGATTTGACTTGGTGTCCGGATTGACACCGTCCGTGGTTTTACGCCCCGGGAGGGTTTCCACGTATATCCGAGTTTACACTTTTCCGAGTCCAATCTAGACTCAAAATCATGCTTCTGTCTCTATTCCGTGCAAAAGAGTTTGATTTTTTCAAAAATCTTCCATCACCCTATTCACCCCCTCTAGGGTGACTTAACTTCTCCCGAGCAAACCTTCATTTCCCTTCAAAATACATAACAATAAATAAGACTATGGTACCAATGTTTTAGGGTCAACTATTTTTAGACCCCAAATTTTGAAAAATGATTATAAGTCCCCTTGAGTTTTATGGCAACCTATATCTTAGGCCCTTTCTATTACTTTTTGGCACGAACTTTTTAAAATTTTTATTTTTGACATAGAATGGGACTGAATATGGAATTATTTACTTTTACAACTATCCAAGTATGGTGCATGAATTTTTGGAACCCATAATTATGGAAATGAACTTTTGGGTCTATTAAACAAATGTAGGAATATGACCAAAATGCCCTTTTTTGTGCAATGTGTGCATTATCTATACTATATATAATAGCAATCTTTTCAAAATTATGAAATGGTGGTGTAAGAGTGAATTTAGGAATTTCATTCAATAAAAAACTAAAAATTTATTTTTGAAAAAAAGGGTTTCCATTCATTTATGAACTCTCTTTTACTCCTCGCAATAATAATAATAATAATAATAATAATAATAATAATAATAATAATAATAATAATAATAATAATAATAATAATCTATGCAATATATAATAGTTGTATTTTCAAATCGGTTAATATTGCAACGGGAGTGATTGTAGGAGCTTAGGATAATTAAATATGAGCCATTGATGTAAATAATTAAATAAATAAATAATATTAATTTAGCGAAATGAAAAAAATTATTTTCTTTTATAAGTGGACTCTGTTTTTCCTTTTTTGGTGTGATAATATAGTCTTATTATTTTTTTCTTTTTTATATATTGAAACAAATGTTGAATAATGGTAATTGGCTATGTGGAGTAGATATTTCACGTTTCACGTTTCTTTTTTACAATTTAAAGATCTTAATCTAGGTAATTTTAGTGTTAATTGTTTGCTACATAAACCGGAACAAGAAAATGACATATTTGTTATGATGAAAAGAGAAAAGGGTTTTAGAAATACTCGAAGAATTGGTCGAAGATCTGTGGCTTTGAGTTACGGATGACTAATTCTAGCAAGCATGGTCACTTTGACAGTTTACCTTTGGTATTTAGACATCTCTTGATTGGCCTTAATTAAATAATAGTGTGTACTTTAAATTGGGGAAAAGGAGTTTGAGATGGTGTCTCGATTGATTAACGATGAATCGTTGCACTTAATTTATATACATTTTCTTCACAAATATAGGGTCAAAGAATAGAGATTAGATGATCAAGATTGTCATATATACCTTAAAATAAATTGAAGGCATTTCAATAATTTACCTCAAGTATATGAGATATTGTCATTATATGTGTTTTGCCTAAATTGTTAAATTGCACCAACCAAAAAAACAAGTCTTATGTTACGTGTCTCTAGGATTTGTATATATTCTCCCTTAGAAACCATTTTCTTAGTTTACTACGTACTTGATCATTAGTATGATTTATGAAGCCTAATTTGGTAATTATTACATTCGCTTCACTTGCTAATTTATGCAAAAGTGAAGTTGTCATTTTTCTCACCACATTTCTATCTTAAATGATTTTAATGTTTATAGAATTTTTGGGTAAACTTGCAAAATGAATTTTCTCTCATCATATTTTTATCATTGTGCATGAATGTTTACAACCAGTAAATTTATTCTTTAACGAATTTTCTCATTTCCTTTTAGATGACTAGGATGTTATAACTTTTATAGAGTATATATAGCTGCAAATTCAGTTTCCAAAGTGTCGAGGTGAAGCTAAAATATGTGAATCCATTTTGGAAGTTGAGTTGGATGTTAGGCAAATGATTAGAAATACAACTAATTTAAAGATGTCAATGTTATTTATGATTAAGAGGTGGAGTCTCAGTTTGAAATTATTTATAATCAACTTCTATTATCTATAACCTCTTGAGAATGATTGAAGAGTGTAGAAGGAAAAGAGATTGTGTTTGTGTGCGGAATTAAGTAAGAATGGATAAATTATCATATTCACCCTATAATTTTAAAAAATTGAGATCTCATTATAGATATATGTATACTTTTTAAGTGTTCGCGTATTATTTAAGTCAATGATGTTTTAGTAGGTTGCATATAAATATTTATCTACACGTCCATTAAGTTAAATTAGTATTGATTTTGTAAAGAGTTATGAGTTATAAGTTTCATATTCTTTTATTGATTTGATGTACTGTATTATAACATTAATTTGTGACATAATGATATCAATTATCATCTATAGGTCATCTAATTTAATATCTACTAATCATATATTATTCCTTTTTCTACTAGTATTTATCTTTTTATACCCAAACATATTGTCACACTTGTTCCTGTAACCGTATGAGTGAGGTTTATTTAAATTGTTTGATTCTTAAAAAGATCTAGCTTCTTAATATTCCAAATCACGAGTGTAATCTTAAAACCTTGAATAATATTTTTTAACATTCTTTTTTATTTATTGTTTTAGATTCTTTATTTATTATTTAGAAATTTAGAATACCTTAATGATGAATGTGTGCTAGGCATTAATGATTTTTATGTATTAGGTTCTGATAAATTTGATGAGTCACGAAATCATTTTTGCTATGAGGGGATAACATGATGAAGAATGTTTTTGAAGGTGAAACCATTCAATAAAATCAAATGACCGAGAAAAAGAAACTCACAAGTACAACATTACTCCGTGCATAACACGGGTCGAGACTAGTATTACAAAAATGAAATCTTGTTTAATAAATTTGTAAATAAATTTGTTTAGAAATAAAATTTTAAAACTACTACTATTTTACGATTATTATTTTTTGTTAATTTTTTTAAAATAACAATAATATTATTTAACATATAACATATTATCTAAAGTTTTTTAAAAATTATCAATATCTTGTTAATTTTCTTGTTAATCCTCTAAAAACATTTCTTTTACATCGTATGATGATTCTTATGAGAGATGGGTGAGATAAGAAATAAACAAACTAATAAGTTGAAAAATAAAGATTCTCGGGCTATATAACATTCCAAAAAATTAACATATCCCCTCCCTCAAAAAATCATCTCCTTATATTTTCATGTACATCAATTGAATATATGTTTGAATAATTTTACTATCTAATATATGCAAGAAAATATGACCAAGGATACATAATTTAAAATTCAACATATTAAAAATGTTAACTTTAATGAAATAAAATGGTGCAAGGATATCGAAAGTATAAAGATAAGAAAATTATTGAATTATATGTATAAGTATGTACAAGTATCATATTATTAACACCTTATATAACATGGAAGGTATAGATCTTTTTCTTTCTTTTTTTTGATAGATACTCGATATCTTTATTTTTTAATATTTGAGCTTGTTTAGTTTTATCTCAAGCGGGGAATCCTTATGTAACGTGAATAAAGAAGGAAAAAAATTCCTAAATGAGAAATTAAGAAGACGTGGATATTTTTTTAAAATAATATATTTTCAATGTCGAATTTTGGTGTTGTTATTTGAAAAATATAGTACCAAAAAATAATTATCATAAAATAAACCTTTTTTAATTTATTATTCAACAAATTTATTGATAATTGTATTAAATAACATTCCATTTTTGTAATATAATATACATATCAAATAAAGGAAGGTTATTTTGGTCATGTTCCTCAATTTATTCATATGCCAATAGTTTAATGGACCCAAAAGTTCATTTTCATAGTTAGGGTTCCAAAAATCATGCACCATACTCAATGGTTCCACAAGTAAATAATTTCGAATATGCAAGAAACAAACTTGAGAGATATTTTGTGAAAATCTTATTTTAACGATTATAACTCCCTGAAATGACTTTACTTGGTATTAGTTATTACAATCTACTAATTATATCATGCATATTATATTTTATGTGCTTATAGGCCCACCAAGCTTAGCAAAATAATTAAACTTAATTAGAAAGTTTTGATCGTTACTCGAACTTAGTTAGCATTGGACTCTAGCATTTCTCTAACTTCCGAGTTTACAAAGATTGCTAATCTCAACCACAGCTCCCTTACATTAGGTATAACATAGATTTATTTCGTTTCCTACCTCAATCCGTAGTCACTAATCAAGTTTTAATCTTTTTAAAAATAGTGAGACTTTAATTAAGAAATTACAGTATTTAAAACATAAGATTCGATTGAATAATGATCCCCACTAGAAAACATCTTTTATTGAAAGCGTAAAAGTCGACATAGTACAATGAAAAGATCGAAGATGGACTTAAGGTATAAATATCGTCGGAGATGCTCACTCCTAGAGAAATGGAGAGTCTGTAACTTCTATTTTTGCTTAAGCTATGATCAAAATTTGTATTGAATTGTCAAAAGGAACAATTCGAGGAAAAATCTTTGAAAAATGATTTAGAAAAACTAAGACAAAACTGAACGTACTAGAGATTAGTATTCAATACAATGAGACCGAGCCGAGTGCCTCGGAACGAGAAAATGAGCAATTGAAACAGAAGCTCACCGAGTTTCAAGAGTTGGTTTTGAAACTTACTCAATGTCGAAAAACCTTGATTTACTTCTTAGTTCTCGGTGTGTGTCTTTTTGAAAAGAAGGACTTGTTTATAATGCTAAACAAGAAGATAATTCCTACAAAAGCCTTTTCAAAATTAACTCCAGAATAATTAAGTACAGGGAAGGTTGAGTATGGTCCAATTCATTTAAAAAGAAAGGGACTCAGCCTAAATCTGTTTGTATGAAAAGTCTTCTCAACATATTTACAAAAAGAGAGGATTTCAAAAGAAAGATACACATACTCGGTTTCTTAAAAGGAAGACTCGGAATTAGTCCAAGCCCAAAATCATTCAAATCTGGGTTCCTAAAAGTGCTCTTCCTCAAAGAATAACCACAGTAAAAACAGTTATTGGGTTTGTAAGAGGAAGTGAGAAGGGTTAGTTTGTTTTTATTTTCCATGTTACTCGAAATAGAAAGGTCACTGGTATTTATATAATGGATGTTCTCGCCACATGTCCGGTGACTTATGACTCTTCTCAAAACTACAAGAGATGAAAGGATGAAAGGTCATATTTGGAGATAACAGCAAAGGCAAGATCATAGGCATTAGAAGAGTTGGATTAGGTGACAACTCGGTCAATCCGATTTATCTTATCAAGGGACTCAAATATAATATTCTGAGTATCTCTCAATTGTGTGACAAAGGTCAAGAGGTAAGATTCACTCATACCAACTATTTCATTTCTGATGTAACCACCAAAGAAGCAAAGCTTTACGGTATGAGTTCGAGTAACACCTACATTCCTCTTTCGATTCTAATCAAGATTTATCATGTTTAAAAGTTTCAATTAATGATGATTCATGGATATGGCATCATAGATAGGTCATATTAGTATGCACACTATCAAGAAACTTACATCTCAAGGGTTAGTCAAAGGACTACCTAACTGCTCATTTAAGAAAGATAAAATATGTGATGCATGCACAAAAGGAAAATAGATCGGATCATCATTTAAGCCACTCAAAACTGTTTCTATCCAAAGTGCTTGAATTGATACATATGGATTTGTGTGGTGAAATTCTGTTAAAAGTTTAGGAGGTAAATCATATGTACTAGTCATTGTTGATGATTTCTCATGATTTACCTGGGTTTGTTTACTAAAAAACAAAAATGAAGCCTTCAAAGAGTTCACTAAGATATGCAAGAAAATTCAAGTGGAGTCTCAAACTCAAATAAGAAGAATTAAAACCGACCATGGAAGGGAGTTCGACTACTTAGAATATGTAGACTTCGTGACAAGAATGACATCTCCCACAACTTCTCAACACCTAAAACTCATGAATAGAATGAAGGAGTGGAGAGAAAGAACATAACTCTTGAAGAAATAGGAAGGACTATGATGATTTAAAATGACCTTCCTTACTATTTCTGGGTTGAGGCAATGAACACAACAAACTACACACTCAACAAATATTTCATTCGACCCATTCTGAAGAAAACACGCTATGAGCTCTATAAGGGATAGAAACCTAACATTTTTTACTTCAAACCTTTCAGGTGTAAATGCTTTGTGCATAACAATGGTATGGATCATTTGACCAAGTTTGATGCAAGGTCGGATGAAGGTATATTTCTCGATTATTCATCTCATAGCAAAGCTTATCACATTTTCAACAAGAGAACTAAAAAGGTGAAAGAAAGCATCCATGTTATCTTTGATGAAGTTGATAATGGAAGGATAAGTAAATCTATTTTCTCGGACCTCGAGCTCAACGGAAATGACGATGACTTAGTGGAAGTTAAGCTCGGAATCATTGATAACAAGAGAACCGACCCAACTCGGAATGAGTAAGCTCAAGAACAAGCTCGAACACTGAAGCACAAGGTGAAGAAGAGATACAACCAGTTGAACCAATTGTAAAACAAAGTATTCAACAATCAAATCCGGTAAACCAAAGAACATGTAAAGCTTTCAAATATGCATCAAGACATCCACCTAAGAACATCATCTTAAACATCAACTCTGGGGTAAGAACTCGTTCTTCTTTGCGAAATTTATGTGCATTAATTGAACAACAAAATGTACAAGATGCCCTACTTGAACCTGAATGGGTAGAGGCCATGCAAGAAGAACTCTAACAATTTGAAACAATCCAAGTTTGAACTTTGACCAAATGACCTTCGACCACCCAGTTATAGGAAGCAAATGGGTATTTAAGAACAAACTAGATGAGGGAGGTTTGGTAGTCGAAATAAGGCCAGACTTGTTTCTCGGGGTTATAATCAAGAAAAGGTAATGGATTGTGGGGAAACCTTTGCACCTGTTATTAGGATTGAGGTAATTAGAATTCTCTTAGCATTTGCATCCAAGCATGAACATTAAATTATATCAAATGGATGTTAAGTGTACATTTCTTAATGGCTATATTAAAGAAGAAGTCTATATTGAGCAACCCCTAGATTTGAAAATCCTCAATTTCCTAATCATGTTTTCAAATTGCAAAAAGCTTTGTATGATTTGAGACAAGCTTCAAGAGCTTGGTATGAAAGATTAAGTAGCTTTTTGGTCGAAAATGGTTTCAATAGAGGTCTTATTGACCAAAACCAAGGGGAATGATTTTCTCATTATTCAGATTTATGTTGATAATATAATCTTTGGAGCTACTAATGAAATTCTATGTCAAGAGTTTTCCGAGCTGATGAGACAGGAATTTCAAATGAGTATGATGGGAGAACTCAACTTCTTTCTCGGACTGCAAATCATACAAGAAAGGGATGGAATCTTTGTCCATCCATCCAAATACACAAGAAGTTACTCAAGAGTTACCAGCTACAAGATGTCAAACATGCAGCAACTCCAATGAGCAGACAGTACCAAACAGGACTCGGATGAGAAAGGTAAAGTTGTTGATCGAAACTCTACAGAGGTATGATTGGATCTCTACTTTATCTTAGATCCAGTGAGGCCGAGATATCATGTTTAGTGTCTGTTTATGTACAAGATTTCAAGCTAATCTAAAAGAATCAAATCTCCCTGCGATGAACAGAATATTTAGATATCTTACAGGAACTCAAATACTTAGTCTCCGGTATTCAAAAGTGTAACACCCCAAACTATAATCACCCACAAGACTAAATCATAACCAAAATAAGTTTAAGAAATATTTGACAATGGAAGCTAACATTAAGTTGGAGCATTAGTATCATCTCTTGCAAGTAAAGACAAGGCTTATACTAATACATTCTACATGTTGTTATATATATATATATATACACGAATAGTCAAAAGGTTTCTACGTTATACACTTAAAACTTTGATGGTATAAAAGTCCAAATGTTTCTTCAATGCATAACCCAAAACAAACATTCCGTACTAAAAATTCCACGAGCAAGTCACCGCCCGATACCAGTCCTTTGGGAATCTTTTTCCTCAGTTTCTTTCTCTTCGTGCAATTCCTGTTTAAATTATGTTTGCTTCTCTTTTCCTAAAATAGTTTAAAACATAAGACGAGAAAATGAGCGTTTAGCTCAATACGTTACCCTTGTACTCGTAAAAGAATTTCAAATAGTTAGTAAGCGCGTGCGTGATTTTAAATTCATTTAAAACTCAACATTTAAGCAAGATGCTCAATTTCTATTTATGTAAAATATTCAATTTTTGTTTTCAAATTCGTAAACATTTTAATTTTCGACCAACAATAGGACCCCAATTTACATGCATTTATACCCATGGCTTCAATTAAACGATTCGATTAAAATTTCCGATTATCGAAAAGGGCTCAATACGATTAGTTCTACTAGCAGACATTCATGAACGATTAACAGTAAATGATTAATGATTAATTGGGTCCCAAAAGACTTGTAGGCCGAATTAAAATTAAACATGTGAATGTTTTACATAACAATTAAAATTTATTTTAGAAGGCACAAGCAATAATGTACCTCGATCAATCTTTTCCTTTTAATTTTAATTTTCTTTGCTTCCCTGAATAGTCGTTCCTATTAATTTTATGTTTCAAACATAAATTTAATCTTTGTATTAAGAAACTTATTAGCCTTTCTTGAATCTATTTTTGATAAGTTTTTACATTCATCTACTTTAACTGCTCATGTATTATCTAATTAAGCTACAATGTCCGATGAGCTATTATATTTACTTTACACTTTGGCCAATTTAATTGCCTAACCCATTAGCTAGTTTAATGCTCCAATTTCCCCCTTGAATCAATTCTCACCAAAACGATTACACTTTTAATTTTTTCTTTTCTCCTCATCTCCTAGCCATTTGCCCAATTATCCTTTTCCTAATTACAAATTCAACTCCACAAATCACTACCAATTCTAATTAAACTTTCAAATGTATTTTCATCCATTTTTTAAGGATTAACATAACCTAATTTTGATTTAATTTACTTCCCTAGCATGCCTTTATAACTCAAACAATCTTCACATAACCAAGCAATCTATTCATACTCATATAGAAATTAAACAAGCATATTCACAATTATGAGCAAACCCAAATTAATTTTTAATACCAATTTAATACGTAATAAACCCTAAATCCAATTTCAATTGTTCCCAAGGTTCATCCAATTCCACCACAAACCATTCAAAACTCATATCTTCTTGTCTAATTATTCAACTACAACATGGATTTGTGATAAAATTTACTTAGAAATTGAGGATTAGAGAAATACATCAAAAGGGGTTAGAGGTGGAATTTGGTGGTGGAGGTTTGGTGGTGGAGATTCAGTGTCGAGGCAGCGGCTCAAGCGTTGGTCGCCCGCCGGGGGCGATAACGGTAGCCAGCGATACAGCAACAACAACAAGCAATAGCAAGGCATGTTCTACCCTTTGCTGACATGAGACAAGGAAAGGGGAAAAAGAAAAACCGAGTGGGGGTTACAAGGTGGCGGTGGAAGCACGGTGGCAGCAGGTCCGAAAAGGCTGGCCGGTGGTGGCAAGGGAGCAGCAGGTGAGGGGAAGTAAAGAGGGAGAGGTGAGAGAGAGATGGAAGATGAATGGTGTTAGCTTAGTTTACAAACCCCCTCCCCTCCTCTTCACGAGATATATCTCAATGCTTCTAGCAACTCCTTTCCTTTTTTTTTTTTACTTTTATCTTGTTAATTTTAATATCTTTTATCTTCTTACCACATGGTTAACTCACAACCACCCATTTGACTCATTTTTATTTTCTTATATATATATATATATATATATATATATATATATATATATATATATATATATATATACATATATATATATATTCTAATTTTTTTCATTTACTTATTATTTAATTATAAATAAACCGTGTTCGAGAAACAATTTTGCATTATTCGAGTGTATATACATTTCTTCTCACAAATGTAAATTTTTACGAATTACCCATTATTATTTGCGATTATCAAATTTATTCGCATCTTTATTTCGGTTTTGAGTTTTTATGCGACTCATTGCTCTTAAACCATATTAAGACAATAAAATAAAAACCTAGAGCAATTAAATACGATTGAGTTTTAGGGTGTTATAAAAAGACTCAAGTTTGACCCTAGTGAATACTCAAATGCTGAATAAGGTGGATACAAATTTGATATAAAGAGTGCCTCAGGAGCATGTCAATTTATGGGTCAATCACTCATCTCCTAGCACTTAAAGAAGCAAAATTTTGTTGCTCTATCAACAGGTGAGGCAGAGGACATAGCAGCTGGAGCCTGCTATACTCAAATATTATGGATCAAGCAACACTTGAAGGATCTATGACTATCATTCACAACCATTCCTATCAAGTGTGATAATCAAAGTACCATCAGCATTACAAAGAATATAGTTCATCACTCGAAACAAAGTACATTGAGGTCGGATATCATTTTTTAGAGATCACTCTCAAAAAGGTGATATTGAACTTGAATTTATTCCTACTAAATTTCGGTTAGTGATAACTTCAAAAAACCTCTTAGCAAAAAATAATTATGTTTTATTAGAAATGAACTTGGTATGTCTGAATGCGTGATTATTTGAGTTATTGCATGAGAAATTATGTGATTTCATTGATTCTTATTTGCTTTGTTTGAATAACTAGTGGTTAAGTTGAAACTGGATGAAACCGAGTTGTGATTACTAGTTTCTTAGTATGTTCTAAGGAACAAACAGAATCTATTGAGTCGGACTCGGTTAAGAGAAAATGGACATCAAACTTTTAATATCATCTCTAATTCAATAAAGAATCTTAGAAATATTTTCAAAATTTTCCTTTTCTCTTTCTAGCACATGAACGATCAATAAACTAGCCGTTGAAGGAAGTAGTTTTAAGAAGTAATCGTTAAAAGGACACTAGAGTGCCAAACGGTTTAACTAGTCATTACTCTACAAACTGGGTCGGTTGAGGTTTCGTTTCAGTCGAGTCTTATCTATAAATAACCTTTGTTCACCTCATTCTTTCACTTTGCTATTTTCACTCTCTCGAATCTCTAACTCGGAACTCTCTCTCGGACCCTTTTCGACTCATAACTCTGCTCTCTTAATGTCTCACTCTCTTTCTTACTCGCTCAATTCTATATCTCTCTTGTCTATTTTCAACTTCTCTCAACATGCCGAAGAGAGGAAGTGTTGCTGAAGGAGGTTACTGCCACAAAGAAGCCAAGAATCCATGTCACCCAACCCGAGGATTCACAAAAGGATACCTCGGAAGGAAAAGCCCTATCTTTCAAAGATCCTAAACACTCAATTGTAGCCCAACACTATTTTCTCGGAAGATAAATTCTTCCTTTCTACCAAACTGTCATGGGTCAAACCACTCATCAAAACAGGTATTTTCAATTACCTTTGCTTCTATGACTACATCTATCCTAAGTTAGTCTTAGAATTCTACTCGAACATGTCCTCAAAGGACAATGTTATTTCTTCGACTCGTCCGAGCAAGAGAATCACTATAACTCTTCCCCTTCTTCACAAACTTTTTGATGTTCGAGTGTCTTTTTCTGAACTCCAATCCCATTCCTTTCAGTGAACTAGTAGATGAATTCTTCGAAAAATATGCCCGAGCATTTCCCAATTCTCGAAAGAATTTTTCCGTTACACAACTAAAGTTTGAGGCCGGACTTCTTTGCTTCTTTCGATGAGAATTTTGTTCTCATTCTATCTTTCTAAGGAGAATCCCAATAGTAAAGTTCTCAAACTTCTTTTTGATATTCTTGTAGGGTATGAGGTTGACCTCTTTCGTTTCATCATTGAACAAATAGCTTCGTTCCTTTGGATCGGAAGAAGCTTCATTTACCTTTTGGAGCGCTTCTCTCCAAAATATTTTCTCATTTTAAAGTTGATCTTCCTAATGAGGATACAAAATTTCTTGAGCCAGCCATTTCTATTGGCGGAGCTGAGCTGATGAATTTGGGTTACTAGGAAACCGAACCCGGTGTCTAGGTTCATTCTTTTGAGATACCTTCTCCTCCTCCTTCTCCATCCAAAAAGAGTTCACAAGAAACTCTTCTTATGAATGTTGGTTCTTCTCATCAACCAGTCTATTCTATTGATTTCCTTCAAAAGGTGGCTTCTCAATTTGCGGCTCCGGCCAAAAAGTCACAATCAACTCTTGGTGCCTTCCAGGATTTCAAACCTATTCGACTCGGCTTTAGAGCATGGCTCGAAGCATATTGATTAGAGTTAGACTGCGGTGAACGAGATCAAAGAAGTCATTAAAAGGCGATCGGAGCAGATCAGCCGCCTCTAAGAGCACATCTCCAAGGCTACCGAGGACTCAAAATCAGAATCGGACTCATCCTCGGAGTCATCTACCTCTTCGACTCGGACTCGGAAGAAGAAGAAGACGAAAGAGAAGAAGCTGGAGCAAATGAAGGCTAATGAGAGAAAGAAGCTGAAATTATTTCATCTAAGCACACAGAATCGGCTTCGAGGAAGTTGGGGATATTGGTCAATCCCAAGCCAAGTCATCTTCATAGCCCACTCAGCTGACCAAGGTGAGGGCTCGGAAGAGGAATATTAGGAAGAACAACCCCTTGTTCGCGGAATTGTCCAACCAGATTAGCTTGAACAAGCCGGCACCTCAGCACTTGCCTCCTCTTCCACTTGTCGCCAATAGCGCAACTAGCTACTTCATCACGGAGATATTGACGCGAGTGCGGGAACCCTGTTCCTTTTCCTTGATAAGAACGACTCCACCCCTATCTCGAATTCATTTTCGTTATATTTTTTGTCCAACATTCTATTTGTCCTCCCTTCACTACTTCTTTTGATGAAATGCATAGGGGAGAGATAGTTGTCCGGTTTAGAGGGAGTATTTTTTTTTTTCTCTTATTTTGTTGTTATATGCTCCCATTTATTCCAATCCAATGCAAATTTTGAGTAATTTTTATTTGATTCAATGATTCCTTATATTTGATTCCGATAAGCTCGATAATTTGTCAAATATCTCCGATAACTTGTAATGATCATCTTTATTTCTAACTCATATTACTCATTTTTGATGACTCGGACTACAAATGTTATAATTACTCAAACAATTCTAACAGCTTATCACTATTTGAGCACTGAAAACTTAATTCACTATATTTCTAACTCATACTTCTAAGTGTTGAATGTCTTTTATCAAAAAGGGGAGATCGAAGACTCGGGTATGACTCGACCTCTCTTTGTAGTTTTGAATTCAAGTCATTCACACACTTTAGGAAGCTCATCTTTTAAGTTTTCATCTCTGTCCGACCCACTTAGAAATCTATTCTTGAGTGAGACACCTATCTCTCGGGTTTCGACCCACTTAGATAGAACTCAGACAGACATCTCGCTTAAATAATTTCATATGCTCAACTTATTTTAGCATCCGGCTCACTCGCAAAAGTTGAATCGGAATTAGTGCGTTAATTCTAACCTTAAGCCGATTTATCTCGTTAAGTGAAAATATTTATTAGCATTCGATGTATTATGTCCACATACTTTTTTAACTCTTCATTTATATAAAGAATAGACACAAATGGAATTAAAATATATTGAATATTTGACTCAAAAAATTTCATTTAATTAGTTTATGGATAATTAAGTGTGTATTTATTTGAATTAATTCTTATCCTTGACTAATCTTGGACCACAGTATTTTTATACTTTGAGTACAACTTTGATTTGCTTTTGCAGGATGATTAAAGTTATTGAATATCAGTTTGAAAAGAAAAAACAACCAGCTTTTTACCGGTAAACACCAGCAGTACGTAAAAGCCACATTTTCGGGACGACTCGGACATTGTGTCGGGGCTATTTGTTTCCATTTCTAGAAAACTTTAACTGTGAGTCTAACAGTTGTTTCCAATCCAGATTTCAGTCACAACAAGTGGGATTGATTACTTTTTAAGCCAAGGACCAATGTACAACATTCATCTTAACAACGGTTCTATTTCGAGGGACTCGGACTATCCGTTACAATGGCTAGTGAAGCCTCTTAGTCGAGATTGAGACACAACGGTTATCTACCTTACCGATTATAAATAGAAGCCACTCAACAAGACTTAGAAGATTGTTGGAACTGAACTCTTATCTCATACACTCAGTCTTTTTAGCTTTCAACTCTATACTTAGAATTATCAACTTCGAGTTGAAACAAAAGAAGTCTTGTAATTAGTTAAACACTTACTTTCTCTACTCTTCTATAATTTTCCTTGACTAAGCTGTAAGGGGTAACTCATCTCAATTATACCTAACCGTAACGATTAACTCGGTTAGGAAGCACTAGGGCGAGATAAAGGAACTTCTATTCCTAGGAAATTTGTATTGAATTATCGAAGGGAACAATTATGTGAAATTAGTCCTTTGTATTTTGTGTATTCAAAATAGTGGATTAGACTTGGTGTCCGGATTGACATTGTCTATAGGTTTTTGCCCTAGGAGGGTTTTCACACATCTCTTGTTGTTCTATATTTTTGAGTTTATTCTAGACTCATAATACTCTATCTCGAGTTTTGACTTGTGCAAAAATCTCTAATTGCACAAAATTTCCTTCACACCCTATTCACCCATCTCTCTGGTGATTCATACTCTCAAACAATAAACCTTCAAAAGATTAAGAATTTTTCAATCCCCCTTATCAAAACAAGAATCTCTTTTTCCATCGTAGGATAATTGCATTCAACTTTGTTAAAACTTTTACTGCAATATTTACAGAGTTGTTCTCCTTCTTTGATTTTGAGGACTACACTCCAATGCTCATTGCTAGCATCTGTCTCAAGAATAAGATCATCTTCATTGTTAGGCAAATCTAGAATAGGAAGATTTTTTCATAACTTTTTGAAGTTTTGCATAATATTTGAATTATTAGTGGTCCAAGTCCAACTTAACTCTTTTTTAAGCTTTTCTTGTAAAGTTTTTCTTAATTTGGTAAGATCTTTAATAAAATCTTAGGCATATGTGAGATATCCTAGAAACTTTTCTAGTTTTTTTCTATCTTTAATTTTTTTCAAGAAATTTTTCTATTTTGTCTATGATATGCTTCTATAAAATTACTTATCCTGCCTTGATCTCAAGACCTAAAAACTTTATTTCTTTTTTAACATAGATACATTTATTTTTACCAAGAATAATTCCGTGATCAACACATCTTTGGGTGATAGATAGGATATCATTTTTTTACTGCTCTATTATCTTAGAGAAAATGAGAATATCATCAATCTAAACCACACAACAATGATTTAAGTCTTTAAAGATGTTATTCATTCGTCTTTGAAATATTTGAGGTAAATTCTTTAGATCAAATGGAATTATAAGCCACTCGTAATTTCCTCGAGGGACACTTTAACGAGATACTTTCTTCATCCATTTTTGTTTTTTAATATTTGCTTTTGTAGTCCATTCAAGAGAAATAAGAAGCACCTTGAATTCTATTAAAACGGACAATCTTATTGGAGATGTAATAACCATTAAAGACGGTATTATCATTGAGGTTTTTGTCATTGATTACCATTCTAACTTTACCTCTCTTTTTCAGAATGATTCATTACCATGAATGCGGGATTTGTATGAGGACTTTTATTATTCCTAATTAAACCTTTTTCTAGGATTTCCTTAATTTTTTTATCAAATTCTTAAATAGCTTGGTGGATTTACACCATTTGTTTAACTCGGATAATGGTATTAGCATTTAACAATATAATTTTCGCAAATGTCATTCTAAACGCGAGTTTATTAATGACCTTCGCTCTTTCGAGCTCTCTACTAAGGCGAAAGTGAATTGTGGGTGAGGGCATGGCCAAGGTGGAGGGAAGCAAGGAAGAGGACAAGCGAGAAGGTTACTCCAAGATATGGCTGCCACCATCTCACCTGATGGTACACTGCCACCAATTGTTCTAATTTTGCCTCTGCTTGGAGGACAAGCCAATGAAATCATGGGTGTGTAAAATGGTGGACCTGGGTATTCTACCCATGAGGGGATTACTGAGCAAAATACTCATGCAAATTCGTCAAAATCAAATCCACACAGACTTCGGTGGGCTAACGAGGCTGACCAAGATAATAGGCAGGAGCAACCACAAGGTACATCTTATGCATCACTCATGAATGCTAATAAGGGTGGTTCACTAAACTTCATACCTTGCTTGAGTAGTAACAGAGCTAAAATTTGCTTAGATAGATGCAGAAGATTTTGAACCTAAAATTGATTTTTGGCAATTTGCGGTGCAAACCCCCATTTGTTTGTAATGGAAGGATTCTTCAAATGGATTTGGAGCTACATTGAGGTTGAAATATTTTTATGCATTAACAAGGGGATGTTTGTGATTAGGTATGATACTAAGGAACACCAGAATCAAGCTTGCAAAGGCTTAGTCTTCTTTGACAAGAAACCTTTGGTTGTAAAGCCTTGGACACCATAATTAGACTTGGATAGGAAGAACATCAACAAGTGCCAATCTGGATTCAATTTCTAGAATTGGATGAGAAGTATTCGAACCCCAAAAGTTTTGAGTAAATTAGGCAGTTTGGTGGCAAACCTATTAAAATGGACAAAGCCACAACCTAGAAAGATAACATGTCCTTTGCTAAAATTTTGGTAGACGTTCATATTGAGGGGACTCTGCCTAATTCAGTGGATTTTGTGAATAAAAAGGAATTTTGTTAACTCAACAAGTTTCATATGAGTGGAAGCCAACCAAATGCTCCCATTATCACTATTTTGGACATGAGGAAAATTAGTGTCGAAGGAAGAAAACCACAAAATAATAGAGGTCGATCCAGAGGAACTTAGCACCACAACCAAAATTACATGCCAATCAGGGGAGGAATTTGTTGTGGTAAGATCAAGAAGGAAATAACAAAGTTCACCATTAGCACAAACAGCATGTGAACCAGAAACAATAGTTGTTTATAACTCTTTCCAAGCACTAGCTATATAGGATCAACAAGAGAAAATGAGATAAGTATAGGTAAGAGATCCCTAACCAAACATGGATAATATCATTGTCCGGAATGTGTTAGGCCTCAATGGGCCCAATAAGCAACTAGATATGAAGACATTTATACAACAACATAGAATGGTTTTTCTAGCTATGATTTAGACAAAAAAAGGGATATAAACTATGTTTCTTCCTATGAAAACATGTTTATAGATTGGGGAAGTTCTATCAATAATAACCATCATCCAAGAAGGAGGATATGGTTAGTATGGAGGCAGAATCAGTATCACATTGATATATTAGACAACTTAGATCAATTGGTGCATTACGAGGTCAAGAAGTTGGATAATAGCTTGAGTTTTTTTATCACTTTTGTTTATGGACATAACAAGGAGGAACTTAGACAACCACTCTGGACACACCTTAAATAGCTATCCTATGGAGTTAACCTCCCTTGGTGTATCATAGGGATTTCGGTGCAGTGTTAGCACCTCGAAGCATAGGATTGGGGGTGCCCATCAAAGTGAGTGATACTATAGATTTCCAAGATTGTCTAGATTGTTGTGGTCTGTGAGAAATACAAAGTTATGGCTCATGTTTCTCTTAGTGTAATAGATAAGAAAATGGGGACAAAGTATATTCCAGAATTGACAAAGCATTTCAAAATGTTGAATGGATGCTAAAGTTTGGGAACTTAGTGGTGGAATACATGACAAAGTCACTCTCCGATCATTGCCTACTCGGATTTAGGCTTGGCCCTCTTGTAATCAAGAAACATGAGTTCAAATTTCTATGAGATGTGGTCTAAGGATGCTAACTTCCTAGGCATTGTCCATAAGACTATAATTAAGGTTGAACCAGCGAAGCCTATGAAACAATTACTTAATATTTTGAGGAGATTACAAAAGCCTTTAATGCAGCTGAAATCACAAAATATGGAGATGTGCATAGAAAAATGGATATTGCTAGGGTCAAATTGGCCTTTATATATACATACCAACAAGTTAATCCTTTTTCATTCAACTTTGCAATTAGGAGAAAGAAACTAGGGAGGAATACAACCATTTCCTGTCTACTTCGATCGACTTAATGAGGCAACAAAGCAAGATGGATTGGGCTACAATGGGTGACCAAAGTACTAAGTATTTCTTTGTTATGGCTAAATGAAGAAAGTAAGAAAGCTATTTGTATCAGTTGTAGTATAAAAAGGCTATATTATGGATAATCAACAACAAATGGCCTAGGTGGTTCAAGAATTTTATACCAGTATGCTACGTTCATCTAACCTCATAATTGAGTGTGATGAAGAGATTTTCAAGCAAGGCCCAATGTTCTCTGTGGAACAACAACTCTACATGTGCAAACCTTTCACAATTAGAGACATTAAGAAGGCTATTTTCTCCATACCTAACTATAAGTCCCAAAGTCCTGATGGTTTCTCTAGCGACTTCTTTAAAATAGCATGGCCTAAAATTGGTAACATTATATGCACTTGCTATATTTGAGTTTTTTAAGTTATGCCTAGTCAGTTGAATGGCACAAGATTAGTTCTTATATGCAAGGTCCCTCAACCTAAACAAGTTAAAGAATTTAGACCTATAGCTTGTTGTAGTGTATTATATAAATGCATTACAAAATTGATTTGTCAAAGGCTCAATGAGGTTCTACCTAGCATAATTTCCTATATTCGAGTGTGCATTTATTAAAGGTTGACATTTGGTGCATAATGTGATGGTGTTCCAGGAGTTGGCTAGAAGGTATGGGAGGATAAATATTTCACCAACATGTATGATGAAGATTGATATTCAAAACTTATGACTCTTTGCTTTGGAAATTTCTCGAGAAGGTTTTGAGAGGGTTCCACTTTCCACAAAAAGTAGTCTAATGGACAATGTCTTGGGTGGAAACTATTCATATTCAATTTAGTTTAATAGGGAATCTTTATTTACATTCCAAGGAGCTAGAGGGGTGAGGAAAGGTGACCTAATGTCCCCCTTGCTCTTTGTAATTGCTATAGATATGTCAAGGATGCCAAGGACAGATCGAAATACTGCATGTTATACCTTCCACCTTAGATGTAGGGCAATGTAGCTAAACCATCTTATATTTGCAAATGACTTGATTTTATTTGCTAAGGTTGATGAAGAATCTATCATGGCATTGACCATAGTTTTAAAGGAGTTTGCTTGAGACCTTTGGATTACAATTCGGTCATGAGAAATCCAAAATTGTGATATGCGGACTAGCTAATCACTATAAACGAGCAGCTCATCCATCATAATGGATTTTCATAAGGGAGTTCACCCTTTAGATACTTAGGGGTACCAATCACCTCATCCGAACTTTCTAAGAATGATTGTGCTCAACTTATTGAGAAGATTACAACAAAACTAAGGGTGTGGGGCAACAAACACTTTTCTTATGCAATGAGAACAAGTACTACTTAATGATGTCCTCATGGGTGTGATTGGCTTTTGGGCTAATATCTTTGTTTTGCTACAATAAATCATCAACGAAGTAGAAGCAAAATGTAGACATTTTTTGTGGGGAAGCAATGAGCACATAATAAGAACTCCACTAGTTGCTCGGGATGTGGTCCGCACGCCTAAATAATATGGGGTGCTTGGGACTGAAAAATATCAATCGAAGGAACAAAGCTTTAGTACCCAAGTATATCCGGGATATTGCACACAAAGCGAGAAAATCTATAGGTCAAATGGATCCACTCTCATTACTTAAAAAATGCTTCCGGTGGGATTATGGACCGTGCAATGATACCTACCGGTATTGGAAAAAACTATGCAAAGTGAAGAAGTAAATCCAACATGGATACAACACAAACTAGGAATAACAGGCAAACACTAATGGGCAATACAGGATGAGATCATGATACAAGTGGTTCGAGGGCATAACAAGTAAAGTTTCTTGGGATAAACTGGCTTTGAACATGAGTAATATCGCTAAAAATTCTTACATACTATTGATATTATTGCACAAAAAGACTCCTACTACAGCTAGGTCGTCACGGTTTCATGAGGGGATGGACATTGGATGCAAACTTTGTGTTGAACCAAAATAAGTAGATGAGGCAGAGCATATATTTCTTCAATGTACATATATTAAAGAGGTATGGGGGAAAGCTTGCAATTGGTTAAATTGCCGGAACAGTGCTTCTACTCTGGATAGCTTGCATTAATGCTTGATTTCGGGACATTGGAAAAGACAACACCATCAGCTAATCATAGCCACCTATGCTACCGTCAGTACCATATATGGACTGAAAGAAATGCTTGCATCTTCAATGGTACACAACAAGATGTGGATCTAGTATGGAAGCAGGTAGCTCATGATATTAGAACCAAGTTTGATTTCCTGGCTAAGAATAATAGGAAATATGGTCAATGGAGAAGCATGACATGCAAAGATGCATGATTGTAAGTAAAGTTCTAAGAAATAGGTACTACCATGTTCATGGATGATGGTTAGCAATAAAATTGCCTTAACTTATTACAAAAAAATTCAGAAATGTCTTATCTTTATCCCAAAATTTTAGACGATTATCGAATAAAATTCTTTACGTAATGCTTTTTGTTGCTCAATAATTTCATCTTTAATGCTAAGCTCAAGTAGATAAATTTCAAAAGCAGTTTCTCGTTGAATGAGTATTACTTTCTCACCATACTTGTTGCATGTAAACTCAACTATACGATGAGTATAAGCCTTATTTAGTTTATCAATAGGGACAAAATAACAACTTATGGTGAATATAATCGGCTTGTGTATTGGGTGCATGGAGAATACAACCTTTGAAAATTATTGCCAATTATTATATCATGTGATGGTTGGTTATTTACCCATAATTAGACATGGCAAAGCCGACCCGAACCGAACAGGTCAACCCGAACGACCGAAACCCAAACCGAACCGACATCCGAAACAGTTGAACCAATTTGGACCCGAAAATCGAAATGAACCGACCCGAACCGAACCGACCCGAAATCTAATGACCCCGATTCCGACCCGAACCGAAATGACCCAAACCGAAACCGAACCGACCCGAACCGAATCAGGCCCGAATCGATTTAACTTAAATAAAAGTGACCCAACCCAATTTTTTTTTGTTGGGTCTCTCGGGATGGACTTTTGTCCCAATAGTGGTACATTTTTTTGTGGGTACAATTTTGAATCGATTTTGACCCAAAAAGTGACCCAATTACGACCCGAAGTTCACCCAATCCAAAATTAACCCGAATCGAACCCAAACCTGACCCGAAGAGATTGACCCAAAGTTGAACCAAACCGAAGTTGACCCGAACCGAAACCGAACGAACCCGAACGAGATCGACCGAAGTTTACCCGAACCGAAGTTGACCCGAACCCGAAACCGAACCGGAACCGAACAAGATCGACCCAAGGTTAACCCGAACCAAACTAACCCAAACCGAACCCGAACCGAATGATCCGATTGCCGGGTATACCCATAGTATTGGTATTATGCATTGGACACCATTTATTTCAATAGGCATTTTTTCACAATTTCATTGTGGGTCATTATCCTATTTGAAGGTTTGCTCTTGGAGAGATTAAGTCACCCTAGAGGGGTTAAATAGGGTGATGGAAGATTTTTGAGAAATTACAAACAGTTCGACTTAAAAATAATTTTGAGTCTAGAATGAACTCAAAAACAATTCAAACACAAAAATACGTGGAAACCCTCCCGGGTAGAAAACCACGGACAGTGCTAATCCAAACACCAAGTCAAATCCACTATTTTGAATCCACAAAATGTAAGGACTGACTCTTTACAAAATTTCTCCCTTATATAATTCAATTATAAGTTTTCCTAAACTCGAAATTCCCTTATCCGATCTAGTACTTCCTAAGCTGATATACCCTTTACAATTAGGGATAATTGAGCTGAGTTAACTCTTCCAGCTCGAGTCAAGGAACTTAGCAGAGAATAGAAAGACTAGAAGTGGTTACAAGACTTTCTCTTTACAACTCAAAAAGTCAAGACTTCATGACTTAGAGTTGTAAACATTAGAAGATTGAGTGAGAATAGATTATGTTCGGTTCCAGCAATCTTCAAGTAAAGTGGCTTCTATTTATACACGGTAGGGCGGATCAACCATTGAGACTTGTTCTGGACTTGTGAGCTTCAATAGCCATTGTAACGACTAGTTTGAGTCACTCGAGAAAGGATCTGTTGTAATATGAACGTTGTGTGGTGGTCCTTGGCTCAAAAAGTGGTCCATCCCACTATTTGTGACTGAAATCTAGGGTGGAAACAACTCGTTGGACTCAAAGTTGAAGTTTACCGGATTTGGAAGCAAACAACCACGACACGGTGTATCGAGCCATGTTCGAAATGGCCGATTTATGTATGCTTGGTGTTTAACGACTAGAAACCTAGGTTACTTTTGCTTTTCAAAAATAGATTAAACTACTTTAATCAACCTGCAAAAGAAAATCAAAGTGGTACTTAAAGTATAAAAATACTTTGGTCTAAAATTTGGTAAAGATAATAATTAATTCAAAGTAATTAAGCACTTAATTATCTTTAGTCTAAAAGAATAAAAATTTTTGAATCTAATATTCATTAGGTTCAAATTCCATCTTGAGCTAATCCTTTAAATGATAAAGTTAAAAAGAATAAAGACTCGGAATGCATGAACTTGACCAACTAATTTTATTAAATATGCTTGACTTAGAAAGTGGAATTAACGCATTAATTCATTTTCACTTAGAATAGTAAGTAAGTGCTCGGAATAAAAGTGTTTGTGAAATTATTTACTCATGCCATTATTCCGAGTTATTTATGAGTGAATCGAAACCCGGTTAAAAGTGATATGCTTGATAGATGGTTTCTTAGTGGGTCGAGAAAATAATAAAAATTTAGATATGAGTTTTTAAAAGCTTAGAATGACTTGGAATCAAAACTATAGAGAGATAGAGAGTTATACCCGAGTCTTCACTATTATTTGAGATTCTTACTTGTAAAGGATTTTTCACTTGCTTTCACATGAAATATGGAAATAATGATTTTTCTAAAGCGTATAGAACAACCACTATCAATATAAGCACATAATTTATACTTATTATATCCTTTTAAGTATATGTTTACTTGGAATATATATGCTATTACGATTGGTTTTACTATTCTCATTTGAGATCTCTATGGTCATATGGTTTAATTCATCTTTATAAATGGGCTCAATAATGGTTCTTGTCTTATAATCGGTGACCTTTCAACCTAAACAGGTGCTTTCATCTGCAGTTTATATTGCAATTTCAGATTTCATGCCACTCATTTAACTAATCGCACTAATTGCGGCATCTTAGTTGGTGCATGAGGTCCCTTCTTCCCATTGAGGTTTTGTACTCATACTTCTTGTTAAATGAGGTTTTTCCTTCCATTCTAATCTACTACTCATACTCCTTAATAGCTGGGATTTTATGGTTATTTTTCCATTCTCATCAATTTTGATAATGTTTTTTCTTATTATGATTAATTTTTGTTGGATTGGAGAAACTAATCCAAGATCTATCAATTTTTATTTATTGTGGATTTGATTTAATTCTTAGGGGTAGGACACTCAAACTTATCTGCTTCTATCATAGTTACCTTAGTTTTGGGATCTATAGTATTATCCGATTTATAAATGATTTCCAGAATATTCTTAAAGGATAACCACATTTTTTCATGTCCATTCCTACCATCTTCATTTTGAGAGATAAGAAATTCTTAGCAAATTCATCCTTTAGGCTTACACAATATCTAAGTTAGCAACTAAAACCAACGGAACCATTGCACAAATTGGTTTTTATTCTTGTGATTATTTTATTATTAAACTTGATGTTCCCAATATCATAGTGTAAAGCATAAAGGTCAATATCTTTGCCATAATATTGTAATAGTGATCTGTACTTGAACACTCCCAACATGGATATATCTATATCTTTTATCCTTATTATGTTTAAGGATTTTACCCCTATTAGGGAGATTAATGCCGCCAACATCATACTCACAATCTTTAATTTCAACATTTGCATCCATCATTTCGCAAACATATTTGCTCTTAAGTTGAAATAAAGATTTCTTGTATATCATATATGTAGAGATAATTAGGATCATCCAGTCTCCTTTAACTTCTTTATTTTCATTTTCATTATCTATGACGAAATGTTTACCATGCAAATCTCCTTGGGTGATTTCATTACTTTTCATCATGAAACTATTTTCTTCATATTCATTGTCTATATATTCATCTTCTATGATAATCCGAATGATTCCTTTATTATTTTGTAATGTAAGGTCAAGTGTTTCATCTTCTCTTAGCTCAACATAATTTAAGCTTCCTAAGGTTTCAATGAGCTTTGTTTTTCCATTTTTACATTCATTGGCATAATGCCCCGTTTTTCCACATGCTCAACACTTACAACTGTTTTTTTTTTTCTGTCGGACAATAAGCACCATTTCTGAAAAACCTTCTTGGTTTGGGATTTTCAACAATTTTGTTGTGACGCTTTCTCTTGTATTTTTGCCTCTTTATTTATTAAAGCTCTTTTCTCATAGAATCTCTATTTTCTTCTTCTTTCAAGTTCTTTTCCTATTGATGTGGAACATCCCAACATGTAAGAAATTATTTCGTCATCTTCTTTTGCTTATGAATATCTAGGCATTAATCACTAACCTATTTTCTTAAGTTTGTTCTTAGAGTATCTACAACATCCGCCTTTTCGGACCATGTAACATATTTCTCATTAATTATTGAATTAATGGGTATGAAAGTTTGTCATAGAAAATTCCTCAATTAGTATCATTACGACTAATTTTATAGTAATACAGAGCTAAATTCAGCTATGTAATTCTTCAAGTACCTTATATCCGATAGTTCTATGTTATTTATTTTTGTTTGCCACCTTCTAGCCTTTTCTTTAGAATTAATTTTAGCACCTATAAATTTATTTTCAATTTTCTTAGATAAATCATAGCAGTTGGGGGATCCATGACTCTCAACTCCTCTTTTCCTTTAATCATACCAATCAGCAACGAGTATCAAAAAAGTTATGTTCAATATAATTAAGAAAATTTCCAATTGTCCATGTCGTATTAAGGTTCAAGACACTATACATTCCACGTTTCTAATGTTTGAATATTTCTTCTCTATTACAAGCTCCATCTATGTTTTAACATATAACCAGTTTGGCTTATAAGAGTGAGGCTAATTTCTTTGAATGAAGTTGTTTACTTCGGAATAAATCCAAGAGTGAAATTTGTTGTCCTACCAGTAGGGACAAACCTTGGTCTCGGGAAATTTGTATTTCTTCTAGATGATTCTCCAAAGTCTTCAGGTTTAGGAACTATATTTTCCACCAAATTGGATTAAAAATTCTTATCGAGTAAGCTCTTTTCCAACCTCACTAAACTCACTTGTTTTTTACAATTTTTTCATACACTACTATAGGAACCACTTTTAACTACGAGTTCCGAAAGACCTTTAACCACGGTTATCCGGCATCGTGTATGTGACCATAATTGTAGATGAGCATCTTTTACTACGGTTGTTCAAAACAATCGTAGTAATAGAGTACCTATTACTACGGTTATGAACCGACAATCGTAGTAATAGGATAACATATCACTACGATTTTCCACTAAGAACCGTAGTAATAGGTCCGGCACCAAAACCTCCACTTTTGGCCAAAATTTTAGGCCTAGACCTATTACTACGGTTCTTAACTAATAATCATAGTAATATGTTATAATTCGGACCTATTAATATAGTTGTACCTTAAGAACCATAGTAATAGGTATAAAAAAATTTTAGAATTTTTTTGTGTTTTCTTACCCCTTGTACAAGTATAAATAACATATACAACCATTTACACAAACTCCTTAAGAATATATACAAACCAGAATCCAACAATCTTGACCACAATATATACAAACCAGATTCATCACACAAAGTTGTATATGGTATATATAAAATAATGAAGAAAGTGTAAATATATATACCTATATAATCGTATACCTATATAAATATATACCTATGTAACTGTATGCTTATATAAATCACAAACTTGACCAATCAAATAATGAAGAATAGGTATAAATTTATACCTATGTCTTCATACTATTATACACAAACTCTACTCAACCTTATTTTAATTTGTTGAGCACTTCATCTGTATAGGGAGTAGGTGGGTCCTTTCCTGGGAAATATTGTGACCAATGTTATAAAGACATATTCATTAGGTCAAGTGCAAGTATTAATTAAGCTGAAAAGAACATTAAAAAATTTAATTTTTTCATAATCAAATACAAATGCAAGTGCAAGTACCTCTTTAGGATTACATAAATTTAAATCGAGTTAGGTTACAATCTCTTTCATGTACTTGGAGAATATAGAAGCCGCACTTCACATTCCCCTTTTGTTTGTGACACTAAAATTATAAAATTTCCCACACATGGACAATTCATTAGTACTTTATGTAACTAGCTAGTAATATGAAATACAAATAATTAAAGTAGATTCTAAGCAAGAAAACCTCACCATTACGGAGACAATTTGTAGGTTTGTTCTCACACGTGAGCCTATCAAGCCTCCTTTACAAACATACATTACTAGAGCACTATTTTTCAATCGGAAAAATAAAATTCAAATTAGACATACAATTGAAAATAATACTAATTAACAAAAAAGTATAAAATGATTAAGGTATGAACTCACGAGTCGAGTATGTTCTTGATATCTTTCTTGATGGTTTGACCCGGAGGATTGAGCTAGTATGCGACATTGTTGCCTGGAAATATGGCAACAAGCATCAAATGTTGGTTACACCGACACAAATAACACATTTATAACTATGTAACACCACAAAAACTTCATGTAAGTTTATTTGTAGTCTTACCCCTCAATGAGCGGCACCAAGTAACATTTTTTCTGTGCATTATGTTTCATGGCTTTGAAGATATAATTAGATCGGTCATCGGTTGTCCGCCCAAATCCTTGAATGGAATTAGGGTTGAGAAACCGAACCAACTCGTTTCCCATCTTGTGCAACCACCTTACATATTAATTGCATATAGTTAGAAATAAAAATTAATAGTTAAAAAATAAACTATGAATATAGTAACTCACATAATACCAATCATAATAGCGGATTTGCCGATCTCTTGCATCTCCAAAAATTGAATTATGTCGTCCGAGAAGATATATAAGGTCATGTCCTTATCGTCCCCGTCATATTGCCCAAACACGTGGCGTTCTCATTTCCAACGTTATATCTTCCGACAAAGTCTTCACAAAACTTTGCAGAGTAGCACCCAATCCGTGCGGGACTCGTGAATGCATACAAGAAGGGACTGCTTTGGATGACGAATGGACGCCGCTGAATACTTGCTTGTGCCAACGAGAGGGAGATAAAGTGCCCTTCATCCCACTCTTGGATCTGTCCCTAATATCCTAGTGAATAATTAGAAATATATAAACGTGATATTAAAAACGAGTTAAATCTAATATTTTAAAAAATGAATTACCATAGAGAGGATTACCAAACTCTTGGGCCAAGGAACAAAAATGTTGACCTCGTCGTCAATAGTGTGGAGGTCCGGTGACCGGAATGGCAACTCACAGTTGACTTTCCCTTGCATGACTTCTCTCACACTCACCCTCACCTGATTAGCTAAAAGGAGTGCCCTATGAACGACGATATTTGGCCTCCACGAGTAAACAACACTTGATGCCACAATATGATGTAGGGAAGGGTGATGAGAAGCTAGCATGCACTTCGCCGGGTGCATAAGAATAAGCATAACAATTAGAATCATAGGATAACCCTTGACATAGAAGTTAAACTATCTAAGAGTCCTAAAAATAAATGGACAAAGTTTCCACTTAAAAGTAGACATTTTTCCGGGATAATGACCCTCATCCGAAACAACAAAACATAGTATAAGTAATTACTCAATCACCATACGCTGGATTTTCACAACAACCACACAATATACACCATTCATTCAACAAGATTATACACCAATTAGTCAAAATATAAACATGCATGTAAATAACGGTCCTCATCACGAAACAATAAAAACATACTATAACTAATTACTCAACAATCACATGTCGGAGTTCCACAACAACAAGAATATACACCAATTAGTCAAAATATAAATATCCATGTAAATATAATTAGGTAGCAAAATCTGAATTATTGCACCATAAGTTCGAATTGGTCGACGGATGAGCTCGCGTTCACGCTCGTCGGTGTTTGGGGTAAGAATGGACATAAATCATCCAAGTTGTTGGGTGCCGACATACCTATGTTGGTGAAGTACACTGTGATGCACTCCCTCATCCGGGCATGCATCCGGGCTCGTATCTCTACCCTCATCTGTTCCCTCATCTCTTCTATCCGTGCAGCCATTTAGGACATTTGGGACCGTTGGGACTGCATTTGGGCCATTTGGGCCTCCACTTGGATAGATGAGACGGGGCGCTTCTTCCTATTCCCAAACTACTCAACTATCCCTACCCTCCTACCGACGGCTCGAACACGACCGGGATGCTCATATCTTTCTAGGGCCTTGTCCTTCCTCCCGGTAGTGTCGACAACTTCTAAAGTCGATGTACGTGACAAAGACTCCTGTAAGAAGGAAATAAATTATCATTTGGAAATTCATAATATTAAAATTGATAAGTTCTCAAAATAAATAAAAAACAGTAAAAAAACTAACGAATCACTACACAATAGATTCTACTTCGGTCGTAGTAAAGGTTCCATCTTTCCTCTTTCTTCCTTTGACCCACAACTCGTCCTTCTCGATAGTGAGCTGTGAAGTATCTATGATGGAACCTTCACCGGATGTGCTTTGAAGTTGTTCAAGCTTCTCCTTGTATAACTTGTCCTTCGGCTTCGCGTATCCTCCACGGGACATCGTATGGAGATACGCATTACTCTTAATCCTCTTTTGCTTGGCTTCACCTCGTGTCTACGCTAGTAATTAAGACAACGAAGATATCGATAAATAAGACTTCAATCGAAAAAAGATAAAAAATGATAAATTACCTTGTATTCGAGAGGAGACATATGCTTCAAATGCCTTCTAGTCCTCCGTGGTGATGAAGTTGTAGACCTCCCAAAGTCTACCTTGTACTTTTATCTGCCTTGTTTGGTAAACCCATATAGTGGCAATGCGATATTTGAAGTTTTTAAATTTTTCTACGCTGATATAAAGGTCTTGTGTCTCACCAAGGGGATATCATATTCTTTAACGTCCAAGATGAATGTTTTACGAAACACAAGAATGACATGCATTAGTACATATTAACCATTTACAATAAGTTGCAATTCCAAGTTGAGACGTAATGCATTTACCTAAATATCATTCCAAAGGTTGTCATTAACGAAATCGGGAGCTGTGCCTCAACTTCTATAGTTTATGTTCACATATGTGCGGGTTGTCGTACCAACATAGCTCATAAAGTGAGTTGCGTGATCACCTACAACATTTACGTGCATGTCAAATAGGACCCGTGCAAGGAGAGTTGGATCATCTCTACTTCGGACCAACTTCTCCTTGTTCATCATTGTTCACCCCTCGATTTTTTGTACTTTAGTAAGGATCCATTTTATACTGCAAGCAATTATACAACTCTTGATAAAGAAACATTTATAACAATTTTCTTTTTTAATACTCCACTTTCCACGGTCACATTTATTTATAATTTTTAGCATGCATATCTAATATTAATCTTCCTAAATTTTTAGAAATTGATATCCATGTGATTTAAAACTTCATCCTATTGATATTTATGTGATAGAAATATGTCACAAATAAGGTTTTACTCATTTTAAATACATCTAATTTAACATCGAAATATTTATGTGGAAAAATATGGTGAAATAAAGTTTGTATGCTTAGTTCAACTATATATAGTCTATGGTTTAGTTTTATTCACAACTCACGTCTAATTTATGGTAGGGCATGACATATATACGCATTTCATTTTCGGATAGACCATAAAGAAAATTCAATACACCAATAAAATATGATAAAACACGTTTCTAAACTCTTTTCCAAGCATGCCACTATCGAAACCCAAAAACCCTAAACTCTATTTAGCATACTACTGTTAAAACCCTAAACCTTTGATGAAGAGAGTACAAAGAACCTTTGACGACCATAAAGCATGCCACATGTACTCATTTCATTTAGCGAGTACAAAACAAGAGAGGGAGAGATTACTTACACACCGGCCGACGACGAGAGTAAGAGAGAGGGAGCAGCAACGACGACAAGAGTGAGCAGCGAGAGATGAGAGCACGAGCAGAGAGTGGAGGGTGGAGAGAACAGCGAGCAACAACGGCACGTTGGAGACCACCGATAACGGCAAGGAGACATCGGAGAGCGAGAGAGATGAGAGCAAGTGGAGATCGCATAAAGCAAATAGACCGAGTGAGAGTAAAGAGACTAAAGGGGTGATAGACTGGTCGTGGTATTTTTATTTTTTTTGGCTTACGAAGACTTCGATTACAATTCAACGAAAGAACCGTCATCAAATATGCACCTTTGACAACGGTTCTTTCAGGGAACCATAGTTAAAAGTGGGACTTTCCACTTTTGACGACGATTCTTTCGAGTGAACAATCATCATATATGCTTAAAAGACTACTTATTTTACAAAAATACCACCACATTAGTTTTTACGACAATTTTTTGTTATAACCAGTCGTTAAAAGTTGTTTCTGCAGCAGTGATACTTTTTATTTAATTTTTTTTTTTTTTTACTTCTTCTAATGGTAGGTCTGTTAATTTCATTCAATTTAATAAGATTCATTTGTTGATAGATTTTTTATTCAAGAAAGAGATAATTTTTTCTTCTTCAGAGATATTAAGTATTTTTCAATATGAATAAATTTCCTTTTATTTTAAAAGTTTAATTTCAAAAAGATTATTAATATTTTTTTCTCCCTCTCTAACATAATTGTTATACTCTTTTGTTTAGTTGCATGTAGTGCGTGTGAATCTAAACTATTAATAATAACCATAACCAAAAGAAGAAGAAGAAGAAGAAAAAGAAGAATGAAGAAGATTAATAACAATAATAATAATAATAATAATAATAATAATCACTAAGATAATAATAGTAATACATAATTTATTAAATTGGAAATGAACGACATTTAAAATGGGTATTTTGATTAAAAAAATTGAATAAAATGGTAGGATAAAGAAAATAAATTACTAAATAGGAAAATGGCCCATAATGAAAGATAAAATATCTTATTGATGATGTAATAAAAACAGAAATATAATAATGATATATATACAAATGGCTACGTGAAACATTTATGTTGTAATTGAAATAGAATTGAGAAAGATACATACAAAGAGAAAAATTATGATTGAAAAAAATAATAAAGGTAAAAATAAACATAGAAAGATTTTTAGAAAAAAAAAAAAAAGACTGTTCAAATAAAAGATCCCAAAAATGTCAATTTTAACTAAAAGTGATAATATTGACAACAATAGAACTATGGAGGCCTCTTAATATTTAAAAGGAAAAGGAAGAAAGAGTATAGAAGGAACTTAATCTTGTTCAAATAGTGAAATCTTATTAACATGATTTTTGACAGAAATTGCACTAAGAAAATAATTTCTTAAAGAAAATAATTAACTTTACAGTGTTACAATATTGTTAATACAACATGATCATAGCATCTCTAAATTGTAGACTTTTAAATTACTTTAAAATTTATAAAAAAAACAAATAGATATATTTATGAAGAAATATAATAATAATAATAATAATAATAATAATAATAATAATAAAAATAAAAAATAGAACGGACATAAAAAAATTAAGTATCTCAAAAGTAATAACAACTACTAAAAACTAAACTTCAATTCTTGTAATGAAAACTAGAGGGGTACCCCCGACTTCTAATATTGTATGGTTTAGCTTCTTTCAATTTGTTTAAAGAAAATAAAATCATAATGTGATTGTATTGACAAAGAATACTATTGGTGTCTTAAAGATCTAATAAGAGCCAGGTTAAAGAAGTGAAATCATAAAGGAAGGGTGTATGAAAAACATGAGAAAAGATATTAAATTACTATTAGAGTAAAAGTTGTAGTATTTGATGGATTATAGCCATAAAAGTTAGGTAAGCAAACATTAGTTTATTCATAATATATAATTAAGTACACAAATATCAATATTGTATCAATAACTTGTGAAAAAGAAACATCCTCATTCTACTGTTTATAATTTGAGGTGTATGTATATTGGTAGTTGAAAGAAATAATTTTTTATCAAAAATAATAAAGAAAATTTTTTTATCACAAAAGGAAATCATTTTGATAGGTAAGGTCTATAGAAGTTTAAGATTGAGATTAAAGGTAGGAGTAGAAACGTAGGCTAAAGTTTTCCAACAATTTTTTTTAGAGAGAGAGATGGAGGGAGATATGAGTTACTATATGTAGTAATTTGATATCTGATTTTTATTACTTTTTTCATTCCCTTAAATATTCTGCAAATTGTAATTAAGAAAGGGTAAAAATAGCATAACAAAAGTTATAAAGTCATAAGAGGGTCTTAGCTTTATATATAATATAGATATAGATATAGATATAGATATAGATATAGATTATTATTATTATTGTTGTTGTTGTTGTTGTTGTTGTTGTTGTTGTTGTTGTTGTTAAATCTAACATAGATAAAATAAGATAAATAATGAATTTTAGTTTCATAGAAATCATAAAGAAAAGTTTTGTGAATGAAGGTCATTTGTATGTAGACTATGCATTTAACTATTTGTGAAAAGAAAATAAGATGATTAATAAATAAATAAATCATGTTCAATTTTAGGAGCCACAACCCATCCCGTATGAAATGAATCAAGTTTCCGCACGAATGTCGGCTTCATGCAAGTTGTGCTTATCAAGCGAAAAATAAGGCTTTTGAAAGAGAAATTTTTAAGAAGGGTTATTGGCGATTTTAAAAAATCATTTTATTTTAGAAACAGGTTTTAGGAGTCGCAAGATTCTTTATTCGACGTAAATATAAAAAGGAAAATAAATTGATGTCGCAAACCTACCGGCTAGGTAGTCAAAACTACCTGAGCCAAGAGCTAAGCTCTGAACAACGAGGGTGGGGTCGGGGCCGACCCACCAAACATGTCCTCCGACATTGGCCATCCGATCCAAACTGCCAAGACAAAATCTCGGTCGGATGGTTTTAAGTTGTCTATCAGCTTTTCTCAACTTTTATCAAATTTATAAAATAAAATCGAGATGCAATTTGAGGAGAAAAAGATATTAAAAAGAGAAGTCATCAATCGGTTTTGAAATAAAAAGTAAAAAATGAAAAAAACACTTTCCGAATTTCAGCACAAAAACTCAAAATCAAAAAAGGTTTTAAAAAGTACTCCATCGGTCGTAAACCAATAATCCAATGCTCGGGAGAGAAGGTACGAAACAAATAGGGACGCTCTTCATTTTGCCTGTCAAAAGACGACCTCTACTAATTGAAAAGGTGAGTTTAAATCGTGTTAAATAAGAAAAGCAATCAACCGAGGCGTAATTTATTGTAATTTTTTAGGAGAAATTATATAATAATATTTTAGAATATAATTAAAGAATATTCCATTATTTCTAATGGTGTGAAGGTTAATTCACCAATGTTTTTAATCTAAAAAGCATAATCTATACTAATTCAAGTTTTCGCTTGATTTTATTTTAAAATTTGAGAATCACAAGTTGTGTTACTTGTTTTTCTCTATGACTTCAAATTGTGATTTTGACTGACATCTAACAAGATAACTACCAAAGTGGACAATTATCGGAGAATCAAGTTGTGTTGTTTTTTTTTCTTTTTGGCTAAATTGTACTTTGAGTTTGAGAACTCAAAACTGTACATATTTAATTATATATTTTTGGGTGAATGAATAAGATATTTCATTAGTTGGGAAAATTTGATTCTTCCTTTCCACTAGAATATATATTGTAAAAATGTATCAACAACTTATGTCATTGTTTGGTTTATTGGTTTGTTAGGAAGATGTAGTTGAGGTGGGTAAAGAACCGGATATCTGTTTCAAAGTAATTTTAATTAGTGGCTTCAAGTTTTGGAAGTGATTGAACCTTTTGTGCATTGATAATATGATCTCATACGCATAATTGTTTACTAAAAATAATGGTAATATGAGAGATTTAATTCCTTTTTCATATTTTTTTATTCGTTTAATACGTTTTGTATTGACCCGGGTTTATTACTTTGATCTATGTTTATGTTATCTTTGGGTTCTAATTTTTTCTTAAATTAATTAATTAAAAGAGAAAAGGAACAATTTGTAATTTTTCTTATGTGTTATTTGAATTTTATATATACACATATGATGTATCTATGTATATGTTTATTTTAAAAAAACATATTTGAATATTGAGATACACTGTGCTTTAGATATTTTGAGAGTTTGGGTATTTACATCATGGTAGCTAGCCTTATCTGATATTCAAATATTAAATGTATTGTTCTTTAATTTGCCTAAGAATGTTTCTTTACTTGTGTCAAATTTTGACTCTTTATTGTGGAGATATGACAATTTATAATTGTGATGACGCCCTTTCAATTATGTTTTGTTTAAAAGTATTTGGACATTTAGTTTGAATTTTGGAGAGCTCCTCTTTTCAAAAGTTTCATTTTGTACATTCTCATTGGATTAGTAGGAAGTCAGGTCAATTGGAGGAAATTTGTTATGATTAAGGTATAAGTTTAACTACTTATTTTCTATTTTTTATTTTTAATATGTAATTTATCTAATTCGGTTTGTTTGGATCATGATTTTCTCTATCTCCACTTATTTGCTAATTTTGTGTTTATTATGTCCTTTATTGTTTGCCTTAGTTTTAAATAATCTTGATGTATAAGTTAGATCAAAGCCAAGTTTAAGCTCAATAGTTACTCAATATTAGTTCAATTGATATCTTGCTATTGCAAATTTTCTATACATGCATAGTGTTTACTATGTCATGTCCTCCTTTTTGTTTTTCTTTTCATCTTCTTGGCCCCTTCATTTTTTTCTTAATGTTTTATTTAATTACTTTGTAAAGATTCCATTAAATAGTGGACATACATAACCAACTTGGAGAACACATGCAAGATAAAGAAAGTATCCAATATTATAGAATATGCGCTCTTTTGTTTGGATTGGTTGGGGGATGGGGAAACAATGGGAAGAAATATTGAGCATGTAAGATCAAACAAGTGATGAAAATTAATTTGTATTCCAAAACGAAGCTAGAATATGGAATTATTGGGTGAAATTTATTTTCAATGTTAACTCTTTGATATTTGCTTATTTTTAAAATGAGTAATATTTGACTTCATTTTTATGCTCAAGGCTGGTGTTTGAGAGCACAATAACACTCAATAGGTCGAGATATTGGGGTAACCGATATTGGCTCCAATTCCCCTTTTATCGATGTATTAAAGAATTGGTTTAAATATATAAACTTTTTTATATATTTAACTAAATGCATTTTGATTATTATTATAATGCTTGATGTGTACTCAATACTTCCTTTTTTTTCTTTTAGAGAGGTCTGGTTGTGGTGGTGAATGACTTGGCTCAATGTTTGCCATTGACAAATATAAATGTATTAATTGAGTACTTAACGGTATTGAATTGAGTAACAAGAGTTGGATATTTCCCCTTATGTTCATCATTTTTTAAAAGGGAAAAGAAGAATTAAATTGCATATTGACAATTTATTTGTATAGATAATCACATATTTATTTATTTATTTATTAGAGTTAGGATTATGAGCTCTCATTTATTTTTGTGTATAGTTTGTAATATTATTCTGGATGTGAAATATAATAATTTCCTGTAACATTTTTACTATTTCATTGTTTGATGGTTTTTTGTTTTACTTTGTCCCATAATGTAATTGCAAGTATTTTTAAAATTAAAATTAACACAAACATGTTAAAAAAATAAATTTTAATATTTGAGGAAACAATTTAGCTATTTCTAATCTGAACTCAAGCTAAACCTTAAGAAATTACAAATTAGGAAAGTAAACGTACAATAAATTACATGCATACTTCAGATTAATCATTAAAAGCACCTATAATGATTAAAATATATGATTCAAATATATTGGAGATAAGACGTAATATATTAAATGGTAAACATTATATCACTTCAAGTTTGTAATTTGTAAATTTCAAGTGACATGTTTGAAGGGATGAAAACTCAATATGTCAACTTTCATAACCCCGTAGGACTTCCAATAAATTCATATATGTCAAAAATTTTGTACAATTACATATCATTATTTTTTTTGTTACAAATACAATTTATTTTAATATCTTCCTAACATTGTTTATGTTATAAACGAATATAAATTTGGACTAATTATGTCTTTATCGTGATACAATTTTTAATTACTTATTCATTGTCTTTTATTATCAAATATATTGGATGACTTCTATCATTGTAATATTTTTTATTATTAATCTCATTTATAAATGTAGTTAAATATTTACTTTCTTAATTCGTAACTTATTAAAGTATACTACATTAATTCGTGCATAATACGAGTCCGGACTAGTAAAAATAAGAAGTAACTGTTAGAACATTGTTGCATATTGGGGGTCTTAGCATCCATTGATACAACTTTCAAAAACATTAGTACAAAATCATTAAAATTTCAGAAAGAAAATGCATAAAAACTTGATATCCATCAAATTCTATAAAAAAATTAATCACTAAAATTAAAGTACAACATTCTTCTTCTTCTTTTTTCAATTGTTATGGGCCAAAAAGGTAAGAGTAAAATTAAAGTACAACAATTCCACAACAAACAACATTTAAAATAAAAAATTAATAATAAAGTTAAACTAAACTTTCTTGCTGGCATGTAAGATCACCGGAGACCACACCTCCTCCTAGCATAAAACTTCGATCATCACAATACACTCGTATAAAACTTTTGAATTCATCATTAGACATTGGAATATTACAACAAGAGAGTAAAAAGATAAAAAAAATTTCAAAAAAACTGAATAAGCGACCCTTTAAACTATCTATCCATCTATGTATGTGTTAGTGGCGATGATAATATAAATCCACCTCTTTGATCTGACTAATTAAAAATAAATTTTCCTAAATTAAATATCACAGGAAAAAAAAGGATATAGAACGACAAAGATGCAAAATCATAGCACAAAAACTAAATGATTTTATTCATATGGTTGCTATGTAAAGGTAACAAGTTGTCAAATTAATCAAAGTTGTAAGCTACCATATAGCTTCTCAAGGCTATGAGAAACAAATGAAGTCCTTCAGAAAGAAAATAAAATAGGAGGAAGTAGATGAAAGGGAAAAAACAAAGCAATTGAATTTAATCCTCTCAAAGAATGACTAAATTATTAATAATGATAACCATGCAAAAAGGAAATCTCATCTATCTATCTAAATAAAAGAGAAACAAATATGTATTGCTCTTATTTGCTTCACCTAAAAAGTATTAATTTTTTTAAAAAATATGTATTTATCTGTCCAGATAAAAAAATCTAAAATAAAAACAAAAGGTGAAGATGAGGAAGAGAAAGAGAAAGAAATAAGAGAATAATGCCCCTCCATATGAATTTTTTTCCCTTTAAGGAAAAACATAACTCAAAACAAATTTAACTAAAACTTAATGCTCATTTATTTCTGGCTCTCCTCTATTCTTCCATACATATAATAAATATACAAAGGAGAGAAAGGGAAAAGAGAAAATAAGATTAAAGTTTAGAGATAACTTGAATAAGAACATTCTTAACATTTTGAGGAGATGCTCTTACTATATGGAAAAAGCTTTCATATATATTACCTGATAGTTCCCCAATTACGATTAGCTTGTCATTTTTTTCCATGCTGTTGGAGGACTTTTCGAACCAATTACTGATCGAATTCTCAAAAATAAAATGTATGAATGTAAAAAGAAATTTTTAATCGCTAAAATTTTGGTTTTTTTAATTTATAAAGTGATGGCCAAGGAAAGAAGTTTGATAAAGTGATGGCCAATGATAATTTCTTTCCGCTGAATATAATATGTTAAAAAGTCTTTCAATATTATCATTGCTTTTATAAAGTAAAAAACTTTCATACATATTATCATGAAACTTCATTGCCATTTATAAGAAAAAGAGAGGTGCAAATAAATTATTTACAAAACTCATGAGTTACATATCACTAATTGTCATCTAAGTAACTACTTTCCGGCAATCAATTTGTATAATAAAATATCATCTTTTATAATTTACAATATTTCAAACAATTTAAATAATAAATTAAATATTGATTAAATATTAAAAATATATTTAGTTCTTTAAATGTGGTTGAATTATTAATTGATTGTCATATCGGTTTACAATGAGCATCAATTCTTCAAATTCAAACTATTGTAACAAATAAATCTATTAAACAAGAAGACTATACAAGATTTGTAGAGCTCCTCCCTCGTTAAAGGCTATATGATGAAATAACAATCGAGTGGAATAGCAGCATTCACAAGAGTTTATGAAAGATTTACTTTGTTATTTTAGACAATTTGTTTGAGTTTGATTTTTTGTAAATGTCGTATGACTTTCAATTAATAAAATTCATCTATTATTTTTTAAAAAATATTAAAAATATATAGAATACATAAACAAAAACTAGAACTTTGTTTTTTGACGTGAGACAAATTAGAATATATATGACAAATATTAGCTACACGTCTCATTCAATGAAATTAGCTAATTAATTTTTAATGAAATTATATAAAGCAAATAAAAGGTTATAAAATTAATCCACTAACTTAACTACTGTAGTTTAGGAGTAGTAGAGAAGGTTTATAATAATAATAATAATAATAATAATAATAATAATAATAATAATAATAATAATAATAATATGTGGATAGAAAAAAATAACCAATAAGAATGTAATAAATGTTAATTTTTCAACAAAAAAAAAAGAAAATGCCAAAATAAAGTCAACCAATAGTAAAATATCAAATGTGGATTTCTCAACAAAATAATATATATATATATAAGTGGACATTACTTGTTCACTTACTATTCATAGGGGACATGTATTCATAAAGATCAATTATTGTGGCCAACTACCAAAAGATGCATTATTCAAGGAGAATAATCATCAAAAGCATGGTCACTATTCTCCATTCAAGATTGTCGGCAAAATAATTCAAGTTCTTGTTCAAGATTAGGTGACTCATCATCCACTGTTCAAGATAAGATGACTCATCAAGCACTATTCATGCTTTTGTCCAAGGTACTTGTTCAAGATAAGGCAACTCATCAAGCATTATTCAAACTTTTGTCTAATCAACAATATACAACATTATGGAGATTCCATTTCAATCAAAACTCTCAACCGTCCAAGTGTCCAAGCATCAACTCAATATTGTATTCTATAAATAGGCACCCCTTAGTTCAATAGAAAGTATCACTTGCCTCGCTTACAATTATCACTTACTCACAAAAACATCATTTGTAATCATCCCTTGTATCCAATCTCTCTCAGAGAGCTTTTATCAATTCCCTCTGTACAAGTTTTATTAATCAAAGTAAGTTTTGATTTATTATCTTCTCCATTTCAATTACTCTTTATTTAATTGTTTTCAATTGCATGTTTTCATATTTTGTTTTGTAAAATCAATTTGTTAAATTAATTTGTCACCCTTCTTCCCCGCTATTCAACCAGTACCCGAGCTTCATCCCCGAGCTCTAGACCGATCCTGTTCCCTATTGGTATCGGAGCCAAGTCTGTCTATTTAGTCGGTTGTTGTGCCCATAGCTAGCGTTGGTCAGCCGTTGGTCAGCCCCATGTTATCCGTTGGTCAAATGTGTGAGGTGGTCCCGGTAGAGGGTGGTCCCGGTAGTATGTGCTTAATTACCTACTAGATATTCAAACAAAAGCTCGGATGGCCTCTTGGTTACGAGATCATCTAAGTTTAGGTAATAGTAAGAGTACTAATGTGGTCAATAGCAGAAAAGTTAGCTGCCAAGTTGATTTCTCAAATTGGTCTATTCCAAAACAAAAGATAGAAACTATCTATCAAATAGGCAAGTTTGATTTCAATACAGCTTTTTCAATAAAAGATCATGAAGAAACCTTCAGTTTAGATGAAGAGTTTCAAACTATTAAGTTATTATCAAATATTTCCATTAAAAAATATAAAGAAAAATATAGATATATTCATTTTGGTATGATTCAAATAGCATTCAAGCCATTAGCAAGACTAGGGTTAGATTGTCCTATATTCATGGCCCTAAGAGACAATAGATTAATTAGATATCAAGACTCTTTATTAGCCATGGTTCAAACCAATATATACAATGGTCCTATTTATTTCAATTATTGTCCAAATTATTCAGTAGATCCGAATGATCCCTGGATATTAGATATATTAATTCTAGATATCCATCTTCAAAATGATTCAAAAGTATTATTTAGAGAATTATCAAGAAATTTTGCTATTACTTATAGAGTTTATTTCAAGCTATTATCTTCTCAATTAAATCCAAAGAGTTTATTAAAGCCATCTCTAGATGAAACAATATTATTAAAAGTTGAATCATATAATACTTCAAGCTTTACTCCTAAATTATTAAAGTGGAACGAAATAACAATTCCTCAAGAATTTATTATTCAAAATATTAAGCCTCCTAGGAATATTGCTCAAAAGAATATTCAACAAGTAATTGAAGAGCTCGATGGCATAATATTAATAAGATTTAATTCTATTAATGAAAGATCTTTTTCTTCAAGGCTTTCAGAGAAAAGAGATCTTCCCGATCTTCTTTCTCTATGCCTTCAAGATCTACTAATTATGATTACTTAAAAGATAATCAAGTAGAAGATTCCCCTTCCTCTTCAAAAATTTATTACAAATCACCAATAGTAGAACCAGTTGAAGAAGATAATTCTTCAATAGGTTCACCTACTCATTCAGTTATGCAACCTCCTTTTTATTCCTCTATTAATGTTATTTCAAGACCCTTCGAAATCAATAAAGATTATTTAAGAAAAGATTTCGATTCAATAGAAAATAGAGATAAAAAACAATGGTTTTTATCTCATTTCGATCTCAAAGCTCAAGCATTCATTAGACAAGAATGGTATTCACTAATGGGAAGATTAGAATGCAATATTCTATTCTTTACATGGTGGACCATGTTTGCTCAAGAAAACAATCTACCAGATCCTCATGGTATTAAAGAAATTAATACTAATCAAGATCTTAGTAAGAAATGGACGTTATTAGATAAAAATATATTCCACTCTATATCTCCTCCTTTACAAGAAATTTTGATCCCTACGGATCTAGGTCATATTCTCGCTTCTCCTTTCAAAATAGGAAGAAAAGATCCAAATAATTCTCAAGTAGAATTAGAAGATATTAAAAAGGTTTATCATCAAAATAATTACACTAATCAAGTATTACATACGGTTTCTCAACGAGGTTAATATGGTTTCTACTCAAATAGAGGCAATATCTAAAAAGAAGATATTGATCTATTATCCAAAAATTAGAAAATTTAGATTTAAATAGAGATTCAACAAAATCAGGATTTCCCAATGATATTTCATCTCCTCTTATTAAATTTAATAAAAATAAATTAGAAATTCCATATACCCCATTAATTAAGAAAATTGATGAAAAACTCAAACAAGCAGCTAGTTCAAGTAATACTCTTAATGTTTTAGATATCTTTCAAGAAGATCAAGAAGTAACCAATATTAATAAAATCTTTAATAAAAAAGAAATTCCTTATTACTCCAAGAGTACTCCTCCGGATCTTCAACTTAAATCAATAAAATCAATAGTTACGTAAGCCTTCGATGGTGGCTCCATCTATGAATGGAATTTAGATGGAAAATCCGAGCATGAGGCATTAATTATACTCCATAGGATGATGATGGCATATACTGCCTATACACCCAAAGGTGCTCCAGAAACTCAAGCTTTTGATTTATTAATTTCAGGCTTCACCGGGTCTTTAAAATGTTGGTGGGAAAATTACATGACGGACGAAGAATGTCCGAGTATTAAAAATCATAAAAAAGTTGTATATACACTAGTCCATACAATAGTTGTTAATCTTTTAGGAACTCCAAAAGATATGTTAAGTGGTCAGGAGATCCTTTTAATAAGTCTAAGATGTCCTAATCTAGAAGATTACAATTGGTATAAAGATACATATTTTTCATACTTGTTAAAACGACAAGATTGTAGACAACCCTATTGGAAAGAAAAATTCATATCGGGATTACCATATTTATTTTCTCAACGAATATTCAATAAATTAAAAGAAGCTACAGGCCAAGATCCAATTCCATATGATCAAATTACATTTGGTCGGTTATTAGGATTTATTAAAAAGGAAGGTATTTCATTATGTAATGAATTAAAACTTCAAGCAAGATATTCAACGAGATAAAGCAGCTACGTGAAAGGAATTAGGTTCTTTTTGTGAAACTTTTTGTCTTCCAAAAGTTGAAGCCCCATCTATTCAAAAAAGAAGAACTAATCAAATTAATAAGAAAAACAGTTCAATCGTACTAATAACAACAATAAAACAAATACTCCTAATACAACTAAGAAAAATACTCCAAAAAAGAAAGCTACAAATAAAGCTACTTGTTTCAAATGTGGAAAGCTAGGACATTATGCAAAAAATTGTAAAGTCAAAGAAAAATTAAATGAAATTTGTGAAGATAATCAAGAGATTAAAGAAAAGATTCTTTCTTTATTTGAACTCAAAGATACTCCAGTTAATTCTGATAATTCATCTTCTAATTCTGAAGACAATGGTCTTTATGAATTAGAAAGTAATTCAAGCGATTATTCATTTGGTAATGAATCATCAAGAATTTGTTACAAATGTATTAATATGATCAATACGACTAAAAATGAAAAAGAATTTTTGTTAGATTTAATCGAACAAATTCAAGATCCAGAATTAAGAAAAGAATATTTAGAAAAACTCAAAAAAATTTAATAAAAGAAGATTTATTAAAAACTACTCCTCCTAGTTTCAAGTATCAATAAAATATTTAAAAATATGATACTCCAAATATTTTAAAAGTTGTTAATATTCAAGACTTAAAAATGAAAATTAATAATCTTAAAGAACAGATTAAGGATATTAATCAAAATTTATGTTCTCTTCATACTAAAGATTTAGAATTAGAAACAAGATTAGCATTAATTGAAAATAAATCAAGTTCTTCAAATATTGAAGAAGATACTCCAAGTTCTTCTAATCAACAATTTATTTCAACAATTAATCATATAAATTTTCAAAAATGGTATATTTATATTACTTTAAAAATTAATGATAACTTTGAATTCAATACAATTGCTTTACTAGATAGTGGTGCGGATCAAAACCGTATTAAAGAAGGATTAATTCCATCTAGATATTATGAAAAAACTAAAGAGCTACTCCATAGTGCTAATGGAACAGACACTACAAATTCAATACAAACTATCAAATGTTTATGTATGTAATCAAGATTATTGTTTCAAGAACACCTTTGTCCTAGTCGGGGATATAGGACAAGAAGTCATTTTAGGAATCCCCTTTATCACTCAAATTTACCCTTTCAAAGTTGATCAATTTGGTATTCATACCCACATTCATGAAAAATATATTTCATTCAAGTTCATATCTTCAATGTTTTCAAAATATTTATCTTTTAAAAAGCATCCTTTTATTAATGTTATATTTAACAATGATTCTCTCTTTTCAAATTTCAATATGAATCAAGATAAAGAAAGAAATATTCAAACTCGCTCATCATTATGCGGTCAAGCCAGTCACCCTTCTCAATTTTCAATTCCAATGACAAATACATTTCAAGTTCTACATAGTCAAGATTTTCCTCCATTAACTTATTCTCAAGTTTCCTCAAAATTTCAAAATCCAACAATTTTAAGTCCTTCTTTTGATTCAAAATATTTTACCAAACCCATTAAAGAGCATGTGGTCTATACTAAGTATAGGACACCTCAAACTCTTAGACAACTCAATGAATTTGTCAAAACCTTATTTACTCCAGAATATTACTTTATTAATGACAATCCTAAAAAACTTGAACTTTTTACGAATTCATTTTGGTTGATTCAAAATCTGCTATCATTGAACATGTTCCGGACAAGACAAATCCAAATCAAATAGCCTATTCAAAACTAAGGATCCTCAAAGTTCTTACTCGTAAAAGATTTTACCAATAGATTTACGAGTCAAATCCTTTTCTCAACCATTCAACTCACCAGGTTACAATTATATTGATTATGAAAAAGCCGTACTATACATTCCTATACGAGACCATTCAATCATTCTTGGTTCATCGGCTTTGATACAAGAACGTAATTCCGGTTCGCCATTTGGTTTTACGAGTGGTGGCTAACCATGGGGTCTACTCAAGATATTTGGCCGGAAGAGGTTAAAAAACATTTCACTAGTTACTCAAGTACTTCAACCATCAGTCTAGATCTCAATGAGATTTTATTCCATAAGAAATATGGATTCCCTTGGATCCTTTGTTGGTCCTTTTCAATTACTCAAGAAGGAGATAAAGCTACTCAAGAAACAAAGACCAGCAGTTGCTCCTCAAAGAAAGTACTAATTCATCGATTCATCTATTCAATCTGATTATGATCCATTTGATGGGCAAGTGCGCCCGAGATCCGTATGATATTTAACCCATAATGGGTATTAAAAAAAATTATTATTTTCTAACGTTTTACGTGCAGGTTTTTACAAGTTTTTGTTTCAGTGAAATTTCCTATTTCACCTCTCAAAAGCTCCGGGAAGGAAGTGGACATTACTCTTCACTTACTATTCATAGGGGACATGTATTCATAAAGATCAATTATTGTGGCCAACTACCAAAAGATGCATTATTCAAGGAGAATAATCATCAAAAGCATGGTCACTATTCTCCATTCAAGATTGTCGGCAAAATAATTCAAGTTATTGTTCAAGATTAGGTGACTCATCATCCACTGCTCAAGATAAGATGACTCATCAAGCACTATTCATGCTTTTGTCCAAGATACTTGTTCAAGATGAGGCAACTCATCAAGCATTATTCAAACTTTTGTCTAATCAACACTATACAACATTATGGAGATTCCATTTCAATCAAGACTCTCAACCGTCCAAGTTTCCAAAGCATCAACTCAATATTGTATTCTATAAATAGGCACCCCTTAGTTCAATAGAATGTATCACTTGTCTCGCTTACAATTATCACTTACTCACAAAAACATCATTTGTAATCATCCCTTGTATCCAATCTCTCTCCGAGAGCTTTTATCAATTCCCTCTCGTACAAGTTTTATTAATCAAAGTAAGTTTTGATTTATCATCTTCTCCATTTCAATTACTCTTTATTTAATTATTTTCAATTGCCTCGTTTTCATCTTTTGTTTTGTAAAATCAATTTGTTAAATTAATTTGTCACCCTGCTTTCCCGCTATTCAACCATATACAGTACCCGAGCTTCATCCCCGAGCTCTAGACCGATCCTGGTGTGTGTGTGTGTGTGTGTGTATATATATATATATATATATATATATATATATACACAAAATTGCATCTCTATAGGCAAGAGAGATGATATCCATTTGAATCAGGCCATAGCAAATTGTAGAAGGATTCAACAGCAGAAGAACTACTATATTAATAACAAAAATTATTGACCTGCCAATTTGCAGGAGGATTCAACAGCAGAAGAACTACTATATTAATAACAAAAAATATTGACCTACCAATTTGTAGGAGGATTCAACAGCAGAAGAACTACTATATTAATAACAAAAAAATATTGATCTACTACAACTCAAAGGGATATGTGGCACATTTTGCCTTCATGTTTACATTCATTAACAAGTTAAAAAGCAAATTCTACCAATATCTACGCAATGGCCAATGGAGTCCGCGTGTACCAGCCATGGTGGATCTCCACAGCCTTCTTGTTCCTAGCAAGGCAAGATTTACGGTTTGCACCTGTATTTCTGTGTAGGCTTCCCTTCACGACTGCTTTGTCAATGGAAGAATAGGCTTCTGCTATCAACTTTTCTATTGATAGGATCTCTTCAGGTTGTGCACCCGTCTTCTTCTTAAGCTCATCCAAGGCTTCCAAGACCTGTATGTTAGGAGAAAAACATCAATACGACATGTGACATATTACTATAGCTAGAACACTACATAGGTCGAAAATTGTAAAGCTTAGACTTCCAAGCAGATCATTCTCCTTGCCAGTTTACCGTTGTGCCAAAAGCAACAAAATGTGTTCTGGTCTACAACTACACATTCTTCTATGTCATAAAGTCAATACACTTCAATACAGGTAATGGCACCTTCCACTTCATTTTAATCCACATAAAGGAGACAGGCAGCAACATCGAATATTTATACTCTTGTCTAAGTAACATATTCTACAAAAGGAACAGCAAATACTGCCCTAGTAGGATCCCGTGGTGCATTTTAGCTGACCGATATGTATATGACCTTACGCTTGACATCACTTATCAGAGAGACATAATGATATCTTGTCTGTCCCTTGAAATTGATTTCTCAGACGCCTTGCTCATTCTCATCCAGTACAGTAATACAAATATCGTGCAGTGCATTACTTTTGGAGCAAATATCAACAGTAAAAGCATAAGCAAAAATGGATTTAATCAGTGGGAGTGCGGGACACATCAATAAGATTCTTGATTGCTTCACATCGATTTACTTCATGTTATGTTTGGAGCCCCTCTAAACAGGAAACCCATACAGGAAAACTTAAGCTGAAACAAATACTAGAGAAGGAGGTGCGGCAAGCATACCCTGCGGTGATTTTGTTTCAATTCAGATTCTACCTTAGCTGCCTCAACTTCATCATGTTTACAAAGGTATCCAAAATGAGATGCTTCATCCTTTACAATGAGGAATAACATGCAAGGACTTTTTTCTCAAGTTATATCATTTCTTTAAAAAATCACACACTCGATTTTGACTTCCAAAGGCATTGGCAATTTCTTATTCCTTTTCTGGTCAGCCAAAATGGCCAAACTTAAGGATCACATCACTTGTGTGGATGCCCTAAGGAGGGCTAGGGATGAGAGATAGGGTCATGGTGGGAAGTCTCATCCTAGTTGTTCAACATGGGGTTTAAACCACACCATTCATCAAACAGTGGGTCACGGTCGACTGAGAGGCAGAGCATTACTAATATATATGATCCTCAAAGTTTATATTTTCAAGAATTATATATCTAAAATGGTGATGAAAAATGAAAAATGATCTCCAAATTACATGTTGTAAATTGACTTATGCAAGTCACTACATTTAGTCATCATCTTTTGAGTGTTTAACCATTAACTAGGGATGTCATTGGTGGGGGCAATTATCACTAACTCTACAAACTACATTAACTCATAGGCCCTGTTTGGCTAACACGGACACATGTTAGTTGTTTGTTTGTATTAGTTGTTGGCTATTAGTTGCTTGAAGTAGATGTTTACATTAATGGTTAAGTTAATTGTTTCTAGATAATGTGTTTAGTAAAATTAGTTATTCCCGAAAAGATAGTTGGTAAAATTCCGTTTATGCCCTTATCATTAAGTTTATTTTCTAGTTAATTGAACATGATTTTTTATTTATTAATCATCTTATTTTCTTTTCAAAAATAGTTAAATTTATGTCATGTATACAAATTAACTCCATTCACAAAACTTTTATTTGTTATGATTTTTACGAAATTTATATTCACTATATAAGGTGAAAGGCATATGGTGTAATTTTTCAAAACTTTTAGGCAAATATGTCATTTTGACAAATAGCTCATCCCATAAGACTTCATAGAATAGCTGTTTGAGAAAGAGTTGTTTGAGGTCAAACATTCAGCTGTTTGAATTAGGCAAAACAACTAAACCCCCTCCAAACAACTCTTTTTCCCCCAAACAACCCCATAATGAAAATTTTTAAAAACTACAACCACTAGGGGAAAAGAACAAGGAATAAGACCTTTTTAATGCCAGTACATTACATACTTTGTGCAAATTCCATGTCTTTTCCACATAAAAGAGTACATAACTAAGGAGGGTAAGTTCAACAGTAAGTTCAACACAGAACCACCTGACAGGACTTTGCCGACAGATAATGTGAGAAGTATATCCTCTATCCCAAACAACTCCTTCGCAAGCTGAGGCACTAGGTTGTTGGAAACCACTTTTTGTGATGGCTGGCCAATGTATTTCAAATCAGCACTCTACATTGGACTCTTCTACAACATAAATTACAACATTTGATGCTTGTAATGCAAAGTTTGAATCCTAGTATATATATACCCATTCATATGTACTTAAAATAAAAATTAGTAGTTACCATGACAAAGAAGGCTTGCATTTCAAGAAAAAAATTCAAGATCACTCCAAAATTTTCAATCTAATAAGGAAGTACCTTTCTCATGCGAGTCCTAATCTCAGATTTGCGGGCTTTATTCCTGAGCCGGCGAGTCTCTGCTTGACAGGCTCTCTTAGCCGCAGAATCAGCCTTCTTTGCCGGGGCAGCCTCACATACAATTCTACTGCTACTTTGTCTTTGGAATTTTCCGCGTGACAAGCCTCCTACAATTCAGATTCCACAAGCACAGCACAATAAGTTACATTAACAATCATCTCAGGTCCGAAGTCAACAACTAATCACTGATGAGTTAAAAAGAAATCATTGATGATTTAAAAGCAAGGACACCTCACAACCAAGGAAGAATGCTGGTTCGAAAGGTATAGTTCAAATTACATACAAAAAGCTCTTGATGGTTAAAATCAACTAATCCAGTGTTGATCCCGGTAATTTGACATCAAAAAAGTTTCTACAGATGAAGTGTGTCCCAGAACTGACATATACCAAGCAAACAACACCCAAAAAGCAAACCATTTACTGCAAAGTTCCACTTAGGACTTTTTTGTTTCTTTCATCATACACATCAACTGCGAACCAATTTCACTAAATAAAAAGTAAAACAGGGTGGAAAGACATTTTTGCTTTAGCCAACTATAGCGGCCAAGCTTCTTGATGTCAAGTTCCCGAATCGAGAACACTACATGTCAGTTATTTTAACTTTTGTGATTTTCATCACTCTTTATGATTTTGGATATTTAACTTGTGATATTAGCAAATCTATAATAACTGGTACTACTGTTTCCTCGTATCGTTGATGAGACTCCTATCATGCTGCTCCTGCTTATTTCTGTTGTTTTTTAAAAGTTATAAATAACATTAACTCATAGGTAGCTTCCCTGCTTCCATAAACTCATTGCTGCCATAACTAAACTTATTTAGAACCAAAACTCTTCATCGCAATTTTTTTTCTTTTTTTTTTAAAAAAAAAAAAGCAATAGTCATTCACTCAGTTTTTTTAGCAGAAATGTTGTAGTTGACATCATATCAGCACTCTTCAGTGGTTTGAAGGATAATTAGCTCAGCTGATTATCCATGATAAGACAAAAACCCATGTTGATTAAGAGGATGAGAGCAATTTTTTTGTGGTGAAGGTGTCGGTGGATGTGAGTGGCAATAAATCTTTAATTTCTATTTATCATATTCAGAGCCACATATTTGCTATAGAAGTGAAGCTTCAAATGATAGTTCCCTAGGTTAGGTGGAATGTCAAAGAGAATAATTTTTCACAAATTGAACTTTCAATGAATTGCAGCTCTCTAATCATAAATTTTTTAAACAAAAAAATATTTCGTACAATCTCTCTTTTGCTAGCATTCATCCCACATCCATGTTCTTCAACCACCGTGATCTGAGACTATAAGTCATATGGGTCATAACCTAGAAATCCAAATTGATATATGATGTAAGAGCACCTTTATTTGAGGACCAAGAATGCCCAGTAAATGTTCAAAGATCAACAAAACCAAATCAAGGTCATGTAGGCACCAAAATATCAAGTTCTTTCATCTCCCAAGTTAATGCGGCAAGCTCCTAGTTTTTGCTGGTTTTCGGTCAAGTCGTTCCAATGGGCCTTGGGTTCAAAATGCGTGCACAGCTTATACATTCAGGAAGTTTAAGAAATCTAATTTCCATTAATAAATTTGCTGCAAGTTAATCTTTCAGGGAGATCATCAGTGGTCCTAATTCCTAGATGGGTTCATAATTCTCATTCAAGGAATCAATGATGCAAGTGCCATCTTCTGGCAACCTTTTAAGGATGTTAAATTGATGGAATTATTTTTCCATCATCAATCAAAGCCTATGTGCAGATCAGCCCCAAGGAAGTTTAGCAACAGCTGAAGGTTCAAACACTGCACCAGATGCTGGAAACAGCTCAAAAGCTGAAGGTTCAAACACTGCAGCACATGCTGGAAACAGCTCAAAACCAGTCAGTCCTGACCTTGGCTCAGCCCAGCAAGGGCAAGCTCAGGACAATGACGACAGTTTTTGTGATGAAGCAATCACCTTCAGCCACCACCAGCAAAGATTTAGCCCTCTCATTTCAGTTTCAGGTTGTTCAGAATCAGAATCAGCTGAGTGGCAAGGAAGAGCAACAGAAGATGAAGGCAGCTCAAGTTCAGTCAATGGACACCATGTTCTGTTCAGTTAAGCATGGAGGAACTGAGACTGATGCAGCCAACAAGGTTTCGGACCCTGCAAGCCAGCTTAGAGATGCACAAGACAAGCTACAGGGCAGGGGAGTGAAGAAGACACGAAAGCCATGACACATCAGATTAAGAGTGTGATGGCTTTGATCAGGTCAAACATGATAGAAATTGAGCCATGCCATACAGGAATCGGCCATCCAAGCTTCATCACAATATCCAGTACTTTGGGTTTTTAGTTGGCCCGGATTTTTCTAATTTCTGAACATTTTATTCAAATTTGGTTTGTAATAATTTGGACAGTTTTAGCTTAGTTTGAACACTTTGTGATGGAGAAAATCCATCTCCATTTTCTGCCAGCAGGATTGGAAACATTCAGACCACCACAGTGAAGCACAGGCACAGGTTCAGCTGCAAGCTAAAGATGTGCATAAAACTTGGTGGCAGTGTAATTTGGGGCAGCCAAGGCTTTGGACAAGTCCAAAATACAGTAATGGAAGATGATCAATTAAGAGAAAAGCTATCCATGCATGGGATCCAAGTTCAGCACCCTAAGTTCTTAGTTTTCATCAGAATTTTTAATTTTTGGAACAATTTTTGCATTTATTTGTCTATAATAATTTGGGAAGTTTTTAATCATGTTTTGGAAATCTTGTGAAGGATACTTTCCATCCCTTAGTTGCTGTCAGCAGGGTTTCCCATCCTTCAGTTCAGTCCAAGCAAGAGCAAATCCAGTTGCAAACAAGAAATATGCAAAGAAGATGATGGAAGTTTTGGATTTGAGCAAGTTAGGCATGCAGGAAATGATGCCATTCTATGAAGGAAATGCCTGTCCAAGGTTGACCTGCATCAGAAATTTTTTATTTTCTGGGTATTTTTGCAATTTTGAGATATAATGGTTAATCAGCTGTAATCTTGTTTTCGGCATGATGTTAGTACTTACATATGTTAGAACTCCTAAAACATGGCCAACAAGTGCAGCAACTCGACAAGCAAAATCAGTTGGCAAGTTGTTGGGAGACAAAATTTTAGTCCAGTGGGAGGTCTCTTGGTGGCTTGGGCCTCATCATTTTCAACCATTTCCAAGAAATATCTAGGCAGAAAAGGTGCGGCTTGGAAGATATGCAAGTGTTTTCATTGGCCAGAATTCATTCCAAGCCATCTATTCTCCAGTTTTCAGTTTCTGTTTTTCCAGTTTTAATTAGCTCTAACAAATGTAATTCAGCAAAGATTCAGCCCCCTCAATTCAGTTTCAGGTTGTTCAGAATGAGCTAAGTGGCAAAGAAGAGAAAGAGAAGATGAAGGCAGCTCAAGTTCAGCTCAAGTTCAGTAAACGGAGACCATGTTTAGCTCAGTTAAGCATGGAGGAGCCGAGACAGATGCAGCCAACAAGGTTTCAGACCCTCAAGACCAGCTTAGAGATGAACAAGACAAGCTGCACGGCAGGGGAGTGAGGAAGAAATCCATGAAAGCCGTGACACTGCAGATTAAGAGTGTGATGGCTTTCATCAGGTGATGGAAGTGGAGCCATGCCATGCAGGAATTGACCATCCAATCTTCATCACAATACCTGGTACTTTGGTTTCTTAGTTGGCCCAAATGTTTCTAATTTTTGAACATTTTATTCAAATTTGGTTTGTAGTAATTTGGACAGTTTTAGCTTTGTTATGAACACTTTGTGATGGAGAAAATCCATCTCCATTTTTGCTGCCAGCAGGATTGGAAGCACAGGTTCACACACACCAGCTCGGTGAAGCACAGGTTTAGCAGCAAGCAAAAGATGTGCATAAAACATGGTGGCAGTGTAGTTTGGGGCAACCAAGTCCAAAATACAGTAAAGGAAGATGATTAATGAAGAGAAAAGTTGTGCATGCATGGGATCCAAGCTAAGTACCCTGAGTTCTTAGTTTTTGGCACAATTTTTTATTTTTGGAACAATTTTTCCATTTAATTTAGGCAGTGTTTTGTCATGTTTTGGGCATCTTGTGAAGGATACTTTCCGTCCCTAGTTGCTCGCACCAGGGTTTCCCATCCTTCAGTTCAGTCCAGGCAAGAGCAAATCCAGTTGCAAGTAAGAAATATGCATAGAAGATGATGGAAGTTTTGGCTCTGAGCAAGTCATGCATGCAGGAAACGATGTCATTCTATGAAGGAAATGACTGTGCAAGGTTGATTTCCAAAATCAGCACGTTGAGTTTTGAGTTCTTGACTTGCATCAGAATTTTTTATTTTTAGGTATTTTTAGCAATTTTAGGATATAATGGCTAATCAGCTATAATCTTGTTTTAGGCATGATGTTAGTACTTAGTTACTTATGTTAGGACTCCTAAAACATGGCCAACAGGTGCAGCAACTCGAGAAGCAAAATCAGTTTGCAAGTTGGCAGCTAGAAGGTGATTATTACACTGCCTGGGAGAAAGCAGCAGAATTTTGGTCGAATGGGAGGTCTCTTGGTGGCTTGGGCCTAATCATTTCCAACCTTTTCCTGGCAATATCTCGGCAGGCCAAGAAACAAAGCAGCTTGGAAGATATGCAAGTGTTTCCATTGGCCAAAAGTCATTCCAAGCTATCTTTCATTATGCAGTTTTCAGTTTCTGTTTTTCCAGTTTTAATTAGCTCTAACGACTACAATTCAGTTTCAGCCACCACCAGCAAAGATTCAGCCCCTCAATTCAGTTTCAAGTCGTTTAGAGTCAGCTAAGTGCCAAGGAAGAGCAAGAGAAGATGAAGGCAGCTCAAGTTCAGTCAATGGAGACCATGTTTAGTCCAGTTAAGGATGGAGGAGCTGAGACTGATGCAGCCAACAAGGTTCAGACCATACAGACCACCTTAGAGAAGAACAAGACAAGCTGTGGCAGGGGAGTGAGGAAGAAAGCCATGACACTGCAGATTAAGAGTATGATGGCTTTGAAAAGGTAAACATGTTGGAAATGGAGTGCCGGAATTGACAATCCAAGCTTCATTACAATACCCTATACTTTGGGTTCTTAGTCGGCCAGATTTTTCTAATTTCTAAACATTTTATTCAAATTTGGTTTGTAATAATTTGGACAGATTTAGCTTTGTTTTGAACACTTTGTGATGGAGAAAATCCATCTCCATTTGCTGCAAGCAGGATTGGAAACATTCAAACCAGCTCAGTGAAGCCCACTGCAAGCCAAAGATGTGCATAAAACTTGGTGGCAGTGTAATTTGGGGCAACCAGGGCTTCGGACAAGTCCAAAATACAATAAAGGAAGCTGATCAATGAAGAGAAAAGTTGTCCATGCATGGGATCCAAGCTCAGGACCCGGAATCCTTAGTTTTTGGCAAAATTTTTGATTTTTGGAACAATTTTTGCATTCATTGGTCTGTAATAATTTGGGCAGATTTTAGTCATATTTTGGACATCTTGTGAAGGATACTTTCCATCCCTAGTTGCTGCCAGCAGTGTTTCCAATTGCAAGCAAGAAATATGCATCAAAGATGATGGAAGTGCAAATTGAGGAAATTTTGACGTGCAGGAAATGATGCCATTCTATGAAGGAAGTGACTGTCCAAGGTTGATTTCCAATATCAGCACCTTGAGTTCTTGACCTACATCAGGATTTTTTATTTTCCGGGTATTTTTGCCATTTTCAGATATAATGGTTAATTAGCTGTAATCTTGTTTTAGGGATGATGTTAGTACTTAGTTACATATGTTAGGACTCCTAAGAAGCATAATCAGCTGGGCAAGTTGGCAGCTAGAAGGTGATTCACAAGCTACAAGGTGATTCAGCAAGCCTAAAACTGACTGGGAGACACCGGCAGACCCTGACAGGTCTCACCTTGGGCCTCATCATTTCCAATCTTTTCCAAGCAATATCTCGGCAGCCAAGAAAAGGTGCAGCTTGGAAGATTTGCAAGTGTTTTCATTGCCATAAGTCATTGCAAGCTACCTTTCATTATGCAATTTTCAATTTATCTTTTTTCCAGTTTTAATTAGCTCTAACAACTGCAATTAGTTGCTAATTAAGTGGGCTTAATGTAATCTTTCATTAGAGTTACGAAAGACCTTTTGGAGGGAAAAGGCCTCTATAAAAGGCCCCCTCTAAGCTTGTAACATTCAGCATATGTGAAGTTTTTGAAGTTGATTAAAACTGAAAGTTTGTGGATTCAAACTTACCCCTTAAACCCCTAGATGTTGTAACTTGGATTGGTTGTCCAAGTGGTGTTCTTCTAGGTCCTTTAGGTTCTTGTCAGTGGTCTTTCTCTATCCAACAAGAGTTCTTAGGCTAGCCCCTGAATCTTTCTTGGTGAGGTGTTTCTTTATCACCAAGGAACCCAGGTTCAATTAACCTAGTTGTTGTATCTTTGTGTGGCACCCAAGTGGTGTTCTGGTAGGTCTTGTAGGCTTGCTTGGTGATGTTTTCTTATCCAAACAAGTTTCATATCAGCCCTTGAATTGTCCTATGTGTGGTGTTTCTGTCTGACCTAAGTCATTCAATATCTATCCCCTCGGTTGTTCATCCAACTCAAGTTTTTCTATTTTTCATTCTTTTTTTTGCCTTGCCTTTTAGAGTTACCTCCACCTGCTTTCTCTAAGCTTGCTCTAGAGTGGGCTTGTATACATCATAAATCCTTATTTCAACAAGTTAGAAGAAGGTTTAAGGAAGGGTCCTATCTTGAAGGAGCAACCACGGAAGAGAAGAAGTCACTAAGGACCAAGCTAAAGCAATCAGATTACTCCTAAGTGCAAGTACAACAGCACATTTGTTTACTCTTTAGGGCTATTTAATGCAACTCCAATTTCTAGCTCAGCTAAATGTGTAATCAAGTGTTCAGGATGTATTTGGCTCCTGAAGTAATACTAGAAAACCAGATTAGCAAGCAACCTAGAGATCAGCATCTCAGTTTAACGAAGGTTTGCAAGCTGTATTTCGCTCCTTTTTAAGCTAAATTCTGTTTTCTAATTTTGTTAGCTTAATTTAACTTCTAACTAATGTTCAAGACCAATTACCACCCCCCAAAAAAATCTCCAATGTATGGGTAGCATATGTTGATGAATGAACTAAGCTTTCAAGCTTTCTCTGTCTAAATGTCATTTCTTTTTATCTTCCTGGTTGGGAGTGTATCTTAACAATGTTGAGGATGACAAAGCCTTTGTCATTCTCAGTCATCAGGACCCAAGCTTAGTTGGCAAGAATCTCTTTATAGTAGGTCATATGCGACATGCTTAATTGCTTAACTACTAAATCTCTTGACACCCACTTCACCACTGGCCTCGTTAGACATACAACAACAATAACTACTCTCCTTGTGTGCATCCTACTTTCACGGGGTTAAACAAGACCTAGATGTTGGCAGCCTTACCCTTGTTACAAATAGAACGCAAGATTTGAGTGCGGATATTGTTGTCTTAACTGAAAAGGAATTTTGACTGTATAAAAAGTGAACATACTACATAAGCACATCCATCTAGCAGAGATTATCATCGAAAGCAACATAAGCTTATCCAACAAATAAAAAAGGCACAAATAATTGATATAGTTTAACCAAGTAAACTGAAAATCATACCAGCCAGTTAATTCTGAAAGAACTTACATTACAAACCTAACAGACAATCCATGCCTTCAAATTAATCCTACCATACTTATCATTCTGAATCAAAGGTTTCAGACAAAGACACACTGTGAATTCCAAATTGTGTGAATTCATTCAACCATGAACCCATGGTTGTCAAACTTGGCGGAAAGTCAAGCTCCAATTATCCAAATCAGTAAACTATAACTAAAAAAACCACAAAAGGAAGCACAATGACGAAAATTATAAATCAGAAAATAAATAAGCCCCCATATTTTCACCATTCAGAAATTAAAACCAAAAAAAGATAACAACAGGTTCATCGACCCACAAAATTTTGAAATCCACAGTAGAATTCAAATTGAAACTGAACGAATAGTGGGTTCTGAATTTACCTTGAGAGAAGAGAGATTGAGATAGTTTGGAGGAAAAGTCGAGAGGCTTAAGGTGTAAATTTGGCGATTGAGCTGAAGACTGAGAGAAGATAGAGAGATTCTTGAGCTGGGAAGAAAGGGAAAAGCATTGTGAAGAAATGAAAGCCATGCTTACAGCCATCTTTGTAGTACTTCGCTGGCTGTCTCTCTCTCTCTCTTATCCTCTTCGATAGCAATAAGCACAGCTCTCTCTGCTAGCCCACAGCCGGTGGCCAACATGAATAAAAGGGCTACTTCCTTCCGATTATCAAAAATTTTATAAAAAACAAAAAAAATTGTAGGAGTTTTTATCTAACAGTGTTGGTAATCGGTGAAACCAAGTGAAAAAACTGGTTATCCTCTTCGATAGCAATAAGCGCCGCTCTCTCTCTGCTAGCCCACAGCCGGTGGCCAACATGAATAAAAGGGCTACTTCCTTCCGATCATCAAAAATTTTTAAAAAACAAAAAAGAAATTGTAGGAGTTTATATCTAACAGTGTTGGTATTTGGTGAACCCAAGTGAAAAAACCGGTTAACCGATTTATTCGGTTTCGGTTTTGGTTCATACTTTTTCAAACTAAAAATTCTAATAATTACATCAAAATTTCGAACCGACTCGTGCTCACCTCTAATTTTTATTATCCTTATAAACTTCAGTCATAAAAGTTTAAGATTTAAGTGCATTAATATGCAAGTCAATGCCTTCAAAGGAGAGTATAAAGACATCTATAAATAATTTTTTAGACAAGTTTAATTAATTAATTTTAAAATTATTTAAAAACTAAGCGCAATAATTCTAAACTTAACTAATTTAATTAATTATAATTTAATAAAAAGAATATTAGAAAATGAATACTTAAAAAATAAATAAATTTGTTAAAACAAGCTCACATAAAAGTCTATTAAAATAAGGTCACATAAAAAAATTATTTACAAAAACAGTAAAATTTACTAGTAAAAGGTCTGTTTGAGCTGGTTTGGCCAAGCCTTTTACTACGGTTATGTCGGAGAACAATTGCAATAGATCCGGTAAACGAAACTAATTACTACGGTTCTCTTAAAGAATCACAGTAAAAAGCCTTAATTAAATTCACGATTATTAATCTAAATTAAATTATGACAACATCCAAAATAACATAATAAAACATTTAAATAATTTTTATTTCTTATCAATACTTATTTTTAAAAAAACACTTATAAATATGGATTGTTGTACCTAGGTGAGAGTTGTAAATTATCGAATCTAGCTTCATTATATTTTCTTATAATGAAAAAAATCTCTATGTCCCAAATTATAATTGTCAAAATCTCTAAGTCAAATAGAAGCATAATAATAGGCTTCGTTGACGCTATAGTAAAAATTTTGGTCAAACCAAGCCTTTTACTAGTAAATTTTATTGGTTTTTCTAAATAATTTTTCTTTCGTGAACTTTTTTAATAGACTGTTATGTGAGCTTGTTTTAACAAATCTATTCATTTTTTATATATCTATTTTTCAATATTCTTCTTATCAAATTATAATTAGTTAAATTAATTAAGTTCAGATTATCAATCTAAATTAAATTATGATAACACACAAAATAATATAAGAAAATATTTAAATAATTTTAGTTTTTTACCAATGCCTGTATTTTTAAAAAATCACTTATAAATATGAATTATGTACATATGTGAGAGTTGCAAATTATAAACCCAACTTTATTCTTTTTTCTTATAAGGAAAAAAGAATCTCCAAGTCCCAAATTATAATTCTCAAAATCTCTAAATATATAATAAAAAACTTATTGAAAAAAAGAACCATAGTAAAATTATAATTCTCAAATTATAGGTTTGGTCAAACCAGGCATAATACTAGTAAAAAGTGTGGTTTGACAAAGCCTTTTACTACAATTCTTCCTAAGAACTATGGGTGTTCATGATTCGATTTGATTCCAGTTAACTGGATTTAAAGGTTCATGAAACCGTAAAATGGAACTGTAATTGGATAAACCGGTTAATCGGATATCGGTTAACCGGATTATTCAATTTGAATAATCGGTTAACCGGAACGAAAAATGAAAAATTTACGAAATAATTTTTGGGACTTTATCGAGACAGACTGCAGTTGTTGGGCCAACAACATCCACAGGGCCCAACAGCAGCCTCAACTCACCATACCGCTACTCGACTTATGTTACTCGCTTAGCCACTCGGCTTGCTAGTGAATTGCTAGTGAATTTTTTGTGAAAAATATTTTTCTCTTTGATATTCCACCTAACCTAGGAACTATCATTTGAAGCTTCACTTCTTAGCAAATATGTGGTCCGAACATGAAAAATAGAAATTAAATATTAATTGTCATTCACATCCACCCACACCTTCACCACAAAACAAATTGTAAATTCTCTCATCCTCTTAATCAACATGGATTTTTGTCTTATCATGTAATAAAAAATCTAATTATCCTTCAAACCATTCTCATCAACTATAACATTTCTACTAAAAATGAGTGAATAACTTTTGCTTTCTTAAAAAAAAACATTATGGTGAAGAGTTTTGGTTCTTAATAAGTTTAGTTGTTGTAGCAATGAGCTTATGGAAGCGAGGAAGTTGCCAATAAAATGGTATAACAAATGAGATAATATTATTTATAAAATTAACAAGCAACGAAATAAGTGGACGTTAGGAGTCTCATCAACAATACAGGAAAACAAGTACTCGTTTATTACAGATTTACTAAAATCGCAAGTTAAATATCCAAAACCATAAAGAGTGATGAAAATCACAAATTAAAATAACCGATAAGGCAATGCTATCGATTTTGGAACTTGACATCAAGAAGTTTGGCTGCTATAGTAGGCTAAAGCAAAAATGTCTTTCCACATTGTTGTAATTTTTCTTTAGTGAAATTGGTTTGCGGTTGACGTGTATGATGAAGGAAACAAAAAGGTCCTGAGTTGAACTTTGTAGAAAATGGTTTGCTTTAGGTGTTGTTTGCTTGGTAAATGTTAGTTTTGGGACTCATTTCATTTGTAGAAACTTTTTCAATGTCAAATTATCGGGATCAACACTAGATGAACTCATTTTAACCATCAAGAACTTTACGTATGTAATTTGAACCTTTTAAAGCAACATTCTTCCTTGGTTGTGAGGTGTTTAATGTAACTTATTGTGTTTCGCTTATGGAATGTAAATTGTAGGAGGCTTGTTACTAGGAAAATTCCATAGGCAAAGTAGTAGTGGAATTGTCCGTGAGGTTGCTCCAGAAAAAGGTTGATTTCGCAGCCTAAGAGAGCCTGTCAAGCGAGATTCGCCGGCTCGGGAACAAAGCTCACAAATATGATATTAGGACTCGCATAAGAAAGTTACATCCCTGTTAAATTGAAAATTTTGGTATGATCTTGAGTTTTTCTTAAAAAGCTAGCGTTGTTTGTCGAATTATCTCTTAATAGCTACTTATTTTTATTTTACATACATATGAATGGGTATATATACACTAGGATTTAAACTTTGCATCACAAGCATCAAATGATGTAATTTATATTGTAGGAGAGTCCAATGTAAAGTGCTGATTTGAATAAATTGGCTAACCATGTGGTTTCTAATAGCCTAGTGTTTAGTAAATAATTGTTTGGCCTCAAACAAATCTTTCTCAAATAACTATTCTTATCAACCTTATGTTAGGAGTTTTATGGGAAGAGTTGTTTGTGAAAATGACATTTGCCAAAAAGTTTGAAAAAATTATACCATATGCCTTCCACTTATTATTATTATTATTATTATTATTATTATTATTATTATTATTATTGTTGTTGTTGTTGTTGTTGTTGTTGTTGTTGTTGTTGTTGTTGTTGTTGTTGTTGTTGTTGTTGTTGTTGTTGTTGTTGGTGGTGGTGGTGGTGGTGGTGGTGGTGGTAGTGGTGGTGGTGTTTTTAATTTTTGGCAAAAGATAAGTCAAAATGCCATTACTGAAATTGTATTTACACCATTACTTTGGGCATACCCAAAGGAGAAACAAATAACAATGATTATAGATTATCAATCCAGCTTTTGAAGATGTGCTTCCTAGTCCCTAATGTGGCTTTGATCTCCCACGTTATCTGCCGAATGATATCTCGCTGTTGCATTACTTTTCCCTTGAAAACATATCTCGGTTTCTTTCCTGCCGGATGTGGTAGCTTATGGTAGCAATTAGAGGTGTGATAACCGCTTGTTTTGCATGGGAAATAGTCTTGCCTAGCAGCCAATTATTCCATTCAATCCTCCAGTCACTATTTATGTTCCTAATTTCAAGTCCATTCAGGATGCTTTGGGCAAAGGTACATTGCATAAGCAGATGATCAATTGACTCTTCTTAATCACAAATGGTACATTTAGGATCAATGTCGATCCATCTTTGCAGCCTGGCTCTTGTTAAAATTTTCTTTTTGAAAATGAGCCACTAGTAAAATGTGTGCTTTGGTACGAAATTTTTGTACCACACCAATTTCCACCATCTCGCCCTCTTGCCATGCTGGTTTTAGTGCTTGATAAGCAGCTGAACATTGAATTTCCTATTAAGCTCAACTGTCCAATTTCCATTTTGGCATCGATCAGAATGTTTTTCCTTAAGCTCGTGATTTTGTTGATGTACCATTTGTGCCCTTACTTGCACTAATGTGAATACCATTCCCCATCTTTCAAGTAGATGTTGTTTATCCATTTGATCAATAGTGTTTCAAGACGTACTCGTAAGATACCACAAGTGTTTGGCAATCACGGCCTTATTCCGAGTCAATGCAGCTTTTAACTCCCAAACCTCCATATCTTTTTGGTTTGTAGACTTCATACTAAGCAACCGAAATGAATCTCTTCTTACCATCTTCAGTCCCCATAGGTAGGCTTTGCGGATTCTCTCAACTCCTTTATAACCGCACTAGGTATGATGAAAATTGAGCTCCAAGTAGCCATGCATGTTGAGAAGTACTAAATTGACCAGCTTGTAACCTTCCTGCATAACTTAGCTTCCTAGAACCCCAACTCCTTATCTTTGCTATGATCTTGTGGGCTATCATATGGCAATCATCCGAACTCGAATCTTCTTGGTTTTAGTGGCACCCCTAGGTATTTCATTGTAGGTTGCCCTTTGCAAAACCAAGTTAATGATATAATTTACTCGCTCCAGTTATGGGTCCACACCAGCTATGAAGATTTGGAATTTCTGTAGGTTGGCTTCCAACCTTGAAGTTTTTGTAAATTCAGGAGTGCCTCCATTATGCATGTCATAGATGGAAGGTCTCGCCTTACAAAATACCAGACAAATCATTAACAAAGATTACATGAGTTAATTTCACCTCCTTGCATCCAGGATGGTATTTGAAGTTGACATCTTCTATTTTCTTTAGTATTATCCTGGAGAGGTATTCCATCCCTAATACAAATAAGAGTGGAGACATGGGGTCTCCTTGTCTTAGGCCTTTACTCGCTCTTGAAAAACCCATGAATTGACCCATTAAAGGTGAGTGAAAAGGAAGGAGTGGTCATTCCTTCGATAATCCATTTCACCATCTCGTTGTTGTTGTTGTTATTGTTCTTGTTTTTATTGTTCTTGTTGTTGTTGTTATTATTATTATTATTATTACTATTATTATTATTATTATTATTATTATTATTATTATTATTATTATTATTATTAATCTTCTTCTTCTTATTCTTCTTTTTGTTTGGTTGTCTATGTTGTGGTTATTATTACTAGCTTGGATTCACACGCAATGAATGCAACTATACAAAAGAGTATAACAATTATGTTAGAAAGGGAGAAAAAATATTAATAAACTTTTTGAAATTAAAATTTTAAAATAAAAGGGTATTAAGTCATATTGTCTTAAATATTGTTTTCATTGCTATTGAACATATAACATATGTTTCTTATATAGAATGCTATAACCACTAAGATGATAATAATACATAATTTATTAATTTGGAAAGGAAAGACATTTAAAATGGATAATTTGATTAAAAAATGGAATAAAATGTAGTATAACGAAAATCAATGACTAAATAGGAAAATCGCCCACAGTGAAAGATAAGATATCTTATTGGAGGAGTAATAAAACGGAAACATAATAATCATATATACACAAATGGTTATCTGAAAATTTTATGTTGTCATTGAAATACAATTGAGAAAGATACATAAAAGAAGGAAAAATTATAATTGAAAAAATTAATATAGGTAAAAATAAACATTGAAAGATTTTTTAAAAAAGAGTGTTTAAATAAAAAGATCTCAAAAATATCAATTTTGACTAAAAGTGATAATATTGACAACAATAGAACTATGGAGTACTCTTAATATTTAAAAGGAAAATGAATAAAGAGTATATATAAGGAACTCAATCTTGTGCAGATTAGTGAAATCTTGTTAACATGATTTTAATAGAAATCACAATAAGAAAATAATCTTCTATAGAAAAGAATTAACTTTATAGTGTTATAATATTGTTAATCAATATGATCATAGCATCTCTAAATTGTAGAGTTTAAAATTACTTTAAAATTTATAGAAAATACATAGATATATTTATGACAAAAAAGGACTCATCTAATTTGAGATGAATTTAAAATTTGACTAATACAAAATGGACTTACCTATTAAGATAAAATTAAAATTTAGATAATGTAAAATGGACTCACCTATTTTGAGATGAATTTAAAATTTAGCTAATGTAACAAATGGACTCACCCAATTTGTGATGAATTTAAAATTTGGCTAAATGCATTAAAATAAAAAGAGATAATTAATGGACTGACCTAAAAGGGAAAGGAAAAATTGGATTTTTAGCTACAAATGCGCACATTAGACCGAATAGAGGAAATTAATTAATGTATTTTATTTGCACCCATGCAAGGATTATTTAATGAACCTAGTTAAACTAAAAGGCTCATAAGAGAAAAGATTAAATACTAAAAACAACCACATTCATTTCAAGCATGCAAATGAAGACAAGGTACCAACTAAATAACTAAGGATCTATGGTCAAAAGAGGGATAAATGTAGGTAGGATACATGGTGTCTCATAATTCGAGAATTTAGTCCTCCGTGGGGTGCACGACAGAAAAAGTATAAATCCTCGGTGCCTCTTGGTAAACCAAAAGAGCATGCTACGAGGGAAGAGGTACCACTAGACCGGCAAAGCCGACCTAAACCGAAGGGTCAATCCGAACGACCCGAACAAACCGAACCGACATCCGAAACAACTAAATCGATTTTGACCCAAAACCAAAATGAATCGACGCGAAACCGAACCGACCCGAAATATAATTGAACCGATTACAACTCGAACCAAATTAGACTTGAACCCGATTTTGACCCGAACCAGAATAAAAGTGACCCAAACTTGAATCCAAATTTGACCCAACCCACTTTTTTTGGTGGGTCTCTTAGGATGCACTTTTGTGCTTAGAATGGTACAATTTTGATCGATCTCAAATCATATTCAAGTGGGTCCATATCAAGGGATGGTGGTGGACCCGATAACATTGTATTGTATATGGTTAACCTAAAACCATATTTGAAACCTACTGAACCGACATTGACCCAATTTGAACCGAAACCGACCCAAATTTGACCCGATCCGAAATTAACCCGAATCGAACCCGAACTAGACCCGAATGAGATTGATCCAAAGTTGAATCGAACCAAAGTTGACTCGAATCGAAACCGAAATGAACACGAAAGAGATCGACCCGAAGTTGACCCGAACCGAACTCGAACCGAATGACTCGATTGACGAGTGTAGGTACCACCTCTCCGACAATCAAGCCTAATTGGGCTTGTTTGGGTTAGCGGTTCGAACCACCTCCAAAAATGTTCTTAAGGGTAAAGCCTAATGGTCAAAATTAAAAGCAACTATGTTTAAGGTTGCCTAAATGCAAAATGTCTAATGCAAAACACATTAAGAAAACTCATAACTCAAACTTTCAAGTCTCATCCTCTTAATAAGTGATACATCCCCAGTGGAGTCACCACTCGTAGGAACCACGACCCATACCCCAGGACCGAGCTTCCCAACGAATGTCGACTCTCTTTTTGTTTGAAGATTCTTTTTAAAAGTTGATTTTTGAAAATGGATTTAGAGAGTGGGGGTGTGCCTCTTATTGAGATTTTCGATTTTGGTAATTCAATTTAAAATAGTTTAAGTGAAAGGGTGATTGGCAATTTTATTAATCGTTGAGTTGCGAAATTAATTTTAGGAAGCCTTGGAGTATTTTTTCATAATTTAGAAAATAGAAAAAGTTCATATCTACTTTTTCCACAAGGCTTTTGAGCCAAAAAGTGAATAACACTTATTTGGACCAAGAGCCAAGCTCGACCACTAGCCGACGCCGGCGAGAGCCAGCGCTGGACGGTGTCCGAGTGCCGGCCATAGGCCAAGACTGAAAAAATCAATCTCGATCCTATAGCCTCGACTGTCGGAAAATAAATGAAAATTTTCTATCTTTTAAATCAATAATACTCGAGATGCGATTAGGACAAATAAAATAGGAAAAGGGAGTCGCCATTTAGTTTTAGGAATAAAAAATAACAAAATTAAAGAAATACTCTTCCAATCTTAGTATGGGAAAACTAAGCTTGAAAGAGGTTTGAAAAGATGACTCCATCGGTCTAGAACCAAAAATCCGGTGTTCGGGGTGAAGGTACGAAATATAGGGATAAGCCATCTATTCTCGCTCGTCAACGGACACCCTTTACTAATTTGAATCGTGAGTCAAAAGAATGTGTTAAAATAGGCAAGCATACAACATGCTAGATGCGAAAATTAAATCAACCAAATATGATAAGAAAGAGATAAAAGCAAATAGGCAAGCGAGTAAAGAAAAGCGATAAAGAAAAGCGAAAAGAAAAGTAAAAGAAATAAAAGTACAGCGGGCGGGGAGGAATCGAAAGCGATTACATTTTCGAATCCACAATAAGGAAAACGATAAAAAAATGAATTTAAATAGATCGTAAGAAAGCTTGAAAGCGAATCTAGCAACCTTAGGTTGTCCCTCCTGCTGACTTTGGATAACAAACCAGATTTGGAAGCGTGACGGTGGATGGACGAGATTATAGTAGGCTATTTTGTGGAATTTTTGGAGGTAGAGTAGTGTAGGAAAATGATGAAAGGTGCTTGGTAGAGTAATGGTTAGCTGAAAATAAGCCAAGAGATCAAAATACCGATTAACATCCAATAGCTCTTAACCTAAATTCAATAGTGTCTAGGATTCGAGAGCATAAGGTGTAACAACCCGACCCTAAACCACATTGTTTATTTTATTAATTCATTAATTACAAGATTTATATGATTGAGCGCATGCACTTCAATTCGATATTTTATATTTAAATTATTTTTATATACGTGTTACGCAGCTCGAGCGACGAAGTGGCCACGATAAAAATCTCATAATAATAATTATAAATCACGCATATGTTTAAAAGAGAAAATTTTAAAATTTACATGAGATGGTATACGATTATAAGGTCGCTAATATTATATTGCAAGTGAACCGTTATATTTATAATTTGTAAACATCATCAATAAAATGAAATAAAATTAAAAAAAAGTAACAAGAATAATAAATAAATAAATAAATATATAAAAATAAACATAAAAATAAAACAAAAATAATAACAATAAATTAACCAGATTTTTTGAAAGAAAAATCCAGAAATTGAATTATTCGAAATTTTTACAAAAAAAAAAAAAAAAAAGAGGAGGAGAGGCGGTTAAGATCAAAATAATCGGGCAAGTTTAAGTCCAATTTCCTCACTTTCTTTCCCCGTCTCGCTCACCTGTGCTCCCCGCTTCTCCCTCCTCGCGGACGCTTCCTCTTCGCTGCCGCTGCCTTCTCCGGCCACCAACACGACCGACGCCGGCTGGAAAGACCGGCGCCGGCCATCCCTCATCCCTCTCTGTCTCGCTCTCTCCCTCCCTCACGCTCTCGCTATCTTCCTTTCTTTCTCTTACCCGCATTCCGCTTCCCTGCGTCCCGGTTCCTCTGCCGCGGCCACCTAGCAACCAACCCCAGCCGCAGCAGCCAGCTGGAGTTAGTCGCCGACCACGCCTGGTGGTCGCCGATGCAGCCGCTGCGCCCACCACCCCTTCTCGTTCTTCTTGACTCCTCCTCTCCGAATTTGAAGGTAAAACACTAAACCCTAAATTATCAAGTCCCTTATTTATTTAAGTAATTGTAATTGTAAATTGAAGTATATGATTTAGAAATATGTTGTTGAGTGAATTTGAAGATCGATTTTGAGAAACTCGAATTGGTGTAGATGGTTGAGTTGTGGCATTTTGATGGATTGATGGCGTATGAATGTGAACGAATGTGATTCCTTTTGGGAAATTATGATTTAGTGGATGAGGATAGGGATGTCTTGTTATAAAAACTGAGTAATTTGATGGATTTGTTGTATTTTGGGAATGATTATATTGATCAAACGAAAGGGGAATATGTATGTAGAACTTAAAATCAATGATGTGAAAATGTAGAGGTGTGTTGAAAACTTGGAGCATTAAGTTTGCCTAATTGTGATTGTCAATGTGAATTTTGTTGTGAGAATAATGCTCATGACCTTAAATTGGGATATGTATGAATTTTGAGCAATTTGGTTAATTATGAAGCCTTCCTATGGAAAGGCATTGATAGATTGAATAATCACTTAGCTATGGGTTTGAATTCGATAAATGAGGAATAAAGAAATTACGATTAGGGATAAAGATCGAAAGATAAGTTGAGCTTGGCAAATTAATCGGGTTAGTTGCATCAAATAATAATAATAATAATAATAATAATAATAATAATAATAATAATAATAATAATAATAATAATAATAATAATAATAATAATGATAATATTAATGACAACAACAATGTGGGTAATAATAATAAGAATTATTAAGAGCATGTTTCACATCTTTTTAATAAACATAATAAAGATGAGTGATTGATTATACATGTATATATATATATATACATCTTTTCAATTCACGCCAACAAATGAACTGAATTACATAAATAACATTAGTTATTTGATTAGCTTAATCGGCTTCTTTAATTAATAGACATTGTTGTCCATGATCGAAACGTAATTAATGCAGTGAAGTTATGTAAGAGAAACGTAGTTTACTCGATTGCGTAACAAATATAGAAGATGAAGTAAGTCGTCAATGCTTAGATAAATTGAAGTATTAAAACTCAAGAAAAACATTATTAACAATGGAAATCTATTTGAAACGGAACTAAGGCCACTTCGATTGCTTGGATAGTTGGTAATTTAGATTTTTATAAAAGGGGAGAAAACAAACATTCTCATTCGAGTACGTTCATTGCCTGTACCCTCGAAAATTCACGTATTTCAGCAAATCTCAACATTTCTTATATAAATAACTAATAATGAATCATTTGCAAATCAAGTTTTGTCACCTAATTAAGTGGTCTCCGCTCAATTATCAATTATCGGGGCTTATGCCCTCCAATTCCACTCGCGCGGCGTCAACTCGGGTTCTCGGTCGGCCCGGGGTGTGCACCTATTCAAAGATCGTATCAATTATCAAGGGGTTCCACTTTCGGATAATAACCTAGCAAGCAAGTTTTACTCATATTCTCTCCCCTAATTTCAAACTAAAACGAATTGAAATGCGCGCGCTCAATCAATGTGTTTTAAAGTTATTTGACTCGTGCAGGAATGTTCGTATCGAGTTTCGACTCATTTTTCTAATTATTTTGATGTTTTTGTTTTTAGGAAAAGCATCCGTGAACAACCCTTCACCTAAGAAGCCCGACGGGAGCAAGCCTTAGCCGGATACTTCATTGTCATTGTTCCGTGATGGGTTAGATGCTCACTGTGATTCTCATCCTTGCTAATTTTGGGTTTGACCTTGGGATGTAATTAAATATTGCGTATTTCCTATCGCAGATCTGCTGTATTGGCCGCTAATATATGTAAATATGTAGCATAACCGTACTTTGGGATTGGTTTACTTAAGTAGTCGGCATGACACCCTGCGATGTAGCATTTAATGTTTCCCGACTTATCGAAGCATAACTAATAGACACTCGGTTATTATGGTATTTTAATTCAGCCTTGTCCTTTTGTTAGGGCGACGGTAACGCCTCCAATTGTTAACTTCCGCTGCGACCTTACCTAATATTCTCAAATTAGGGAATTATTAAGAAATGGTAACTTGGGGCGTTACATAAGGCATAGTAATAACCATTGGTAGAATGAGGGTTATGCCCTCTATTTATAGAGGAAAGACAAAATGACCTAAAGGGCACTCAAGTAGCCATCCAAAATGCGGAAATAAACCGGCCAAAAAATTAGAAAAACCGGACCAAATTGCCATGAATAGGAAATCCCGTGGAACAGTCGGGATGCATGGCGCCGGTCTCCAACAATGTCGTACGGGTGTTTCTTAGGTTCACGTGCTTCATTTGGACGTTGGGACCAAACACAATGTTTTGGCAAGAAAATGCTGAAAAACGCGGCACTGGTCAAAACGGTGTCATATGGTCGCTTCGGGTTCCATGCTTTAGTTGGTCGCTGAGTGAAAAAGTAAAACGCTGCATTTTTCCCAATACGAAGGTGACCGGCGCCGGCCTTGTCGGCTTTCCATTTTTGGCGGGTTTTATTTTTGGTGCGGGTTTGGGTTTCCTGGTTGGGCTCGATCCGGACTTGGTCCGCCCGAAACAAAATGGGTTTATAGGCCAACCTAAAGTAAAGAAAGTTTACTTTTGCGGTGCTAAGAGTTTCTTTGTGGTTTATTGGCTTCGTCACGCCGATTAGACTCCAACCATGATCCGAATCCACAACAGACCGAGATTTTATCAACGAGCTAATAAAATAAATAACAAGAGAAGGGATGACACTTTTTAGGTGTCTACACTTAGAAGTGAGTGCGGTATTGAGGAGGAGACAACAGAGATAGAGAACCTTTACTATGAGGTATTAGGTGGATGGAGTAAAAAAATCAACCATCTACGAATTTGATAATTGCGCGACAATATTCTATGAGTAACCTACGGCCTCCACATCCTCTACAAGTTTTACCTACAATTTTTTGACCTATTCTCAACTACAATTACAACTTAAAAAAATCAACCTATGAACAATTTGGATGAGCAAAGAAAACTCATTGAGAGTCGACAAAATGCCATGGAAGAAGCAATGAAACTCATCCAAAACCTCAAATCAAAAGTTGACATGATCTCTCGGTTCTAAGTAATTTCTTAGCATTGTTTGTATGTTGAACTAATTTAACTTATTTCGTAACTAATTTCTTAACATGGTTGGTATGTAGAACTTTGAAGAGGTTTGTTTTATGAACTTATTGCTTGACTTATAACTCGCTTGTGAATGATAGTTGCTTTTATGAATAGTTGGTGGTTTGTATATTTGTGTATGAGTGTAATATGTATCGGCAGATGAAGCAAAATGTATATAAATATACATGAAATATATGTAAAAAGAGAATGCTGAAAATAGCGGAAACTATTGTTCAACTTTGTATTTTTTTGTATTTTGGTCGTTGAAACCGAGTTTCTTTGATTTTATGCATTTTTCTTTTTTTGGATAACTTTGGTTTCTTTTTTTGTTTGATTTTTAGGAAACTTTATTGGTTTCCCTTGTTTTAGGTTTAGGGTTTGGTATTTAGGGTTTAGGGTATGAGGTTTAGGGTTTAGGGTTTGGGGTTTAGGGTATGAGATTTAGGGTTTGGGGTTTAGAGTTTAGGGTTTAGGGTATGGAGTTTAGGATTTAGGGTTTAGATTTTAGGGTTTAGGGTATGGGGTTTAGGGTTTAGGGTTTAGGAAAAGATTATTAATTTCCTTCCTACCAAACAAATGGAAAATGAATTTTTGAAAAATTATTTTTCATTCTACCAAACAAAGGAAAATGTATGTGAAAAATATTTTCAAGAAAAATCATTTTTCCATGAAAAATAATTTTTCGGGTAAATGATTTTAGCCCCAACCAAACACACCCTAAGGAAAAATTTAGTGTTGGAATTTAACGTCGGATCAAAATCTAATGTCTGTTTGAGTCGAAAAATCGACTAAATTTTCTCTTATTCAACGCTAAAGTGTAGTTTTGGGTTCAAAAATTATCGGTGAAATTTAGCGTTGGATCCTAATCCGATGCTATTAGTGTCGGAATCATTCGATGCTAAATTGAGACAATTCGAAACATCTAATTCTCATTCGATGCCATTTAGAATCGGATACTAGCCGATGCTAAATCCGACTCTAAATAGAGTCGGATACAATATTCGACGCTAAAAAATTTAGCATCAACGTGTTTAGCATTAGTCGTTTATCCGACACTAATCCGACGTTAAACTGGATTAGCGTCGATTTTTTGGTTCGGCGTAAGATTTTATCCGATGGTAATCTGCGAGTTTCATCGTAGTGTAAATAAAGATTTATACCACAAGTATATGGAACAATTAAAATTCATCCACAACTAAATTGAGCCAAATCCCAATCGTTCAACTTAATTTTTGATGATGAACTTGCATGATGTCATATTCGTTTTAACTTTAGTTTACAACATTAAGTTGCTTACAATTTTTTAAAATTGACCTTATAACTCCTTACAAGTTAAATTTAGTGAGTGTTTGGACTAAATTTTAAAAGTATTTTTGGATTCTAAACACCGAAATTAGGCCAAACACTTACTTTTTAAAAATAAAACTGTTTTTCAAAAATAATTTTGGAAAAAAACTACCCAAAAACGAAACAACAATATACTATTTCGTGTCTAATTTTTCAAAAAAACTCTCTAACAACCACTGACAACTATATTATTTATCTCTCTCCTCTCTCTCTTTTCCTGTTAATCTCTCCTTTATATTTCTTTCTCTCTGCTCTTCTTTCTCTCTCTGTTGTTTTGTTTTATGCCTATGTCCTCTTTCTTTGTCTTTCTAAAAATATTGGTCAAATAAATTAATTATTTTAAAAATATTTATATAAAATTTAGGCTAAATATTTTAATTTTTCTTCAAAAATAATTTTTAGAAAAATACTTTTAAAAACAAAAATAATTTTTTAAAAATTAGACCAAATATGCTCTTACTCCTTATAATTCCTCCTTGCAAATTAAAAGAATAGTCATAGCATTGCAAAAATATAGAAAGATTTTTTTGTCAAATTTGCTTGTCATTCTAAGCAAATATAAGTTCTAAACTAACCCTAACTTTTTCCTTTTTCTTTCGCGCCCCAACCCCCTCCATTTCCTTAACCTACAAACTGAAAATTTATTTTGTTTATTAGTTTCTTTTCATCCATCCATTCATCCATCTATCTTTCCAAGGACCCAAAAAACATAATTTCATTTCTTCTAGCCTTGAAAAAACAGATAGAATCTAAAACCACCCCATTTACATCCTTACCCCCACCAAGTGATGGAAATTGTTGCAAATAGGTGATCATGTGATGTAGAAGCATGCATCTAATTGTCAAACAAATCTTATCCAACACAAGAGAAAGTTAGCAATTTGGACTCTAAAATGACAAATCTCCATTGGGCCGTTACTTTCAAACTTTTTATTTTATTTTTCAATTTTAATAATTATTTTTTGACGTCTTCAGCGCATCACATCGCATCTCACACAATAAAATTCTAAATTCTGAATTATAAAATCCTGAAATTTCAATAAAATCCTTCCAACTACTCCCAATCCCAACCCCACTAGTCTCTCTATTTAAAACCCTCTTTTTTCTCCCTTGTTCTTCGGCGGCGAAGTGTTTGTGTGAGAGTAGCAACTTCACCTAAAAACCCCACTAGCATACCTTCCTTGGTTATTTCCTCCATAGCGCTTCTCTCTTCTTGCTCTCATCGATCATGGGTTTCGAGAAGATCAAGGTCGCCAACCCCATCGTGGAGATGGATGGTAATCTTCTATCAGGATCTGACCTTTTTTGAATTTTCTTTTTCTTTTCCTCTGTTCATTTGATTGATACCTTGCTCGATGATTTTTAGCTTGCGGGTCATTCTCATTTGATCTTTTCTATGTTGGGTTTGCTTATTTTTTATATGTAGATCTGTTAGAGATTAAAGTTGATTGTCATCCTAAAAACTTTTCTATGACATTGATCATCTGATGCAATGAAAGAATGTATGTTCTTAGTGGCCATTTTATTGGATGACGGCATAGTGATAAATCCTGCTATAGATCCTACTGTTGGGAGGTCGAGATCTACATAACACATTCTCTGACATGCATGACCATGGGATTTGTGACTTATATGCTCAGTTTTCCAGTTGATCATGCATTTGAGTTATATATAAGATAGATGGCGATTTATTCTGGCGTCGAAATGATATTTCTAGTGTCATTGCCTGGTTTTGATTTGTACATCATTTTGGGTACCTAAAGATGAATCTGTTTTACCTATTTGGCTTGATAGGGGCAGTTGGTTGTTTGTGATCATTCATTTCTACTATCAAGAGTATCATCTTTCTGTTTGATTGCCTTCCTTGAATTTCTTTTTTCTCATTTGGGTTTGTAGTGAGGATTAAACTTGATTATAATAAGGCTGAATACATGCAATTGTTGCTGATATTTTGTAATATACAAGTTGGGGAAGGAAGCTATCCCATCAACTAGGCCAATGAAACACCATCTTTTTAAGCTCGTGTAATTTGATTATCAACTGCATTTTAATCAAGAAAACATGTCAATAAATAGATCTAATGATACTTTCACCTCTGGTCCATCCCTTTTTCCTTTTGTCTTTTGGTCATTGATAGACATAGATTGCTGAATCTCCAGTGTATGGAGCTCCATAAAATTTTCAAATCAGCTGCACCTATCAAAAATACACATCAATTGATGGATCTAATGACGCATGCACTCCCCCAGTCCTGTTTTATTACCTGGTCTTGAATTATACTTGCATTGGAGTTCAATCTTTCATTGACAATTTGTTTTACCTTGTGATCTATGAGAAATATATAAATCTTTCCAAACTTCTGTCTCAGGTGATGAAATGACTCGTGTTATCTGGAAGATGATAAAGGAGAAGGTGTTTATCTGCTATCCACGTTTATTGTTTATTTATTATTCATTTGCAACATTTTGGCTTTCTGCATTGTGCTCACTATCTCTGGTAACTTTTCATAGCTTATATTCCCATTTTTGGAGCTCGATATCAAATATTATGATCTTGGCCTTCCCCACCGTGATGCCACTGATGACAGAGTTACTGTTGAAAGTGCAGAAGCAACCTTGAAGTAAGTTTTTCTTTCTTTTCTCTTGCTTTTCATTTCAGCAAAAGTTTGCTCTGTGGCACTATGTTACTTGGACTCGGCCATACTCATGCTAAAGTGTCAAGTGTCCTCATGTCAGACTCAGCAAATTTTTATTTTTTTTTTTACATTTTGGTCTAAAATCAAGTGTCGAGTGACATGGGTACTTGAGGCGAATTGAAGAGTTCAAGTAACAGAGCTCTGGCATAATTATATTATTCTTTTCTCTGCTGTTCATAATGATGGATTACCAAAAAGAGAAATTAAACAGGAAGGAGCAATTTTGTTCTTCCAGTTTTTTCACCATCTATTGAGTCTGGGGTTTCTTTTATTTGTTTTTTTTTACCCTTTAATTGTCAAATGCATATTAAGAACTATGGGTTTTTAATTTGTAGGTACAACGTGGCAATCAAGTGTGCCACTATTACACCAGGTATCTGCTTTGTTCATTAGAGTTTTCATGAACTCCTCTTTATCCTGTTGATCTTGTGTGTTAATAAATTATTTTTATTTGTTGACAGACGAAGCCCGTGTGAAAGAGTTTAACTTGAAACAGATGTGGAGGAGCCCAAATGGGACAATCAGAAACATTCTGAATGGTATCTGTTTCATAACGTCTCCTGCTAATGCATTGTAGTGTTATTTTTCTCTTTTATTAAATGATGTTTTTCAAATTGACCTGGCATCATCTGCTGTAGGTACTGTCTTCAGAGAACCAATCCTTTGCAAGAACATTCCTAGGCTTGTTCCTGGTTGGACAAAGCCTATATGCATTGGAAGACATGCATTTGGAGACCAGTACAAGGCAACTGACACTGTCATTAAGGGAGCTGGAACGCTCAAACTAGTATTTGGTTAGCCTCTCTTTGTGTTAATATACCTAGAATGAAATTCAGTTAAATGCATGTAAAAGTATGTGCTTCCTCTTTCTCGTTGTCTCTTTGTGGTGAATGGACATGCATTTGTACTGACTGAATTCAGAATTTGTATGAAATCTGTGATTGCTACATTTATGTTTGATGAAGTTGATTTATAATGTCCTGATTTACAATTTCCCTAGCTGATTCACAATTTTTTCACGTGCATTTTTTTGCAGTACCTGAAGGCAAGGATGAGAAAACAGAAATGGAGGTTTACAAATTCACTGGAAATGGTGGAGTTGCTTTGGGCATGTACAACACTGATGAGGTTTATTCCTTATATTGGCTTCTTAAGTTATATTGAAGAGTTCACTGTCCTATTTTTTATTTATGATGTCTTTTTCTCTTTTCTTTTAATGACAACAGTCAATTACTGCATTTGCTGAGGCTTCAATGAACATGGCCTATGAGAAAAAGTGGCCACTCTATCTTAGCACAAAGAACACCATTCTAAAGAAATATGACGGGAGGTATGGAGAGTAATTTTTTATATTCTCACCTCATTTGAATTTATTCAATACCTGCAATATTTTGACAAAACTCTTTCAACTTTTTCCTCGTCCTTCTGTTGTGTGAAGATTCAAGGACATATTCCAAGAGGTTTATGAAAGCAAATGGAAGTCAAAATATGAGGAAGCTGGAATATGGTGCGCAGTGGAGCTGCATTCTGTACCGTGCATAACCTATTGCTATCTTATGTAGTGAATTCCAGTTAAGCTAACTTTTTATGTGGTATTGGTAGGTATGAACACCGTCTCATTGATGATATGGTTGCTTATGCTCTCAAGAGCGAAGGCGGTTATGTCTGGGCATGCAAAAACTATGATGGAGATGTGCAGAGTGATTTCTTAGCTCAAGGTTTGTCTAGGATCTTGCAAATTATCTTCTGAAAAAATAGATATCTGTTTCTCCTAAGGGATTTGTGCGTTTGTTTGACTTGACATTCCTTTTCAAATTAATTTAGGATTTGGATCTTTGGGATTGATGACTTCAGTATTGGTATGTATTCTTTCTTTGTCATCTTTCTGTCTTGGTGAAATTTCCTTTACTGTGATTATATAGCTCATTAGAGACATTTTGGGCGTTATTCATTGAGCCACACACTACTGTTCAGATTTGAGATTGCTGGGAGGTGAAGGTCTTAATTGGAGAGAGGCCTTTCCTTTCTTTTGCAATTCTCCTTTTTAAAAATAAAAAATCCCCTTCCTGTTTGGTGCTGAGTGGAGGAGAAAACCACTTTTCTTGACATTTTTCCCTTTGCAAAGGCTTAAAGCTAGACATTTCTATATTAGTAGAGGTCAATTGTTGCTGAGGGTGTGCGGTGATAAAATTAAAGCATCACTATGTCTTTATCTGAATCAACGGTTGTTACCTTTGATAGTCTACTGTGACCAGTCTATTCCTATATATTTTTTCGAAAGGTAAGATCTATTAATTTTGAAACAGACCCATTGATGTTTTAAATATAATTGAAAAGGCTAGCATGCAAACAGCTGAAGGACCACAAAACATTGGTTGATGGAATAACAGGTTGAAAAATTTTCAGTCAGGCACTATATTGTTGTCGAATCTCCACTCTGATTTTTGAAGGTCATCAGTGAACTTGTCCTATAATGTAATGACCCTTCAAAACATATGCGTGTCGTTGGGTAAAGTTTTTGAGTTGAGCTCTGTAGAGAGGAGCAGAAAAGTTTGCCCTTGGATATGCCTAAGAGGGCAGAGTAGGGAAGAGTATTTGAATATACTGACATGTACTCTCTTCAGATCTGTCCTGATGGCAAGACTATTGAAGCTGAAGCTGCTCATGGAACAGTAACACGCCATTACAGAGTTCACCAGAAGGGAGGTGAAACCAGTACTAACAGTATTGCCTCGATTTTTGCTTGGACTCGTGGGCTTGCTCACCGGTATGCTAACAAGCTTGCTCAGATAGAAGCACCTTTGCTTTTTCTTCATCAATCAGGCATTGAGAGCGAATTTATTCCTTGACAGGGCTAAGTTGGACAACAATGAGAAACTCTTGGAGTTCACAAAGAAATTGGAAGAAGCCTGCATTGGTACTGTAGAATCAGGGAAGATGACCAAGGATCTTGCACTTATCATTCATGGATCCAAGTGGGTGGCTCTCCTATCTTTTTTGTTTTATTTTTTTTTGGTTGCTAGTGTTGAAGTCTTGCAGCCTAATAATGTATTCTGTCATAATGATACAGGCTTTCAAGGGATACATATTTGAACACAGAAGAGTTCATAGATGCTGTGGCCAAGGAGCTTAAAGCAAGACTCTAAACTCAGCTGTGAGTGAATCTATAGCTTTCATGTGCTTAATCTTTTTGTATCTTAATCAATTATTTGGTATTGGCCACGAACTTAGATTTATTCTCCCATAAGTGGCTTGTATACTGCTAGTACAAATTGTACTAGGAGAGGTTATGGAAACACAACTCTATCATCCAACTCTTGCTGGTATTTTGTGATTAGTTGTGTTTTGTGGTGGTGTCAATTATTAATTCTGTTGCAATTGTGCATGTTGGTTTAAAATAAGGTGCGAAGGGTCTAATAACCATTTTGAAACTTGAGTGTCCATCTCAGCACAATAGGGGCGAAAATAAAGTGTAGACTTTGTGGTTCTTCAGAAAAAAGAAAGTGTAGACTTGAGGATCTCTTCTCGCCATCATTCATTTGTTCCTTTCTGTTCTTCGGGTTTATATGTTTGTGTGGATGCTCCAATATATTCTACCATTGAAGATTGTTATTTTTGTTTTTCTTGGTATCCCAAACAAATTTCTCTCGAAATCAAGGGTTGCGTAGGAGAAGTTGGATATCTATGCGACTTGTTTCTTATCTGCAATGTACGTAGTTGCAAATATATCATTGTTTTGTGCATAATTTCAGTTGTTTTGGCCAATTCTTTTTAATGTTTGATGCCATTGATTTCAGGTGTCATTCATCCTGTTTAGAACTCGTGGACCTTCATGAATTACCAGAAAACGGTGAAACGAGAGAGAAACAAGCTTGATGTTAGTCTCGATAACCAGAAGCTAGCTTGGCATCAATTTTGTTAACCCTGGTTTCCCTTTGATATTTAACATTATTTATTGGTTTCAATTCTCAAAGGGGTTTGTTCTTTACAGATTCTGCTGATTTCATGTATCTTGAAACCTTTGTTGCTTGATTTGTATTTTTCCTGGTCTATATTAGTCTCGTTTTCCTGGGGTTTTCACCTTATCTGCATGGTACCTTTTGTTATCAAGCACAGTGGTAAACGTTTTCTGATTTGTTGCTAGTTTTGACTCGGAAAAGGCCAGGTATCTGGTGCTTGCCAAATTTTAAGTATAGCTATAAGATTTTCAAATATTTATGTTGGAACTTGATTTCTAAGTTTTTCAAGGCCACGCTCTGCTATAGAGGTTGAAGTAGTGAAGCCACCAAGTGCTTTGAAAGTAGCTTTTGAGAACCTTTATCTAGTGGTTGAATTTACAATTCAAAACATATTTATTATAAATTACATATTAGTCGGTAATAGCTAATTACTAATGAAGCAACTAACCATTAATAAAATAGCTAACATATTTTAAAAAGACTAGTAGTAAGTAAACCAATATCTTTCTGAAAACAACCATTATAACGTTTGTGGGTCTTTGTAATGTGGGCAAACAAAGCAACAAGTGTCGGTGCAGTTACGAAACATTCCTCTGTTGCCCTACTTACAAACAATTGGAGGGTTCTTTCTTTTTCTTTGTTCATTCTAATTTTTTTAATTATTAACTAGCTTTATCTCTTTATGGATCAACATTTTTATAAAATAGAGGCTCAAAGGTTTTTTTTTTTTAAAAAATATTACATTTAGGGAACTTCTCTTTGTCTATTCTTTTGACAGTCAGTGAGCAATATAATATTTGAAGTTGAAATAAAAAATAACAGTAGAAAATAAAAATATAAGAGAAACCAACTACTAAAAGTTAGGTATTATTAAACATACTCTTTTAACAAATTTGTTACTTTTTCTTAAATTAGTTTACATACTATAACCATAAGTAGTAATGTGGTACTAATACATATATCTTATTTTTCCGTTGTTGATAAAAAAAATACACATATCATATTTTCTTAAAGTATTTCGAGTTAGCTAGAATCTAGATGAAACCGACTTAACCAAACTAATCCAAACTAAATAATCGAAAGCACTAATGTGAATTCATACTCTATGATGACACTAAAAGTAAAAATTGACCTAAATCGAAGTGAACGGAATGCGATTCAAATAATTTTTTCTAAATCTCTTTTTTTTTTATAGAACAAATTTATTGAATAAAAGATGAAATGATACAAAATCAATACAAAATGGATATAACCTAACTCAAAACCAAAATCTATCAAATTTTGATAATCTGACAATAAACTGACCCGAAACATAATCAATTAAGCCATTTGTAGTAGGTCTTCTACCCCCGTTTAGGTGCCAGTCTATTAAAACGCGGTGGTTGCATGCAGAAGGTTTATGAAAGCGGGCGGTGTGAATAGGCTGCGGGTTCCAAGTTCGGACGCGTATATCGCCTGTTTTATTAACTCAAAAGCTTATTTCTCCTATTTTCTAATTTTTGGCCTCCAATTTTTCTAATTAATTAATTAAAGCACTCAACTTTCTCGATCTGCTTTTCTCTGTCTCTCTGTCTCTCTCTCTCTCTCTCTCTCCACAAACGCTGCTCCTGATCGCGGCTCGCCCACGCCCTGTCGACGCTCACACGCCGCTCGCCGCCGCCGATCAGTCGCACACCACCACCACATTCCAAGGTACAAACCCTAATTCTACTTCTAGGTCTTTAGATTCAATTTCAGCCTTTGTTTGTCAATTTTCAATCATTGTGATGGATTCAGAAGCTGGAATTAAATGGATTGTATAACCCTGTTTATCGGAGATTTTGATTGATTTTTTATTAATTCAAGTATAAGTATGATCCAAAGTAAGAATATAATTAGGATTCTTGAGTATAATTCACTAAGATTAAAAAGAAATCATGAAATTGAAGAAAATTGTCCGACTTAATTGAACTCCTCTCGTGAAAGTCTTGGATCTGCCACTGATTATTTCTTCAATTTTTGGAAACAGAGAGAGAGAGAGAGAGGGACAAAGCTATGAAGATCACAGCGATTCTGGTTCTTCGTTGCAATCCCGGGGATGAAAATCCCGTAATTTTAGCAAATGCTACCGATGTCAGCCATTTTGGGTACTTTCAGAGATCGAGTGTCCGTGAATTCATCGTCTTTGTCTCCCGCACCGTAGCTAAACGCACTCAACCGAGCCAACGCCAAACGGTCCAACATGAAGGTTTGTTAGTTGGCTGTTTTTCATTTATGGTTTTTTGATTGTTCCAATATTTCATTGTAGTTGTGCTCAATCTGTTCCCCACCCCTTTTGTGTTCGTTTGTGAACCTATTTGTTCCTCGATTTTTGCATTATGCTATTTTAGGGGCATTTGATTTTGATTGTTGAGGGATATGTTTTTGTGGTATTTATGCTTTTATGGGGTGACATTTAATATTATTTGAAGTTATTAATGTAGATGAGAAATAGTAGAGGACATTGTGATATTTGAGAGGAACAGCATTGCCTACATGTGATTGGAAACTGTAGTGCCGGTAATGTTCTTCTATGTGATGAGTGCCATGAATTTCTTTTTCATATAACTCTCTAGTTGTGTCACGTCAGCCAAGCCATTTGAGGGATTTTGGGGGAGGGCTGAGATGTAGGTAGCCTTACCTGTATAAGGACATGCAGAAAACCTGCTTTATGGCCATAGATTATAAAAGCATTGATTACCTACTACTGCATAACCTATAACTAGAAGTAAAGGCGAGTTCTTTGAGATACTCAACTCAGTCCTCTACTCTATAATCAAACGTGAAAAAGTCATGCAATAGTGGTTCTTTTAACTCCATTGGAAGTTGGTGCTTCCAGTTTGTTTTTATGTTTTAGGGAAAATAATAGCCAAAACACAAAGTTAAATGTGTATATCTTATTTCGATTATTTGCCACCAATTTGTTGGTTTCCACAATGTAATCTTTATGTTTTCTTTTTGCACAGAATACAAGGTGCATTCTTACAACAGGGGGGTCTCTGTGCGCTAGGATTTATGGATGACCACTATCCTGTTCGAAGTGCATTTTCACTGCTCAACCAGGTGAAATTGCTCGATACATTTTTATGTTATATTTACATTTTTTACATTGTATTATGCATGTTTTGTTTGAGTAGATAACTTATTGAGATGATGGCTCTGATCCTGTCTTTCTCCCTTAGTGAAATCTGAGCCTTGGACATTAGCACTGCAATTAGTGTTTTGTTAACTGATCGTCATTGATCAATTCCGACCATTCTTTTATAAGTGCTTTAATCCGACTAAATTGGTGTGAGGAGTTCTGTCACTTCGTGAAAGTTATAATTATAAGAGTGTTGGAATTGTGAAGTTGTTATGCGTTTCTATAGATTAGAGTAGGGTGCTGGTGCATAATCCACTTCATTCTGTGGATGGATATTGATTTGGCATGCTTTCCAGGTGTTGGATGAATATCAGAAAAACTTTGGTGATTCGTGGAAGACTGTTACATCAGACTCCACGCAACCATGGCCTTACTTGGAGGAAGCCTTGACCAAGTTTCAGGTACTTCTGCAGTCTTAGCAACTCAAGTTATTAATCCATCTGTTTACCCAAAAATAATCCTGTCTATTTCTTTTTCATATGTTCTGATTTTGGAATAATTAATGTCTAATTATGCTGACAAATTCTATTGAATTCAATCAATAGGACCCTGCTCAAGCTGATAAGCTACTGAAAATCCAAAGGGAACTGGATGAAACCAAAATTATTCTTGTAAGATTATTCATTACCTAGCTCCCCCTTTAGATTACTTGGAAAAATTTTGCATCTGTATTGCTTGCTATTCGAATCAGCTTGTCTAATCTATACAAATTATTGGTAGCTTGCACGTTCTATGACACGTTCTATCCATTGGTATACCATTGTAAAACGCATATCAGACACTAATAACTTGAGACACTTGTCATATGTCGCATACGAGAACTACTAAAAAATTGCAAAATGAATGACTCTCAAGGGGCATGCAATTACCGAAGATGCATAAATCTACACACTTGACCCATTTTCTACACCTTACTTGTGCTCGCAACCCCTGCCACTTCCATTAGTAACAGTGCAACAGTCGAATCACTGCGCTGCCTGTTGCATCATCTTCCCTCTTTTTAACTTTTTGACGTTGTTTAACTCATGTTAATGGAAACAAAAGGAAACACAAGATTATGATTATGAGATAAAATCTATTTGTTCGAAATTCTAATTCTAATTTGATATTTCTTTTTCTGATTAGGTATCTTCATGTAGGGATATTTTATTTGCAAGTAGATGTAGCTTATAAATGCCACTTATTCTAGTTTAGATATTTCTAGGGAGTTGGCTATGGAATAAAATTGACTTATGTTTGATGAGGGCCCTAATTTCTATCAATTTGGTATCAAATTGGGTGGGTTCTATGCCAACAAGGCCAGTTTTGATATTGCACCTCTCACAATGATTGTAGAGTCATTGCCTTTGCATTACAACCCACTGCACATGACCCTTCACCAACAATCTTGGCCACTATTCTGGCTACCAATCTCTTGCAGAACAGTCTTTCATTTTAGTGGCCCATACCAAAACGCCACAAATCTATATTGATGTATCCAAGTGCAAGAAGAAGTGAGGAGGCAGAAAATTGGACAAAGGACCCACCGAGAAAAAGAGATTGCCCGAGATGAGCAGTCTTGGGAGATTTAAAGTGGGGGAAAAAGGGGACAAGTGGGGATGCTGAAATTTGGTGGAGAGATAGTAGAGAGGTTGTAGTTGGTGAGGGGAAAAGTGGGGAGTATCCAAGATGAGGGGGAAAAGTGAGGGAGTCCCAAAGTCAGCCCATACCATAAGTGAGACCTATGTTGAGCAATATTGGGATTGTTGAGGTGGGGGCTAGGGGATGGAATTTGGGATGAAATTGAGTAGTGGGGCAGAAGGTTGATAATGGTTGAAGAGGAGAAAAGATAGGGAAGAATGGACAAGTGGAATAAAATAGGGGAGATGATCATCCCAAGGGACCGGATAGACTAATCACGCAAGTATAAGACACCACCTAAAATTGATTAGGGCTCTTAAGCAAGCTTAGAGATAAGACACACCACCCTAAGCAAGTTTAAGACTCTTTGATCACCACTTAGTTAGTCAAACTAAGATAAGCAAAAGAGATTTTGGATGCGAGGAGCATAGCTCAACTCATTCATAAATTCAGCAAAGTTCGCTTTACAAAACCAAGGCTTAACATATAGTGCCTTGAGTTCTAGGTTTAAGCATCCAATCTAATAGCCTTAAGGCCTTACAATTGATCGCACTCAGCCAAAACCAGAAATAAACAATAAAACAACATAAAAGCAAGCTAAGTATGAATTGAAAGGGACAACTAATAATGTCACTTTCAATTGTTATCAGCACATGTTGCGCACCTTCAAAGCCTCATATCTCCCGACTCCTAGCTCCAAATTCCGTGAAAAAGGTATGGTTGGAAAGTCGAGCAAGTCAAATTTCCAACCATATATCATTTGTTGACTTTGGCCCAGTAGATCAAAAGTTATGACTCTTATAAGGTGCAAAGTTGGTTGTGCAAAACTGACTAGCTTTGTAGGTTGACTTATTTCCTTATTATCTCCGGCTTAACTCCTAAGACCCTTTTAAGCCTAATTAGGCGACATATAGAGGGTCTTCAAAATGTGGATTCGGGCTCCAAATCCCTTCTACGCTGGACTGATTGAGCAAACAAGATGGATCTTGTTCGGCCGCGTTTGAGCCAAATTAAGGGCTAGCACATCTTGGACCTTTTCTACCAATCCTTGGGATCTTGGGGCTGAGTGAATCCTCCTTTTGCAAGCATAGCCAATGGTGACTCAAGTGGTGGCGGGATCTCCATCATATGTGGTAGTAATCTCACACCGATGATGTGTGGGATATTAGGACTTAGGAGTTAAATCCCTGTTTCTAGAAGAACTATACTGTAGGAATTCCTTGTGTAATAATTTATAAATTCACATGGTTTGGTCCTTGAGATTGTATTACTGGTACTTAAGTTATTAATAAACTTCGAACATAGCATTATTGTATAACTGTTCATGATAGTCTAACCTTAGCATATTTCAAGATTTGATGTGCCAATATCCATTGTCCTATTGCCCTAGGAGGCTATTTTTTCTCCCCTCAAAAGAATTTTGTACATGAAGATCTCTGTAGGTAAGATGTTGAGTTTGGAAGAGGATACTTGTCGGTTTTCAACTAGAAAAGGAGAAGATGGAGCTTTCAATTGATAAAGTCAGAAACTAACACCAAAAACATGAGCTCACAATTGAAGATTCTAGCAGCTTGGAGGTTGTTTTGCATTTTGTAAAGTTCTGGTTATAGTTGCAACTTCCGAAGTGTTGGAGGAAATAAGATGATGTTGATTGTCATGAGGAGATATCGGAAGAAATTCAGGATGTAATTCAAGGTGTACTAGGTAGTTATTGATCTTGAAGAAAAGGAGCTTAAGCTTCTTAATGACTCTTCCGCATATAAGGTGGATCCTCACTTGAAATCTTCCATTGTTAGCTATGCATTCGTACTTTAATCTAGAAACTCGATGTAGTTGAGAAACTACTTTCCTAAACTAGAAGAAAGGTAATCTTTTTAAGGCTTACAACCTTAAAGAAAATGTCAGCTACAATTGAACTTCTAAAATTGAAGTGATCTAAATTGCAATTTGCCCATTTTCTAGATGGCTAGAAAAGGCCAAATTTGGCAATTTTTTTGCTTGGATTATATTAGATTAAAAGCAAATTCCTCTTTGTATTGTCCTTGGCTTCCTTTATAGGAAGCAATACTAAATTTAGGGTCTAATAGAACTATTCTCTCGTGATTATCCAATTCAAAGGTAAGGTTGCAATATTTCCCCCCAACACCTAGGGATAGAAACAAAGCTGGGATTCCCCATTCTTGCCAGGGCCTCTACCATGGATAGGGAAAAATCCCCGTCCTGAACGGGGAACAGCGCGAGGATGTGGACGGGGACGGAGATTCCCTGTTCCCCGCCCCGCTCCCGATTTTTTTTCCGATACTTTTTGGGTTTTATATATTATATACCTGGGAAGGGCATTCTTGTAATATTACAAAGCCTTAAACCCTAGCTATAACCTAACTTATCACCCCCAATTTTCGAGGCCCCTCTTCTTTCCTCTCTCTCTCTCTCTCTCTCTCTCTCTCTCTCTCTAATCCTCTTGTTTGCAAACCCGAACATGGAACTCATATCTCTCCTTATCTCTCCTTCAAGATGTCAACCCGGCCACTCACTGCCGCTCACCGCCTTGTAGACCACCACCCGACCCCGCTAGTAGACCACAAACGACCGGCGGTCGATGCATGTCGCCGGTGTCCTGTAAGCACTAGAAGCGGTTCTGTTTTGATCTACTCTATGTTTTGTATCTCTCATGTGGTCGAACAAAGGTAGCAACAGAGGTTCTTGCCATGGTAGCGCCGCTTCATACCCTTCAAGATCAAGTCTGTTTTCATCTAACCCTAGTTCATTTTTCTTTTTTCCTTTTATTTTTCCCAATTTGTGGAGATTCAATTAGCTATTATCTACTTCTACCATAAATTGCAAGTGAAGAAGGATTGATTTTATGTGTTCATTTGCGCCTTTTGGACTTAAATTTTTCAATTTTGAACTTGGCTCGACATTTGTGCACGGGGATTGGGCCCCGCTGGTGTATGGAACGGGGTTGAGCTTCCTCCCCGGAGTGGGAACGGAGGCAGGGAGGGTATCCCGGGCCTACCCCCAACCCACCAGTTTTCATCCCTACAATACCACATAGGTGGAACTCTTGAGTGTGGAGATGGATTTTATTTCGATCAGGATCTTCTAATTTCCTCTTCTTGTCAATCTGTGGTTTCCTGTTCTATCAGTAATGGCTTGGGTTTGGAGCTCATGCAGTCTTATATAGTTTATCCCCCATCTCTTGACTTCAGAATTCGGGATGCTATTGAGATTTTTTAATTTTTTAGGAATAAGTATCATTTGGATTATTGAACAGATATGGAACCTTATGAGAGAAGAGGGCTTGGTGGAGATTTTGAACCTATGGTAATTGGCAAAAGGTCAGGGATCTGTGCTTAGGTGAATATTTCATCCTTCCTCTGCCGATCTGATTTGTGCTTCAGAATAGATGAGGGGATTGGTAAAAAGAGCAAGGACATAAGAGCAATAGACAATTGCAAGACCCAAATGACGTAGGCAGCTGCAGCATAACATTAGCTAGCTGTCTCAATGAGATAAGTTTAATTTCTCTCTACGTAGTGCTCTTCCTCCCCTTCCCTCCAGCTCCTGGCCTCTTTTGAGGTTTTCTTTGGCCAGCACTTCTAAGCTTCTGTTAGTAGTGGAAATATATTTATGCTTTAGCTTGTATGTTGATTGATACAACAGTGTGGACTGTAGAATGGGAGCCTAGCGAGCAGCCTACATTTCTTATTTCTATATTTAAAAATCATATATGATCCTTCACTTCTGAAATAGAAAGTATAATTAGTTAAATCTCCACCCTTTTTTTGGAGCATGTGCTTCATTGTGTACTATAGACTTTATAGTCCATCTTCTGATGTTTTATGTGCTGATTTAGGATTTCTGCTAAATTGTGCTTTTTAGCTTTGTTATTTCAAGCAAGTTGGATAGTGTACAACTTAAAAGTTGATGCATTTCAACCTGTTAAGTTATGAGTTTGCAGTCTTGCTGGAAATACTTAGGATATTGTAGAGGGTAACCTTGTTTGTGGGTAGCTACTTTTTATGACCAGTCCCAAAAAGTATGCCAATCTTTAACTCTAATAGTTCAAATGTTCAGTTGCACTTGATATTTGGGATTGTCTATGCTCTCTTTATCGCTGTGTGTGTGGAAGATTTAGTATTCTATATTAACCAAAATGAATGTACAAAGAAATTTTTGTACAAGGAATCTATTACCATCCCTCCTTGTTCCTTCAAATACAAAAGCTTCAACCACTTATCTTTCAATGTGCTCAGGAAATTTGTCCTTACTTTAAAGACTTTCCTAATTCTCTCTCTCCCAATATTCCACAAAATAACATGAAGAATTACCCTATAAAGCCTTCGCTGAACTTTCATTATGAAGGAACCCTCCCAAGCTACCATTTGAGCTCCAACCTGATGTACCTAGGAGCCTCAATGAGTGGGTGGATAGAAATTACCCGGTTAAAGTGATTTTGTGGAAAAGGAGGCAGAAAAGGTAAAGAGGTGGGGACGTGAAATTTGGAGGGAGGCAGTAGCTTAGATTAAAAAGCGCAAGGCGCAGAAAAGCCCACAGGGTCCTGGATGCTGTGGCGCGGGCTTCGAGGCGAAGGCGTAGGCTTTTCGGAGCGAGGTGCACTTTTAACATAAAAATGATTGAAATTCATTCCCAAACCCATATTTTTTGAGAACTAAGTAAGATGGCACATCAAAAAAGTGTTTTAGACAACAATTTAACTACTAAAAGCACCACATATAGTCTTAGGAACCACAATCTAACATTTAAATATCTCAAAACACACACGTAGAAGTATAAAACAAAACAATCAAGCATAGTCATAGAAAACAACACACAAAGCAAAGTACAATTATCAAATCACAATAATCAACACAATTCACTACGATTATCACAATAAAAACAATAAAATATAATCAACTTTATTTATATTATCTTGATTCTTGACCCAGTGACATGAAGTTAAAAATAACAGAAAGTCACCAAAAAAAAAAAAAGAAGGATCAACCACTGGGGAAAAAAAAAGAAACACAAAAAATGAATAAAAGGAACAACGCAGAAGAGCCCGAAACCAGAGGAAGAAAAAGGAAGAAAAAGAAGAGTAGAGCAGAAGAAGGAAGAGGAAGAAAAAGAAGAGTAGAGCAGAAGAAAGAAGAGGAAAAAGAAGAAGAAGAAGAAGGAAGAGAAAAGAATAAGAAGAAGAAGAAGAAGAAGAAGAAGAAGAGGAAAACAGAAGAAGAAAGGAGGAAAAAGGAAAACAAAAAGAAGGAGGAGCATACCTGGTATCAGCGAGCAGGTCGGCGTCGGAAAACGGCAAAGGAGGCGCCAAAAATGCAAAGGGAGTCGCCGGAAGGATAGAGCCGAAGAGGATGATGAAGGAGGAATGAAGGTATCTCGTTGAAAAGCTAGGGTTCCGTTTCTACGATAGTATTGGATCTCCAACAAGTCATGCACAAGGCTCGAGGTAAGTATAAGCCCTTTTTTTTTAAGTTAAACAAATGGCAACTTCTCTTCAACCCATAAAGCCCATGCCCCTGCCCAAAGCGCGAAAGGCGCGCACTTCTTTGGGCCTTTTGGAGGGGCTGCGCTCGACCCCCTAAAAGCCTAAAGTAGTGCGCCTCGGGCTTTTTTGTGCCTAAGCTTTTTTAAACTAAGGGCAGTAGATATGATGTAGTTTAAGAGGGGAAGAATTGGGAGGTATCCAAGATGGGTGTTGAAAGAGTGGAACCTCAAAGTCTCCTAAAACCATAAAGAAGCTCGGTTGCACAATTGTGGCTGTTTGAGTGAATGTGGAGCTGAAAATTGAGAGGGGAAAACTAGGATGAAGGATGGTGAGGGGAAGATTTGGAGTATAGATGATGAAGGGATAAAAAAGGGGGTTAATTGAAGTTAGGGTAAATAAACCAAACCAGATAAAGTAGTCTTCTTTGGATCAGTCACACCACCAGAGAAAACTAGGGCACTTAAACTAATTTAGAGATGCAGTCACACCACTCTAAATAGAGTAAGACTCACTTGATCACCACTTAGTTTGCCAAACTAAGATAAGCAAGAAAAGGTCTCAAGGTGAAGGAGCGAAGGCTCAACTCTCATTCTCATTAATATAATCTGATTTTTACAAATCAAAGCACTAAATATTTATATCATGCGGAGTGTGTAAGGTTATGCATCTCATCCAAGGGTTAAAAACCCTATACAATCATCCTAGGACCATGAACAAACACAACCAAAACAAAAGGCAGGGGACACAAAAGTAGCAAGACAAAAAGCAAGGTACAAAGGTGAAAGGAGGTATACGTTGCTGTCCATCGCTTCCCCTCTGGATGGTCTTACTTCAAACGATCATAATTTTTGCTACAAAACTCCGATTTGGGAGATCAAGATATGTCCGGAGAGTTTATTGAAAGAGCTTTCCATTCATATATTAACTGTTGACGATGGACTTTGTGCAAAAAGTTATGCTAGAAACACGATGAGAAAACATTCATAATGTCCCATTGAACTAGACATCTTGAGGATCATGCTGGCAAAATTTGGGGATCAAACTCCACTACTGCCTAGAGAACTAGGTCCTTGTAGCGCCACAATCAGCCACTGCCCCAACACTTGTGATGGCTGCAAATAAGCCCTTGGCCTAGCTGGGTTTGGGTCTTGGATGAACTCTAACTTGGGATATATTGTACCCCGTGGTCATATGTCCATCACCACCACTCAGGAAAAGCTCATAGGACTCACTCCCAAAGAGCTTTAGTGTAGAGACAATGTGCAATAAGTGCTCAATAGATTCTATTCCCCTTTGTATATAATGCACATATTAAACAAGGTTTTCCCCTTGTATGCAAATTATCGCAAGTCAAAAAAGTTACTTCTGTTGCCCCCACACTTCCCTTGGAGTGGGAGATTTCTAGATAGTTTTCTAAGGAAATCTTTTAACTGAAGTTGGAGGCATAGTAGGACACTAGGAGGAAATGAGGCTCAATTCAATTGAATGAGTGGAATTTTCTAATAGAAAAATAGACATCCAAATTCTGCCTTTCGGGGATTTCTGAAAGTCATTTGTGTTCAAATCTTTTGGCTTGGAGTATAGTGGATCCAAGGAAATGCCTCTGTAAAACATTGTATGCTTCCTTTCTATGGAGTAGCAGCAGGCAATTAAAGGCTTCTAATCTAGAGTCCAATTTGCTCGGCAGAGTTATTTGAGCCCATATGCCCTACGCAAGATTCCAAGCTGTGGATTCAGATTTAGAGTTTCCAGTATAATTGAGACCCCAAATAATCAGTTCGAGGGATGCATCTCTCAATAAAAAAATAAAAAAAAAGAGAGGTGTTGGATTTGTGGAAAAGCCTGGCTATGTAATCATTGTCCATGAAGGCTATCACAAACAAAATCAAGGGACCAAACAGGAGCTAAAGTCTATTCAGAATAATTAGTAATGGAAGCATCCCTAGCCCTCGCAAGAGCATAAAGAGAAGCAAAAAGGTATCTTGAAAAAGAGCACTATCACACTGATTATTGTACTGAAATAAATAGAGGGATTCTCAGTAACAACAGAAAGCCTAAACACTTAATGACGTACCTCCTAAGACTCGCATTGTGTGAAGCATATAGTATAAATCAACCAGACTTAAGCCCTCTACAGCGAGTTGGAGCATGACCACATTCTTCTGCAATTCTTCTGTCTTATACTTCAACTTTCATACCCGCTTAACAGGAGGCCTTGTTGAAGGTGTGGAAATCTAATGACCCTAAACTATCCTTAGGAATAGGTTGGTTGACGCTTGACAATATTCATTTAGCCAGATGAGATTGAAAGTTATGTTTAAAAGAAGGATCTAGATGTGAAAATAAATGCAAGGTTGCAGTCCGTGCAAATCTGACAATTGTACCTAAGAATTAAATTTTTCTGGGGCTACTGCACAGTGTTTTGGTAGATGTAATTGTCGATATACATTAAACATTGAGCATAACAATTTGAATATGTTTGCACAATATATAAAAACATATGCATGAACTTCCATCCTATAATTATTTCAAGTACAAAGCTTTCAGATCTTAGAAAAATCAGAATACTTAAAAGACGCTTTATCTATTCCGCTCTTAGATAACATAGTGATCCCTTTGGAATTTCCTTATTTTACATCGATGGTATCGTACGCTGCTTTTGCAAATAAAATGATATATCTTTAAAGTTTGTTGGTGCCTTTTATCTTTGGTGTTTGGAAAAATCCAATTGCAAGAGTGTGCCTATTCTTCCCCACTTTTGTAAATGGGTGACATCCCCTTGGTGTCTTATCAGTACATCTTTTAATTACGCATCCCGGGGGGAAGGAGTGCATGTATTCTTCCTCACTTTGCCTTATGAATTATGATTGACTTTGTTTAATGCTCCTTTCCTTCTTGTTTCTCTGTTACAGCATAAGACTATTGATAGTGTGCTTGAACGAGGTGAAAAGCTGGATACCTTGGTGGAGAAGAGTTCAGATCTTAGTGCTGCATCTCAGGTACTTTACATGATCGCCCAATCATTGGATATTTGTTGATCCTATTCTTTTTGGTGTTTGACGAATGAAAGTAGGCATAAGGGGTAAATGCTTACGGTTATAATAGATATCAAATGTATTGTGTGAAAAGTTCTAGTGGTTGTGGTGTTATCATCTTGCTAATCTGCACTACAGACGTATTTATTACATCTTGCATGGGATATAGTTTACAATCTGTATTTATTACATCTTGCATGGGATATAGTATACAATCCGTATTGTGTATCGGCTGGAAATTTTAGTAGTTTCTTTTTCCTTTTTTTGTGTTGATTTTTTTGGGGGGAGAGGGGGATCAGATATCAGTACTGTCTTGATGTCACCACATTACTTAATAATTTTGATTGCCTTTTGGAGTCCTAATTAAAAACCAATTAATCTCTAATTAGTTTCTTGAATAATTGCTCTCTTTCTTTGAACATCGGTGCCTTTGCCTTGTTATATATAAGGGTATACTCTTCATGTTCAATGCCTTCGCCTTGTTTTGGAGTCCTCTTTGTTGAGAATTGCATTATTTAATTGAGGTTATCTGATGTGCAAAAACTAAGCTTTGAACCTTAAGATTGGGCTTTTTCTTTTTGTACTTTTCTAGGAGTACTTTCCCCAAGTCAATGTCAAGTTTCTATATAAATATGAGATTGGCATCGCATTCTATAATTAGGAGTTCTAGGTAAGATAGGCAGTTATGAAATATTTTGAAGATGTACCTATTTGTGATCATTACGAAAATAATAAACTCTTAGAGCTTAAGTATTGGCTCAGGTGCTCAATTAGGGCTATGCATGGTTTGGTTTGGTCCAGTTTGGGATAGAAACAAAGCTAAATCACATCCCAGGTTTGGGAACTTTCCAATCCGTTTGGGTTAAGGTTTGGGAATTTTCCAATCCGTTTGGGTTAGTTTTAGTTAACTAGATTAAAGTGGGAGTAAGGGTATGAGGAGAAAGTCTTTAACATTCATTAGGTGTTTGGTGACAGTTATGGTAGTAGGAAAAAAAAATTGAGCGAAAATGAAGTAAACTACCCATTGAAGTCAAAGTTTTCATATAAGAGACGGACTTTAAAATTAGTATGTTCATAGTTTTGTAGTGCTAACCGGTGAATCAATTGTTTGATTATTAATGAATAACCAAATATTGATTGAGAGTAAAGGAGGTGTCAGAGACATTATGCTCTCCGAAATCCTTCCCCCTACTATATGCTCTTTTTAACTCCAGTTCTCCTTACTCTTCTTTTGACCACTGCCTGCCTGTAAGTGATGCAATATTTATTTCATATTTTCTTAGCATTTGTGATATGTATGTATGTATGTATAAAGACATAGGCAATACATCATACAATGCTATTTTATGGAGGATATTTTGGTTTAAACTGGAACTGTTCAACCCTATTTGTAAAGTTCCTTTTTATTCATTCTGGTCCATTGTATTTTGGACCTTTTGACAACAAATAATTTTTGTTTATGGTTTAGGGATTGTTTACAAAATTAAGGGTAGTTTGGTCATTTTTGTCACCACGTCTTCAATGTAATGGAAATTAATCTGGTGCTGGAGGAAATGGTTCTAGAAATTTGTTTCACCAAAGTTGATTGGACCTCTAATTTCAAACCAAAATTTGTTGGCCTCCGAATTTAGCGGCAAAAACAAAAAGATTGAATAGTAATTTTTTTTCTTTCAAAAATCATACTAAGTCATTTCATGGTAGATGCCATATGAAACCATAAAACGATACTTCAAACAAGTTGTTTTGTAGTTTAAATAGAAAGCATGCTTCTGGGTGTTCCTTAGACAGGAAGCAAGCTTCATTGGTCTAGAGACGAGATTTATTTGAGGGTCATTGTGGCTGGAACCCTCTCCCCCCCAACACACCCCTTTAGGCTTCGGCAAAAGAGGGAGAGAGGAGGTATTGTACCATTGAACTTTTTGTGTGTGTGTGCGTGTCTGTGTTTTACTCAGCTATGAATCTGTGATGTTACTCATTTTGTTGAGAGGGAGAGGGGGGCAGATAGCAGAAGGAAGTTGGAAGGCTTGCATCAATGACATCAATGCTTGCTTTCTTCAGCCTTCACTAGTTATTAAGGTAATGTGCATTGCAAGAAGAATCGGGAGCTTAAGTGATCTTCTCATCATAGGAATGTCATGCATATGCTTTATCCCTTTGTCATTTGTTTCAGGGGAATTTTTGTATGGTCATCAACTAAATTCCATGATAATTCTTTTTTGGGTTTAATCATTAGTATGCTTTTTAGCATAAGGGATGATACAAATACAATAACTAGCTAACCCAAAAGCTACATAGAAAGCTGAATGCTATATTCCTTGATGACTAATAGATGGATGTACTTTCTTGGAACAGATGTTTTACAAGCAAGCGAAGAAGACCAACCAGTGCTGTTCAATATTGTAGTTTGTACAAAAGCGGAAACCATACTGTCTTTGATGTTCCTGGAACAATGCATATGGCTTGATAAAATGACGAACGTCATACAGTTTATACACATATAATATCTGTATTTGCTTGCAGAAATTCACGAGGATTCATTTTCTTGGTTTATCTCTTTGTGGTGTGGTATGTATTTCAATTTCTCTTTGTAGTATGTGTTTCAATTTGAACACAACTAATCAAAGACGTCGGCCTTGATTGTGTTAATTTGGACGGCTACAATTTGTTTTAGGATATATAGATTTATTTATTTTTTATAGTTTGCTCTGAAGCAAGGATGAGACTTGAGAAGTGTTTGAATGCAAAACATGTCCATTTTCTTTGTCTTTTGTCTCTTAATGGCAGCAAAACTGCAGCCAAGTTAATTCTGGTGCACTAAAAATTGAACTAACAGACATCTACGGTCCTCCAGAGCTACCGACCACCTCTGTCAATTAATCTCATCATTCATCAACCCATGTTATACGACTGTTGTGATCGACACTCTTCACGTTAACTTGTCAGCGTTACGAGAACGGGCCCAATTTGACCAGGAACCACTCTTGTGACCTGGTTGGTCATTGGGTCTGTTGACTTCTTCCCAGCATTACGAAAACTGGCCCAGTTTGGCCAGGAACCACTCTTGGGACTAGGTCATTGGGTCAGTTCCGTTAACATTGTTCTTGATCACAACTGAGGAAGTTACAGTATACAAGTTACTCAAGGCACTTGATGGTCGTAATTCTTTGAAAATCAGCATCCCTTGCTCATTAAACGACCTAAAAGGCTAAAACAGGATGCCAAAGTTGTGATATCTTTAAAAATGTGTAAACTTCAAATCTTGCTAATTTTTCCAGGAAAAGCCTAGCTATTTGAAACGATCATTTTGTTTGCCTTTTCATCCTGACCGAAATTGCAATGATACACCGTTCCAAGTAACAGAAATGCCACGATCTGACTTTCCAGATTGACCTCCTCTTTAATTGTGTACAGATAGATTGAGGACAAAATTTTTTATGTTCATTTATATTTGTTCGTTTCTAAGCAATGAGCTTTCTCAACCCCACACCCCCCGGCGCCCTCTCTCTCTTTATTCCGTCTTCTCAACCTCATGCTCACTTTCATGGCCAAACCAAAAAGAAACCAGATCTGGATAGGAAGAAGAGGAATTCCGGTTAGACCGTGGTTTGACCGGTTCATTCAAAGAGCTGGGTTGGCTGGGTTTGGCCTAGTGTTTTCAGTTCTATAGTCCATGCGAGTCTATGTCTTCTCCGGACCGGACTGGTGAACGGTTCCGGTTGAACTGGCTCAACCGGCCTGTCGAGTCCGGTTTTCATAACAGAGTCTACATCTTGATAAACACAAACCCCACAAAAACGGAACACACATTGAGAATCGTTGCAGAATCTTATGTCCAATGAGGCAACCCATATCTGAAATTACAAAGTGGGTAAAAAACAAGAACTTAGTCGTCCAAAAAGGTCGTATTATATTAATGTTTGTGAGAGTAATCCAACGGGGATACCTAGAGAACGCAAGTCGTGACATCTTCTGTGCACCCAAAAAAAAAAAATCATCTCTCCGAAGCATATTATAAGTACGGAATCTATTTCATATAACCAGATAACGCATTCAATTATTATGGTCTACAGCCAAAGTGACATGCATGACATGCAAATTAACCTGCTTATACACCAGGGAAAAAAACGTCGATCAATCTCAAAATGACTTCGAAATGCTATTTCAGCTAAATCTGGTAAATGTTTGTGACCATACTGTGCCCTGACATAACTTAGGAGCATTCAAGGTCTGGATTACAATATGAGAGAAATACTTCAATGCCAGGAACATACTGTCAAACAAAGATCACTCGATTTATTTCCATGGCTGTCAATCAAACAGCAGGGTCTCAACAAGATCACCTTAAGCAAAAGACTCTGGAACCTCCATCGCAAAAGTAACATCAATAACCCCAGTAATCGTTACGGATTTCGTCATCAAACTTCTGTCTCAGTTCTGGATGCTTCTCAAAGTATTCATCAGCAGTCATGGTAGTGAGCTTATTCTGAACATGGTTTAAAATAGCAGTTAGATCAAACAATGTGAAAATAGCCTAAAAGCAACTAGATTGAACGATCCAAAAGATTAGCAATTTCATGACAAAGAATGATGATCAGAAATAATCAGAATCACCTTTAATTCTTGTACTTCCGCTATTTCTTTCTCTAGTCTTTCAGACTCTTTCAAAGATTTCTGCTCAGCTTCTTTCAGCTCCACCAACTATAGCACAACAAAAAGATGTTGACTCAGTATGATCCTAATCAAACAGAATCCATGAATTCTAGCCCGATAAAACACCTTCCGAGAAATAGTCCAAGTACACTGAATGGATTTTCATCTTGTCGTAAAAAGAAAAAAATTAATTCAACAGGAATATGGAAAGGAATATTGTGAATATGCAAAAGGAATATTGAGGCGATTTTTTCCCCTCAATCTTCCTTTTTTCTATGAGGAAAATAACAAGGGCATTACTACCCAATACCCACCAATGAATCAAACTTTGGCTTGTACTCCGGTGTCACTTTGTCCACATACTTCGGGATCTCAATGCCTGTAGATAACAACGAAAAAGAAAACCATTTTAGCAATGCATTAACACGCAAAACAAAGTCATTCTAGAAGCTAAATAACAATAGATGACAATAAACTACAAGTCAAGACATCAAGTCAAGATTGACAAAGAAATTATCCTTCTCAAATGTGCTGAAAATAAAGAATATTATCTTTAGTGAGGAAACCAAATATTATTCCATTATAGGCAGTTTCCCAATTCACCCAACTAATTGGGAAAGTTTCCAAAGTTAAATATATGCCAAGGAAATTCTGGTTTAGGCACATAATCCTGAAAAAGTCACTAAGAACCACAAGAGTACTACTGCCTATAACACTCTGTAGAAACTACTAAAGAGAAATAGTACCAAGTCGGGTGGGTTTTCACATATCACTGGTCCAAAAGGGAAGGACAAAAAGAAAGAAAATGGGCTCCAATGTGTTATCTCTAGTCATAGATTATGGTGCAAATTATATATCAGTCAACCATAAGAACTGCAATGGTCGTCCCAAGAAAATGTGGACATGGAAACCTCTTCCTTTCAAATTGGACATCATGTTAATGTTAGAAGTCTATTACTGGAAAGCTTTTCCAATAACAGCTACTTAAGATTAAATCATATTTCATGCGACATAAATGGATATTGCTTCCCATGTTATCTTTCTGGTTATCCAGGTGTACTTATTGGACAGAAGAAAGATATCATGCAGCACAGGAATATCTTACAATTTGACATCAAATAATCTGATCACAAGAGAAACACGAGCAGAAACTGTAGGGAGTTGTTGCTGACATGGCTGGAATAACAGAATTTAGTTACTTAAGTTGACTGTAACTGAAGTTAGTTAAGCATTAGTAATAGAGACCTATATAAGTAGAAAAACACCTCGCAAAAAATCATCAAAATCAATTGCAATCCTACTCTTATCTATACTCTCCTCTCCTGTTACTCGTATACAACTTCCAATATAATCAACAAACCTAAGTTCCTCTTCTATTCAATTCAGAACTCTGCTTTATTGACTCCCTAATTCTCGAATTCAATTCTGAATTGGTATCAGAGCCCAAATCCTGCAACCATGGGGATATTTGTACAAGTGAGACAAGAAAAAAGGAGGATATAATTGAAGCTTTGAAATATTCTGACACAGCTTTATGGTTGACCAGAAGCAGAGCACAACGAAATTCAGAAATCCAATTGGGGAAGGAATCGAGCTGATATCAACTAGCTTGAGCACGCAAGCAAACTAGTTGACTCGCCAAGTGAAAAATTGAGAATAAAAGGACGTAATCATCTCATATATCCAAGTTGATTTTCCAAAATTTGGGAAGAAGTGCCTTAGGATGGATTTATGATTGTAAACTGCTTTTTACCTACCACTGTACTGTTGGCAAAGCAGTCATTACAAAGAGTTAATGGCAGCCCATCAAGTGCCCAAGAAATAGAGGCAAAAGAATGGCTAAGAATGGCTACGCTGGATACATTACATGTGTTTGGGGCTAATGGAGTAGAAGAGGTGTGGGAAGGCAGAGAGGATAGAAAGAACGACATCCCCACTGAGGAAGCAAATGAAATGACCACTTACAACTATTTCAGAAATCTCACTGAATGAGTTCACTGCAACCAACGCAAATCACACAATAAGGGTACAGGGTAAGGTCAAGAACAATGCCCTGCACATTCTGATCGACTCAGAAAGTACTCATAATATTTTGGACCTAGCTACTGCCAAGGAGTTAGGCCACCATATCATGAATACTTGTCCACTTCAAGTTCTCGTGGCTAATGGTAGTAAATATTGGCTAATGGTGGTAAATTATTGAGCAGGTCAATGAGAAATTTTCAGTGGCAGAACAAGATGTGTTACTTTCAGCATTGATGTTATGTTGATTCCACTAGAAGGTTGTGAGATAATTTTGCAAACCCAGTCATTTTCCTCCTTATTCCATAGGATGAGTTTTATGGGATTTTGACAAGTAGAAGATGGAGTTTCAGTACAAACAGAAGAGGATCTGCCCAATGGCCTATTCAATGGATGCCAGAAAAACAATAGCGAACTGCTCCAACCAAATTAAGTCCAACAGAGGGGGCACAACTCTGAAATACAGGTTCAACCTGGTGTCAATCAAGGGGAAAAAATCACACTAATCCCATATCCTAAAATTCAGGCGGTCATTGACAGTTAGTTTGACCTTTTTGAAGAGCCTAAGAGTGTTCCTCCTCGTAAAGAGCATGATCGTAGAATCATTCTCAAGGAAAGTACACAACCTAGTAATGTCAAAACACACAGGTACATCCTTCAAAAGGATGCCATTGAACATATTGATAAGGAAATTTAGAAGCAAGGATGCAAACTAGGCATAATTTATCCTAATATCTAATTGTATTAGTTAAAAAGAAAGATAGTAGCTAAGGTTGTGTGTAAATTCCAGGGGGCAAACAAATACACAATAAAAAAAAGTAGCCGGTTCCTGTAATAGAAGAATTACTTGATGAATTGCAGGGAGCTTGCAACCCCCCGGCACAAACACACACACACACAGAAAAAGAAAAAATTGTCCTTGGTTATGGACATTGGCAAATTAAAATGAACCCTTTTGGCATCCAGCTTTTAAGACTCATGAAGGCCACCATTATGAGTTCTTGGTTATTCCCTTTGCTTTATCAATGCCCCCTCAACATTTCAACGCCACATGAATCCTACATTCAGGCTCTATTCAAGAAAGTTTATAACAGCAATTTGTCGATATTCTCATCTACACCAATGTCTGTTCTAAAGAATGTTCAACACATTACACTTGCTTTTGATCTCATTAAGGCATCATACTCTCTACGCTAACAAAAGTAAGTGCTTCTTTGGTGTCCATAAGCTGTAGTAGTTAGGCCACATTATGTCATTTCAGGGCGTGGCAACTATCTAAAAAGAAAAAATGAGTGATGTGATATTAGACTGGCCTACTCTGACAAATATTAACAGCTTAGGGGTTCCCTTGCTAACTAGATATTGTTGGAGGTTTGTCAAGGTAATGCTGTTACTAGGAAGCAGTTGACTGAGTTATTAAGGAAAGTAACTTCCAGTGGAACCTAACAGCAGAAGCTGCATTCCTGAAACCTAAGGAATCCATATGTATGCTCCAATTTCAGATATACCAGACCTTTCTAAGAAATTCATGGTTAAACTGATGCCACTGGCACTAAAATAGGAGCAATGCTGATGCAAGAAGGGCACCCTGTAGCTTACATCAGCGGGCCTTTAGCACCAAGAAACCAAGCTCTCTCAACCTATTAAAAAAGCTACTGCTTGTAGTGTTATATCTTACAAAGAGGCATTTTTACATAAGAACTGATTCTTTCAGTTTAAAGTACATCTTGGAACAGAAGACTATTACACTTTTCCAGAGCCAGTGGCTTCCTAAATTGACGGGGCCGAATGATGACATAGTTTACAGGAAGGACAAAGAAAATGTTGTCGATGCCCTTTCTAGAATCTCTAGTGGGCAAATTGATGACCATTCCTATGTCTCAGATTGATATGGACATCATCAAGTGAAGCTAGTCGGCAACAGGATTCCGAGATTCAAGATATAATTGCAGTGATCAAAACAGACAGGAGATTACATATTTTATCTTGATCAAACTTATCTACAAAATTTATGAAGATTAATCGAGTAGATTAACTCATCAATTGACTATTTATCTTTTAGACAAGAAGTGCAACGACGTAAAAATAGAAGGAATCAGAAAATGTTTAAGGTTAAAAGTTGTCACATGAAGTTCAAATGCAGTTTCTCAGGGATGTCATACAGTTGAAGGCAAATGTTCTATTGCGAGTAAAAAAATTTAATTGGATTTCAGGGATAAAATTGTACAAGACAGCTTGAGGCTGCATTTCTACAAACTATTAGAATGTAAGGACATTTGGAGAATGAAATTTTTTCTGGATAACAGAAATAACAATAAGCCAAGTAGAAAGTAGAAACTTACTGTCGTAAGCTTCCTTGTACATATCAACCAGTTTAGATCCAATTCCTTTCCTGTAATACTCCCAATCTATGGGCTCCGGTTCCTGTATAATTTCAATAAAAGAAAAAAAAGAAATAAAGTTGATCAATTCAGAATATAAACATTATCATCTGAATAAATTAACAACAGTTACCACCAAGCTCAGCTATATAAGTGAGCCTCATTGTTTAAACTACAATGTTTAAGAGAAAACTTGGACAAATGAGTAGTTACACATCATTCCCAGCTCTTGTGATGCAAATTTGCAAAATAATACCCATTATTGACATAAGGAGAGAATAAAAGAACAGGTAAATTGTAATCAAATCAAGCAGATAAACAGGAAGCCATAACCACACATTAGTTGTTAGGAGCCCATGACTTTTCTACAGAGAAACAAAGGTTCAGCTTTATGAAGTGCTAATATTTATTATCTAGATATCTCATGCCAGAGAAAGTTGAACAAAATAACATCATAAGATCATAATATATCGCAAAAGACCAGACAATCAAATCAGAAACCTATCCGCTAAGAACATCTGTCCCCCTGTCCCCCACCGGCCAGATGAGCGCCAAAATTTAAAGCCCTCATGAGCTATCTCCACCACCACAATAATTACTAGTTTCAGCGTTTCATGAGTGGATTTATGCTCTGTAACCCAGTTTCCAGCTTTATCAAGTACTCTCCCCTTCGGAAAATCCAAAGCACCGTCAAGAATCACATAACAAACGCCCACATTCCTCTTACCATGGAATTTATCCAACTCTTCGACGGTAATCCCCACCATACGGAAGAAATATCAGAAGATTGATAACTGTAGTTAAGTCCTCGATCTATTTCGAACATCTCCAGTAATATAGTAATCGTTTTTCAGCAACCATTTTTTGAATCCAAAGCATCATCAAGGATCACATAACATCATAAAGGATCACATAACAAGCACCCGCATTGCATTTTCCTAGTCAAAATTATTAATCAAAATGCCAAAAAGATTGGTAACTCCAATTCCAATCCTCAACCTTTTTCCTACAATTTCGCACAATCCCATTAAAAATCAAATCAAAAACCCCAACTCTAATTGAAATGAAACCCCAATGATTAGTTAAGTTACTGACAAGCGAGATCCGAATAAATTAAAAAAATAAACCCTAGATGTAAGAGAGAGGGAACGGACACCAATACCTGACTAAACTTGGTGGAGAGCTCATGATTGACCTCGTCGAAAGTGCGACGAAGAGAAGCGAACTCCTTGCGAGCCTCGTCAGAGACAAGGAGCTTAGCCATGCCTTCCCAATCGATGTTCTTCGATGGCTTGAAGGCAACATCGGAAAGCTTCCTCACCCACATTCGACTCATCATCATTCTCTCTCCTCTTTCCTTTCTTCACTCTCTCTTGCTCAATTCGCAAAATGGGGGCCGATGGCGATGAGGCAAACCTGGAGAAGCCTACAAGGGGAACCCTCAACAACGTTATAAATTACTAAAATAAAAAAATATATCTATCTATACTATCTAAAATTAGATACAAATATTCTTTAAAAAAAGCTCAACTTTCATGAACAGATGAGGTCAGTGTCATATATTTTTCGAATCCACACTATTTGGAGTTAATTTTTAAAGGGAAATTTACGAGATGGGTGGCGTTTTAATTTATATTTACAGGTGAAATTTGGCAATTTACGGATGGGTCATGTTTTATGTGGGCCCCACATGAGCTGCGTTGGCTCTGGCAAGGTCAAAAGACAAAAATGCCCTAACTAATATTGGTTCGGTGTTTGGGGTAGATGAAGGCTCGACTGAAGCTTCCGTGGAAGGAATTGAAGGAATTCAAAATTAATCGAGGCTGAGCACGAAGAGAGAGAGAGGGATAACCGTAAGAGAGAGAACTAGAAGAGTGAGAAGAAGAAGAAGTAGAACGAAAGTGAGAACGAGGGCGTGAGAACAAGGGCGATTACTTCACCGCGCAAAGCGAGAAGGGGAGTGAGAAGAAGGGCGAGAAGAAGAAGGAGAAGAAGGGCGAGAAGAAGAAGGAGAAGAAGTAGACGGAGAAGAAGAGCGAAAAGAAGTAGACCGAGAAGAAGAGGGAGAAAAGAAGAAGGAGGAACAACATCGGAGGAGATCGAAGCCGATTTGTACCGGTAATTTCGTGCATTTATGAGGTTTTCGTTGAAACGATTTGTGTTGGGTGGGGGTTGTAATTTGTTTGAGAATGGGTCTCATTTCTTAGAAATGGAATGAAATATATTGTGAATTTGGAATTTCTTTCCGTGTTGGAAGTGGGTTCTATTTCAATCCGGATGTAAATGTAGTTTAACTCGAGACAAAGACATGAGAAAATAAATCGCAGACATTTATGAGAATAAAGTTTGGTATTTTGTGTGCTAATCTGTTATGTTATTGTATAAATTGAGGGCCGAAAATGGTATAAATTTTGCTTGTCTCTTATATATGTATAATATTTTGCAGATTGATATATGTATAATATGAAACTCGGTATTTTGCAATCACATTGTCTAATTTAAAACCATACGATCAAGTATAGAAGCCCGAGTAGAACTATTAAATCACTAGAAAACAATACCGTGAAGAAATTAGAAAGAGAACAAAATTACAATAAAAAACAGAGCATGCTCCGTATGGCCCTTGTGGTTGGCGCTTTTGGTAATTGATCGGCAGCTTGATTCGGTGTTTTATAATTATAATTATAGAATGGAGAAAAAGGTTCCAAGTACATAGATTTCAATTCAAAAGCAATAGCTGCTCCTCCCCCTTATTGTTTTGCTCGATGAGAGTAGAAATTTGTTCCGGGCATTGTTGTTGAGCTTTGTTGTTCCATTCATCGCTTTGGCTATCCCCAATCCAAGTATATTGTTTGGAAGAGTAGATGCCCCGCCAAGCTAGTGGAATAACTTTTTCTTCCTTCCTCCCGACACTAAAGGAAGTTTATGCAGGTCTTCTTAATAATTGGATTACCCGAGTAGGTGGTATGATTCCAATAGGTCTCGCATGGTTAATAGAATAGAGTTATTCAGTTGGATCTTCCCAACATAACTGAACATGTTTACTCTTAATAGTTTCACTCGTAGCGGTATTTTTGGTTGCAAGTGTGTGATAATAATTAAAGCTCATATTGCCAAGCTTCGGGGCACCCCGACATACCTTATTGGTAGCTTACCTTTGGAAAATGTAGTCATTTGTAGGATCTCTAATTAAGTTTGAGGACTAACCCTAGCAATAAAAATTTTCAATGTGTGAACGTTACACAGGGGTAGATAAGGCATAAAAGGAAATGCACGGATATCAGTATTGTACGTGTTATTCGATTGTCTTTGAGATGAAAGGAGTGGTTTCGATTATTAGGATTCGTTTGGATTGTTGTCATAAGTAATGGTTGTTGACATCCATGGATTGAGTAGTTGTATATTGCACTTTACATATGGAAATTAGTGAACTTTGTTGGCTATTGTGGCATGTAAAACGAACTATTGTAGCGGTAGAACATTGTGAAAATGCGAGTATTAGATTGGTTTTGATTGTTATCATCGGTAATGGTTGTTGACATCGTAGGATTGAGTAGTTGCTGATTAGGTATTACTTTTTGAAATGAGTGGTAGTGGTTTGTTAAATATAGCTGTACAACATTGTGAAAATGCATTATTAGGAATAAATTTGATTGTTATCATCAATAATGGTTGTTGACATCCTAGGATTGAGTAGTTTCGATTTGGTATTACATACCGAGATGAGTTGTAGTTATTGTGAAGTTGAAGTCAATGTTGTAATTGTAAAACATTGAATGTGAAAATGCATTAATGTGATTGGTTTGGATTGTTATCATGAATAATGGTAGTTGACATAGGAAGATTGAGTTGTTGCAAATTTTGTATTAAATGTGAAAATTATCGAAGTTTTGGTGGTTAGGTGATGTTTTTTGAGGGCTTTCAGTCACTATTGTAATTTTCGATACGAGTATGTTGAATTAAATATTGTTATGTTTGTTGTGTTGTGTTCAACTCGTAGGTTGAAGAAATGACCGGTAAAAGTGGAAACAAGCGGGGAAAGGTCGTGACAATCAATCCAATCCATGTCACACGACGTTGTACCCGAAGCCGGCAGAATGTACGCAATGTCACCGATGATGGGGAGACATCTGCCAGGGAGAAAAAGCAGAGGACTTCCGACATGGATGAGGAAGTGATGGAATTGTCGAGGGTTCTAACATGGTTCGGGGCAAACAGACACATCCGAAAGCGAAGATGTGTCGAGCATTTACGATGTCAACCTTAGAGGGGACATCGGACGAACATGATTTGGGAGACCCTATGGACATGGACAGGCGGTATGGGAAGAGGACAACAAGTACATCCGGACGGGGGTACATACGAGTATATGTTTGGACGATGCTGATGTTATCCTCCGATCCGGATGTATGTTAGGAATGTTGGATACATTCAACGAAGTTTGGATGATTTCTATACGGAACTCGTGCGGGGACGGAGTTTGCACCTATGCTTGATTATGGCCTGGTGGAGACCGATAGACACTTGACCCTTGCCTTGATAAAGCGGTGGGTTCCTCGGTGGAAGGCGTTTAGAATAGGAGGGAGGAGGATGCCTTTTACCGTGTTTGATGTAATTATGTTAATTGGGCTGCCGAGCACGAGGATCAAGGTGGATTTGAACGGGCCACCGGTGTCGGCGAAGTTGGCACACTACTTATGAGTCGTATGGGAGAGTGGGAGAGGGAGTGGGTGGACTCAATGGTGCAACATGGGCTGGGGAAGAAGCGCTATTTACGCAAGTACGTAAATTGCATGGTCAACTTGGCAAATGAGCACACAACAGAGTAAAAACGGGCCGTGGCTTAGGCCGTATTGCTGGATAGTCTTGAGTGGGGTTTTCTTCCCGCGTTCTCCTAATGGAGCAAATTGGCATATGCTGCGTTACGCAGATGATCCCGACGCTTTAGGCCGGTATGCTTGGGCTGAAGCTATTTGGAGGGATGTGATCGAGAACATTGAAGATACGCAGAGGAAGCTCTGTACATCCGACCTCTCCCGGATAAAACTTGGTGGCTTTTGTGTCCTCGCTGCAGTACGTCAAGCTTGTGTTGCTAAAGAAGTAGTGTTGTTTTCGTCCCGCCATGTATTCAATGTATGACAAGTATTGTACCATGTGAAACTAATTGATTTTATTGTGCAGTTGTGGTTTTATGAGCATACCACACAAAGCATAGCAATCAAGATGGGCACCGGTTCCCAAGGCTGCGTAGTTGGGGTAGAGTTTAGCACCCGCCTTACTACGACGTCGAGGCCATGGTTCGGTCCGTAACGAGAGGAGGAGGTGAGAAAATTGAGTATTTGTTTGTTATTGGCGGGATGGGTAGACTTCATTGAACACGTATGTAGTTCCTCGGCATGTTGTGACTGTCTCATCGCAGCTTGTACCTGTCCCGCATCCATGGGACGATGAGGCTGGGCAGGCAGTTGTCTCCGAATACATGCGGACGGATGATTTTCAGTTTTATTTGGAGGATTCGGAGGTATGTCTTCATAGTTGTTGCATTTTGAAAGAATCCTGTACCCCTCATCCTTGCATAATGGTGCCTGGAGTAGTTGTCGTTTTGTCTTCAATAAAAGCTTCCTTCCCATAAAATTCAATGGTCCCCATGCGAAGAATAGTTGTGTGTCATTGGCAATTACACGTAATGCATGATTGACGACATAAGAGGGGAGGGGTTACCTGCTGCCTAATGCCAATAGTAACAACTAATATAATAAACATGAACGTAAATACAACTCGCGATGCCATGGAAAGATGGGGGATCGGAATTTACTAACGAATTTTGAGCCCTTTCTATTCAAAACAAGTATTGGATTCATGCCGTGGCCATAAAATGAAAAACAAGGCAAATGACAACATATGCCATGGTTATATAGAAAATCGAAGAGGAGCAACGGAGTTTGACATACCTCCATCGCCTTTTGTTGTCCGTTGCCATCTTCATACTCAACAAAACCATAACAGTACTCCCTGGCCATAGTAAAGTTTACAAAACCAGACTGTCGATCGAATACCATATGTTAAAAGGAGTAATGCAAACAATTAACCTTCCATGGCAAACATGCCTTATTTCACTACACTTGAATACCATTGTGCTTCATGGGCCCAAGCTTTTGGAATTCCTTTTGAACTAGTTTACTTGTTGCTTCATGGGCCCTTCTCTCGTGAAAATTTCGAGACAAGGTAAGTGTCCTTGTTTAGGATACTTGTGCATAATCACAGCGAATGCAATCCTATGCTCTTAAAATAATAAAATCAACCATGGAGATATTGTTAGCCACAAAAACCTCGTTTTAAGTAATACACACCTTAAAGAGGAAAACTAATATTCTTTAAAATTTCCCGAATGTTTTAACAATGATCACACTTGACAAGTTTACAAAGCATAGTCTGTTCATTGTATATTACTCGTTGTTATATAGGCATATGAGGAACTCATCCGAAATTTAACGCTTTATATGAGTCAATCATGTTTGTTGTTTTCATGGCTTCCACCGTTTTTATGGGTTTTATGATGATGTTTTGGAAGTCAATTTAGAGAGACATTTCGATCAACCAAAATAAATTAATTTGTTTTATACTAACGACAACATTTATTTACATATACACAAATTCGGACAACTTAGGAAGCAACATAAAATCGTACAAGAAAAGAAAATGGGTATGGTCAACTAGAAATTTTTAAAGTTGTCTTATTTATGCTTTTTTTTTTTTGATGTGCAAGCTAACAAGATCTAAACCTTCCCTTACCTCCGATAAGCCTTTGTTGCTATCGGATCCCTTATCCTCATACTCCTTGGAGGTTCGTTGTTGTATGTCTTCTTTATGCATTCTTCTGTTCTTCCTTTCAGGGTGTGCTTAGCTTGGAAGAGTGGTTGCGACGTGCGCGTGACCCGTACGCAGCAGAGAAGGAAGCTCATCGCATAACACGTGCAGAGTGTGATTCATTCAGACAGAGGTTGCTCGAGTTGGAGATGAGGTTCAAGGCAACCGATGCTCATCCAAGTCATGGCATGTCTACGATTCCCGATGATGTACAACTACGTGAGGGACATGATGCTGCGGGCAACATGAGTGTTCACCTTGACGTGTCCACTTCCGTGATGGACCAGGAAGTAACAACGGTGTCTGGGACTATGTGCTCGCTGCACGTATTCGGAAGGACGACGACCCAACTACCGATAAGGCTAGCGTTGGAGGACAATCTTCAACACACAAGGTCGGATCAACAGTGGGGTCACGATTAAAAAGTTTCCCTAGAACAAGAGTCCCTTCCAAAGTGCGTCTTCACCATATACCGACCCCTCCAAGCGGGGTCATGCACGTGCAGCAAAGGGTAATATACCACCTACAGTCCCCACGCCCGTTCAAGGGGTAAGGGCGTGATGACAATCCCGACGGAGGTAAGGGACGTTACAAACACCTGTCAATGTATTTTTTTGTGTTCCTCCATTCATTGTAAATTTCTCCCTTCTTAGTTTTGGTACCATTGCACGCAATTTCTTTCATTACTATCTTTGCATATACATAAGTTCATATTTTCGGGTTAAGGTGGTCTTGGGCATTATGTACCGCCACACAGTGGCCTATGTGTAAAATGCCGGTGTTAGTGTTCGCATTACATTGACAATGTACACCGTATAGACATACAATTCATTCAACCATTCAAGTAACATTCGCAGACTAAGAATACACGTAACGTGAATGCAAAGAATAAACATACAAAAGTTTATGGCTTTTTACGATGTCAGTAAAGTGTAAGACAATGACTACTTTTTTGTCTTCGTGTGCTGATACGTTCGTTTCTCTTTCTTGCACAATAACATACAGGCTGCCCATGCTGCACGATCCGTGACAAAACCCTCTAAGGAGGTAAAATAACCTTATGTAATCTGCTATTCGTATTCATCTTTGTCAAGTGGTTTTGGTTTGAGACTTAATGGTTGACCCTACTTTATGTGTCCACTAGCATGTTAGGGAGTACTTGAAAAAGCCTTTGTCAAAAGAGGAGAACGACTTGCTAGCTATTGTGCGTCAATCATGCAAGTCGCTCAAAAACCCAGTGATTGGTATGTAAATCAACCGATGTCATTCGAACCATTGTCTTTTGCATAAACGTTGTTACTCACTTGTACATTCTCATGGTGCAGGAATGTTAAACTCCCTGGTGCTTTAAATCCGAACGCATTTGGGGATACGTTGAGTGCCCTCATTCAAGTTGTCCCGAAGCGCGGCGCATATGATACGTGGCCAAAGTACTCGTATTGGGGGACTTGCGGTTAATGAATATGGGTCACTCCTCCAAAAGCGTCAGAAATGTATGGGGACTTGTGGTGGCGGACCGTGTCCTTGCCATACCAAATGCAGGTTTGTTCGGACTAGCATAACCTAACATGCGTTATTTACCGTATACTATTTCCTTCATTACTCATACAATTGTTGTGTGAGCAGGCAACTTTCAAGCCTAAGGTCATCAACGCGTCCATTCGGGTTACGCTGCGGAATCGTTTCAATGAATCCGTCCGCTTCGTAAGCCTTCAACTTAACTACCTATAGACAACACATGTTTTTCATAATGCTTCGTGTCGTAGAAGTTACTCGTTATACATAAATGTATGGTTGCAGGTGTTTATGCCCCTACTAGAGGCGGAGGCCGGACATTGGGTTCCGTTAGTTGCCGACTTCCATGCCAGGCGATTCATTGTCTACAACTCCCTACATTTGAAAGGCCCATCGTCGAAAAGCAAGAAGGGAGAAGCCCGGTCCGTCCCGATCGGGGCAGCGGTAAGCGTCCTTGTTTAGGATAGGTTGTCGTATATTGAAAGCCGTTGTCTATTAGTTTATATTTCCCTAACTAAGTGTGTTGTGTCGGAAAGTCGCAATTGCATCAGCATTGCAAGCATGCACAGATATAGATGATGCATTGTCATGGGAAGTTGAGCACGCCGACCGCCCTCAACAAAAGAAGTCGGTGTTCTTATCCTAACTTAACCGTTTATATCTTAGGCCAACGAACTATTTCTCCAAGCTACTGTTGCATCCCATAGTGAGTGTATCAACTTTTAACACCTGCTTCCTTTGTTGGCAAATGTTATTGTAGTGGGTACGATTGCGGCGTTTACGTGATGTTGTTTATGGACGTGTTGTCGTTGAGGACAAGCGGAGTTTTCTTTGACTAAATTGATATTAGACTCATCCACGATAAGATGCTGCCGAGCCTCCCGAATGGCTATATTGCCCACTTTCCCGATCCATTCCTATCTTCATCTCGCGTCATTATGATGGCACGTATACACCATTTGCTTTGTTAGTGAATGCATTATTATGAATACATTACACAACAGAGTTGTACTTGTGATCAATGTGTCCCGCTTAGTAATTGTGAATAGGTTGTTTATGTATAATGCAGTAGTTGGTAATTGTGTTCATGGTGGGAATGATGCGTACTTTGCTACCGGTGCTAGTCATGATGCACATGTGGAGAATTGCATGTCAGCTTGATGCCCTTGTCATTAAGCAGCTCCAAAACGAGGATTCAGCCTCACCAATGTAAACGAAGCTATACTATTTGTACTTGGTTATTTTGTAAATGGTATATGCTCAATTGATGTTTGTCGTTATCATATTTAGGGAGAACCTTATGCATGTTTATATTTATTTTGCTCAAATTTATTCAGTATTTTTGGGGGCAAACTATTAAGTGCAATATTGTACCCTTATATGGTCAGCTCTCCTTACCCAAGGCATTCATTTCAATGATAACCTTTTATGCAATATACGTACATTTAAGCATGCTGAACATCTCCAATGGGCTAATGGAGAACAGGACCTTTATTGGAGTCTAGGAGTGCACAATGACGATGACTATCCCATTAATTAAATGGAGAATGTGACCTTTTTGGAGGCGAGGAGTCCACAATGACGATTACTATCCCATTAAGTACTACGGAAATGCAATTTATTGGTACTCCCAAAGTCACATCATCATGTACAAAATAATCCTAAAACACTAGTTTGGCATACACAAACATAATCCAAAAATAACAAGTAATGACTAAGGCGTATAGAAACAAGTACCATCCCATTAAGTACTCTGTAAATGTAATTCATAGTTACAAAAGTGATATCATCATATACAACATAAGTCCAATACATAGTAAGACATATACAAACATACTCCCAAAAGAACATTAATGATGATCAGCCTATACAAAGAAGGACCATCTCGCAAAAAGAAATTCATGGTAATTGACCTCAACATCAACTTGCCTACCTTCATCGTACCAATGTACAATGACGATGAATCCCATTACACACATACCTAAAATAATCATGCGAATTGAATTGAAGATGATCTTCTTAACTTCGTGACCCACACAAAATGAAGCTCATTGTATCCGTCCGGACTACATATCAGTTCACAACGAGTTGCCCTCTTCAGCATGTACAGGATAACAAACATGCACACGAGAACCAACCTCACCAATTCCCAATAAATATCATACTTACGTTGGGTCCTCAACCTAAACTCATTTTCTTTGTACTCGGCTGACAACAACCTTGGCAGCGATTAAATCAAGCAATCAATTTCCGATTTTGCCATTCAAGTGTCAAAACCGACACCTTCTCGCTCTCGTCAATGGTTCATCCACATAAGCGGAATGGTTACAGGCCCTCTACAAAAAATCAAAACAACTGTATGGATTATCTGGAGATATATTCAATTATTAATATATGTCTGTTCATTTAGTTTGGGTGGATATTAATGAATTTATATTAATGTATTGCTAATTTATGATGGCATCATAAATTTTGGTCAAAGTTTGAAAGTGATTGGAAAGTTCATAACCTTATGACATCTTGTACGACCTCTCGAATCTGTCTCGAAGAATCGCGAACTATGTCGACGGGGAGCCCACAATCACATAGAACCGGCACATCAACGTCATCGTCATTTCCGAAGACCCTAACTGCGGAATAGTTGCACCCGGTTTCATATTGAATGCCCATTGAATGCTTCGAAGAGAGTAAATTGGTGGTATACTTGTGGTGGAAGGCTTTTGAACAAGTGATAATTTATTGAGGTCGGACCACAATCACATTCATGCCGCACTTGTACTTTCCTTTGAAGTTATTGTGAGGTTAGTGGTAGGTTTAATTTGGTGTAGTGGAGGCCCACTACATCTTCATAATGGCGCCACACTTCATTGTGTTCCCGCCAACCGTCCGTCGCCTCCCGCCAAACTCCCCAAACTACACTCGGTTGTGAACCGAACACGTCATTCATTTTGGCAATTTCACCACCTCATTAATCAATGTATGCCACCTACTTTCCATATTTTATAAAAAATTATTGGGATATTTTTATACTATTATAATATGAAAACATTGATACCTTTTATAATTGATGTATGCAAAACTCGTATTTCTATAAAAACTACTAAAGTTGAGCATACTTTATGCACTTAAATAAAGGGTGTGTCTCGGTTTTTCCAAGTACCATGTAACGGTCAACTAAGCATCATATTTGCTAATAAGTGATGAAGGGGAGTGAAGTGTATAAATATAGTAACCATAAGTGAAGAAAAAATTTACGAGCGTTTGTTATCCAAGCATGTAGTCGACGTTATCCTAGGATGTATAAGAAGATAGTATTGGATAACAATGAGAGGGAAACGTTCGCATTTGAGATTACATACCATATTTGGCAATGAACAACGGACGTCAACTTCAACGGATATACTATACTAACAAGTACTAAGAATTAATACTTCAACCGACAACTAGTTTAACTAATCAATCCAGCAATCGAGGACTAGTTGAACGTTCCCATTTAAGATAAGAACATAACGCAATACAAATGATTATTTGAACTAAGCGGACACATGATTATCCCCGTAATTAACACATGCATCACTTCCATGGAACACCTTGGATAAAAACGATGGCGAGAATAACGATGATCACAAGTGTATGCAATGCGAAGCCGCAGACCGATCTTCCGGACGTAATCCCTTAACTCCACATCCGCTTTCATGTCCGATTCACGAGTCTAGTGGACAAAGTTGCGTTCTTCGATCATGGTGTCCCTAATTTCTCTTAATTTAGCAATCAAGTCGTCAATCACATCCTTCGCTTGTTGGGGATACTCGGGTCAATGTAGTTGTGGAAACCACATTGAAGCTCATCCTACTCAAAAAGATGTACAGATTAGGGCATACACAAATGTATGAGTCTTAAAAATCAGTGGTCAACCTATAAAACATTGATTAAGGTAGAAAATGTTAGGTGATTACCATATTGAATTTCTTTGGACACCCCATGTAACGTCTCGCGGTAATGATCTCGGGTCTCAAATTCACAAGCTTCTAGACCACAAGTGACAGTAAATAACCATGGTTGAAGGTTTATACACAAACCGAACTTCGCAGTAACAAGGAAGATCGGTATGTGGTTTGAGACCAATCTTCTATTGTGTGGTTTAAATAGTGGGGAAGACCACTGTCTTTATTAATATACACAGTGACTTTAGTTGGAACAATAAATACACAAATATTAAATGAACATTTGTGTTATCTTTTTGCCCTCAACTTTTATATGCTGCATTTCCCTACTTGTTTACCCCAAGTATTCATTATCCTCCCTCGCACCCTAACAACACTTGTGTCATCAACATCCGTGTTCACATGGGGGAGGTCGAGATGCTTGGAGCGACATCATTGATATTGGTTGGCTGAATGGTGACACGTTCACTCCACTAACGAACCCGACCCTCCAATCTTTCATGGATTTTCCAGTTAGATGTTGGGATGATGACTTCAACTCAAGCGATCGCAAACATCTCGCGAAACTTGAAGTGTCGACTCCTCGTGGCCGCATTTGCCCCGGGCAAATACCTATCGTAAGGGAGTTCACCGAGAATTGGGCACCTGAGTGGAGAGCCAGTGTATGGGAGGACGGAAGACGGGCTTTACATTTAGAGCATATGAGTGAAGGTCCTCATTTGTTGGAAGTGTTTGACATTCATCTCATCCCGGCATTGACGTACGTTCCCCAAAGTATGTACATTATATAGTCCGATGTGACCGACATCCAATACGGTGGTTGGACGGACAACACATACATGTTTGTCGTACCTAAAGGGTATGTTGGCGGAAGAATGGATATTCACATGAGGACCGTAGAAGAGTTGAACGGCGACCTTTATGATGTGCAAGCTACAACGACAACGTCATATGGTGGGGTGTGTCCACCCGCACCGGGGTTATTCATGATGACATTGTTATTTATGTATGGAATTGTAGAGGAATACCCGTGGCTTCTTTCGAGCCAAACTTGTATACTATCGGATCCATCACTAAATCCCACGTAGTCGTGTTGACAGAGACACGTTGTGTTGGGAAGAACGCAAAGATGCTGCTGGCCGAATCACATGGAATGGAGTCCTTTTATTGTGACACATTTGGGTTCGTTGGAGGAGTCGATGTGTTGTAGGACCCGTCCGCAGTCCATCTTAGTAGCATGATTGCCGACGCCAGCCTACGTCTCCTTTGTCGTCAATGTAAGTTGTATTTTTCAGCCATACACTTGTTTCACATATAGGAGGGATTTGGTTCCCCCATTTGTTGTGAGGTGATACTTACATTACTTGTGTCGGGGATCCAAGTGATTGCTGCAGCTTGGAGCAACACCCAAGCAAACGGAAAACACTACGAAGTCTTTCAATTATGAAGTTATGAGATGTGTACTCCTTGTACTTTGTACACCACTTTGTATTGGTTTGTTCTACATCGTGTACTTTATATGTTGTTCGGCTTTGGTGTGATAATGAAAAATGTGTTCCGAACTCAATGTTTAAAGCGTTTAAATCATCTCCTAAAATGATTTGACAAATACAAGCACCATGTTGCAAACTTAAGTCCAAATAATGTGTAAATTGCAAACCGTACTCAGATGTTATACAGGGTAAAGACTATGGTAATCCTAGGAATACGAAGTATGCACTAAGTTAAACAAAGGTGCTTGACCACGATATAACCCATGAGAGGGACCAACATGTGCATCCACTACCGTAGGGCCGACGAGTAATTACAAATATGATACATGTTTGTAGATAAAGGGTTTTAGAGTGTCGTTCTTATGAATGGCTTTAGATAAAGGTCCGACAGTAATTACAAATACCGTGACGGCCACTCCTCCCACGCTCACGCCATCTCGGCGCTCAAATTCCAATCTAGCCAAACACAAACATAACCCGAAAAATAAAACGATGTAATAAAAACAAAGATCATGTACATTATTACACCCACGAACCCAACATTGATATAGCATATATGAACACCAAATCCATCACTTTTACATCGTTGACAACCATAATACAAAATGTACCTCAAATGACCAACAGCTTAGGAAGCATATTGAAAAACTCGGGGCGAGAGGGCAAACAAAGCAAGGTAATATATTGATACTTGATGCGGAATGGACAACCCCCCGAGCATGCAGCGCCCTTAACATCATACAAAAATAAGCCCCCACAAGAAAAATCTTATGAAAAAGATGGGGTGGGGAAGGCAGCAATTACAAAGTCATCGGTCCCCGTTAGGGTCGTGGCCGGGTGGGGTCCAATCTGGTGGAGCGTACGCAGGCCCACCTTGATGCACATGATGATAGTACATGGCCCTCAACATGTCATCATTCCTCCTCATAAGCTCGGCTTGTTGCCGGCGCTCTTCTATAGCCAACAGTTTATGCTCGTTCATATTGATCCAAGTGCCCCGAATATCCCCGATGTTACTCCGAACAGATTGGTAACAGGCTTGCATTCCTCTCAAATTGTCCCTAAATGCAACATGATCGGACCGGAGTGAAGAAATCTCCAGCCTCATATCGGCCAAGGCTTGAGCCATTGAATCGTGGTACTGGAAAGGAGGGGCTTCGGACGAGCCACCAGCTTCAAATTGTGGGTGTTGCTCATGTTCGTCACCCCGAAAATGATCTCCCTCCTCACCCTCTATGGGGACATCGTCCCGGAAAATATTGTCCTCATCATCCTCAAACTTCCAATTGTTGGGATTGGCTAAAGTAGTGCGGTTGGGGTTTGGGAGTTGAAAATATGAAGTCCATGATGATTAATAAAATACTTGCTTCCTCAAATCAGCACAAACTTCATCCTAATAAGTGCTTGCATGTCCAACCTCTCTCCAAAAAATGGGGCTGTAGTTTCTCGATTTTAGTACTCAAATTCAGCCCTAAAGCAATAGCCGTAATGACTCCCCCAACCGCAATGACCTTCTTTGGATGCTTCGCCACATCCTCCAAGTGACTTATAATGAAAGCCCCCGTGTTTAATTTTTTTCACCGCTGCCCAAAGTAGGAATAACTCGGGTTCCTAGCAACACCTTGGCTATCATGCCTCCCAAAAATCATGTTTGCCATAAGACGTTGGAGATAGCGAAAGGTTATGTTGCATACATCGGTGACATTGGCTTGTCGGGACTCAAAAGGAACTCGGAGGCCGGATAAATCTCTATCAAAATGAGTTCTCCGTCTACTACAAGTGATTTTAAACCACATATCCCGGGGAAAAGGTATCCTCTATGCATGAAACACCCCCGAGGTTAGCCGTAGGATATGATTTAATTGAACCAGATTTAAGTTATAATCCTGGTTGAATAGGCGGAAAATATATGCACTCGGCCCCCATTATATTCCCCTTCCCAATCCACCCCCAAAGAGCTTAGGAACTCAACAATCAATTGATCAAACACAGCACATTTAAGCTCCACAAATTCAAGCCAACCCAAGTTACCTAACAAGCTATGTATATCATCCCAAAGGCCAAGACCCATGAGGGTCTCTTTATGTAGGTAACGGGGCTCGAAACTAATCTAGTAGCAAGGACATCAAATCTAGCCTTTTGTTCTCTATTGACACATTTAATAGACCGAGAAGAGGACGAAAGAACAATAGGTTGTGCCTCAGCTTTACTTGGTTCTCGCTTCAGAATTTGGAGCCTCTTGGGTTGCCCTAACTCTCTTAGGTTTTGGAGCCATAGAGGAAGCGTTGAACCTTTGAAATCCTTCTTCGTCACTTGGCCTACAAATCGTGGAAAACCTTCAGATTATATGCAACAACCCACACAAACAAGTGAAGCAACAAACCTTTTCTGTCTTCCACCCCTAAATCAACAACGCTGAAAGTAGGGTGAGAGGAGAGAGAAAGTGGAGGCCAAATGTGAGGAAATTGGGCCTTTTTTATGAGAGAATTGGAAGAAAAGGAGGATTTCGTCAAAGTAAATTGTGGTTTTAGGTAGGATTTGTGGGTGGGTTACTGAAGGAGGTCGAGAGACGAGAGAGAAGACGGTTTTTCAGTGGATACGGGGATTCAAGTAGTGAAATGAAAGGAGAAGAGAAGGGAAAAGGAAAACCGCAATAAAACGGGCCGGGATAAAGTGGCACTGGCCGTGCCTCATGGCACGCCGACGACCGTGCCATCTTGCGGCCTGCAGGTTAAACCCGCCCATCCACACCGCCACAGCCACACGGAATTTTAGAAAACAACGGACCTATCCGGCACGGCCGAGCCGCAAGGCACGCCGACGACCGTGCCTCCTTGCGGCCTCGCAGTTAAACCCGCCCATCCAGCAGCAACAAAATTGGAGAAAACAAGCACACCTATGTGGCACGGTCGTGCCATAAGGCACGCCCAAGACCGTGCCACCTTGCGGCCTGCAGGTTAAACCTCGCCCATCCATCACAACGAAATTGGAGAAAACAGCAGACATGTATGGCACGGTCGTGCCATTTGGCACGCTTAAGTCCGTGCGACCTTGCGGCCCGCAGTTCAACCTCCCCATCCAGACGCAACAAAATTGTAGAAAAAGTAGACCTATGTGGCACGGTCGTGACATGAGGCACGCCCGACCGTGCCACCTTGCGGCCTGCAGTTAAACCCGCCCATCTAGCGCTACAAAGTTGGAGAAAACAGCAGACATGTATGGCACGATCGTGCCATTTGGCACGCTTAAGTCCGTGCCACCTTGCGCCCGCAGTTAAACCCGCCCATCCGGATCGGCGCAGCACGCAACGAAATTGGCGACAACAAGCAGACCTGTTTGGCACGGTTGTGCCATTTGCCACGCTCAAGTCCGTGCCAACTTACGGCCTGCAGGTTAAACCAGCCCATCCAGACCGGCACAGCAGCAACGAAATTTGATAACACAGCAGACATATCTGGCACGGCCGTGCCATGTGGCACGCTCAAGTCCCTCGCCACCTTGCGGGCCTCGCAGGTTTAACTTGCCCACCTTCCGGGCTGCACGCTTCAAGTGCCCATCCACACCGCAACTATGACGACAGCTTGCGTAGGATTCCGTCCAAAGCATGTGTAAATTGCAAACCATACTAAAATGTTGTACAGTGGTAAACACTTCGGTTATCCTAGGATTACGAAAGTATATACTACCGACAACAAAGGTGCGTGGGGACGAATATGTACTTCAATGGCCGTAAGACCGAAATTAATTACAAATATGATACATGTTCGCTTGTAGATACAGGGATTTACATTGTCATCCTCGGGGATGGTGGAAAACTACCACTAAAATTTGTTTCAATAAGGGATTCATCGAAGCAACTAAACTACTAAGGAATATTTTAATTACTAAATAAACAAACACTAAATGATAAAAGTAAGAACTATGCTAAACTAAACTACTAATGGTGCTCAAACCTACTTCGGCACAACAACCAAATTGTTCCTCAAACCGATCACCCACACACTATAACTTTCAGTGGCAACGTTGATACTATATGAGTTTTCAGCAATTTCATTAATTACCTAATGAAGTCGAAAAAGATACATAAGTCTCCAAAGTTAGCATTTATTGAGAACTACAATTGAGTCTTAGGGGTGGCAAGAATGTCTCAAGTACAAGCCGGAACAATACACATGACAATATTTACGATAGTATTTGCCCATTCCTTTATAGTACGAATAAGGGGTTACATAAAATACCCACACATTTGTCCCACCTAACACTAGCAAAAACACTAATGATAGAACAAGCATAAAGTGGTAATGATACGTATTAGATTTCCCGTGTTAATTAATAAATGCTTACATAAAATTTGAAGCCCCGAAAATTTACATGGCCCAAATAGTTACAAGGACCAAACATTACATATTCCAATTAATCCTTCAATTGCTACTATTATATGCAAAACATGGTGTCACAAACCGCTTGCAACCTCGACATCATATCGGACATTGCCCGAAAGCAAGTCCTCCACGAGCACGACATCACCTGGATAATGAGCATCAAAGTCGCCTCGGGGTTTTTGCAAGTGTTCTTATAATGCCCCGTTTCTCCACACTTTGAACACCTCCGAGCTCGTACACCTTGACGCTGCGACTCTATCCTCCTTTTTCGTGGTCTCCTTGCCGACCGTTGATTTGTAGGGGTAATATGCGGCGGTTGAAGTTGTCATCAAGCTCGTCCCCACCTACCACCATCCCTCGTCGTGTCGTCCACCACAGGTAAATCATGCGTCTCCATAGGATGCACAACATTCATGTAAATTGTTGACTCGTGCCGTCGCCTTGTAACAGGGTGCACATGCTCATATCCTCCCACGGTTGACTAGGTGTTGGAAGGGGAGTGTAAAGCCCTTGAGGAAGGGAATGACTTTTGCTTCTTGACATATCGCACACCTTTCAAGATGTCTTGCACATCTCTTTCCATATTCGGCCAAAAGTAGTGCTCCCTTAGCATGCTTGTTATCTTGTTGACACCAAAATGGCCAGCCAAAGCCCCATTGTAGACCTCTCGGATCAATAATTCTCTAGTGCCACAACGAGGTACACATAGCCGTCGATTACTCTTGAAAAGATAACCATCTTGGACTAGGAACTCTCCCTTGGGGTGTTTTAGGCAATCATGAAACAACTCACCAAGATCCCGATCATTAGAATACAAGGACTTTAAATGCTCAAAACCAAGAACTTGAGTTTGTAATTGAAATAGCAAGAGATAACTCCTTAATAGTGCATCCGCCCCTTTGTTCAACTTGCTCGACTTATGCTTAATAGTAAAATGGAAAGTTTGTAAATACTCCACCCATTTTCCATGCCTTGGATTGAGTTTGTGTTGCCCTTGGATGTACTTCAAAACCTCATGATCTAAATGTAAGATGAATTCATTGGCCACAAGGTAATGACTCCAATGCTTCAAAGATGTCACAATTGCATAGAACTCCTTATCATAAGTTGAGTACTTCCTTCTTGAGTCACAAAGTTTCTCACTAAAGAAAGCTATAGGCCACCCTTCTTGAGAGAGAACTCCTCCAATGCTCACTCTCGAAGCATCATACTCTACTTCAAAAATCTTTTCAAAGCTAGGCAAGGCTAGAACCGGTGTTTGAGGAAGCTTCTCCTTTATCATCTCAAAGGCTTCTTGAGCCTTGTCACTCCATTTGAAGGAACTGCCCTTTAACACTTCAGTTATGGGCAGGGTGACTGATGCACAGCTGCAACAATAGGGAGATGAGGGCAAGGAAAGAGGATAAAGCACAAAGAAAGTCACCCGGGTAGAATGGTGCTTCTTTGCATAGTCTTGGGGAAATGAGGAGATGGGGGTGTTTTCGGTGGAATTTGGATGTGCTTTTGAGGGGGAACTCTTGGGGAAGTTAGGAAGAATTGGTAAAAGGAGTGGAATCATTCGGGGTCAGGATCACCTGAAACTAATGGAAAAATGACTGTCCCACGTGTGCAGGAGTCCAGGATGATATACTCGATGGATTTGGAGGAGGGGATCATGATAGAGCTTGGATTGAGCTGAAAATTAGAGGAGAATAATTCAACTTGCTAAAGAATAGGTGGGTAAAATTTGGAGTGCAAGAGGTTAGGGATTTGGGAGATATGGAACTAGGAAGTCGACTAACCGGATAGGACCAAGGCCCTTAATGATGGAAAGTCGCTAACTGTTGGGCTTCAAGGACTGCCAAGCATAGGCGAGTACCAAGGAAGGTCATCTACAACTTCCGTTTTGGTCGCTATGGTGCAAGGGCATGATGAACCGTGATATGCCATTTTATGTCCTTTGAACATAAATAAACGTGTTACCTAATGAAGGTCGGTCCAAGGTCCAAAAGGCTTATGTTGGACGGCTAACGAAGCAACCAAGGAAGGGACTAGAAACATCTTTTGAGCACTAGCTTGGGTGGAAGGGAGTATGCGTGGACCAATGAGAGAGTAGCTTGCATAAGGGGAAGGCAAAATCTGGCCGGAAATCACTAAGTGCCCCTCGGGCACATGTTCCCAAACACCACAATACTTGGCTGAAAATCATCCAACATATTCCACCCGAGCTTGGAAAAGAGGAAAGATTATTTCTGAATTTTGATTTTATCTTTAGCCTTGCTTTGTATTTTATTTCAATGCATTATAAATACATTGTAACCAGCTAGTGTAAAAGGCACATTTGATGAATGAATGAATATGAGCTTGTGATGCTCTTCCCTCAAAATCCTCAAATGCTATATCCAAGTTTGGTAACTTAGTGGTGACCATTTGAGTCCATTTATCTCACTAGTGGTGTTGCTGTATCGAGTAAGATTAGTGGTGCCCTAAGAATTCCCTTGGTGGTGAAATCTATATCCTAGGAGATTCTTAGTCTACTCGGCTACTTCCACCTTCCATAACTCCTAAAATACAATCCTCCTCCATCCCTAATTTCACCCAGCCGTATTTGGACGTGTCTAGTTAATCCCTAGCAAAAATCAGCCCCAACCAAGAACTCCACCTACCCCTACACCTGAATCATACAAAGAGCCTCAATTTGGACGATCATTCCAGAGTGACAGTCTCTCAGCCTTCCGTCCGAGGTGTTCCCGAATTCAAACGAACCCCAAATGTTTACCAACTCTTGTTAACTCATTCAAGAGTATCCCTGCCAAATTTCAGCACCAAACGCATACTCTATCCTGTCCATTTCCCCATTCTCCCAATAACATACCCGTAGCCTCCTATTATGCCCAGGGACTCTTTTTACGGTTTGTTCTTTCCTTTGCCTTTCACCATTACTATACATCAACTTTGGTATCAGAGCAAGTTCTAATTCCTTGGTGGATTTATCTTTCCTATAGCTACAAAAAGCCAAAAACCCACAAAAATCTCAATCATGAGTGCTAGCATGACTTTGGAGGAAAGATTTGACATGCTTATGAAGGAAAACGAATACCTCCGAAGCAACTTGGGCATTTAATGAAAGCCAAACGTGGTCAACTAAGGAGCAACTCCCTCCTACTCGACCTATACCAAATCTTCATGAAGGAGATGAGGATAGCAACCCTTTTGCTTCATCGGACGAGTATAGTGAAGGAAGGTCGAGAAGAACCTATAGGCGAACCAAAGCTCATTCACATGATTTTAAGGTGGAAATCCCCGACTTTGAAGGTAGACTAAATCCGGATGAGGTTTTGGATTGGCTTAGAACGGTTGAAAGAATTTTTTATTACAAAGAAGTGCCTGAAGAAAAGAAAGTAAAGCTTGTTGCTCTCAAGCTTAGAGGCTTTGCCTCCACTTGGTGGGAAAACCTTGTACACAAACGAGTAAGGGAGAGGAAAGTTAAAATTAAGAGTTCGGAGAAAATGAGAACCAAACTCAAGGCTCGATTCTTGCCCCCAACCTATGTTCAAGATAGCTACCTCCAGCTTCATAACCTTCAATAAGGAAGCATGAGTGTAGAAGAATACACTCGGGAGTTTGAGAGATTGTTGATCAAATGTGACCTACAAGAGCATGAGGATCAAACGATTGTAAGATACCTTGGAGGCTTAGACGCAACGTATGCACAGGTAGTTGAGTTACAACATTTTTCTACCTTCGATGAAGTGTGTCATTTGGCACACAAGGTAGAACAACAAGAGAGGTCCCGGTTTGCAAAAAAAGAAATCCCAAAACCTTTTTCTCAAAGGAGCCAACCCTTTTACAAGGGGAGCCCTCAACTTGCTCCACAAAAAACCCAAGCTCCACAAAACAGCCCCCATCCATTTCAAGTCCAAATCTGCCCAAACCTATGCCAAACCCAAATGACACAAGGAGGTGTTTTAAATGCCACGGTTTAGGGCATATTGCTTCAGAATGCCCAAACTGAAGGGTGGTGACCCTAGTTGAGTTCCAAGAGCAATTAATGGAGGAAAATGAAACCAAAAGAGAGCTACTCTTGGTGGATGAGGTAGAAGAAGTTGTTGAGGAGGCGGACGAGGGAGAATTGCTTGTATTGAGGAGAACCTTGAGCAGATTCAAGGATCCAAAGGAAGAGCAACGTGAAAACATTTTTCACACAAGGGGATGGTGCTTGATAGGGTGTGTTCAATCATCATCGATAGCGATAGTTGCACCAATGTGGCTGCCTCAATCATGGTAGAAAAACTTGGATTACATGCTACGGTCCATCCACACCCTTATAATCAAGGTAAAGGACTCCAAATTAATTCTCGATGTCTTCTTTCATTTAGCATTGGTAAGCACTATCATGATGAGATATGGTGTGACATAATTCCTATGGATGCTTGCCATTTGTTGCTTGGGAAACCATGGCTTTTTGACAGGAGAGTAATGCATGACGGCTTCATAAACACATACACCTTCACCAAGGATGGAAAGAAGATAACCTTGGCCCCCTTATCTCCTAACCAACTCCCAAAAACAAGACCGCAAAGCTCCTCCCCCAAACTGACCTTTTGCTTGCGTTTGGAGAATCACTTCTCAAAGCCAAGCAACGAGAGTTTTAACCCATCAAAGAACTTATCCATCTTACCTCAAATGAACCTGAGAATCCTCCACAAACCAAAAACCTTCTAACCAGATTTTCTCATGTGTTTCCCAACGAAATTCCCCTTAGCCTTCCTCCACAAAGAATCATTCAACACCATATTGACCTTGTCCTGGGAGCTATCTTACCCAACAAATGAATCCCAAGGATGCACAAGAGGTCCAACGTCAAGTGGATGAATTGGTGGCCAAAGGTCTTGTGAGAGAAAGTCGGAGCCCTTGCGCGGTGCCAACCCTTTTGGTGCCCAAAAAGATAGATCTATGAGAATGTACGTTGACAGCCGTACCATTAACAAAATCACAATCAAGTATAGGCATCCTATACCTAGACTTGAGGATATGCTTGATGAGCTACATGGTTCACAAGTATTTTCTAAGGTGGATTTGAGGAGTGGTTACTATCAAATATGGATCCGAGAAGGGGATGAGTGGAAGACAACCTTTAACACAAAGGGAGGATTGTATGAGTGGCCGGTTATGCCATTCGGCCTCTCCAACGCACCTAGCACTTTCATGAGGCTAATGAATCAAGTGTTTCAGCCTCTTATTGGCAAGTTTGTGGTTGTGTATTTTGGTGTATAGAAAGAATGAGGAAGAGCACTTGAGCCATCTCACATAAGTGCTTGAAATCTTGGAAGAAGAAAAGTTCTATGGCAACCTTCAAAAATGTACCCTTTTCACCCCTGAAGTTATCTTCCTAGGGTACATTGTCACGGCTGACGGGATTAAGGTTGATCAAAGCAAGGTGGAAGCTATTAAATCTTGGCTAACTCCCTCTAGCATTCATGATGTTAGAAGTTTTCATGGCTTAGCGTCATTTTACCAAAGGTTTATAAAAGATTTTAGTACTATTACGGCCCCCATGACCGAAGTACTAAAAGGGAGCTCATTCATGTGGAATCCTAAGGCTCAAAAGGCCTTTGAATCTATCAAGCGCAAGCTCACACAAGAGTCGGTCCTTGCATTGCCAAGTTTTGACAAAGTTTTTGAAGTAGAATGTGATGCCTCGGGTGTAGGCATTGGTGGAATTCTCTCTCAAGAAGGGCGGCATCGAAGGTTTGCTCGGGGAGAGTCCGAGTCACCCTAGAGGGGGTGAATAGGGTGATGGAGGATTTTCGTAGAAATTCAAGCTCTTTTGCCAAAGAAGAGAAAGAAACAGATTCCGAGTCGAAAATCGAGTCAAAAAGTATGGACTCGAAATGTTGTCCATAGTAAAGACGCAAATTAAGCAAAGGCTTTGAGACCTGTCTCGAGTCTAGAATGAACTCGGAAAGTAAACACGTAGAGATTACTTGGAAAGCCTCCTAGGGCAGAAAACCATGGACCGTGCTAATCCAAGCACGAAGTCAAATCCACTATTTTGAGTCCACAAAATACCGTGAACCGACCGAACTCGAGTTGCTCTCTTAGACAACTCTTGACAAGTTTTCCTAGACTCGAAATTCCGTTATCCGATCTAGTACTTCCTAGCTGAGATAACCCTTATCGCTAGGGACAACTAAGCTGAGTTAACCCTTACGGCTTAGTCAAGGGACCTTACAAAAAAGTAAGAAAGTGGTTGTAACTAAGTACAAGACCTTACAACTCGAAAGTAATGAATTACAAAGTGAGAGTTGTAAGTAGAAGATTGAGAGTAAATACAATGACTTTGCTCAAGTACGTGTATTAACAATAATTTCGGCAATCTTCAAGTCTTGAGAGTTGGCTTCTATTTATAGATGACCGGGCGAGTAGCCGTTATCTCCATCTACCGACCGAGAATCCTTGGTGACCGTTGACAAAAGCTTTCCGAGTCTCTCGTAAAGTATTCGTTGTGATATGAACGTTGGACAACGGTTTAACTCTCTTGTGGCGGTGTCTTGAAAGATAAGGTGGAAACCACCATTAAGCTTAGCGTTTCGGTTTCCGGATTTGGAAACAGACAGCCACGACACAATCTTCCGGAACCGAGACAGAGAAGAGGAAAAGCCATGTCTCGCTGGTGATTTGACGTTTTGAAGCCGATTACTTTTGTAATTTGAAAAGCGTATCCTCATTTGAATATCCTACAAAAGTAGATCAAATTTTGGTTCTAAAAGTATAAAATACTTTGGTCCAAGATTAGACACATATAAAAAAATAATTACGATGATTAATCCAACTAAATATCCGAGTCGAAAAAGAATGGAGTTTTACGAGTCTAATATCTATAAAACTCAAAATTCCATCCGACTTAGTCTAAGTGAAGAATCAAGTTACATAAAGAATATCGAGTGAAATAACTTGATATAGACTAAGTAAGGTTCGGACTAGAAGCGCTGACTACAAGCAAGATAAAACAAATAACATGAAGTCGGATCCGAGCGGAAAACTAGTCTAATCATCAAGCGATAAATCTAAGCAATGAGGGACTCGGAGCTGAGTGAGACACTCATATCCGTTTTCCGAGTCACAAAGAAACAAGAAGGAAATACATGAAGTAAATGTCTGTATCACTTAGAGAAAATACCATATCACTCAGAAAAGTTTCTAACGTACGAGAGAATGCCTTGGAATCAAAACTCTATAAGTAAGAAATTGTTATACCTGATTCCTTTCATACAACTCGGAAGGTGTTATGCGGTGTCTAAGTCTTCAATCTCCCCTTTTTGATGAAAGGCATTCCATACTTAGACAGAAACTTTTCTTTTGGATAATTGCGCATGAAGTCGGATGAGTAAAGCAAGCTTAGTGTATCGGAGCGTAAAATGAAGTATGCTTTAACAATGAAATAATGTTAACTCGGAATTGGTTGCTGTAAACGCAGATAGAATTGAAGACAAATGATTAATTCATTGAAAATAAGAGAAGTACACAAATAGAGAGGGAAGACTCCCCTAAAGAAGACAACAAATGTTTCTACGTTAATTCTTCCCCTTGCCTTTCAGGAAAAACAACAAAAAGGGAAGAAAAATAACGAGATAGTACAAATTTGATGTTTGGACAAAAGAAAAAAAAAAATCTCTCGAAAGAAGAAGAAGTAGAAGAGAGCAAACGAAAAGAGTAGAAGAAAGAGATGAGAGCAATCGAACTTACTTGAGATGGCCTCTTTCGATGCTTAAAGAAGTTCAAAGATCACTGTGTACGTAGAAATCTTCCGCAAAGAGTTTCGTTTGAGAGAGAGGGAAATGTAGAGTATTGAGACGAAGATGAATAGGCGCTATTTATAGAAAAAAATACACGCCCGTCAACTATCCGTTAAGTATAACTCCGTTCCGACTCGGCTTGTCCATCGGTCATCGTAGACCGGCGTGACGGTTCTCTTCTCAACGGTTAAGATTCTAGCAGTTAGAGATCCACGGCTATTGTCCGATCATAGCGCGAGAGAGAGAGAGAGAAAAAGATTTTGAAAAAATAGTCCGAAACTCTCCACTATTCTAGAGATAATTTCGGAAAATTTGAAGTCCAAATTTTTCTCTACGTCCGAGTGTGACTCGAGATGGGTTCCGAGTGACTCGAAACAAGAAATAACTACTAACCCGAGTATCACTAAATCAACCGAGCTATGGTTATTAATAATTTGAAAACACATAACATTTAATCATACAATGAGATCATCATAAAAATATCACACAGTTATGCATTTAACATACCAAGCTCATTCCGAATAAAACAAAATTGATCTTCACCAAGAGGCTTAGTAAAGATATCAGCTAATTGAAGATTAGTAGGAATGAACTCAAGGTCAATATCACCTTTTTCAGAATGGTCTCGTAAGAAGTGATATCCGACCTCGATATGCTTTGTCTTCGAGTGCTTGGACTAGATTCTTGGTGATGCTGATTGCACTCCGATTGTCACACTTGATTGGAACTTATTTGAAAGAAAGTCCGAGATCCCTCAAGTGTTGCTTTGTCCATAGAATCTGAGCGCAACATGCTCCAGCTGCAATATACTCGGCTTCGGCAGTTGATAGAGCTACTGAGTTTTGCTTCATTGAGTGCCAAGATATTAGGGATTGACCTAGAAATTGACAAGCTCCGGAAGTGCTCTTTCGATTAACTTTGTATCCAGCGTAATCTGCGTCTCGAGTATCCAATGAGAGTCGGTTCGAGTCTCTTAAATACCATAGACCTAAGTTACGAGTTCCTGCAAGATATCTAAATATTCTCTTCACCGCAGTGAGATGTGATTCTTTTGGATTAGCTTGAAATCTTGCGCATAAACAGACACTCGAACATTATGTCCGGCCGGCTGGAAGTAAGATATAGCAAAGATCCAATCATACCTCGATAGAGTTTCGATCTATTGTTTTACCTTTCTTGTTTGAGTCAAGCTTTATCTTGCTTGCTTATGGGTGTAGATGCGTGCTTTGCATCTTGAAGTTTATATTTCTTCAGCAGCTTCTTGGTATACTTGGATTGATGGACGTAGATCCCATCTTTGTCTTGTTTGATTTATAAACCAAGGAAGAAATTGAGTTCTCCCATCATACTCATTTGGAATTCCTGACTCATCAACTCGGAAAATTCTCGGCACAGAAATTCATTAGTAGCACCGAAGATAATATCATCGACATAAATTTGAACAATAAGGAAATCTTTCCCCTTGGTTTTTATGAAGAGAGTCTTGTCGATTTGACCTCTTTTAAAATCATTTTGAACCAAGAAGCTACTCAATCTTTCATACCAAGCTCGAGGGGCTTGTTTAAGACCATAGAGAGCCTTTTGAAGTTTGAAAACATGATTTGGAAATTACGAGTTTTCAAAACCAGGAGGCTGCTCGACATAGACTTCCTCTTCAATAAAACCATTGAGAAATGCACACTTAACATCCATTTGGTATAATTTAATATGCATGCTAGATGCAAATGCCAACAATATTCTAATAGCTTCGATTTTGGCAACCGGTGCAAATATTTCCCCACAATCAATTCCTTCTTCTTGATTGTAACCTTGAGCCACAAGTCTAGCCTTGTTTCGACTACCACTCCACCCTCATCCAGTTTGTTTTTGAAAACCCATTTGGTTCCTATAGCTGGGTGGTCGAAAGGTCGGTTGGTCGAGTCCGAGACTTGGTTTCTTTCAAATTGATTGAGTTCCTGTTGCATGGCCTCTACCCATTCAGGTTCATTAAGGACCTCTAGTGCATTTACGGGTTCGAGTTAATGAGATGAATGCAGTGAATGCATATAGATTTTGAAGAGAGGAATGAGTTCTTACTCCACTTGTTGATATCGAAATTATGTTTTCTAGTAGACGACTAGAAGTAAACTTAAACGCTTTACCAGTTCTCCGATTCACGAGATTTGTGGGCTGAGCTACCTGATCTTCGAAGCTTGTTCCGAGTGATCTTCTTCTTTAGCTTGTTCGTTACGAGCGAGCTCTTGAGTTATCTTATTCCGAGTTACTTCGTTCGAGTGACTTCATTCCGAGTCGGTTGAGTTTGAGTCTTTGTGGGCTCGGTTTCATCATCATCTCTGCTGAGCTTTAATTCAGAGTATTAAGACTCGCTTGGTTTTTCCTGTTCATGCTCATCAAATACAACGTGGGTGCTTTCTTCCACTTTGTTAGTTCTCTTATTGAAAATGCGATAAGCTTTGTTGTGAGAAGAATAACCCGGAAAAATACCTTCATCCGACCGAGCATCAAACTTGGTCGAGTGATCCTTACCATTGTTGTGAACGAAGCACTTACATCCAAAAGATCTGAAATAGGAAATATTCGGTTTCTTCCCCTTGTAGAGCTCGTAAGGTGTTTTCTTCAATGTGGGTCCGATGAGGCATCTATTCAAAGTATAGTTGGTCTGTGTTGATCGCCTCAGCCCAGAAATAGTAAGGTAAGTTATGCTCAATCATCATCGTCCTTGCTATTTCTTCAAGGGTTCTGTTCTTTCTCTCTACTACTCCATTTTGTTGAGGAGTTCTTGGTGCTTGAGAAGTTGTGAGAGATGCCATTTTTGTCACAAAACTCGAGAATTCTGAGTTGTCCAACTCCCTTCCATGGTCGGTTCGAATTCTTTGGATCCGAGTCCGAGACTCAACTTGGATTTTTCTACGAGCTTGCTGAACTCCTTGAACGCTTCATTTTTGTGCTTAAGAAAACACACCCAGGTAAATCGTGAATAATCGTCGATAATAACAAATATGTATGATTTACCTCCGAGGCTCTTAACAGGGATTTCACCACATAAGTCCATATGTAGTAGCTCAAGCACTTTGGATTTGGAAACTATCTTCGGAGATTTGAATGAAGATCCGACTTGCTTCCCTCCGGTGCATGCTTCACAAACTTTATCCTTCTCAAAAACACAATTAGGTAAACCCCTAACCATACCATGAGATGCCAATTTTTTGATAGTATGCATGCTAATATGGCCTAATCTATGATGCTATGTCCATGAGTCATCATGAAGAGATGCTTTAAAGCAAGACAAATTCGACTCGGGTCGAGAGAGGAACGATGTAAGTGTTACCTGATCTTTTACCCGAGAGCTTGATCTCCTTGGTGGTAACATCAGAAATGTAGTAGTTGGTCCGAGTGAATCTTATCTCTTGACCTTTATCACACAGTTGAGAGATGCTGAGCGGATTGTACTTTAACCCTTTGACAAGATAAAGCTGGATGACCAGATTGCATTCTTTGCCAATCTTGCCTATCCCAACTATCTTGCCTATCCCAACTATCTTGCCTTTGCTATCATCTCCAAATGTGACCTTTCCTCCTTTATGTTTTTCCAACTCGGAAAAGAGTCCTGCGTCTCCGACATGTGACATGAACATCCACTGTCAAGGTACTAGTGTCCTTTTGATCTCTTCCGAGTGACCTGCAAAACAGAGAGAATCTAACCCTTCCCACTTCCTCTAACGAATCCAGTAACAATCTTTACTCGTGGTTCTTTTCCGAGGAAGAAGGTTTTTCGGAACCCGATTTGAATGACTTTGGGTTTTGTCCGATTCTGAGTTTTCCTTGCAGAGAATTGAGTCGGTGTCTCTTTTCTTTTGAAAACTTTTCCTTTTGAAACTGGAGAAAATGGTTTCTTTTTGTAAATAGTTCCGAGCTTAGTCCTCCCTTCATTTTTGTGAATGGGACCATGCTCAGCTTTCCTGAACTTTACGGTTCTGGAATCCTTTTAAACAGTTCTAAGTAGGAATTGGATTCCTCCTCTTTGTTGAAACCAAGACCTTCTTTTACGAAGGAGACACATTGAGATCCTAAGAGCATGTCAAGGTTCTTCGACCTTGAGTAAACTTTAAAACCAGATCTTGAGACTCAATGAGCTTCTGCTTTAGCTGCTCATTTTCTTTCCTGAATAACTCGGACTCAGTCTCATTAGATTGAGCACAAGTCTTGAGTTCTCCGAGTGTGAGTCTCGGTTTTTCCAATTCATTTTTCGAAGAAATGCTCTCGAAGTAATTAACTCAAGTTGTTCTTTGAATTGAGAAGAATCGGAATTGGACTTTTCTTCCAAAGTAAAAATGTATTTAGCTAAATCAACTTTGGAGAATTTGAGGAAGTAATCAATTACCTCTTGAGGATTAGTTTCCTCATTGTCCGAGTCCGAGTATGACTCCCTTTCAGCTTCCGAGTCGAAATTGCCATCGGACATTTTGAGTCGTCCGAGTCCTCGGTCGTCTTCTGATGAGTCCTCATTGCTCCATGTTGCCATCATAGCCTTCTTCTTCTTTCTGTCCCTTTTCTTTTTCGGACGAGTCTTTGACTATGTGGTCTTTGCTGCCACACTCAAGACATCCAGAATTCTTAGATAAAGATAACTTTGAATGAGAAGAGTACTTACCTTTCCTGTCCTTCTTATCTTTCTTGTAGAATTCTTCTTTTGGCCTTTTGTCCCATCTTTTGTGCTTCATTATTCTCTTAAAGCCTCTTACAATGTGCCATGGGATCTTCTTCCGAGTCAGAGGAGCTCAGATTTACTTCTTTGAATTCCGAGGCTTTCGGTGCTATATTCCTTTTGGTACTGCCCTCAGCATCCTCCTCCTCTAGGTGGATTTCGTGTGTGAGAAGCTTTCCGATGAGCTCGTCCGGCTTTAAGAGTGAGAGGTTCCGAGCTTCCTCTATAGCGAGTCACCTTGGGACCCCATCTTCTCTTGGGTAGACTTCGAGTATCTTTCCGCACATTTCCTCGTGGGAAATCTTCTTACCCAGTGATTTGAGATTGTTGGTAATCTCGGTAAATCGAATGAACATCCGAGTGATGTTTTCTTCTGGCTCCATCTTAAATAGCTTGTATTTATGAAGATACTCGGCTAATCTTCGCTTGTCGACCTGGCTAGTGCCTTCGTAAGTGTTGACAAGTGTGTCCCACACTTCTTTGCTGAGTCGCAGGCAGACACCCGATTGTATTCTTCCGAGCTAATGGCGCACATCGGAATGTTCATAGCCTTGAAGTTCTTCCTGAACTTTTCGCTTCGCCAGGAGTAAATTCGACCTTTGTCTTGGGAATGATTCTGAATTCTTCTGTCTTCATTGGAATGTAGTTTCCTTGTTGTATGATTTCCCATACATCTTCATCATGATCCATGAGAAAACATTCCATGAGTTTCTTCCGAGTGCCCGAAGTTTGATCCTTTGAATTTTGGTGATCTGCTTGGAAGATCTTCCTTCATCGAACTCTCCATTATTCCGAGCCATTTGATCTTTAGACCTTTGGATAATTAGATCCTTTCCGAAAGGCTAGGCTCGATACCAATTGAAGGTTTGCTCGGGAGAGTCTGAGTCACCCTAGAGGGGGTGAATAGGGTGATGGAGGATTTTCGTAGAAATTCAAGCTCTTTTGCCAAAGAAGAGACAGAAACGGATTCCGAGTCGAAAACCGAGTTAGAAAAGTATGGACTCGGAAATGCTGTCCATAGTAAAGGGGCAAATTAAGCAAAGGCTTTGAGACCTGTCCGACTCTAGAATGAACTCGGAAAGTAAACACGTAGAGATTATGTGGAAACCCTCATGGGGCAGAAAACCACGGACCGTGCTAATCTAAGCACGAAGTCAAATCCACTATTTTGAGTCCGCAAAATACCGTGAAGCGACCGAACTCGAGTTGCTCCCTTAGACAACTCTTTACCAGTTTTCCTAGACTCAAAAATTCCCTTATTTGATCTAGTACTTCCTAGCTGAGATAACCCTTACAGCTAGGGACAACTAAGCTGAGTTAACCCTTACAGCTTAGTCAAGGGACCTTACAAAGAAAGTAAGAAAGTGATTGTAACTAAGTACAAGACCTTACGACTCGAAAGTAATGAATTACAAAGTGGGAGTTGTAAGTAGAAGATTGAGAGTAAATACAATGACTTTGCTCAAGTACGTGTATTAACAATAATTTCGGCAATCTTCAAGTCTTGAGAGTTGGCTTCCATTTATAGATGACCAGGCAGAGTAGCCGTTATCTTCATCTCGCTGACCGAGAGTCCTCTCGTGACCGTTGATAGAAGCTTTTTGAGTCACTCGGAAAGTATCCGTTGTAATGTGAACGTTGGACAACGATTTAACTCTCTTGGAAGTCCCAAAACCATTGGCGGTGTCTTGAAAGATAAAGTGGAAACCACCATTAAGCTTGGCGTTTCAATTTTCCGGATTCGGAAACAGACAGCCATGACACAATCTTCTGGAACCGAGACAGAGAAGAGGAAAAGCCATGTCTCGCTGGTGATTTGACGTTTTGAAGCCGATTACTTTTGTAATTTGAAAAGCGTATCCTCGTTTGAATATCCTACAAAAGTAGATCAAATTTTGGTTCTCAAAGTATAAAATACTTTGGTCCAAGATTAGACACGAGATAAAAAATAATTACGATGATTAATCCAACTAAATATCCGAGTCGAAAAAGAATGGAGTTTTCCGAGTCTAATATCTATAAAACTCAAGATTCCATCCGACTTAGTCTAAGCGAAGAATCAAGTTACATAAAGAATATCGAGTGAAATAACTTGATATAGACTAAGTAAGGTTCAAACTAGAAGCGCTGACTGCAGCAAGATAAAACAAATAACATGAAGTCAGATCCGAGCGGAAAACTAGTCTAATCATCGAGTGATAAATCTAAGCAATGAGAGACTCGGAACCGAGTGAGACACTCATATCCGTTTTCCGAGTCACAAAGAAACAAGAAGGAAATACATGAAGTAAATGTTGTATCACTTAGAGAAAATACTATATCACTCGGAAAAGTATCTAAGGTACGAGAGAATGCCTTGGAATCAAAACTCTATAAGTAAGAAATTGTTATACTTGATTCCTTTCATACAACTCGGAAGGTGTTATGCGGTGTCCGAGTCTTCAGGCACCTTCCCTTCTTTAGTGAGAAACTATGTGAGGCAAGAAGAAAATATTCCACTTATGACAAGGAGTTTTATGCTATTGTGTGTTCGTTAGAGCATTGGAGCCAATATCTTGTGGCTAAGGAGTTCATTATGCATTCGGACCATGAGGCTTTAAAATACATCCAAGGACAAGACAAGCTCAATCCAATACATGGGAAGTGGGTGGAGTATTTGCAAACTTTCCATTTCACTATCAAGCATAAATTCAGGAAAATGAACAAGGGAGCGGATGCACTCTCTAGGAGGTATCTTTTGTTATTCCAATTACAAACTCAAGTCCTTGGTTTTGAACATTTGAAATCTTTATATCTTAATGATGAGGATCTTGGAGAGTTGTTTCGTGATTACTCTAAACACCCCAAGGGAGATTTTCTAGTCCAAGAGGGCTACCTTTTAAAGGAGCACGGTTGTGTGTGCCTCGTTGTGGCACCAGGGATTTGCTTATTCGAGAGGTCCATAGTGTTGCACTAGCTAGCCATTTTGGTATGAACAAGACCTCAAGTATATTAAGAGAACACCATTATTGGCCCAACATGGGGAACGATGTGTAAGAAATTTTAAAGAGGTGTGCGGTATGCCAAGAAGCTAAAAGCCATTCTCTACCTCAAGGGCTTTTACACACCTCTACCTACACCAACTCAACCATGGGAAGATGTTAGCATGGACTTTATATTGGGGCTGCCGACGACTCAACGAAATAAGGACTCAATCTTTGTGGTGGTTGATCGGTTTTCTAAGATGGTGTTAAACTAGTCGTACAGCAACAAATTAAACCACTACTTAAACTTATAATAAACAATATAGCAAGGGCAAGTAGGGATCGAATCCACGAGGAAAGATATAATAACATGCAAGTTTTAATCTAATTAAATTTACTACTCTTAAAAACAAAATAGAAAATATAAATTAAAATCAATAACTAAAATTCATAGAAAATTATCTAATAACTAAATAAATAATTTATACAGAATAATAAAACTACAATAACCCAGAAATATTTTTGTATATTTTTAGAACAATTAAAACAGAAAACTAAAGCAGAAAATAAACAAATTCTAAAACAGAAAATTAAATAAGTAAAATTCTGCACTAAAATAATTACGAAAATAAATACTAAAATTACCCAGAATAATAATACTAATTTTATAAACCTAACCAGACCCTAAAAATATAAAAACAAAATTTAAAATCTAATTTACGAATTTATTTTATTAAAAACCTGCAGTAATTAAATTCAAGAATTAAATCTGAAAAAATATCAAATTATTTCCAAAAATTCTAAAATTTAATCACAGCAAACTAGGACTCTATCTAAACCCTAAAAGAAAATAAAACAAGAAAAATAACAAAAGAAACTATTTTTAAACTAATTTCTAACAAACTGACTCAAAAATAATAAACACTAACAGAAAATTAATTCTGAAAATTAAAATATATAAAGACTCAAAATTAAATTAAAATAAAATTACTAAAACTAACCTAAAATACTGATCTTTAGGGGGTAACGAAATTAATAATGAAAGACTATATATTTATAAATAAAAATTGACAAACTAAAGAAAATAACTAAAAAGCAAACAAATAATTATCAAAGATAGCAAATTTATAAAAACACTTAGTATAATCTATATCCACCATGCAAATTATTATTTATCATTAACACACAAATTGATCTACCCATGAGCTAAACTGTAGAAGACAACCACTAGCGGATCTTCCCCGTTTTTCCTTAGTTATAAGTTTACTTAGGCCTAGCCCTAATATAAACCCTACTAATATTGATAACCCTAGCACTAGCACTAGAATTTAATCAAATTAGAGCATTAAGTATTAGAAAAACATCATCTAGCACCTAATAACCAATCTACTAGCAAATTGATTTAAGAAGGATCTATGATAATTTCCTAATTAAAAGAGATGGGTATGAGCCATCCATGATTAACTAGGGTGATACTTATGTCTAAAAGATCAAGCAATTACGTACTTAAACCCTCTAAACTATCACATGAATTTATATAAAACTAAATAGCGTGCACTCTAATTAATTAGACATAAATTCATAAACATTAAACACAAATTATCATAGAATCATGGATTGAATCAATAAGACAATAAAAATTGAAACTTTGTTTCAAAATAAATAATTTAACATGGCTTCAAGTAGATTATACCAAGTATAAGAAAAACTACTCACACATAATGTAAGTTAAAACATGTAAACTAAATAAAACTAGCATCTTTATTATTAATCTATCAATAAAAACTCAATCTTTTCTAATAAAAATTGCAAAACTAAATTATACTACCGATATTAGTTTCTTTGACCCGGGAAGATGAAGAAGATGATGATGGATGGTGGTGTTGGTGTGGGCTGGCAGCAGACAGCAGCAGCAAGCAGAGCGGCAAGCAAGGTGCAGCTAGGAACAAGCAGCAGCGGCAGCAGCCAGGAGGTGGCGGCAGTGGTGGCTGGGCGGCTGTACTGGTGGTCGGCAGCAAGGTGCAGGCGGCAGCAGTCACGAAGGGGTGTGGGCAGCAAGGGAAAGAGGTGGTGAGTGTGTGTGGGTGCTAGGTCCCCTCTCCATGATGATAATAAGTAGTATATATAGGGTGAAAGAGTTAGGGTTTATTTCTCTTTCTTCTCTTCTAAGTTTCCTTTTCTATTCCAATTAGGATTTCCTAAAATATAATATTCTAAAATAAATATTTTATTACATATTATATTTATGGACCGACTTCATATATTTTCTTGGATGCTTGTCGGTAGCTAAAAATCCACTTTTAACGACTTTTCTTCTCTTCCCCACTTTATTCGATAATTACCTATAAATAGACAAAATAGAATAAATTAGATAAAATAAACTATATAATATAAACTAAATAACTACTAAAAATACGTATAAACTACGACTTAACAGATGGCCCATTTCATTCCATGCAACAAAACCAACCACGCAACCCAAGTGGCAGATTTATATTTCAAAGAGGTGGTGAGACTACATGGCATTCCCAAAACCATAGTCTCGGACCGGGATAGTATTTTTCTTAGCCACTTTTGGATAACTTTATGGAAAAAGTTGGGGACAAAATTGAAGTTTAGCACTACTTGTCATCCTCAAATGGATGGGCAAACCGAGGTGACTAACTCGAACGCTTGGAGTATTATTAAGGGCCTTGATCAAGATGAATGTTAAAGCTTAGGATGTACTCTTGGCACATGTTGAGTTTGCATACAATGGTGCACCTAGCAAGGCAACGGGACTAAGCCCATTTAAAGTGGTGTATGGAGTAGAGCCCCTAACTCCTCCTGACTTGACTCCTAAGGGGATGACCGAAAAGCCAAGCATAGAGGCTGCTAAGAGAGTGCAAGAGATACAAAGAATGCACGAGAAGGTCAAAGAGAAAATTGAGGCAACTAATGCCAACCGCAAGAAACAAGTTGATAAAGGAAGGAAGAAGATGGTATTCCAACCTGGGGACTTGGTATGGATTCATCTAAGGAAGGAACGGTTCCCTTCCAAATGGAAGTCAAAGCTTATGGCCAGAGTCGAAGGGCCATTTGAAGTGCTAGAACGTATTGGTGACAATGCATACAAGATCAACTTGCCCGGTGAATATGGGGTGTCTGCTAGCTTCAACATAGCCGATCTCTCTCCCTACCATGAAGATACTACCCTTGAGAATTTGAGGGCAAATTCCTCTCTACAAGGAGAGGATGATAGAGAGCTGCTAACCGTTGGGCTTCAAGGACTGCCAAGCATAGGCGAGTATCAAGGAAGGTCATAAACAACTTCCATTTTGGTCACTATGGTGCAAGGGCATGATGAACCGTGATATGCCATTTTATGTCCTTTGAACATAAATAAACGTGTTCCCTAATCAAGTTCGGTCCAAGGTCCAAAAGGCTTATGTTGGACGGCTAATGAAGCAACCAAAGAAGGGACTAGAAGCATCTTTTGAGCATTAGCTTGGGTGGAAGGGAGTATATGTGGACCAATAAGAAAGTAGCATGCACAAGGGGAAGGCAAAATCTGGCCGGAAATCACTAAGTGCCCCTCGGCCACATGTTCCCAAACACCACAATACTTGGCTGAAAATCATCCAACACATTCCATCCTAGCTTGGAAAAGGGGAAAGATTATTTCTGAATTTTGATTTTATCTTTAGCCTTGCTTTGTATTTTGTTTCAATGCATTATAAATACATTGTAACCGGCTAGTGTAAGAGGCACCTTTGATGAATGAATGAATATGAGCTTGTGATGATCTTCTCTCAAAATTCTCAAATGCTATATCCAAGTTTGGCAACTTGGTGGTGACCTTTGAGTCCATTGATCTCACTAATGGTGTTGCTGTATCTAGTAAGATTAGTGGTGCCCTAAGAATTCCCTTGGTGGTGAAATCTGTATCCTAGGAGATTCTTAGTCTACCCGGCTACTTCCACCTTCCATAACTTCCAAGATACAATCCTCCTCCATCCCAAATTTCACCTAGCCCTATTGGGACGTGTCTAGTTAATCCCTACAAAAACTCAGCCCCAACCAAGAACTCCACCGATCCCTACACCTGAATCATACAAAGAGCCTCAATCTGGACGATCATTCTAGAGTGACAGTCTTTCAGCCTTCTGTCCGAGGTGTTACCGAATTCAAACGAACCCCAAATTTTTACCAACACTTGTTAACTTGTTCAAGAGTATCCCTGCCAAATTTCAGCACCAAACTCATACTCCATCCACTCGATTTCCCCATTCTCCCAAGAACATACCCGCAACCTCCTATTCTGCCCGGGGACTCTTTTTGCGGTTTGTTCTTTCCTTTGCCTTTCACCATTACTATACATCACTTAAGGATACAGAAACACCACCTTAGGGATCTTGAGGCACCAAAGTTTAAAGACTAGATACAGACACACCACCAACTTTGAACCTAAGGACTTAATCGATCACCACCAAGTATGCCACACTTGGATACAGCAATTAAGGATTTAAGGGGGACGAGCACACGACTCATTCAACTCTCATTCATAAACATGATCTGTTTTTTTACAACCAAATACATGGAGTATTTATAATGCTCAAAAGATTAAAGTTAAGCATAATCTAAGGCTAAAAAGTGTATGTACAAAATTAATGGCCTAGATTACACTTGCCCCTTCTCCAAGCTAAAACATGTGGCTGGATTTGCATAGTGATTCTTTGCTTCTTCGGATGATCCTAGTGAGAGGAGATCAAGAAGAGGTTTTAGGCATACTAAACACCACACCCATGACTTCAACATATATGATATAAATATATGTGGGTAAATATATATGATAAGTAACTCCTAAGAGTATTTAAACTGATAAGTGTAATATAAATTGTCACAATACTTATACCATTATCTCTCATTTAGGAAACTGAAATTAGATTCATATATGAATATGATATGAATTAATGGTTTTGCTAAATATCGCCCTAATTTTGATAGATAAGGAGTAAAATTAACTTAATAAGATTCCTTATATAAGATATGGATACTTCTTATTCATCACTTTAAATGCTATGTTTAGCATAACCGATAAACTAATATCAATTTAATGTCCTTTCTCTTGGTACTTTTGTCACCGGATTTCTTACTTTTTCTTGCTAGATATTTGCCAAATAGGTTGAAATTTCAATGAAGTATTTTGTTTTTTTAGTTTCAAGATACAAAATCCTATGAATATTGAGTTAGAGAGCTATGCATGTATACAACAAATTAGCATTGGAAAAATTTTGTCCGATTCAATTATCTCGAATTTGTCCGATCTGAAAAAATCAAGTCCGGACATTATTTTTTTGTTTGAATTTTAAATTCGGGTATTAGATTTTCCTATTCCTGTTGTCCGAATCCAATATTGACCAAAATTTAGACTTAATCCAAACTAAAAAAACATATATTGAATAAAAAATTTTATCTCGATAACTAATTATCAAACCCAATTTAACCCAAACTTAAATTTTTGCCCACACTACAGCAAATGAACACATCCTTTTTCAATTTGTTTGTGCGTGTGTTTATTGTTAACGATTTCCTCAAACATAAAAAGTATGAGTATGGATGATCCTAGTGAGAGGAGATCAAGAAGAGGTTGGGAGAAAATGAGGTCAAAACTCAAGGCCCGTTTCTTGCCCCCAACCTACATCCAAGATAGTTATTCCTAACTACACAATCTACAACAAGGAAGTATGAGTATGGAGGAGTACACTCATGAGTTTGAGAGGTTGCTCATTAAGTGTGACATTCAAGAGAATGAGGATCAAACAATAGTGAGGTATCTCGGAGGCCTAAATACAAAGTATGCTCAAGTGGTGGAATTGCAACAATTCTCCACTCTTGATGAGGTGTGTCACTTAGCACACAAAGTTGAGCAACAAAGAAAGCACCGTTTTGTCAAGAAAGAAATGCCCAAACCCTTTCCATAAAAGAGCCCACCCTTTTACAAGGGGAGTTCCCAAACAACCCTACAAAAGAACCCTAACTCCACAAAACAGCCTATGCCCCTTTCTACCCCAAATCTGCCCAAACCCGCGCCTAACCCCAAAAATCCACAGAGATGTTTTAAGTGTCCTGGCCTAGGGAACATTACTTCGGAATGCCCTAATAGAAGGGTAGTGACCTTGGTCGAATTTCAAGAACAATACATGGAGGAAGAAGAACCCAAGAAGGAGCTCTACTCGTGGATAAAATGGACGAAGTAGTAGAGGAGGCAGATGAAGGAGAACTTTTGGTTTTGAGGAGGGCTTTGAACGGATACAAAGAGCCCAAGGAGGAGCAATGAGAGAACATTTTTCACACTAGAGGCACGGTGCAAGGCAAGGTTTGCTCTATTATTGTGGATGGTGGAAGTTGTACTAATGTGGCCGCTTCAAACATGGTAGAGAAGCTTGGACTCAAAGCTTCGGTGCATCCTCATCCCTATAACATTCAATGGCTAAACCAAGGTAAAGGCCTCCAAATCAATTCTAGATGTCTTATTTCATTTAGTATTGGCAAGAATTATCATGATGAGTTGTGGTGTGATATTATTCCTATGGATGCTTGTCATTTGTTGCTTGGGAGACCTTGGCTATTTGATAGAAGAGTTATGTATGATGGGTTCATGAAGACTTATACTTTCACCAAGGATGGGAAGAAGATCACCTTAGCCCCTTTATCCCCAAGCCAACTCCAAAAACAAAGCCAAAAAAGACCCCCACCTAAACCGACCTCCTTCTTACTTTAGGAGAGTCATTCCTCAAAGCAAAACAACATGAGTTTAGACCCATGGAAGAGCTCATCCTACTATCTTCAAATGAACCAGAAAGCCTTTCCCAAAACCTACATCCTCTAGCCAAAGACCTACTGTCCAGATTTGCCCATGTCTTCCCAAATGAAATTCCTCTTGGCTTACCTCCACAAAGAACCATCCAACACCACATAGACCTTATTCCAGGAGCCACTTTACCCAACAAACCAGCATATAGGATGAATCCTAAAGATGCTCAAGAGGTCCAAAGGCAAGTTGAGGAGTTGGTGGATAAGGGCCTTGTAAGGGAGAGTAGGAGTCCATGTGTTGTGCCTACTCTTTTGGTGCCTAAGAAGGACGGATCCATGAGGATGTGTGTGGACAGTCATGCTATAAACAAGATCACTATCAAGTATAGGCATCCCACACCTGGACTTGAGGATATGCTTGATGAGCTCCATGGTTCACAAGTGTTCTCCAAGGTGGACTTGAGGAGTTGATAATATCAAAATCGAATCCGAGAAGGGGATGAGTGGAAAACGGCATTCAACACCAAGGGAGGATTATATGAGTGGCTTGTGATGTCATTTGGATTATCTAATGCACATAGCACTTTTACGAGACTCATGAACCAAGTGTTTAGACCTTTTTTAACAAGTTTGTGGTAGTATATTTTGATGATATCTTAGTGTATAGCAAGAGTGAAGAAGAGCACCTAAACCACCTCACACAAGTTCTTGAATTGTTGGAGAAAGAGAAGCTCTATGGAAACTTTCAGAAGTGCACGTTCTTTGCTTCGAAGTGAATTTTCTTGGCTACATAGTCACGCCCAAGGTGTAAAGGTGGATGAAAGTAAGGTGGAAGCCATAAGGTCTTTGCCTATTTCCACAAGTATCCATGATGTTCGAAGTTTCCATGGCTTGGCTTCTTTCTACCGAAGATTCATTAAGAACTTTAGCACCATAACGGCTCCCATGACCAAAGTGCTAAAAGGAAGTGTGTTCAAGTGGAATGCTAAAGCCCAAGAAGCTTTTGAAACAATCAAGTTTAAGCTTACTCAAGCACCAGTTTTAGCCTTGCCTAGCTTTGACAAGATTTTTGAAGTTGAGTGTGATGCCTCGGGAGTAGGCATTGGAGGAGTTCTCTCTCAAGAAGGTCGGCCTATAGCCTTCTTTAGTGAGAAACTTTGTGATTCAAGAAGGAAGTACTCAACTTATGACAAATAATTCTGTGCTATTGTGAGATCTCGTGGAGCATTGGAGTCATTATCTTGTGGCCAATGAATTCATTTTGCATTAGGATCATGACGCTTTAAAGTACATCCAAGGGTAGCATAAACTCAATCTAAGGCATGGAAAATGGGTGGAGTATTTGCAAACATTCCATTTTACCATCAAGCATAAATCGAGCAAGTTGAACAAAGGGGCGGATGCACTATCCAGAAGGTACCACTTGTTATTTCAATTACAAACACAAGTTCTTGGTTTTGAGCATCTAAAGTCTTTGTACTCAGATGACCAAGATTTTGGTGAGTTGTTTCGTAATTGTCAAAAGCACCTGAAGGGAGAGTTCCTAGTCCAAGATGGATTTCTTTTCAATGGTACTCAGCTTTGCATACCCCGTTGTGGCACTAGGGAACTATTGATCCGAGAGATGCACAATGGAGCCTTGGCTGGTCACTTTGGCATCAATAAACCAGTGAGCATGCTTAGAGAGCATTATTATTGGCCTAATATGGAGAAGGATGTGTAAGACATCTTGAAGAGGTGTACGGTGTGTCAAGAATCAAAGAGCCATTCCCTCCCTCAAGAGCTCTACACCCCTCTTCCAACACCCAACCAACCATGTGAGGACGTGAGTATGGACTTTGTTTTAGGACTACCAAGGACACAAAGAAACAAAGACTCTATTCTAGTGGTGGTGGACCGTTTCTCTAAAATGGCTCACTTTGTTCCGTGTAATAAAACCATTGATGCAACTCAAGTGGCTGATTTATACTTCAAGGAGATTGTAAGGCTACATGGTATACTAAAATCCATAGTTTCCGACCGGGACAGCAAGTTTCTAAGCCACTTTTGGATCACACTTTGGAAGAAGTTGGGAACCAAGCTACGATTTAGCAAGTACTTGTCATCCTCAAACGGATGGGCAAACCGAAGTCACAAACCGAACGTTAGGAGTGCTTTTGAGGACTTTGATCAAGACCAATATGAAAGCTTGGGATCAACTTCTTGCCTATGCTGAGTTTGCTTACAATGGAGCTCTAAGTAAGGCCACGGGTGTTAGTCCCTTCACGGTAGCCTATGGAATTGAACCACTAACTCCCCTAGACTTGACATCGAGAGGTTTGAAAGGGAAACCCAATGTGGGGCTGCCAAAAGAGTTCATGAAATACAAAGAATGCATTAGAAAGTGAAGGCAAAAATTGAGCTAACCAATGTCGCCTACAAACAAAGGGTTGACAAGGGCAAAAGGAGGAAGGTTTTCTAGCCCGGAGATCTAGTGTGGGTACACTTAAGGAAGGAACGCTTTCCTTCCAAGAGAAAGAACAAACTAATGCCAAGGGCTGATGGACCATTTGAAGTGTTGGAGAAGATCAATAAGAACGCCAACAAGATTGATCTACCCGGTGAATATGGAGTCTCCGCAAGCTTTAACATTGCTGATTTATCTCCCTATTTTGAGGATGATACATTAGAGAATTTGAGGGCAAATTCTTCCTTACAAGGGGAGAATGATGGAGGTTTCCATTCAAGCCAAGCTGCCAAAAATCGTGGACTACTAACAAAGTTACAAGAGGAGATAAACTTGTGTGGAGATCAACTTTGGGCACCAAAGTCTACTATTCTGGTCCAAGTAATGTAAGCTGAACTAGAGCTTAGAGGGTTGTGAGAATTTTCCTCTCATGACAATTAGTACATAAATAATTGATGCTTAAGGAGTTGAAGCAAAATAATCAGCAAGGAGGTCCAAAAATACCTAAAGCCTAAACCGGACATTTTGAGCACAATCTGTCCATCTAACTTCAAGACCAAAGGGTCCATGCTCGGATCACCTAAATGAGTCATTTAGGAAAAAGACGTGCATTGCTAGCATTGAAGAAGATTCTAGAGGAATCAAAGAGCACTACCACTAGTGGGAAGAATCATGTGTTGGACCAACCAAAATCAAGCTTGCACAAGGGGAAAACGAATGCTTGGCCGGAAATCACTATTCATTTCAAGCCACATGTTCCCAAAACTAGCTTGCACAAGGGGTTAGCTATGGTGTAATCTTGGCCTTTGATCTTGTACATACACTTTTAGCCTTTAGATCATGCTTAGCTTTAATCTTTGAGCATTACAAATACTCCATGTATTTGGTTATGTAAGAGGAGCTTTGATGTTGAATGAAAACCGAGCAAGCTTAATGCTCTTCCCTCTTAAATTCTCAATTGCTTTAACCAAGCTTGGCATGCTTAGTGGTGCTCGATTGAGTCCAAAAGTTTAGCTAGTGGTGATTATCTCGTATCTAGTTTAGCCTTCGGTGCCTCAAGATTCTTATGGTGGTGTGACTGTATCCATAAGGAACTTGGTTCTATCTTTGTCAATTTATCTTTTAGCACTCATTCAGCCTTTCCACTTCTCTACCATTCACAAAACTTCCTCTCCCTCTCGGCTTCTTGCTTAGCTATCCATCAAAAGTGTTGCGTTTTTCTCCAAGCATCCAACCGAGACACGAAGCCAACTTCACCAAATGACACCGTACAAGGCCGACACCACGCTTCAAGGCTATTTCTGCCTAAGCGTTGCGTTTTGCTCTAGAGATCAACTAATACATGGAAGGGTAGTTTTCCACACGACGTTGTTTTGAGGTCGGCGCCGCGCTTCTCGGCACCCTTTAGGGGATTCTTGGTCCAAAGCCGATTTTATCCGATTTTTTTCTGATTCTGGCCGGTTTAGTTTTGTAAGTTTGGACGAATGTTTGCTTAGTTTTTTAGGTCATTTTGTGACCTAGCATTTTCTCTATTAATAGAGAACTCTACTCCTCACTTAGAGGATGGCTATTCCAATGCCTTATTCTGCTGTACTTTAACCTTAAAAGTTGTAAAGTCGATACACCAGCTACACACTACTAAATTTAGGCTAAGAGCTACTCAATGTTATTCGGTATTCTGATATCTTGGCTCATTCTCAGCTAATCATCACTCCACCAAGCACTCTTGTCATTTCCCTACACTATTCTTCATCCACAAAATTCACAAAAAGCCTCCTTAAATCTTATTCATCCACCGTCATACTTCTAGATCCGGTTTACTATCAAGATCAACAGGTGAGACAACCTAAGGGCGCTAAACTCATTCACAATCTCTAACGGTTATTTAGATTTATGATTTTTACCGCTTTCCATATTGTAGAAAAAGATGTAATCATTTTTAGTTCCTACCCTCCCATTGTAATTTATTTTTTATCGCTTTTTCTTTTCGCTTTCCTTTAATGCTTTCCGTATCGCTTTCTTAGTTGCTTTATCGCTTTCTTTGCATGTATGGTTGATTTAATTTCCGTATTCATGTGTTGTGTGCATGTTTAAAACATATTACTTTAACTCACAATTCAAATTAGTAGAGCCCATCTGTTGACAAGTAAAATGGAATGGCTTATCCCTACATTTTGTACCTTTGTCCCCGAACTTGGGATCCAATGGAGTCAATTTTACACCTTTTTGAGCCTTAGTTTTTCCATTCTAAGATTAGATAATATTATTTTTTATTTTTCTCAGTTTTTATTTTGAAAACTGACTAGGGACTCTCTTTTCTCTATTTTTGTTTCTCCTAAAAGTGCACCCCTCATTTCTAATTTAAAGTGGCAAAAAATATATTTAATTCCTCGACAGCCTCGGCCATGGACCGAGACTCGACCCTTCGACCAAGGCCCATGGCCGATGCCAATGACCGTACGGTGTTGGCTCTTGGCACTAGTCAGTCACCAGGCAAGGCTTTTGGTCCAAACCGGTGTTTTCACACTGTTTTGGCCCAAATACCTTTCGGCATAATTTAATTTAAATTTTTGCTATTCTCCTAAATTATGAAATAATATCCCGAGGCCTTTAAATTAATTTCTAAAATAAGATTAATAAATCACCAATCATTATTCTATTTAAATTATTTTAAATTGAATTACAAAAAAATTTGGAAATCTCAGTAAGAGGTGCCCCATTTCTAATGAACTTTCAAAATCATTTTCAAAAGGAATCTTCAAAGAGACCCGACATTCGTGGGGAAACTCGGTCGTTTCGATGGGCTCCCTCTCTATAGGGCGGACGAGTCGGGACTGCAGTTCCTACAAAGTGTTATCTTTCTTCTTTTTCCTTTGACCCACAACTTGTCCCTCTCAATAATCTGTGAAGGATCTACGATGATACCTTCATCGACTCCGCTTTTCAATGTTCAAGCTTCGCTTGTACAACTTCTCGATCACCTTCACGTATCCCCCACGGCACATCATATGGGGATACGCATTGCTCTTAATCCTCTTTCGGTTGGCACCACCTAGTGCCTACACAAGTAATTAAGACAACAAAATATCTGTAAATAAGACTACAAATATTAAAGTCTAAACAATTCTAAAGAAATTAACTCTATAGAAATATTCGTAAATAAGACATAAAAAAATGTTAAATTACCTTGTATTCGGGAGTGGAGACATATGCTTTGAACTTCTTCAAATCATCCTCGGTTGTAAATTTGTAGACCTCTCATCGTCTATCTTCTGCCTTAATCTCCCTTGTCATGTAGACCCAAAAATGGTAATGTGAGACTTGAAGCTTCTCCATTTCTCTCGTAACTAACATAAGGGTCTTGTCCTTCACCAACGAGAGGCTCTCTTCCTTCATATCCAAGTTAAAATTTTTCTAAAACGCAAGAACGACATGCATTAGTATTAACCATTTACACTAAGTTGTAATTCTAAGTTAAGATGTAGTGCATTTATCTTTATATCATTCCAATGGTTTTCCTTAACCAATTCGGGACTTTGCTCCATTGAGTGTAGTTGATATTCACGTGTATGTGGATTGCTGCACCAACATAGCTCATGAAGTGAGGTGCGTCCTCACCTTCCGGGTTGTGGTGATCATCAAATTCGACCCGAGTAAGGAGAGTTGGATCTTCTCTCGCTATGTGCCGACGTCTCCTTGTTCATCGTCATTCGTTCCCTCATGTTCTTTATAACTTTTGAAGGATCCTGCTGCTCTTTATAACGACCTGTAAGAAGGAAAAACATAATTAGATAATTCAAATAATAACATAAAAAATAAAGGATAATATTCAACTTTTTAAAAATAAATTTAAAAAATTATATGTTCAAAATGAAGTGAACTTCTTAAAAGGCTTTCAGTAATCTATATTTTCAAATAAAAGACTTTCTTATTAATTCTAATAAACAAAAAGAAAAAAATTATTAATAACTATTGAGTATGTATGAAATCTGAAATGGATAACTAAGTTATACGATAATGTTCTTACCGAGTTGATATAATAAAAGGTTGCATGTTCAATGATAGTCTCCAGAAAGTTGTTAACACTATCATGATATTCTACACTTCTCTTATCATTATAAACCCACGCTCGATCCATACCTTACTCCTAAACACGAGAAGCAATTCACCTCATGTAATTCCACAAGTACATACTTTCATCATTAATGTTACGCCAAATAATATGACATGAGCCTAAGATCCTTTTACAGGGATAGATGGTCCTAAATCCATTCAAGAATAATATGACCCTAAACCGTGTAGCAAAATCTTATCATATATTTGACAAAATTCCGGCAACATTTCCCCTTAATTCTTCAAGTACAACATACGAAGACAAAATGACTAATGAGTATGTCCTTACTTAATTGTATGGTAACATAAGTAAGGACATACACATCAAACTCATCGTCATCATAATTGTACCCAAAGAATGAGAGGAGGAAATGAGTGTCGTGATATCTTGTCAAATTTATGATAAGATTATCATAGCCACACAACCTATTATCATATTATTCTCAAACTATCCAACACGGACAATTCAAAATCTCATACATACCAAGCTAACATCCTGAATGCTATACGTACATTTATACACGTACCACCACCTAGGATAACTTATTATGTACAGATTTTTGAACGGTTTCTCTAAGCTTATAAAATACATACGATAATTATGAAAGCATAGATTTGGTAAGAAAAATAAGCACAATTATACGCAAGTAAGCATGCCATTATCCATTACTACAGAAACCACTTTTAATGACGGGTCTTTAACAACGGTTAAAAGGACAAACCATCATGAAAAATGTACCGGTGACATTTTTGTAAATAAGAGGCGTTGTTTACCACCTATGATGACAGTTGTTTCAATGAACCGTCGTCATATGTTAGGCTGTGAACAAAGGACGACGGTTCATTGAAAGAATCGTAGTTAAAAGTCACTTTTACCTACGATTCTTTCATTTGAACCATAGTTAAAAGTTTTTTCATTTTTAGGGTTAAAGTTTTTCATTTTCGGAAAACCCATTAACCCTACTCTCTCGCCCTCTCTCTCCTATCAGAATGCCGCTTAATCCCCCCACCCCTTCTCTCTCTAGTCTCCCATCGAACGCCCTCCCCCCTTTTCTCTCTCTTTTCAGTCTTCCATGGAGCTTGAAAACCTCCCTCTTACTCTCTCTCTCTCGCTCTCTCTCTCTCTCTCATGGCCCTTGAAAGATCTCGCCTCTCTCTCTCTCTCTCTCTCTCATGGCGCTTGAAAGACCTCCCTCCTCTCTCTCTCTCTCTCATGGCGCTTGAAAGATCCCCTCTCTCTCTCTCTCTCTCTCTCTCTCTTCGAACGACCGCTTGAAAAATCGGGTGCTTCCTATCTTGAGGGTGAGCACCGTCGCCGGTGGAAGTAGAGATAATTGTCCCGACTCCTCCGCCATCGTCCTCGCCGGAGACATATGGATCTGCAGCAGCGGCATCTAATTCGAGTCGGAGTGAAATTGAAGTAACCATCAGCTATGGATATGCAGAAACTTCACACATGGAAAAAGGAGAGAGAGAGAGTACGAGAGAGAGAGAGAGAGAGAGAGAGAGAGATCCACAACGAGAAAATGTCAAAATTGGCTCGAGATCGGGGCTACCGAATTCGAAGAGAAGTTGAAGCAGACCGGTGAAGATTTCCAGTTCTAAAAGTGTTTGCTATCAATTCATATTTCGCACATGTGAGTGTATATTTTTTAGCGATTGAATAAACACATTTTGGATTTTGATGCAATTTATATTTCAGATCCGACTTGTTAACTCGTGGTTAAAATCTCATTCTTCTCATCAGATTTTAGTTTTTAGATCTGGATTGTTTTTCTTAGTTTGTATTTGTAGTGTTCAAATCTATTCTAGTGTTAGAATTTGGGCTTTTATTGTATAATATGAACTGGAAACTGGAGACTCTTTTTGTTGTTGGAGTAACTTTGTGTTCATATCTTACTGATTGTGTTCTCTTATTGCGTTTCGAAACATCTCTCCCTGAATAATTTAGTTTTTTAAAACATAATTGTATTTATGACGACGGTTCTTCAACAAAAATAGTCGTTATAGGTTACCTATGATGACGATTCTCTTGAAAAACCATTGTCATACATGTTTTTTTTTTAATACGGTTTTGAACCGTAGTCAAAGGTGGTACATACAACGACACTCGAATACACAACGCCGGTTAACCATAATTAAATGTCGTTTTTAACCGTAGTTAAAAGTGGTTCCTCTAGTAGTGATCAAATGACATGAAAAGAATAAAAGGTTATTTAGTGAATTCCACTTTTTTCTTCAATGGTTACAATTTTTTTTGGTAATTGTTAAATTTGTCTTTTTTCTTAAATGGCTATAAGTTTTGACTTTTTTATAGTTGTTAAATTTCTCTTTTTCTTAAATAGTTACTACATATTATGTACATATATTTTAATAAATCTTTTTGTTAAGTATATAAGGGTTTGTTTTAAGTACATATATAGTCTTTTTCCCTCCATTTGGTGTTTAAGAAGAGAGTTTAGGTATATATTTTTGATAAATATTTTTATTAAGTATATTACTTATATTACTTATAATTTGTTTTCTCTACAACCCTATTAGTGAAGTGAATATAACCCTATATCCAAAAATCTTTCCAATTACGTACAATTTCTATTCATAAATTTTCTTCCATTTCATCCCTAAACCCTAAAACATAAATCTTTCCATTTTCATAAACCCTTAATTAGAAATCTTTCCAGTTTCCTAAACACTAACCCCATTTTCATAACTCTTTCCATTTTTCTAAACCCTGAACCCTAAACCATATGTCATTCCATTTCCCTAAATACTAAACCCTAAACCCTAAACCATTTGTCAAAATCTCAAACATTTCAAGAATTCCAACTTCAATAACTAAACAAATACATTCAACATTCACCCACATTCTCAAACATTTCAAAAATCTCAAACTTAAACAACCAAATATGTACATTCAATATTCAACATTCAACTAATTACCAAATACATTCAATATTCAACTAACCAATTTGACAAATAATTTAAAGCAAAAAATAAAAGAGGGAGAGAGAAGTTGCATACCTGGTATTACTATGCGAGAGTGAGCAAGAGGCGAGAGGCGAGAGGCAAGAGGCGAGAGGGAGCAACAACCACAGCAAAAGCGAGAGCCGAGAGGACGTGACGACATTGACGATGGAGAGGAGAGCAAGAGCGGTGAGTAAGAGTAAGAGCAAGAGCAGAAGTGGAGAGCGAGAGTAAGAGCAAGAGTAGAGAGTAGAAAGTAGAAAGTAGAAAGTAGAGAGTAGAGAGCAAAGAGTGAGGAACTGGTGAGGCAGAATAGAGATCCGATTTACTCGTCTTATTTTTTTGTTTAATATAACACACTTTTTACTATGGTTCAATGAAAGAACCATAGTAATAGAGACACCTCTTACCACGGTTCTTTGAACCGTAGTAAAAAGTCAAGATATGACCTATTACTACGGTTCAATGAAAGAACCGTAATAATAGGTGAATTTTATTTACAAAAATCTTACCGCATCATTTTTTAGTACATTTTTGTTTTTAACTGTTGTAAAAGCTCCGTAGTAAAAAGTCATGTACGTAGTAGTGTGGTTTATGTTTTTTCTTTAAAAACCACATATTTAAGGTACCAATCAAACCCTTCCAGCATGGGTTTCTATTTTTGAGATCTATGACCAAGCAATTGTACAATTTCGGAATTGCAAATTCCCACCTTAAGACATCATGTTTCGAACCCCAGGAAACCTTGGCTAGTTGCACTTCTGATGGTAAAGAGCTAAAGTTTTGCTTGTCATATCTATCAATCAAATTAAATAAAAACTCATGTTACTAATATTGTACCCTATTACTTCTTAGTTAACCATCAATAACGTGGTCAACTATATGATTACACAATTGTAAACAAAGTCAAATCTCTCTGAAAACAGAATATTTTATACCCATAAGCAGCTTGAGAACACATCAATTCGATAAATGTTGTCATCTCCTTGAATCTGGATTACATAAGATATATACACCTCCTTAGCTCTTGCATATTCAAACAATCTTTTCTTCTACTAAAACTACATTACATTCTGTTATGTTCGTCGCCCAAAGAAAAAGGAAGAGAGAAAATTATGAGTCATAGAATTACTCACTTAGATATTTCGAGCGCAGCATCATCTCGTCGGAACAAGCCGCTACCGCACCAGCACAACGTGGGGAAGCCTAAGAAGGAGAGTACTTTGAAGGAAGTTGGTCATACAATCAAAGAGACGTTGTTCCCCTATGATCCACTCTAATCCTTCAAGGATCAACCCGCCTCGAAGAAGTTCGTACTTGGGGTACAAGTTATTTTTTCAATTTTTGACTGGGGAAGACAATATAGCCTAAGAAAATTTAAAAATGACCTCATTTCCGGAATCACCATTACAAGTCTTTGCACACCTCAGGTAATAACATTATATTTTTCCAAAAGGTTTATTTTGGGCGACTATGTACTATCATAAAATACAAGAAAATGGGCATTACGTCATGTATATGGGGCAATATAAGATGTTTATTTTATTGAGACTTGAGACTAACTTATTAGACAATTATTTTGATCTACATGTATAACCCTTTGTTGGTTTTGCTGGACAGGACATTGCCTATGCAAAACTCGCTAATCTCCCCCACAATGCGGATTATGTGAGTCTTTTTAATTACCTTAATTTTGTAATCTTTCATTTAATTATATGTATTATTTCAAGTGGTTCAGTGGTTATTTTTATTAAAGTTTTTAAGTTATTTTTGAGAGGTATGAAAGTTTTAAGTTTGTGATGTGAACATAGAAAACTTTGAATAAAAAGTTTTAATATTTTTAAGCCAATAATAGCTCAAATTCAATAAAATGGACCACCTTTTTATTAAAGTTTTAATAAAATGAAAAAGTTTTAATATATATATATATATATATATATATATATATATCCAAAAATTGTAACACCCCGACCCTTGGGTGGGGACGTCACATCGATAGGACCCTTTTCAAGGATCCTTAAGGCTGGTCTAGGGAACAATTTGGCAAACATAACATGTTTGCTAAATTATAAGAAGTTAAGCTAGAAACCCTCCCCTTTTTTTTCGATAAACAAGCTACGATGAGTCTTGAGCCCACACGGTTTCAGATTAACTTTTGGGTTCATACAACCTTACACCATAAAATAAAGTACAATAATGACGGAGTTTTGGTGGGGACAACCGAGGTCAAATCAGAGCGTCTACAAATGTCAACCTACATCTAGCTACCAACATACATGATTGCCAAATAAGCCTTACATATCATGCTTAAAAGCATACACAATTAAACATAAGCAATCAATGCATTTAAAGTCCCTTGTATCTAAAAGGGCATCAAAATGGCCTCCAAAATGACAACATTTTCCAAGAACCTTACTGTTGCTCGGATCCGAAAAGATGAAAAAGTAGGGGAATGAGCAACCACAGCTCAATGGGAGTCCTTCGCCTACCAAAAACCAAACTAACTTTGCATGCATACATATATATAAATATAATAGCAATCAATACATAATGACCATAATATTAGTAATCAAGTCACATCATAAAGATAATCTTACATTACTCCACCCTTAATCGAATGGGAAAACCATAATACATTAGAACTCAAGTGAACTACATCTTCTTCGCAAATGTGACCAATTAATTCCCAATCTGGAACTTAGCTTAATTTTATCATCTTTAATTTCTTTGGGAAAAATCTATTACTCTAGTACTCAAATGAAGCCTGTGAGCCGACCCAATGTACCACGGTATTGGGATTTCGGAACCACTCACGCGTGTGTACAAATTCCCTATCCGGGAGGACTCGTAATCTTGGGATGACTCCAAAAGTAATATACATTTGGGAGAAAAAGGAAACCCACCTTAATTATGATTGGTGTTAAGTCCTTGATGGTTGTATTCTTGAACCTTCCTTCTATTTTTGTACCTTTGTTCTTACCTCTTTCCTCAGTGAAAGTGATTAAAGATGAAGGAGTTGAAACTTGGACCAAGGGAGGTTGAAGCAAAATTTCGCCTTTGATTTCCCTTCCCTTCTCTCTCTCTTCTCTCCTCCCTCTATTTGGAGTTGCTGGATTTTCTTTACCAAAGAAAATGAGTAAATCCCTTTGGTTTGTGCCTCACCTTTGATCTATGCACCAGATTTGTAGTGGGTGCAATGATGGTGAAGCATGGGGGAGTAGGAGCTAGTAGGATAGGGATGATGGTTGCAGTAATAGGCCCAGAAAAGAGTACAAGCTATCAAATTTTTTTTCTTCTTTTGCCTAAATGCTCAAATTTTGGGAAGATATGAGCATGCTTTGCATGTTTAAAACTTAGGATGTTAATCAAGCTATGGTACTATTCCATCTAAGCGATTAGCAAGCCAAATAAATATTTTCTAAGCTTACTCCTAATATTATTTCCAATTAAGTTAACTATTAACTAACAAATTTGTAAATAAACACATATGTATAAGCTAATTAGCACATTATGAATTTTATTGTAACCAAGTATTAAATTAAGTCCCTTAGAGAATAAATCATATATATTAATCAAATATTTTTTCTTAATATTTTTTAGGGCGTTGCATTATCTCCCCTTCAAAGAAGTTTCGTCCCGAAACTCGCGTATCTAACAGAATAAGATTTGGATATTTTTGTTGCATCTTGTGCTCCATCTCCCATGTTCCTCCCGCGACTTTGTGGTTCTTGTAATCTCACTTTAATGTTCTCAACTACTTCCACGATTTCATCGTCTAAATCGAGTTTAGAAATTCTTATTTTTCTGACTTAAAGTTAGCAAAATGTGCTCTCCATCATCATCAGTAGAATGCTTCGTAAGGCGTCATCCTAATGCTCGCAGGATAGCTATTAGTGTAGGTGAACTCTACCGGTCGTAGTTAGCAATTCCAACTCCCTAAAATCTAGCACTCACACTTGTAGCATATCTATTCCATAGATGTCCAACTTGGGGTTTGACAGTGTTCCACCAAAAGGTTGCCTCCTTCTCAAATAAGTGAGATGCTAGTCGCACCTTATGTTGCTCCGGACACTCCATCGCCTCATAAAGATCCTCAATTTTACGGAGCGAGTCCTCATAGGTTAGAGGATTAGGTCATCCCTCAAATCTGGGAAATCTTAACTTTTGAAATTTGCATAACACATCCCTGATGGTGACTTGAGGGGACATAGCGGGAGGCATCTGTCACCAATTTAGTTATGTTTGTGATTTAGAAGTCCAACGAGATCGCACATTCTTAATCCTATATCAAGTATGACATCGTTCCAGTCTCTTATTTAATAATCCCTATCCCTTTTTGTTTTTCTTGGATACTTATGTTAACAAGTTTCATCTTCAATAGTTGATCACTTATCAAGTAATTTTAAGAAACATTATTAATTGCAATAATAAGCATAATTTGAAGCGTGCTTATCAATTTTCATACAATACATCTAAAATGCTAGCTTTAAAGTCATCATACACCGGTATCAAGCCAAGCATGCATATATCAAGCACGTTTCAAAGAAATTAAAGTTAAATATTCCTTCTAATCTCGCTATTTCCCAACCTCCTTGAAGGAGTGTACGACTCCAATCATTAGCACTCAAGTGCCTATACAAGTATAAGAAATCTCGTATCTATGACACAATAAAAGTAAAAGTACATGTCAACTAATCCTTGTCGTATATATTACCATCCTTACAATAGTCTCCTGAGTCGGAATGACTCTCTAAATTGCTCATCTCCAAGTCATCATCCTATCCTAAATCAGGTTTATCATCATCTAACCATTCGGGCTCCCACGTAACAAGTCTGCTATATCAACATCATCAAATTTATTATTACACATATCATCTTCACTCGCCTCTAGATCGAAACATAACTCATATAAAACCTTTAACTTCATATTCAGCTCAACAGAGTACTCATTGGAATCTTCCAACATGAAAACTTCATAACTAATGTCCTCTAGAAACTCTGGCACTATTAGCTCACTAATTTCTAGGCACCTCAAAATCCAAGTTTCATTCATAGTTTTCATACGATTAAGTGATTCAGCGCATTTCCCAAACCACGACCAATATCATCAACAGGGCTTCATATCGCACATTAACAACACGTAATTACCACCATAATAACATGGGGTTCCAAAACTTATTTTGAGCCTCTATACTCTTAATTCACGCTCCCTTCCTATATTCCATACATCAGTTTCTCATCAAACTCAATTCCATTGCAAGTGAAACCAACTCGAGAACCACATGGAGTTTAATTTTCCTTAGCCACAATAACCACAAGCCAAAGACCACACATTATAACAAACCAAAGGGGTTGGCTCATTTTCTCTGGTAAAGAAATTCCAGCAACTCCAAATAGAGGGAGGAGAGAAGAGAGAGAAGGGAAGGGAAATCAAAGGAGACATTTTGCTTCAACCTCCCTTGGTCCAAGCTTCAAGTCCTTCATCTTTAATCACCTTCACTGAGGAAAGAGGTAAGAACAAAGGTAGAAAAATAGAAGGAAGGTTCAAGAATACAACCATCAAGGACTTAACACCAATCATAATTAAGATGGGTTTCCTTCTTCTCCCCAATGTATATTACTTTCCAACCAAAATGAATTTCGTAAGCGTGCGTGTAGATCAACCTTGAATGCTCAAAACTTCAAGAAATCGTTGCATGCATGTGTTTTGGAGTGGTATCAGAGCTGAGGTTTTGCATAATCATGAAATACGTTTGTGCATTAGTTCCTAAGGACAATTCGTGATGTGTTATATGATTACATGTGGGTTTTTGCAGTTTCGTGTTGAAATTTATGTCTAGTATTGTAAGACCCGTAATTTTGGGGTTAGGTGATCTTACGAGTTAGAGCTAATTAGTTAGCCTCGATTAAATAGAGTAGGTCGAGTGACCAAGTTATATACGATGCTAGACATTCGTTAATTTATTTGAGCGAAGTATTATTAGTTCGCGTAACTCTTATTGGTGAAGCGTATTAATTCCGATTTCTGAATTTTTCGCCCGGACCAGCTGTGTATTAACCGAGACCGCTTATGTTGCACATGTGGGTTTAGTTATTATGAGGATTAGCAAAAGAAAGAAAAAGGGAAATAAGAAGGAGGATTAAGTGGATTGTTAGGGACTTGATTAGTGTGAAATTAGAGGAGTGCTGACAATTTGTGAAGCGGCCACATCAAAAGGAAGGAGGAAAGAAATTAAAGGAAAAAGAAAAGAACGGGTCGGGGGAAAACGAAGAACAGAAGGAGAGCCAGAGGAGGAAGAAAGAGGAGCACCGAGTGGGAGAAACAAAGAGAGGGAGAGGGAGAGGGAGAGAGAGGACGCACGGGAGCTGGAGTAGAGGCCGGTGGCCTCCTGGCAGCCGATCAACGAAGGAAAAGAGAAGAGGGGGAGAAAGAAAGGAGCAGAACCAGGAGAAAGTGAGAGAAGGGAGGGCGAGCGAGAGAAGCACAGAAGAGGTCGGAGGTCGAAGGCTGACGCGGCGAGCAAGATAACGGCGACCAGTGAGCGCGGGAACGGCCGGGGCCTGAAGGAGGGCGAAACCGAGGCAAGGAAAGGGGGACGCGAACGCGAGGGCTAAGAGAGAGGCAGCCGGTGAACGCCGATGAATGCAAGAATCGTGGTCGGCGACGGCGTCAGGCGCGGAAGAGGGCGGCGAAACCAGGGCCGGCAGCAGGGGAAGATGAAGGAAAGGAGAAACCGACCCAGCTAATCCGAACCTCACAATCCCTGAATCGAGGTGGGTAGTCTTATACTCTAAACTATTAGAAATTTTGAAATCCAAATGAGTTTATTGTGATTGTTGAATGTGATTGTGGATATTGAACATGTATGCTACTGAACGGGGTTAGTAGTTACTGAAAGTTGAATTAGGAATGGTGAAGGGAATTGGTAGTGTTTAGGCCTAAAATGGGAAACCGGGAATTCAGACGAAGTTGGCTTGCTTGGGTATAATGAGTAGTGTCGAGAATTTGGTCAGTTGGGGATGGGGATGAGCATGTTGTGGTTTGGGTATAAATTGTGAATTAATATTTCAGGTTGAGCCTTAGAGATTTACTGAGATTGCGGCATTAAGGAAATGATTGCTAATATCGGGAAATAATGAGGGAAGTACACAGAGGAGTATGAATTCATATTAAGTGATGCACAATTGAGGCCAGAAGTGGGTGATTGTCAAGTTAACTAAGTTTAAAAGATAATTAAATCCTTGAGGTTGAACTAAATTCGAAGACAATCGGAGCTAGCGAAAGTAGAGCAATAAAAAGGAACTAATAACTGTATGATTGAGTGGGTAAGAAAGAATGATTAATGGGATAGAAAACTAAGATAAGAGCAAATTACACTTGGAGATAAAGGAATTGGAGGAATTTTAGTAGTGAAGTAAGAATGAGAGCTATCTGACTAAGTATGAGTAAGTAGAGATTGATTAGTAATGTAGGGGCGTAATCGGAAAACGTTGAAGCAAAGATGGTAAATTGTGAGAAGTTGGGTATAAAGTGGAGGCATAAAATAAGGAATTGAGGTAAAGGCAATGAATTGTGAAAAGTGAGAACGTTGAATTAGATGATATCTACTTGTGGTTATTGTGGCTCAGAAAATGGAAATTAATCGTACTAAAGTGATGGATTGAGAAAGGTATAGTTGGAAAGAGTTGAGAATGAGTGCTTGCATTGAATGGTGGCTATTCGTGCTATGTGATTGTTTTACGTGATGCTTAAAAGTAGTTTTGAAAGGCGTTTTGTATTTTACGTGAGATACTTGAATGTAACTTCCTGTGAATTACCTTTCAAACGTGATTTTGTTTTAAAGAAGCAAATATGATTGAGAAATTGAATTTGGAGGGATGGCACGTAGTGCAATGCCTTCCAGTGTGTCAAATTTGTTTGAGAAAGTGAATCATTGAGAAAGTGAATTTAGAAGGTTGACACGTGTGTCATGCCTTCTACGATGATAAATTGATTGAGATCTTGGTTAGAAACCAAGTTTGATAAGTGATTGTGATCACTTCGGTTTAAATGAATTTTGGGCTAGGATTGTTTGGACCAGAGGAAGGAGGTGGTCATGCTTATTAGGCCACGGGTCCTTGCATATCAGGATGCCCATCAACCGGAGAGGTTGATTCTTTCCTGACGAGGAAAGCGGAGCCTTCCAGGTATTTGACTAAAAAAGGTCCCGGGAACCTAGTCAGGGTAGCGCCCGGGAATCGCCTGGTGCTAGTTCAATCGTCGAAAGCCACAAAAGAATTTTTAGTTCATGGCTGAAAGTATTTGAAAGAAAGTGCAGATCGTTCCACTTTGTTTGAAGTGAGTCAATTTCAATCCATGCTTTTGAATGATTGAAGTGTTATGAGCTTTATGTTGCGAATGATTTCAAGAGATTTTACGAGATTTCACTGAAAAGTATATAGTTTTGTATTATGTTATTATGTTTTACTGAGTTCATTATTATGAGTATTATGTGTAAAGAATTTTCATTTTAAGGGTGTAAGACTCCGGTAAGCCCGTGGATTATTGCTCACCGCCACAAATTCCCCTCTTTTCCTCAGTGTTGCAGGTATATTTTCAGAAAGTATGATCTACACTTAGCATATTTCGGACTTCGCCGATTGCTGCGTGTTGAGTGATTCAAGTCAAGATTATGCATTTTTTATACTTCTCAGCATTATAGTTTGTAATTCAATTCATATAGTTGTACCCGATGTACCGTAAACTATTTAGATTGTCTTAAGTTTTATTGTATGATTGGTTGGACTCCGGCGCGTGGCCGTTGAGTTGTATGCTCCGAGCGTGTGGCTCGTCAAGTTATATTATGGTTTTATGCAGGGTTTTAGGCTTTAAGCCTATGGGATAGTCCGTATTACAAATAGAACTCTGCCAAAATTTTTAGGAAATTCCAAGTTTCTTTGGAAGATTACCTTTATTACCTCTAACTTGGATTTAGAGAGCCGAACCGACACCTAATAGAGCCTTGGGAGTTCCCGTAAGGAACTCTAGCGATGTAATACTCCTAAGGGGTGTTTTGGGGTGTTACAAATATTTCGATTATGATACTTACCGATCTCTAGTTTAAGCGTGCTTGATGGAATGAACTATCTTTGTGGTTAGTTATGCATTTTTATATTGAGCACGTATTTTGTTGTGATAATGTGTGGTTTTTGGCTTGTGGTTATTGTGGCTGAGGAAAATTAAACTCCATGTGGTTCTCGAGTTGGCTTCACTTGCAATTGAATTGAGTTTGATGAGAAACTGATGTATGGAATATAGGAAGGGAGCGTGAATTAAGAGTATAGAAGTTCAAAATAAGTTTTGGAACCCCATGTTATTATGGTGGTAATTGCGTGTTGTTAATGTGCGATATAAAGCCCTGTTGATGATAGTGGTCGTAGTTTGGGAAATGCGCTGAATCACTTAATCGTATGAAAACTATGAATGAATCTTGGATTTTGAGGTGCCTAGAAATTAGTTATGTTTTAAACATGCAAAACATGCTCATATCTTCCCAAAATCTGAGCATTTAGGCAAAAGGAAAAAAAACTGACAGCTTGTACCGTTTTCTTGGCCTATTACTACAACCATCATTCCTATCCTACTAGCTCCTAGTCCCCCATGCTTCACCATCATTGCACCCACTCCAAATCTAGCGCATAAATCAAAGGTGAGGCACAAACCAAAGGGGTTGGCTCATTTTCTCTAGTAAAGAAAATCCAGCAACTCCAAATAGAGACAGGAGAGAAGAGAGAGAAGGGAAGGGAAATCAAAGGAGACATTTTGCTTCAACCTCCCTTGGTCCAAGCTTCAACTCCTTCATCTTTAATCATTTTCACTGAGGAAAGAGGTAAGAACAAAGGTAGAAAAATAGAAGGAAGGTTCAAGAATACAACCATCAAGGACTTAACACCAATCATAATTAAGGTGGGTTTCCTTCTTCTCCCCAATGTATATTACTTTCCAACCAAAATGAATTTCGTAAGTGTGCTTGTAGATCAACCTTGAATGCTCAAAACTTCAAGAAATCGTTGCATGCATGTGTTTTGGAATGGTTCATTGATATAAATATGCTAGGAGGATGTTAGAGAGGGAAAAGGAGTAGAAACATGATCATCATCATGTACTTGGTTATGGTTCTCTTTTATTGCTATAATTTCATGCATGAAAATGGAAGTGTATCAAATATGTTCAAATCTTTGTGAAAAGTGTGGTTTTGTTAAGGTTTGAGTTTGACATTTGTTACACAATATACTTGGTATAATGCTCTTGGGGATCGATGATCAGAAATGTGTGTTTGCCCAAAACGTGGTATGAGAAGTAGACATCTTGCATGTGCATTTTAATGAGTTTTACTTAGCTAATATGATACTTAGAATGTTGGAAAATTTATAAAACGAACCTTTCATAGACATCATAGACATCCCACAAGGATAAAATAGGTAGAACGTAAGATGTTAATGTGCTAATTAGCTTATTTATATGTGTTTATTTACAAATTTATTAGTTAACGGTTAACTTAGTTGGAAATAATCTTAAGAGTAAGCTTAGAAAATATTTATTTGGCTTGCTAATTGATTAGATGGAATAGTACCATAGCTTGATTAACATCTTATGTTTTAAACATGCAAAACATGCTCATATCTTCCCAAAATCTGAGCATTTAGGCAAAAGGAAAAAAAATTGATAGCTTGTACCGTTTTCTTGGCCTATTACTGCAACCATCATTCCTAGCCTACTAGCTCCTAGTCCCCCATGCTCCACCATCATTACACCCACTCCAAATCTAGTGCATTAATCAAAGGTGAGGCACAAACCAAAGGGGTTGGCTCATATTCTCTGGTAAAGAAAATCCAGCAACTCCAAATAGAGGGAGGAGAGAAGAGAGAGAAGGGAAGGGAAATCAAAGGAGACATTTTGCTTCAACCTCCCTTGGTCCAAGCTTCAACTCCTTAATCGTTAATCACTTTCACTGAGGAAAGAGGTAAGAACAAAGGTAGAAGAATAGAAGGAAGGTTCAAGAATACAACCATCAAGGACTTAACACCAATCATAATTAAGGTGGGTTTCCTTCTTCTCCCCAATGTATATTACTTTCCAACCAAAATGAATTTCGTAAGTGTGCTTGTAGATCAACCTTGAATGCTCAAAACTTCAAGAAATCGTTGCATGCATGTGTTTTGGAGTGGTTCATTGATATAAATATGCTAGGAGGATGTTAGAGAGGGAAAAGGAGTAGAAACATGATCATCATCATGTACTTGGTTATGGTTCTCTTTTATTGCTATAATTTCATGCATGAAAATGGAAGTGTATGAAATATGTTCAAATCTTTGTGAAAAGTGTGGTTTTGTTGAGGTTTGAGTTTGACATTTGTTACACAATATACTTGGTATAATGCTCTTGGGGATCGATGATCGGAAATGTGTGTTTGCCCAAAACGTGGTATGAGAAGTAGACATCTTGCATGTGCATTTTAATGAGTTTTATTTAGCTAATATGATACTTAGAATGTTGGAAAATTTATAAAACGAACCTTTCATAGACATCCCACAAGGATAAAATAGGTAGAAGATAAGAAATGGAGTTAGGGAGCCACTGCCACCCACCACGGGTGTCCCTAGAGGATGTGGGGCAGGCCGTGGTGGCCAGCAGTGATTTAATTAACCCAAAATACCCATGGGGCAAGCAGCGCTTTAATTGACCCAAAATACCCACCATGGGTGCTTCCACAAGTCGTGGGGTAGCCTGTGGTGACCACCAGAAGTCCCCACTTACTGTGGGAAGGCCCTTGCTGACCTCTAGAACCAACCATTGACCTCCACTGGTCGTGGGAAGGTCCGTGGAGACCTCCAAAGCAATTTTGGACCCCCATAACCTGGGGGCTTTGTCCCGTGATACTTGTAAATCTTATATTTTGTGTCGAGAAGCGAGTCTAAGACTTGAAGTATGGCTTTGGGCCTCATGAAGCAATTTACTAAATACATATGTGAAGAAATGATAGAGATAACAACCATAACGTTAAATAAGAAGTCGAGTTATTGGGTTTGAGCAATTTACCGGTACGAAATATAGAAAGGTGACATGAGATCATATTCTTGCCCTACGGGTAGCAGTTTTCATCACCTTCCTAGACTTGGTATTTCGACGCCTGTGAGCCGACCCAATGTACGACGGTACAAGGATTCGGAACCACTCACGCGTATACTCAAGTTTCCTATCCGGCGGACTCATGATCTAGGAGTGAAAGCTGCTACCCGTGGGTAGGAATATGTCACCTTCCTAGACTTGGTATTTCGACGCCTGTGAGCCAACCCAATGTACCACGGTACAGGGATTCGGAACCACTCACGCGTATACTCAAGTTTCCTATCCGGGAGGACTCGTAATCTAGGAGTGAAAGCCGCTGCCCTCAGGCCGGAATAAGTCACCTTCCTAGATTTCATATTTTGACGCCTGTGAGCCGACCCAACGTACCACGGTACTGGGACTCGGAACCACTCACGCGTATACCCAAGTTTACTACCCGGAAGTACTCATGATCTAGGAGTGAAAGCCGCTGCCTGTGGGTTGGAATATGTCACCTTCCTAGACTTAGTATTTCGACGCCTGTGAGCCAACCCAATGTACCACGGTACAGGGATTCGGAACCACTCACGCGTATACTCAAGTTTACTACCCGGAAGGACTCAAGATCTATGAGTGAAAACCGCTATCCGTGGGCCGGAATATCATCTCACGCCACCTTCCTAAATTTCGTACCGGTAAAGTGATCAAACCAAATAATTCAACTTCCCATTTAATGCTATGGTTGTTATCTCTATCATTTCTCTACAAATGTATTTAGTAAATTGTTTGATGAGGCCCTAAGCCATACTTCAAGTCTTATACTCGCTTCTTGACACAAAATACAAGGTTTACAAGCATCACGAGACAAAGCCCCTATGTTGTGGGGGTCCAAAATTGCTTTCGAGGTCTCCACGGTCCTTCCCACAGCCAGTGGAGGTCAATGGTTGGCTCTAGAGGTCATCAAGGGCCTTCCCACGGTGAGAGGGGACTTCTGGTGACCACCACGGGCTACCCCACGACCTGTGGGAGCACCCACGGTGGATAATTTGGATTAAATAAAACACTGCTGGCCACCACGGCCTGCCCCACATCCTGTGGGGGCACCCGTGCTGGGTATTTTGTGTTAATTAAATCGCTGCTGGCCACCACGGGCTGCCCCACATCCTGTGGGGGAACCCGTGGTGGATGGTAGTGGCTCCCAAACTCCATTGCTTATCTTCTACCTATTTTATCCTTGTGGGATGTCTATGAAAGTTCGTTTTATAAACTTTCCAACATTCTAAGTATCATATTAGCTCAATAAAACCCATTAAAATGTACATGCAAGATGCCTACTTCTCATACCAAGTTTTGGGCAAACATACATTTCCGATCATCGATCCCCAAGAGCATTATACCAAGTATATTCTCTAACAAATGTCAAACTCAAACCTCAACAAAACCATAGTTTTCACAAAGATTTAAACATATTTGATACACTTCCATCTTCATGCATAAAATTATAGCAACAAAAGAGAAGCATAACCAAGTACATGATGATGATCATGTTTCTACTCCTTTTCCATCTCTAACATCCTCCTAGCATATTTATATCAATGAACCACTCCAAAACACATGCATGCAACAATTTCTTGAAGTTTTGAGCATTCAAGGTTGGTCTACAAGCACACTTACGAAATTCATTTTGGTTGGAAATTAATATACATTGGGGATAAAAAGGAAACCCACCTTAATTATGATTGGTGTTAAGTCCTTGATGGTTGTTTTCTTGAACCTTCCTTCTATTTTTGTACCTTTGTTCTTACCTCTTTCCTCAGTGAAAGTGATTAAAGATAAAAGAATTGAAGCTTGGAATAAGGGAGGTTGAAGCAAAATGTCTCCTTTGATTTCCCTTCCCTTCTCTCTCTCTTCTCTCCTCCCTCTATTTGGAGTTGCTGGATTTTCTTTACCAGAGAAAATGAGTAAACCCCTTTGGTTTGTGTCTCACCTTCGATCTATGCACCAGATTTGGAGTGGGTGCAATGATGGTGAAGCATGGGGAGTAGGAGCTAGTAGGATAGGGATGGTGGTTGCAGTAATAGGCCAAGAAAAGGGTACAAGCTATCAGATTTTTTTTCTTCTTTTGCCTAAATGCTCAAATTTTGGGAAGATATGAGCATGTTTTGCATGTTTAAAACTTAGGATGTTAATCAAGCTATGGTACTATTCCATCTAAGCGATTAGCAAGCCAAATAAATATTTTCTAAACTTACTCCTAATATTATTTCCAACTAAGTTAACTGTTAACTAACAAATTTACAAATAAACACATATATATAAGCTAATTAGCACATTATGAATTTTATTGTAACCAACTATTAAATTAAGTCGCTTAAGAATAAACCATATATATTAATCAAACATCTTTTTCTTAATATTTTTTAGGGCGTTACAAAGATAGTCCATCTTTCTTTTTCTTTCTAAAACAATAGAAACAATACATTTCATGATATTTATACTCCCATATATATATATATATATATATATATATATATATATATATATATATATATATATATATATATATATATATATATATATATATATATATATATATATATATGGACTATCTTTTGATATATATATATATCTTTCTTTTTCTTTCTAAAACAATAGAAACAATACATTTCATGATATTTATACTCCCATATATATATACATATATGGACTATCTTTTGATATATATATATATATATATATATATATATATATATATATATATATATATATATATATATATATATATATATATATATATTAATAAATCTTTTTGTTAAGTATATAAGAGTTTGTTTTAAGTACATATATAGTCTTTTTCCCTCCATTTGGTGTTTAAGAAGAGAGTTTAGGTATATATTTTTGATAAATATTTTTATTAAGTATATTACTTATATTACTTATAATTTGTTTTCTCTACAACCCTATTAGTGAAGTGAATATAACCCTATAACCCTATATCCAAAAATCTTTTCAATTACGTACAATTTCTATTCATAAATTTTCTTCCATTTCATCCCTAAACCCTAAAACATAAATCTTTCCATTTTCATAAACCCTTAATCAGAAATCTTTCCATTTTCCTAAACCCTAACCCCATTTTCATAACTCTTTCCATTTTTCTAAACCCTGAACCCTAAACCATATGTCATTCCATTTCCCTAAATACTAAACCCTAAACCCTAAACCATTTGTCAAAATCTCAAACATTTCAAGAATTCCAACTTCAATAACTAAACAAATACATTCAACATTCATCCACATTCTCAAACATTTCAAAAATCTCAAACTTAAACAACCAAATATGTACATTCAATATTCAACATTCAACTAATTACCAAATACATTCAACATTCAACTAACCAATTTTACAAATAATTTAAAGCAAAAAATAAAAGAGGGAGAGAGAAGTTGCATACCTGGTATTACTACGCGAGAGTGAGCGAGAGGCGAGAGGGAGCAACAACCACAGCGAAAGCGAGAGGGGAGAGGACGTGACGACATTAACGACGGCGAGGAGAGTAAGAGCGAGAGTAGAGAGTAGAGAGTAGAGAGCAAAGAGTGAGAAACTGGTGAGCAGCAGAATAGAGATCTGATTTACTCGTCTTTTTTTGTTTTGTTTAATATAACAGACTTTTTACTATGATTCAAAGAAAGAACCATAGCAATAGAGACACCTCTTACCACGGTTCTTTGAACCATTGTAAAAAGTCAAGATATGACCTATTACTACGGTTCAATGAAAGAACCGTAATAATAGGTGAATTTTATTTACAAAAATCTTACCACCTCATTTTTTAGTACATTTTTGTTTTTAACTGTTGTAAAAGCTCCGTAGTAAAAAGTCATGTACGTAGTAGTGTGGTTTATATTTTTTATTTAAAAACCACATATTTAAGGTACCAATCAAACCCTTCCAGCATGGGTTTCTATTTTTGAGATCTATGACCAAGCAATTGTACAATTTCGGAATTGCAAATTCCCACCTTAAGACATCATGTTTCGAACCCCAAGAAACCTTGGCTAGCTGCATTTCTGATGGTAGAGAGCTAAGGTTATGCTTGTCATATCTATCAATCAAATTAAATAAAAACGCATGTTACTAATATTGTACCCTATTGCTTCTTAGTTAACCATCAATAACGTGGTCAACTATATGATTGCACAACTGTAACACAAAGTCAACTCTCTCTGAAAACAGAATATTTTATACCCATAAGCAGCTTGACAACACATCAATTTGATAAATGTTTTCATCTCTTTGAATCTGGATTACATAAGATCTAGATACATTAATAAAACTCACAGTATATATACACCTCCCTAGCTCTTGCAGATTCAAACAATCTTTTCTTCTACTAAAATTATGAGTCATAGAATTACTGACTTAGATATTTCGAGCGCAGCATCGTCTCGTCGGAAGGAGTCGCTGCCGCACCAACACAGCGTGGGGAAGCCTAAGAAGGAGAGTATTTTGAAGGAAGTTGGTCATATAATCAAAGAGACGCTGTTCCCCGATGATCCACTCCGATCCTTCAAGGATCAACCCACCTCGAAGAAGTTCGTACTTGGGGTGCAGGCTATTTTTCCAATTTTTGAATGGGGAAGACAATATAGCCTAAGAAAATTTAAAAATGACCTCATTTCCGGAATCACCATTGCAAGTCTTTGCATACCTCAGGTAATAACATTATATTTTTCCAAAAGGTTTATTTTGGGCGACTACATAAAATACAAGAAAATGGGCATTACGTCATGTATATGGGGCAATATAAGATGTTTATTTCATTGAGACTTGAGACTAACTTATTAGACAATTATATTTGATCTACGTGTATAACCCTTTGTTGGTTTTGCTGGACAGGACATTGCCTATGCAAAACTCGCTAATCTCCCTCCACAATACGGATTATGTGAGTCTTTTTAATTACCTTAATTTTGTAATCTTTCATTTAATTATATGTATTATTTCAAGTGGTTCAGTGGTTATTTTTATTAAATTTTTAAGTTTTTTTGAGAGGTATGAAAGTTTTAAGTTTGTGATGTGAACATAGAAAACTTTGAATGAAGAAGTTTTAATATATATATATATATATATATATATATATATATATATATATCAAAAGATTGTCTTTCTTTTTCTTTCTAAAACAATACAAACAATACATTTCATGATATTTATACTCCCGCATATATATATATATATATATATAGATAGATGAGAGTATAAATATCATGGAATGTATTGTTTCTATTGTTTCAGAAGAAAAAAGAAAGATAGAATATATTTTTTGAGACAAATGGAGTATATATATATATATATATATATATATATATATATATATATATATATATATATATATATATATATATATATATATATATATATATATATATATTTGCGTAAAATCTTTATATAATTTATTTTTAAATAATATTTTACATATAATTAAATTTTAGTATAATTCTTTATATAATTTCTTAACATTTCTCTATGGCTTACTGAAATATATAACTATATTTGCGTAAAATCTGTTAATGTTGAGCAGTATCAAGTGCATTCCAAATTGTATACCATACAATTTATGGTCAATATTCTTATGAAAATATTAGCATATACCTCTCTTGAGTTTTTTTTCCTTTAATGTTTTAACCCTCATTTTTTGGTGCAACCTTTTACCGCTTCAGTTTTTCCGAAAATAATTTCAATTTCTAAATTTACAAAAATACCTTTGACTATTGGAGTTTATGTACTATGAACAAGGGACAAATTAAAAAAGGCTCATCAAAATAGAAAAAGAAGAATGATAAAAAACAAGAAAAATAGAGAAAGAAGAGAAAAGGTAAGACAATTAGTGAAATTAGTTTAAGAATTATTTAGTTAAGAAAATAGATTTTAAAATAATGTGGAGATTTGATATAACTTACTTAAATTAAATGAATTGAAAATGACAGATCAACCTATGATTATAAAAGAATAATTTATATTATTTTAAAGAACGGTCTGGTGTTTATTTTTATAAGAATATTTTGTCGAATAACATTATTTTTTATAATTTAAATGAATATGATTTTATTATAAATAAATATTTTTTAATGAAATTACAGTACAATTTTCATGGTTATTTTTTAATTATTTGATAAATGTTAAAACATTTCTCTATCGCTTAATTTTTTTTGTCTCTTTTTAATATCCAAATACATCTTAATTTTATAAATTTTTTTGAATTTAATAATTTTTAATAAATGTAATCTAATGTTCTTATACTTTTGCTCATATTTTGTTTTGTTTATGCATATAAGTTTTTTCATTTTATATCTCCTATTTACTTTATAATTCAAAGATTAAGGATATTCTTTGTAAATGTTAATGTTCAATATTATTTTATACAAAAGTAAAAGGATATAAAAGTTAATATGAAAAATTTAGGGTTAAAAACATTAAAGGGCTTACACAAAAAAACAAACACGTTAAAACAAAAAAACTTGAGTAAGAAATATGTAAATACCTCCATAAATATATGACATTGTCTTCTCCTCTTTCTGATCATGAATGGTGGCAACTAAGCTGGAATGATGCCTTTTGTTGGAATGTATGTGTTATCAATTTATTGCTAGGTAGTTGATTTTGTATGAATTTCTGTTACTGATTTTCATTTAATATCTTACCATCTTTTCCCAAAATATATATATATAGATATATATGACATTAGCGCCTATAATACAAGCCTAAGTACAGTATTACTTTGGAGTATATAAATACAATATTTTCTGTATTTTTAATTCAAAAGAAAGGATCAAGGTCAAAATGCATTTATCAGTCATCCCCCTCCTCTTCCCAGGTCCTTGCCCACTAAGATATCATTATGTGTGCTATTGTCCCTCTGTGCCCAGTATTGTATTCTACAAAAGAACATATTTATTTTAACTTTGAAGTTGACATTTCTCATGATGTGACACAGATAGTAGCTTTGTTCCGCCTCTTATTTATGCCTTCATGGGAAGCTCAAGAGACATAGCCATCGGACCAGTCGCTGTGGTCTCTCTCCTGCTAGGAAGTCTCCTTCGAGAAGAGATTGATCCCGACAAAGATGCACATAATTATCTGCGTCTCGCATTCACTGCTACCTTTTTCGCTGGCGTTACCCAAGCAACACTTGGTTTCTTCAGGTAATTGTTTTTATGATGATAAGTAGGCCCTTTATACAAGCTATGAAAATTCTACGTAATTTCGAAAATATCTATTAGGATAGTCCATGAGTTACAACACTTATTCATCATGATAAGTGGGCCCCTACCCAAGGCTAGGCTAGAATTAGATACCGATGAGTGAGAGGACAACTAGGACCCAAAGGCCGGTTTAGCCCTCAAGTAACATACTCGTTTTGACTGAGGAACTTGTTGTCACCCAACATTAAATTCAACTGTGGGTATAGCCAACTTGACTAATTAAGCTAACTTTTTAACACAAGAAGGCTAGCTCATATGCAAAATATAACTTATTTATTAGTATATATATTTACTTATCCTTCTTCGCATCAATTTTCATGTGGTGCAAAATTTTTATTTTAGCTTTAAAGATGATAGGGTTATTGTAAATGAAAACGATAATGCTCCCTCCATCTCAATTTAATTGTATAGTTTGACAAAATACGACTTTTAAGAAAGTCAGTCAACAAGATATTGATTACTTATTATATTTTAATTTTTAAAAATCATTAATTATTATCTTTTGATTTTTATAAAGGCATTTAAGGAAAAAAGTCCTATTTTTTTATATATAAATAGAAACCAAGTAAATATTTTGGAACATCCAAAAAAATAATTAAGTAAATAATATGGAAAGGAGGGAGTAGATAATATAATTTCTTGTATATATTATCAATACAAAAGGCATCAAGAGAAGGAAAAATAATGAGCATTAAATCTTATGAGGGCATAAGTTTTCCTAGACTGTATGAGATCATCATATTAATTTGTAGTTGCCCTTAGTCATTACAATACAAATAGAAATCTCTTTTTGCTTATATGTTGATCACTCTATTCTTCAAGAGAAGGAAAAATAATGAGCATTAAATCTTATGAGGGCATAAGTTTTCCTAGACTGTATGAGATCATCATATTAATTTGTAGTTGCCCTTAGTCATTACAATACAAATAGAAATCTCTTTTGCTTATATGTTGATCACTCTATTCTTCTATGTCGACGGACTTTCAAGTATTCAATAATTGATACTGTTGTAGTTATATATAAGTTTGGTGGTTTGAGACCATGATCCAAAACCATCACATACTACTAAGGTAAATGGTCCAAACTTGATTACAGACTCATATCTTGACTTGCATATTATGTATATATATATATATATATAATTAATTTTGATGACACATTAATTATTAGTTTACTAATTTTATCCTTATTAATTACTTTTTCCTTATTTTATTGGTTTCTAATAAATTTAAGACATTTTGATCTTGCAAGTTGCAACCACTAATTTGTCTTCATATTAACTCGATTTTGGTATTCCTTTAATGGTCCAAATGACAAATAAATTGTAACAAAGGTGGTATATTTGTTAATATCTAAAATGCAACCTTATGGTTTTGGTGATAGGTTAGGGTTCTTGGTGGACTTCCTCTCCCATGCTGCTACGGTGGGGTTTATGGCAGGAGCAGCCATCACTATTGGTCTTCAGCAGCTTAAAGGCTTGCTTGGCATAAAGACGTTCACAAAGAAAACAGATATAGTATCTGTTATGCAGTCTGTATTTAGTCAAGTTCATCATGGGGTAACTATTCTATTCTCTGCTTTCTTTTTCTCCCCTATGGTATAGATATTTATATTTCTTATTTAATTAGCCTCCTGCTTTAATCCTGAGACTTAAGTTGTCTTCAATCTTGACAGTGGAACTGGCAGACGATTCTGATAGGAGTGTCATTCCTGGCTTTCCTCTTGACTGCCAAGTACATTGTATGATCATCTATATTTATGTTGCTTTGTTATTACTATTATGCATGCCGACCAATGATTGGTTTGGCTTCAATTTTATTTGGGTTAGGTTAATCTCATATAGAGTGGAAATAGGTTCGTGTAAGATCAGATCAGGTTTCGTTTGGAACATGTTTGTTCGGTTTGTACCGTGTTCAGGATAGTTATTAGTTTCTCCAGCAAGTTAATCGAGGAAATTAAAATAATAAGTGCATTGAGCTATTTCTTTATCTCAGAATAAAATGTGAGGTACCTAGCTTGCTCGCTATCATGCTGAGAAATTAAAATTTAATTCAAACCGGGTCGTTATGATTTGTATCACAAATAGCATAGAGCATAGATTTCTTAGTAGCTCAACTATAGGATGAAGCTCGGACCTGGCTAGGATGCGTACTGGTTGGTAAAGTTCAAATTTGGCGCAACTGGATTTCAACCCTGTGACTCAAACTTGAAATGGCCTGACCTTGATTAAATTCCATCGATCCGAAATTGACTATTCCTGAGAAACAAAATTAATCCCCATCAGATATGTTTCATGTGTCAAACTGCTCATTGTGTTTGAATGACATTCATTTAACAGGGAAAGAGAAACAAGAAACTGTTCTGGATCCCTGCAATTGCTCCGCTTACCTCTGTGATCCTGTCAACCTTGTTTGTGTACATCACACGTGCAGATAAGAAAGGGGTTCAAATTGTGAGTACCCAACAAAAGAATTACTCATTTCTATGATCCCATACTATTGCAAATCGTTAACTATGTATATAATGCTATTCATAGGTGAAACATATAGAAGAAGGCATCAACCCTCCCTCTCTAAGTCAAATATTTTTCAGTGGTCCATATCTCCTCAAAGGATTCAAAATTGGAGTGGTTGCCGGGGTTATTGCACTGACAGTAAGAAAATTATGCCCACCATCTTTCGAGGTTGAAAAACTCAATCTCTTTCTTGATTCAAGGGATTTAAAAACTTGTTATTGACTACTATATAGGAAGCAGTAGCTATTGGCAGAACATTTGCTGCTCTGAAGGATTATCCTCTTGATGGGAACAAAGAAATGCTGTCACTTGGAACCATGAACATTGTTGGCTCAATGACTTCTTGTTATGTCGCTACTGGTAAGATTTGCAATCTAATGCTGCTAAACCGACATAAACTAATCAATACTTGCCAAATTCTAATAAACTGAAAAATAGGCCACTCTTAGACACAGTTAATAGATTATCCACTTTACATTGGTACAAATATGACTAGAAGCGAAGCCTGCTCTAGAATGAGTTTTTAAGCACTTGTTCATGGCTTTGACATTTTCGCAGGTTCATTCTCTCGGTCAGCAGTGAATTACATGGCTGGCTGCCAAACAGCGGTCTCCAACATAGTCATGTCCATGATTGTTTTATTAACAGTGTTGTTCATTACTCCTTTGTTCAAGTACCTTCCTAATGCCATTCTTGGAGCCATCATCATAGCCGCTGTGGTGAATCTGGTCGACATTGAAGCTATGACTCTCATTTGGAAGATTGACAAATTTGATTTTGTTGCATGCATGGGAGCCTTCTTTGGGGTCGTTTTTATTTCTGTGGAGATTGGCCTTTTGATTGCGGTAGACAAAATAACATCTCCCCCCCAATTGAATTTTTTTCCCAATTTACTTCACCTTAATTACAATGTGTTGTTCGTTGCATTTGTAATCTACTAGGTTTGCATTTCCTTTGCCAAGATTCTGTTGCAAGTAACAAGGCCAAGGGTGGCATTACTCGGAAACCTTCCTGGAACTGCAATTTATAGAAATGTTCAGCAGTATCCAGTGGCTAGTGCAGTCCCTGGTGTTCTCATTAACAGGGTTGATTCATCAATCTACTTCTCAAATTCAAATTACGTCAAGGACAGGTATCATTTTTGTCCCAATCATTTTTCAACGTGAACAAAGTTTAACTGGTTACAAAATATATCAAGGATCTAAGATGATTAACTGAGACATCATGTAAGACTTTGATTGTCTTTGATTTAGATTAGCCAATAGTTCCGTGCTTGGGTTGTTATGTTTTGCAATTTAAGCAAGGCTGAACTTGATACCCCAAATCCAATAAGAATTAATATGTTAGGCATGAGCTCAAACCCAGTTCAAACACGAAAAAGGGCAATCCAATTTTGATGAAAACTTAAAAAATGACTATACCTAACTAAGTCATCCTCATCATTTTTTTAACTTACTGCACCAACAAAAGTAATTTGAACTTGACCTACACCTAAGATGGGCAAATATTTAAAAACCCAAGATAAAATTGTACGAATCCAAAAACCTGACAAGCTTTTTAAGATTCAGCTGATATGAGCAGACAATGTGCTAACTGTTCTACTAGAACTCCACATGCACCCATATTGGACAACTTCTAGACACCTACCATAATTCAATAGATTAAAAGCCCTTAGATATTGTTGAATGACAATTATGCATTCAACTGCCTAAAATTGTTTTCACCATATCTGTCATCACCATGAAAAGAAGAGATATTAGCTTGGAAAAAGATGTTGGCAAGTTGAACTATAATAGGAGAATTGGTGTTACTTTTGTTGCAGGATTTTGAGATTGCTAACAGACGAGGAAGAGGCAAACAGCAAAAGTAACCTTCCGAGAATTCAATATCTCATCATTGACATGTCACGTAAGCAGCCTGATCTGTCGAAATCCATCTGTAGAACACAAAGATCTATGTTAAAGTCATCAGTGTAGTCAACTGACATTTTCCTCCACTTTTCAGCTGTGATCGACATCGACACCAGTGGTATCCATGCATTAGAAGATCTAGTAAAGAGTCTCCAAAAGAGACATGTACAGGTATAGCATTTGTCAGTTCAATTCTTGTTGGTATATCTTGTTCTTGTCTTTATAGATGCCTAGAGTATTTAAACCAATATGTGTCCGTTTCAGGTGATGCAGTTGCTATGTTTCTAGTTGTATTGAGTACTATTTGTCATGTAAATATCATTACCTTCTCAAGCCTGTATAATGTCATTGACCGTCATTTGGACAATGAGTGACTGCATAAACCAAATTAACATTGATTCAATTTTTATTGGGTTATTTGGGGGTTATTAACCTAGCAAAACTAGCCTGCCAGAAATTAATTAATCAATATGAATAACCTGAATTACACCTGATCTGAAACCTAAAGTAGGGTTATCCGACTTTGATTAACTTGAGCCCCACCAGTCAAAATTTTCTCAACACGAATTGGACTTTAACCTGCCCGAAATTCACCCAAAATTAACTCAAATCAAAACAACCATCTATTTGGTCAAGGCTCGTGTCCTTTAGATTTCAAGTTTAGGCATTAGATACACGTAAATTGTGACATTCAACAATCTTGCTTTTCGGACAGCTTCTTTTAGCAAATCCAGGGCCTGCAGTTGTGACAAAGCTCCATGATTCACACTTTGTGCACGTTGTTGGACAAGACAACATTTTCCTCACTGTTGCAGACGCTGTTCGAGCATGTTCCAAGAAGAGGCAAGAAGAAGCCTGATATGATGTTACTCATCTTCCTAAAAGAATATGCCTAACTCACCTGACTTTGGTTTTTCAAAGTGTGTGGTTTCCTAATATGGGATACGAATTCACAGACACCTTATTACTGTAAATTCTAATCCCTTTAACATAAAATCCTATTATTGTCTATTCTTACTGTTTGCTAAGGTGTTGCAATAGCTGTTTTACCTGTGTGCCATCGTCGCCTGACGAACTTCGCTTTTGCTACCCTCAATCATCTTCTGTATTTTGATCTTTTGCAATGGACGAGCTTGATATTGGTTATTGACCTCCATTAAGAGTGACTAAAATGGATAATATTGTTTGTGTTTCCACAAATACCTGTATTTTGAATTACATATTATTGTTCATGCAATAATACACCTTCCTTTTGTTGGAATTATATGACTATGTTATGGCAATCCATGTATCTATGTATCTATACTTCCAGTCCATTCTTAAAGCCCAACTGCCACACTATAATTAAGAAAAAAGATATAATTTTTTAAATTGGTTTTAATAGAGGGTATAAATATGTGTAACATACTTTGTATAGTAATTGTATCCTAGTTTACTTCTTTAATTGTATAAACAGACACCCAAGCACCTCAATTGAGGTACGTTGCCTAATACTTGTACATGGTATCAGAGCCAAGAGAAAAACCTCTAATCCTTTTGTCTCTCCTTTACTTGTAGTGCAATCTAACTTTCTGCAATTTTCTTTGTGCTGCCATGGCAAGCAATAGTCTCTCACCACCTTCCACCCTTGCTCATGATGCCTCCTCCTCTGTCCCTGAAACTCTTCTCCAACCTATGGTTGCATGCACCGTCCGAACCACCACCTCCTTCCCTTATTTCTCCAAGACCCCAACTCCTTCAGTTCTATTCTTAAACTCGCTTCAGAGTGTGTCTATCCCAACTATTCCAACCATCCATGACCCTCCGCTGCCCTTCCTATTTGGCAGTTCTGTGGCATCTTCCTCGCCATCAACTTTGCTTCTCGTACCTAATGCATCATGGTCCCTGCCTGGTTCGTTACTATTGCCACTCCATCCATGCTTGTTTACAATCAATGTAAAGCACTATGTGACCATGATACTTTCAAAAGTTGAAGATTTTTTATCGTGACGAACTTAGTTCACCACTTTCTTAGTTACCCAGCAGCTTCAGACCTCTTTGATGTCTTTTTCTTCTAGCCCCAGCCTCATACACTTGCCTCTCATGACATCTAACTACCCAATTCGTCATATATGGTATGGCTGTGAGTAGACCAACTTCTTCGATCTTGGCGTTCTGCTATAATATCCCCTGAACTACTCACTGAGGTGCACACAATTGTCCATTCCCTCACCATATGGGAGCACTTAGCAATTCGGTTTGAATAGGCTAGCTTTGCTCATGGTATGGATCTCCGACAACAACTCGTTAATTTGTTGATAGAGGAGACTTAGAGTATGGTATCTTCGTTTCATCAAACAAATTGCGGATTCTTTCGCGTCCATTCAATTCTTGGTTCCAGATATTGATCTCGTTCAACTTACTCTCAACGGCCTTGATTCAGACTACTGTCACTTTACCACTACTCTCACTTACGGGACCAATATCCTCACCTTTGATGATACGAGTGCCAGATTACTACACTATGAACACCGCCTTAAGTTCCTTAAACAAAAGGATTCAGCTCATGTCCAGCATCGTGCTCTTGCGACATTAGCTTCACCATCTACTGCCAACCACAATACCAATAGTTGTGGTCGAAATAATAATAATTTTCGCAATAATCGTTGGAACAATAACTGAATAATGGAGGGGGCTAAGGGAGGTCTTTTCAGAACATTTCCAATCAGAATCGGGGTATGCCTGCAGGTACATGAGTAAGTAATACCTGCATCTTATTCGTGCTCAATCTTCTTCTAAATCCTTATCTGCAGGCGATTCCATTCAATTAGGGATATTGGTGTCCAATCCTACTATAATCTAGTTTGTCAAATCTGTTTTGAATCTGGTAATTCTGCCTTACACTGCCTTGCAGTGTCCCCATTTTCATTCTGTTGCAGGACCTACACCTTATTCTCTTACTCCCTCGTTTGATGCAATAATTGTTGGTGATAGTTAAGAAACCTTGTATCCTGACCAGGGGTTTCTGCTCATATGACTCCTTTTAATGGTAATTTTGTTTCTAAATCTCCTTACAATGGATTCACTAGAATTGTAGTTTACAACGGTGCTACTCTTCCTGTAACTAACATCGATAATTGTTATCTCCTTACTGACTCTTGGTCGTTATTCTTATCGTCTGTTTTTCATGTTCCTTCTTTAAAACAAAATATAATTTTGATTAAGCGTTTATGTCAAGATAAAATTTTTCAGGTTTTATTTGATGATTCTTCTGTTTTTATTCAAGACAAGTCAACGGGACATTTCTGTTTTGGATTCAAAGTAATGGAGACATCTATCCCATTCCCATTTACCCACCTCAAAATTTACTTTCCACTTATATTACTACCAATCAACCCGCTCAAGTATGACATCGTTATTTATGACATCCTAGTTTTAGGGCATTAGCATCTCTATATAATAGTAAACATATTGTTCAAACTTCGAAACATTTTAAAGATTGCACTTCTTGCTGTGTTAGAAAGTTTATAAGATTACCATTTTCTGAGGTTGAATATTAGTTTGATAAAACATTATTTTAAATTCATAGTAATGTTTGGAAATCACCTATTTATTCCTCTCAAGGTTATAAGTATTATATTATTTTTGTGGGTGATTATTCAAGATACTCTTGGATTTATCCTATGAAAAATAAGTTTGATGCTTTTTTTTTTGTGCTTTTCAAAAATTAGTAGAAAATATTTTTAAGGCTAAAATTAAATATTTTCAAAGTGATGGAAGCAGAAAATATTACAATTCACCCCTTATTAATTTTTTAATTAATAACGAATTTACTTTCGTAAATCTATTCCTCACACGCAACAACAAAATGGTGTTGCCGAAAGAAAATGTAGGCATGTTTCAGAAATTGCTAAAGCTTTATTGATTCATGCTGCTTTGCCTGATTCTTTTTGGCATGATGTCATCACTATTGCTATTTACCTCATCAATAGATTACAAACTCCAATCCTTAATGGGTTTTCTCCATTTTATAAATTATTTCAACGACCTCCTCACTACATTTTTTCTTCATGTTTTTGGACGTCAATGATTTTTCCTAACTTAACTCCCATGGTTAAACATAAACTTCAACCTCGATGAAGACTCATATATGATTAATCGACCATTTACTTGTTTTGAATTAAAGTCATTAATCTAAATTTAGAATTAACCAAGAAGCATACTAAAAGAAATTCATAAGATAAAGTCATTAGAAATAACAATTATCCATTTTACATGACTTATATTTGACTGACCCAAGACTTAGATCTTAAAATATTACTTATAAAAGTCTTAAACTCGGTTCTATTTCAAAAAGTAGAAACCGACTCAATCCTATTAATTGTGTCTGACTGAGCTAATTAGTTTTCAAAAACTAACCCACTTAGAATGACTCAAACATCAAGTTTTTCAAAGTAATTTGACATTCAAAACATCATTTTAAATATGAATGAACTAGCATTAATTGTCTTAATTTTATTTAAGTCGATTCATTAAGCTGTAATTTGATAACATGGCAAAACTAGAAAATGTCTAAATCACATATGTATCCCTTAAGGTTGAACTTATTGTTTGAGTTTGAAAATTTTCAGATTAATAGATTAAGAATAATTGGTCTTTAAATACTTTATATAGACTAATCCTAATTTAATTATGGATCAAAATATTTTTATATTTTGAGAATCATTCTCTTATGTATTTTTGCAAGTCTTCTAAAGCAGAATTATCTCAAACAAAAGCAAAAACAAAGTTTAAAAACCGTTGACTATCTGCAAACATAAAAGCCCAAAAATTAGGAACAACTCGGACCAAGCCGACGGGCTTGTTTATTGCTTGTTTTGGGTAATTTCTTTTTCCGAGTCTAACGAGTTTCTTTGCCTGATTTTTCAGAGATCTAAAGTTGGTAGAACAACATTTAGAAGCTAGAACCTAGGTGTTAAGTCATATATTGTACGTAATTTTAGTAGTTATTTAGTTTATATTATATAGTTTATTTTATCTAAATTATCCTATTTTGTTTATTTTTAGGTAATTGACGAATAAAGTGGGGAAGAGATGAAAAACATTAAAAGTGGATTTTTATCTACCGACAAGCGTCCAAGAAAAGATACGAAGTCGGTCCATAAAAATAATATGTCATAAAATATTTTTTTATAATATTTTATTTTATAAAATCTTAATTTGAAGAAAAGAATAAAGATAATCATACTCCTACACTCACAACTCCTCCTTAAAATTACATGAGAAAAAGAAACTTGAAAAGCAGAGACAGAAATAACCTAGCTTCTTCACCTTCTTACTTCACCATATATATATATATATATATATATATATATATATATATATATATATATATATATATATGTTAATCACTTATCATCACGGTGTGCCTCTATGGCTGGCCGCCCATCACCTCCCTGGCTGCTCATCACCGTCTCTTCGCTGCCCCCTCTTTCGCTGCCCCCTCTTTCGCTGCTCATCAACATCTCTTCGCTGCCGCCTCTTTCGCTGCTCAGCACGTCCCTCACGCTAGCTGCCCATCATCACCTACCTTCCACTTTCTTCCCCTATTTGCCACCTCCTGCTTGCCCCTTTTCTTTCCCACCATCATCATAATATTTCACACACCGCCTGCGTGGTTCTCTTCACCTCAGGCCAGCCCTTCATTCTTCATTCATCATTTTGATCATCACCACCATAGCAAGGATTATTATGATATTATTATTATTGTAATTTCAAGCCTATATTTTTATTGTTAGTTAATATTAAATATACTATTTTTATTTAGATTACGTGTTTTAAATTACATTATGCTTGAATAGTTTTTTTATACTTAGTATAATCTATTTGAAATCATGTTAAATCATTTATTTTGAAACAAAGTTTCGATCTTTATTGTCTTATTGATTAGATCCATGATTATATGATAATTTGATTTTAGTGTTTATGATTTTATGTCTAATTAAATAGAGTGCACACTAATTAGTTTTATATAAATTCATATGATAGTTTAAAGGATGTTTAAGTACGTAATCCCTTGATCTTTTAGACATAAGTATCACCCTAATTAATCATGGATGACTCATACCCATCTCTTTTAATTAGGAAATTATCATAGATCCATTTTAAATCAATTTGCTATTAGATTGGTTATTAGATGCTAGATGATGTTTGTCTAATACTTAATGCTCTAATTTGATTAAATTCTAGTGCTAGTGTTAGGGTTATCAATATTAGTAGGGTTTATATTAGGGTTAGGCCTAAGTAAACTAATAACTAAGGAAAAACGGGGAAGATCCGCTAGTGGTTGTCTTCTACAGTTTACCTCATGGGTAAATCAATTTGTGTGTTAATGATAAGTAATAATTTGCATGGTGGATATAGATTATACTAAGTGTTTTTATAAATTTGATATCTTTGATAATTGTTTATTTGCTTTTTAGTAGTTTTCTTTAGTTTAATAATTTTTATTTACAAAGTTACAATATTTTATTATTAATTTTGTTATCCCCCTTAAATAACAGTATTTTAGTTTATTTTTAGGAATTTTATTTTAATTTAATTTTGAGTCTTTATATATTTTAATTTTTAGATTATTTTTCTGTTAGTTTTTGTTATTTTTGAGTCAGTTTGTTAGAAATTAGTTTAAAAATAGTTTCTTTTATTATTTTTTGAATTTTATTTTATTTTAGGGTTTAGATAGAGTCCTAGTTTGATGTGATTAAATTTTGAAATTTTTGGAATTAATTTGATAATTTTTTAGATTTAATTCTTGAATTTAATTACTGTAGGTTTTTAGTAAAATAAATTCGTAAATTCGGTTTTAAATTTTATTTTTATATTTTTAGGGTCTTGTTAGGTCTAGAAAATTAGTGTTAATATTTTAGGTAATTTTAGTATTTATTTCGTAATTAATTTAGTGCAGAATTTTAGTTATTTAATTTTCTGTTTTAGAATTTGTTTATTTTCTGCTTTAGTTTTCTATTTTAATTATTATAAAAAAATATACAAAAATATTTCTCGGTTATTATAGTTTTGTTATTATGTATAAATTATTTATTTAGTTGTTAGATAATTTTCTATGATTTTTAGTTATTGATTTTTTAATTTATATTTTCTATTTTATTTTTTAAGACTAGTAAATTTAATTAGATTAAAGCTTGCATATTATTATATCTTTCCTCGTGGATTCGATCCCTACTTCCCTATGCTATATTGTTTATTATAAGCCTAAGTAGTGGTTTAATTTGTAATTGTACGACAATCTAATACTAAGCTAAATGACTAATTTAAAGATGGTCCGAAGCCGAGTCTTCGGACTATTTATTGCATGGCTAGTTGACCCAGTTCTTCCAACCTGAAAGGTCAACGATTTTCTCTTAAAGTAGACTATAAATAGAAGGCTTGGTACAAGACTTTCACTGACCAACTTTGAGCTGAAATTATCATTCATACTTTTATCTTACAACTCCCAATTGTTATCTCTTATTTTCCGAGTTGTAACATTATGTGAGAAAAGTCTTGTAAACAACAACTTTGTCTCAAAGTAAACTATAAAGAGAAGCCTTGCTACAAGACTTTCACCGACGCACTTTGAGCTGAAATTATCATTCATACATCTACCTTATAACTCCCAATTGTACTCTCTTATTTTCTAAGTTGTAACCTTTTGTGAGAAAAGTCTTGTTAACACTTTCTATTCTTCAAACACCTTTTCTAGTCGTCCTTATACTGAGTTGATAACATAAGGGACAAGAGTAGATATATGAGTGCTATAAGGTGAGAATTGGTAAGGATATGATGAAGCTTCTTATGGATACAGATTCACCACCATAGAAGACTTGAGGCACCGAAGGTTTGGGCGGGATAAAGATAACACCACCAACTTGAGCCTTTCGACTTCATTGAACACCACTAAGCTTGCAACACTTAAATAAGCAATTAAGAGTTTGAGGGGAATAGCATTAAACTTGCTCGATTTGCATTCAATACCATAAGCTGCCTTACATAATCGAATATAAGGAGTATTTGTAATGCTCAAAGATTAAAGCTAACCACAATCTAAAGGCTAAGAGTGTATGTATAAGATCAAAGGCAAAGATTCCACTATAGCTATCCCCTTCTCCAAGCTAGCTTGGTGATATATAACTATATAAGCAGAAGAACAAGCTTTGGGAAAATGGAGTCTTGTGATCAAAATGTAGGGACAAGAGTAGATATATGTGCGCTATGAGGCGAGAACTTGTAAGGATAGGATCAAGCTTCTTATGGATACAGATTCACCACCATAGAAGACTTGAGGCACCGAAGGTTTGGGTAGGATATAGATAACACCACCAACTTGCGCCTTTGGACTTAATTGAACACCACTAAGCTTGTTACACTTAGATAAGCAATTAAGAGTTTGAGGGAAGAGCATTAAACTTGTAATACCATAAGCTGCCTTACATAACCGAATACAAGGAGTATTTGTAATGCTCAAAGATTAAAGCTAAGCACAATCTAAAGGCTAAGAGTGTATGTATAAGAAGAAAGGCAAAGATTACACTATAGCTATCCCTATCTCCAAGCTAGCTTGGTGATATATAGCTATATAAGAAGAAGAACAAGCTTTGGGGAAGCGGAGTCTTGTGAGCGAAATGTAGGGACAAGAGTAGATATATTAATGCTATAAGGTGAGAACTGGTAAGGATACGATCAAGCGTCTTATGGATACAGATTCACCGCCATAGAAGACTTGAGGCACCGAAGGTTTAGGCAGGATACGAGATAACACAAGCAACTTGAGCCTTTGGGCTTAATTGAACACCACTAAGCTTGCAACACTTAGATAAGCAATTAAGAGTTTGAATGGAAGAGCATTAAACTTGCTCGGTTTTCATTCAATATCATAAGCTTCCTTACATAACCGAATACATGGAGTATTTGTAATGCTCAAAGATTAAAGCTAAGCACAATCTAAAGGCTAAGAGTGTATGTATAAGATGAAAGGCAAAGATTACACTATAGCTATCCCCATCTCCAAGCTAGCTTGGTGATATATAGCTATATAAGAAGAAGAACAAGCTTTAGTGAAGTGGAGTCTTGTGAGCGAAATGCAGGGACAAGAGTAGATATATGAGTGCTATAAGGTGAGAACCGATAAGGATAGGATCAAGCTTCTTATGGATACAGATTCACCACTATAGAAGACTTGAGGCACCGAAGGTTTGGGTGGGATACGAGATAACACCACCAACTTGAGCCTTTCGATTTAATTGAACACCACTAAGGTTGCCACACTTAGATAAGCAATTAAGAGTTTGAGGGGAAGAGCATTAAACTTGCTCGGTTTGCATTCAATACCATAAGCTGCCTTACATAACCGAATACAAGGAGTATTTGTAATGCTCAAAGATTAAAGCTAAGCACAATCTAAAGGCTAAGAGTGTATGTTTAAGAAGAAAGGCAAAGATTACACTATAGTTATCCCCATCTCCAAGCTAGCTTGGTGATATATAGCTATATAAGAAGAAGAATAAGCTTTGGCCAAGTGGAGTCTTGTGAGCGAAATGTAGGGACAAGAGTAGATATATGAGCGCTATAAGGTAAGTACATGTAAGGATAGGATCAAGCTTCTTATGGATACAAATTCACCACCATAGAAATTTTGAAGCACCGAAGGTTTGGGTAGGATACGAGATAACACCACTAACTTGAGCCTTTGGACTTAATTGAACACCGAGTAAGCTTGTAACACTTAGATAAGCAACTAAGAGTTTGAGAGGAAGAGCATTAAACTTGCTCGGTTTGCATTCAATATCATAAGCTGCCTTACATAACCCAATACAAGGAGTATTTGTAATGCTCAAAGATTAAAGCTAAGCACAATCTAAAGGCTAAGAGTGTATGTATAAGATGAAAGGCAAAGATTACACTATGGCTATCCCCTTCTCCAAGCTAGCTTTGTGATATATAACTATATAAGCAGAAGAACAAGCTTTGGGGAAGTAGAGTCTTGTGAGCGAAACGTAGGGACAAGAGTAGATATATGAGTGCTATAAGGTGAGAACTGGTAAGGAGAGGATCAAGCTTCTTATGGATACAGATTCACCACCATAGAAGACTTGAGCCACCGATGGTTTGGGTTGGATACGAGACAACACCACCAACTTGAGCCTTTGGACTTAATTGAACACCACTAAGCTTGGCACACTTAGATAAACAATTAAGAGATTGAGGGGAAGAGCATTAAACTTGGTCGGTTTGCATTCAATACCTTAAGCTGCCTTACATAACAGAATACAACGAGTATTTGTAATGCTCAAAGACTAAAGCTAAGCACAATCTAAAGACTAAGAGTGTATGTATAAGATCAAAGGCAAAGATTACACTATAGCTATCCCCTTCCCCAAGCCAACTTGGTGATATATAGCTATATAAGGAGAAGAACAAGCTTTGGGGAAGTGGCGTCTTGTGAACGAAATGTAGGGACAAAAGTAGATATATGAGTGCTATAAGGTGAGAATTGGTACGGATATGATCAAGGTTCTTATGGATAATGTTTCACCACTATAGAAGACTTGAGGCATCGAAGATTTGGGTAGGATACGAGATAACACCACCAACTTCAGCATTTGGACTTAGTTGAACACCACTAAGCTTGCCACACTTAGATAAGAAATTAAAAGTTTGAGGGGAAGAACATTAAACTTGCTCGATTTCAGTACCATAAGCTGCCTTCCATAACAAAATACAAGGAGTATTTGTAATGCTCAAAGATTAAAGCTAAGCACAATCTAAAGGCTAAGAGTGTATGTATAAGAACAAAGGCAAAGATTACACTATAGCTATCCCCTTCTCCAAGCTAGCTTGGTGATATATAGCTATATAAGAGGAAGAACAAGCTTTTGGCAAGTGGAGTCTTGTGAGCGAAATGTAGGGACAAGAGTAGATATATGAGTGCTATAAGGTGAGAACTTGTAACGATAGGATCAAGCTTCTTATGGATACAGATTCACCACCATAGAAGACTTGAGGCACCGAAGGTTTAGGTAGGATATAGATAACACCACCAACTTGTGCCTTTGGACTTAATTGAACACCACTAAGCTTGCCACACTTAGATAAGCAATTAAGAGTTTGAGGGGAAGAGCATTAAACTTGTAATACCATAAGCTGCCTTACATAACCGAATACAAGGAGTATTTGTAATGCTCAAAGATTAAAGCTAAGCACAATCTAAAGGCTAAGAGTGTATGTATAAGAAGAAAGGCAAAGATTACACTATAGCTATCCCCATCTCCAAGCGAGCTTGGTGATATATAGCTATATAAGAAGAAGAACAAGCTTTGGGGAAGCGGAGTTTTCCGAGCGAAATGTAGGGACAAGAGTAGATATATCGGTGCTATAAGGTGAGAACTGGTAAGGATACGATCAAGCTTCTTATGGATACAGATTCACCGCTCTAGAAGACTTGAGGCACTCGAAGGTTTGGGAAGGATACGAGATAACACCACCAACTTGAGCCTTTGGACTTAATTGAACACCACTAGGCTTGCCACACATAGATAAGCAATTAAGAGTTTGAGGGGAAGAGTATTATACTTGCTCAATTTGCATTCAATATCATAAGCTGCCTTACATAACCGAATGCAAGGAGTATTTGTAATGCTCAATGATTAAAGCTAAGCATAATCTAAAGGCTAAGAGTATATGTATAAGACCAAAGATAAAGATTACACTATAGCTATCCCCATCTCCAAGCTAACTTGGTGATATGTAGCTATATAAGAAGAAGAACAAGCGTTGGGGAAGTGCTGTCTTGTGGGCGAACAATAGGGACAAGAGTAGATATAAGGTGAGTACTAGTAAGGATAGGATCAAGCTTCTTATGGATACAGATTCACCACCATAGAAGACTTGAGGCACCGAAGGTTTGGGTTGGATACGAGATAACTCCACCAACTTGAGCCTTTGGACTTAATTGAACACCACTAAGCTTGCAACACTTAGATACGCAATTAAGAGTTTGAGTGGAAGAGCATTAAACTTGCTCGGTTTGCATCCAATATCATAAGCTGCCTTACTTAACCGAACACAAGGAGTACGTGTAATGCTCAAAGATTAAAGCTAACCACAATCTAAAGGTTAAGAGTGTATGTATAAGATCAAAGGCAAAGATTACACTATAGCTATCCCATTCTCGAAGCTGGCTTGGTGAAATATAGCTATATAAGAAGAAGAACAAGCTTTGGGGAAGTGGAGTCATGTGAGCAAAATGTAGGGACAAGAGTAGATATATGAGTGGTATAAGGTGAGAACTGGTAAGGATAGGATCAAGCTTCTTATTGATACAGATTCACCACCATAGAAGACTTGACGTAGCGAAGGTTTGGGTTGGATACGGATAACACCACCAACTTTAGCCTTTGCACTTAATTGGACACCACTAAGCTTGCCACACTTAGATAAGCAATGCTCAAACATGAAAGCTAAGTACAATATAAAGGCTAAGTGTGTATGTATAAGATCAAAGGCAAATATTACACTATGGCTATCCCCTTCTCCAAGCTAGCTTTGTGATATATAGCTATATAAGAAGAAGAACAAGCTTTTGGGAAATGGAGTCTTGTGAGTGAAATGTAGGGACAAGAGTAGATATATGAGTGCTATAAGGTGAGAACTAGTAAGGATAGGATCATGCTTCTTATGGATACAGATTCGCCACCATAGAAGACTTGAGGCATCGAAGGTTTGGGTAGGATACGGATAACACCACCAACTTGAGCCTTTTGACTTATTTGAACACCACTAAGCATGCCACACTTAGATAAACAATTAAGAGTTTGAGGGAAGAGCATTAAACTTGCTCGGTTTGTATTCGATACCATAAGCTCCCTTACATAACCGAATGCAAGGAGTATTTGTAATGCTCCAAAATTAAAGCTAAGCACAATCTAAAGGCTAAGAGTGTCCGTAGAGGATCAAAGGCAAAGTCCACAATGTAGCTATCCTCTTCTCCAAGCTAGCTTGGTGATATATAGCTATATAAGAGGAACAACAAGCTTTGGGGAACTGGAGTCTTGTGAGCAAAATGTAGGCATAAGAGTAGATGTATGAGTGCTATAAGGTTAGAACTAGTACGGATAGGATCAAGCTTCTTATGGATACAGATTCACCAAGCATAGAACACTTGAGGCGCCTACTTGAGCCTTTGGTGTTAATTGAATACCACGAAGCTTGCCACACTTAGATAAGCAATTAAGAGTTTGAAATAAAAAGCATTAAACTTGCTCGGTTTGCATTCAATATCATAAGCTTCCTTACATGACCGAATACCTGGAGTATTTGTAATGCTCAAAGATTAAAGCTAAGCACAATCTTAAGGATAAGAGTGTTTGTATAAGATCAAAGGCAAAGATTACACTAGAGCTATCCCTATCTCCAAGATAGCTTGGTGATATATAGCTGTATAAGAAGAAGAACAAGCCTTGGGGAAGTGGAGTCTTGTGAGTGAAATGTAGGGACAAGAGTAGATATATGAGTGCTATAAGGTGAGAACTGGTAACGATAGGATCAAGCTTCTTATGGATACAGATTCACCACCATAAAAGACTTGAGGCACAGCGAGGTTTGGGTAGGATATAGATAACACCACTAACTTGAGTCTTTGGAGTTAATTGAACACCACTAAGCTTGCAACACTTAGATAAGCAATTAAGAGTTTGAGGGGAAGAGCATTAAACTTGTTCGGTTTGCATTCCATACCATAAGCTGCCTTACATAACCGAATACAAGGAGTATTTGTAATGCTCAAAGATTAAAGCTAAGCACAATCTAAAGGCTAAGAGTGTATGTATAAGATCAAAGGCAAAGATTTCACTATGGCTATCCCCTTCTCCAAGTTACCTTGGTGATATATAACTATATAAGCAAAAGAACAAGCTTTGGGGAAGTGGAGTCTTGTGAGCGAAATGTAGGGACAAGAGTAGATATACGAGTGCTATAAGGTGATAACATGTAAGGATAGGATCAAGCTTCTTATGGATATATATTCACCACCATAGAAGACTTGAGGCACCGAAGGTTTGGGTAGGATACGAGATAACACCACCAACTTGAGCCTTTGGACTTAATTGAACACCACTAAGCTTTCCACAATTAGATAAGAAATTAAAAGTTTGAGGGGAAGAGTATTAAACTTGCTCGGTTTGCATTCAATACCATAAGCTGCCTTACATAACTGAATACAAGGAGTGTTTGTAATGCTCAAAGATTAAAGCTAAGCACAATCTAAAGGCTAGGAGTGTATGTATACGATCAAAGGCAAAGATTACACTGTAGCTATCCTCTTCTCCAAGCTAGCTTGGTGATATATAGTTATATAAGAGGAGGAACAAGCTTTGGGGAAGTGGAGTCTTGTGAGCCAAATGTAGGAACAAAAGTAGATATATGAGTGCTATAAGGTGAGAACTGGTAACGATAGGATCAAGCTTCTTATGGATACAGATTCACCACCATAAAAGACTTGAGGCACAGCGAGGTTTGGGTAGGATATAGATAACACCACAAACTTGAGTCTTTAGAGTTAATTGAACACCACTAAGCTTGCAACACTTAGATAAGCAATTAAGAGTTTGAGGGGAAGAGCATTAAACTTGCTCGGTTTGCATTCCATACCATAAGCTGCCTTACATAACCGAATACAAGGAATATTTGTAATGCCCAAAGATTAAAGCTAAGCACAATCTAAAGGCTAAGAGTGTATGTATAAGATCAAAGGCAAAGATTTCACTATGGCTATCCCCTTCTCCAAGTTACCTTGGTGATATATAACTATATAAGCAAAAGAACAAGCTTTGGGGAAGTGGAGTCTTGTGAGCGAAATGTAGGGACAAGAGTAGATATATGAGTGCTATAAGGTGATAACATGTAAGGATAGGATCAAGCTTCTTATGGATACAGATTCACCACCATAGAAGACTTGAGGCACCGAAGGTTTGGGTAGGATACAGATAACACCACCAACTTGAGCCTTTGGACTTAATTGAACACCACTAAGCTTTCCACACTTAGATAAGAAATTAAAAGTTTGAGGGGAAGAGCATTAAACTTGCTCGGTTTGCATTCAATACCATAAGCTGCCTTACATAACTGAATACAAGGAGTGTTTGTAATGCTCAAAGATTAAAGCTAAGCACAATCTAAAGGCTAGGAGTGTATGTATACGATCAAAGGCAAAGATTACACTCGTAGCTATCCTCTTCTCCAAGCTAGCTTGGTGATATATAGCTATATAAGAGGAGGAACAAGCTTTGGGGAAGTGGAGTCTTGTGAGCCAAATGTAGGAACAAAAGTAGATATATGAGTGCTATAAGGTGAGAACTGGTAACGATAGGATCAAGCTTCTTATGGATACAGATTCACCACCATAAAAGACTTGAGGTACAGCAGGTTTGGGTAGGATATAGATAACACCACAAACTTGAGTCTTTAGAGTTAATTGAACACCACTAAGCTTGCAACACTTAGATAAGCAATTAAGAGTTTGAGGGGAAGAGCATTAAACTTGCTCGGTTTGCATTCCATACCATAAGCTGCCTTACATAACCCAATACAAGGAGTATTTGTAATGCTCAAAGATTAAAGCTAAGCACAATCTAAAGGCTAAGAGTGTATGTATAGGATCAAAGGCAAAGATTACACTATAGCTATCCCTTTCTCCAAGCTAGCTTGGTGGTATATAGCTATATAAGAGGAAGAACAAGCTTTGGGGAAGTGGAGTCTTGTGAGCGAAATGTAGGGACAAGAGTAGATATATGAGTGGTACAAGGTGAGAACTGGTAATGATAGGATCAAGCTTCTTATGGATACAAATTCACCACCATAGAAATTTTGAAGCACCGAAGGTTTGGGTAGGATACGAGATAACACCACTAACTTGAGCCTTTGGACTTAATTGAACACCACTAAGCTTTCCACACTTAGATAAGAAGTTAAAAGTTTGAGGGGAAGAGCATTAAACTTGCTCGGTTTGCATTCAATATCATAAGCTGCCTTACATAACCCAATACAAGGAGTATTTGTAATGCTCAAAGATTAAAGTTAAGCACAATCTAAAGGCTAAGAGTGTATGTATAAGATGAAAGGCAAAGATTACACTATGGCTATCCCCTTCTCCAAGCTAGCTTTGTGATATATAACTATATAAGCGGAAGAACAAGCTTTGGGGAAGTAGAGTCTTGTGAGCGAAACGTAGGGACAAGAGTAGATATATGAGTGCTATAAGGTGAGAACTGGTAAGGAGAGGATCAAGCTTCTTATGGACACAGATTCACCACCATAGAAGACTTGAGGCACCGAAGGTTTGGGTAGGATACGAGATAACACCACCAACTTGAACCTTTGGACTTAATTGAACACCACTAGGCTTGCCACACTTAGATAAGCAATTAAGAGTTTGAGGGGAAGAGCGTATACTTGCTCGGTTTGCATTCAATATCATAAGCTGCCTTACATAACTGAATACAAGGAGTGTTTGTAATGCTCAAAGATTAAAGCTAAGCACAATCAAAAGGCTAGGAGTGTATGTATAAGATCAAAGGCAAAGATTACACTATAGCTATCCCCATCTCCAAGCTAGCTTGGTGATATATAGCTATATAGGAAGAAGAACAAGCTTTGGGGAAGTGGAGTCTTGTGAGCGAAATGTAGGGACAAGAGTAGATATGTGAGTACTATAAGGTTAGAACTGGTAATGATAGGATCAAGCTTCTTATGGATACAGATTCACCACCACAGAAGACTTGAGGCACTGAAGGTTTGGGTAGGATACAAATATCACCACCAATTTGAGCCTTTGGACTTAATTGAACACCACTAAGCTTGGCACACTTAGATAAGCAATTAAGAGTTTGAGGGGAAGAGCATTAAACTTTCTCGTTTTGCATTCGATGCCATAAGCTGCCTTACATAACTGAATACAAGGAGTATTTGTAATGCTCAAAGATTAAAACTAAGCACAATCTAAAGGCTAAGAGTGTATGTATAAGAACAAAGGCAAAGATTACACTATAGCTATCCCTATCTCCAAGCTAGCTTGGTGATATATAGCTATATAAGAAGAAGAATAAGCTTTGGGGAAGCGGAATCTTGTGAGCGAAATATTGGGACAAGAGTAGATATATGAGTGCTATAAGGTTAGAACTGGTAAGGATACGATCAAGCTTCTTATGGATACAGATTCACCACCATAGAAGACTTGAGGCACCGAAGGTTTGGGTACGATATAGATAACAACACCAACTTGAGCCTTTGGACTTAATTGAACACCACTAAGCTTGCAACACTTAGATAAGCAACACTTAGTATCTATTGGAGTGTAGTCGGTATACCTATTAAGAGCATTGACATCCGCACCCCTACTAGTAGTGCCCATATTAGAGGTTTTCTTGTCCTTATTTTGGTAATTACCTCTACAAGTAGCCACAACTTTTGTGGTCACGGCAGAGTTCTTCTTCTATCATCATTCCTACATCTCTAAGGGCAGTGGAACTCATGAAGGATAGGAACTTCAAATGTTGATTATATGCAGGCCGAAGGTTCTTCACAATGATTTTAACTTGGTCCTTTTCGGAAGGACAGTCTACCATATAGGCAACTTTTTCCCTCCATCTAGTGAGAATCGGTGAAGCTTTCTTTCTCCCCTCGTTTGATTAGTTCTAAATCTCGAAGGGTGATAGGTAGATAAGTGTTGTAGGAGTACTGATGTAAGAACTTCTTGCATAGATCAGTCTAATTGGTGACCTTGCATGGGTCAACTGCATTATACCACTTCATAACATCTTTATCCAACATCCAAGGGAAAATGATGTGGTATCCGTCTTCAGGTACATTCTTAAGAGTCATTGCTCCTACGAAGTTGCAAACATGATAATGGGGACTTTCGGAACCGTGAAATTTGATATCATGGCATGGTGAATTTAGGAGGTTGCTTTCCTTTAGGGATTGAAGTGAATCCCGTGAGGTCAAAGTAGTGACTCTTAAACATAGAGGACTCTCTTAACTTCCTTTGAATATGATCTATGAGTGGGTCGGACTTAGGTTTAGGGTCAATCTTTGGAGTAGGTTGAGTATGAGAAGATTCATGAAATGATGAGCCAAGTGGTGATGGTCGAGCTTCTTCTTCTTTGTTTTCCTCTTTTTCCTTCTCCTCATTTTTTTGTCTCTCCTTTTCCTTCTCATTTTTCTATAGAGTCTTAAGAATAAGGTCAAGAGTTTCAGACATGGATTCTATTTTTCGATCTTAAGCCTCAATCCGGGCTTCCATCTTAGCTAAGGATTTGTTGAGCAAAGATATGGTGGGAGACGAGTGTGATACTTCATCCATTGGAGAGGAATTGTTTTTGGTACTGTCCTACGAAGGAAGATTGACCGAACCGGTGTTAGGTACACCGAGGTTTGTCGCACTAGAGTTGATCGAGGTGTTGGACGTGGAGATGTACTACTTGGATTCCCTACTGAAACGTTCTAACCTTTTCGAGCCCGGATTATAGCAAAACCTAATTGAAGTAGGCTTCCCTATTCTGCAACCTTTTCGAGATGTACTCCATTGGAGGGGAATTCATTTTCACTTGAAACACAAAGTCGAGTGCTCGGAATAAAAGTGTGAGAGAAATTATTTACTCATGCGATAGTTCCGAGTTGTGTCCGAGTGGGCCGAAACACAATTCGAGTGATATGCAAATAAACTGGTTTCTAAGCGAGTCGAACAGGATGAAAACTTGGACGAGTTTCTATAAGGCTCATAACAACTTAGAATCAAAACACAAGAGATATAGAGAGTTAGACCCGAGTCTTTAATCTCCCCTTTTTTATGAACGACATTCCGTACTTAAGATAGAAATTTGTCGGTTCAAAGAGTTAAGTTTTCATGTAGAATTAATCGGAGCAAAATTTAATTGTCATAAAGAATTGATCGGAGCAAGAAAGAATCAATCAGAGCATAAAATATTTATATAAGTTCAACTCGAGATCAAAGCATAACTCATAACATGTTCGGAAGCCATTAGAGCAAAGATGTTAAAGAGTCAAGTATCATACCAAAAGAAAATATAACTCATAAACAGATATGCTCGAAATGGACGAATTCATTCATTATCGAAACATATGTACAAGAAAAAAAAACTCGGAAAGTAGCAAAGGGATGAACTCCCCTAAACCGAACATCTAATTTTCTATCTTTTTCTCTCCCCTATGCATTTCAGTAAAAATTACAAAAGGAGGGAGGAAAGAGCAAGTAATTACAAAAGATATTGGACAAAATTTTAAAAATATGAAATCCGAGTTTGAAAAATCCAGAGGGAGGGGCAGTCTGTGTCAAGGATGAAGAGTGAGTTATATGCCTGCACTCGTAAGCTTTAGTTAAGGTAGCTAAGTGAGGTGGCTGTAGAGTTGGTACATCTAGAAGTGGAGAAATTATGGTTCTATGAACCAAAGGCATATCTTCCTCTTCTTCTTCTTCTTCTTCTTCTTCTTCTTCTTCTTCTTCTTCTTCTTCTTCTTCTTCTTCTTCCTCAAAGATTGTCGCCGGCTACGATTCCGAGGCGGGGGCTTTGGATTGACCAGCTTCACCAGCCTCTTCCGAGGTACCCTTAGTGTGATATGAAGAGATCACCTCAAGTTCTTTGTTGCCCTGCTCGTCAGGCTTACTAGCTTCTTCCTCTTTTTCTTCTTCTTGTTCTCCCCCTTCGGCTTCTCCTTCTTATCTTTTTCTTCGCTTCAGCTTCTTCTTCACCTCTGTTGATTTTGACTTGGAAGGGCTGGAGGACTCCTCAGATGTCTTAGAGGATTATGAGTCCTCGGCTGCCTTAAACCGTCTCTCTTGGAGGCGTTTGATTTGTTCTCATTGGTCCTTGATGATCACCTTCAGCTTAGAAATTAGTTCTTGGTTCTCTCGAGCTAAGACTCGAGCTTGTTTCTACATCAAAACCAGAGTTAGAATGAAGCGCTTTAACGACCTTAGAGTTGATTGCAACTCTTGAGCGAGAGAAGCAAATTTGTTGGCTAATTTTTCAAGTAGCTCAATAGGAGGGTAGGCTAAGAAGCGAAGGTCCATCGGGTAATAGTGGTACCTTTGGAGTTGTCCGAGTCCGAGGTGGAGAAGGAGGAGAAGGTGGTAACTCGGACGTATGAACCCCGACACCGGGTTTAACTTCCCGGTATCCTAGACCCTTAAGCTCAGCCCTACCCATATAAACAGCAGAGTTCTAAGCACAGGTTTGGGTCGAAGGGAGAGGGACTTGAAACTATTTGAAAACAGCGAGTCTCCAAAAGGATATGGAGCAAATTTCTTAGAGTCAGCGAGCACAGAGGCTATCTCGCTCAATAATAAAGGGAAGAGGTCTACTTTGTAGCCCTCAAGAATGTCGTAGAGAACCTTGAGAATTTTGGAGTTGGGGTTCTCTTTAGACGAGTGATGAGAGAAGAAAGTTCTCATCGGAATAAAACAAAGAAGCCTAGCCTCGACTTCATCCGAGTCACGTAAAAGTTCTTTCCGGATAGAGGTGGCTCTTTAGCATATTTGTTAAAGAAATCCTCGGTGATTTCATTGAACAAAACAAGATTGGAGTTAAGAAAGAGGGCCTTCACATCAAAAATTATGTGAAGTAAGCGAAGATTGATGCGAACGATCTTACCTTGGACCATAGAAGTGATGAGTCCTTATGAGGTAGTCATGTGAGTGTAGAACTCAAACACGAGGTCCGGGTAGATGTACTCACGTAAGCAAAGATAGTTATACACATCGGTTTTGACAATGTGTTTCAACCAGGAAAAGGAAGTTTTGGGAAAGAACTTGTCGTTCGGAATGAAATGTTGGGCGACAAAGTGCTTTGGATCTTCTAAAGCTCGCTCCTTGCCTTTTCCTTGCAAAGCCTCGATGCGAGTAGACTTTGTTCCGGCCTTCTTGGTGGCTGAACCTCCTTCTTGAGCACCTCCTCTCTTAGGCACATTTAGAGAGTATAGATCGAGAGAGTCAAGTGAGAGAATAGAGAAGATTGAGAATCGAGAGAGAGAGAGAGAGAGAGAGAGAGAGAGAGAGAGCATGAAGGAGCGAGAGAATTTTGAGAGCAAAGAGAGCAAGAGTGTAAACAAACAGTAGGTAAAGTGAAGAAAAGAAAGTGAAGCGGTGCCATTTTTAGTAAGAGAAGGCTTCTAACCGACTTTCGACCTGAATACTAACCAAAGGTTCTTAGACTGTTGAGTCGCTATGCGTAGTAACGACTAGTTCCTTCAATAGCTTTCTTCCAATCGCTAATTTCTGCTGACTGATCGCATGACGAGAGAAAGAGAAGAAAGAGTTTTCTAAAACATTTATGAGATTCTCTATTTATCTAGAGATGACCTGAGAATTTTGATGTCCATTTTGCTCATAATCCGAGTCTAACTCAGTAAGGCTTCGAGTGACTCAAAACACCGAGAAAATTTTATAACTCCTAGCTAAGTCTCATTCTGAATTAACCGATCTATTTGTTATCTACTCAAGGCATAAAATACTCAATCATGATAGAATAATTCATGCAATAAATTATGTAATCATGCCAAGTTCATTCCTAATAAAGCAAAACTAATCCTCACTAAGAGGCTTAGTGAATATATCAGCTAGCTGAAATTTCGTAGGAGTAAATTCAAGTTCAATATCACCTTTCTCGGAATGGTCTCTTAGAAAATGATACCCGACCTCAATATGCTTTGTCTATGAGTGTTGAACTGGATTCTTAGTGATGTTGATTGCACTTTGATTGTCACACTTGATTGTAATATATGTAAATGATAATCCAAGATCCTTCAACTGTTGCTTGATCCGAAGAATTGACCATATTAAGCTTTAGATGCAATGTACTCAGCCTCGGCAGTTGATAGACCAACCGAGTTCTATTTCTTTGAGTGTCGGGAGATGAGGGATTGACCTAGAAATTGAAATGCTTCTAATGTGCTCTTTTTATCAACCTTGTATCCAGCATAGTTAGTATCCGAGTATCCAGTGAGAGTATGTTCTAAGTCCTTTGAAAACCATAGGCCAAGATTCTAAGTCCCTGCAAGATATCTAAAGATTCTCTTCACCATAGTGAAATGTGATTCCTTTGGATTAGCTTAAAATCTTGCTCAAAGGCAGACACTAAACATGATATCTGGCCTCACTGGATGTGAGATAAAGCAAAGATCCAATTGAAGGTTTGCTCCTGGAGAGTTTAAGTCACCCTAGAGGGGGTGAATAGGGTAATGAGGAAATTTGAACAAACTTAGAATCTTTTTTCTTAAAAGGGATAAACAGCTGATTCCGAGTCTAGATTGGACTCAGAAAAGTATACACTCGGAATTACATGGAAACCCTCTTGGGGCAGAAAACCACGGACACTACTAATCCAAGCACCAAGTCAAATCCACAAAATACAAAGGATTGGCTCTACCGAATTGCTCCCTTAGACAATTCCTTACAATGTTTTCCTAGACTCCGAAATTCCCTTATCCGATGTAGTGCTTCCTAATTGAGATTACCTTTACAGGTAGGGACAACCGAGCTGAGTTAACCCTTACAGCTCATTCAAGGGACCTTACTCGAAACTAAGAGAAGTGTGTAACTCGTTATAAGACTTTACAACTCGGAAAGATGTTAAGTACGAGACTTGGAGTTATAAGTAGAAGATTGAATGAGTAATGTACTAAGAGAATTAGTTTCAGCAATGGATTCAACAATCTTCAAGTCTTGTGAACTGGCTTCTATTTATAGATAAACAAGCAGAGTGACCGTTGTGTCTTGGTTTTGAATAGAAGTCTTTATCGGCCGTTGTAACGGTTTTTCGAGTCACTTAGAAAGGATCCGTTGGGATATGAACGTTGTACAACGGCTCTTGGCTCCTAAAGGTGCTCCAGTCAACTGGTGATATCTAAAAAGTAAGGTGGAAACCACCGTTGAGCTTGGCATTGGAGTTTTCTAGGTTTGGAAACAGACAACCCCGACACGGTGTCCGAGCCCTATTCGAAGTAGATAAAGCTTGTCTGCTAGTGATTGACAGCTGGAAGCCGGGAACTTTTATAATTAAAAAATGAGATAACCTTGTTTGGATAACCTATAAAAGTAAACCACTTTGGTTCTCAAAGTATAAAATACTTTGGTCCAACATTAGGCACGAGATAATAAGCTAATTAAGACAATTAAGTGCATAATTATCTTAGGCCTAGAAAAGTGAAATTTTCCGAGTTTAATATTCAATGTACTCAAATTCCATCAGAGTCAATCCTAAGAAAAATCAAGTTAAAAATAGTAGAATCATCGGAGTATAAAGACTTGATCTGGACAAATAATTCTCAAACAAACAAACCGACTTAGAAAGAAGAATTATCACTATAATTCACTTTGCGTTGAAATATGTAGCCGAACTCAAAATAAAAGTGTTAGAGAAATTATTTGAACATATGATTGTTCCGAGTGATGTCCGAGTGAGTCGAAACATCAATGCAGCAGATATACAAGAATGTGTTTTCCGAGTCGGTTAGAAACAAATGAAAACTTATACAGGAGTTTCTATAACACTCGGAATGACTTGTAATCAAAACTTAGGAAAGATGAGGTTTGTACCCGAGTCTTCATATAGTACTCAGAATGTTTTAGATTTAGAGTCCGAGTCTTCAATCTCCCCTTTTTGATTAAAGGCATTCCTCACTCGAGATAGAAACTCGTTAGTGTAAAACATGAGTGTTCATTCTCACTAAGTAGAACATATTAGAATAAGAAGTAATGAATGAGAGATATTTCATACTTAAAAAATGCATTGCGGATACTATCATTACTTATAACAGTTATGCGGATACCACATTAGCAGAGAGATAAGAATAGATTATCGAGTAGAAAAGAAATAATATAAGAGATCAAACTCGAAAGAGTTAACTCGAAATGAGTCTACTCAAAGAAAGAAAATTCATTCATATATATATATAAAGAAAAATACAAAAAGAAGGTGAACTCCCCTAAACATAAGAACATCAATTTTCCTATATTTTTCCCCTTGCATTTCATCAAAAACGAGGAAGAAAAATATAAAAAGATACACTTGATGTTGGACAAAACAAAAAATAATGAACATAAAGAAAAGAAATTAAGACGGGGTGCTTGGTGGTGCTGAGGTGGAGGAGCGAGCAATGCGCTGGTGCTGGTAAGCTTGAGATGACGTTGAAGACCGTGGCGGCGGCAACATAGGGATGTTAGGTAGTGGCTCGGCTTTGGGTGACCGACCCGGAGCCATATCATCCTCTCGGCTCATCTTCCTGGAACACAGCGGAGGGAGGTGCTTCGATTTGACCACTATGGACTGACCAACGTCCGCAGCGTCTTCGACCCACTCGGACTATTGTCCGAGCCGATTAGTTCCGATTCGAGGACTATTGCACCTTGTCCCTCCGTCCGAGCTACTTCCTTCTTCTCGTTTTCTTCTTCCTCCTTCTCTTCCTCCTTCTCCTCGGGGTGAGTTGCTTCAGCCGCAACTTCTTCTTCTTCAACCTCGGCTAAGGGGGACTTGGCTGGGCACGAGGACTCCTCGAAGTGTCCGAGCTTTCTAGATCCTACGAAGCCTTAGATCCGCATTCTTGGAGGAGCCGAAGTTGCTCAATCTGCTCCTTGATGAGTCCCTTCATCTCGATGAGCAGATCCTGGTGCTCCCGGATATGAGACCGAGCCGTCTTCTAGTTGATGACTAGACTCGAAGGACGTTTTTTAGAGAACGGAGAGTGCCTTGAAATTATTCGGTCTCGAGGAGAGTTTGTCTACCAAAATCGTAGACAAAGCAGCGAGTTGCTGCAGAAGGTGGTTCATAGGTGGATACACCACCTGGTGGCGGAGGAAGAGATAGGGGTGTCCGAGACCGAGTGGGAGGAGGTGAAGGGGCTTTAACTCGGACACCGGACTTGATTTCCTGGTATCCATAACCCGAAGTTCCTTCATGCCTATCATTGTGGCAGCCTTAGACATTGCATTTAGGTTTGAGGGGAACCTCGAAATTGTTTGAAGACAACAGTAAGAAGGACTCGAAGGGAAAAGGAGAGGAATTTTTAGATTGAGCTGCGTAGAAGCCATTTGCTCAAGGATGGCTGGGAAGAGGTCTATATTGTAGCCCTCGAGAATATCAAAAGAGCTTTGAGAATTTTAGAATTGGGATTCTCTTTGCTCGAATGATGTGAGAAGAAAGTTCTCTTTAAGAGAAAACAAAGCAATCCGACCTCAGTCCTCATCCGAGTCACAGAGAAGTTTTTACGTGACTCGGGGACCTCCTTGGCATATTTCTCAAAGAACTCATCCGCAATCTCATTGAAAGGGATGGGATTGCAGTTGAGAAAGAGAGAAGAGACTTTGAAAAGTCGGTGAAGGAAGGAGAGGTTGATACGAACAAGTGTGTCTTAAACTCGTGAGGTAATGACTCCCTCGAGTAAGACAAGTTTGAGTAGAACTCAGCAACGAGTTCAAGTTAGATGAACTCACCGAAGCACGGAAAATTGTAGACTCCAAGTGGTTTTGATGTGTGGCAACCACGAAAACGATATGGTTAGGAAAAATTTGTCATCCAACGTTAGGTGTTGGGTGACGAAAACCTTAGAGGGGTTAGAGGTACTCTCTTGAGGTGGTTTGGTGCGGGGTTTCTTGGTTGCGAGACCCTAGGAAATCTTGGGCTGAACCTCTTTTAGACATGATTGAAGATTTGAGAAATAGAGCGAGAGTGAGCTCGAGAGAGAGAGAAAGAATGAGAGAGTAAGCACCGAGAATTTAGAGAGAGAGAGAGAGCGAGTAAGCGAAGAGTGTAAATAAGCAGAGAGTCAAGTAGCAAAATGAAGGTAAAGAGGTGTTATTTATCGCGAAAAGGAATGTCCTTCAACTCTCGGTCCGGCTCGAACCTCCAACGGTCCGCCTCGAACAGGTGTGACATTTCTGCTCTCCAACGGTTAGAATTCCAGTGACTTTCTTCCAACGGCTAGTTCTCTTATCGATGCACGGAGTAGAGAGAGAGAAGAGAGATTTTAAAAGAAATTTTTGAAATTCTCCACTTGTCTAGAGATGATTTCAGAAGATTGATGTCCTTTTTGCTCAACAATCAAGTCCGACTCAAGTATAGATTCCGAGTGACTCGGAATACTCAAACATAGAATAACTCCTGGCTTAGTTTCACTCGGTCAACTAAACCAATTGTTATTAAGGCAAATCATGCATTAATCATTACAAGCTCATTCCTAATAAAACAAAATTGATCCTCACTAAGTGGCTTAGTGAAAATATCAGCTAACTGAAATTTTGTAAGACTCGGAAAATTCAGGTGCTTGCTTAATAATGAATTAAGTTATTAAAAGTTAAGTGAAAAATTTGAAATCATTAAATCAAGTGAATTAGAATTTTTCGAGTCGAAATTAAAACCCGAGAATTGAAACCGAGCATAGGCTAGCTTAATTGGGCTTATTGAAATTAAATTTTGGGCCCAATTAAAGGGGAAAAGGAATGAGAAATGGGAAGGAGGAGGCTCGCTGGCATTTAAAGAGGATTAGTGGCAATTGTGGCAATGAGTGAGGAGATAATTAGAGGGGTCCAATTAAGTTTGGGCAATAAAATGAATTAGGTGTGGAACTTAAGTGAGGAGAGAGAAAACCTCAAAAGTAGGATTAAGAGGGAGACTGAAGAAAGAACGAGAGGAAGAGAAATAGAGGAGAGCGAGATGGAGCGAGAGGAAAGCGAGAGAGGGAGAGAGCGCGAGAGCCGAGAGGCCGGTGGGCCCTGAACGACGAGGGCGTCGCTGCCGGTGGGCAAAAGAGAGCGAGAGCTCGGGAGGCCGAGCAAAGCAATGGAAGAGGGGAAAAGCACGAGACCAAGAGACAAAGACCACGAAGGGGAAGCGAAAACAAAAGCCGAGAGCGAGAGCGAAAGAGGAAGAGAAGGCATGGTGTGCTCGCACGGCCGGCGAGCGCGAGGAGGGAGACAAAGAGGACCAGAACCAGAGCAAAACAGAGGAAGCCGGAGGCAGGGACTGAGGCAACGAGAGGAAGAAGCAGAGGGTCGAGTAAAGAAGAAGGAAGGGGAAAACCGAGAGGAAGAAAGGGAAAGCGAAAACAAAAATCGAAACCCAATCCGAAAACCCTCCAAAATTGAAATTCTTAGAACCTCTAAGAATCAAAGGTGAGTAATTTGAATTCATCCTCTAGAATTAAAATGAATTAGGTTGATTGAACTTGAATCGAAGTAGGAAACTGGAAACCTTAAGTTAATTGAAGAAGTTAAAGGCCTAAATTCACAAAACTACCAACTTATGAGTTGAAAAGCATGTGGCGATTTATGCCTAGTTCATGAATTTAATGATATTTGAGCACTGTTAAGCATGATTATTGAGAATTTGATGAAAATTGCTTGAATAGAATTAATGAGAGAAATCAGAAAATTGAACTCATGATTTAAGCGCAGATTTTTCAGTAATTAAGCATGCTGTCAGAATTATTGCGAATTCATGTGTACCCCAAAATTCCTGAAACTTTTACTATAGCTTTCTGATAATTTATGAGAGTTCCCTATAAATTTTGGTATGCATTGCATAAGTAGATTGAAAGATATGAATTTTTGAGTGAAAATGTGCTATTTTAGACAATATGAGAACTAAATGAGTAATTGAGTCAAGAACTGAAATTTAAGAAGCTATATGGTTAGATTAAGAGATACATAACGATTAAGGAAAGTTATAGAACCATAAACCACCTATGCACGATATTACGCGATCATGAAAACGATAAGTTCGTTGATTCGAAATCATAATTGATATTTTTGTGTGAGGATGTGTTTATCTTAAAGTATATGGATTATAAGTGAAATAAGCATGCCTATTTTAGTTGGATTGATTATACTTAAGTTGGAGCTTGCTTATGTGAATTGCTTGTTTTGAAGAAGTTACATATGAACGTGTTGAGCATGAATTATATGAATTAAGTGTATCTCTTCAATAAGTAATAAGAATATAATGAGAAAATAAGAAACATAAAGAACTAAAGAAGGGAGAAAGGATTGTGTTATTGATCTAAGACCACACAAATTAAATAACCCTCTGAAGCTATGGCCATAGAAGTGTCTCGTCAACCGAAGCCATGAATTATTTTTCTTCCATGAATTATTAACAATCTGCGTCCTTCACAGTAAGGCAAGCCTCGAGGCCATGAATTATTTTGCCTCCAAGAAATGAGCCCATGAATTATTTTGGCTCCAAGAACTGGGTCTTTAGAGCAAAACATAAATCTTATTTCCTTTCGAAACTAAGAATACTAAAGAATTACGATATGACGAAATGAATGATCGTGCATAACGAACAAGAAAGAAAGAACCAATGATTTATGAAATGCACGATTGAACTCAAGAAGAAGAATGAGAAGAAGAACGAATCCCGATTTCATAAGAAATGAATACGATAAGAAGTAAGATATGATTTACGTGATGAATGACTTACTTGATGAATGATTTACGTGATGAATCCCTTACATGATGAATGATTCTATGACTTATTTGCGTAGAAAGACGAATGAAGTATGTTTGAATTCATGAGTAATTGATGTCGTTGTGCCTCTCGGCAAGTTAGTAAGTTTAGTATCTCGCATGTATTAAACATGTATGATCCGAGTCGCATGTTATGAATGAATATTGAACTTACGTGTGTTGTTAATGAATTAATGTGCAAAGTGAAACCCGGGTTGGGTTTGGGTTATTCACTAGGCTCGTGAAGCTCATGACCTCACCAAAATTTCAGGTACAAAAGTAAGACTCGCAGGAGTGGCTTTTGGCTTTCGAAATAGCAGACGGATAGGAGATGTCGGACTTACTGCATGTTTTTTGTCTTTTGTTTGTAAAGACATTGCAAAGATCGGTTGTACGGGAACTTAAGTTTTGACTATGAATGTAAAAGCCCTTTGTGAATACTCCGAGCGTGTGGCTTGTTGAGTTTGTGTTGTTGATACTCCCAGCGTGTGGCTTGTTGAGTCTATGAATGTGTTTCATGTAGGGTTAGGGCTTTAAGCCTATGGGATTAGCCATATTACGGAGGGAACTCTGCCGAAATTTTCAGGAAAACCTTTCAAAAGGTAGAAACACGTGTTAAGTCACATTTTATACGTATTTTTAGTAGCTATTTAGTTTATATTATATAGTTTATTTTATCTAAATTATTCCTATTTTGTCTATTTATAGGTAATTATCGAATAAAGTGGGGAAAAGAAGAAAAGTCGTTAAAAGTGGATTTTTAGCTACCGACAAGCATCCAAGAAAATATATGAAGTCGGTCCATAAATATAATATGTAATAAAATATTTATTTTAGGATATTATATTTTAGGAAATCTTAATTGGAATAGAAAAGGAAACTTAGAAGAGAAGAAAGAGAAATAAACCCTAACTCTTTCACCCTATATATACTACTTATTATCATCATGGAGGAAGAGACCTAGGGAAGCCAGCCACATACAGCCTCCCGCACTCTGCTGCTTGCTCACGTCCACCGCCCACACAAGCAGCCAGCCACCTAGCTACCCAGCACCACCTCACGTTTCTTGCTGCACTCGCTGCCCAGCCGCCTGCACTCGCTGCCCAGCCGGCCTGCACTTGCTGCCGTCCACCGTGCAGCCGCCCAGCCATTGCTGTCCGCCGCTGCTCCTGGCTCGCTGCTGCTGTCCGCTGCCCAGCCAGACACCATCCATCATCATCTTCTTCATCTTCCCGGGTCAAAGAAACTAATATCGGTAGTATAATTTAGTTTTGTAATTTTTATTAGAAAAGATTGAGTTTTTATTGTTAGATTAATATTAAAGATGCTAGTTTTATTTAGTTTACATGTTTTAAATTACATTATGTGTGAGTAGTTTTTCTTATACTTAGTATAATCTACTTGAAGCCATGTTAAATTATTTATTTTGAAACAAAGTTTCGATTTTTATTGTCTTATTGATTCAATCCATGATTCTATGATAATTTGTGTTTAATGTTTATGAATTTATGTCTAATTAATTAGAGTGCACGCTACTTAGTTTTATATAAATTCATGTGATAGTTTAAAGGGTTTAAGTACGTAATTACTTGATCTTTTAGACATAAGTATCACCCTAGTTAATCATGGATGGCTCATACCCATCTCTTTTAATTAGGAAATTATCATAGATCCTTCTTAAATCAATTTGCTAGTAGATTGGTTATTAGGTGCTAGATGATGTTTTTCTAATACTTAATGCTCTAATTTGATTAAATTCTAGTGCTAGTGCTAGGGTTATCAATATTAGTAGGGTTTATATTAGGGCTAGGCCTAAGTAAACTAATAACTAAGGAAAAACGGGAAGATCCGCTAGTGGTTGTCTTCTACAGTTTAGCTCATGGGTAGATCAATTTGTGTGTTAATGATAAATAATAATTTGCATGGTGGATATAGATTATACTAAGTGTTTTTATAAATTTGCTATCTTTGATAATTATTTGTTTGCTTTTAGTTATTTTCTTGAGTTTATTAATTTTTACTTATAAAGTTATAGTCTTTTATTATCAATTTCATTAAACCCCCTAAAGATCAGTATTTTAGGTTAGTTTTAGTAATTTTATTTTTATTTTATTTTGAGTCTTTATATATTTTAATTTTCAGATTATTTTTCTATCAGCTTTTATTATTTTTGAGTCAGTTTGTTAGAAATTAGTTTTAAAATAGTTTCTTTTGTTATTTTTCGTGATTTATCTTCTTTTAGGGTTTAGATAGAGTCCTAGTTTGCTGTAATTAAATTTTAGAATTTTTGGAATTAATTTGATATTTTTTCAGATTTAATTCTTGAATTTAATTACTGCAGGTTTTTAATAAAATAAATTCGTAAATTAGACTTTAAATTTTCTTTTTATATTTTTAGGGTCTGGTTAGGTTTAGAAAATTAGTATTATTATTTTGGATAATTTTAGTATTTATTTTCGTAATTAATTTAGTGCAGAATATTATTTATTTAATTTTCTGTTTTAGAATTTATTTAATTTCTGCTTTAGTTTTCTGTTTTAATTATTCTGAAAACAATTATAAAAAACATTCCTGGGTTATTACAAGCTTTATATTCTGTCTGGGATATTTATTTATATTATTAGATAATTTTCTGTTATTTTTAGTTATTTAATTCTGAATTATTCTACGTTTTAATTTCCTGTTTAAGTTTTTTTATTTGATTTTCTGTTTTAATTTTTCCAGAATTAATTAGGATAGTTTTGTTAAATTTAGATTATTAGAATAATAGTGCATAATCTCAGAAGTTTTTTTTAGAATTAAAATTAGAAATTTAGTAGTTAATTTGATTTGTTTGAATTTTATAAGGTAAATAACTAGAATAGTTAGTTTAATTAGATTGGAAGTTTGATTTTTTTACAGTATCTTTCCTCGTGGATTCGATCCCTACTTGCCCTTACTATATTGTTTATTATAAGCCTAAGTAGTGGTTTAATTTGTTGCTGTACGACAAGCTTAACAAATTTTGGCGCCGTTGCCGGGGAAAGAAATAAAAATCTTAGTTTTCTTTCAATCTAATTTAATTAACTATTTATATATTCTTGAACTTATGCATTTTAATTGATAACAGTTAGTTCATGCAATTACGAAGTGGTCGTATGATCGGAGAATTGGAAGAGCATTTGACAGAAAAGTTGAGAACGACATCGAATCTCTACAATCCGAAACTTCGAAAGCGAAACCGAGGTTGATTCTATAAACTTTGAAATGGCTACTTTACGTGAGCTTGCTGCACCTAATTTAGAAACACAACCTTTGTCTATATCATATCCTACTTTGGACCGACCTCTTAAATTGAATTCTGGATTTCCGAACTTACTACCTAAGTTTCATGGACTACCCGGTGAGGACCCATATCGTCATATTAATGAATTTATGATTACTTGTTCTACCATGCAACCCGAGGGAATCACACAAGACCAAATTAAATTAAGAGCCTTTCCCTTTTCACTTCAAGATAAGGCTAAAGACTGGTTATATTACATACCCCCGCAACATTTACTACATGGACCCAAGTTCATAAAGCATTCTTAGAAAAATTCTTTCCAACACCTAGGATTGGATCCATTAGAAAAGAAATTTGTGGCATTAAACAAATGATTGGAGAAACTTTTTATGAATATTGGGAACGTTTTAATAAATTATGTGCTAGTTGTCCCCAACATCAAATTTCCGAACAATTACCGATTCAATATTTTTATGAAGGGCTACTCGTCAATTGATAGAAATATGGTAGATGCCGCTAGTGGGGGGCTTTGGTTAATAAGACTCCAGCTCAAGCTAGAGAATTATTTAATAACATGGCCCAAAATACTCAACAGCTTGGGACTAGAGATGTCCAATTTAGGAAGGTTAATGAGCTAAATTCAAGTACATCATTAGAAAACCAACCGACTCAAATCATCGCTATGTTGAACAAACTCGTCACTCGGAGGAGTTCAAAAGGCAAGAGTGTGTGGAATTTGCTGTTTAGAAGGGCATCCTACTGATTCATGTCCTACATTACAAGGGGGAGAAGTAAATGTTGTTTTCCCTAACCAAGGTCAAAGAAAGTACGATCCATTTTCAAACACCTACAATGAAGGATGGAGGGATCATCCTAACCTTAGGTATGGACCTAGAAACAACCCCCTGGTTTTGACCAAGCCCAGCGCCAACCATCCGCTCAAGATAAAACGAACTTCCTTTTGGAGCAAATGATTAAGAAAATGGATGACCAAAAGAAGGAATCTGACCTTAGGTTCCAAAGTTTAGAAATGAGTATTAAGCAGGTTCAAGAGAGACAAAGCGCAATGTATACCATGTTTAGTAACCCGCAAGCCCAATTGCAAAATAGATTACCATCTCAACCCTTCCGTAATCCCAAAGAAAATGTGAGTACCATAAGACTAAGGAGTGGAAAGGAACTTAATGAACCTAAAAACAACAGAGAGGTAGAACCCGAACTAGAGGTCAAGGAATCTGAACCCGACTTAAAGAAGGATAACTCCTCTAATGCTAAAGAGATAAGTGACACTAAGAAAAGTCATTATGAACCTATTTCACCTTTCCCTAGTAGACTCGAGAAGCATAACTCCTAAAATAGATGAGGCAAACCAAGAAATTTTAGAAACATTTAGGAAGGTAGAGATCAACATTCCTCTCCTAGATGCCATTAAACAAGTTCCTCGTTATGCTAAATTTCTTAAGGAGCTTTGTACTTCTAAAAGAAAATTAAAAGGAAATGAGAAGATACGTGTGGGGAGAATGCATCTCGCTGTTTTTCAAAAGAAGCTCCCTCCTAAATGTAAGGACCCGTGTGTGTTCTCTCGTCCCTTGTAAGATTGGAAACCTATACTTTGACAGAGCCATGCTTGATTTAGGTGCTTCCATTAATGTGATGCCTCGGTCCTGTTTATGATAAATTGAATTTGGGAGAGTTGAAGAAAACTCGGGCTAGTAATTCAGTTGGCTAATAGAAGTAGTACTTATCTAGATGGAGTCTTAGAGGATGTCTTAGTCCAAGTCAACGAGCTTATTTTTCCCGCTGATTTTTATGTATTGGACATGGGTAATGCATGCCATGACATTCCTATTTTGCTTGGTAGACCATTTCTTAAAACGTCTAGGACAAAAATAGATGTACATGGGGGAACATTGACTATGGAATTTGATGGTGATGTTATTAAGTTCAATATTTTTGATGCCTTGAGATGTCCCGCAGATGTAAATTATGTTTGTGCACTTGATACAATTGATGAAATGTCCCAAAATGTTTATGATTTGTCTCAAGAAGATGAATTGTTAACTCGTGATTACCAAAGGGTTGGATCATTCCGTATTTCATGCTATACCCTATCATGTTAACTCAGGACTAGTAGATAGCATAGAGTCTTTGTTACAGTTGCAAGTAATGGAAAAACCTAATATGATAAAGTTGCTCGTAAATCATGAAAAGTTGCTACCTTCTCTTGTTTCACCCCTAAATTAGATTTGAAACCCTTGCCCGAAAATTTAAAATATGCTTATTTAGGAGATAATAAGACCTTACCTGTTATAATTTCTAATGCACTAACACTTGAACAGGAAGATAAGCTTATTAAGGTGCTTAGAGAACATAGTGAAGCATTAGGGTGGACTTTAGCAGACTCGAAAGGGCTGAGCCCAACATTGTGTTCACATAAAATCACTTTAGAGTTAGAGGTTAAGCCTAAGAGAGACCCTCAACGTAGATTAAACCCACCTATGATGGAGGTAGTGCAAAAACAAATTCTTAAGTGGATCGATGCTGGAGTGATCTACCCCATAGCCGATTCTCGAATGGGTTAGTCCAATTCATGTAGTTCCTAAAAAGGGGATACAACAAGTAGTACAAAACAAGGAAGGTGAACTAGTCCCTACTAGAGTCCAGAGTGGCTGGAGAGTGTGCATTGACTATAGAAAACCGAACAAAGCCACAAAGAAAGATCATTTTCCCTTGCCTTTTATGGACCAAATGTTAGAAAGATTAGCTGGAAAGACACATTATTGTTTTCTAGATGGATATTCAGTGGTATATTCAAGTCCCTATAGCTCCCGAAGATCAGGAAAAGACCACTTTTACATGTCCCTTTGGCACTTATGCTTTTAGGAGAATGCCTTTTGGTTTATGTAATGCTCCTGCTACATTTCAAAGATGTATGATGAGTATCTTTTCCGAGGTTATCACCAAGATTATGGAAGTTTTCATGGATGATTTTACTGTGCATGGTGATTCATTCGATGAGTGTTTACATCATCTTACTTTAGTACTCAGGCGTTGCATCGAAACTAATTTGGTACTTAATTTTGAAAAGTGTAACTTCATGGTTGAACATGGGGTCGTATTAGGGCATGTTGTGTCATCTAAGGGTTTAGAAGTTGACAAGGCAAAAGTAGACATCATTCAATCTTTACCCTACCCCAAATGCGTTAAGGATGTAAGATCATTTTTAGGTAATGTTGGATTTTATAGGAGATTTATTAAAGACTTCTCAAAGATTGCCTCTCCTTTATGTGCTTTACTTGCAAAAGATGCTAAATTTGATTTTCATGAGGAATGTGAGAGGGCGTTTGATGAACTCGAAGCTAAAATTGACCACTACTCCTATTGTACAACCTCCTAACCGGGCCTTACCTTTTGAGTTGATGTGTGATGCTAGTAATAAGGCGGTAGGGGCTGTCTTAGGTCAAAAAGTAGGAAGGGTACCACATGTAATTCATTATGCTTCTAGAACTCTTGACCAAGCACAATGTAACTATACCACAACAGTAAAAGAAAATGTATGCTATTGTTTTTGCTCTCGAAAAGTTTCGTCCTTATCTCGCTAGGTGTGAAAGTTACTGCTTATACCGATCATGCCGCTATTAAATATCTCTTGAAAAAGAACGACTCTAAACCAAGATTGATTAGATGGGTCTTATTACTACAAGAATTTGAAATAGAATTTAAAGACAAGCGAGGAGCTGAAAACTTAGTCGCAGACCATCCGAGTAGGCTAGAAAATGGGGAAAGTAGTGACCCTTTCAGTGATTGTTTTCCTGACGAGACTTTATATGTTGTCATTGATAAATTACCTTGGTATGCCGACATAGTAAATTACATAGTTGCCAAAACTTTTCCAAGAGACATGTCTAGAGCCCAAAAAGAAAAGATAAGATCTCAGAGCTAAATATTATGTTTGGGATGACCCGTACTTGTGGAAATTTTTGGAGATCAAATTATAAGGCGTTGTGTAGATGACACCGAGTTTCATTCGATTTTAACTTTCTGTCACTCATCTGAAAGTGGAGGGCATTTTGGCCCAAAAAGAACAGACACACAAAGTTTTAGAATGTGGATTTTATTGGCCTACTATTTTTCGTAATGCTTATGATTTTTGCAAAAATGTGAAGCATGCCAAAAGACAGGAAATTTATCGTGGAGGAATCAAATGCCCCTATATAATATGTATGTGTGTCAAATATTTGATGTGTGGGGAGTGGATTTCATGGGACCGTTTCCCTTTTCCTTTGGTTTTACTTACATACTCCTCGTTTGTTGATTATGTGTCTAAATGGGTTGCAGCGATAGCTACTAAAGCCGATGATGCTAAGACTGTGGTGAAGCATGTTAAATCTCGTATTCTACATAGATATGGAGTACCTAGAGCAATCATTAGTGATAGAGGGACACATTTTTGTAATAAAACCTTAGGTACCCCGCTAGCTAAATACCATGTAATTCATAAGGTATCTACAAGTTATCATCCCCAAACAAATGGCCAAGCTGAAATCTCTAATAGAGAAATCAAAGGAATTCTAGAAAAAGTTGTTAGACCAGATAAGAAGGATTGGAGTCTTAGGTTAGATGAAGCTCTCCGGGCTTACGTAACCGCATACAAGACCCCTATAGGTATGTCACCTTACGTGACTAGTCTTTGGAAAAGCATGTCATCTTCCCGTAGAGTTAGAGCATAAATCATATTGGGCTGTAAAGAAGTGTAATTTAGATTATGACTTAGCGGGAAAGGAACGTAAGCCGCAACTCGCAAGAATTAGAAGAGATTCGTATGGAAGCTTATGACAATTCAGTAATTTATAAAGGTAAAGCCAAAGCATTTCATGATGCTAAGCTTGTCGGAAGGAATTTCAAAAGGGGGAGAAAGTGTTATTGTTCAATTCACAACTAAGGCTTTTTCCTCGGAAAGTTAAACTCTAGATGGCTAGGACCATTTGAGGTAGTAAAGACTTATCCACATGGGGCCGTTGAGATTAAAAGCTATTCTACTAACAAAATTTTTAAGGTGAATGGTCACAGAGTTAAAGAATTTTTATGAAGGAAGCCAAATTTGCTTAGTAGAGGAGATACATTTAGAAGATCCATGAGTTACAACGATGTCGAGCCAAAGACAAGAAACAAAGGCGCCGGTTGGGAGGCAACCCAACATTTTCAGTGGAAGTTTCTATAATTTTTACTTTAATTTTACTTTAATTTTTATTTAGCATGCATTAGGGACAATGCATGAATTAAGTGTGGGGAGTGCATCTTGCATTTTAATTTTATGCATTTATCTTTATTGCATTTTAATTTTATGCATTTATCTTTATTGCATTTTAATTTTATGCATTTATCTTTATCTTATTTTTTGAAAAAAAAATTTCTTGTAAAGAAATGCATGAACATGAATATATGCTAGGTTAACTTGCTTAAATTTTTCTGTTTCTAATTTTTCTTTCCCTTTGAAAGTGAGAAATTTGAACATGTTAATTGTCATTCGGAGTTGTTTGAGTTGATCCTCATATATTTCTTCAATTAGTGACAATCATAATTTTTTCTGTCCGATTTGATCATGTTATATGATCGTGATAGAGGTAATAAATTGACTTAAACCATTCACCTAGACTACCGAACTTAGCAGATTGACTCATTAAAATTTTGATTTTTCTTGTTTTGCCTACTTAGTAAAAAAAAAAATAAAAATAAAAATTGTTAGTCTACCAACATGGGTCGGAGTTGGTGGCTCGGCGCCATTTCCCTTAAGTTTAGGTCTCAAGTTGAGCCTTATGAATGGAGTAACCCATGCTGGGAGAGTCATGCCCTTTTGGGCCGATCAATGGCTCGAACCATACTAACGGAAAAAAAAAAAAAAAATAGAGTATTAACTCCAAGCACCTCTGTTTGGGTGAGTGGGAGACAGGGAGTGTTATATTTCTAAGACCCTATATGGGCCTCGAATATGTGCTTGAATGGAGTTATATATATATTTAAAAAAAAAAAAAAAAAGAAAAGAAGTTTGCGTAACAAGTTTATTATCGAATTTTAGTGAGTTATCTCGCTGATTCAATGTCTCTATAACCATACCGCACCTTAATTTTTCCCATCCTAAAAAGTTTTAGACCTCTTGACCGGAATGTACATGTTTGAAAAAGATGGATAAATTTTTGATTGTTGCTTAATTAAAAGAGATATTGTGAGGCCGATGAATAAACTCTCTCGATGGCAATGAAATGTTTAGTTCTTCACTTGTTTGGGAAAGACAAAAATTTCATCAAAGTATTTTTGAAAGTAAGGCAAACTTAGTGTATATTTTATGTTTTATGTATATCTTTATAAGAAAGCGTATTATTAGATCGAGTCTTAGATTTCTTTGCACGAGGACGTCCAAAGTCTAAGTGTGGGGGATTTGTTAAGTCACATTTTATACGTATTTTTAGTAGCTATTTAGTTTATATTATATAGTTTATTTTATCTAAATTATTCCTATTTTGTCTATTTATAGGTAATTATCGAATAAAGTGGGGAAGAGAAGAAAAGTAGTTAAAAGTGGATTTTTAGCTACCGACAAGCATCCAAGAAAATATATGAAGTCGGTCCATAAATGTAATATGTAATAAAATATTTATTTTAGGATATTATATTTTAGGAAATCCTAATTGGAATAGAAAAGGAAACTTAGAAGAGAAGAAAGAGAAATAAACCCTAACTCTTTCACCCTATATATACTACTTATTATCATCATGGAGGAAGAGACCTAGGGAAGCCAGCCACATACAGCTCCCGCACCTCGCTGCTTGCTCACGTCCACCGCCCACACAAGCAGCCAGCCACCTAGCTACCCGCACCACCTCATGTTTTCTTGCTGCACTCGCTGCCCAGCCGCCGCACTGCCGCCCAGCCGGCCTGCACTTGCTGCCGTCCACCGGTGCGCCGCCCGCCATCGCTGTCTGCCGCTGCTCCTGGCTCGCTGCTGCTGTCCGCTGCCCAGCCAGCCACCATCCATCATCATCTTCTTCATCTTCCCGGGTCAAAGAAATTAATATCGGTAGTATAATTTAGTTTTGTAATTTTTATTAGAAAAGATTGAGTTTTTATTGTTAGATTAATATTAAAGATGCTAGTTTTATTTAGTTTACATGTTTTAAATTACATTATGTGTGAGTAGTTTTTCTTATACTTAGTATAATCTACTTGAAGCCATGTTAAATTATTTATTTTGAAACAAAGTTTCGATTTTTATTGTCTTATTGATTCGATCCATGATTCTATGATAATTTGTGTTTAATGTTTATGAATTTATATCTAATTAATTAAAGTGCACGCTACTTAGTTTTATATAAATTCATGTGATAGTTTAAAGGGTTTAAGTACGTAATTGCTTGATCTTTTAGACATAAGTATCACCCTAATTAATCATGGATGGCTCATACCCATCTCTTTTAATTAGGAAATTATCATAGATCTTTCTTAAATCAATTTGCTAGTAGATTGGTTATTAGGTGCTAGATGTTGTTTTTCTAATACTTAATGCTCTAATTTGATTAAATTCTAGTGCTAGTGCTAGGGTTATCAATATTAGTAGGGTTTATATTAGGGCTAGGCCTAAGTAAACTAATAACTAAGGAAAAACGGGAAGATTCGCTAGTGGTTGTCTTCTACAGCTTTAGCTCATGGGTAGATCAATTTGTGTGTTAATGATAAATAATAATTTGCATGGTGGATATAGATTATACTAAGTGTTTTTATAAATTTGTTATCTTTGATAATTATTTGTTTGCTTTTAGTTATTTTCTTGAGTTTATTAATTTTTACTTATAAAGTTATAGTCTTTTATTATCAATTTCATTAAACCCCCTAAAGATCAGTATTTTAGGTTAGTTTTAGTAATTTTATTTTTATTTTATTTTGAGTCTTTATATATTTTAATTTTCAGATTATTTTTCTATCAGTTTTTATTATTTTTGAGTCAGTTTGTTAGAAATTAGTTTTAAAATAGTTTCTTTTGTTGTTTTTCGTGATTTATCATCTTTTAGGGTTTAGATAGAGTCCTAGTTTTCTGTAATTAAATTTTAGAATTTTTGGAATTAATTTGATATTTTTTCAGATTTAATTCTTGAATTTAATTACTGCAGGTTTTTAATAAAATAAATTCGTAAATTAGACTTTAAATTTTCTTTTTATATTTTTAGGGTCTGGTTAGGTTTAGAAAATTAGTATTATTATTTTGGATAATTTTAGTATTTATTTTCGTAATTAATTTAGTGCAGAATATTATTTATTTAATTTTCTGTTTTAGAATTTATTTAATTTCTGCTTTAGTTTTCTGTTTTAATTATTCTGAAAAAATTATAAAAAAACATTCCTGGGTTATTACAAGCTTTATATTCTGTCTGGGATATTTATTTATATTATTAGATAATTTTCTGTTATTTTTAGTTATTTAATTCTGAATTATTCTACGTTTTAATTTCCTGTTTAAGTTTTTTTATTTGATTTTCTGTTTTAATTTTTCCAGAATTAATTAGGATAGTTTTGTTAAATTTAGATTATTAGAATAATAGTGCATAATCTCAGAAGTTTTTTTTAGAATTAAAATTAGAAATTTAGTAGTTAATTTGATTTGTTTGAATTTTATAAGGTAAATAACTAGAATAGTTAGTTTAATTAGATTGGAAGTTTGATTTTTTTACAGTATCTTTCCTCGTGGATTCGATCCCTACTTGCCCTTACTATATTGTTTATTATAAGCCTAAGTAGTGGTTTAATTTGTTGCTGTACGACAAGCTTAACAACACGCTTCCACCAATCTAAGAAAGGGTTATTAACCCCAAGTTGAGATCATAAGTAACCTTAGGGGTTCCTCTCGGGAACCCCGGCATGTAATACTCCTAGGGTAGGTTTTGGGGTGTTACAAATATTGTAGGAATGAATTCAAGTTCAATATCACCTTTCTCGGAATAATCTCTCGGAAAATGATACCCGACCTTAATATGCTTTGTCTTTGAGTGCGGAACTGGATTCTTAGTGATGTTGATTACACTCGATTATCACACTTGATTGGGATATATTTGAATGAAAGTCTAAGATCCTTCAAGTGTTGCTTGATCCATAGCATCTCGAGCACAACACGCTTCAACCGCAACGTACTCGGCTTCAGCAGTTGATAAAGCAACTAAGTTTTGTTTCTTTGAGTTCCAAGATATGAGTGATTTACCCGGAAATTTACATGCTGCTGATGTGCTCTTTCTATCAACCTTGTAACTAGCATAGTCGGCATCCGAGTATTCGGTGAGGGTCGGTTGTGAGTCTCTTGAAAACCATAGACCAAGATTCCGAGTTCCTGCAAGGTATCTAAAAATCCTCTTCACCGCATTGAGATGTGATTCTTTTGGATTAGCTTGGAATCTTGCACACGGACATACACTAAACATAATGTCCGGCCTACTTGATGTGAGATATAGTAGAGAACCTATCATACCCCGATAAAGTTTCGAGCTACTACTTTACCTTTCTCGTTTGAGTCCACTTTCATGGTGCTACTCATGGGTGTTGCAACATGTTTCACATCTTGAAGCTTGTACTTCTTCGAGTAATTCCTTGGTATACTTAGATTGATAAACATAGATGTCATCTTTATTTTGTCCGATTTGTAGACCAAGAAAGAAATTGAGTTCTCCCATCATGCTCATTTGGAATTCCTGTCTCATCAACTCGGAAAATTCTCGATAGAGATTTTCATTATTCGCTTCAAAAATAATATCATCAACATAAATCCGAGCTATAAGGAAATCTCTCCCCTTGGTTTTTATGAAAGATTTTTGTCAATCTGACCTCTTTTGAAATCATTCTCAACCAAGAAGTCTGCTCAGTCTTTCATACCAAGCTCTAGGAGCTTGTTTAAGACCATGTAGAGCCTTTTGCAATTTGAAAACATGAGTTGGAAATTCTGAGTTTTCAAATCCAGGGGTTGCTTAACGTAGACTTCCTTTTGAATGAAACCATTCGAAAAGAACATTTGACATCCATTTGATACAATTTAATATTCATGCTTGATGCAAATGCCAATAGGATTCTAATTGCTTCGATCCTAATAAGCTGGTGCAAAGGTTTCCCAACAATCAATCCCTTCTTCTTGATTGTAACCTTGAGCCACAAGTCTAGCCTTATTTTTACTACCAACCCATCCTCATCCAGTTTGTTCTTGAAAACCCATTTGGTTCCTATAACTGGGTGGTCGGCAGGTCGTTTGGTCAAAGTCCAGACTTGGTTTCTCTCAAATTGATTAAGTTCCTCTTGCATGGCCTCTACACATTCAGGTTCATTTAGGGCTTCTAGTGCATTTCTAGGTTCAATTAATGATATGAATGTAGTGAATGCACAAAGATTTTGCAAAGAAGAACAAGTTCTTACTCCACTTGTTGATGTTAGACAAAATGTTCTCGAGTGGTGGCTCGAAGCATATTTGAATGCTCTACGTGTTCTTTGGTTCACCAAGGTTGTAGGTTGAACTGGCTGATATTCGGTGGTCCGAGCTTGTTGAGCATCCTCATTTGCTTGTCCTTCGACGATTCCGAGCTGGCTCTTGAGCTAGTTCAATCCGAGTCATGATGTTCGAGCCGCCTCATTCCGAGTTGCTTTCTTTTGATTCTATCTGAGCTCAACTTCAGCAAGATGATCTTCATCTTGACCGAGTTTCGGATATGAAAAGGTTGACTCACCTATTTTTCCCTGATCAATCTCATCAAACACAACGTCGATACTTTCTTCCACTTTGTTAGTTCTTTTGTTAAAGACACGATATGTTTTATTGTGAGATGAGTAACCCAAAAAGATACCTTCATCTAACCAAGCATCAAACTTTGTCAAATGATCCTTACCATTATTGTGAACAAAGCACTTACATCCAAAAGGTTTGACGTATGAGATGTTGGGCTTCTTTCCCTTCTAAAGCTCATAGGGGGTTTTCTTCAAGATGGGTTTGATGAGGCATCTGTTCGGTGTGTAATTTGTCTGTGTTGAGTGCCTCGGCCCGTAAATAGTAAGGTAGATCATGTTCAATCATCATCGTCCTTCCTATTTCTTCAAGAGTTTGATTCATTCTCTCCACTACCCCATTCTCGTTGAGGAGTTCGGGTGCTGAGAAGTTGTGAGAGATACCATTCTTGTCATAGAACTCTGCAAATTCCGAGTAGTTGAACTCCCTTCCATGGTCGGCTTGAATTGTTCCGATCCGAGTCCGAGACTCTACTTGAATTTCCCTGCAGAGGTTGCTGAACTCTTTGAAGGCTTCATTTTTGTTCTTGAGAAAACAAACCCAGGTTAATCGTGAATAATCATCAACAATTACAAGTACATATGATTTACCACCGAGGCTCTTCGCAGAGATTTCACCACATAAATCCATATGCAGCAACTCAAGCACTTTGGATGTAGAAATAGTTTTGAGAGGTTTGAAAGATGATCTGACCTATTTCCCTTTTGTGCTTGTTTCACAAATTTTATCTTTCTTAAATGCACAGTTAGGTAAACCCCTAACTAAACTATGAGATGCAAGATTTTTGATAGTGTGCATGCTAACATGACCTAGTCTGCGATGCCATGTCTAAGAATCATCATGCAATGATGCTTTTAAATAAGATAAATTCTGGCTTGGATTAGAAAGAGGAATAGTATAGGTATTGCCTAATCTCTTACCTGAGAGCTTTGTCTCTTTTGTAGTTGCATCGAAATATAGATGTTGGTCCGAGTGAATCTTACCTCTTGACCTTTGTCACACAACCGAGAGATGTTGAGTAGATTGTACTTTAGTCCCTTGACAAGATAGAATGGGCTGATTAGGTTGTCTCCTTTCCCAATCTGGCCAATACCTATTATCTTGCCCTTACTATCATCTCCAAAAGTGACTTTGCCTCCTTTAAAATCTTCTAACTCGAAAAGAGTCTTGAATCTCCTGACATGTGGCGTGAGCATCTACTGTCTAAGTACCAATGACCTTTTGTCCTTTTACGAGTTACCCGCAAGTCGAAACACACTAACCCTTCTCACTTCCTCTAACAAACCCAAGTAACTCCCTTTACTCGTGGTCCTTTTCTAAGGAAGATGACTCTTGGGAACCCAGATTTGAATGACTTTAGGCTTGGTCCGATTCCGAGTCTTCTTTGTAGAAAACCGAGTCCGTGGCTCTTTCTTTTGAAAATCTTTTCTTTTATAAATAGTTGGAGAAGGTTTTCTCTTGTAAAGCTGGTGCAGGCTCGGTCCTCCTTTCATTCTTATGACTAGGACCATGCTCAGCCTTCTTGAACTTCATAGTTACGGAATCCTTTTGAAAAGATTTGAGTAGGAATTGGATTTCACCTCTTTGTTAAAACCAAGTCCTTCTTTCCTGAAGGAGACACACTAAGAGCCTAAAATCATATCAAGGTTTTTCTGACCTTGAGTAAACTTCAAAATAAGCTCTTGAGACTCATTGAGCTTTTTTTTTAGATGCTCATTTTCTTTTCGAGAAACTCGGACTCGGTCTTATTAGTCCGAGTACTAGTCTTGAGTTCTTTTAGAGTTAGTCTCGGCTTTTCCAATTCATTTTTCAAACAATTGCTCTCGAAATAAGAGACTCAAGTTGTTCTTTGAACTGAGAAGAATCGAATTGAACCGAGAAAGTATTCAATTACCTCCCGAGGACTTGTCTCCTCGGTGTCCGAGTTGTCGAGTCCGACTCGGATTCGGCTTACGAGTCCGTTAGTGCCATCGGATGCTTTGAGTCATCGGAATCATCATCTTCTTCAAATGAGTCTTCATCGCTCAATGTGGCCATCATAGGCTTCTTCTTCTATATGTCCTTCTTTCTTTTTGGACAGTCCTTGACTATGTGATCTTTGCTATTACATTCGGAACGGCCTGAGTTCTTAGTTAAAGATAACTTTGAAAGGGAAGAATATTTAACTTTTCTGTCCTTCTTATCCTTCTTGTAAAACTCTTCCTTCGGCCCCTTTTCCCATTTCTTGTGATTCATCATTCTTTTGAAGCTTCGGGCATCCGAGTGTGAGGAACTCGGACTTTCCCTTTTACTTTCACGAGGCCTTCAGCGCAATGTTCTTTTCGGTGTTGACCTCGACATCCTCTTCCTCCAGGTGAATTTCATGGGTAAGCGGCTTCCCAATCGGTTTGTCCGGCTTTAGTTGAGAGAGGTTTTGAGCTTCCTTGATGGCTGTCACCTTGGGGCCCCATCTTCTCTTTAGTAGACTTCTTAGAATTTTTGTGCACAATTCTTCGTGGGAAATCTTTCTACCCGGAGATTTGAGATTATTTGTAATCTCAATGAAGCGTATAAACATCTTAGTGATGTTTTATTCGGCTCCATCTTGAACAGCTCATATTTGTGAAGATATCGGCTTATCTTCGCTGTTTCACTTGACTTGTTCCTTCGTATGTGTTGACAAGAGAGACCCACACATCTTTAGCCGTGTCACAGGTCGACACTCCGTGTTACTCTTCCGAGCCGATTAGCACACATCAGCATGTTCATCGCTTTGAAGTTCTTTCGAACTTCTCCGACTCTTCATTGGTGTACTCGAATTTTTCTTTAGGCACGGATCTTGTACCTTCAATCTTCATTGGGATGTGGTTGCCTTCTTAGATGATGTTCCGGACATCTTCATTGTTGTCCAGCAGAAAGCATTCCATCGGTTTCTTCCAGAGTGTATGAAGTTTGATCCTTTGAACTTTGGTGGTCCGGTGGATGACCTTCCTTCATCGAACTTTCCAATGTTCACGAGCCATCCGATCTTTAGACCTTTGGATTGTTAGATCCTTCTTGAAAGGCTAGGCTCTAATACCAATTGAAGGTTTGCTCTGGCGAGTTTAAAGTCACCCTAGAAGGGGGTAAATAGGGTGATGAGAAAATTTGAACAAACTTAGAATCTTTTTGCTTGAAAAGGATAAACAGTTGATTCCGAGTCTAGATTGGACTCGAAAAAGTATATACTCGGAATTACATGGAAAACCTCCTAGGGCAGAAAACCATGGAAAGTGCTAATCCAAGCACCAAGTCAAATCCACTATTTTGAATCCACAAAATACAAAGGACTGACTCTACCGAATTGCTCCCTTAGACAATTCGTTACAATGTTTTCCTAGACTTAGAAGTTCCCTTATCTAATCTAGTACTTCCTAACTGAGATAACCTTTATAGGTAGGGACAACTTAGCTGAGTTAACCCTTACAGCTCATTCAAGGGACCTTACTCGGAAAGTAAGAGAAGTGTGTAATTGATTACAAGGCTTTACAACTAAGAAAGATGTTAAGTACGGACTTGGAGTTGTAAGTAGAAAATTGAATAAGTAATGTACTAAGAGAATTAGTTTCAGTAATGGATTCAACAATCTTCAAGTCTTGTGAAGTGGCTTCTATTTATAGATAAACAAGCAGAGTGACCGTTGTGTCTTGGTTCCGAACGAAGTCTTTACTAGCCGTTATAACGGTTTTTCGAGTCACATAGAAAGGATCGGTTGGGATATGAACAAGTGTGCAATAGCTCTTGGCTCCTAAAGGTGCTCCGGTCAACTGGTGATGTCTAAAAACCAAGGTGGAAACTGCCGTTGAGCTTGGCATTGGAGTTTTCCAGCTTTGGAAACAGACAACCTTGACACGGTATCCGAGCGCTGTTCGAAGTAGATAAAGCTTGTCCGCTAGTGATTGACAGCTGGAAGCCGACTACTTTTGTAATTAAAAATGAGATAACCTCGTTTGGATAACCTACAAAAGTAAACCACTTTCGTTCTCAAAGTATAAAATACTTTGGTCCAAAATTAGGCACGAGATAATAGGTTAATTAAGACAATTAAGTCCATAATTATCTTAGGCCTAGAAAAGTAAAATTTAAGAAAGATCAAGTCAAAAAGAGTAGAATCATCAAAGTATGAAAGACTTGATCTAGACAAATAATTCTCAAACAGACAAACCGACTTAGAGAGAAGAATTAACACCGCAATTCACTTTGCGTTGAAATCTGCAGACGTAACTTAGAATAAAAGTGTGAGAGAAATTATTTGAACATACGATTGTTCCGAGTGATGTCCGAGTGAGTCGAAACATCAATGCAACGGATATACAAGAATGTGTTTTCCGAGTCGAGTCATAAACAAGTGAAAATTTATACAGGAGTTTCTAAAAACACTCGGAATGACTTGTAATCAAAACTTAGGAAAGATGAGGTTTGTACCGAGTCTTCATATAGTAGTCGAAGGTTTTAGATTTAGAATCCGAGTCTTCACCAATCACACCTTTATAGAGTTTACGATCTACGGCTTTACCTTTCTCGTCTAAGACGAGTTTCAAACTACTACTCATAAGTGTTGTTGCATGCTTCACATCTTATAGCTTATATTTCTTCAATAGCTCCTTAGTGTACTTAGATTGATATATATAGATGCCATCCTTGTCTTGTTTGATTTGTAGACCAAGAAAGAAATTGAGTTCTCACATAATACTCATTTGGAACTCCTGTCTCATTAACTTAGAAAACTCTTGGCATAGAGTTTCATTAGTAGCTCCAAAGATAATCTCATTAACATAAATGTGAATGATAAGAAAATCATTTCCCTTGGTTTTTGTGAAAACATTTTTTCAATCTAACCTCTTTTGAAATCATTTTCAACCAAGAAACTGCTTAGTCTTTCATACCAAGCTCCGGGAGCTTGTTTAAGACCACATAAAGTCTTTTGCAACTTGAAAACATGATTTAAAAATTCTAAGATTTCATATCCACGGGGTTGCTCAACATAGACTTCTTCTTGAATATAACCATTGAGAAATACACATTTGACATCCATTTTTTAATGCTTGATGTTCATGCTTGATGCAATTGGTAAGAGAATTCAGATCGCCTTAATCCTAGCAACTAGTGCAAAGGTTTCCCCACAATCAATTCCCTCTCCTTGGTTATACCCCTTTGGTTCCTATTACTAGGTGGTCGGAAGGTCATTTGGTCGAGTCTAGACTTGGTTTCTTTCAAATTGATTTAGCTCTTCTTGCATGACCTCTACCCATTTAGGTTCATTTAGGGCTTCTAGTGCATTTTTAGGTCCTGTTAATGATATGAATGTAGAAAATGCACACAGATTATGCAAAGAAGATCGAGTTCTTACTCCACTGTTGATATCGAAAGTATGTTCTCGGGCGGATGACTAGATGCATATTTGAAAGCTCTACATGTCCTCCGATTTACCGGGTTTGTTGGTTAAATAGGTTGATCTTTAGTTGGTTACTCTTTCGAGTTTCTATATTGGCTTGATCTTTAGCATTCCGAGCTAGTTCTTGAACTGGTTCATTCCGAGTCACGAGCATTCGAGTTAGCACGTTACGAGTTGCCTCATTCCGAGTTGGCTTAGTTCTTCTGTTTTGACTCTTTACGAGCTCGGCTTCAGCAATGTCATCTTCATCTCTGTTAAGCTTGAGATCCGAGAAGGTGGATTCACTTATCATGCCAAGATCAATCTCATCAAAGACAACGTGGATAGTTTCTTCTACTTTGTTGGTCCTTTTGTTGAAAATTCGATAAGCTTCACTATGAGATAAGTAACCCGAAATATACCTTCATCCGATCTAGCATCAAACTTAGTCACATGTTCCTTACTACTTTTATGCACAAAACACTTACATCCGAATGGTCGCAAGTAAGAAATGTTAGGTTTCTTTCCCTTCTATAGCTCATAAGGTGTCTTCTTGAGAATGGGTCCGATGAGGCATCTGTTGAGTGTATAGTTTCGTTGTGTTGATCTGCCTCAGCCCATAAATAGTAAGGTAGATCATTTTCAATCATCATGGCCCTTCCCATTTCTTTAAGAGTTCTGTTCTTTCTCTCCACTACTCCATTCTGTTGAAGAGTTCTTGGTGCAGAGAAGTTGTAGGAGATGTCATTCTTGTCACGAAATTGGCAAATTATGAGTAGTCGAACTCCCTTCCATGGTCGGTTCAAATCCTTTTGATCCGAGTTTGAGACTCTACTTGAATTTTCTTGCAGGTCTTAGTGAACTCTTTGAATGATTCATTCTTGTTCCTGAGAAAACATACCCGGGTAAATCATGAATAGTCATCAACAATAACAAGCACATATGATTTACCTCCTAAGCTTTTCACGGGAATTTCACCACACAAATTCATATGAACTAATTCAAACACTTTGGATGTAGACATAGTTTTGAGTGGTTTGAAAGAAGATCTAACTTGCTTCCCCTATGTGAATGCCTCACGATTTTATCTTTCTTAAAGCACGATTAGGTAAACCCCTAACCAATCCATGTGATGTAAGTTTCTTGATAATATGTACACTAATATGACCTGGTCTACGATGCATGTCCATGAATCATCATTTAAAGATTCTTTTAAGTAAGATAAATTCTAAATAGAATTTGACAAAGGGATAGTACAAGTGTTACCCGACCTCCGACCTGAGAGCTTCATCTCTTTGGAGACTGCATCGAAATGTAGCAATTGGTTTGAGTGAACCTTACCTCTTGGCCTTTGTCACATAGCTGAGAAATGCTAAGGAGATTGTACTTGAGCCCATTGACAAGGTAGACTAGACCGACTAAGTTGTTTCCTTTACCAATATTGCCAATCTTTACTATCTTGCCTTTACTATTATCTCCAAATGCGACTTTACCTCCTTTCGGATCTTCTAACTTTGAGAAGAGTCTTGAATCTCCGGACATATGGCGTGAGCGAGCACCGTCTAAGTACCAATGACCTTTTCGTTTGTGAGTCACCTCCCGAGGACTCGTTTCCTCAACATCCGAGTTGTCACTGTCTAACTTAGATTTAGCTTACGAGTCTGTCGGTGCCATAAGACACTTCGAGTCATCAAAGTCATCTTCTTCAAATGAGTCATCATTACTCCAGGTTGCCATCATAGCCTTTTTCTTCTTTCTGTCCTTCTTCCTCTTTGGACAGCCTTTGACTATGTGCTCCTTGTTGCCACATTCAAAGCAAATAAAGTTCTTAGTTAAAGATAACTTTGAAGGAGATGAGTATTTACCTTTCTTGTCCTTCTTATCTTTCTTGTAGAACTCTTCCTTTGGCCTCTTTTGCCACTTCTTGTACTTCATCATCTTTTTGAAGCCTCGGGCAATGAGTGCCATGGGATCCTCTTTTAAGTCTAAGAAGGTCAAACTTTGTCGTCTTCTTTCTCGGGCCTTTAGTGCAATATTCTTTTTGGTGCTGACCTCGGCATCCTCTTCCTCCAAGTGAATCTCATGAGTAAGTAATTTCTCAATGAGCTCGTCCGGCTTCAGTGAGAGAGATTCCGAGCCTCTTCAATGTTGTCATCTTGGGACCCCATTTTCTCTTTGGTAGACTTCTCAAAATTTTTCTTACCATTTCCTCGTGTGAGATCTTTATACCCAGAGACTTGAGATTATTAGTAGTCTTAGTGAACCGAGCATACATCCGAGAGATGTTCTCTTCGGCTCAATTCCGAACAGCTCATACTTGTGAAGATATTGGCTTATCTCACCTACTTTACTTGACTGGTTCCTTCATAGGCGTTGACAAGTGTATCCCACACCTCCTTGGCCGTGTCACGGGCTAACACTCGTTGTATTCTTACGAAATGATAGCACACATCGAGTGTGTTCATGGCTTTGAAGTTCTTTCTCAACTTCTCAATCTCTTCAATGGTGTAGTCGATTTCTTTTTAGGCACGAGATCTTACACATTCCATATTCATTGGGATGAAGTTCTCATTCCTAATGATGTTCCAAACTTTTTCATCGTTGTCGAATAGAAAGAATTTCATCAACTTCTTCCAATGTGCAAAGTTCGACCCCTTGAACTTAGGTGGTCCGGTAGATGATCTTTCTTCATCAAACTCTCCATTGTTACGAGCCATTTGATCTTTAGACCTTTAGATTATCATATCCTCTTGAAAGGTTAGGCTCTTGGAGAGGTTAAGTAACCCCGGAGGGGGTGAATAGGGTGATGGAAGATTTTTAAGAAAATATAACTGTTTTGTATAGAACAAAATAAAGAACAGATTTTGAGTTTAAATTGGACTCGAAATTTAAACACTCGTAAATACGTGGAAACCCTCCTGGGGTCGAAAACCACGGACAGTGCTAATTCAAGAACCAAGTCAAATCCACTAATTGAATCCATAATGAAGACTCGGACTTTACATATACATCATTCCGAGTTCCATCAAGGAATCAGGTATAAGACTTATCTCTTATAAGGTTTTGATAACAAGTCATTCTATGAGTCTTAGAAACTTTTCTGAGTGATATAACATCTTTTCGAGTGTTACGTAAACTATTGTATGTGTTTTCACTTGATTTTGACTGACTCGGAAAGCATACTCTTGCATGCCACTTCACACGGTTCTAAGTCACTCGGACAACACTCGGATATATCGCATGTTTAAAGATTTGCTATAATGTGCATAAACTCATATCCGACTTCATGTTCTAAGTTTAATTGAATTACTCGTGATAATTCATCTTTCTAAGTCAGCATGCTTGGTGTGAACATTGGTAGTCTAGATCAAGTCTCTCTCCTCCGATGCTCTTTATCCGACTTGCTTTTCTTCTCGATCGACTCGGATCGAATTTGAGTATAATGGATATTAGACTCGGAAAATTCAACTCTTTTAGGACTCGGATAATTATGCACTTAATTATCTTAATTAAATTATTATCTCGTGTTTAATCTTGGACCAAAGTATTTTATACTTTGAGAACCAAATTGATTTACTTTTGTAGGTTATTCAAACGAGGCTATCCTATTTTTGAATTACAAAAGTAACCGAGCTTCAAGATGTCAAATGACCAGCAGACAAGGCTTTTTCCACCTTTGACCAAGGCCCATACACTGTGTCGGGTTTGTCTATTTTCAAAACTAGAAATCTGCAACGCTAAGCTTAACGATGGTTTCCACCCCACTTTTCGGACACCACCAGTGGATTGGGACTTCCAAAAGAGTCCAGAGCCATTGTCTAACGTTCACACCTCAATGGATATTTTCCGAGTGACTCGGAAAAACCATTGCAACAGTGACAAAGGACTTCTTCTAAGAAGTTAGTCACAACGGCTAGTCCGCTTGGTCATCTATAAATAGAAGCCAATTCTCAAGACTTGAAGATTGCTGAACCAACTCGTCAATACATATACTTAAGCAAAAGTCTTTGTAGTCATACTCAATCTTCTACTTACAACTCTAACACTTGTACTTAGCATCTTTCCGAGTTGTAAGGTCTTGTAATCGAGTCACAAACACTCATTCTTACTTTACGAGTAAGGTCCCGTAAGGCTTAACTCAGCTCGGTTGTGCCTAGTCTGTAAAGGTTACCTCGGTTAGGAAGTACTATATCGGATAAGGGAATTTCGAGTCTAGGAAAATCTTGTAAGGAATTCTCTAAGGGAGCAATTCGGTTGAGTCTTTCTACTCGTATCTTGTGGATTCAAAATAGTGGATTTGAATTGGTGCTTGGACTAGCACTGTCCGTGGTTTTCTGCTCCGGGAGGGTTTCTACGTAATTTACGAGTTGATACTTTTTGAGTCCAATTTAGACTCGGACTGACCTTAAAGTTTAATTTAAACTTTAACCGTCCATTTATTGTATTATGAGTTAGTGCTTGTGCGAGTTCAATCTTGACTCATACTCTCTTCGGAGTCTTGTGTAGTCCTCATTCTTCCATTGCTTGATAAAACTTTCTCATCACCCTATTTACCCCACCTCTAGGGTGACTTAGTCTCTCCAAGAGCAAACGTTCATTATCTCGTGTCTAATCTTGGACTAAAGTATTTTATACTTTCAGAACCAAATTGATTTACTTTTGTAGGTTATTCAATCGAGGCTATCCTATTTTTGAATTACAAAAGTAATCGGCTTCAAGATGTTAAATGACCAGCGAGACAAGGCTTTTTCCACCTCGACCAAGGCCCGGACAATCGTGTCGGGTTTGTCCGTTTTCAAAACTAGAAATCTGCAACGCTAAGCTCAACGGTGGTTTCCACCCCACTTTTCGGACGCCACTAGTGGATTGGGACTTCCAAAAGAGTCAAGAGCCGTTGTCCGACGTTCACACCTCGACGGATATTTTCTAAGTGACTCGGAAAAACCATTGCAACGGTCACAAAGGACTTCTTCTAAGAAGATAGTCACACAGCTAGTCCGCTTGGTCATCTATAAATAGAAGCCAATTCTCAAGACTTGAAGATTGCTTGAACAACTTGTTAATACATATACTTAAGCAAAAGTCTTTGTATTCATACTCAATCTTCTACTTACAACTCCAATACTTTACTTAACATCTTTCCGAGTTATAAGGTCTTGTAATCGAGTCACAAACACTCATTCTTACTTTCCGAGTAAGGTCCCATGACCGAGCTGTAAGGCTTAACTCAGCTCGGTTGTCCCTAGTTGTAAAGGTTACCTCAATTAGGAAGTACTATATCGGATAAGGGAATTTCTAAGTCTAGGAAAATCTTGTAAGGAATTGTCTAAGGGAGCAATTCGGTTGAGTCTTTCTACTGCATTTTGTGGATTCAAAATAGTGGATTTGACTTAGTGCTTAGACTAGCATTGTCCGTAGTTTTCTGTCCGAGGAGGGTTTCCACGTAATTTACGAGTTGATACTTTTCCGAGTCCAATTTAGACTCACACTCTCCTCGAGTCTTGCCTAGTCTTTATTCTTCCATTACTTGATAAATTTTTCTCATCACCCTATTCACCCGCCCTCTAGGGTGACTTAGTCTCTCCAAGAGCAAACCTTCAATTGGTATCGAGCCTAGCCTTTCGGAAAGGATCTAACCATCCAAAGGTTTAAAGATCAAATGGCTCAAAACAATGAAGAGTTCGATGAAGGAAGATCTTCCGACGGACCACTAAAGTTCAAAGGATCTAATTTCGTGCACTAGAAGAAGCTCATGGAATGTTCCCTATTGGATCACGATTAAGATGTCCGGAACATCATACAAGTAGGGAACTACATTCTAATGAAGATGGAAGAAACAAGACTCGTGCCCAAGGTAAAGGAAGAGTACACCACCGAGGAAGCAGAGAAATTCGGAAAGAACTTCAAGGCGATGAACATTCCGATGTGTGCCATCAGCTCGGAAGAATACAACCAAGTGTCGGCTTGTGACACAGCCAAAGAAGTGTGAGACACTCGGTCAACACTTATGAAGGCACCAGCCAAGTCGAGCAAGCGAAGATAAGTCAATATCTTCACAAGTACGAGCTGTTCAAGATGGAGCCAGAAGAGAACATCACTCGGATGTTCATCCGCTTCACCGAGATCACCAACAATCTTAAATCTATGGGCAGAAAGATTTCCCACGAGGAAATGTGCAGAAAGATACTCGAAGCCTACCGAGAGAAGATGGGGTCCCAAGGTGACAGCCATCGAAGAGGCTCGGAACCTGTCCTTACCGAAACCGGACGAACTCATTGGGAAGCTACTCACCCATGAGATCCATCTCGGAAGAGGAGGACGCAGAGGTCGACACCAAAAGAAGATTGCGCGAAAGCCTCGGAAACCGAGAGAAGCAAATCCGAGTTCATCAAACTCGAAGAGGATCCCATGGCACTCATTACGAGAGGCTTCAAAAGAATGATGAAGCACAAGAGATAGGATAAGAAGCCAAGAGAAGAGTTTTACAAGAAAGCTAAGAAGGACGAGAAAAGGTAAACATTCTTCTCCTTAAAAGTTATCTTTAATTAAGAACTCGTCTGTTTTGAATGTGGCGACAAGGAACACATCGTCAAAGACTGTCCCAAGAGAAAGAGGGACAGAAAGAAGAAAAAGGCTATGATGGCCACTTGGAGTGATGAAGACTCATCGGAAGATGAAGAGGACTCGGATGATTCAAAGTGTCCGATGGCACTCTCGACTCGGAAGCCGAAACGAGTCGGACTCGGATCACTCGGACATTGAGGAAACAAATCCTCGGGAAGTAATTGAATACTTCCTCAAGTTCTCCAAAGTTGATTTAGCTAAGTACATTTTTACTTTGGAAGAAAAGTCCAATTCGATTCTTCTAAATTTAAAGAACAACTGGAGTCAATTACTTCGAGAGCATATCATTGAAAAATGAATTAAAAAACTCGGACTTACTCTAAGAGAACTTAAGACTAGTGCTCAATCCAATGAGACCGAGTCCGAGTCACTCGAAGAGAAAATGAGCAACTAAAGAAAAAGCTGAATGAGTCTCAAGAGCTTGTTTTAAAATTTACTCAAGGTCGAAAAACCTTGAAATGCTCTTAGGATTGCAATGTGTCTCCTTCGAAAAGAAGGTCTTGGTTTTAACAGAGAGGAGGAATCTAATTCCTACTTAGAGCTTTTCAAAAGGATTCCGGAACTGTAAAGTTCGGGAAGGCTGCGCATGGTCCCATTCACAAGAATGAAAGGAGGACTGAGCCCAGATCAACTTACAGGAGAAAACCTTCTCCTCCTGTCTACAAAAGAAAAGAATTCCAAAAGAAAGAGACACGAGACTCAGTTCACTGAAAGGAAGACTCAAAATCGAGACAAAACCCAAAGTTATTCAAATCTGGGTTCCCAAGAGTCTTCTTCCTCAAAAAGGACCACAGATAAGGGAGTTACTTGGGTTTGTTAGAGGAAGTGAGAAAGGTTAGTTTGTTTCTAACTTGTAGGTGACTCGAAAAAGAATAAAAGGGCATTGGTACCTAAACAATGGATGCTCACACCATATGTCGGGAGATTCAAGACTCTTTTCCGAGTTAGAAGACTACAAGGGGGAAAAGTCACATTTGGAGATGACAACAATGGCAAGATAATCGGGGATAGGCAAGATTAGAAAAGGAAACAATGCGGTCAGCCCAAGTATACCTTGTCAAAGGATCGAAATACAACCCGCTTAGCATCTCTCAATTGTGTGATAAAGGTCAAGAGGTAAGATTCACTCGGACCAAGCTGTTACATTTCGATGATTCTACCAAGGAGACCAAGCTCTCGAGATAAGAGATCGGGTAACACTTATACTATTCCTCTTTCGACCGAGTCGGAATTTATCATGCTTAAAAGCATCTCTTCATGATGATTCAACGACATCGTAAACTAGGTCATGTTAGCATGCATACAATTAAGAAACTTGCATCTCATGGTTTAGTTAGAGGATTGCCAAGTCTGTGCATTTAAGAAAGATAAAATCTATGAAGCATGCACAAAAGGGAAACAAGTAAGATCATCTTTCAAATCTCTCGAAAACTGTTTCCACATCCAAGGTGCTTGAAATGTTGCAAATGGATTTATGTGGTGAAATACCGTTAAGAGTCTCGGAGGTAAATCATATGTGCTTGTTATTGTTGATGACTACTCACGATTTACCTGGATGTGTTTTCTTAAGCACGGGAATGAAGCTTTCAAAGACTTCGAGCAATCTCTGCAGGAAAATCTAAGTCGAGTCTCGGAATTTGCGAGTTTTGTGATAAAAATGGCATCTCTCACAACTTCTTAGCTCCAAGAATTCCTCAACAAAATGGAGTAGTGGAGAGAAAGAACAAAACTCTTGAAGAAATAGCAAGGATAATGATGATCGAACATAATCTACCCTACTATTTCTAGGTCGAGGCGATCAACATAGCAAACTACACATTGAACAAATGCCTCATCGGACCCATCCCGAAGAAAACCCCATACGAGCTCTACAAAGGGAAGAAACCCAACATTTCATACTTCAAACCCTTTGGATGTAAGTGCTTTGTTCACAACAATGGTAAGGATCACCTGACCAAGTTTGATGCTCGGTCGAGATGAAGGTATTTTTCTCGGTTATTCATCTCATAGCAAAGCATATCGTATTTTTAATAAAAGAACTAACAAAGTGGAAGAAAGCATCCACATTGTCTTTGATGAGATTGAACAGGAAAAACCAAGTGAGTCAACATTCTCGGACACTGAAACTCAGCAGAGATGATGATCTTGATGAAAATGAGCTCATCAAGAATCAAATCAATGTTACTCAAAACGAAGTCACTCGGAACAACATGACTCGGAATGAGACGACTCAAGAGTCGGCTCGGAATGTTGAAGGTCAATCACATAAACAAGCTCACTCGGAACAGTACTACTGAAGATCAACCAATTCAACCTCATCGAACTGGTGAACCAAAGAACAGGTAGAGCATACAAGTATGCTTCTAGTCACCCACTAGAAAACATCTTATCTCATATCAATAGTGGGGTAAGAACTCGCTCCACTCTTCAAAATCTATGTGCATTCACTGCATTCATATCATTAACTGAACCTAGAAATGCACTAGAGGCCCTAAATAAATCTGAATGGGTAGAGGCCATGCAAGAGGAACTCAATCAATTCGAAAGAAACCAAGTACGGACTTTGACCAAACGACCTTCGACCACCCAGTCATAGGAACCAAATGGTTTTGAAGAACAAAGCTGGATGAAGGTGGGTTGGTAGTCAGAAATAAGGCTAGACTTGTGGCTCAAGGTTACAATCAAGAAGAAGGGATTGATTGTGGGGGAACCTTTACACTGTTGCCGAATTGAAACTATTAGAATCCTCTTGCCATTTGCATCTAGCATGAATATCAAGTTATATCAAATGGATGTTAAATGTGCTTTTCTCAATGGTTTCATTGAAGAGGAATTTTATGCTAAGCAACCCCTAGATTTGAAAACTCAGAATTTCCAAATCATGTTTTCAAATTGCAAAAAGCTCTCTATGGTCTTAAACAAGCTCCCGGAGCTTGGTATGAAAGATCGAGCAATTTCTTGGTTGAAAATGATTTTAGAAGAGGTCATATTGACAAGACTCTTTTTATAAAAACCAAGGGGAAAGACTTTCTCATTCCTCACATCTATGTTGATGATATAATTTTTGGAGCTACTAATGAAATTTTATATCGAGATTTTTCCGAGTTAATGAGATAGGAATTTCAAATGAGCATGATAGGAGAACTCAATTTCTTCCTTGATCTACAAATCAAGCAAGACAAAGATGGCATTTATGTCCATCAATCGAAGTATACCAAGGAGATGCTTGAAGAAGTACAAACTTCAAGTTGCGAAACATGCAGCAACACCAATGAGCGATAGCATAAAACTTGACTCAAACGAGAAAGGTAAAGCAGTAGATCGGACACTCTATCGAGGTATAATTGGATCTTTGCTATATCTTACTTCCAGTAGGCGGGACATAATGTTTAGTGTCTGTCTATGTGCAAGATTTCAAGCTAATCCAAAAGAATCACATCTCACTGCGGTGAAGAGAATATTCGAGATATCTTGCGGGAGCGAGAATTTAGGTCTATAGTACTCCGAAACTCAGAACTAACTCTCACTGGATACTCGGATGCTGACTATGCTTGGGTACAAAGTTGATAGAAAGAGCACCTCGGGAGCTCGCCGGTTTACGGGTCAATCCCTAATATCTTGGCACTCAAAGAAGCGGAACTCGGTAGCTCTATCAACTCGCTGAAGCTGAGTATATTGTAGGCTGGGGCATGCTTTGTGCTAAGATTTTATGGATAAAGCAACACTTGAGAGATCTTGGACTTTCATTCAAATCAATTCCAATAATGTGTGACAATCAAAGTGCAATCGGCATCACCAAGAATCCAGTTCGAGCACTCAAAGACAAAACATATTAAGGTCGAGTATCATTTCCTAAGAGACCACTATGAGAAAGGGGATATTGAACTTGAATTCATTCCTACCAATCTTCAATTAGCTGATATCTTTACTAAGCCACCTAGTGAGGATCGGTTTTTCTTTATTAGGAATGAGCTTGGTATGATAAATGCATAATTATGTGCTTTTTTAGTGAAATTACTCTGCATGATTATGTGTTATATACTTACTTTCTTTAATAACAATTAGTTCGAGTTGAACCAGTGATACTGAGCTGATAGTTATTATTTTTTGTTGTTTTTAAGTCACTCCTAAACTTAAGCTGAGTCGGACTCGGATTTTGAGAAAAATGGACATCAAACTTCGAAATCATCTCTAGACAAGTGGAGAATTTCAGAATTGTATTTTAAAATCTCTTTTTTATCCTCTCTCTCTCTCTCGCGCTTTGATCGGACAACTAGCCGTTGGGAGACAATCGCTAGAATTCTAACCGTTGGAGAGCAAAACAGTCACATCGGTCCGAGGCGGCCATTGAAGAGCCGAGTCGAACGACTAGCGAGGGATATTTTTCTCTATAAATAGCATCCGTTTTCGTTCATTTCTCTACTTTACTCTCTACTCACTCTCTCTCTCTCGCTTACTTACTTCAACCTCAGCAAACTCTCTACATTCCAAGAAACGTACATCGCTCTAAAGCTAAGAGAAGAACATCTCAAGTAAGCTTTGTTGCTCTCGGATCTCTCTTTTCTACTCTTTCATTTTATTTTTTCGTTTCGCTCACTCTCATCGAGCTATCTCTCTTTTTCTTTCATAAGAGTTCATCTCTCTCTCTTTTCCACATCAAACATGCCGAAAAGAGGTTCCCCCCGATTTTCTTGGTTTTGCCACCAAGAAACCTCGTACCAAGAGCTAGGAAGGCCCCTCCAATCCTTCCAAACCCAATGTCACCTAACATCTCACGTTGGATGACAAATTCTTCTCGACCACAAAGTTTTCGTGGTTGGCTCGTATTAAATCAACAGGGTCTACAATTTCCCATGTTTCGGTGAGTTCATTTACCCGAACTTGTTTCGAGTTCTACACAAATCTTTCTAGCTCCGAGGGTATCCTCACCTCAAGAGTTCAAAACATAACTGTTCGCATCAATGCTTCTCTTCTTCACCGTCTCTTCAAAGTGTCTTCTCTATTCTTGAACATGAACCCCATCCCTTTCAACTAGGTTACTGATGACTTCTTTGAGAAGTATGCTAAAGAATTCCCGGGGTCATGCAAAAACTTCTCCGTGACCCAACTCAAGTCGAAGCTCGTGTTTTATGCTTCCTGCTGATGAGAACTTTCTTCTCACAACATTCTAGCAAGGAGAACCCTAACTCCAAGCACCTCAAAGCTCAGTACGACATTCTAGAGGGCTACGAAGTAGACCTCTTTCCTGCTATAGTCGAGCAAATGGCGGTTGTGCTCGCTCGGACTCGGAACAAGAAGAACACCCCTCTTCCTTTCGGGGCTCTTCTCACCCTCATCTTCAAACAATTCAAAGTTCCTCTTCCCTCAAATCCTAACGTGGTTTTCGAGGCTACCGTTGTCGTCGGCTAAAAGCAACTCCTTGGGTATGGATACCGGGAGACCCAACCGGATGTCCGGGTCCATAGCTCGAACCGAGGCCCCCTTCTACACCTCGGACTCGGACCCAATCCCCTCTTCCTTTACCTCCTCCACCTGGTGGTGCCTCCACCTCGGGTGTTTCTCGAGTTCCTTCTTCTACTTTGTCCACCATTGTGTTGGACAAAATCTCCTCGGTGTCCTCCGAGCTTAAGGACACCCTTCGGTCATTCAAGACTGTCTTCTAGTCTATGACCATTAACCGAAAACTGCTCAATCCCAAATTCGAGAGCAGCGAGGATGTGCTTCTCGAGATGAAGGCCCTGGTTAAAGAGCGAGAGGGAGCTGATCGAGCTCCTTCAAGAGAGGCAATCAAGGCGGCTCATGATCCGGTCGACTTAGACACTTCGAAGAATCCTCGAGTCCGGCCAAATCCTCCTCAAAAGGGGAGAAGAAGACAAAGAATGAGAAGAAGAAGAGCACGTGGCTGAGGCAGCTCCATCTAAGGAAGGGAAGAAGGAAGAAGAACAAAGAACGAGCAGTAGCGAGAGGGTCGAGGTGCTCCCGAACCACAACCTGAAGTGATCGGCTCGGATAGTAGTACTGAGTGGGTCGGAAGACCCTGCTGACCATGGTCAATCGGCAGCACGTCGGCTGAGCACACCCCTCCATAAGTTGAGTTTCGGGAGGATGAGCCTCTAAACGACCTAGTTCTAGGTCGGCCACTCGGAGCTAAGCCCATTTCGAAATCCCAGTCGCTGCCCCCACCTCGTTCATCAACATCTTCGAGATCTTATTAGCAAAGGCGCAGTGCTCGTCTATCATCTTCAACTTAGACTGCTCCATCCCCTCCTTCTTAGATTTTCTACTTTCTCACAATTACAAAGGACTGACTCTCGGAATTTCTCCCTTAGACAATTCCTTTACAAGTTTTCCTAGACTCGAAGTTCCCTTATCCGATCTAGTACTTCCTGATTGAGTTAACCCTTACGAGTCAGAGACAACCGACCTGAGTTAGCCCTTACAGCTCGGTCAAGGGATTTAGAAAGAAAGTAAAGAGTAGAAGTGATTACAAGACTTTCTTTACAATAAGAAAGTAAAAGATTACAAATTTGGAGTAGTAAGGTAAAGATTGAGTAAGAATGCACTAAGTGTTAAGCAATGTGTTCAACGGAAATCTTCAAGTCTTGTGAAGTTGCTTCTATTCATAAGCACCAAGGCAGAGTGACCATTGAGACTTGTTCCGGATTGCTGAGCTTCAATAGCCATTGTAACGGCTAGTCCGAGTCACTCGAAAAAGATCCGTTGAAATGTGAACATTGTGTAACGGTTCTTGGCTCCATAAGTAGTCCAACCATCTAGTGGTGATTGAAATATAAGATGAAAACAACTGTTAAAATCAAGGTTACAATTTTCCAGTTTTGGAAACAAACGACCTCGACACGGCATTTGAGCCATGTCCGGAAATGGTTAATCTCTGTCTACTCGGTGTTTAAGCTGCTAGAAATCGATTGCTTTTGTATTTTAAAAGTAGATTATGCTTGTTTCAACAACCTATAAAAGCAAATCAAAGTGGTACTCAAAGTATAAAAATACTTTGGTTTAAGATTAGGCACATATAATAATTAAATAGGAGTAATTAAGCACTTAATTATCTTTGGCCTAAAAGAGTGGAATTTTCCGAGTCTAATATCCATTGGGTTTAGATTCCATCTTGAGTCAAGGATACGTAAACTTGATCAAGCAAATAATTTTCCATAAGTAAACTAACTTAGAACTTAAAATTAACATTGTAATACATTTTCACTTGAAACACAAAGTCGATGCTTGATAATAAAAGTGTTAGAGAAATTATTTACTCATGTAATAGTTCGAGTTATGTCCGACTCGGGTCGAAACACAATTCGAGTGATATGCAAATAAATTGGTTTTCGAAGGAGTCGAATAGGATGAAAACCTAGATGTGAGTTTCTATAAGGCTCATAATGACGTAGAATCAAAACCCAAGAGAGATAGAGACTTATACCTAAGTCTTCACACTTAAATCCTCTCTTCCTCCTCTTTAGACCTCCACACACCCAAAAACCCTAACCCTAATTTCTCTCTCCCTCCTCTCAGCCCTCATACACTCAAAAATCGATAGCCCTCCTTTACCATTTTCGGTTTTCCCAGAAACCCTACACGCTCTCATCTTCTAGCTCTCCTCTTTGGCATCACCATACCCGAAGACTTCAAACCCTCTCATCTTCTTCTCCACCTCGTCTCCTTCTTCGACCAAGCCCCTAGAATCCTTCTTCCACTCGGTCTCCATCGCTACCCAAAGAAACCCGAGCCCTTCAAGCCTTTATCCTCTCCTCTTGCTGCTGCTTGCTCCTTCAACCGAAGAAACCCGGAGCCTCACGATTCTGTCACCAACCGAAGTCCATCTCCATCTCAACCTCTCTCTCTCTCTCTCTCTTCTTTGGGCTCGCACCGGACCGAAAGTCTCACGCCATCCGAAGGTTTGCTCTTGGAGAGACTAAGTCACCCTAGAGGGGGTGAATAGGGTGATGAGGAAATTTGAGCAAAGAATGGAAGATTAAAATCTAAAGCCGACTTTGAAACGAGTTTGAGTCTAGATTAGAATAAAAAAAGGTGTTAACTCAAAAATACGTGGAAACCCTCCCGGGGCAGAAAACCAAGGTCTAATCGAAGCACCGAGTCAAATCCACTATTTTGAATCCACAAAATATAGTAGAAAGACTCAACCAAAATTGCTCCCTTAGACAATTCCTTATAAGTTTTTCCTAGACTCGAAATTCCCTTATCCGATCTAGTACTTCCTAACTAAGGTAACCTTTACGAGTTAGGGACAAGCGAGCTGAGATAACCCCTACAGACTCAATCAAGGGACCTTACTCGGAAAGTAAAAATAAGTGTTTGTGACTGATTACAAGACCTTACAACTCGGAAAGATGTTAAGTACGAGTTGGAGTTGTAAGTAGAAGATTGAATGAGAATTATACAAAGAGAGATAATTTCAGCAATAGGTTCAACAATCTTCTAGTCTCGAGAGTTGGCTTCTATTTATAGATGACCAAGCAGATTAGCCATTGTGACTATCTTCAGATTAGAAGTCCTTTGTGATCGGTTACAATGGCTTTTACGAGTGACTCGGAAAATATCCGTTGAGGTGTGAACGTTGGGCAACGGCTCTTTGACTCCTTTTGATGTCCCAATCCACTAGTGGTTTCGAAAAGTAGGGTGGAAACCACCATTGAGCTTAGCATTGAAGATTTTCGGTTTTGGAAACGGACAACCACGACACGATTGTCCGGGCCTTCGAAGTAGAAAAGCCTTGTCTGCTGGTGATTCACAACTTGAAGCCGGTTACTTTTGTATTTCAAAAACAGGATAACCTCATTTAGATAACTTATAAAAGTAAATCAATTTGGTTCTCAAAGTATAAAATACTTTGGTCCAAGATTAGACACGAGATAATAATTAATTAAGATAATTAAGTGCCTAATTATCCGAGTCTCGAAAGAGTGGAATTTTACGAGTCTAATATCCATTATACTTAAATTCCATCCGAGTCGGTCTAGAAGTAAATCAAGTCGGATAGAGAATATCGAGTAGTAAAACTTGATCCGGACACGCATGGTTCAAATAAAATATGCTAACTTAGAGAGATGAATTAACACCGTAATTTAATCAAGCGAGAACATGAAGTCGGACCTAAGTTTATACACGTTAGAGCAAATGTTTGAACATGCGATAAGTCCGAGTGTTGTCCGAGTGACTCATAATTGTGTGTGAAATGATAAGCAAGAGTATGCTTTACGAGTCGGTCGGAATCAAGTGAAAACATATGCAATAGTTTCTATAACACTCATAAAAGATTCTATATCACTCGAAAAGTTTCTAAAACACTTAAAATGACTTGTAATCAAAACTTACAAGAGATGAAGTCTACACCTGATTCCTTGATGGTACTCATAATGATATACATGCAAAGTCTAAGTCTTCAATCTCCCCTTTTTTATGAAAGGCATTCCATACTTAGATAGAAACTTTGTTAGTGTTATAGATTAGATTTTTCATTCTTTCTCAAGAATGAGTCGGAGAAACTAGAGAGAATTGTATAGAGTTTGTTGAATCAAAGCATACAAAATTACTAAGCAAGAAATTAAAACTCGGAAAACAATTAGCAAGAAACCGATACTTCATTAATATGCAAAAAAATATGTACACAAAAGAGGGTGAGAGAAACTCCCTCTAAACACGACAACAAATTTTTCTAACTATTCTCCCCTTTGCCTTTCAGCAAAACAAAAGGAGGAAGAATGTATCAAGAGGATACAAATTTTTATGTCCGGACAAAAGTAAAAGAAAAAAACTTGAAAACGAGAAAAAAATTCTAAGAAGGAGGGGATGGAGCGATCTCGAGTCAAGGATGGTGGACGAGTAGTGTGCCTGCGCCGATAAGATCTTGAAGATGTGGACGAACGAGGCCGGGGCAGCACTGGGATCTCCGGAATGGGCTCGGTTCCGAGTGGCCGACCCGGAACTAAGTCGTCCGAGAGGTTCATCCTCCTAGAACTCGAGTGAGGGAGGTGCTGGCTCTGGCTGGACTGTTGTTGACCGACCATGATCAGCAAGGTCTTCGACCCACTCGGACTACTGTCCGAGCTGATCACTTTAGGTTGAAGGGCTGAAGCACCTTGGCCCTCGGCTGCTTCGCTCCTTGTTCTTCTTCCTTCTCCCCTTCTTCGAGATGGAGCTACCTCAGCCGCAGGCTCCTCTTCTTCTTATCCTTCTTCTTCTTCTCCCCCTGCAGAGGAGGATTTGGGCTGGACTCGAGGATTCTTCGATGTATCCGAGTCGACCAGGATCTCGACCCGCCTTGGAGTGCCTTTCTGAAGGAGCTCAATCATCTCCCTTTACTCCTTGACCAATGCTTTCATCTCTAGAAGCATGTCTTGTTGCTCTTGAATTTGGGATTGAGCGAGTTTTTGGTTTATGGTGATAGGCTGGAGGACGAGTCTTGAATTACCGGAGGGTATCCTTGAATTCAGTGGACACCAAGGAGATCTTGTCCAGGAATGTAGTGGACAAGGTAGAAGAAATAAATTGAGAAGCACCTGAAGTGAAGGCATCACCAGGTGGAGGAGGTAGAGGAGGAGGGGATTGTGTCCGAGTCTAAGGCGGAGAAGGGGGCCTTAGTTCCGAGCTATGGGCTCGGTGTACACCCCAAAACACCCCTAGGAGTATTACATTGCCGAGTTCCTTAAAGGAACTCCCAAGGCTCTTTCTAATGTTGGTTTGGTAGTCTAAACTCAACTTAAGGATAATAAGGGAGTTTTCCCAAAAGGATCCGAGATTTACTAAAAATTTCGGCAGAGTCCTGTTTGTAATATAGACTATCCCAAAGGCTTAAAGCCTTAAAACCCTACATAAAAAGTATAATATAACTCAACGACCCACGCGCTCGGAGTATACAACTCAACGGCCACACGCCGGAGTCCAACTAATCATGCTATAAAACTTAAAACAATCTAAATGGTTTACGGTACATCGAGTACAACTATATGAACTAAATTACAAATACAACATTTAGAATCATAACAATGCATGTCACTTCCTTGAGTCGCTCTAGCACTCAGCGAGTCAACAAGGGTCCAGATTGTGCTACGCGTAGATCCTACCTTCGATAATGTACCTGCACACTCGGGTGTAAAGGGGAAATTTGTGGGGGTGAGCAATAAACCACGGGCTCACCGGAGTCTTATACCTTAAAATGGAAATTCTTTACACATAATACTCATAATAATGAAATTTGTGAAAGCATAATAGTGTAATACAAATCTATATACTTTTCACTTGAAATCTCTTGCAATGAAAAAGATCAAGACTCTTCAATCACTTAAAAACATAGTTTCACATTCATGAACATAATTTTGGGATTGAATCAACATTCTAGGCCTTCGAGGACTCGAACTAGCACTTCTTTAATTCGGGGCACGACCCCGACAAAAGGCTCCCGGGACCTATCTTCTAGGAAGTCTCGGGCGGGCATCCCGCCTCTGCAGGACCCCTATTAGAACCCTTCCCTCGAAGTCTCTAGTTGGGCGTTCCCCGGTTCGAACCCTTCGATATGCTAAACGATCCGTAGCCGGTCGATCCAAAACAATTTGCACATACTCATTCATCATATTTCACTTTACAGCTTTCTCAATCAATTTAATATCGAGGAAGGCATGACACCACGTGTCACCCTTATAAATTCACTTTCTCAAATAAGTTTTGCTGCTTTAAAACACATTCACGTTCGAAAGGCGGTTCACATGAAGTTGCATTCAAGAATCATTTCACGTAAAATACAAAACTCCTTTCGAAATTACTTTTGAGCATCACGTAAAGCAATCACATAGTACGAATAACCACCATTCAATGCAAGCAATCATTCTCAACTCTTTTCCAACTATGCCTTTCTCAATTCATCGGTTTAGTACGAATGATTACATTTTACGAGCCACAATAACCACAAGCGAGATATCACTCAATTCAACATTCTCACTTTTCACAATTCATTGTCTTCATCTCAATTCCTTATTTTATGCCTTTACTTTATAACTTAACTCTCCCCAATTACCATCTTTGTTTCAATACTTTTCCATTACGCTTCCACATTACTCATCAATCTCTTCTTAATCACGCTTAGTCGGGTAGTTCTCGTTCTTACTTCGCTACTAAAATTCCTCTAATTCCCTTCATTACCAAGTGTAATTTGTTCTCATCTTAGGTTTCTATCCCAATAATCGTTCTTTCTTGTCCAACTCAATCACGGGGTTCTTAATTCCTTTTTCATCGCTCCACTTTTGGTAGCTTCGCTTATCTTCGAATTTAGTTCAACCTCAAGGATTTAATTATCTTTTGAACTCAATTATCCCAATACTCACCCACTTCTCACTCCCATGCCTCGGTTATGCATCACTCAATACCATTTCATATTCCTCTTTACACCTCACTCATTGTTATTTCCCGATGTTAGTAATCGTTTCTTAACGCCGCAAATTCAGTAAATCTCTAAGACTCAATTTGAATATCAATTCATAACTTATGCCCAAACCATACGTACTTAGCCCTAACCGACTCGACTCTCGATACTACTCGGTATACCCAAGCAACTCGGCTCCGTCCGAATTTCCTAGTTTTAACTTCAGGCCTTAACAACTACCATTTCCCGTCACAACTCCTAATTCAACTTCCAGCAATTACTAACTCATTCAATAGCATACATATTCAATATTCACAATCACATTCAAAAATCACGATAAACTCATTCGGATTTCGAATTTACTAATAGTTTAGAGTATAAGACTACCCACCTCGAATTCTAGGGTTTGGAATCGATTGAATTGCTCGCTATCCGTATTCTGCGCTCGGTTGTGTTTGGTTTCAGGGGACCCTCGCTCCTTCTTGCTTCCGGTTTAGCATCTCGGGTTCCCCTTGGTCTTGTCCTCGCGGCTCACCGCCGGTCTTTCTCCCTCACCGCCGTCCCTTTTGCCTCTAGTTCTCACCTCCTCTGTCTCTGCTCGGATTTCGCTCGGGTTCCCCCTCTGTTTCTCGCTCCGCCATTGATGTCTCATCGCCGGCCCCTTTTCGCTCAGCTGTGTACCCTCGCTCGTCGGTCGCCGTTCTCTTGCTCGCCGCGCTGCCTCCGACCTCCTCTGCTTCTCTCACTCGCCTTCCCTTCTCTCGCTTTCCTGTTGCAGTTCTCGCTCCTTCTTTCTTTCGCCCCCTCTTTTCTTTTTCCTTCGTCCGCCGCTTGTCCTCGGGCTGCCGTACCCTCCGGCTGCTCGGTTTCCGGTGCTTCCCCTCGCTCCTACTCGCTCTCCCTCTCTTTACGTGCGTTCCCCTCCCGCGTTTCTCTTTACATTTTCCTCTGCGCGGGCCTCCAAGCCCCCTCTCTCTACCTATCTCTGTCCACCGCTTAATTGGTTGGTTAATGATCCTTATTGGACCCCTTACTTAGTTTCTATCCCATCTCTTCATAATTCAACTAAGTAATCACCGGCCCATATAAGACTAGTCTATATCTCCTCCCTTCCGTCGTCTTACGCTACCGAGTCCGAAATTATTTTAATACGCCGGCCACGACAATTCCTAATCGCCCAATAGTTTAGCTCGGATGAAAAAGGAAGGCAATTTCCTTGATTTAATTTATTCAACACCAACCTCCAAAGGGATACTAATGTAATATGTCCGGCCGTAAATAAAATCGGTCACTCAACCCCTAGTCTGCGGGAATAATATTCGATAATTCTATGCTTTTCATTTGCTTTTCTTTAAAATTCCGGTATTACATTTCTCCCCTCCTTACAAGAATTTCGTCCTCGAAATTCGCAATGAGTAGCGTCCGGCTACAAACACTCAAATAAGTCCAAGCTGCCCATACAAGTGCTACTGAGCTCGAACTCCGATTCACGGAGGCACTTAGACTCGTTTGGGGTCCATGAATTCCAGCCTCCTTTCTACCAACTTTTCGTGCGTCTAATCACTCTATTATGGGCCCGAGGAGCAAATCGCATCCAAAGGGCAATAAGTTGGCTTGGAAGTTGTGATCCCATCACTTATCTTACGCCGAACCCTAATGCCTCCACCAAATCCTTATGCAATCAACACATGAATTAGGTACACACATAGTTCAAATATCTCACACCACCTGGTAGCTCCTTATCTTCCATAAACGTAAGCAAACTCTATGGCCCGGCTAGTGGAATGGCCAGTTCAACGAATTATCTATGATGCATCACTGGTCGAAGTAGTAAGGATGGCGGACATGCTAGGCAAGTAACGCCACCAAAGAGGAAGTAGAGAGAGCTCGGAAGTATAAGCAAAACGCCGGAATTTGAACCAAATCAAACTTAAGAGGCAACCAAACCATATGTGATCATATCTAGCACCACAAGATCCTTAAGCACTTTTGGTAACTACGATAAGTAGTAGGGGTTCTCATGTCATTCTTTCACCTCTATGGGAGTCAAGATCCAACCTACGATCCTTTTGTAAAACTCAAAGTATCTCATCCCCAAGCACTTATAGTCGCTCCTGTGAGCACTAGTAACCCAACGAACTCCAAGTAAGGTATGGGAGTGATAGAGCAACTTCTAAACTTCCCTTATAACGAGACACTCCACCTACAAGATCATGATTATTCCCAAAGTTTATAAAGAACCCAAAGAAACTACTTCCAATTTCTAATGTTTCGATTACCCACAAAGAATTGCCACATGTAAACTTAAAGTGATAGAAGGTATGATTCCCATATTCATCAATCAATTCCTCTTAATGAAATAGTTAAGTCAAAGAACTCAAATGGTGGAAAGCATAACCTTCAATGTGATTGCTTAGCTCTCTTATAGCCTCATGCTCGGCTTATTCTAGACGTTTCTCACAAGTTTCTCAAATTGGAACTCGTAGATGGATCTCCATAACCGTGACGCCCTATGTTTGGTTGACCCAAAACTTAGATGGAAGTAGAGTAAATCCCTAAATCAATCTGTTTCTCCAATATAACTCCCAAATGCATCCCAAAGGATACCTTCCAACATGTCCGAATCAACATGCATTTCCAAGAAAAATACCAAGTTTAACATTCTCAATTATGGACTCAAATATAAGTATCACAAAAACCAATTCCACGAATGATACAACGAACCTCTCACATTGTATTTCCCATTAATTTTCCCCCATAGCTTCGAATCCTTATTTATAACTTCCAAAAGTACCCATCTCGTAAGTATTTTCGTAAATATATGCATGTATTCCTCCACACTCGTGGCGCTCAGCCCTATCCTATTCAACAATGTGACATTTCAATTCCTTCCTTAATGACAACTCTCAAAGGGAGCCTCTATACCTAAATCAACAAATGGAGTCAAGAGTCTCCAAGTATGCTTTACTTATGCTAATGCGTCGTATGTCTTCCCTTTTCCCATCTAAAATCAACTAGGCACTCTCTAAACTCCTTGGAACTACGTATATAAATAATCGATACCTAGTCGAATACTCGCATGCTTCTTAGGGGTAGAATTCCTAAGTCAACTAACGATTCAGAAGTCACACCACGAAATCAATAAATACGAAAGGGAAATAAAAATTCAGCCACACACCCGAGTCACATACTTAGCACACATGAGTTACTCACACATATACGCACATAAGTTCACAATTCAGATCGCTAAACTCATCCTTCGGCTAATCACATAAGAATTCGAATCAATGAAGTCTTAAGATAGAGGTTTCGAATTAAGGACTCAACGAGATCAACAAGTAATGCACCATAAGTAAGGTTTCGATCACACTTACCCACACCATTAACACACACAAGTCACGCGCACACTACCCCAATGGGCGGTTTACAATCAACTAATTCAACTAAGTCAACGAGGTAGTCACCTATAAGGCAGAGGTATAATTTAAGAGCGCACATATGTCGGCTAGAAGTAAAGCACATAGTCACATAACAAGGATCTTAGACGGCTATATGCAATACAAACTTAAGGTCACCAAAATCTATGCTTTGATACAATAAATGTAATACCCCAAAACACCCCCTAGGAGTATTACATCACCGGAGTTCCTTAAAGGAACTCCCAAGGCTTTTCTCGGTGTCGGTTTGGTTATTTAAACTCAACTTAAGGATAATAAGGGAGGTTTCCCAAAAGGATCCGAGATTTACTAAAAATTTCGGCAGAGTCCCGTTTGTAATATAGACTATCCCAAAGGCTTAAAGTCTTAAAACCCTGTATAAAAAGTATAATATAACTCAACGAGCCACACGCTCGGAGTATACAACTCAACGGCCATACACCGAAATCCAACCAATCATGCTATAAAACTTAAAACAATCTAAATGGTTTATAGTACATCGAGTACAACTATATGAACTAAATTACAAATACAACATTTAGAATCATAACAATGCATGTCGGTTCCTTGAGTCGCTCTAGCACTCGGCAGTCAACAAGGGTCCAGATTGTGCTACGCATAGATCCTACCTTCGATAATGTACCCGCACACTGGGGTGGAAGGGGGAAATTTTGGGGGTGAGCAATAACCCATGGGCTCACCGGAGTCTTATACCCTTAAAATGGAAATTCTTTACACATAATACTCATAATAATGAAATCTGTGAAAGCATAATAGTGTAATACAAATGTATATACTTTTCACTGAAATCTCTTGCAATGAAAAAGATCAAGACTCTTCAATCACTTAAAAACACAGTTTCACATTCATGAACATACTTTTGGGATTGAATCAACATTCTAGGCCTTCGAGGACTCGAACTAGCACTTCTTTAATTCGGGCGCGACCCCGACAAAAGGCTCCCGGGACCTATCTTCTAGGAAGTCTCGGGCGGGCATCCCGCCTCTGCAGGACCCCTATTAGAACCCTTCCCTCAAAGTCTCTAGCTGGGCGTTCCCAGTTCGAACCCTTCGGTATGCTAAACGATCCGTAGCCTTGTTGATTCAAAACAATTTGCACATACTCATTCATCACTTTCACTTTACAGCTTTCTCAATCAATTTAATATCAAGGAAGGCATGACACCACGTGTCACCCTTATAAATTCACTTTCTCAAATAAGTTTTGCTTCTTTAAAACACATTCACATTCGAAAGGCGGTTCACATGAAGTTGCATTCAAGAATCATTTCACGTAAAATACAAAACTCCTTTCCAAACTACTTTTGACCATCACGTAAAGCAATCACATAGTACGAATAACCACCATTCAATGCAAGCAATCATTCTCAACTCTTTTCCAACTATGCCTTTCTCAATTCATCGGTTTAGTACGAATGATTCCATTTTACGAGCCACAATAACCACAAACAAATATCACTCAATTCAACATTCTCACTTTTCACAATTCATTATCTTCATCTCAATTCCTTATTTTATGCCTTTACTTTATAACTCAACTCTCTCCAATTACCATCTTTGTTTCAATACTTTTTGATTACGCTTCCACATTACTCATCAATCTCTTCTTAATCACACTTAGTCGGGTAGTTCTCGTTCTTACTTCGCTACTAAAATTCCTTTAATTCCCTTCATTACCAAGTGTAATTTGTTCTCATCTTAGGTTTCTATCCCAATAATCGTTCTTTCTTGTCCAACTCAATCACAGGGTTCTTAATTCCTTTTTCATCGCTCCACTTTCGGTAGCTCCGCTTATCTTCGAATTTAGTTCAACCTCAAGGATTTAATTATCTTTTGAACTCAATTATCCCAATACTCACCCACTTCTCACTCCCATGCCTCGGTTATACATCACTCAATACCATTTCATATTCCTCTTTACACCTCACTCATTGTTATTTCCCGATGTTAGTAATCGTTTCTTAACGCCGCAAATTCAAGGTTTCTGTCTTTTCTCGAACAAGCAACCCCATTCCTTTCACTCGAAGTCGCCGACGACTTCTTTGAAAAATATGCTAAATAGTTTCCTAAGTCACGGAAAAACTTTTCAATGACTCGGTTGAAGTCGAAGCACGCCTTACGTAGCTTTCGCTGGTGAGAACCTTTTTCTCTCGAGCATTCCAAGCAAGGAGAACCCCAACTCCAAGCATTTGAAAGCCCTTTTTGACATTCTTGAGGGCTACGAAGTATACCTCTTCCCCTCCATAATTGAGCGGATGGCAGCTGTGCCAGCTCAACTCCAAACCAAGAAGAACACCTCTCTTCCCTTCGGTGCTCTTCTCACCCTTATCTTCAAACAATTCCAAGTTCCTCTCCCCTCGGACCCCAACGTTGTGTCCGAGGTTGCCATTGTTGTCGACAAAAGGAACTCCGAGGTACGGATACCAGGAAACTCAACTCGGTGTCCGGGTGCACAACTCGGAGCCGAGGCCTCCTTCTCCGCCTCGGACTCGGAATGCCCCGCCTCTCTCTCTCTCTCTCTCCTGCTCCACTGTTGGTGCCTCCACCTCAGGTGCCTCCAAATCTCTCTCTGCTATTTTGTCCTCCGTTTTTATGGACAAAATCAGCTCCGTGTCCTTTGATTTCGGGGACATGCTCCGGTCATTTAAATCTGTTCTTCAAAATTTGACCATCAACCAAAAGACCGGCCAATCCCAAATTTGAGAGCAGCGAGAATCTGGTTCTTGAAATGAGGGGACTGGTGAAGGAGCAGCAGGAGCTGGTCGAGCTCCTCGAGAGAGAGAAGGTCTAAGGCGGCTCGGGACCGTGGTGACTCGGACGCGTCCGAAGTGTCTTCGAGCCCGGGTCCGACCTCCTCGGACAGCGGGGAAGAAGAAGAAGAAGCTGCAGATGCGAGCAGCGAGACGCCGAGAAGCCTGCGGGCGAGGCAGGTCCATCTGGGCAAGAGGAGGAACACAAAGAAGAAGCAGTGGGAGCTGCCGAGGGTCGACTCGCTCCACAAGCTCAAATAGCAGTACTCGGCTCGGATAGCGATGCGGGTGGGTCGGAAGATCTAGCTGCCCCGGGAGGTCGCCGGAGCAGCCCCTCCCATTTCGAGGTCCCTAGGGAGGAACCCCTAGATCCACTTGTTCGGGTCGGCCATTCGGAGCTGAGCCCTTGACGGCAATCCCGGTTCTCCCTCCGCCACGCTCAAGCACATCGTCAAGATCCTACCAGCGCGGCGTACCTCCAACCCCTCCGCTTCCACTCGAAATCCCCCTCTCCCTCGTAGGCGCCATGCACCGAGTCACAATTCCTCGGTCCGCGATTCTTCTTCTTTTTAAGAGATTTCTTTTTTGTTTTTGTCCGGACATCAAATTTGTACTATCTGTTATTTTCTTCCATTTTTGTTGTTTTTGCTAAAAGGCATTGGGGAGAAGAAACTTAGAAACATTTGTTGTCTTGTTTAGGGGAGACTTCCCTCTTTATTTTGTGTAGTTTTTTCGAATTTTAATGAAGTAATGATTTCTCTTCAATTCTATCCGTGTTTACAGCACCAATTCCGAGTTAACATTATTTCATTATTAAAGCATACTTCATGTTACACTACGATACATTAAGCTTGCTTGTAGTCGTCGACTTCCTGTGCAATTATCCAAAAGAAAAGTTTCTGTCTAAGTATGGAATGCCTTTCATCAAAAGGGGAGATTGAAGACTCGGACACCGCACAACACTTTTCGAGTTATATGAAAGGAATCGGGTATAACAATTTCTTACATATAGAGTTTTCATTCCAAGGCATTCTCCGAATCTTAGAAACTTTTCTAAGTGATATGGTATCTTATCTAAGTGATACAGCATTTACTTCATGTATTTCTTGCTTATTCTTGAATGACTCGGAAAACGGATTTGAGTGTCTCACTCGGTTACGAGTCCCTCATTGCTTAGATTTATCGCATACCGATTACACTAATTTTTCGCTCGGATCCGACTTCATGATATCTGTTCTATCTTGCTGAAGTCGGTGCTTCTAGTCTGAATCATGTTTAGTCTATATCAAGTTATTTCACTCGATATTCTTTATGTTACTTGATACTTCGCTTAGACTAACTCGGATGGAATTTTGAGTTATATGGATATTAGACTCGGAAAATTCCATTCTCTTTCCGAGTCGGATAATTACCAACTTAATTATCTTAATTATTTTATTATACTGTGTCTAATCTTGGACCAAAGTATTTTATACTTTGAGAACCAAAATTGATTTACTTTTGTAGGTTATTCAAATGAGGATACACTTTTCAAATTACAAAAGTAACCGGCTTCAAAACGTCAAATCACCAGCGAGACATGGCTTTTCATCTTCTCTATGTCGGTTCCGGAAGATTGTGTCGTGGCTGTCTGTTTCCATATCTGGAAAAGCTGGAACGCCAAGCTTAACGGTGGTTTCCACCTTATCCTTCAAGACACCGCCAATGGTTTTGGGACTTCCAAGAGAGTTAAACCGTTGTCCAACGTTCATATCACAACGGATACTTTCGAGCGACTCAAAAGCTTTTGTCAACGGTCACAAATGACTCTCGGACAACTGTTGAAGATAACGGCTACTCTGCCTGGTTATCTATAAATAGAAGCCAACTAACAAGACGTGAAGATTGTCAAACCTATTGTTAATACACGAACTTGAGCAAAGTCATTGTATTTATTCTCAATCTTCTACTTACAACTCCCACTCTGTATTTCATTACTTTACGAGTTGTAAGGTCTTGTACTTAGTTACAAACACTTTCTTACTTTCTCTTTAAGGTCCCTTGACTAAGCTGTAAAGGTTAACTCGGTGTAGTTGTCCCTAGTTATAAGGGTTATCTCAGCTAGGAAGTACTAGATCGGATAAGGGAATTTCGAGTCTAGAAAAACTTGTAAAGAGTTGTCTAAGGGAGCAACTCGAGTTCGGTCGGATCACGGTATTTTGTGGACTCAAAATAGTGGATTTGACTTCGTGCTTGGATTAGCATGGTCTGTGGTTTTTTGCCCCGGGAGGGTGTCCACGTAATCTCCAAGTGTTTACTTTCCGAGTTCATTCTAGACTCGGACTTGTCTCAACGCCTTTGTTTACTTTGCCACTTTAAGCTAAGCGGCTTTTACGAGTCTATACTTTTCGACTCGATTTTGACTCAAAATCCATTTACGTATCTTATTTGGCAAAAGAGGTTGAACTTCTACGAAAATCCTCCATCACCCTATTCACCCCCTCTAGGGTGACTCGGACTCTCCCAGAGCAAACCTTCACTGTCTCATTAACTCAAAAAAATCTCGACAAAGAATTTCATTAGTAGCTCCAAAGATTATATCATCAACATAGATCCGAGCAATAAGAAAGTCTTTCCCTTTGGTTTTTACAATAATAGTCTTGTCAATCTGACCTCTTCTAAAATCATTTTCAACTAAGAAAATGCACGAGTCTTTCATACCACGCTCCGGGAGCTTGTTTAAGGCCATAGAGAGCTTTTTGCAATTTAAAAACATGATTTGGAAATTCGAGTTTTCAAATCCAGGGGTTGCTTAACATAGACTTCCTCTTCAATAAAACCATTTAGGAATGCCCATTTAACATCCATTTGATACAATTTGATATTCATGCTAGATGCAAATGCTAATAAGATTCTAATAGCTTTAATTCTAGCAACAGGTGCAAAGGTTTCCCCACAATCAATCCCTCCTTCTTAATTGTAACCTTGAGCGACAAGTCTAGCCTTATTTTTCGACTATCAACCCACCTTCATCCAGTTTGTTCTTCAAAACCCATTTGGTTCCTATGACTAGGTGGTCGGAAGGTTGTTTGGTCGGAGTCTAGACTTGGTTTCTTTCAAATTGATTAAGTTCCTCTTGCATGGCCTCTACCCATTCAGGTTCATTTAGGGCCTCTAGTGCATTTACGGGTTCAATTAATGATATGAATGCGGTGAATGCACATAGATTTTGTAAAGAAGAACGAGTTCTTACCCCACTTGTTGATATTAGACAGGATGTTTTCGAGTGGGTGGCTCGAAGCTTATTTAAATGCTTTACCTGTTCTCTAGTTCACCAGATTTGTAGGTTGAATTGGTTGATCTTCGAAGTCCGTTGCGAGTGAGCTTGCTCAGCTGACTGTTCTTTGCCATTCCGAGTTGGTTCTTAAGTTGTCTCATTCCGAGTCGGGTTGTTACGAGTTACCTCATTCCGAGTAACCTTTCCTTGACCCTTTACGAGCTCCTCTTTATCAAGATCATCATCTTGATCGAGATTCGAGTCGGAGAATGTTGACTCACTTGGTTTTCCCTATTTAATCTCATCAAAGATAATGTGGATGCTTTCTTCCCCTTTGTTAGTTCTTTTATTGAAAATGCAATATGCTTTGCTTGTGAGATGAATAACCAAGAAAAATACCTTCATCCGACCGAGCATCAAAGTTGGTCGGGTGATCCCTACCATTGTTGTGAACAAAGAACTTACATCCAAAGGGCTTGAAGTATGAAATGTTGGGTTTATTCCCTTCGTAGAGCTCATATGGAGTTTTCCTCGGGATGGGTCCGATGAGGCATCCGTTCAATGTATAGTTTGTTGTGTTGACTGCCTCCGCCCGGAAATAGTAGGGTAGGTCATGTTCTATTATCATTGTCCTTCCTATTTCTTGAAGAGTTCGGTTCTTTCTCTCCACTACTCTATTTTGTTGAGGAGTTCTTGGTGCTTGAGAAGTTGTGGGAGATGTCATTCTTGTACTCTGTAAATTCGAGTAGTCAAACTCCCTTCCATAGTCGGTTCGAATTCTCTTAATCTAAGTCCGAGACTTAACTTGGATTTTCCTGCAGAGCTTGCTTGAACTCTTTGAAAGCTTCATTTTTGTGCTTAAGAAAACAAACCCGGGTAAATCGTGAGTAGTCATCAACAATAACAAGCACATATGATTTACCTCCAAGACTCTTGACAGGGATTTCACCACATAAATCCATATGCAACATTTCAAGCACCTTAGATGCGGAAACAATTTTCAGAGATTTAAAAGATGATCGACTTGTTTCCCTTTTGTACATGCTTCACAAATTTTATCTTTCTTAAATGCACGGTTAGGCAATCCTCCGACTAAACCATGAGATGTAAGTTTCTTAATGGTGTGCATGCTAACATGACCTAGTCTACAATGCCATGTCCATGAATCATCATGTAGAGATGCTTTCAAATAAGATAAATTCTACCTCGGGTCGAGAAGAGGAATAGTGTAGGTGCTACCTGATTTCTTACCTGAGAGCTTGGTCTCCTTGGTAGTATCATCGGAGATGTAACAGTTGGTCTAACTGAATCTTACCTCTTGACCTTTGTCACATAGTTGAGAGATGCTAAGTAGATTGTATTTTAATCCCTTGACAAGGTATACTTGGGCTGACCAGATTGTTTCCTTTTCCAATCTTTCCTATCCCAATTATCTTGCCTTTGTTGTCATCTCCAAATGTGACTTTTCCTCCCTTGTAATCTTCTAACTCAAAAAAGAGTCTTGAGTCTCCGACATGTGGCGTGAGCATCCACCGTCCTGGTACCAATGCCCTTTTGTTCTTTTTCGAGCCACCTGCAAGTCCGAAATAAACTAACATTTCTCACTTCCTCTAACGAACCCAGTAACTCCCTTTACTATGGTCCTTTTCGAGGAAGAAGACTCTTGGGAACCCAGATTTGAATAACTTTAGGTTTTGTCGATTCTAAGTCTTTCTTTTAGAAAGCTGAGTCCGTGACTCTTTTCTTTTGAAACTCTTTTCTTTTATAAACTTGTGGAGAAGGTTTTCTCCTGTAAGCTGATCCGGGCTCGGTTCTCCTTTCATTCTTGTCAATGGGACCGTGCTCGGCCTTCCTGAACTTTACGGTTACGGAATCCTTTTAAAAGCTCTAGGTAGGAATTAGATTCCTCTTCTTTGTTAAAACCAAGTCCTTCTTTTCGAAGGAGACACGTTGAGATCTTAAGAGCATGTCAAGGTTTTTCGACCTTGATTAAATTTTAAAACAAGCTCTTAAGACTCATTGAGCTTACGCTTCAGATGCTCATTTTCTCTTACGAGTGACTTAGACTCGGTGTTATTGGATTGAGCACTGGTCTTGAGTTCTCTTAGAGTAAGTCTCGGTTTTTCTAATTCATTTTTCAAAAGATACTCTCGAAGTAACGGACTCAAGTTGTTCTTTAAAGCGAGAAGAATCGAGTTGGACTTCTCTTCTAGAGTATAAATGTATTTAGCTAAATCAACTTTGGAAAACTTGAGAAAGTATTCAATTACCTCATGAGGATTTGTTTCCTTACTTGTTCAAGTGATCCGAGTCGACTCGATTCGGATTATGAGTCCGAGAGTGCCATCGGACACTTTGAATCATCCGAGTCCTCATCATCTTCGATGAGTCTTCATCACTCCAAGTGGCCATCATAGCCTTTTTCTTCTTTCTGTTCCTTTTTCTCCTGGGACGAGTCTTTGACTATGTGTTCCTTCGTTGCCACATTCAAAATAGCGAGAGTTCTTAGTTAAAGATGACTTTGAAGGGGAAGAATGTTTACCTTTTCCATCTTTCTTATCTTTCTTATAGAACTCTTCCCTTGGCTTCTTATCCCATTTCTTGTTCTTCATCATTCTTTTGAAGCCTCTGCCGATAAGTGCCATGGGTTCCTCCTCCGAGTGTGATGAACTCGGATTTACTTCTCTGCTTTACGAGGCCTTCGGCGCGATGTTCTTTTTAGTGCTTACCTCTATGTCCTCCTCTTCCGAGATGGATCTCATGGGTGAGTAGCTGCCCAATGAGTTCGTGCGGCTTCGGTAGGGACGAGGTTACGAGCCTCTTCGATGGCTGTCACCTTGGGACCCCATCTTCTCTTGGGTAGATTTACGAGTATCTTTCTGCACATTTCCTCGTGGGAAATCTTCCTACCTAGAGATTTGAGATTGTTAGTAATCTCGGTAAAGCGGATGAACATTTGAGTGATGTTCTCTTCGGCTCCATCTTAAACGGCTCGTACTTGTGAAGATATTGGCTTATTTTCGCTTGTCCGACTTGACTTGTGCCTTCATAGCTGTTGACAAGCGTGTCCCACACTTCTTTGGCTGTGTCACAGGCTGACACTCGGTTTTATTCTTCCGAGCTGATGGCGCACATCGGAATGTTCATTGCCTTGAAGTTCTTTCGAACTTCTCTGCTTCTTCGATAGTGTACTCGGACTTTCTTTTGGGCACGAGTCTTGTTTCTTCCATCTTCATTGGAATGTAGTTGCCAACTTGTATGATGTTCTAGACATCTTCATCGTGATCCAGCAGAAAACATTCCATGAGCTTCTTTCGAGTGCACAAAATTAGATCCTTTGAACTTTGGTGGCCTGCTTGGAAGATCTTCCTTCATCGAACTCTACATTGTTACGTGCAATTTGATCTTTAGACCTTTGGCTGGTTAGATCCTTTCTAAAAGGCTAGGCTCGATACCAATTGAAGGTTTGCTCTTGGAGAGACTAAGTCACCCTAGAGGGGGTGAATAGGGTGATAAGGAAATTTGAGCAAAGAATGGAAGATTAAAATCTAAAGCCGACTTTGAAACAGGTTTGAGTCTAGATTGGACTCGAAAAGTTGTTAACTCGGAAAATACGTGGAAACCCTCCTGGGGCAGAAAACCACGGTCAATGCTAATCCAAGCACCGAGTCAAATCCACTATTTTGAATCCATAAAATACAGTAGAAAGACTCAACCATAATTGCTCCCTTCGACAATTCCTTACAAGTTTTTCTAGACTCGAAATTCCCTTATCCGATCTAGTACTTCCTAACCGAGGTAACCTTTACAGTTAGGGACAACTAAGCTGAGATAACCCTTACAGCTCAGTCAAGGGACCTTACTCATAAAGTAAGAATAAGTGTTTGTGACTGATTACAAGACCTTACAACTCGGAAAGATGTTAAGTACGAGTTGGAGTTGTAAGTAGATGATTGACTGAGAATTATGTAGAGAGAGATAATTTCAGCAATAGATTTAGCAATCTTCTAGTCTTGAGTGTTGGCTTCTATTTATAGATGACCAAGCATATTAGCCATTGTGACTATCTTCCGATTAGAAGTCCTTTGTGACCATTGCAATGGCTTTTACGAGTGACTCGAAAAATATCCGTTAAGGTGTGAACGTTGGGCAACGGCTCTTTGACTCCTTTGGATGTCCCAATCCACTAGTGGTGTCCGAAAAGGAGGCTGGAAACCACCGTTGAGCTTAGCGTTGAAGATTTCCAGTTTGGAAACAAACAACCCTGTCCGGGCCTTGGTCGAAGTATAAAAGTCTTGTCTGCTGGTGATTGACAGCTTGAAGTCGATTACTTTTGTATTTCAAAAATACGATAACCTCGTTTAGATAACCTACAAAAGTAAATCAATTTGGTTCTCAAAATACAAAATACTTTGGTCCAAGATTAGACACGAGATAATAATTAATTAAGACAATTAAGTGCCTAATTATCCGAGTCCTAAAAGAGTGGAATTTTCTAAGTCTAATATCCATTATACTCAAATTCCATCCGAGTCACTCTAGAAGTAAATCAAGTCGGATAGAGAATATCGGAGTAGTAAAACTTGATCTAGACACGCATGGTTCAAACAAAATATGCTGACTTAGAGAGATGAATTAACACTCGTAATTCAATCAAACTTAGAACATGAAGTCGGACTCGAGTTTATGCACGTTATAGCAAATGTTTGAACATGCGATAAGTTCGAGTGTTGTCCGAGTGACTCGGACTTGTGTGTGAAATGATAAGCAAGAGTATGCTTTACGAGTCGATCGGAATCAAGTGAAAACATATGCAATAGTTTACGTAACACTCGGAAAAGATTCTATATCACTCGAAAAGTTTCTAAAACACTTAGAATGACTTGTAATCAAAACTTGCAAGAGATGAAGTCCGTACCTGATTCCTTGATGGTACTCAAAATGATATACATGCAAAGTCCGAGTCTTCACCATCTTTTCTTTCTCTTTGGTCCTCTACTTAGTGAAACCCTAGCCCTAAACACTCCAAAACCCACTCCAACTCTATCTCTCCTATTTGCATATCTATTCGGTGCTAACAAATTGGATTTGGGTGAAAGGGTAAGAAGGAGAGTAAGATATGGAGTAGGATTCAAAAAGGCTACAAGAAGGCAAAGGCGAGAAGCTTTAAAAGGCGGACAAACGGCGAGCAAGAGGGCGATCGGCAAGCGGCGGTCTCAAGGGCAAGCCGCGAATTTTTCTTCTTCAAATTTCCAGTTTGCCATCCTCAAATTTTAGTTTTAGTCTTTAGTTTTAAACTTTCAGTTTTAGGTTTCATTTTTTATTTCTTAGGTTACGTAATTTGATCTCGTTCAAGATTCAAGTAGCGAGTTTAATTAGTTCTGGATATTAGATTGTTGGACTATGATTTGTGCTGATACTAGATCCAGTAAATTCAAGTGCTGCCTGTTCGATTTTCTTTCTATGTCCGATCTGGTTGTATGCGCAACCATAGCTCGGTATCATTCTTCCGCTTTTGCAGCTTTAATTCTTTCGGTTTTGCGGTTTTAATTTTTAGTTTGATTTTTGATATTATGTTGGAATTAAATCAGTGATGTTCATAGTTAGATCGTGTTAGTCAATTCTTAGTTAATTTTGATTGACGGTAGTTTAGGGTAATTTAAGTTTTAAGATTAATATTTTCAATTCATGTCGTAACCTAAATTTAATTCAGTTCATCTTTGTGGTTGACAAATCTCCGTATGCCCGGCTACTGGTGACTAAAAAGGGCCGAGACTAAAGAGAGGTAAACCGACTTGGAAATGTAATGAAAGGACAGACATAAAAGGGAAGACAGTTTTGGACTTTTAGTTAAAATGTACAATTGGACCGACTCGAAAAGGTAAATTATTGTATTTTATTTTTGCAACCATGTAAGGGTTATTTAGCACACCCAACCTATTCTAAAGGCACAAAAGAAAAAGGTTAAATATTAAAAGGAATAATCGGTGCCTCTCGATTAGGAGCGAGAAAAATATGTTATGAGTGGGGAGTACCCATCTTTCCATTGTATCAAGCCTAAGTAGGCCCAGTGGATTAGTAGCTCGACCTCTTTAAAAATGTTCACTTAAGGGCAAAGCCAATGGTCAAAATTAAAAGCAACTATGTCCAAAGTCGTCTAGATGCAATATGCCTAATGCAAAACACAATAAGAAAACTCACAAAAATTTTCAAATTTCACCCTCTTAATAAGTGATACATCCCCACGGAGTCACCACCGTAGGACCAGCGACCCCGCACCATCCCCACGTGTAGGGGGCGGGTGGTACCTGGACCGAGTTTCCAAATGAAGTGTCGACTCTTTTGGTTTTATTAGTTTTTAAGATGATTTTTGAACGTGGGGCTGCACCTCTTATTAATAATGTTTATTTTCAGAATTTGATTTTAAAATGATTTAAGTGAAATGGTGATTGACGATTTTTATTAATCATTTACTTTATAAATTAATTTTTAAGAAATCTCGAAATACTATTTCATAATTTAAGAAAACAAAAAATAAAAGATCATTTTCTACTGCAAGGCTCCTGGGCCAAAAAGGTAATATAAACTGCTTTGGACCCGATTAGCCATGCCCGGTTATTAGCCACCTTCGACGAGAGCCAGCATTTATTGATAACCGATGTCGGCTAGAGCCGAGACTGAGAAATTAGTCTCGGTCCTATAACCCCAACTGTCAAAAATAAATTTGAATTTTTCAATTGTAAACTAAAAATGCCAAGAAGCAATTAGGAGAAATAAAACCAAAAAGAGTCGCTAGTCGGTTTTGGGAAATAAAAACTAACAAAACTAAAGAAAATACTCTTCCATCCATAGTACGGAAAAATTAATCTTGAAAGAGGTTTTAAAAGAGACTCCATTGGTCTAAAACCGAGAATCCGGTATTCGGGGTGAAGCTATGAATTGAGGAGATAAGCTATCCATTCCGCCCGTCAACGGACGACCTTTACTAGTTTAAGTTGTGAGTTAAAAAAATGTGCTTATCAATCAAGCACACAATATGCTAAATACTGATTTTAAAACAAATAAGGCATGCTAGGAAAGTGATAAATACTCAAATAGGAAAGCGATAAAGAAAAGCAGTAAAGAAAGAGAAAAGAAAAAAAGGTTATAACCTGGGGAGGAATTAAATGCGCTTACATTTCTGATCCATAATATGGAAAGTATTAAATGGCGTAAGTAAAAAAACCATAAGAATGAATTGAAGGTGGATCTGGTGCCCTCGAGGTTGTCCCACTCGCTTATCTTGGATCACATACTAGATCCGGTAGCGAAACAACTAGGTAGTGAGCTCAAAAGGAGAAAAGTAGGTTATTTTTGGGAGCTTCAGAGTGAAGGAAATGTGCGACGATATGGAAAAAGGGAGAGAGTAGAGAGGGGAGAGAGTAATGAGAATATTTTCAGCCTAGGGGTTCGCTAACTAAAAATGTAGCAGCCCTAGCTGAACATCTAGCTGCCAAAAATGAGTGGGTAAGCCCTCTATTTATAAAAGAAAAATTAGGTCACAAAAATAACCGAAACACCAATTCAGCCATTAGAAGCAGCTGAATCGGGTCGAGTTTGCCGGTAAGGATCATCGAGTGAATTGGATAAAATCCTACTAGACTGGAGTATCCCACGAGGGAAGGCGAGAAACGCAGCACTTGTCCGCAAATGGTGTCATATGATCACCTCAAGTTTTGTGCCTTGGCTTGCTCGCTGAGGACAAAACGCAACGACTTGGCAATTTAAGCCTAAAAACGCGGCGCCGATCTTGATGACGTCGTACAGACATTGAGTTCCATGTTATGCTTGAATGCTAGGAATAAAATGTTGCATTTGATGCGCAGGTCCGACTAAAACATGGTGCCAGTTTGGTTTCCTAGTTGGGAGCCCGAACCAAGCTTAGTTCGATTGAAATAAAATGAGTTTGTGGGTCGGCCCAAGAAAAAGCTTATTTTTATGGCACTAATGGGTTTTTTTTGTAGTTTACCGGTTTCCGTGAAGCGAGATCATACTCCTACCATGATTTGAGTTTGCAAACATGACTAGGATTTCATCACCAAACCGACAAAATAAATAACGAAATAAAGGAGATAAGGGTGACACTTTTTCGGTGTCTATATTCTCCCAGGAACAAAAGCCCCTTGGTTCAGGTTGATGATAGTAGGTAAGACCTTGTTTAGCCTAATACATAGCATTTTGGCTGTGTAATTATAAATAGTAGTGCAACGAGCAATATGCCTAAAATCTGTCACTTTGAGGAGGTTTGGTATTTTGGGCACCAATGTGAGAATAGTAGCATTCAGCTCCTAGAGCAATTGTTTCCCCTCAAAGAAGTCCACGATAGCAAGAGTCATTCCCTGTACAATAATCTACCATGTACTTTGGAAGAAACCACTCCCATAACCATCCGGGCCATGACTTTTGTTTTTATGAAGTAGCATATATAGCATCCTTATATCTTCAGGGGTAATAGGTTGAATCAACTGAAGTTGGTCCTCAATTTTGAGAGTAAGACCCAACTCCAAATTATGTTGCTAGATAATTTCTACTCGGTATAGATCTAGTACCCGAAGTCCAAGTATAGTATGTAGTGAAAGCATATATGATGCTGCCTTGCTCGGAGTGTTCAACACACCTCTCATCCTGGATCACAAGTACGGAATTTCTATAAGCTCTCTATCTAATGGTAGCATAAAAAAATTTTGTGTTGTGGTCCCTTGGATCAGCCACTGAGTTTTATTCTTTTGGATAAGAAAAGTTATCTCGAGTAGCATGCTTTGTTTCAAAATTATGGTAGGCAAGTCTCTCTTATTCCTGCAGGTCATTATTCATAGGATTTTTCAAAAGGTTTTCTTATAGATGGTGAAGCACTATTCTAGCATTGGTAGTCTGTTCTCTAATTTGTGCAAAACCGAATATATTAATAGCTCTTAGGCCTTTTTGTAGCCTTTGCAATTTTTGTGAATATTCACCATAAGATATGCTGGGATTTGTTGTTTCTAGATCTTACATATGGTCTATTCATAGTTTGGGGAGGAAGGCCACATATCGTAGAAGATAAACCTCTTTGGCTGAGGTTTATACTTGTTAAACTAGTGAGACTAATATGGGGGTGTGGTCGGAGATATCTTAAACTAAGAAGTGAAAAGGTACTCCCTTAAAAGGTCATTCCAGGTAGAATTTCCAAAGGCTCTATGAGTTTTGGAAAAAAATCTTGGTACCATCAGTATGATTATTGAACCAATTATATCTTCGTCTAGTCCATTTTAACTCTTTAACGTCAATGCTTCAATACAAACATGGAATTCAATGTAATCTCTAGGGGCCACTTCGTTACAACCAATTCTATCCTCATAGGTCCAAACATTGTTAAAGTCACACATAACCAGCAAGGTCCATCATAGTTTGTAGCTCTGTCCGTGAATGAGGTCCAAAGATCCACTCTCAATGCATCATCATTAAAATAATAAACAAAGGATATAAAGACAGGTGCCACACCTATATAGTGATTTTACAGTGGCTGACTTGTGTAGTAATGTTATGAGCTTCCACTAAAACTCTTTGTTTATTCCCAAAACCCATATTCTTCCAAGTTGATGAGCAACATTGTTCATGACAGCCCCCAATCTTTACAGAGGTTATTGTGGATTCAAGCAACATTTGTGTATTTAACTTTAGTCTCCAACAAGCCCCAAATAGGACCCCCATGTTTTTGCAAAGGTTTGCTATAACATTTGGCTTAATAGGGCTATTAAGCCCTCTTAAATTCCAAGTGAGTATACTAGCCATCTCCCTTGGGGAGGAAGCTATACTACCATTTGTATCACCATCCAATATTTCCTTTAATAAAGGACAGCTTAGTGTAGTTTCTGCTTCGCATTGTCTTCCTCAAGGGTCTCACTTGATTATTGTTCTTGAGATGATTCTGCAATGGGTTTAGAGGGGTTACTTGTTTTTACAATCCATACCCAAGTCTCTTCTTCTTTTGAATTGCTCTATGGTATGCCCATACCCCTAACAAGAAGCACATTTGACAGGCTTCCATTCATAGTAAATTTGCTGCTCAAGTATCACCCCATATTCATTCTCAAAATGTACTTTCTCTTTCGAGTATTGGCCAACTCAATCTCAACCAATAAATGAGCATAGTTAGCTCTTATTCTCAATTTAGTAACCATGTCTATCATGATAGGAACCCCTACCGGACTACCTATTTTGATTAAAGATGCAGCGCTCTAGTATTTTAAATCAAGCCCGGGCAATGCACCCATACTCGGAATATTGTGGATTTCAATTTTGAAATTTGAGAACTCAGGGAACCATAGTTTCATGACAATGGGTTTACTATCAAAATGGTAAAAACCCGATTGTAGTGCCTCATCCCTACTTTTAATTTTATCAAATTTGACAAGCATAATGTCATTCTCCAACATTAGGATTTTTCAAATTTGAAACCTGTTCGAGACTCGTTCCAAAAACCCTTGAGGATCACAAATGGGGATTCGTGCCCAAAACATAACTTATAAGGGATGATTGCCAATACTCAATCTCTATTTTGACATCCTCAGCTACAATCTTATCCACACTCTATCCATCCACACATTCAGGTTGGACAAAACTTAGTTTTAACTCAACATTTGTAAGTTTACTTACATCAAAGTTATCCCTCACCGACTTAGGGTTAGGTCGGTCGCTGGGAAGGGGAAGACTGGGGGTTCACAAATATCAATCACTGGTTTAGAATGCGAAGTATCCAATGGAACAGTGACTACATGTGAGGTCCGTGAGCCACCGGAAGAAGAAGGGGATTGTTTGAATGATTAGCAGTTGATCGAGTAGCTCGAACTTGGGATTTTCTTTTCCTTGGCATGGCAAGCGGACACCAGCGAGATCACCTAAAGGATGCCCGGAGAAACCATAATCGAAGCTCTATGCTAAAAAGAATAGGTAAGTTAAAAAGCTGTCCTTAACTCAAACTCGAACTCACCAAACTTGTATTTTTTATTTGCCTATTTAAATTAACAAGTATAGTACATCTAAGTAAAAAAATTCATCACAACTTTTTCCCCTTTTTCGCTCTTTTTTTCTAAGGGTATAAGTTCTTTGGCATTGTGGGCATTAAAGGTAAAAATCCTTCTAACATGTACGATTCTAGAAAATCAAACTTATGTTCTCCTCCTTGTTAGAGTAAGACTACTACCTATGTTAAGAAAACCTACATGAAGATTAACCTGGTTGATGGAGTAGGTCAATCGGTCGGACCGGTTAGACCGAGATTAGATCGCTTGACCCAGACACTTGTTAAATCACTTTAAACCGGCATAACTCATTATCCTGAGCTAATTTTTTTATATTAATATAATATTTTTTATTTATTTTGCAACATTTAATACTAAACAATATAATTTGAGATAAATATTAATGTCAAATCTCAAGCATAAATGTCCATATATTTATTAAAAAAATAAAGCGCATTTCAAGCCCATAAAAATATATATCATATTTAACCCTTAGACCTTTAAATGAAGTAGGTATAAAAACAAATCTAAATCACAATATCTCTCATTTAATTGATGAGCAAGTGTTGTCCCAACCCCTCTTCCTCTTCTCTATAGTTACATGTCTTCTCTCTCTTCCCTCCCCCTCCTTTCTCACCATTTTTTAAATTTGCACTTTTCCTCCCCCTATCCTCTTTCTCCTCTCCTCATTCCCTTTCTCCCTCCTCCTCCTTACCATCTTTTGTTCTCCTTCCCTTCTCTCTTTCCTTCTCAACCTCCCTCCCCCATGACCATGGCCACATCCCAAAAAGTGTATGGTATAACCGGTTGTACCTTACACTACACAAACGGTATATAATATACCTAAAACTATATATGGTCATGCTGAAAATAAGTTTTGCTTGCCAAAGCCCAACCTCCAATTATGCTTTTCCCAAATTTAGCAAATCACCTGTCTTCGCTCTTCCCCTAATTCGTGTCATAGTCAAATCACACCGAAGATAAATCTCTTACGTCCTTGTCTTTGTTTTTTTGTTTCTGGTTGCCAAACCCTAATCCACACTTAATCGAGTAGCAATTGATGGATTTCGAAGATAATGGAATTGCTGAAATAGAGTTATTACTGATTGAAGAATTATAACTATTAGAGGTTCCACAAGAACTTGAACCTCGCTGAATTAGAAGTTGAACAACAACCTAAACTTGCTGAGGTAGAGTTTCAACAAGAACCTAAACCTGATGCAATGGAAGAAGAAATTGAAGAAAGAGAACTATAACAAATCATCCCAGCTACAGGTGAAGGTACGTCCGACTTATGCTAAATATAGAAACACACTCGAAGCTATATTGTTGTGTAACTTATGTTAACTTGTTAGTTTTCATATTATTGCACGTAACATATTTGATGAAATTACTCAAAGACAATATTCTCAAAAGTTAAATAACGAGGTATGAAAAAATTCTATAATTTTGCACAAAAGGTACACTAATTTGGTGACAAAGATACACTTGTGAACCATTAAAGGTACAAGTGAAGGTACGTTTGATTTATGTTAAATATATGAGTTATTAGAAACACGCTGAAGTTATATTGTTATGTAACTTATATTAACTTATTAGTTTTCATATTATTTCAAGTAACATGTTTGATAAAATTCCTCAAAGACAATATTCTCAAAAGTTAAATCACGAGGTATGAAAGATTCTATAATTTTCACAAAAGGTACACTAATTTGCTCATAAACATACACTTCGAATTATTAAAGGTACATTAGATTAACAAACAATATAAACGACTAACAATAGTTATTTCTTACATGCAACAGTCTTGATTCGCTTTTTCCTCATGCTATTATTATAAGAAAGAAAACAACAACCTTAAGTAAGCTAATAGGGTAACCGAAAATATACCCTAAAACACAAAAGGTATCATGCACAGGACAAAAGGTACATTGTAAAAGATGAAGGAGAACATAAAAACATTTGGACAAAGGATATCATTATTGGCATAACTAATAAAATATAGGTGGTCAAAAAGCAGAAGACAGGTATTATGGACCATCACAACAACCTACAATGTGGTAAAGTTTTTGGTAATGGAAACACTCTAGTCAAACTCTTTTCTAATGCATCAAAATGGAAGTAAAGAGTATAAGCTTTTTGTTTGTTTTTTTTTTTGGCCATTAGATACACATACCATATACAAAAGGTTTTGAGTTTTTTCAAAGTAATGAAAATTTTAACAATTTCATACACTCAGCTAGAAGAAAAAGATAAACTATATACATATTAACTTTGTGTTGAATGGTTCACTGCATTAAAAAAAAAAAAAAAAAAAGATGCACTATCAATTTGTAAGTCCATAACATTAATAACAAAATTATCCTCCATGCTCATTGAGGATAAGACTAAGCAAGATTACATGCGTTTCCATAGGATTCCTGGGCATCGGAAAATGATCTATGATTAAGGCTATGCTGCTCGGATTCGGGGTTTATCGAGACTCAACTTTGAGTTGTCAAGTAGTAATATGGAGTTTGGAGGCCTGGAATTAGAACTTAGTAGCTTCCGACCAGTACCTAACCTTAACATAGGCTTAATCTAAATCTTGTCTTTTTGAGTTTCTTATTTGATTTAGCGTAATTGCTTACTTAGAATGCTTTTGCTTGTTGTGCATAGTGTAATTTATATGATATAGATTGGAAGTTCATTTCTGAAGAATTTTTCTTTGCTAGCTTGGGTGAAGAAACTCCAGTATCATATGATATATCGTAACTTTTGGATAATACGAGTATCATATGATATACCGTAAGTATATTACAATATACATATGGTAATACAAGTATAATTTTCCAGTGGCTTAGTGTATTGCATAATCCACAAATCCATATTTGGGGGCTGCCTCGGTCACCATATTCTGTCTCCATCTTTCCCCCACCCATCTGAGAAAAACCCCAAATTGATAAAATAGAAATTAACCCCTTATTCTTCTTTTGTTGTATCAACTTAGTTCTTTTGTTTTTGCTTGAGTAAGCTACTGGAAATCTTCATTTGTTTATCCCTTCTCTCACAAATTTCTACTTTTTCTAGCTATAATTCAACTATTTTGCCTTTTCTGCTCTTCCTCTGTGTCAAACTTTTTCTTGATTATTTTTCTGTTTTAAAATTCTGATAGAAATGCTACCTTGATGTTTCAAATTCAGTTACCTCGGGCCAAATTGGGTTGACCCTTCATTTTGGTGGTTTATTAGGTAAAACACCAGGTAAAACTCCGAGTATCATATGATATATCGTAACTTCTTAGTTTGTATCAACTAACCAAGTCCAACAATATATAAAAATCAAACATTCCTTCACTTCGCCGGTTCATACAGTATGTATCAAATAGTAAGTAAGACAGAGCACACAAGTAAGTTCATACATTCAGCATGTATAAAACTAAAATTGAATAATGAAATTAAAAACCTAGAATAATAAAATTAAAAATCAAACAAATTAGAACCCTAGAATTACAACAGGTAATTTCATACACTCAATTAGTAATATTTTCACCAATCGTAAAGCCTAAAATAGTCAAATTAAAAAAAGAGAACAATGAAAGTGAAATTGAACAGACTCTAAAAAATCAAACATTACTTACCTAGTTTCAGTTGTTTGCGAAGAAGCCTCTGGTACAACCATCTTATGCAGCAAGGTACAAATTAAAAAAGAAAAACAAGCTGCAAAATTGAGCATAAAAATGATGAACGAAAGAAAACCTTCTAAAGCTGAAGAAATAATCTCCAAATACAAGAAATTGGAATTTACGAAAGAGAAAAACACACAATGAAGGCTGGAACGAGGGGAACGACAGCTCGAGTAAATCGTCACGAGAGAAGTGAAGAAGAAATTAGGGGCAAATCGTCACTAAGAGAAGCAAAGAAGAACCCCAAGTGAGAGAGAAAATTATTTGACGTGAAATGAGAGGATAGAGAAAGCGGAATGGGAGCCGAACCGACGAACAGTATTTTTATTAATTTGAGGTGGGGTGTTATCATGCGCGTGGTATATGTACAATATACATACGGTAATACGGTATAATTTGTGGCCACATCCACCTTTCTCTCTCCTCGTCGCCATGGCTATTGCACCTTCCCTTCTTTAAAAAAAGAAGCTTTATCTAAGCAAACTAGGAAAATCTCCCTTGTGGCCATGGGCCGGATTGTCCGAGTCACCCGGATTGATCGGGTTCAACCTAGTTTTCCATGATTGATGCTCATAATATTTTTTAGAGTAATCGAACAGTTGACTTGGCCGGTTCCGATCCCACCGATTTTATCCGCCCATCCGTTTCGATTTTCTTAATTTTGACTCGCTACGACTTTAACGAACACTCTATTTGTCTCTTTTTTATCCACAAAAAGAGAGTTCGGATTATTAGCTTTGCAAAATGTATGATTGAAGAGAAACAAAAATCTTCCCGCGCCGGCGTCCTCATCAAATCAAATCCTTTCTAAACTCTACAGTGAACGCCCAATATTTGGGTGGGACATTTTCACAAACACTTCGTGCGCAAATTTCTGCCTCTCGCTCTCTCGCGCTCGCCTCTCTCTTCAAGCATGAAGTTCAAGGCATTCCTGACGGAAAACGGGGTGACCCTCCTGGAAAAACGATTCATCCCAGCCTTAGAAAAGATGGGCAAAATCTGTCATGTCTATCTCACAAGAGACCACGCCTTCTTCCTCCACAACCTTCTCACCAACGATGGCGTCCAGTCCATCGCCGAGTTCAAAAAGGAATCCCTCTTCTCCGACTACCGCATCTCGAGCCAAAATGACGACCGCATCGCCTTCTCTCTCGACCTCTCTCTCCTCCTCCGCGCCCTCCGCTCCGCCGCCGGCATCTCCAACCACCTCCAACTCAAGCTCGTTAAAAAACTGCCCCCAATTGCACAACCCCCATGCCCTTTCTCACCTTCGAGACCAAAGGCTACGCTTCCGCGGTGATACAAGACATACCCATCTCAAAACCCCTCTCAAGGGCTCAACTCCTCGAGCTTCAAACCTCCCTCGACAATGCCCAGGACCTGCCCAAGACCCTAGTCGGAGTCAGCGAGTTGGAGCGATTGCAGAGCTTTGTGGAGAGGATGAAGCAGCTGGGGGATGTGATGGGAGTTCAGATTGGGAGAAATGGCGAACTGGGTTTGAAGGTTTCGAGCAGTTTGGTGACGCTCGGGGCGGAATTCAAGAGGCTGATGGTGGTGGGAGAGGATAGCGAGGAAGATGACGAATTGAGTCTGTTGGTGAGTATGAAGCACTTTGCAAAGTGTTTACAGTGTCATTTGGCAAAGCCTGATTGTGCCTTCTATGGAGTTGGGTCTCAGGGTGGCTCCTTGACTCTGGTTTTCCAGTTCTTTGTGCCTGGTTCGAGGCAGACAGATAAGTCTATGAGCTTGCATTGTAGGGTTCCTGTGCTTGATCCTGGTTCTTGAGACTTCTGTGTTTTTGTTCAGTTTATCGGTTTGTGCCGAGTATGTTGGCTTTGAGTGCCTAAATGTTGAAATTGAGATGACGCAGTTATATGGTTTTTGATGCTATTTTATTTAGAAATAGTAATTCAGGGAAAACATAGTCTTGCCTATTTTAACTATTTAACAAGCAATTGGTAGCATAAGTGTCATAGTCCCGGAAACCAAGGTCATACAAATGGTTTCTTTTCCAACTATACTTGAAAAACAGAGCATTTTTGCTTCTACCAAAAGCTCCCAATTTCAAATTTCACATTGAATGCATTGTTGCTTATTCTTTGGACAATGTAATTGTGTCAGGTAAATAGAGCTAAACAGAACAGAAGTTGTGGGCAAAAGCTAATAAATAAATCTTAAGTTGTTGAAATATTTCTCATCCACTGTCACTTTTATCAAGTAACATCCACAAATTAAGCACTAGTTTTTTTGGGGGAAGAAATTAAGCATTAGTTGATGGTGTGTTGAAAGATTGTTGCTTGCCAAACGCTTCTATCATACTACTACGCTTATTTAAGGCAGAGACATGAAAAAAAGGGGCTATCTACCATACTACTCTCGTTTCTATCATGTTGACTTCTACTACAACTACTTAAAAAGTCACTAAAAGTTTTTGAGCTCGAGGACTTTTGGGATGCGACTGTGTGACCATTAATGCCTCAACTTCTTTATAGGCTGGCTAGCCTGCAGCAAGAGTGCTAGAATAATGTCTGTATTCTAATGAAGAGGAGAGGAGGTTGAAGAGAGTAGAGGTATGGACAATTTCTCATGAAAGAGGAGAAACAATCGAAGGGAGTGTCGGGTATAAGGTAAAGGTCATTAAATACTGTTTATATTTGATTTACTTGTTTGATAATCTCTCTCATGGGGCCTATCAATGGGTTCAAAGAAATTGTCGTGATGTCAAGAGAGGAAAACAAAAAACGATCCAGCTGGGAAAAAACGATGATAATAGTGAGAGTCTTGCTTATGGTGATCAAGAAGGTAGTGATGAAGGTGAAACGGGAATGCTTAATAACAAAAGCAAACCTGGAGACAAGGCCATGAATGCCCTGGATAATGCCATAACAGTAGTTGTTGCTGGCTTGATCTCATTCAAGTCAACTGCACTAGAAGTTGCTCAGATTTACTGTCTGAGACAGTTTTTATCAGTTCTTATTCTTTTTGAAGTAATTAAGAGTGACGCTTGAGTTTCTATCTTGTCAAATATGCTAACCCTTTTGCTTATTTTGGGCCATATTATAGATATTGTGATCGTGAAGTCGCATTCAATTCAGGCTAGCCTTAAGAAACGAAAAAGTAATCTAGAATGAATTAGAGAAAATCTAGAATGAATCAGAGCCAACCTACTGGCTCCATTTTACCACCTCGTCCAGACAATGACAATGCTTGTGAACCGACCAGTTTCAGGACCTGCATTCATAAACTCACCTTCAGCACCAATACAAGCAAAACCAACAACTGTAAACCTAGGACCCACTCTTCTGGTTGTGTTTGGCTCAAACCACTTTGAGCCATATGGTCCTGTTGGGTTTCAAGTGTGTAAGATCCAAACATTATTAAGAATGGAATAAAATAAATAAATAGATACAAGAAGGAAATTTGAGAAAAAAATTATATTTTCACTATTTCACGACAATATACAAACAACTCTCCATGTTCACAAGTGCCATTTACCAGACACTTTTAAATAGATCCCTTCCATACCCCCTATCCGGATGTGTTTCCAGCAACTAATTACCGGTTGCTTTCTACACTAACTTGCCCACACCAAGAAGCTCTTGGTATTTTTCTCGGTACTGTAGGCTCTCTCTCTCTCTCTCTCCTATTTATTGAGAAGCTAATAAGCTAAATGTAAAATGTCAAAAGCTTTTACCGGTGTGAATGCTACCGAAAGCCCAAGTCCCTTTTCTCCCTGTGCAGCAACATTAAATTCTCCATTTGACTACTTTTCTTCCTTTTTTTCTCTCTTTTGATTTTTTTATCACACACTTAATAATCTCCACCTTAATAAATAATTAAAAAAGTCCATCATGTGCACCCGACATGACCTGCATCTGTGGCTCCATCTCTCTTAAACCGCCACTTGCAACTATGTCCGTGGTTTCACCTCGCTCGGTCTGCCAAGGTCATCGCCGCCTAATTTGTGCCCATGACTCCATCTCAGTCAATCTAAAAGGTCACTACCACCTGCAATTGAAGAAGCAAACATCACCTGCTTCCTTTCACTACCTCTCTTTCGCTTGAATCACTTGTAAAAATCTTCTTGTAGCCTTTGCCGCATGCACCTCCCTTACAAGTTTATACAAGCCTCTAATGCTCCACCATTTAGCATAAGACTTTAACTAGGTGCTAAACCACCATTAAGAGTACACCACACACTACTCCACAAGGTCCGCTTACCACTCGAACGTCGACTCTCCATGCCGCCCACTATGTTCCTGAAGTAGCAACTGTGCATAGGTTAACCCTCTTGTCTGTGGGCCTTCTTATGGTACCTCCAAAGAGCTTACCCACGGCATTGAGCCACATGAGTTATTTAGACATTTTATTTCAATCTAATATTTAATATGTTTAGATTCCAGATATGTTAAAACTCATAAATAAATCATTCAATCTTAATGGGCACATGAGTTACATACACATTTTATAATTACGCATATTTAAACAGATGATACCGTAAGTTTCGGGTTAAAGCGTGATCAAGATAATTGAATACCAAATCAATTCATAATGTTTTCCATGAAAGAATTAACATGAAACGTGTAAAAGAAGTAAGGCAAACACGTTGTTTGAGTTAGATTGAGGAGGTCAGTTTCCTAAAACTGAGTAGGTCCGTCTCGACTCAATTTGTCATGACTAACTCAGATTATACTTTATGAGTCTCGGACTTAATATACTTAAGTCTGAGTTCGAGTAATGAATAAGTCATATTGAAATGATGAATTATAAAGCATATGACTTAGTTAAATGAATTTCTTTTTGGATGCTTCTTGTTTTATCCTAAATTTAGATGAATGCATGAAATCAAAACATATTGAAGGGGTCGATCGTTCATACCCGAGTCTTCAATCTGCCCCTTTTAATGAAAGACATTTAACTAAATAATGATTCAAAGAAATTCATCAAAATTATCAAGCATAATTAAAATGGCATGAGGAGCATTTTAAATTTGTGAAATTTTTCATAGTTCTCTCCCCTAAACCATTGAACTCCCCTAAGTTCAATATTTGCACTATTATCTCCCCTAAGCAGATGAACAAAGTTCATTATTCTCCCCCTAATGCATTTCATCAAAAATAAACAAGGAGAAAATGAAAATGTTGAACAAAAGAATTATTGGATAAATGATACCAATTAAAAATTGTAAACTTAGATGTGAATGATATCAGTCATACCAATTGAACGTAATCACAAGTAAGGTCAGTCATGCCTTAGTTGATGTATGAGTTGATATTCTCATTTTGATGATTAGATTTTACCTAAGTGCTTACCTAAATTTTCGACTGACCAAGTTAAAATTTTGAGCACTTTCTAAGGGTCAGACTTGAGTCTTGTTTTGCTTTGTAGTGTACATGCAAAAAGAAAAGAAATTAACCCTTCTCACTTCCTCTAATGAATCCCAATAACTATTCTCACAAAGGTTAGTTTTGGAGGAAGGCAACTTTTGGGAACCCAAATTTGAATAATCTTAGGAAGAGTCTGATTTTGAGTCTTCATTTTTGAAAACTGAGTTTCACGTTTGTTAAAATCTTTTCTTTTGTAAAAAGGCTGAACAGACTTCTTTTAATAAATCTTTCTTAGCTCAGTTCTCTTTCTCACTGTTTGAGTTGAACTAGACTCAGAATTTTTTAAAAAGATTTTTCGAGAATCCTTCTTGAAAAGACCTAAAACCCAAACCTTCTTTTTGAAAAGAAACACATTGAGAACCAAAAAGGAGATCAAGGTTTTTCTGACCTTAAGTGAGTTTTAAAATCAAATTCTAAGACTCATCCAACTTTTTCTTTAAAGCTCATTCTCAAGAGAAGTTTGGTTTCAAACCCCGGTTCGAATAGCAGGACACGTGCATTTCGTGTCATTGCTCGCCGCCTGAGGTACTCAAACTTAGTCTCATTATCATGTGAACTAGTCTCAAGTACCTTTAAACTGAGTCTCAATTTTTCTATATCATTTTTCATGAAATTGTTCTCGGTTTCAAGAGATTCAAGTTTTTCTTGAAAGAAGGAAGAATCAGAATTGGACTTTTTCTCTAAAGAAAAATGTACTTTGCAAGATCTATCTTAGAAAACTTAAGAAAGTAATTGATTACCACTTGATGATCAATGTCCTCAAAACCAAATGAGTCTTGCTCTAACTCAGTTTACGTGTCCGAGCTAGTTATTGCTATTAGACACTTGGACTCATCCTCTTTGTCTTCTTCTTCTTCGACTCATCCTCACTATAAGTGATGGTCTTCTTCTTTTGTAATCTCTCTTTCTTTTCAGGAAAACTTTGATGGTGTGTTCCTTACTACCACACTCAAAGCACCTAGAATAATTAGTAGAAAAAGAATTTAGAGAGTGAGAGAGTTACCTTTTCTTTCTTGTCCGAGGACCTCAGATTTAGCTTCTTTTTCAATTTCTAATGCTTTATCATCTCCTTGAAGCCTTTTGCAATTTGCTCTATTGGGTCCTCTTCTGAGTCGAACTACTTAAACTTAGTTTTGCTTCTTCCGAGGCTTTTAATGTAATGTTCCTTCTCAGGCTAAGCTCATAATTCTCTTCTTGGAGATGTAGCTCATGAATCAGAAGTTTTCGTATGAGCTCATCTAGCTTGTGCTTACTAAGGTCCTGTGCTTCTTCGATTGCAGTCACCTTTGGACCCTATTTCTTCTTTGGTGGGCTGCTCAAAATTTTTCTGATAACTTCTTCTTTAGGAATCTTCTTACTGAGGGATTTGAAATTATTAAGAATTGAAGACTCGGAGTTTATACTTACATCATTCTGAGTTCCATCAAGGAATCAGGTATAAGACTTCATCTCTTTTAGGGTTTTGATTTCAAGTCATTCTATGTGTCTTAGAAACTGTTCTGAGTGATATATCATTTTCTCTAAGTGTTATAGAAACTCTTGTATATGTTTACGCTTGTTTTTGACTAACTCATAAAGCATACTATTGCATGCCACTTCACACTCAGTTATGAGTCACTCAACACCACACACAGATATATTGCATGTTCAAACACTCTCTTTCTCGCGCATAAACTCAGGTTTGACTTCATGTTCTAGGAATGACCTTGTTAATTCACTATTCTAAGTCAGCATATCTTGTTTGAACTTTGTTTAGTCTAGATCAAGTTTGTCTACTCTGTTATTCTCCTTTGACTTGATTATATTCTAGACTGAGTAAGATGGAATTTGAGTATCATGGATATTAGACTTAGAAAATTACATTCCTTTTCTGACTTAGATAATTAGTCACTTGATTATCTTAATTATATTATTATCTCGTGTCTAATCTAGGACCAAAGTATTTTATACTTTGAGAACCAAATTGATTTTACTTTTGTAGGTTATTTAAACGAGGCTATCCTATTTTTGAATTGCAAAAGTAATCGGCTTCAAAACGTCAAACCACTAGCGAGACAAGGTTTTTTCCACCTCGGCCTAGCCCCGGACATTGTGTCGGGGTTGTCTGTTTCCAAAATTGGAAATCTGCAACACTAAGCTTAACGGTGGTTTCCACCTTACTTCTCAAGACACCACCAGTAGATTTGGGACTTCCAAAGGAGTCAAGAGCCATTGCCCAACGTTCATATCTCAACAGATATTTACTGAGTGACTCAGAAAATCCATTACAACGGTCACAAAGAACTTCCAGTCAGAAGATGGACACAACGGCTAAGCTGCTTGGTCATATATAAATAGAAGCCAACTTTCAAGACATGAAGATTGCTGAACCAATTTGTTAATACACAAACTTGAGCAAAAGTCATTGTATTCACTCTCAATCTTCTACTTACATCTCCAACTCTGTACTTAATACTTTTATGAGTTGTAAGGTCTTGTACTTAGTTACAAACACTTTCTTTCTTACTTTCTGAGTAAGGTCCCTTGACTGAGCTGTAAGGGTTAACTCACCTCAATTGTCCCTTATTGTAAAGGTTATCTCAGTTAGGAAGTACTAGATTAGATAAGGGAATTTCTGAGTCTAGGAAAACTTGTAAGGAGTTGTCTAAGGGAGCAACTCGGGTTGAGTCATTCTACTGTATTTTGTGGATTCAAAATAGTGGATTTGACTTTGTGCTTGGATTAGCACGGTCCGTGGTTTTCTGCCCCAGGAGGGTTTCCACGTACTTTCTGAGTTATCACTTTTCTGAGTGCATTCTAGACTCAGACTATTTTTAAAGTTCTGTTTAAACTATTTCTTCATTCTTCACTGTGCTCCGAGTTAGTATTTTCTGAGCTCATCCTTGACTCACAGTCTTATCTATTTCAATTTTCAAGCAAATTTCATCATCACCCTATTCACTCCCCCTCTAAGGTGACTTAGTCTCTCAAAGAGCAAACCTTCAATTGGTATCGAGCCTAGCCTTTCAGAACCATCTAAAGGTCTAAAGATCAAATGGCTCGGAACAACGGAGAGTTCGATGAAGGAAGATCTTCCAGCAGAAAACCAAAAGTTCAAAGGATCTAATTTCGTGCACTGGAAGAAGCTCATGCAATGTTTCCTATTGGATCACGATGAAGATGTATGGAAGATCATACAAGTAGGAAACTACATTCCAATGAAGATGGATAAAACAAGACTCGTGCCCAAGATCAAGGCAGAGTACACTACTGAGGAAGCAATGAAGTTCAGAAAGAACTTCAAGGCAATGAACATTCTGATGTGCGCCATAAGCTCACAAGAATATAACCAAGTGTCAGCTTGTGACACAGCCAAAGAGGTGTGGGACACTCTGGTCAACACTTATGAAGGCACCAGCCAAGTCGAGCAAGCGAGGATAAGCCAATATCTTCACAAGTATGAGCTGCTCAAATGGAGCCAGAAGAAAACATCACTCAGATGTTCATTCGCTTCACCGAGATTACCAACAATCTCAAATCTCTGGGCAAAAAGATTTCCCACGAGGAAATGTGTAGAAAGATACTCAGAAGTCTACCCAAGAGAAGGTGGGGTCCCAAGGTGATAGCTATCGAAAAAGCTCAGAACCTGTCACTACTAAAGCCAGATGAACTCATTGGGAAGCTTCTCACTCATGAGATCCACCTGGAGAAAGAGGATGTAGAGGTCAGCACCGGAAAGAACATTGCGCTGAAAGCCTCATAAACCAGAGAAGCAAGTCTGAGTTCCTCTGACTCAGAAGAGGTTCCCATGGCACTTATTGCTAGAGGCTTCAAGAGAATGATGAAGCATAAGAGATGGGATAAGAAGCCGAGAGAAGAGTTCTATAAGAAAGACAAGAAGGATAGAAAAGGTAAACACTCTTCCCCTTCAAAGTTATCTTTGACTAAGAACTCTAACTGTTTTGAATGTGGCAGCAAAGAACACATAGTCAAGGACTGTCCAAGAAGAAAAAGGGACAGAAAGAAGAAAAAGGTTATGATGGCCACATGGAGTGACGAGGACTCATCAGAAGATGACGAGGACTCAGATGACTCAAAGTGTCCGATGGCACTCTCTGACTCAAAAGTGGAAATAGAGTCGGACTCAGATCAGTCCGACAATGAGGAAACAAATCCTCAAGAGGTAATTGAGTACTTTCTTAAATTTTTCAAAGTTGATTTAGCTAAGTATATTTTCACTTTGGAAGAGAAGTCCAATTCTGACTCTTCTCATTTTAAAGAACAACTTGAGTCAATTACTTCTGAGAACATTTCTTTAAAAATGAGTTGGAAAAACTGAGACTTACTCTAAGAGAACTCAAGACCAATACTCAATCCAATGAGACCGAGTCCGAGTCACTCAGGAGAGAAAATGAGCAGCTAAAGCAAAAGCTCAACGAGTCTCAAGATTTTGTTTTAAAGTTTACTCGAGGTCAGAAAAACCTTGATATGCTCTTAGGATCTCAATGTGTCTCCTTCAAAAAGAAGGTCTCGGTTTTAATAAAGAGGAGGAATCCAATTCCTACTCATAACTTTTCAAAAGGATTCCAGAACTGTGAAGTTCAGGAAGGCTGAGCACGGTCCCATTCATAGGAATGAAAGGAGGACTGAGCCCAAACCAACTTACAGGAGAAAACCATCTCCACCAGTTTATAAAAGAAAAGATTTTCAAAAGAAAGAAACACAGACTCAGTTCTCTAAACGAAAGACTCAGAATCAGACCAAACCCAAAGTCATTCAAATCTGGGTTCTGAAAAGTCTTCTTCCTCAGAAAAGGACCACAGTAAAGGTTGTTACTGGGTTCGTTAGAGGAAGTGAGAAGGGTTAGTTTATTTTTGTTTTGCAGGTGACTCAGAAAAGAACAAAAGGCATTGGTACCCTTGACAGTGGATGCTCACGCCACATGTCAAGAGATTCAGGACTCTTTTCTGAGCTAGAAGAGTACAAAGGAGGAAAAGTCACATTTGGAGATGACAGCAAAGGCAAGATAATTGGGATAGGCAAGATTGGAAAATGAGGCAATCTGGTCAGCCCAATATACCTTGTCAAAGGGTTAAAGTACAACCTGCTTAGCATCTCTCAACTGTGTGATAAAGGTCAAGAGGTAAGATTCACTCAGACCAATTGCTATATTTCTGATGATGCTACCAAGGAGATCAAGCTCTCAGGTAAGAGATCAGGTAACACTTATGTAATTCCTCTTTCTGACCCGAGTCAGAATTTATCATGTTTAAAAGCATCTTTTCATGATGACTCATGGACATGGCATTGTAAACTAGGTCATGTGAGCATGCAAACTATCAAGAAACTTGCATCTCATGGTTTAGTTAGAGGATTGCCTAACTGTAATGCCCTGACCTTAACCCAATACATTAACAAAGATTAATAAATACTAATGAGCGCGTGCACTTCAATTCACACTTTCATTTTTCATGATCATATATATATATTATGTACTTGTACAAGTAACCATTTTATGTGTTGCAGGACTCGGATAATGATAACGACGCTTGGCCAAAAATAAATAAATAAATAAATAAGCAAATAAATTATGCTTTGTAGTAATAATAATAACAATAATAATAATAATAATAATAATAATAATAATAATAATAATAATAATAATAATAATAATAATAATAATAATAAGACATTATTGGAATCATAATAACAATAATTCATACGCCTAAAGTTTGCAAATAATTAGTCAAGTTGGGAATTCCAAAAAAAACCGACATTCTTTTAACTTAGGCTTATATATTGGGCTATTTGGGCTTGTAGAGAGTAGAGGACCCAATAACCAAGTAAATTAAAAAAAAAAAAAAAAGAGGAGGCTGGAATTCTAATGGAGGAGAGAGAAATTTTTAGGTTTTGATTTTGGCTATTTAAGCCCCAAAAACCTCAAAAACCCAACCTTCATCATTTGTTCTCTTTCCCAAAGGAACCCATCTCCCTCACTCAACCCCCTTTCTGCTGCCAGCCCAGCTCCCTGCCGATCACCGCCGCCACCGGAGCCACCTGCCGCCGGCCACCGTGGGGTTTTCTCTGCTGCACCTGCTGCTGCCTGCTGCTGCACATGCTGCCTGTTGCTGTACCTGCTGCTGCACCTGCCACCAGCCAGCCACCATCACCGCCAGTTGTCGCCACCAACCACCGTAGCCACCGGAGCTCCGATCAGCCACCCCATTCCACCATAAAACCCTCATTTTCTTGTGAGTTTTGGGTAAAAACCTCAACCTTCAACTAATTAATTCCTTGAATTTATTTTTAGAAATAATTAGTTAGATGTTGCATGCAAGGGATTATTGTGTAAAATCAGATTACATAATTAGTTTTATGCTTTTGGGGATCATTGATTAGAAACGTTAACTCGGGTTGCCCAAATCTTGGGATGAGAAGTAATTATCTTGCATGTGCTTTTAATGGATTTTAGTGGGCTAATATGATACTTAAAATGATGGAAAATGTGTAAAGTAAACCTTTCATAGAGATATCACAAGACAAAAAAATTCGTAGAGCATGAGAAAGTGGAGTTGGAAGACTCTGCCACCCACCACGGATGTCCCCACAGCCTGTGGGACAGGCCGTGGTGGCCAGCAGCGAGTTAATTGACCCAAAACACCCACCACGGGTGCTCCCACAAGCCGTGGGATAACCCGTGGTGGCCACCAGAAGTCCCCACTAACCGTGGGAAGGCCATTGATGACCTTTAGAACCGGCCATTGACCCCCACTGGCCGTGGGGAGGTCCGTGATGACTTCCAAAGCAAAGGAAATTTGGTTTTCGTGATGACTCGAGTTTATTAGAAAATTGTGGAGGAAGAGATTAACTAAAGTGGTAATGCTTGTTGTGCTATGAGGATATAGATTAAAATTGTGAATTAAGGAGAATAGGTAAGTTGAATGATTGTAAGAAGTTGAAGACAATGAGTGATTTTAGTAAGATTAAAGAAAATAAGTCATTTTGAGGGTTGAAAGAAAGAAGTGATTTTTGCCTTTGTAGATTCATCTAATCATGGGAAGTTACAAAGAAAAAAAAAGTGAAATAATGCAAATGATAACAATAGTAATAACGATAGCGATGACAATAATAACGATAATAAATTTGATTACTAAGAGTATTGAACCTATTAATGAAACACCTTATTTTGTTAAGGCATCCACGTCGCTCATCCGAGTCAGCAACTTCAAAGGAATCAGAAAGAATATTTCCACAATTTAAGGTATGTTTATTGCTGGTACCTTACGAAAATCCATATGTTTATACATAACAATATCAAATGGTTTTCTTAATGAAATGAACCATTTCAAATATTATTTGTCACGTAATTATGTGGCCCACCCCATATCAATCATGTTATATCATGATCATATCATATCATATATATTTGGCCATTATCAACCAGACTTTGCCGATCAGTCCGGGTATGCGCATATTTAGGGAAACTGATGATCGTAAGGAGCCACTTAGATAATCAATGAATAATTGTTTTACTATATTCTTCCTATCTGATTTATAAATGAATTGAAATGCATGCACTCAAATCAATATATCTTCACATAAATTATTTACAGTACATGGATAGACGTGCTGAGCTCCAGCTCATTATTTCGAAATGTTTTTCTCTGTTTTGTTTTAGGTAAGGCTAATACAGAGGAAAACAGACGAGTTCATTTTGGTCGTCAAGACTTAGAGGCTCACAGTGATAGTCAAGAACGTGATGTGTGGGAGTCGTGTATGCTTTGGTTAATAAGTTATAGTCATGATGGTGCTCGGTAACTTGTTACTCGTTATGTTGTTATAAGTTGGGCGTCCTACGTATTATGAATCTCAACCAAATAAGTTATATTTGTATGTCAATTAGGTAGTTGCCTTGCTCTTGTTAAAGAGCGGCCGTAACGCTTCTAATTCTCTTTTCCGCTACGCTAATTACTAGTTAGTCAGTCATTATGACTAAATGGTGATTATGGGTTTTGGGGGCGTTACACTAACTGTGCTTTTAAGAAAGATAATGCACAAAAGGGAAACAAGTCAGATCATCTTTCAAATCTCTGAAGACAGTTTCCACATCCAAGGTGCTTGAACTGCTACATATGGACTTATGTGGTGAAATCCCTGTTAAAAGTCTCGGAGGTAAATCATATGTATGTGTTATTGTTGATGATTACTCACGATTTACCTGGGTGTGTTTTCTTAAGCGTGAAAATGAAGCATTCAAAGAGTTCAGCAAGCTGTGCAGGAAAATCCAGGTTGAGTCTCAAACTCAGATCCAGAGAATTCGAACTGACCATGGAAGGCAGTTCGACTACTCAGAATTTGCAGAGTTTTGTGATAAGAATGGTATCTCCTACAACTTCTTAGCACCAAGAACTCCTCAACAGAATAGAGTAGTGGAGAGAAAGAACAGAACTCTTGAAGAAATAGCTAGGATAATGATGATTAAACACAATCTACCCTACTATTTCTGGGCTGAGGTAGTCAACATAGCTAACTACACCTTGAACAGATGCCTCATCAGACCCACTCTGAAGAGAACACCATATGAGCTCTACAAAGGGAAGAAACCCAATATTTCATACTTCAAACCCTTTGGATGTAAGTGCTTTGTTCACAATAATGGTAAGGATCACCTAACTAAGTTTGATGCTCGGTCAGATGAAGGTATTTTTCTTGGTTACTCATCTCATAGCAAAGCTTATTGCATTTTCAATAAAAGAACTAACAAAGTGAAGAAAGTATCCACGTTGTGTTTGATGAGATTGAATAGGAAAAACCAAGTGAGTCAACCTTGTCAGATCTAAAGCTCAGCAGAGATGATGATCTTGATGAAAATGAGCTCATCAAGAATCAAATCTAGATCACTCAGAATGAAGTGACTCAGAACAATGTGACTCAGAATGAGATGACTCAAGAACCGGCTTAGAATGCTGAAAGACAAACTAATGAACAGGTTTCCTCAGAACAAACTTCTGAAAATCAACAAATTCAGCCTACAGATCTGGTGAATCAGAGAACAGGTAAAACATTCAAGTATGCTTCTAGTCATCCACTAGAAAACATATTATCTGACATCAACAAGTGGGGTAAGAACTCGTTCCTCTCTTCAGAATCTATGTGTATTCACTGCATTCATTTCGTTAAATGAACCTAAAAATGCACCAGAGGCCCTAAATGAACCTGAATAGGTAGAGGCCATGCAAGAGGAACTTAATCAATTCGAAAGAAACCAAGTCTGGACTCGACCAAACGACCTTCTGACCACCCAGTCATAGGTACCAAATGGGTTTTCAAGAACAAACTGGATGAAGGTGGGTTGGTAGTCAGAAACAAGGCTAGACTTGTGGCTCAAGATTACAATCAGGAAGAAGGAATTGATTGTGGGGAAACCTTTGCACCTGTAGCTAGAATTGAAGCCATTAGAATCTTGTTAGCATTTGCATCTAGCATGAATATCAAGTTATATCAAATGGATGTTAAGTGTGCATTTCTTAATGGTTTTATTGAAGAGGAAGTCTATGTTGAGCAGCCCCTGGATTTGAAAACTCAGAGTTTCCCAACCATGTTTTCAAACTGCAAAAAGCTCTCTATGGTCTTAAACAAGCTCCCAGAGCTTGGTATGAAAGACTGAGCAATTTCTTGGTTCAAAATAATTTTAGAAGAGGTCAGATTGACAAGACTCTCCTTATAAAAACCAAGGGGATAGACTTTCTTATTGCTCAGATATATGTTGATGACATAATTTTTGGAGCTACTAATGAAATTCTGTGTCGAGATTTTTCTGAGTTAATGAGACAGGAATTTCAAATGAGTATGATGGGAGAACTCAATTTCTTCCTTGGTCTATAAATCAAGCAAGACAAAGATGGAATCTATGTCCATCAATCAAAGTACACCAAGGAGCTGCTGAAGAAGTATAAACTTCAAGATGCAAAGCAAGCAGCAACACCTATGAGCAGTAGCATAAAGCTGGACTCGGACGAAAAAGGCAAAGCAATAGATCGAAGCTTTATCGAGGTATGATTGGATCTTTGCTATATCTTACTTCCAGTAGGCCAGACATAATGTTTAGTGTCTGTCTATGCGCAAGATTCCAAGCTAATCTAAAAGAATCACATCTCACTGCGGTGAAGAGAATATTCAGATATCTTGCAGGGACTCGGAATTTAGGTGTATGGTACTTCGAGACTCAGAACCGACTCTCACTGGATACTTAGATGCTGATTATGCTGGGTAAAAAGTTGATATAAAGAGCACCTCAGGAGCTTGCCAATTTCTGGGTCAATCCCTAATATCTTGGCACTCAAAGAAGCAAAACTCAGTAGCTCTATCAACTGTCGAAGCTGAATATATTGTAGCTGGGGCATGCTGTGCTTAGATTTTATGGATAAAGCAACACTTAAGAGACCTTGGACTGTCTTTCAAATAAGTTCCAATCAAGTGTGATAATCAGAGTGCAATCAACATCACCAAGAATCCAGTTCAGCACTTAAAGACGAAACATATTGAGGTGAGGTATCGTTTCTTAAGAGACCATTCTGAGAAAGGTGATATTGAACTCGAATTCATTCCTACCAATCTTCAATTATCTGATATCTTTACTAAGCCACTTAGTGAGGATCAGTTTTGTTTCATTAGGAATGAGCTTAGTATGTTAAATGCATAATCATGTGCTTTCGTATGAAATTTCTTTGCATGATTATGTGATTTGTGCTCATAATTCTTTGATAACAATTAGTTCAGTTGATCCAGTGATACTGAGCTAAGAGTTATTTTTTTTTTTCAGTTTATGAGTAACTCGAAACACAGCTGAGTCGGACTCGGACTTTGAAAAAATGGACACCAAACTTCTGAAATCATCTCTAGACAAGTGGAGAATTTCAGAATTTATTTTCAAAATCTTTATTTTTCTCTCTCTCTCTCTTACGCCACGATAAGACAACTAGCCGTTGAGAGACAACCGCTGGAATTATAACCGTTGAAGAAGAGAATAGTCACACCGGTCCGAGGTGACCGCTGAAAGAGCCGAGTCGAACGAATACTGAAGGAAGATTTTTCTTATAAATAGTGCCTTCTCTCCTTCATTACGTTACTTTACTCTATGCTTACTCTCTCTCTCGAAATTAAAACACCACGAACAAGCTCTCTCGATCACAAGCAACGTTCGGTGATTTCAAGCTTTGTGAGTAAGCTCTGTTGCTCTCAAACTCTTTCTTCTTCTATATTTTTTACTCTTACTCCCTTCGAGCTATTTCCTCCGTCTCTCTCTAAAACCTTTCTACTCTCTCTTTTCTCAACCAAAATGCCGAAAAGAGGTTCTCATCCGGACTTTCTTGGCTCAGCCACCAAGAAACCCGAAAAAAGCCAGGAAGGCCCCTCAAATTCCAAACCTCTTGTTACCCAAGCACCTTGCGCTGGATGATAAATTCTTTCCAACCACAAAATTCTCGTGGTTGCCACACATCCAATCAATGGGGGTCTATAATTTCCTGTGTTTCAGCGAGTTCATCTATCCTGAACTCGTCTCTCGAGTTTTACACTCATCTCTCTAGCTCGAGGGTATTCTCACCTCCAGAGTTCGGAACACTACAGTTCGCATCAACACTTCCCTCCTCCATCGGCTGTTCAAAGTTTCTTGCCTTTTCTTGAACAGCAACCCAATACCTTTCAATGAGGTCGCTGACGACTTCTTTGAGAAGTATGCAAAAGAGTTCCCTGGGTCACACAAGAACTTCTCTGTGACCGAACTAAAGTCGAAGCTCATCTTCCGTGTTTCCTACCGATGAGAACCTTCTTCTCTCAGCATTCAAGCAAGGAGAACCCAACTCCAAGCACCTTAAAGCTTTATTTGATATTCTAGAGGGCTACGAAGTAGACCTCTTTCCCGCCATTATTGAGCAAATGATAGCTGTGCCAGCTCACACTCAGAACAAGAAGAACACCCCTCTTCCTTTCGGTGCTCTTCTCACTCTTATATTTAAACAGTTCAAAGTTCCACTCCCCTCGGATCTAAACGCTGTTTCGAGGCTACCGTTGTTGTCGGCAAAAGGAACTTCTTGGTTACGGATACCAGAAACCCAACCTGGTGTCCGGATCCACAGCCTCGAGCCGAGGCAACCTTCTCCGCCTCGGACTCGGACTCGAAGCCCCTCTCTCTCTCCCTGCTCCACCTGGTGGTGCTTCCACCTCCGGTGCTTCTAAATCTCTTTCTTCCATTTTGTCCACTGCTTTCATGGACAAAATCTCCTCTGTGTCCTTGGAACTCAAGGACATTCTCCCGGTCATTCAAGACTGTCATCCAGTCTATGACCATCAACTAGAAAACCGCCCAATCTCGGATCGGATAGCAGCAGGACGTGCTCCTAGAGATGAAGGCTCTGGTTAAAGAGCAAAGAGAACTTCTCGAGCTCCTTCAGGAGAGAAGATCCAAGGCAGCTCAGGATCAAGAAGACTCGAGACACTTCGAGGAATCCTTGAGCCTTGCCAAGTCCTCCTCGGATAGAGGAGAGGATGAAAAAGAAGATCAAGAAGAAGCGGAAGAGCCTACGGCTAATGCAGCTCCTTTTGAGCACGGAGAGGCAGACCCGGAAGGACAAGGAGCAGCTGAGGGTCCGGGTGCTCCCGTAGCTCAACCAGAAGTGATTAGCTCGGACAACAGTCCGAGTGGGTTAGAAGACCCTGCTGACTATGGATAGTCACCGGTAGGTCAGCCTGAGCACACCCCTCCAGCTGTCGAGTTCTAAGAGGATGAGCCTCTAGATGACCTAGTTCTGGGTCAAACGCTCGGAACCGAGCCAATGCCGGATATCCCTGTACTTCCTCCGCCGCGCTCAAGCACATCGTCAAGATCTTATCGGCGTCGGCGCACCACTTGTCATTCTTCCTCAACTCGGACAACTCCATCCCCTCCTTAGTTCCCTTTTTTATTTTCAATATTTCATGTTTTTCTCTTTTGTCCGGACATCAAACATGAACTTTCTCGTTGTATTCTTCCCATTTTTTTTGTTTTTGCTGAAAGGCAAGGGGGAAAATAGATAGAAAAATTTGTTGTCTCGTTTAGGGGAGTCTCTCTCTCACCCTCTCGTAACAATTTCTTTGACTTTAATGAAGTAATGCATTTCATTAATAGTTGTCTGTATCTATCCGGATCTATTTCTTTTCTTGCTTTGATTATTATGAAATCTCAAGTTATTTTCTCGAGCAAGTTTGCAAAGTCGATCTATATCACTAACAAAGTTTTTGTCTAAGTATGGAATGTCTTTCATCAAAAAGGGGAGATTGAAGACTCGGACTTTATACTTACATCATTATGAGTTCCATCAAGGAATCAGGTATAAGACTTCATCTCTTTTAGGGTTTTGATTTCAAGTCATTCTATGTGTCTTAGAAATTGTTCCGAGTGATATAGCATTTTCTCTGAGTGTTATAGAAACTCTTGTATATGTTTATGCTTGTTTTTGACTGACTTAGAAAGCATACTATTGCATGCCACTTCACACTCAGTTATGAGTCACTTAACACCACACTCAGATATATCGCATGTTCAAGCACTCTCTTTCTCGCACATAAACTCAGGTCCGATTTCATGTTCCAGGAATGACCTTGTTAACTCACTATTCTAAGTCAGCATATCTTGTTTGAACTTTGTTTAGTCTATATCAAGTTTGTCTACTCTGTTATTCTCCTTTGACTTGATTATATTCTAGACTGATTAAGATGGAATTTGAGTATTATGGATATTAGACTTAGAAAATTCCATTCCTTTTCCGACTCAGATAATTAGTCACTTGATTATCTTAATTATATTATTATCTATGTCTAATCTAGGACCAAAGTATTTTATACTTTGAGAACCAAATTGATTTTACTTTTGTAGGTCATTCAAACGAGGCTATCCTATTTTTGAATTGCAAAAGTAACCGGCTTCAAAACGTCAAATCACTAGCGGACAAGGCTTTTTCCACCTCCGGCCTAGCCCTAGACACCGTGTCGGGGTTGTCTATTTCCAAAACTGGAAATCTGCAACACTAAGCTCAACGGTGGTTTCCACCTTACTTTTCAAGACACCACCAGTGGATCCGGGACTTCCAAAGGAGTCAAAAGCCGTTGCCCAATGTTCATATCTCAACGGATATTTTCTGAGTGACTCGAAAATCCATTACAACGGTCACAAAGAACTTTCAGTCGGAAGATGGACACAACGGCTAAGCTGCTTGGTCATCTATAAATAGAAGCCAACTTTCAAGATATGAAGATTGTTGAACCAATTTGTTAATACACATACTTGAGCAAAAGTCATTGTATTCACTCTCAATCTTCTACTTACAACTCCAACTCGTACTTAATACTTTTATGAGTTGTAAGGTCTTGTACTTAGTTACAAACACTTTCTTTCTTACTTTCTGGGTAAGGTCCCTTGACTGAGCTGTAAGGATTAACTCAACTCGGTTGTCCCTAACTGTAAAGGTTATCTCGGTTAGGAAGTACTAGATTAGATAAGGGAATATCTTAGTCTAGGAAAACTTGTAAGGAGTTGTCTAAGGGAGCAACTCGGGTTGAGTCATTCTACTGTATTTTGTGGATTCAAAATAGTGGATTTGACTTTGTGCTTGGATTAGCACGGTCCGTGGTTTTCTGCCCCAGGAGGGTTTCCACGTACTTTCTGAGTTATCACTTTTCTGAGTGCATTCTAGACTCGGATTGTTTTTAAAGTTCTGTTTAAACTGTTTCTTCATTCTTCGCTGTCCTCTCGAGTTAGTATTTTCTGAGCTCATCCTTCACTCACAGTCTTATCTATTTCAATTTTCAAGCAAATTTCATCATCACCCTATTCACCCCCTCTAGGGTCTTAGTCTCTCCAAGAGCAAACCTTCAACAATCTATGTGAATCTGATGGACATATCTATAATGCCCCGACCTTAATCCAATACATCAACAAAGATTAATAAATATTAATGAGCGCATGCACTTCAATTCACACTTTTATTCCTCATTATCATGTGTATTATATACTTATGTAAGTAACTATATTATGTATTGTAGGACTCGGATGATGATAGCGACGGTTGGCAAAGAAATAAATAAATAAATGAATGATCAAATAAATTATATCTTGTGATAATTCAAGGAATAATAATAATAATAATAATAATAATAATAATAATAATAATAATAATAATAATAATAATAATGATAATAATGATAATAATAATAATAATAATAATAATAATAATAATAATAATAATAAGACATTGTCGAGTCATAATAATAATAATTCATACGTCTAAAGTTTGTAATAATTATTCAAGTCGGGAAATCCTAAAACCGACATTCTTTTAACTTGGGCTTGGCTATTAGGTTATTTAGGCTTGTAGGGAGTGGAAGGCCCAATAACCAAGCAAATAAAAATAAAAATAAAATAAAAAGGGGCTGGATTCAGATTTGTGGAGAGAGAAATTTCAGATTTAAATTGCCTATTTAAGCCCCCAAAATCTCAAAAACTCTACCTTCATCATTTGCTTCCTTTCCCAAAGAAATTCACCTCCCTCACTCAACCTCCTCTCTACTGCCCAGCCAAGCTACCTGCCACCACCAACACCATCTCCGCTGGTCGCCGTCACCGGAGCCGCCGGTCGCCGGCCACCGCGGGTCTTGCTGTTGCTACTGCTGCCGCCTGACCATCCACCGTCGTCACTCGGTCGTCACCTGCTGCCGCCGCCAGTCTTCGCCACCAACCACTACAGCCACCGGAGCTCCGTTCAGCCACCCCTTCCTCCATAAAAACCTTGTTTTTCTTGTGGGTTTTGGGTAAAAACCTCAACCTTCAACTAATGAATTCTTTTAATTTTTAAGAATAATTAGTTAGATGTTGCATGAAAGGGATTATTGTGTAAAATCAGATTTTATGAGATTGTGTTGGTGAAAGAAGCAAAAAGGCCTTGAATTAGGTGGTTGGATGTTCATGGAAGAAGGAAAAATTGGACTTGTAAGAATTATTTAAATTTCTTGATTATGTTGTATTAGGTTATTGGTTAGATGATTGTGGATTATAAATTTTGGGAAGAAAACTTGATTTTTGTGATGATTCAAAGCTTATTGGAAAATTTTGGAGGAAGAGATTAACTAAAATGGGCATGCATGTAAAAGTTAAAATGGGACTTTGGAGGAATATGATATTAAGTGAGGATTTAAGAAAAAAATAGGCATGCATGTTGTGTTATGAGCATGTGGATGAAAAATGCGAATTGAAGAGAATAGGTAAGTTGGATGATTTTAAGAAGTTAAAGCAAATAAGTAATTTTAGAAAGATTAAAGAAAATAAGTCATTTTGAGGGTTTAAAGAAAATAAGTGAATTGGACGATTGAAATAAATTAAAGGAAATCAATGATATTGACGATTTAAGAAAATAAGTGACTTTAGCAATCCAAAAGAAAATAAAGGATTTTAGTGACTTAAAGGAAATAAGTGAATAAGTAGTTGTGGTAGTAAAGAAATGAAGCAAAATTGATGATGTAAAGAGTTAAAGAAAATTAGCAAATTTGATGATTTAGAGAGTTAGAGGAAATTAGCAAATTTGACTGTTTAAAGAGTTAAAGGAAATTAGCGAATTTGATGATTTGAAGAAATTAAAGGAAATAGGTTAACTTAGGTGATTTATAAGAATTGGGTTAGGTATTCAAGTGAAAAATTAATGAACGTTGAAGGATTAAACAATTAGATGAGCAAGAGACTTAATTTGAGAAGTGACCGATTAACATGTTAGGTGTTTTATGAAGAAACGGTCAAGTGAACCTTATGATCATGTTGCGTGACAAGAGAGGTTGGTATAAGCTACGAGTGTTACTTTAAAAACTTCAACCTATAAAGTTAACATATCGCTTTAACAATCAACGAAATGATTTTGTTTTTTTTTTAGATTCATCTAGTCATGGGAAGTTATAAAAACGAAATAATATAATAATTAATAACAGTAGTAATAATAATAGCAACGATAATAATAAGATAGTAAATTTAGTTACTAAAAGTATTGAATCTATTAATGAAACACTTTATTTTGTTAAGGCATTAACGTCGTTCATCCGAGGCAGCAACTCCAAAGGGATCGAAAGAATATTTCCATGATTTAAGGTACGCTTATTGCTTATACCTTACAAAAACCCTTATGTTTATACATAACAATATTAAATGGTTTGTTTAATGAAATGAGCCATTTCAAATATTATTTGTCACCTAATTAAGTGGCCTGCCCATATCAATCATACTACCGTGATCGGACTTGTGATCACACCCATATATATTTGGCCATTATCAACCAAACTTTGCCGATCGGTCCGGGTATGCGCATATTTAGGGAAACCGACCATCATAAGGTTCCACTCAGATAATAAATGAATAAATGTTTTCCTATATTCTTCTTATCTGATTTATAAATGAATTGAAATGTATGCGCTCAAATCATATATCTTCACTTAATTACTTACGAGTACATGGATAAGCGTGCTTGAGCCTTGGCTTATTATTTCAAAATGTTTTATCTGTTTTGTTTTAGGTAAAGCTACTCCAAAAGGGAGCAAGAAGTAGGTTGTCTACTAGTCGAAGTGTCTTAGGAGCTCACGAGTGGTGGTGACCTGTCGTGTCTTGAGTTATTTTGGTTGTGTCTTTAAGTCATTACTCCGACGGCTTGTATTAAATTCTCTCTACTTATGTTGTTCTTCGTCGAACGTTTTACTTTCAAACTCAGACCTTACCAAGTATTGCATGTAATCTAATTGAATGTTGCCTTGTTCCTTGTTTGGAGCGGCGGTAATGCCTTTAACCTTTCTTTCTACTACGCTACTTACTAGTTAATCGGTCCTTATGGTTAACTCTGGTGATTATGGGGTTTGTGGGTGTTACAATCTCGGTGATGCTCTCAGCCTCCTCCATTTTGAATAGCTCGTACTTGTAGAGGTACTAACTGATCTTAGTTTGTCTCACTTGGCTTGTTCAGTCATATGTAGTCAAGAAGGTGTCATGCACCTCTTTAGCTATGTCACAAATCGAGACTCTGTTGTACTCCGAAGCACTTATGCCACACATAAGGATGTTCATAGCTCTTAAATTTTTCTTATGCCTATCCTTCTCTTCCGTGCTGCATTCTGACTTCGGTTTTGCCACTATTTGATTGCCAACTTGCTTGGTAGGAACGTAGTTTCCATTAGAGATGACTTTCCAAACTTCTTCATCATTGTCTTGGATAAAGTAGTCCATAAGCTTCTTCCAATGGGCGAAGTTGGACCCTTTAAACTTGGGTGGCCTTAAGAGAGATCTTCCTTCTTTGAGTTCTCCAATAGGATGAGCCATGATCTTTAAACCTTTGGATTGTGAGATCCTTTTGTGAAAGGCTATGCTCTGATACCAATTGAAGGTTTACTCTTTAAAAGTCCGACTCACCCTAGGGGAAGGGAGGTAAATAGGGTGAGAAGAAAATTTTCTGAAACTATAAATTTTCAACACAATTCAGAACTCGAAAGGGGATTCCGAGTCTAGAATGAACTCGAAACAGATCTGAGTCTAAGTTGACTTAGACAAAGGTGAAGTTCTAAAGTTAAGAGAACCGAGCACTCGGAATGTTAAGAGAATATTGAGTCCGAGCTCGGTTAAAGCCAAAACTAAGTCCGAGTGACTCAAACATAGAAAAGAGAAAAATACGACAAATAAGAATTACGTGGAAACCCTCTTGGGGTAGAAAACCACAGACAATGTCAATCCATACACCAAGTCAAATCCACTCGATTGAATGCTCAATTACAATGAATATCACTACCTAGATTTGTTCTCAAACAAATCTATTACAATTTTTCCATTCTTATAATTTACCTTATCCGATTGACCTAGTACTTCTAAGTTGAAATTACCTTATTAACTTGGGACCACCTAAATGAGGTTACCTTATCACTTAGAGACAACCGAGTTGAAGTTCCCTTATCAACTCAGTTAGACAGAAACATGTAGAAAGAGATTACAAGTATTGTAAGATTTCTGGTCGTGGAAATACAATTCAAAAAATAACATTACAATGTAGGAGTTGTATGCTAGAGAAGTATGATCAGATTGGTCTCTCTTTTTCTTACTGTTCGCTAGTTGAAATATTGGGCTAAGGCTTATATAAATTGTTTGCCTTGAAGAGATAGTCGTTGAGTCTTGAACATCTTTCTATTGAAGCTATCCGAGTCGGCTAGTCATTGTAACGGATAGTCTAAGTCCCTCAGATTTCTGGACCTTCTTAAAATAGCCGTTATGCCTCGGTCCTAGCTTCCAACAATTCTTTTTCCAACTTTTGTAAATTGGAAATGCAGAAAGAAAAAACCATTAGACTCAGAATAAAATATTACCCAAAACGAGTAATGAAAAGGTTGTTAGTCGGTTCCGAGCTTTTCCAAAAATTTCAACTTTTTGTCTGCAGGTGCTTTAACGATTAGAAGCCTTTTGTTTCGCTTTTCTTCAGATAACCGACATTAGAAAAGCCTGCAAAAACATTAAGCACAATGGTTCTCAAAGTATAAAAATACTATGGTCCATAATTAGATATTAAAGCATTTAATGAGTAAGGCCCTGTTCTATTTGGCTTTAGCTTACAGCCTTACAGTTCCTTACAACTTTCCTTACAATTTATTACAACTCCTTACATCTTCTTACAGCTCCTTACAAGTTTTACAACTTTTTACACCTCCATACAGCTACATATTATTTTTTATATCAAAATTTATTGTGAATTTATTTTTCTACCGTTAATGAAATTTTTTTGTTGGTGCATATTTATGTATGTAAAGGTGTCTACCAAGAATGGTCTGTGGGATATGTACCTGGCGGATATAGCTATACCACACTCTATTTTCCTCATTCCTATACTCATACTCCCATCGAGTATTTTGAGTATATCGGATTTATTTGTATAGATGTGTAGGGATTTTGATAATTAATACCCATTCGATACATTAATTTAATTTATGTCTTAAGAAATTTACAAACAAATTCCAACGAATAATTAATTTTAAAAGTACCATCTCCATTTAAGCTAGGTGTCATGAATAATATTACAAATATTTTGTTAAAATTTAAGTTTATAGATGAATAGTCAAGTTGAATGTGATGAAATCATTTGGGATATTTAATCCCTATTCCATTTAGCATAAGTTGTTAGGAGTTGTAAGGAGGTGTAAAAAGATATAACGAGCTGTAAGAAGTTGAAAGGAGTTAGAAGGAATATAAAATGTTGTATATAATTCGATAAAAATGATTAATGTATTCATATGTGTATTTTAATAGTTATGTGCAATATATTTATGTTTTTATTTATGAATTCTACGTAATAGAATAATAAAATTTATACATTTGTGATGCCAAATGCATATATGTCATGTTTAATGATTTTCTTTTTCAAGAAAAAGAGAAATTATATTTGATATTTATGAAAAGAGTTTTTATAGATTCATAAATAATTTTCATGTAATAGGTAGTTGAAAATGACCTTACTTTTACGCATTTGAAATAAATGTTATTGACTACTAATTTTTGTAGTTGAGAACATTTAATAGTTGAGAACATTTATTGCAAACTTGTAAAATTAAAGTCATTTTCAACTATCTATTATATGAAAACTTTTTATACATCTTTTATAAGTACCAAACACAGTTTTGTTTTTTCTTAGAATACAAAAAGAAGAAAACAAATCATCAAACTGATACATATGCATTCAACATTATAAATATGTAAATTTTATAATTTACATTAAATTTATAAATAAAAATACAAATATGTTGTACATAAACATGAAAATATATGACACATTTTTATCAAATCATGTAAAACATTTTATATTCCTTACAACTCCTTACAACTCGTTACAACCTCTTATGCCTTCTTACAGTTGCTATCTGCTCCTTAAAACTTCTTATAGTTCCTCACAACTAAATGGAACAAGACCTAATTATCCTTAATCTAATAATCTGGAATATTTCAAGTCTAATATTCAATATGTTTTAATTCCGGATATGCTAAAACTCATAAATAAATCATTCAATCTTAATGGGCACATGATTGACTTAGACATTTTATAATTATGCATGATTAAATAGATGATAGCGTAAGTTTTTGGGTTAAAGCGTGATCAAGATAATTCAATCCCAGATCAATTCATAATGTTTGCCATGAAAGAATTAACATGAAACGTGTAAAAGAACTAAGGCAAACACGACGTCTAAGTTAGACTTAGGAGGTCAGCTTCCTAGAATTGAGTAGGTCGGTCCGATTGAGTTTGTCATGACTAACTCAGATTATACTTTCCGAGTTTCAAACTTAGTATACTTAAGTCTAAGTTCAGTAATGAATAAGTCATATTGAAATGATGAATTATAAAGCATATGAATCAGTTAAATGAATTTCTTTTCGATGCTTCTTGTTTTATCCTAACTTTAGATGAATGCATGAAATCAATATGCATTCAAGGGGTCGATCGATCATACGTGAGTCTTCATAACCCTTTTGATTGACATTGAAACCACATTGGCCCTCTTTCAAATACAATTCCGAGAGATCGAATAAGAGGATTTATATTTGTTTATTTGTAACAAATACAGAGATTATACCCAGAATTTTCTAAATTAATACAAGTCAAATAATTCCATATTTCTTGTCATATTTATTTTACACTCAAAATTTAATAGTTACAAATTTTGGCATGCCTAGTGGGACAATATTTTCCTTTCGTCTCCTTCTCTAGAGACCAAATCTTTCAAAAGCCTCTCTTTGAAAAAGACATGGCCAGGATCAACTTTGCCTTCGGAATTGAAGTAGTGACCAAAAGTATGGTGAAAGTTGCTGCAGTAACTTCCCTGTAAGAACTATGATGTCCGCACACTCGTTGTCGCATGACACTCCAAATTGTGGTTATGATATCACCGGCAAAGTCGACCAACCCTTTGTTGTTGAACTCTTTTTGCAAAAGCCTGTTTTAGACCTGAAAATCAAGTAAAAAGTTTCACGTGAGGTTCAAAGCCTGACTCACTACAAAAAAAGAGGCAAAATAGCGACGGGAATTCCGATAGGTTTTCGGACGGAATTTCACAAATTTCGACGAAAAACCTGTCAGAATTCCCCTCGACGAACGGAATTCGACGGGAATTCCGTCGAAGGTCCAAAAAAAAACAAATCCGATAGGATTCCCATCGGAGTGTCCGAAAGGAAATTTCCGTCGGATAAAATCCGTCGATATTTTCATTTTTTTGTAGTGCCTATTCCTTCATCTCTCTTGTTTGACACATATGGTTACTATAGTAATAGGGATTCTTTGGCATCACCACGGAGAAAGAATTTCTCCTTACAAGCTGAAAATGAATTTTCCAAGTACTATTGTCATGCTAGTCATGATGACATGAGCTGTCAAATGGAGGGAAAAGATGACCAACATGAAGGCAATGCTCGAGAGGCTTGCCAAAGAAAGTGAAGAAAAGATACAAGCATCAAGCACCAAGAAGAGAAGATCTCATAGTTGATGAAAAACACTCAGAATCAATTGAATCCTCTCATAAAGGCTCAAGTGATGAGGAGAAGTTAGATGGATTCAACCCTAGCGAAGCTTCGAAAATGAAGTTGTCTCGAAGAAAGGTGATAAGTTGCATAATGAATCATCTTCAAGCTCAATGATCGCTAAGAAAATCCAAGAGAATATTGTAAGTGTGGTCAAGGCCCAATTAGGAGACGATATGCCAAGAACCCACATCTACATGTATTTTAAGAAATTTGTATCGGTTCGTTTGTAGAGACTAACATATAAGTATCGTTAGCCAAAAGCGGAGGAGAAGAAGGGCTCGTATTTTAGGAATAATGGAAATAAATGTCCTACATTAAAAGAGCTCCAAGAGAAGAAGTACCTATTTCCTGATTCTGACTTGTTAGGAAGGTTGGATAACCTACTAGAGACATACGTTATCGAGTTACCGTAACCAAAGCACTCGAGGAAGTAGGAAAGACTACTAACTTGAAGTATTGTTGGTATCATAGGGTCATCACTCACACCTTGGAGAAGTACATTACTCTGAAAGATCGCATTATGCAATTGGCAAATGATGGAAAGATCATCTTGGATTATGATGATACTACTCGAGACAAATTACACGAATGTCTTTTGTGAGCATTGCCCATCTTTTCAACAACAAATAATTACCCAACAACCAGGAGAGGATTTAACTTAGCTCTTGGTATAAGAGAAGATTAAGTTACAATTCATTTTGGGAGCTCGGAACTAGTAGTGCTTCTAGTGGAAGTCTTTGTACCATCACCAGGAGATAATCCTATGCAAGATGTTTTTGATGAAGATGATGAGAGGTGGACTCCTATCACTAGATGGAGGCTGAGACAGAAAAAGCATGTTCCATCACCCCCACTTCATCATAAAAAGAGGCACAATATAAAGAAATCTTGCCACTCCAAAGGAAAAAAGAGGTCCAATATATTTAAGAAGCATGAAGTTCAATTTGTTGGCCTACTGAAACAAGAGTTGCTCATCTCTATCACATTAGAGGAGTTCTTTCCAAAGGACTTTCTTCACAAAGTTGTAGTTAACATGACTTCATGCTATGAGATTGAGGATGAAGACGAAGAGAAAAGATGAAAGAGTAGAGACTGAAAAAGTGTCTTCTCTAAAGAGGGATGGCAAGGTTCTAACGATGTTGGAGGCTTTACTACCATGCATGAATTGGAAGAAAATCTTCTATCTTACTAGAGGAGATGCGCGAATAAGTTATTACCTTGTGACATGGGAAATTATGTTATGACAAGATTAAGGATGATGGAGAACTTGACAACAATCCTTCTCAATGTGCTACTTTGCAATGCAGTAGTAACATTCACGAGATGATGATTCGTTGTTAGGGTCTAAATCTCACAATTGCTCTTTATTTGTCGCTGGTTATATAAGAGGTCAAAGGGTCAAATACATTTTAGTGGATGATGGTTCAACAATCAACATCATGCCAAATTCTACCATGAATAACTTAGGTATTATTGTCGAATAGCTCTTCAAAAGTCGAATGATGAAATAAGGCTTTTACCTCAAAAGCCAATGTGCAATTAGCATGATTCGCATTGAGCTGACAATGGGTGACTTATCAACCTCATCAATCTTCCACGTGATAGACTCTAGGACTTCATACAAACTACTTCTTGGACGACCATGGTTGCATGAACATGGAGTGGTGGTTTCAACCTTACATCAACGTCTAATGTACTACCACAATGGTGAGAAGAAAATAAATGACAATGTAAAACACTTTACTAAGGTTGAGTCACATTTTCCTAATTCTAAATTTTTCGAAGAGGGTGCTTGTGCCAAAAGAGACCATGCTAGCAACCATATCGTCCCTTGGTCAAGGGGGTGCGAAGAATGTGGAATGTACTCTTACATCATCAAACAATGGTGTTTGCACTAGAAAACAACAACAATTTCATAAGGAAGAAGGAGGGCAAACAAGTAGGGCTCTCCTGTCAAGCAAGTTCTTGTCTCAACAAGCCTTGCTATGCCAATCATTAGGAATATTCCTAAGTCTCTTTGAAAATATGGTGAATCACTATTGAGCGAGTGTATGACGCATAAAAGGACAACTACAGTTGTTGTTAAGAACACGGATGGCAATTGGCATGTCCTTGAAGAAAACGGTGAACTCCTAGTTCATATGCCAAACCAAACTAGAGTGATTAAAGCCTCTCTCTACTTTCTTTGCTTCTTCTAAGAGTTCGCTTCAAAAAGAGACTCACTTGCCAAAGGTGCACACTCATGATGGATTTGATCGAAATACATATAAGCTAATGAAGAGGTTAGGTTTGACTTCAACAAACTAACCCTGTTACGACATGTTGTTGAAGTTAAACCTTATGGCATCAATGAACGCAGAAGAAGATGTAGGAGCAAAAGGGTGCCATAACGATTCTTAAGGTTGGACTTGGTTATGTACCACCATAACCTATTCAAATCTCAGGACCACACAAGGATAAACGAGTTGTTGTCTTAGTACATTGCAACAGAAAAGACTGTTTAGAAAGATAATGAAAACGCCAAGCTTAAACCAAAGTCTTGCATGTTTGATCTGGTCGCGACCATCTACAAGCACGAAGCAGCTTCGGTATTCAATAGAATGGGAAAAAAGCAAGTCTTGTATCTTTTGAAGGTTAAAAGAAAGTGCACAGCCAAAGTTCTTGGTCTTTGTTAGGATTGGAAGAAATAAAGAATCGTCTAGCTTCGTGCCACCATGAGAGAAGGACTCCGTGTTTGGTTTCTTTGGTGAAATAAATAAAGTCCAAAGTTCCATCATTTCTCACATGAAGTGCTTCTCTACTATAGAAGTAAAGATAGATGGCTCCTTAAGGGTGAACAGGTGCACGATACTATTCACTCGGCGGCCAAACCAATCCAAGTTCAAATAGAGAAGTAAATCAAGATGAACAAGTTTCCTAAAACCATGTCAAGGTTCGAGAAGTTGTTGACTCAAATTCTGAAATAAAACTTGTTGAGATTCTAGAGACCGATTATCATGACGGACAAGACAGGAAGGAAATTCACTTCAAAGTGGGATGATCCTTACACTACCCATGAGGTCTACTTAAATGGCACTTATGAGATAGAAGACACACAAGGAGTTCATGTGGGACTCGATAAACAACAAATTCATGAAGCGGCTACCCCTCTTAAAAAAAATGTTTATAAGCCCCTAAGTAAGAGCCTAAACTGCTCATTGATAAAAATTTCATCTTTGTACTTGTAGGCACCTGAAAAGTGCCATCGTCATCTCTTTTATTTATTTTTGTTGGCCTGGTGATGAAAAACCAGTCTCGTTTGCATGCTCGGGTCAAGATCGGACTAAATCAGATTGGCGGAAGCTAGTAGCCTAGAAAAAGCCAAGCCACACCTGTTAGGAACCATGGCCCGACCTGTCCTCCACGTAGGGAAGAGGGCATCAAAAATCGAGTTTCCCCACAAATTTCGGGTCTCTTTGAAGATTATTTTTGAAGATGATTTTGAAAGTTCATTAAAAATGGGGATGCACCTGTTATTTAGATATTTGATTGTTGTAATTTTATTTAAAATAGTTTAAGTAAAGGTAATTGACTATTTTATCAATCTTATTGTACAAATTAATTTATAGGCCTTAGGATGTCGTTTCATAATTTTAGGAAAGTAAAAAAATTTTAATTAAGTTACGGTGCAAGACTTTTGGCCAAAATAGTATGAAAACACCGGTTTGGACCGAGAGCCTTGCCCGATGACTGGCCAGCACCGGCCATGGGCCATGACTCGAAGGGTCAATCTCGGTCCATGACTCAAGTTGTCAGAAATTAAATCTATTTTTTTGCCAATTTAAATTAGAAATGTCGAGGTGCACTATTAGGAGAAATAAAAATAGAGAAAAGAGAGTCGTGAGTCGGTTTTGAAAATAAAAACTAACAAAAATAAAAACAATATCTTGCAAACATAATATGGGAAAACTAAGCTTGAAAGAGATTTATAATTGACTCCATCGGTTTAGAACCGAGAATCCAGAATTCGGGGGTGAAGGTACGAAATATAGGGATAAGCCCTTCCATTCCGTCTGTTAATAGACGACCTCTACTAATTTCAATTGTGAGTTAAAGTAATATGTTTCAAACAAGCAAACAACATATGAATACGAAAAATTAAATCAACCAAACATGTCAAGAAACCGATAAAGCAATTAAGTAAGCAATAAAGAAAGTAATAAAGGAAAGCAAAAAGCAAAACGATAAAAATAAATTACGAGTGGGCGGGAGGGGGAATTAAAAACGATTACATCTTTGTCCACAATACGAAAAGTAGTAAAAAGCATAAATTTGAATAAACCGTTAGAGATTGCAAATAATTTGAGCACCCTCAGGTTGTCCCACTTGCTAATCTTGATCACAAACCAGATTTGGAAGCGTGACGGTGGATGAACAAGACTAAAAGAGGATTTTTGTGAATTTTGTGGTGGTAGAACTACGTATGAAAAGGTTAAAGTTAGGAAACAGATTGAAGTAGCGGGATTGTTCTAGAGAGTAATGAGGGTTAGCTGAAAAATAACCCTAGAGATCAGAATAATGATGAAGCATTTAGTTTCACTTAGTTTAATTTTAGCAGCGTGCAAGTAGGATATGGGCCTCTCACCAAAATGAGAACCTAATCTCTCTATTTATAAAGAAATTATTAGGTCACAAAATGAACTAAGGATTGAGCAAATAGCCATTCAAAGTTGCAAAATTAGACCCACCAGAATTTTAAAAAACCCGGATAAAATTAGCTTGAACTGGAAATCCCTTGGGAAGGGCTGAGGATCTCGGCGCCGGCCTCGAAACATCATCGTCCGGGAAACAGACCTTCTATGCTTTTGCTGAACACTCGGAACAAAATGCAGCACTTTGGTGTAAAAACCCCTGAAGCGCGGTGCCGGCCTTATATTGTGTCTTTTGGTGAAGTTGACTTTAGTGTCTCAGCTAGATGCTTGGAGAATTATGCAGCGCTTTGGAAGAAAAGGCCTTGAAGCACGGTGCCGTTTTACATGATGTCGTACGGACATGTTGAGCTCCGTGTTACACTCGAGATGCGGAAGACAAAATGCTACATTTAGCGAGCATGCAACATGACCTTATGCGCGACGCCGACCTAATCTTCACTTTGAGTGCTGACCCGGACTGGGACCGGCCAAAAGAAAATGGGTTTTGGGCCAGCCAAAAGCAAAGAAAGACGATTGTTAGTGCTAAAATGTTTTTGTGGTTTCATCGGCTTCAGTCACGGCTATCAGATTCCGACCGTGATCCGAATTCGCAAATAGGACTAGGATTTTCATCACCGAGTTGTCAAAATAAAATAATTAAATAAAGGAGATAAGAGTGATACGTTTTTGGTGTCTACAGTTAGCCTCTACTATGACCAAGTCTGAAATATAAAGGGTTAAAGTAGACACTAAAGGATACTTATCTCGCTTTTAGGCATTTCTTCGAATGTTATTTGATTTGTAGTGTTCGGAATTGGTGTATTCTAAAGTCCGGTAAAGTGGTCCTGAGCTTAGCTTGATCACATTCCTGAAGCTCGGTAATTTCTACTGAATATTGATCATCTTAATAGTTACATTGTACTAGCTTACTCGTTCTTGGATAATCATATTCACGAAAGTTCGGTATTTTTACCCAAATAATTCAATTGAAAATAGATCGAAGAATGAATCGATAAATTTAAAGTTATGGGATTTCCTTTTGTTAGAAGGGCACAATTTGGAGTAACGGTGCGATTAACAAATTTATCGAGACCTTTAAGGCGCAGAACTACCCCTTAGAGAAGATCATGACTATTGTCGGGTTTGGCTTTCTTTTCCTTTGAGTCATTTATGTGACCGAAAAGAACGTGACCCTACCCAAGACATTACCGAGCGGTTCTGGGACACCACTAATACGTTTCATTTTCCACTCGAGGAAATGACCATTACTCTTGATTTTTCCATTCTTACGAGGCTTAGGTTTTTAGGAGAACCCCTAGTTTATGACAGGGACTTATACAAAAATCTTGACTATTTGCGTCATCTCTTTAGTCTCATAGCTAACTGGTTTCCTCGAGCTAACTACTTTAAATACTCCATTCTTTTCGAGGCTTTTAAAAATGTTGAGTTGTGGGCTCAGCACAATCAACAACAAGAAGTTTAGATAGTGCTTGCCCTCATGCTAAGCACGTCCATTTTTCGGACCAAGGTTTCAAAGTACATATCCACTATTTGGTGAACTTGGTGGACTTAGATAAAATTAATGACCTCAATTGGGGCATCCTTGCCTACACTTATCTCATAAGAGGCTTATGCTCCGGGGCTAGGCACACAACGACCGAAAAGGACTTGCGAAATACATGCCCTTATGTGGTTTATGGAAGGTTATTGAGGTATGCTCGTTCCATCTTAGTCTCCAAAATACTTTATCTTGCATGGATAAGAATCTTACATGTGTTGTAAACTTGCAGCTGTTGTTGTATAAGTACTTTCCCCAATTTTCACCCGGTTTCGGAAATCATCCTTCTTTCCCGGCTTCAGTGGCATGGGCTAAAGTCCATCTCTGGCAATGGAAAGTGCATGAGATTACCTCTTTGAGGTTCGTCCTCAACAATGTGGCCACGGTATGTCACTTTTATGCTTTAAATTGTGACCTATAATGGCATAAAAGTTTTCTACTTAACAAATTCATGACAATCTACTACCATGGTTGACCAATAATACCCTAATCTCTGAATTTTCCGAACTAACACCCTTCTATTCATATGGGATCCATATTACCCACCATGAATGTCCATCATTATGCGCTCTACTTCCTGGTGATTGACACAAAGTAAGCTAATTTCCATTTTGGTTTTCTTATACCGTTGTCCCCGATTTATGAAAAGCTGCGATACTAGCAAACAGATGGCTCGTTGGGCTCTAGCTATAGAGTATGTGGGTATTCTTGGCTTTCTAAGTATCATGGTAGATGTCATAGTACCAACTAGTTTGGTCAGTACTAGACACTTCGAATGCGTATATATGCGTAGGTTCACTCCTCCGTTCTATATGAATAGACATTGAGTGAATGCCACTAGGGAAATTGATCATGGACGCTAACTTGGCTAGGGTATCCGCGAACTGGTTGTCATCCATAGGAAGGTATGTATATGATATATTATTGAAATATTTTTCTAATTCCATCAAATGCGCTTGGTAGGGTGCCAAGGCTTTACTACATACTTTCCACTTATGTGAAATCTGGTTGATGATCATATTGGAGTCGCCAAAGACCCCGACATTCTTAGCTCCTATTTCTATGGTGGCTTGGAGTTCGATAATACGTGCTTTGTATTCCGTAGCGTTTTTAGTGACTTCGAAATCCAATTTAACCGAGATGGGAGTATGTTCTCCTTTTCGAGAAACTAAAGCATCCCTACTCCAAAACCCCTCTGATTGGAAGTACCATCAAAGTACATGGTCCACGTGCCTATCTCTACTTGTAAGATGCTCTCATCTTGAAAGTCTACATGTTCTGGTTGTACTTCGATTAGTGGTGGATCAGCTAGGAATTTTGATACTACTTTCCCCTTAATTTCCTTTTGTGCTGCATACTTGAGTTCAAACTCCAATAACATGACTATCCACCTAGCTATCTTGCTACCGATGGTTGGTTATTCCAAAATATACTTGATGGGTTCTATTGGCGCTACTATATGTACCGTGTAGGCCAACATGTAGTGTCTAAGCTTCTTGGTGCCCCGGACTAAAGCCAATGATGTCTTCTATGAAGGAGTATATCGAGTCTCGTAATCTAAAAATTTCTTGCTTAATAATGCACTGCATGTTCCTCTTTTTCATCCCATTGAGCTAACATGGCTCCCGTTGTTGTCTCTATTGTGGCAAGGTTTAAGAGCAATGGCTTTCTAGGTTGAGGTGAAATCAACACTAGTGGATTTGCTAGATATTCCTTAACCTTCTCGAATGTTATTTGGCACTCTTCATTCCAAATAGGCTTAGCTCCTTTTTGAGCGCCTTGAAGATAGGTTCATAGACCATATCGGCTTTGATATGAAATGACTAATGTACTGCAAACGTCCTAGAAAATTTCGTATTTCCTTCTTTGTCTTTGATGGTGGAATCTCCGGGATGGCTTTGATCTTTGATAGATCAACTTCAATTCGTCTAAGATTGACCATATAGCCTAACAACTTTCCTGAAATTACCCCAAAGGCACACTTTTGTGGGTTAAGGTCCATGTTATATTTCCATAGTTTTTCGAAGAATTTCCTAAGGCTAGGTAGTTCCCTGCCCTATCCTTAGAATTGATGATCATGTTGTCCATGTAAACTCTGGCTTCTTTACGTATCCTGTGATGTAATAATGTCGTGGTTGTTCTTTGATACATGGCTCCAACGTTCTTGAGTCCAAAAGGCATCACGACATAACAAGTACATCTTCTATTGAGTGATGAAGGTACTTTTCTCCATGTCTTCTTCAGCCATCTTCACTTGATTGCACCCAAGCATATCCATTCCTGAACAAAAGTAAGGCATGAACAGTCGTATTGTCAACTAGAATGTCTATATGGGGTAACAAAAAGTTATCCTTGGGGCTTGCCTTATACGAATCCCTAAAGTCGATGCACATCCTAACCCTGTAATCTTTCTTCGGTACTAGCACTATATCGCCCCCAAATCCCGTAATCACCGGCTTTAGTCTTAGCAACTAATTCACTAGTAATTAGCATAGTGGAAAGGAATATTAGAAGCATTACTTCTGTCCTATACAAAGAGCAAGCCAACTCCCTTAGAATAATAATATGAGCTGGACTCCACCACATCACTTGCGAAAATAAAGTTCAAAACATCTCATTTCTTAAATTAATATGTCTACTCTAAGTCCCGTTGACGAAAATAAATATGTCTACTCCTTGTTTCCATCAACATTACCATTACCTAAAACAAAACATATAAAACATTTCGAAATAATGAGTTGAAGCTCGAGTACATTTATCCTTGCACTCGAAAATGAATATTATGTAAAAGTTATTTGTGAGCGTATGTATTTCAATTCATTTATAAATTAGATAGGAAGAATATAGTAAATAGTTATTCATTTATTATCCGAGTGGCTCCTTACGATCATCAATTTCCCTAAGTATGTGCACACCCACTCCGATCGAGAAGTTTGGTTGATAATGGCCAAATATATATGATATGATCATGATATGGGGTGGGCCACATAATTAGGTGGCGAACATTATTTGAAATGGTTCCTTTTTCATTATGCAAACCATTTTCATATATATAAACATGTGGATTTTTGTAATGCACAAGCATAAACGTACCTTAGCTTTGATATGCCTTACCGATATATAATGATGTGCATTGGCCCGATAATTGTTGGAGGATCCTCTTTTTCTCGTTAAATAAATAGTTATGTGGTCAATAATTTGATGAGATTATTCCTTACATGTTTTAAATTTGTTTATGCAATGCTCAATGTTCATTCTTAGATTAATTGTTATAATCCGATATTCTTAGGAAATATTTTGCTCTCTATTTATATCATTCCTATTGATGATATTAGCCCCCAAATATATTTATAATAACTAATAGGCTATAAATTCGTAGTTTATGAGTTCCGTAACTCCCTAATTGTAATACCCGGAATTTTAAAGAAAGCAGTTGAAAAGCATAGAATTATTGAGTATTTTTCCCCGCAACTAGGGGGTTGAGTGGCTGATTTTATTTACGGCCGGACATATTACGTTAGAATTCCTTTGGAGGCTGGTGGCGAATAAATTAAATCAAGGAAATCGCCTCCCCTTTTCCAGTTGAGCTAAACCTGTTGGGTGATAAGGAATTTTCGGGGCCAGCGTATTAAAAGAAGTTAGGATGCAGCAGCGTAAGAGGACGGAAGGGAGGAGATATAGACTTACGATATATGGGTCGGCGATTATTTTCACCGAATTATGAAGAGATGATAAAGTTTATTTGGGGTCCAATAAGGATCATGAACCGCTAATTAAGCGGTGAGAGAGAGAGGCAGGTCGGGAAGGGAGGGGGCCTCGGAGGCCTGAGCGAGAGGGAAAAAGGAAAGGGAAACTCGAGAGGGAGGACCAGGAAAGAGAGAGAGGGTGCGGAGACCCGAAGCCGAGGGTGGAGGCCGGCGAGCCGGGCGGCGAACGGAGGGAAGGCGGCCGGTGCACCCAAGGGAAATGGAGGAGCAGAGAAGGAGAGGGCCACCGCCGCAAAAATGCACGAGAGAGAGAGAAGGCGAGCGGTGCGAGGGTCGAGGAGACCGAGGGGTGGCCGCGACCACCGCGGACCGGAAAGCAACGGCCGGCGACCCGAGCAGACGCGAGCGAAGGGAAAAGAAAGCGAGAGACCGAGGTAGAACGAGGGTGAAGGAAGGAACGAAGCGGAGGCCGGCGCGAGAGGGTCCAGGAGGCCGAAACCGAGAGAATAACGGTGGCAAGGGGGAAGGACTGGTGGCGAACGCGCCGGGGCCCGGACCGAGAGTCGGCGGAGGCTGAAACGGCAAGCCGGAACAGGGGAAGCGAAAACCGAGCGACCGAGCAAGGACTCGTGGAGACGGAGACCGGAATCGAAGGCGGGAGTAAAAGAGTTCAAAATCAATCCCTAAAACCCGAGAATTTCAGGTGGGTAGTCTTATACTCTAAACTATTAGTAATTTCGAAACCCAAATGGATTTGTTGTGAATGTTGAATGTATTATGTGAATATTGAATTGTTGTGAATGTTGAATATCCGTAATGCAGAACGGACCTAATCGTTGTTTATGATTGAAATAAAAGCTTATGAGGATTTAAGAAATTGAGAGGGCTGAATCGTGAAATGAAGCGAGTTACTTGGGTTTAATAGTAAAGTTAAATGAGGAACTTCTAAGAGATTTAAGAGTTACTTAAGGTTGAATTAGAACCTGCTGATTTTGAGGAGGTTAGATTACATAGGTCAAAGGAGTAGTATTGAAGTTTCAATTAGCTATTAAGGATGAAGAGTGGGGTTATGGATATGAATTATGAGTTAACTAAGTTGTAGAGATTCTTGAACCTACGGTATTAAGAGCTAATTACGAACATTGGGGAATGGTACGTCGAAGTATAAAGAGGAGTATGAATTCGTATTGAGTAATGCGCAATTGGGACAAGTGAGAAATGGGTGATTGTGAGATTAATTACATTCGAAGTATATTTAAATCCTCGAGGTTGAACCGAGCGTGAAAGTAAGTAGCTAACAAGAATTGAATAAGGAAAAGTAAGTAAGAGATACATAATTGAGGATGGGCAAGGAAGAATCGATTAATAAGGTAAGAGATATTAAATGGGAAATTGAGATTGGGAAATAGCAAGTTGGGGACGGTAAAGTGGAACTAAGCCATAGTCATGTCTAAGACCTTGGAGAGAGAATTGAATTAAAAGGCGAATAGAGATAGAGGAAATTCGGTAAAGTAAGTTTAAGGATATATGGTTGAATGAGGGCAAAAGGGGTCGGTTTACAAAGTGAAGTCATGAAATGAGGAAATGAGGTAAAGACAGTGGATTGGGAAAAGTGAGAATGTCGAGTTAAATAATATCTACTTGCGGTTATTGTGGCTCGGAAAATGGATTCAATCGTACTAAACTGATGAATTGAGAAAAACTTAGTTGGAAAAGAGTTGAGGATGATTGCTTGCAATGAATGGTGATTATTCGTGCTATGTGATTACTTTACGTGATGCTCAAAAATAGTTTCGAAAGGAGTTTTTTATTTTACGTGAATGATTCTTGAATGCAATTTCTTGTGAATTGCCTTTCGAACGTGAATGTGTTTTAAAGAAGCAAAGCTGATTTGAGAAAGTGAATTTATAAGGGTGACACGTGGTGTCATGCCTTCCTTGATACCAAATCGATTGAGAAAGTTGTGAAGTGAATGTGATGAATGAGAATGTGCAAATAGTTTTGAATCGACAGAGCTACGGATCGTTTAGCATACCGAAGTGTTCGAACCGGGGACGCTTAGCTAGAAACTTTGAGGGAAGGATTCTAATAGGGGTCCTGCAGAGGCAGGATGCCCGCCCTAAGACTTCTTGAAGATAGGTCCCGGGAGCCTTTTTGTCGAGGTCGCGCCCGAGATGAAAGAAGTGCTAGTTCGAATCCTCGAAGGCCCGTAAAAGTTGATTCAACCCCAAAAGAATTGTTCATGAATGTGAATATGTGCTTTTAAGTGATTAAAGAGTCATGATCTTTTTCATTGCAAGAGATTTCAGTGAAAAGTATATAGATTTCTATTACGTTATTATGTTTTTGCAGATTTCATTATTATGAGTATTATGTATAAAGAATTTCCATTTTAAAGGTGTAAGACTCTGGTGAGCCCGTTGATTGTTGCTCTCCCCCACAAATTGCCCCGTCCCCACCCAGTGTTGCAGGTACACTTTCGAAGCATAATCCACACTTAGCACGCTTCGGACTCCTGCCGATTGTTGACGGTTGAAGCGACCCAAGTCGCTGTCATGCATTGCCTTGTTTCTAAATGATTGTACTTGTAAGTTAGTGCATATAGTTGTACCAAATGTATAGTAACCCAGTTAGATTGTTTTAAGTTTTACCGCATGATTGGTTGAACTCCAGCGTGTGGCCGTTGAGTCGTATACTCGAGCGTGTGGCTCGTCGAGTTTTATTATGTTTTTATGCAGGATTTTAAGGCTTTAAGCCTATGGGTTAGTCCATGTTACAAACGGAACTCTGCGAAATTTTCAGAGAATCTCGGATTCTTTTGGGAAAACCACCGGTATTACTTTTAAGTTGAGTTTAGATAGCCAAACAAACACCGAGAAAGAGCCTTGGGAGTTCCTTCAAGGAACTCGGCGATGTAATACTCCCAGGGGGTATTTTGGGGTGTTACACTAATAGTTCATCTCGGTATTTCTATGTATATATTTATTCTTTTCTTTTAATAATATTCTTATACTAACTACACAGAAAGTCCCATATCTCCTTCTTTGTCTTAGCGGTGGAATCTCTTGGATGGCTTTGATCTTGGATGGATCAACTTCAATTCCTCTAAAACTAACTACACAGCCTAGTAGTTTGCCTTAGGTTACCCCAAAGGCACATTTTTTACCTTACGGCACAAGTTATATTTTCTTAATCTTTCGAAGAATTTTCTAAGGCTAGGTAGGTGCCCCGCCCTATCCTTGGACTTGATGATCATATCATCCATGTATACTTCAGCTTCTTTATGTATCATGTCATGTAGCAACATCGTGGTCGTCCTCCGATCTCCGGTATTCTTGTGTAAAAAGGCATCACTTAACAACAAGTACGTCCCCTTTTGAGTGATGAAGGTCGTTTTTCCATGTTTTCTTCAGCCATCTTCACTTGATTGTAACCGGCATATCCATCCATGAACGTAAATAAGCCATGACTTGTTGTGGTATTAACCGGAATGTCGATGTGAGGCAATGGGAAGTCATCCTTAGGGCTAGCCTTATTCAAATCCATGAAATCGGCACACATTTGAACCCTGCCATCTTTCTTTGGAACCGGCACTATATTTGCTAACCAACTAGGGTAGTGGACCACTTTCATGAACCCGACTTCTAGATGCTTCGAACTTCTTCCTTAATCTTCAATTCCCACTCAGGTTTCATTCTCCTAAGTTTCTCGCTTAACTAGCTTAGCATCTTTGTAGAGTAGAATTTTATGTTCCGCTATGCTTGGATTTATCCCCGACATGTGTTTGTAGGACCATGCAAAGACACCTGAATTTGATAAGGAGCGAAGTGAATTGGTTCTACTCTTTTGGATTTAGGGTTTTCCTAATTTTGATTTCTTGGGGTTGATTTGCTGATCCTAAGTGAATTGTTATCGTTTATTCAATTATTAGTGAGTGATTTTCATGACCTTCCATAGCTTTTATTAATTCTTTATGGATTTCTTATTCATCATTAGAGGAAAAACAATTAAGAATAGGAGGAGGGAAAGAGTAAGTAGAAAGAATTATCTTATTGAATGAAGAAATGAGTACATCGGACTCACAAACGGAAATTACAAAAGATGAACTAATAGAATCGAAACAAAAACAACAACCCTAGTGATAGACTCGTAAATAGACTCGCTCTCCTAAGATGACAATAAATTCTTGGCCCTCCTCAAAATCAATCCAAGTGATATGCTTGGACCTTTCGAGTGTCGATATTGGTGATGAACTTCGACAAATGAAATTGTGGGTGTGACATAGCTTGGGACAATACCGAAACCGAATTCCCCTCTAGACTTTTCTCCCGTCCAAATAATAGGCCAAACATTTTGCTCTAAGCCAGATTGGTCTAGTTTTGTGTGGACTATTCCTTCTCGAGGAGGCAGGGTGCCTCCTTTTCTAGCACATGGAAGTCGCTAAAAATTTCTAAATTAGGTACTATGATGCCCTTCTCTTTTATATAATAAGGCTCATGAAAACCATAGTAGGGAAGTCATCCCCTTCTTTTAGGAACTGCCCGTTTAGAGTACGAGTATAGGGTTTGATTGAACGAACTGTGAGTAGCGCAACCCTCCTGGTTTGTATCTCTTACTTAGCTTTAGCTATTTCCTTAGCAGTTAGATGATAGCTTAGTCCAAGATTATAATTATTGGTGGGCTCAAGGGGTGGAAAGATTAAGTGGTATGCCGTCCTTCCTACAGACTAAGCCAGAAAAATACCTCTTCTTCCTTAGCATGAAATAGACACTAGGGTTGAAATAAGGATTGAAATTAAAGGTTCTTTATCCATCTCTACAGCAGCGATGGTCTCAAACCAATATATTTCCTCATCATCAGTATCGTGTTCGACTTTAACAACAAACTTTTTAGAGGTGATGGAGGCACGGAGACTATCTCCTTTCATGGTTACTACTTGACCTTTGATAATCATTTTAACTTTCGATGCATTGTAGAGGGCATTGCTTGATGGTCGTGTAACTAAGGCATCCTAGAAGGAGATTAAAAGTGGCTAGAATGTCCAATACTTGAAAGTCAATGTTTTCACCACATGCCCAACATTGACCGGAAATCACTGTTCCCAAAACTGTTCTTTTTGGAATTATCATAGGCTCGGAGATGAATAATTTGCTTAGAGAGCTCTCTAATCCCTAACCTTTTGGCAGTTCTCCATGGACAAACATTTACAGTAGATCCATTATCCACTATGGTTAGACGGATAAACTTGTTAATGCAAGTTACAGACTAAGTAAAGGGCATTGTTGTGTGCAATGTCTTCTTTAGGTAAATCTTTCTTGTGAAATGTGATGGTTCCATCCCCATTATTGACCAATCATACCACCTCCTTAGGCATAGTTTCAGGAGAGACCTCAATCTTACTAAGTGCGTCAATAAAGGCCCGCCTATGCTTTTGTGCTACGAGATATGAGTTGCTAGATGGAAATGTCAACCTTGATTTTCCGAAGTCTGTTTCGGGATTGGGTCTTCGTCTTTAGCAACTTCTTTTTCTCTTGGGGACTCTTGAGTCTGTTATGGACCCATTAGTGTATTATGTCATCCGGACTCGGCGAGGAATTGAATTTTAAGATGCTTTGGTTCTCCCCGAAAGTCATCTTCTTCTAAGGGTGGTGTGCCCTAGAAGTTATCATCATTGTCGTCTTTAATTTCATACACATGTTCTTCGTCACTTACCTATAATCCATGGACTTTTGGGTCTAGGGAAGGTAAGCTAACAAGTGGTTTGGACTCACTAATGTCTTGAATGAAAACAGTTGGATTCCACTCGACCTGGAATTAGTTAAGAAAAGATAACTAAGGTACCACTGAATGATTCTTGTTATTATTGTGTTTTTGAGCGGCCTTAAGGAGAGGGAGTTGACTGTTGTGGAACATACTCTCTAACTTGTTCTTGAATGTCTAACATTGCTCCGTATCATGTCCTCGTGCACCATGATACTTACAGAATTTTCCTATGTCCCAATTTTTTTACTATTTTGCAGTTTTTGATTCTACTTTTACGAGCGGCAACTAAATCTTCCCTTTAGACAATAGACGCTCGAGAGCTTGTGCGTAGGTAGTATCTATAAGAGTGTCGTCATTATACCTATTAAAGGCATTGACATCTGCACCCCTACTAGTATTGCCTTTGGTTAGAGGTTTTCTTATCTTTGGATTGATAATTGCCTCTATATCCAAGCATGGCTTTTATGGTCATGGCGGACAACTCCTCTTCGTCGAGCATGACTGCATCTCTAAGGGATGTAAAGCTCGAAACGGTAGGAATTTAAGATGTTGGTTATAGGCAGGTCGAAGGTTCTTTACAATAATTCTAACTTGGTCCTTCTTGGAAGGTCGAGTTTACCATATGAGTAGCCTTTTCCCTTCATCCGGTGAGGGAGTCGGTGAAGCTCTCTTGATCTCCTTGTTTGATAAACTCCAAGTCTCTAGGGGTGACAAGTAGATTAGTGTTATAGGAATATTGGTGTAGGAATTCCTTGCACGGATCAATCCAATTAGTGACCTTGCGTGGGTCAATTGCATTATATCGAATGTCCACGAGAAAATGATGTGGTAAGTGTCTTTGGGTATATTTTTAGAGTCATTACTCCTAAGAAGTTGCGAACATGACGATAGGGATTCTCATAACCATGAAACTTGATATCCGGCATAGTGAACTTAGAAGGTAATTTCCCTTTGGAGATTGAATTGAATCTTGTGTGATCAAAATAGTGAGTCTTAAAATGGAGGATTCCCTTAACATCTCTTCTATCTGATCTATGCATGGATCAAACTTTGGCTTAGGCTCAGAACTAGGTTACGGAGTTGGTTTCGGATCACTTTTTGGTGCGGGGCCTCCTAGTGGTGGACGAGCTTCTTCTTCACCTCTTTGCTTATTTTCCTCAAGAGTCTTTAGGATGACTTTTAAGAGTTTGAGATATGGACTTTATCTTTTTATCTTGAACCTCAATTAGGGCTTCTATCTTGGCTAAGGATACATTAAGCAAGGTGATGATAGGGGATGGTCCTGGTTCTCCTTCTATTGGAGGGGAATTGTTTTTAGGTACTATCCTACGATGGAAGATTGATTGAACCCGTGTTGTATGCACCCAAGTGGGTCGCAGTGGTGTACATCAAGGTGTAGATCAAGGGGAAGAGGTACTGGACTCATTACTGAGGCACTCTAACCTTTTGGAGCTTGGATGCCGACGAAACCCAATGGTGGTAGGCTTCCCTATTCTACAACCCAAAGGATAACTACTTAGCATCATGTGTAGGAACACCAACTTTTGGGAGGAAGGGACTCAAGTGCAAGACCCGAAGAAACTAAGAAAGAAGGAATGCTTTTTATTTGGATGCACATAAGATGTAATGATGTTAATGACTTAGTTTGTGATGATTTTTATTTGGCCAATGCACAAATGAACTCATCTAATCGAGATGAATTTATTTTGGCTAAAATGTAAAAATGAAATGCAAATATGGAGTCATCTAATTCAAGATGAATTTATTTTTGGATAAAATACAAAATTAAAATGCAAATATCGACTCACCTAATTTGAGAAGAATTTATTTTTGGCTAAAATGCAAAACTGAAATACAAATATGAACTCACCTAATTTCAGATGAATTTATTTTTTGTTAAAGTGGAAAATGAAATGCAAATATGAACTCAACTAATTTGAAGTGAATTTATTTTTTGCTAAAATTAAAAAATGGACTCAGCTAATTTGAGATGAATTTATTTTGGCCAAAATGAAAAAATAGATTCACCTAATTTGATATGAATTTATTTTTGGCTAAAGTGCAAAATGAAATGCCAACATTGACTCGCCTAATTAGGACAGATTTATTTTTGGCTAAAATGAAAAAATGAAATGGAAATACGGACTGACTTAATTTGAGATGAATTTATTTTGGTCTAAAATGCAAACTGAAATGCAAATATGGAATGAAAAGATGCCAAAAGTCAAAACCCTAAAAAAAGGAACCAAACTGACTAAAAAGAGATGAGGGTCTTTGGCCGGACCCTCCTGGATTGTCGGAGGTGGCCGGCGTCGACTAAGCCCCGTGACCGATGGCTACCTAAAACCTAGACTAAGAGATAATTTTTGGATGACTTAGAAATACAATTAATGCATCGACCTAATAAAGGAAGACAATTTTTGACTTTTGGCTAAAAATGCACACATTGAACCGACTCGAGGAAATTAATTATTGTATTTTATTCGCACCCATACAAGGGTTATTTAACACTCTTAACCTTACCTAAAGGCTCACAAGTAGAAAATTAAATACTAAAAACCACATTCATCCAAGCATGCAAATGAAGAGAAAGGACCACCTAAACCACAAAGGATTTATGGTCGAAAAAGAGGGATAAAACTAGGTAAGATACATGGTGTCTCATAATCCGAGCATTTAATCCTCTATGAGGTGCATGCCAAGAAAAGCATGAATCTTCGGTGCCTCTTGGTAAACCAAAGAGAGCATGCTATGAGGGAAGAGGTACCACCTCCCTAACAATTAAGCCTAATTGGGCACGTCCGGGTTAGCAACCTCTTCCAAAAATGTTCTTAAAGGTAAAGCCTAAAGGTTGATTTTAAAAGCAACTATGTTTAAGGTTGCCTAAATGCAAGATGCCTAATGCAAATCACATTAAGAAGACTCACAACTCAAACTTTCAAATCTCACCCTCTTAATAAGTGATACATCCACGAGTGGAGTCGCCACTTTGTAAGAACCACGACCCATCCCGTCCCCTCCGTGGAGTGAACTAGACACTGGGACCGAGTTTCCCAACCAATGTTGGGTCTCCTTTTTAAAGATTCTTTTTGAAGATAATTTTGAAAGTTTATTAGAAATGGGGATGCACCTCTTATCGAGATTTTTGATTTTTCTAATTTAATTTGAAATAGATTAATTAGAATAACGATTGGCGGTTTTATTAATCTTATTTTTAAAAGTTATTTTTAGAAGACTGGATACTATTTCCTTATTTAAGAAAATAACAAGAAATTAAATTCATTTTTGTCGCAAGGCTTTTGGGCCAAAACGGTGTAAAAACATCGATTTAGACCAAAGCCTTGCCCGACCACCGGCCGACGCCGGCGAGAGCCGAGTGCCCGACGCTGACCATGGGTCGTGATTGAAGGATTAGTCTCAATCCATGGATTACACTGTCAAAAATAAAATTAACTTTTCAACATTTTTAATCGAAATGCCGAGGAGCAATATTAAGAAGAAATAAAATGGAAAAGGAGAGTCGCCGATCGGTTTTGAGAAATAAAAATTAATAAAAATCAAAAGAAGACTCTTCCAATCTTAGTGTGGGAAAATTAAGTTTGAAAGAGGTTTAAAAGTTAACTCTATCAGTTTATAACAGAGTATCTAGATTCGGGGCAAAGGTACAAAACATAAGGATAAGCCCTTGGTTCAGCCCGTCGATAGACGACCTTTACTAATTTGAGAGGTGAGTTTAAAAATGTGTTTCAAACAAGCATGCAACAGGAAAATACTGGAATATAAATCAACCAAGGAATGTGAATAAAGCTATGAAAACAAATAAGAAATCAATACAAGAAAGTGATAAAGAAAGCGGTAAAAGGAAAGCGAGAAAAATAAATTATAGCGGGCGAGGAGGAATTGAAAACGATTACATCTTTATATCCATGACAAAAAAGCGATTAAATGTGATAATTAAATAAACCGTTAAAATCTACAAAGGAATGAAAGTCCTCGGGTTGTCCCACTCGCTGATCTTGATCTCGAACCGGATCGGGAAGCGTGACGATGGGTGAATGAGTGCTGAAAGTGGCTTTTATGAAGTCCGGTGGTGGTAGAGTGATATATGAGAATGATGAAGGTTAGAGGATCGAATGAGATGAGTATTGTGGTGAGGGTTAGCTGAAAAGGAGTTAAGACATCAAAATATCGTAAAGCATTCGAGTAGTTCTTAGCTAGATTTCTCATAATTTTGTTAGGCTATTGACTTCTCTCGGTTAACCTTCAACAACCTCAAAATGGAGATTAGCTTGAAATCTTGTGCATAAACAAACACCGAACATTATATCAGGCCGGCTGGAAGTAAGACAAAGCAAAGATCCAATCATACCTCGATAGAGTTTCGATCTATTGCTTTACCTTTCTCGTCCGAGTCAAGCTTTATACTGCTTGCTCATGGGTGTAGATGCGTGCTTTGCATCTTAAAGTTTATATTTCTTCAGCAGCTCCTTAGTATACTTTGATTGATGGACATAAATTCCATCTTTATCTTGTTTGATTTGTAAACCAAGAAAGAAGTTGAGTTCTCCCATCATGCTCATTTGGAATTCCTGACTCATCAACTCAAAAACTCTTGGCACGGATATTCATTAGTTGCACCGAAGATAATATCATCAACATAGATTTGAACAATAAGGAAATCTTTCTTCTTGGTTTTTATAAAAAGAGTCTTGTCGATCTGGCCTCTTTTAAAGTCATTTTGAACCAAGAAGCTACTCGAGTCTTTCATACCAAGCTTGGGGAGCTTGTTTAAGACCATAGAGAGCCTTTTGGAGTTTGAAAACATGATTTGAAAATTATGAATTCTCAAAACCAGGAGGTTGCTCGACATAGACTTCCTCTTTAATAAAACCATTGAGAAATGCACACTTAACATCCATTTGATATAATTTAATATGCATGCTTGGATGCAAATGCCAATAGAATTCTAATTGCTTCAATTCGGCAACAGGTGCAAAGGTTTCCCGACAATCAATTCCTTGTTCTTGATTGTAACCTTGAGCCATAAGTCTAGCCTTATTTCTAACTACCACTCCACCCTCATCCAGTTTGTTCTTGAAAACCCATTTGGTTCCTATAACTGGGTGGTCGGAAGGTCGGTTGGTCGGAGTCCGGACTTGGTTTCTTTCGAATTGATTGAGTTCCTCTTGCATGGCCTCTACCCATTCAGGTTCATTAAGGGCCTCTAGTGCATTTCTGGGTTCGATTAATGAAATGAATGCAGTGAATGCACATAGATTCTGAAGAGAGGAACGAGTTCTTACCCCACTGTTGATATCGGATATTATGTTTTCTAGTGGATGACTGGAGGTAAACTTGAACACTTTACTTGTTCTCTCGATTCACAAGATTTGTGGGCTGAGCTACCTGATCTTCGAAGCTTGTTCCGAGTGATCTTCTTCATTAGCTTGTTCATTCCGAGCGTGCTCCGGAGTTGTCTCATTCCGAGTCGCTTCGTTCCGAGTAACTTCATTCCGAGCCGGTTGAGTTTGAGTCTTTGTGAGCTCGGTTTCATCATCTTCTCTGCTAAGCTTCAATTCGAGTATGATGACTCGCTTGGTTTCTCCTGTTCAAGCTCATCAAATACAACATGGATGCTCTCTTCCACTTTGTTAGTTCTCTTATTGAAAATACGATAAGCTTTGCTTGTGAGAGGAATAACCCGAGAAAAATACCTTCATCCGACCAAGCATCAAACTTGGTCGAGTGATCCTTACCATTGTTGTGAACGAAGCACTTACATCCAAATGGTCCGAAATAGGAAATGTTTGGTTTCTTCCCTTTGTAGAGCTCATAAGGTGTTTTCTTTAGAATGGGTCCGATGAGGCACCTATTCAAAGTGTAGTTGGCTGTATTGATCGCCTCGATCCGGAAATAGTAAGGTAAATTGTGTTCAATCATCATCGTCCTTGCTATTTCTTCAAGGGTTCTATTCTTTCTCTCCACTACTCCATTTTGTTGAGGAGTTCTTGGTGCTGAGAAATTGTGAGAGATGTCATTTTTGTCACAAAACTCGAGAATTCCGAGTAGTCGAACTCCCTTCCATGGTCAGTTTGAATTCTCTGGATCTAAGTCCGAGACTCAACTTGAATTTTTCTACTGAGCTTGCTGAACTCCTTGAATGCTTCATTTTTGTGCTTAAGAAAACACACCCAGGTAAATCGTGAATAATCATCTATAATAACAAATATATATGATTTACCTCCAAGGCTCTTAACAGGGATTTCACCACATAAATCCATATGCAGTAGCTCAAGCACTTTGGATATGGAAACTGTCTTCGGAGATTTCCATGAAGATCTAATTTGTTTCCCTCCGGTGCACGCTTCACAAACTTTATCTTTCTTAAAAGCACGATTAGGTAAACCTCTAACTAAACCATGAGATGCCAATTTTTTGATAGTATGCATGCTAATATGGCCTAATCTACGATGCCATGTCCAAGAGTCATCATGAAGAGATGCTTTTAAGCAAGATAAATTCTGACTCGGGTCAAAAAGAGGAATAATATAAGTGTTACCCGATCTTTTACCCGAAAGCTTGATCTTCTTGGTAATAACATCAGAAATGTAACAATTATTCTGAGTGAATCTTACCTCTTAACCTTTATCACACAGTTGAGAGATGCTTGAGCGGATTGTACTTTAATCCTTTGACAAGGTAGACTGGATCGACCAGATTGCATCCTTTTCCAATCTTGCCTATCCTAACTATCTTGCCTTTGCTGTCATCTCCAAAAGTGACCTTTCCTTATTTATGTTTTTCTAACTCAAAAAGAGTCCTGCGTCTCCCGACATGTGGCGTGAACATCCACTGTCATGGTACCTGAAGACGGTGTTAAAGCATTGCATTTCATGATCACAAGCATCAAAATACCGCGTTTAAGCTGCACAAGACAAGTACACATGAGACAAGGAGCTTTTCCCTCAAAACGACGTCATGGCCAGAGCCTACAACCCTAGAGTTTTAAGTAAAATGCTGCGTTTTGGTTTGGAGAATCCTTTAGAAACACGGTAGGGCACGAAACCCTATGAGAGCCCGGGTGGCTAGCACCCGCAAGTTGGGTTCTATTTGGTTTTATCCTTTCTATCCGGTTCAATCTCTTCATTTATTAGCTTGGTTTTGTTTCTGCTATTTTTTACGGCAGGCTGCATGCAAACCCTATGTCATTTGTGACCTAGGTTCTCCCCTAGAAATAGAGAGCCTTAGCTCTCATTCCCATACTGGCTTTCTCCTATGCGTAATGCTTCGAAAGCTAACCAAAGCACTCATACCTAAATGTTACTCTACCAAAATTACTATCAACCATCCATCTTTTCTCTTATCGTCGTTGATTCCATGCAAAGAGATAAAGAATATTCAATTATTCTCATCTCTCGGGCATTTATTCAACTGATCTTTCCTATTCCCTACATATGTTGTTCACAAAACAAGCCCTTTTTCTTTGATTTGTCGCTATCGCATCAAGAGATCCGAGTATAGAGATCCAGATTAGCAAGGTTGGACAACTTGAGGGCAATCGTTCAACCTTCAAACACTTTATTTTATTTTTATGCTTCATTTACCGTTTTACGTATTATGAATTAAAGAGATGTAATCATTTTTTAATTCCTCCCCGCCCGATGTAATCTTTCATTTTTTTCGTTTTTCTTTTCTTTTTGCTTTCTTTACCGCTTTTCCTTTGATTCTGTTTGGTTGCTTTTATTTATCGTTTTAATATGTTGTATGTTTTCGTGTAGCACGTTATTTTAATATACTACTTAAATTAGTAATGGCTATCTTTGGCTGGGAGGAATGGAAGGTTTTCCTTACATGTCGTACCCTTGCCCCTGAATCCGATTCTCGGTTGAAAGACGGATAGAGTTAATTTTAGCCTCTTTTAGTCTTAGTTTTCCCATACTTAACTTGAAAGAGCAAGTCTTTGTTTTTGTTAGTTTTCATCTTAAAAACTTACTGGCGACTCCCTTTTTATGCTTTACTCTTATCAAATTTGCATCTTGACTATTTTCCGGTCGCAGGGTAAAAAAAAAAAGGCACCTAGATCTACCAGCCAGGCTAGAGGCTGAGACCGACTATGTAAGCCCGGGCTTATGGCCGGCGCCGACGACTCCCGAGTGCGGGTTGCTGCCTTCACTAGGTAGTGAGCGGTTGAGACTTGGGTCCGGACCGGTGTTTTCACACCGGTCTACACCTGAAGCCTCACCTGTAGAAACCCTAGTTTCTAATTTTATTTGTCCTTTAATTAGGAAACAACATCCGGGAATTCTAAAAATAATTTATGAAATTGAAATAATTAATAAAACGCCAATGAAATCTGATTTAATTTATTTTAACTTGATCTAACAAAATTAAAAAATTTTAATAAAAGGTTTATCCTCATATTCTAAAATCGACTTCCAAAAACCATCCTCAAAATCAATCTTTAAAAACAGAGAGAGACCCGACATAAGTGGGGAAGCGCGCCCACTGATCGTGGTTCTTACATAAGGTAATAACAATCACTACCACAAATGCTTTGCGATAATAATCGACATAGCAAAAAGGCTTTGCCGTAGTAACTGTTAAGTCGCATTTTATATGTATTTTTAGTAGTTATTTAGTTTATATTATATAGTTTATTTTATCTAAATTATTCTATTTTGTTTATTTTTAGGCAATTGACGAATAAAGTGGGAAGAGAAGAAAAGTCGTTAAAAGAGGATTTTTAGCTACCGACAAGCATCCAAGAAAATATATGAAGTCGGTCCATAAATATAATATGTCATAAAATATTTATTTTATGATATTAGATTTTAAGAAATCCTAATTGGAAGAGAAAAAGGAAACTTAAAAGAGAAGAAAGAGGAATAACCCTATCTCCTTCACCATATATATACTACTTGTAATCATCATGGAGAAGAGAGGTTGCCCACGCAGCCCTTGCTGCGCTTGCTGGCCGCCCAACAACATCCCTTCGTTGCCCACATCAGCCGCTGCCCATTCCCCCTTCGCTGCCCATATAGCTCCCTGGCTGCCCACCACTTCGTCACTGCCCCTCACAGCCGCTGCCCACCTTTGCTGCTGCCCCTCCTCACGCTAATCCTCTCCCTCTCTAATCACATTAGTCATCAATCACCATCCATAATCATCCTCATCATCCCCACGCAGCCAGCATCATCATCTCTAGTCATCAACAACATCATCCAGCATAAACTAATATCGGTCGTATTATTTAATATTGTAATGTTTTTACTAGTAAAGATTGAATTTTTATTAGATTAAAATTAAAGATGATATTTTTGTTTAGTTTATGTGTTCCAAGTTACATTATGTTTGAGTAGTTTTTCTTATACTTAGTATAATCTAATTGAAACCATGTTAAATTGTTTATTTTGAGACAAAGTTTCGATCTTTATTGTCTTATTGATTCAATCCAGGATTTTATGATAATTTGTGTTTAATGTTTATGATTTTATGTCTAATTAATTATAGTGCATACTAATTAGTTTTATATAAATTCATGTGATAGTTTAAAGGGTTTAAGTACGTAATCGCTTGATCTTTTAGACATAAGTATCATCCTAGTTAATCATGGATGGCTCATACCCATCTCTTTTAATTAGGAAATTATCATAGATCCTTCTTAAATCAATTTGCTAGTAGATTGGTTATTAGGTGCTAGATGATGTTTTTCTAATACTTCATGCTCTAATTTGATTAAATTCTAGTGCTAGTGCTAGGGTTATCAATATTAGTAGGGTTTATATTAGGGCTAGGCCTAAGTAAACTATTAACTAAGGAAAAACGGGGAAGATCCGTTAGTGGTTGTCTTCTACAATTTAGCTCATGGATAGATCAATTTGTGTGTTAATGATAAATAATAATTTGCATGGTGGATATAGATTTTACTAAGTGTTTTTATAAATTTGATATCTTTGATAATTATTTGTTTGGTTTTTAGTTATTTTCTTTAATTTTGTCAATTTTTATTTATAAATTTATAGTCTTTTATTATTAATTTCATTACCCCCCGCCCCTTAAAGATCAGTATTTTAGATTAGTTTTAGTAATTTTATTTTAATTTAATTTTGAGTCTTTATATATTTTAATTTTCAGAATATTTTTCTGTTAGTTTTTATTATTTTTGAGTCAGATTGTTAGAAATTAATTTAAAAATAGTTTCTTTTGTTATTTTTCCTGTTTTATTTTCTTTTAGGGTTTAGATAGAGTCCTAGTTTGCTGTGATTAAATTTTAGAATTTTTGGAATTAATTTGATATATTTTCAGATTTAATTCTTGAATTTAATTACTGCAGGTTTTTAATAAAATAAATTCGTAAATTAGGTTTTAAATTTTATTTTTATATTTTTAGGGTCTGGTTAGGTCTAGAAAATTAGTGCTAATATTATAGGTAATTTTAGTATTTATTTTCGTAATTATTTTAATGCAGAATTTTACTTATTTAATTTTCTGTTTTAGAATTTGGTATTTTCTGCTTTAGTTTTCTGTTTTAATTATTCTAAAAAAATATACAAAAATATTTCTGGGTTATTGTAGTTTTATTATTCTGTATAAATTATTTATTTAGTTGTTAGATCATTTTCTATGATTTTTAGTTATTGATTTTAATTTATATTTTCTATTTTATTTTTAAGAGTAGTAAATTTAATTAAATTAAAGCTTGCACGTTATTGTATCTTTCCTCGTGGATTCGATCCCTACTTCCGTATACTATATTGTTTATTATAAGCCTAAGTAGTGGTTTAATTTATTGTTGTACGACAAGCTAACAGTAACCAACATAGCTACAAAGAATTTCTAGTAATAACCATCATAGCCACGAATTATTTCTTAAAATAACCAACATGGCCACTAATTCATTCCGGCAATAACCACTAGAGCAAAAAAGACTTTTCGTCAACACCGTATAGTAATAAAGGCATTCAGATAATAACCAACATAGCTACAAAGGCTTTTCGGCGATAACCAACATAGCAAAAGAGTCTTTTCGCTAACAACCATATAGCCAAAAAGGATTTCCAATAATATCATGTTTAGCCACAAAGGCTATCAGATAAAAACCAAGTAAAGCCACAAAGGATTTTCTGTTAATAAAGGTCTACCAGTAATAATGAACATAAACACAAAGGCGTTCAAATAATCAACAACATAGCTAGAAAGGCTTTCCGGTAATTACAAACATAGCCACAAAGATTGTACTAAAATAACTAATATAGCCAAAAAGGCTTTCTGGTACTAACAATTTTAGAAACAAATGGTTTCTGAAAATAACCAACATGGCCATAAATAAGTTCTACAAATAAAAAACATAGCTGCGAACGCTTTCCAATAATAACCCACATAGCCACAAAGGTTTGCGGATAATAACTAACATAGCCACAAAGGCTTTGCGGCAATAACCAAGATAGCAAGAAAGACTTTTTATTACACCCTTATTGCCACAAAGGTTTTCCAGTAATAACAATCATAGCCAGAAATGATTTTCAACCATAACCAATATAGCCACAAATTCTCTTCGCAAATAACCAGCATAACCATAAAAATTTTTCGATAATAACCAACATAATCACAAAGGTTTTCTTGTAATAACTAACATAGCGACAAAGTCTTTCCAATGACAACTGAATGTTCACTTGGAGAGTATAATCACCCTAGAGTGGGGTGAATAGGTTGATTAAAGAAAACTATAGAAAATTAAAGTTCAAAATTGAGATACGAACGCAGACAGAGAAACTAAGTCTAGAGTGACTCGAAACAAGAAAGTATGATGACGAGTTGATTTTATGGAGAAACCCTCCTGAGGCGTAAAACCTTGGACTGTGCAAATCCAAGCACAAAATCAAACTCCACTATTTGATTCCTCAAATACAGAGATAAACACTACCTATATTTGATCCCTTAAACAAATCTCCTATAATTCCCCAAACCCAAAAATTTCTGAACTAACCTAGCACATCCATATTGAAACACCTTTTATAACTTAGGGCAATTGAGTTGAAGTTATTTTATCAACTCTGTCAAAGGACAAACAATAAATTTTTGAAGTAACTAAAGTGTTTACGAGACTTTTCTTACAAAAGAATACAACTCAATACAAGTGAGGGTTGCAAACTAGAAGTATTAATGAGTAGATTAAGCACGTAGTTCCAGCAATCTTGTCAATGTTGTATCAAGGCCTCTATTTATAGGCTGATTTGGAGAAAGTTGTTGAGTCTTTAAATGGAAGAACTAGGCCAGCTAGTTATTACAACCGATAGTTAGAGGACTAAATTTCTTGAAAATCTTTGAATTAGTCGTTAAGCTTAGGTCCTAGCTTCCGGAAGGTTTTATACCAAATCCAAGAGTATGAAAGATAAGGTATAAAAATACATTATACTCAGAAATGAAAAATTAATGCAAAACAGACAACAAACAAGCTTGTCGGCCTAGCTTGAGCTGTTCGTAATCTCTCGGCTTTTACATGCTGCAGTCTTCCAATATAAAGAAGCTATTGTTTTTGCTTATCTTTGGGATTAATCTGCTTTAGAAAACCTAAAATAAAAAATTAGTTAAAATGAATTTCAAAGTATAAAAATACTTTGGTCCATAATTAGATTAAGTTTAGTTTAAATAAAGCATTTAAAGACGAATTCTTCTTAATCCATTAATCAACAATATTTTAAGTCTAATATTCAATATGTCCAAATTTCAGATATGTCTTAACTCAAAAGATAAGTTTACTAATGATGAGTACATGAGTTATTTAGACAAATTTTAGTGATTTCCAACTTAATTAATTCCTACCTGATGAATCTAGCTAAAATAGAATTAAGACAATTAATTATAGATCAAATCTTGAAACATATCAAACTCAAAGTGAAGTTATGAACATGAAATTATTTAGGCAAGCATAATGTCCGAGTCATACTGTAGACACCTAAAATGTATCGTCCCTTATCTCTTTTAATTCTATATTTTATATTGTGGACCCGATGATAAAATCCCGAGTCCCGCTTGAGGATTTGGATCAAGGACAGTATTTAATTGGTGCGACAAAAGCCAGTAAACCACAAAGAACCCCCAGCACCAAATAATAGCCTTCTACCTTGGGTCGGTCTAAAAATCCCTTTTCTTTTGGCCAGTCCAAGCCCCGGTCAAACCTCCGGAATCAACGGAAGTATGATGCCATGTAAGGCGAAATTCCAATCTCGGAACACTGCGTTTCACTTTTTTCCAACCGGACAATGAGATGAAGACATCAAGACGACGTTAAGCGCTGCATTTCATACTCACAAGCATCAAAGTGTTGCGTTTCCAAAAAGACGTCGTGGTCGGCATCCCCAACCTGGTTTATTTCACATAAAATGCCACGTTTTCGCCTCAAGACTTTCTTTACAGCACCAGGTGGCCGGTGCCTCGACCGTACTTCTATCCGGTTTTATCACTTTATTTTTGCCCGGTTTTCTATTACTAATTTTGTTTAGCTTTGGACTGTTGATCTGCATGCAAATCCTAGGTCATTCCTTAACCTAATCTCTCCCTATAAATAGAGAGCTTAGGCTCTCATTCTGCATAAGGTTGATTCATTAGCGTTATGTTGCTTGAATTAGCTACATACGGCTTATTCCTTAATGTTATGTTGTTGAAACCCGACTAAGAGCAAGTAAATACTTTCTTACGTATTCTGATCTCTTGGTCCCTTTTCAATTTATTCCCTTTCTATTCCCTATTCTCGCCACATTTGAACCCGAAAACTCCACCATTCATCTTTCTACCTACACATCTCTATAAAATCTCATAAACACCCTTCTCAATCACCACCATCGCATCAACCGATCTAGATCCAAGATCCAGATTAGCAGGTGGGACGACTTGAGGGCACCAATTTCGCCTTTAGAAACAGCTTATCTATTTTATTTCATCCTTTTATTATTTTCCGTATTGTGGATAAGAAATTGATCGCTTTTATTTCCTCCCCATCTGATGTAACCTTTTAATTTCTCGCTTTCTTTTCTTTCCACTTTTCTTTTCATTTTTTCTTTTATTTTCTTTATCATTTTTCATATTCACTTTTTATTGCTTTCCATTATGTTTTGTGTAATACCCGCAATTTTGGGTTAGTAAGTTATATGAATTAAATTAGTTATTTAGCTTTAATTAAATAAAGTAGGTCGAATAACTAAAATGTATACGCGGGTATATATATTCGTGAATTTGTTTGAGCGAATTATTATTAGTTCGTGGAACTATAGTTAGTGAAATATATTAATTCCTTTCTCTTAATTTTCCATCCGGACTAGCTAGATAAAACCCGAGACCGCATGTGCTGCTTATGTGGATTTAATCTAAATGATGCTATAAAAAATAAGAAAAAGAAAAAGGGAGAGAGAAAGGGAAAAAGGAGAATTAGGTGTTAGATGTATGGGAAGATTAGTGGAAAGCACGCGAGGGAGAGAGAGAGGAAAAAGCAGACCAAGGGAGAAAGGGAAGAAGGGCTCGGGAGGCCCGAGCGGAACAAAAAGAAGGGGAAAGCGAGAGGCAGAGGAAGGAACCAGGAAGGGAAAGAAAGCGAGCGAGAGTGAGAGGCGGTGAACACCGGTAGGAGGGCGAGGCCGGAAAGCCGAGAGGCCACCGGGAAAGGGGACGACGATCGGGGAAGAAGAAAACGGCAAGAACATAATAGAGGGAAGTAGAGCGAGAGCGAGGGACCAGAATAGAGGAAAGAAAAGGGAAAACACGACCGAGGAGCAAACGGTGGTCGGCGAGTTAGAACAACAACTAGTGGGCACGAAAACCGCGGCTGGGGGCTGGTGAGCAAGGGTGGCCGAGGGAGAAAGAAAACCAGACCAAAACGAGACAAACGAGAGAGAGAGAGAGGCTAAGAATTGGGCAAAGGGAGACCAAGACCAAGAGGAACGAGATAGAACCCAACCCGACTCCATTCAATCAACTTCACAAACCCTAAAATTTGAGGTGGATGGTCTTATACTCTAAATTAATAGTAATTTTAAAACCCAATTGAATTTTATCGTGAATATTGAGTGTTTGTTGTGAATATTGAATGGTTGTGCTATAGAATCAATTTAGGAAGTAGTTAGGGCTGAATAAGAACCCGAGAGAATTTGATGGAATATTAAGGTTGAATTAGGAACCTGGGAAATTTGATGGAGTTAGGCGGTTTAGGTCTAAGGAGTAATATGGGAATTTAAGTTGGCAATTAGGGATGAAAAGTTGTGATTTACGTGAAAATTATAAGTTAATTGAGCCTTAGGGACTTCCTCAATTCTATGTGTTGGAAGGTAATTATTGATATTGGGAAATGATGATTTGGAGTATAAAGGGAAGTGTGAGTTTATCTTGAGTAATGCACAATTGAGGTAGGAAAGTAGAGAGCAAGTATTTTTGAATATACCTAAGTCTTTGAGATTAAATTAAATTTCAAGATAAGCGGAGCTAGAGGAATTTCAATGATGAAGTGAGATTAAGAGTTATATGATGAGTATGGGCGAGAAAGAGTTGGTTAGTAATGTGGAGACGTAATATGAGAAATTGAGGTGAATATAACAATTTGGGAGAAGTTAAGACTTTTGGGTTAAGTGGTGACTACTTGTGGTTATGGTGGCTCGGAGGAGTTTTAAATTCCTGAATTTGTTAGGCTTGAAAGTGAATTGAGTTAAGGAAAAACAAATGTTGAAGTATAGGAAAGGAGCGCAAACTGGGAGTATTAAGAAAGTATGAATCTATATGGATTGGTTGTGGCTTTGAACACGAAGTGATACGAGAATTCGTATATAGGAGTAAGAGATCCTTGCTTGAATAAAATACAGATGAATATGAGTAGATGCTAGATCCTTGGGTGAATCTTGAGATAAATATGCTAGCTTTAAATGTTGAATCTTAACATAGAGATGCTTGGCTTGTAAAGTGACTCGATTACAAATGATGTTCAAAAGTTAGTTTTGAAAAGAGTTCAAATGTTTACGCAAAGCAATACTTTAGTATGATTCTTGATAACTACTTTTCAAACTTAAAATGTGTTCTAAAGAAGTGAAACTGATTTGAGAAAGTGAATTTTGAAGAGTAGCATGTGGTGCTATAATGGTTTGAGATCATGATTTAGAAACCAAGTTTAATAAGTGATTGTGATCACTTTGGTTTTGACGAATTTTGGGCTAAAGATTGTTTAGACCGAGAGGAAGGAGGTGGTCGTGCGTATTAGGCCATGGGATCCTCACATATCAGGATGCCCATCAACTAGAGAGGTTGATTCTTTCCTGACGAGGAAAGCGGAGCCTTCCAAGTATTTGACTACGAGATAGGTCCCGGGAACCTCGGTCAAGGGGTTGCGCCCCGAGAAAACTATCCGAGTGCTAGTTCAATCGTCTAAAGCCTAGAAAGGATATTCGACTTCGAACTGAAAGTGTTTCAAAGAAAGTGTAGGTGGTTGCACCACCTTGTTTAAAGTTGATTCAATTCCAAAAGAGTTGCTAATGATTGCGAAACTATGTCTTTAAATAATTGAAGTGTTATGATCTTTATGTTGCAAACGATTTAAGGAGATTTCATTGAAAAGTACCTAGATTTTATTATGTTATTATACTTTCATCGATTTCATTATTATCAGTAGTATGTGTAGAGAATTTCCGTTTTAAGAGTGTAAGACCCTTCGGCAAGAGGACTGGTGCTCACCCCCACAAAATCCCCTTCCCCGAGTGTTGCGGTACTCTCTCGGAAAGTGTGCCTTATGCTTTAGCATATTCCGGACTCCTGCATGTCATTTGTTGATTGCTGATTGCTAAATGACTCAAGTTGCTGACGTGCATTTCATATGTTTCTAAGTGTTGTAGCTTGTAATTAAGTTCATATAGTTTGTACCGGATGTATCATAAACCCTTTAGATTGTTTTAAGTTTTCATGCATGATTGATTGGACTCTGGCGTGTGATCTGTTGAATTGTATACTCCGAGCGCATGACTCATTCAGTTATATTATGGTTTTTATGCAGGGTTTTAAGGCTTTAAGCCTTGGGGATAGACCATATTACAAATGAAACTCTGCCGAAATTGTTAGAAAATATGTAACCCTTTTTTAAAATGACCTTTATTACCTTTAAGTTGGAGTAAGAAAGCTAAATCGACACCTGAGTGAGCCTTGGGAGTTCCTTTTGAGGAACTTTAGCGATGTAATACTCCTAGGGTGGGTTTTGGGGTGTTACATTTTGGTTGCTTTATTTTTGTAAGAGCATGTTGTGTGCTTGTGTCGAGTACATTATGTAAGTTCACTACTCAAACTAGTAATGGTTGTCGTTTGACGGGTGGAATGGAATGGATTATCCATACGTTTCATACCCCGGGCCCTAAATTCGATTCTCCGATCTAGACCAATGGAGTCACTTTTTAGCCTTTTTCAGTCTTAGTTTTCCCATACTAAGATTTGAAGAGCAAATTTTATTTTTGTTTTTATTAGTTTTTCATTCCTAAAACCGACTGGCGACTCCTTATTTTTGATTTATTCTACCAATTGCATCTCGGATATTTCCGACGGAAAGGATAAAAAAGGGATTTTGGAGCTGCTTAACAGGCCGGAGGTCGAGGCTGAGTTACTCAGCTGTGGCCCCTGGTCACGCCACCGACCGCCGGATGCAGGCTGCTACCCGCACCGAGTGGTCAGCAAGCGAGGCTCGAGTCCAAACTAGTGTTTTACTCCGGTTTGGCCGTAGAGCCTCATGATAGAAATAGTAACCCTAATTGTATTTATTTTTTAGTTTAGAAATAATATCCCGAGACTTCTAAAAATAATTTCCTAAATAAAATAATTAATAAAACCGCCATTGAAATTTTACCTAATACATTTCAATTCGATTTAATAAAATTCGAAAATCTAAATAAGAGGTTTTTCCCCACTTTCTGAAATTCATCTTCAAAAACCTAAAATAATTTCCACTTTTAAAAACTCAAACGCCAACCCGTGGGGAAGCTCGGTCGGGTCCCGGTAATGGTTCCTACAGATGGCGAATCCACTAGGGACAAATCACTTATTAAGAGGGCGAAACTTGAACATTTGAGTAGTGAGTTTTAATAATGTATTTGCATTAGGAATCCTACATTTAGCAACCTTTGAACATAGTTTATTTCTATTGATGGACCATTAGGTTTTACCCCTTTTAAACACTTCTCGAAATAGGCTCCCGCTGCATCCCAGGCGGGCCCAATTAGGCTTGATTCCCAATAAAGGCGGTACCTTTATCCTTATAGCATGCACTCTTTGTTTACCGAGAGGCACCCAGGATTCAATGCATTTTTTCTTGTCGTGCACCCCACGGAAGACTAAATCCTCGGACTATGAATCACCATGTATCCTACCTAGTCTTAACCCTCTTTTTGACCATAGATCTTTGACTATTAGGTGGCACCTTGCCTCTTCATTTGTATGCTTGGATGAGTGTGATTGTTTTAGATTTAATCTTTTACTTGTTAGCCTTTAGGGATAGGTGAGGAGTGCTTGGTTAGCCCTTGCATGGGTGCGAATAAAATATCTTAATAATTTTCCTAGAGTCAATCCATTATGTGCATATAGCCAAAGTCAAATTATCTTTTCTTTAGGTTCGTCCATTAATTACATTTCCGAGTTTTCCTAGGTAGTTTTTAGGTAGTCACCGCCGATCAATCCAAAAGGTTCCTACCAAGGTTCCTTCTATCTATTTAGTCGAGTTGGTCTTTAGATTTTGACCTCTTTCACTTTTCTACATCTCCATTCTGCATTTTCGTATTTCATTTTAGCCAAAATAAATTCATCTTAAATTAGGTGAATCCGTTTTGCATTTTCATATTTCATTTTAGCCAAAATAAATTCATCTCAAATGAGTTCGTTTTGCATTTTCATATTTCATTTTACCCAAAATAAATTCATCTCAAATTAGGTTAGTCCATTTTGCATTTTCACATTTCATTTTAGCCAAAATAAAACCATCTCAAATTATGTGAGTCAATTTTGCATTTTCATATTTTATTTTAGCCAAAATAAATTCATCTCAAATTAGATGAGTCCATTTTGCATTTTCATTCTCATTTAGCAAAAATAAATTCATCTCAAATTAGGTGTTTTCATTCTCATTTAGCCAACATAAAATTCATCTCACTTAGGCAAGTGCATTCTCATTTTGCATTTAGCCAAAATAAATCCATCTTCCATTAGGATCAATCATTTATGCATTCTAGTTATGCATTTCAGTTAGGCATTAGCCAAATCATAAAATCATCCCAAATTAAGTCATAAGCATTATCACATATATTTCATTTGTTTTGCATTCCTTACGTGCATCCAAATAAAAAGCATTCTTAGTCTCTTCGGGTCTCACGCTTAAGCCCCTTACTCCCAAAGTGGTATTCTTTCACATGGTCCTAAACCTCATCCTTTAGGCTGCAGAATAGGGAGGTCAATTGCAATTGAGTATCGCCCGGAATCCGAGCTCCACAAGGTTAGAATGCCTCAACAAGGAGTCCGGCACATCTTCTCCTCGCGTTCTACACCGGTGCGACATACTTCGGTGCATACCACATTGGTTCAGTCTATTTTTCGTCATAGGACGAGTACCCAAAAGAATTCCCCTCCAATGGAAGAGACACCAGAACAATCCCATATCCTTGCTTTGCTCAATGAAAATTCAACCAAAATGGAAGCTAGGATAGACGCTCGGAATCATAAAATAGAGTTTATATCAAGCTATCTTATGGCTATCCTAAAAGCCATTGAGGATAGTAAGAGAGCCGAGGAAGAAGAATGGTTAAGAGGAGGAAATCCTCCACCTCCATCTAGTTTATCTTCTCCAGAGAGTCCCAAGCATGAATCTAAGCCTCAGCTGATCCACGTATAGATCGGATAAAACAAATGTTAAGGAGTCATCCATGTTCGGTAATCATTATTTTGATCATAAGCGATTCACTTCAATCCTTAAAGGAAACTACCCCTAAGTTTACCATTCCTAATATCAAATTTCGAGGTTTCGAGAATCCCCATCACCATGTTCGCAACTTCTTAAATGCAATGACTGAAGAATGTACCGGAAGACACTTACCATATTATCTTTCTATGGACTTTCGATACTGACGTAATGAAGTGGTATAACATGATTGACCAACGCAAGATCACCACCTGGACTGATCTGTTCATGGAGCTCTTACACCAATACTCCTATAACATTGATTTACCGAGTTACTCTTAGAGACTTGGAATTGATCAAACAAGGTGAGAAAGAAAGCTTCACATACTTTCTCATCGGATGGAGGGAAAAGGTTGCCCACATGGTAGACCGACCTTCCGAGAAGGACCATGTACGGATCATGGTGAAAAACCTCCAGCTCGCCTACAATTAGCATCTTAAATTCCTACCAGTGATGAACTTCTCAACCCCTAGAGATGCTGGCATGATGATAGAAAAAGAGTTGTCCGCCACAACCACAAAAGTCGTGCCGGGGTATAGAGGTAATTATGAATCCAAAGATAAGAAAACCTCTAATCAAGGCAATACTAGTAAGGGTGCGGATATCAATGCCCTCAACAAGTATACTGACTACACTCCTATCGATACCACATATGCTCAAGCCCTTGACCATCTATCGGCTAAAGGGAAAATAGAATTGCCACCCATTAGAGCGGAATTAGAAACTGCAAGACAGTTTAAAAACTAGGACGTAGGAAAATTTTGCAAATACCATCGTGCACGAGGACACGACACCGAGGAATGTTGGACGTTTAAGAACAAACTAGAGTGTATGTTCTGAAATGGTTAACTCCCTCTTCCTAAGGCCGCTCGAAACCAAGCAACAAAAAAATTCTTTTCGACGTAACCTTAGCTATTTTGCTTGAACCCATTCCCGGTCGAGTGGGACCTCTCTGTCTTTATTCAAGACATTGATGAGTCCAAACCACTTCTTAGCTTACCTCCTATAGATCCAAAAGTCCATGGGCTGTGGGTAAGTGATAAGGAAGATGTCTATGAAACTAACAACAATACCGACAATGACGATGACTTCTAGGGTACACCACCCTTAGAATTAAAAAGACTTTGAGGAGAACCTAAAGGTGCAGAAATCCAATTCCTTACTAGATCCGGATGGCATAATGCACCCCTAGCTCCACAATGGACTCAGGAAGCCTTGAAAGAACTTGAAGATACTAAAGAAGAAGACCCAATCCTAAAATAGCTTCAATAGTTAAAAAGCTGATATTTCAATGTAGCAACTCATATCTTCTTCCCAAAACATAGAGAGTCTTTGATTGATGCACTTTGTAAGATTGAAGTCTCTCCTAAAACCATGCCCGAGGAAGTAGTAGGATTGGTCAATAGTGGGGATGGAACCATTACTTTTGATAAAAAGGATCTCCCTAAAGAAGGCATTACACACCACAATGCACTTTATTTAACTCGTAACTTGCATCAACAAGTTCATTCCCTTAACCTTAGTGGACAACGGATCTCTTGTAAATTTTTGTCCTTGGAGGACAGCTAAAAGGTGAGGAATTTAGAGAGCAACAACTCTCTAAATAGACTGTCCATCTCCGGGCCTATGATAATTCTAAGAGAATAGTCTTGGGAACGTTGACTTTGCAAATCAATGTAGGGCCAATAGTGAAGAACACCGACTTGCAAGTCCTAGACATCCCAGCCTACATTCAATCTGCTCCTAGGACGACCCCGGTTGCGAGGATCATCAAGCAATGCGTTCTACACCGCATTAGAAAGCAAAGATGATTATCAAAGGTCGAGTTGTAACCATCAACGGGGACAATGTCTATGCTACTATCACCTTCAAGGAATCCGTGGTCGAGATTGAGCACAATGCCAATGATGACAAACTCTACGATTTTGAGACTGTTTCGCCTTAGATAAGGACGAAGCACCTATTAACTTCAACACTTATGGTAACCCTAGCGTCCACTTGATAATTAGGAAAAAGGGGTACTTTCTAAGTCTACTGCAGGTAGAAGGGCATACTACCCTATATTTCCACCCCTTGAACCCACTAAAAATTACAAATTCGGGCTAGACTATCAACCTACCTCTAAGGAAATGGCCTAAGCCAAGTGGGAAGTTCAGACTAGGAGGACTACACTTCACACAGTCCATTCCATCAAGCCCTTTCCACATACTTTAAATGGGCGATTCATCGAAAAAGGGGATGATTTACCTTACTATGGTTTTCCTAAGCCCTATTATCTCGAAGAGAAGGGCACCCTACCTCTTAGAAGAAGGACAATCCACACCAGGCTGAACCAACATGGCTAGGAATAACATATTCGGTTTACTATTCGGAGAGGAGAATAATCTAGAGAGAAATTCGATCTCGGTACTCGTCACGAGCCATGTCGCACCTGCAGTTCAATTCGTCTAGATTCATCACCAATGAAGGGTCCAAGCACATTACTTGGATCAATGCCAAGGAGGGCCAAGAATGTGCTGTTAGCTTAGGAGCGCATCCCTTTTCCGAGTCTAGTACAAGGGCTTTTATTTCTCCTCCTATTGCTTCTAGTTCTTTTTCTAATTCTATTGTTTCTAATTCCCATCTTCTATTTCTAAGTCTAATGTACTCATTTCTTCATTCAATAAGATGAACCTTTCTGTTTACTCTATGCCTTCTCCTGTTTTCACTTGTTTTGTCTCTAATGATCAACAAGAAATCCCTAAAGAATTAATAAAAGCTATGAAAGATCATGAAAATCGCTCATCAATAATAGAGGAAACAATAACAATTAATTTGGGATGAGTTGATTAACCCAAGAAGTTAAAATTGGGAAAACACTAGATCCAGTAAGAGCAAAAGCAATTTACTTCACTCCTTACAAAGTTCACAAATGTCTTTCTATGGTCCTACAAAGACATGTCGGGGATAGATCTAAGTATAGCGGAACATAAAATTCCACTTTACGAAGATGCTAAGTCAATTAACCAGAAACTTAGTAGAATAAAACCCGAGTGGGCACTAAAGATTAAGGAAGAAGTCCATAAACAGTTAAAGGTTGGGTTCATCGGAGTAGTTCACTATCCTCGGTGGGTAGCAAACATAGTACCGGTCCCGAAGAAAGATGCTAGGGTTTAGATGTGTGTCGACTTCGGGGATCTGAATAAAGCAAGTCCCAAAGATGATTTATCACTGCCCCATATCTACATCCTTGTAGATAACACGAGTAGGACATGCTCTGCTTTCATTCATGGACGGTTATACTAGCTATAATCAGGTGAAGTTGGACGAAGCAGTGAAGACTCGGACTTTGCATGTATAACATTTTGAGTACTATCAAGGAATCAAGTACAAACTTCATCTCTTGTAAGTTTTGATTACAAGTCATTCTAAGTGCTTTAGAAACTTTTCCGATTGGTATAAAACCTTTTCTAACTGTTACAAAAACTATTGCATATGTTTTCATCCGATTCTAACTAACTCAAAAGCATACTTTTGCTTATCATTTCACACTTATAGTTCCGAGTCACTCGGACAACACTCGGACTTATCGCATGTTCAAACATTCGCTCTAACACGTTTAAACTCAGGTCTAACTTCATATTCTAAGTTCAAGTGAATTACGACATTAATTCATCTCTTTTAGTCAACTTGTTTTGTATGAACTATATTTGTCTAGATAAAGTATTCTTACTCGATATTCTTTATCTAACTTGATCTTTCTCTAGACCGACTCGGATGGAATTTGAGTGTAATGGATATTAGACTCGGAAAATTCCACTCTTCCGAGACTCGGATAATTATGCACTTAATTATCTTAATTAAATTATTATCTGTGTCTAATCGTGGACCAAAGTATTTTATACTTTGAGAACTTGTAGGTTATCTAAACGAGGTTATCCTATTTTTGAATTATAAAAGTAACCGACTTCAAGCCGTCAATCACCAGCCAGACAAGGCTTTTCTACTTCGACCAAGGCCCGGACACTTTGTCGGGGTTGTCCGTTTCCAAAACTGGAAATCTTCAACGCTAAGCTCAACAAGTGGTTTCCACCTTACTTTTCGGACACCACTAGTGGTTTGGGACATCCAAAAGAGTCAAGAGCCGTTGCACAACGATCACATCTCAACGAATCTTTTCGAGCCACTCGGAAGAACCGTTACAACGGTCACAGAGGACTTCTAATCAAAAGATAGTTACAACGGCTAATCTGCTTGGTCATCTATAAATAGAAGCCAACTCTCAAGATTTGAAGATTGCTGGAATCATTCTGTCAATACACATTGAAGGTTTGCTCGGGGAGAGGCTAAGTCACCCTAAAGGGGGCTGAATAGGGTGATGAGGGAATTTGCTCGTATTTGAAACAAGACAGACACTCGAGGAGAGTGTGTTTCACGATTGAACTCGGATAAGCACGGATTCAGAATACTAAGAGTGAAGTGTTTAACTATTAAACAAAACTTGTAGTCCGTCCGAGTCTAGAATGTACTCGAAAAGTGGATAACTCGGAAAATACGTGGAAACCCTCCTCGGGCGGAAAACCACGGACCGTGCTAATCCAAGCACGAAGTCAAATCCACTATTTTGAATCCACAAAATACGATAGATCGATCGAACCGAGTTGCTCCTTTAGACAACTCCTTACAAGTTTTTCCTAGACTCGAAATTCCCTTATCTCGATCTAGTACTTCCTAACCGAGATAACCTTTACGAGTTAGGGACAACCGAGCCAAGTTAACCCTTACAGCTCAGTCAAGGGACCTTACTCGTAAAGTAAGAAAGAGTGTTTGTAACTAAGTACAAGACCTTACAACTCAAAGAAATATTAAATACGAGTTGGAGTTGTAAGTAGAAGATTGAGAATTAATACAATGACTTTTGCTCAAGTATGTGTATTGACAATTGGTTTAGCAATCTTCATGTCTTGAAAGTTGGCTTCTTTTTATACATGACCAAGCAGATTAGCCGTTGTGTCCATCTTCTGACTGGAAGTCCTTTGTGACCGTTGTAATGGATTTTTAGTCACTCGGAAAATATCCGTTGAGATAGGAACGTTGGGCAACGACTCTTGACTCCTTTGGAAGTCCCTAAACCACTTGGTGGTGTCTTGAAAAGTAAGGTGGAAATCACCGTTGAGCTTAGTGTTGCAGATTTCTAGTTGTGGAAACAGACAACCCCGACACGGGGTCTAGGGCTAGGTCGAGGCGAAAAAGCCTTGTCTACCGGTGATTTGACGTTTTGAAGCCGGTTACTTTTCCAATTCAAAAATAGGATAGCCTCGTTTGAATAACCTACAAAAGTAAATCAATTTGGTTCTCAAAGTATAAAATACTTTGGTCGAAGATTAGACACGAGATAATAACATAATTAAGATAATTGAGTGACTAATTATCCGAGTCGAAAAGGAATGGAAATTTCTAAGTCTAATATCCATGATATTCAAATTCCATCTTAGTCGATCTAGAAGATAATCAAGTCATAAGGAGAATATCAGAGTAGACAAACTTGATTTAGACTAAACAAAGTTCAAACAAGATATGCTGACTTAGAATAGTGAATTAATAATGTAATTCCTAGAACACGAAGTCGGATCCGTGTTTATGCACGTTATAGAGAATGTTTGAACATGCGATATATCCGAGTGTTGTCTCGAGTGACTCGGAACTGAGTGTGAACTAGCATGCAAAAGTATTCTTTCCGAGTCATTCGGAATCAAGCTTAAACATATACAATAGTTTCTATAACACTCCGAGAAAATGCTATATCACTAAGAAAAGTTTCTAAGGCACATAGAATGACTTGAAATCAACCCTATAAGAGATGAAGTCTTATACCCGATTCCTTGATGGAACCGAGAATAATGTAAGTATGAGGTCTAAGTCTTCAATCTCCCCTTTTGATGAAAGACATTCCATACTTAGACAAAAACTTTGTTAGTGATATAGATCCGATTTTGCGAACTTGCTCGGAAAATGACTTGAGATTTCATAGCTAGAGCTAAAGTATCAAAGTAAGAAAGGAAATAAATTCAAATAAACACAAGCAATGATTGAAGGCTGAAAGCGGGATTATTAAACATTATAAGTAAGCAATATTAATGAAAAACTTGCTTTGAGTAAAGACTTGAGAAGCCTTAAATATAGAAACAACAATTATTAATGAAATGCATTGACTTCATCAATGTCAAAGATAAAATATTTACAGAGGGTGAGAGAGACTCCCCTAAACAAGACAACAAATTTTTCTATCTATTCACCCCCTTGCCTTTCAGAAAAAAAAACAAAAAAAAAAAGGGAAGAATACAACAAGTACATACTTGATGTCCGGACAAAAAGAAAAATATGAAATACTCGTAAATAAAAGACTAAGAATCTAAGGAGGGGATGGAGCAGTCTGGGTTGAGGAGGAAGGACGTGTGGTGCACCGGTGTTGATAAGATCTTGACGATGTGCTTGAGCGCGGTGGAGGACGTACAGGAATCTTTGGCATCGGCTCGCTCCGAGTGGTTGTCCCGGAACTAGGTTGTCCAGAGGCTCGTCCTCGTGGAACTCGACAGCTGGAGGGGTGTGCTTAGGCCGACTCGCTGCCGATCGACCATGGTCGGCAGGGTCTTCGACCCACTCGGACCGTTGTCCGAGCCGATCACTTCTAGTTGCGCTTCGAGAGCACCCGGACCCTCGCCTACTACTCCTTGTCCTCGCTTCGTCTTGCTCTCCTTGCTCAAAAGGAGCTGCCTCAACCGCGAGCTCCTCTCGCTTTTCTCCTTCTTCTTCTTCCTCTCCTCCGTCCGAGGAGGATTTGGCAGGGCTCGAGGATTCCTCGAAGTGTCCGAGTCGTCTTCATCCCGAGCCGCCTTAGATCTTCTCTCTTGAAGGAGCTCAAGAAGTTCCCTCTGCTCCTTAACTGAGCCTTCATCTCAAGGAGCACGTCCTGCTGCTCTCGGATTTGAGATTGGGCGGTTTTATGGTTGATGGTCATAGACTGGAAGATAGTCTTGAATGACCGGAGAATGTCCTTGAGTTCCAAGGACACGAAGAGATTTTGTCCATGAATTCAGTGGACAAAATGGAAGAAAGAGATTTAGAAACACCTGAGGTGGAGGCACCACCAGGTGGAGCAGGAAGAGAAAGAGGGGCTTTAGTCCGAGTCCGAGGCGGAGAGGGTTGCCTCAGCTTTGAGCTATGGATCCAGCACACCAAGTTGAGTTTCCTGGTATCCATACCCAAGAAGTTCCTTCTTGCCTACCACGACGGCAGCCTCGAAACAGCGTTAGGATCCGAGGGAAGAGGAACCTTGAACTGTTTGAAAATGAGGGTGAGAAGAGCACCGAAAGGTAGAGGGGTGTTCTTCTTATTCTGAGTTTGAGCTGGCACAGTGGCCATTTGCTCAATGATAGCGGGAAAGAGGTCTACTTCATAGCCCTCTAGAATATCAAAAAGAGCTTTAAGATGCTTGGAGTTGGGGTTCTCCTTGCTGGAATGCTCGTGAGAAGAAGGTTCTCATTAGCAGGAAACACGAAGACGAGCTTCGACTTTAGCCGAGTCACGTAAAAATTTTCGCGTGACTCGGGGAACTCTTTGGCATACTTCTCAAAGAAGTCGTCAGCGACCTCATTGAAAGGTATTGGGTTGTTGTTCAAGAAGAGATAAGATACTTTGAACGAGACGGTGGACGAGGGAAGTGTTGATTTGAACGGTGATGTTCCGAACTCCGGAGGTGAGAATACTCTCGGAGCTGGAAAGATGAGTGTAAAACTCGGAGATGAGTTCAAGATAGATGAACTCGCTGAAACAATGAAAATTGTAAACCCCGGTCGATTGTATGTGAGGCAACCATGAAAAGTTTGTGGTTGGAAAGAATTTATCATCCAGCGTAAGGTGCTCGGGTGACAAGAGGTTTGGAATTTGAGGGGCCTTCCCGGCTTTCAGTGCGGGGTTTCTTGGTGGCGTAACCAAGAAAATCAAGGTGAGAGCCTCTTTTCGGCATTTTGATGGAGAAAAGAGAGTAGATACGCTTTAGAGAGAAAAAGAGGGAAAGAGCTCAAAGAGAGTGAGAGAGAATAATAAAAGAGTAGAAGAAGAAAGAGTTGAGAGCAACAGAGCTTACTTCGAGATGTTCTTCACTAAGCTTGAGATCACCTAGCGTTGCTTTGATCGTAGAGAGCTTGTTTATGAAGATTTGAATTAGAGAGAGAGAGTAAGCGAAGAGTAAAGTAACGAAACGAAGGAGAATAGGCGCTATTTATAAGAAAAGAATCGTCCTTCGATATCCGTTCGACTCAGCTCTTTCAGCGGTCACCTCGGACCGGTGTGACTGTTCTCTTCTTCAACGGTTAGAATTCCAGTGGTTGTCTCCCAACGGCTAGTTGTAAGATCACAGATGCGCAAGAAAGATAGAGAGAAAAAGAAAGATTTTAAAAATAAATTCCGAAATTCTCCACTTATCTAGAGATGATTTCGAAGTTTGATGTCCATTTTTCTCAAAGTCCGAGTCGACTCAGCTAAGTTTCCGAGTGACTCGAAACATGAAATAAGTAATAACTCTCAGCTCGAGTATCACTGGATCAACTGAACTAATGGTTATTAAAGAATCATAAGCACATATCACATAATCATGCAAAGAAATTTTCAGACAAAAAACACATAATTATGCATTTAACATACCAAGCTCATTCCTAATGAAGCAAAACTAATCCTCACTAAGTGGCTTAGTAAAGATATAAGCTAATTAAAGATTGGTAGGAATGAATTTGAGTTCAATATCACCTTTCTCAGAATGGTCTCTTAAAAAATGATACCTGACCTCAATGTGTTTCGTCTTAGAGTGCTCGAACCGGATTCTTTGTGATGCTGATTGCACTCGATTATCACACTTGATTGGAACTGATTTAAAAGAAAGTCCAAGGTCTCTCAAACGTTGCTTTATCCATAAAATCCGAGCATAGCATGCCCCAACCGCAATATACTCAACTTCGGTAGTTAATAGAGCTACTGAATTTTGTTTCTTTGAGTGCCAAGATATTAGGGATTGACCCAGAAATTGGCAAGCTCCTGAGGTGCTCTTTCTATCAACCTTGTACCCAACATAATCAGCATCCGAGTATCCAGTGAGAGTCGGCTCCGAGTCTTTGGAGTACCATAGACCTAAATTCCGAGTCCCTGCAAGATATCTCGAATATTCTCTTCACCGTAGTGAGCTGTGAATCTTTTGGATTAGCTTGGAATCTTGCACATAGATATACACTAAACATTATATCTGGCCTACTGGAAGTAAGATATAGCAAAGATCCAATCATACCTTGATAGAGCTTTTGATCTATTGCTTTACCTTTTCGTCTAAGTCCAGCTTTATGCTACTCGATCATAGGTGTTGCTTGCATGCTTTATATCTTGAAGTTTATACTTCTTCAGCAGCTCCTTGGTGTACTTTGATTGATGCGCATAGATTCTATCTTTGTCTTGCTTGATTTGTAGACCAAGGAAGAAATTGAGTTCTCCCATCATACTCATTTGGAATTCCTGTCTCATTAACTCGAAAAATCTCGACATAGAATTTCATTAGTAGCTCCAAAAATTATTTCATCAACATATATCTGAGCAATAAGAAAGTCTTTCCCCTTGGTTTTTATAAAGAGAGTCTTGTCAATCTGACCTCTTCTAAATTCATTTTGAACCAAGAAATTGCTCGATCTTTTCATACCAAGCTCCGGGAGCTTGTTTAAGACCATAGAGAGCTTTTGCAGTTTGAAAACATGATTTGGAAAATCTGAGTTTTCAAATCCAGGGGCTGCTCAACATAGACTTCCTCTTTAATAAAACCATTTAGAAATGCACACTTAACATCCATTTGATATAACATGATATTCATGCTAGATGCAAATGCCAACATGATTCTAATGGCTTCAATTCGGCTACAGGTGCAAAGGTTTCCCCACAATCAATCCCTTCTTCCTGATTGTAACCTTGAGCCACAAGTCTAGCCTTATTTCTGACTACCAACCCACCTCCATCCAGTTTGTTCTTGAGAACCCATTTAGTACCTATCACTCGGGTGGTCGGAAGGTCGTTTGGTCGAGTCCGGACTTGGTTTCTTTCGAATTGATTGAGTTCCTCTTGCATGGCCTCTACCCATTCAGGCTCATTTAGGGCCTCTAGTGCATTATTGGGTTCAGTTAATGAAATGAATGCAGTTAATGCACATAGATTCTGAAGAGAGGAACGAGTTCTTACCCCAGTGTTGATATCGGATAGGATGTTTTCTACTAGATGACTAGAAGCATACTTGAATGCTCTACCTGTTCTCTGGTTCACCAGATCTATAGGATGAATTGGTTGATCTTCAAAAGTTTGTTCTGAGTGAGCTTGTTCATCAGATTGTCCTTCAACGTTCGATCGGGTTCTTGAATTGTCTCATTCTGAGTCATATTGTTCCGAGTCACTTCATTCCGAGCTGGATGGATTTGATTCCTAATAAGCTCATTTTCATCACGGTCATCATCTCTGCTGAGCTTCAGTGTCTGAGAATGATGATTCACTTGGCTTTTCCTATTCAATCTCATCAAACACAACGTGGATGCTTTCTTCCACTTTGTTAGTTCTTTTATTGAAAATGCGATAAGCCTTACTATGAGATGAATAACCCGGAAAAATACCTTCATCTCGACCGAGCATCAAACTTGGTCAGGTGATCCTTACCATTGTTGTGAGCAAAACACTTACATCCAAAGGGTTTGAAGTATGAAATATTGGGTTTCTTCCCTTTGTAGAGCTCGTATGGTGTTTTCTTCAGGATGGGTCCGATGAGGCATCTATTCAATGTGTAGTTTCGTTGTGTTGTCTCGCCTCAGCCCGTAAATAGTAGGGTAGATTGTGTTTAATCATCATTGTCCTAGCAATTTCCTCAAGAGTTCTGTTCATTCTCTCCACCACTCCATTCTGTTGAGGAGTTTTTGGAGCTGAGAAGTTGTGGGAGATGCCATTCTTGTCACAAAACTCTACAAATTTTGAGTAGTCGAACTCCCTTCCATGGTCGGTTCGAATTCTCTAGATCTCGAGTCCGAGACTCAACTTGGATTTTCCTGCAGAGCTTACTAAACTCTTTGAATGATTCATTTTTGTGCTTAAGAAAATACACCCGGGTAAATCGTGAGTAATCATCAACAATAACAAGTACATATGATTTACCTCCGAGACTCTTAACAGGGATTTCACCACATAAGTCCATATGCAGCATTTCAAGCACCTTAGATGTGGAAACTATCTTCAGAGATTTGAAAGATGATCTGACTTATTTCCCTTTTGTGCATGCTTCACAAATTTTATCTTTCTTAAATGCACAATTAGGCAATCCTCTCACTAAACCATGAGATGCAAGTTTCTTAATAGTATGCATGCTAACATGACCTAGTCTATGATGCCATGTCCATGAGTCATCATGAAGAGATGCTTTTAAACATGATAAATTCCGACTCGGGTCGAAAGAGGAATAGTATAAGTGTTACCTGGTCTCTTACCCGAGAGCTTGATCTCCTTAGTAGCATCATCAAAAATATAACAATTGGTCCGAGTGAATCTTACCTCTTGACCTTTATCGCACGGTTGAGAGATGCTATGTAGGTTGTACTTTAACCCTTTGACAAGGTATACTGGGATGACCATATTGCCTCTTTTTCCAATCTTGCCTATCCCAATTATCTTGCCCTTGCTGTCATCTCCAAATGTGACTTTTCCTCCCTTGTACTCTTCTAACTCGAAAAGAGTCCCGAATCTCCCGATATGTGGCGTGAGCATCCACCGTCTAGGTACCAATGCCCTTTTGTTCTTTTCTGAGTCAACTGCAAAACAGAAACAAACTAACCTTTCTTAGTTCCTCTAACGAACCCAGTAACACCCTTTACTGTGGTCCTTTTCTAAGGAAGAAGAGTTTTCGAAACCCAGATTTGAATGACTTTGGGTTTGGTATGATTTTGAGTCTTTCGTTTAGAGAACTGAGTCCGTGTCTCTTTCTTTTGAAAAGCTTTTCTTTTATAAACCGTTGAAGAAGGTTTTCTCCTGTGAGCTGGTCCGGGCTCAGTCCTCCTTTCATTCTTATGAATGGGACCATGGTCGACCTTCCCGAACTTCACGGTTCGGAATCCTTTTGAAAAGCTCCGAGTAGGAATTGGATTCCTCCTCTTTGTTAAAACCAAGACCTTCTTTTCTGAAGGTTACACATTGAGATCCTAAGAGCATATCAAGGTTTTTCGACCTTGAGTAAACTTTAAAACAAGATCTTGAGACTCGTTGAGCTTTTGCTTTAGTTGCTCATTTTCTCTTCGAGTAACTTAGACTCAGTCTCATTAGATTGAGCATTAGTCTTGAGTTCTCTTCCAAAGTGAAAATATACTTAGCTAAATCAACTTTGGAAAACTTAAGAAAGTACTCAATTACCTCTTGAGGATTTGTTTCCTCATTGTCTCGATTGATCCGTGTTCGACTCTGTTTCCACTTTTGAGTCGAAAGTGCCATCGGACACTTTGAGTCATCCGAGTCCTCGTCACCTTCGATGAGTCCTCGTCACTCCATGTGGCCATCATAGCCTTTTCTTCTTTATGTCCCTTTTTCTCCTTGGACAGTCCTTGACTATGTGTTCCTTGCTGCCACATTCAAAACAACCGGAGTTCTTAGTCAAAGATAACTTTGAAGGGGAAGAGTGTTTACCTTTTCTATCCTTCTTGTCTTTCTTGTAGAACTCTTCTCTTGGCTTCTTATCCCATTTCTTGTGCTTCATCATTCTCTTGAAGCCTCTAGCGATAAGTGCCATGGGATCCTCTTTTGAGTAAGAGGAACTCAGATTTGCTTCTCTAGTTTCCGAGGCTTTCAGCGCAATGTTCTTTTTGGTGCTTACCTCTGCATCCTCCTCTTCCAGGTGAATCTCATGGGTGAGAAGCTTCCCAATGAGTTCGTCCGGCTTCGATAGTGACAAGTTTTGAGCCTCTTCGATAGCTGTCACCTTGGGACCCCACCTTCTCTTGGGTAGGCTTCGAGTATCTTTCCGCACATTTCCTCTTGGGAAATCTTTCTACCCAGGGATTTGAGATTGTTGGTAATCTCGGTGAAGCGGATGAACACCCGAGTGATGTTTTCTTGTGGCTCCATCTTGAACAGCTCATACTTGTGAAGATATTGACTTATCTTCGCTTGCTCGACTTGGCTAGTGCCTTCATAAGTGTTGACCAGAGTGTCCCACACTTCTTTGGCTGTATCACATGCCGACACTCGGTTATATTCTTCCGAGCTTATGGCGCACATCAGAATGTTCATCGCCTTGAAGTTCTTTCGAACTTCTCTGCTTCCTCGGTGGTGTACTCGCTTTGATCTTGGGCATGAGTCTTATTTCATCCATCTTCATTGGAATGTAGTTTCCTACTTGTATGATGTTCCATACATCTTCATCATGATCCAATAGAAAACATTCCATGAGCTTCTTCCAAGTGCACGAAGTTAGATCCTTTGAACTTTGGTGGTCTGCTGGAAGATCTTCCTTCATCGAACTCTCCGTTGTTTTAAGCCATTTGATCTTTAGACCTTTGGATGGTTAGATCCTTTCTAAAACGCTAGGCGCTGATACCAATTGAAGGTTTGCCCAGGGAGAGGCTAAGTCACCCTAGAGGGGGCTGAATAGGGTGATGAGGGAATTTGCTCATTTTGAAACTAGACAGAGCACTCGAGGAGAGTGTGTTTCACTAATGAACTCGGATAAGCACAGATTCGGAATACTAAAAGTGAAGTGTTTAACTATTAAACAAACCTTGTAGTCCGTCCGAGTCTAGAATGTACTCGAAAAGTGGATAACTCGGAAAATACGTGGAAACCCTCTTGGGGCGAGAAAACCACGGACCGTGCTAATCCAAGCACGAAGTCAAATCCACTATTTTGAATCCACAAAATATAGTAGACTGACTGAATCGAGTTGCTCCCTTAGACAACTCCTTACAAGTTTTCCCTAGACTTAGAAATTCCCTTATCTCGATCTAGTACTTCCTAACTCGAGATAACCTTTACAGTTAGGGACAACTAAGCTGAGTTAACCCTTACAGACTCAATCAAAGGACCTTACTCGAAAGTAGGAAAGAGTGTTTGTAACTAAGTACAAGACCTTACAACTCGGAGAAATATTAAATACAGAGTTGGAGTTGTAAGTAGAAGATTGAGAATTAATACAATGACTTTTGCTCAAGTATGTGTAATGACAATTGGTTCAGCAATCTTCATGTCTTGAAAGTTGGCTTCTTTTTATACATGACCAAGCAGATTAGCCGTTGTGTCCATCTTCCGACTGGAAGTCCTTTGTGACTATTGTAATGATTTTCCGAGTCACTCGGAAAATATCCGTTGAGATAGGAATATTGGGCAACGACTCTTGACTCCTTTGGAAGTCCCTAAACCACTCGGTGGTGTCTTGAAAAGTACGGTGGAAATCACCGTTGAGCTTAGTGTTGCAGATTTCTAGTTGTGGAAACAGACAACCCTAACACAGGGTCTAAGGCTAGGTCGAGGTGGAAAAAGCCTTGTCTGCTGGTGATTTGACGTTTTGAAGCTAGGTTACTTTTGCAATTCAAAAATAGGATAGCCTCGTTTGAATAACCTACAAAAGTAAATCAATTTGGTTCTCAAAGTATAAAATACTTTGGTCGAAGATTAGACACAGATAATAACATAATTAAGATAATTGAGTGACTAATATCCGAGTCGGAAAAGGAATGGAAATTTCTAAGTCTAATATCCATGATACTCAAATTCCATCTTAGTCGAGTCTAGAAGATAATCAAGTCATAAGGAGAATATCGAGTAGACAAACTTGATTTAGACTAAACAAAGTTCAAACAAGATATGCTGACTTAGAATAGTGAATTAATAATGTAATTCCCGGAACACGAAGTCGGATCCGTGTTTATGCACGTTATAGAGAATGTTTGAACATGCGATATATCCGAGTGTTGTCTTGAGTGACTCGAACCGAGTGTGAACTAGCATGCAAAAGTATGCTTTCCGAGTCATTCGGAATCAAGCTTAAACATATACAATAGTTTCTATAACACTCGGAGAAGATGCTATATCACTAAGAAAAGTTTCTAAGGCACATAGAATGACTTGAAATCAAAACCCTATAAGCGATGAAGTCTTCTACCTGATTCTTTGATGGAACTCAGAATAATGTAAGTATGAGGTCCGAGTCTTCACACACATACTTAAGCAAAAGTCTTTGTATTCATTTTTAATCTTCTACTTACAACTCCAACTCTGTACTTAACATCTTTCCGAGTTGTAAGGTCTTGTAATCAGTCACAAACTTTCATTCTTACTTTCGAGTAAGGTCTCTTGACTCGAGCTATAAGGGTTAACTCAACTCGGTTGTCCCTAGCTGTCGGTTAGGAAGTACTAGATCGAGATAAGGGAACTTCGAGTCTAGGAAAATCTTGTAAGGAATTGTCTAAGGGAGCAATTCCGGTTAAGTCTTTCTACTCGTATCTTGTGGATTCAAAATAGTGGATTTGACTTGGTGCTTGGATTAGCACTGGCCGTGGTTTTCTGCCCCAGGAGGGTTTCCGCCCAGGATGGTTTCCACGTAATTTCGAGTTCATACTTTTCGGAATCCAATCTAGACTCAGACAGTCTCAAAGTTTGATTCGAACTCAAACTTCCATTTATTATTCAAATTTCCATTTATTACCTCATCACCCTATTCACCCTCCCTCTAGGGTGACTAATTCTCTCCAAGAGCAAACCTTCAAAAAGGACATGGAGAAGACGACCTTTATAACTCAATGGGGACGTACTCTTACATGGTGATGCCATTTGGGCTCGAGAATGCTCGGTGCAACATACCGGAGGACAACTATAACGTTGTTGCATGACATGATCCACAAAGAAGCCAAATTCTATGTGGATGACATGATCATTAAGTCCAGGGGATAGGCCAGGGCACCTACCTAGCCTTAGAAAATTCTTTGAAAGACCGAGAAAATACGACATATGACATGCGCCTTAATCCCCAAAAATATGCCTTTGGGGTAACCTCAAGTAAGTCTGTCAGGCTATGTTGTCGGTCTTAGAGGAATCGAAGTTGATCCATCCAAGATCAAAGCTATTCAGGAGATTCCATCGCCGAAGACAAAGAAGAAGATATGGGGTTTCCTAGGACCTTTATTGTATATTAGTTCTTTCATATGAAAACCGACTATGGTCCGTGAACCCATTTTCAAGAAGTTGAAGAAAGGGTCCGAGCCCATTTGGGATACCGAGTGCCAAAAAGCATTCAAAAAGGTTAAGGAATATCTAGCTAAACATTCAGTGCTAGTTCCTCCCCAACCAGGAAAACCTTTACTTTTGTACCTAGTCACGACAAAGACAGACCACGAAGCCATGCTAGCTCAACAAGACGGAAAGGAAGAGTATGCGATATATTATCTAAGTAAGAAATTCTTAGATTATGAAACTAGAACACACCATTAGAGAAGACATCATTGACATTAGTCCGAGATACTAAGAAGCTCAAACACTACATGTTGGTCCACACGGTACATGTGGCAGCACCGATGGATCCCATCAAGTACATCCTTGAGTAATCAACTATCAGCAGCAAGATAGCACGATGGACTATCATGCTATCGAATTCAAACTCAAGTATGTCCCTCAAAAAGTGATAAAAGGAAGGGTAGTGTCGGAATTCCTAGCCGATCTACCCGTAACTAAATATCAACTCGAACACCTCGATTTTCCGGACGAAAATATCTTACAAGTAGAGGTGGTCGTTTGGACAATGTACTTCAATGACGCTTCCAATCGAAGGGCTTTGGAGTAGGGATTCTTCTGGTCTCACCGAGAGGAGCATATACTCTCATTTCGATCAAATTGGATTTCGAGGTCACCAACAATGCTGTAGAGTATGAAGCATACATCACGAGGCTTGAAGCTTCTATAGAGATCGGGCCAAGAACATTAGGGTTTTTAGTGACTTCAGTCTTATCACTAATCAAATTTCGCAAAAATGAAAAGTACGTAGTGAAGCCTTGGCACGCTACCGAGCACATCTAATTGAATTATCAAAACATTTTGAAAGCATTTCCTACACCTACCTTCCTAGGGATGGCAACTAGTTCGCAGATGCTTTAGCTAAACTAGCATGAATGATCAATATCCCTAGTAGCATTCACTCAATGCCCATTCACATAGAGCGACGAAGTCAGCCTGTGCATGTCTATGTATTAGAAATGTCTAATATCGACCAAACCAATTGGTATCATGATATCTATCAATATCCGGATAAGCAAGAATATCCGTTGGGCTACATGTCTAGAGCCCAACGAGCCATCGGGATGTTGGCGGCTCAGTTCTTCATCAACCAAGGGAAGCTGTACACGAAAACGAACGGAGGAATTAGCTTACTTTGTGTCAACTAACATGAAGCAAAGCGCATCATGGATGAGATTCATGGTGGGGAATGTAGACCCCATATCAATGGAAAAATGTTGGTTCAGAAAATTTAGAGGCTTGGATACTACTAGTCGACCATGGCCATAGGCTGTCATGAATTTGTCAAGAAATACCATAAGTGTCGGGTGTATGCAAATCTACAGAGACCAACCACCATCGTTTCTCATGACACCGGCATCACCTTGGCTATTATCGGTTTGGGGAATTAATATTATTGGCAAAGTGACCCCTAAAGGAATGGGCGGTCATGAATTTGTGTTAGTAGTAATCGACTACTTCACCAAGTGGGTAAAGGCAGCCTCTCATGCAAGCTTGACGTCCAAGCGAGTAGCTAAATTCATCTCTCGAATATCATTTGTAGATATGGGTACCCCATAGTTGATCGATGACCATGGTAGTCACTTCAAGAAAGAAGTAGTAGATCTGCTAGAGAAATACAAGATCAAACACTAAAAATCATCTCCCTATCGTCCTAATACCAACGGAGCAGTCGAGGCAGACCAACAAAAACATTCGCAAAATAGTGGAGAAGATGGTCGTCAATTATAAGGCTTGGCCCGACAAGTTGCCCTTTGCTTTATGGGGTTATTAAACCTCCATTAGGACCTCTACGGGAGCAATGCCTTACTTTCTAGTATATAGCATGGAAGTGGTCCATCCAAAAGAAATTGTCATCCCCTCATTACGAATCATTGTCAAGAGTCAAATTCCAAAGGCGAGTAGGCCAAAGCACGCTATGAAGAGTTAGTGTTGCTTGATGCAAGGCGCCTCAACGCCTTGCATAATGTCCAAATATACCAGAACACGTACATTAAGGGCATTTAACAAGAAGGTAAAGCCTCAAAATCTTCAAGTTGGGGATTTGGTCCTCAAGGAGATTAGAGCATCAATTCGGGATCCTCGAGGGAAGTTTATGCTTAAGCGGCAAGGCCCATTTGTGCTTAGTTAGGTACTCGCCAGGCGGAACAAGTAAAATTAACCGATTTGGATGGTGTAGAGATCTTTCAATACACGAACTCGGATCAACTAAAGAAATATTACATTTAGCACGATCCTAACCAGCGAGGCCAAGCTCGGCCCAACCAGGTTGTGCTTGTGGCGGCGCCGGCCACCACCCGAGCAACGGTGGGCTGGCCGGGCCAAACATTTTTTCTCTCTCTTAGTTTTAGCTCTGTAAATTATTTATCTAGACGGTCCAATTAGACGGTCTGTTTAATTAATTGTTATTTTAGGCAGTCCAACTAGAAGGTCCACGTATTTCATTAATTTTGTAATTACGTTAATTTTTAAGGGAGGTCAAATTAGGCGGTCCAATTTATTTATACCTCTAGGAGAGCGATAAAAAAATAATAAACCATAAAAGTGAGCATAAAACTTACTTTTATTTAATAAAAGGTAAGCCTACTACTTATCCGAGTACATAGCTAATAAAAGGGAAAAACCAAGCACACTACATGGAAAATTAAAATTGTTCTAAAGAGGAAAAAGTAAATTTCCTTGATCTTTTATTTGTTCCTAACATTTCTCTCTAAAAATTCAACCCTAGTCTAGTTTTACTTTCTTTCCTTTCGGATCACTAGACTCGGCTCCATCATCTTGGGTATGCTTCTTTAGCTCCACAATTCTACGGGCCCTCCTCTCTTCCGCTTCCTTTGCTTCAAATTCCCTTCGCAAGCTCGTTCATCTATCGGAGGATTTGCTTCGTGAATTTTGAGTGGTGCAGCAATAGGAACATCTCCTTGGGGATCCAGCTCTAGAGCCCTTAGTGCCTTGTGAGGTTTCGGGTCCACCTCTATTATCCACTCCGGATAATATGCAAATACGAGTAGTAGTCGGCTCACCTACGGGTTTTCACTGCTTCGGCGGGTTCATCTAATATTAAGGCCACGATTTAACTCGCTCAAAACTGCCAAAACCTTCAAACCGTTCAAAGGTAGCAAGCCGGACATAATCCAAACTGGGAATCTCCTAATCTCTTCCCATTTGCCGCAATAAATGGTCGGGAAGTAGTAAATACTAGTTTTTAAACCCGAGTAAGCATACAAAAGGTTCTTATTGCTTAACTTCGGAAGGTATTTGTAGGTTTCGTGCAGATTTTCGGAGGATTTTGGCACGACAAGTTTTGTACGACGTTGGATGCCCGAGTATAACATCAAACTCTTCGAGCAAGGGACACAATTGTTTATCCCAAAACCTGAAAACATCGTAGTGAGGATCCCGAGTAGGCCACAGCAATGCTTTCAATGTTTGTCATCTTATGCATCCAATGAGATAACTCGGTCATGAAGTTCATATCTCGAAGGAAGTTAAAGACACTGGAAATTTTTCGTAGGAACTTTTCTTTGCGGATTCACGGACAAAGATTTAAAAGGCATAATTTTTGGTATTACGCAAGGGTTCAATTTATAACGGTCCCGGAGCAAGAGTCCTACTACACTAGCATCACTGGAGTTAACCAGCGCCTAGGATTCTTAAGTAGCAAACGCCGACCGGGGCCCCATCCTGGGCAGTCCGCCTTATTCTTTCGGCCCGAGCACTCCTTGGGCCATTACTTGTTCGCTGCCTGGGCCCATTTTTGGTTAAGCCATATTTTTGGACCGTGCACCTATGAATTTTCATTTTTATTTTTATTATTTTCTTTTGGGGGAATGGTGGCTGTGTGTGCAAAATTTTTCAATTTGTCTTTGTAATTTTTCCTAAGAATTTTTGCATCATATTAATAAAAGAAAGCATTTTTAGAATCGAGTCTTTACATTTTATCTCATTGCATAGAGTCAAAATCTTACAAAATATTAAACATTAACAACAAAAGCACCCTACAAGGGATTCACTAATCTTCACCATCGGAAGCACCATCAAAGATATAATTCCCGAAGTCCTCCAAAACAGACGTGGAAAATCGATCGCCTCCACCACCTTGAGAATAGCTAGCTCCATGGTTCCAAGATTGAGATGCTCCATGAGAAGGCCCACTGTAGGACGCCTGGTCGAAGTTAAGTGGGTTCCCATGGCGATCAAATGCTTGAAGGGGCAGAACATCCATACTTTCTTTAGCAAATTTAGGCCCCGCATCGGAAGAACTAAGCCCGGAGGTGCTAGGCCCCGCCTCGAAGTACTTTGATGATACACACGTCGTGAAGAGCACCTAGAGCTACCCACTCTAGAGGTACCACTAGGAGGTGTTGTGGGCCAGATGAAGGTGTTTGTACCCCAGTCCACTAAGGAGGCTTCTTAATAAAGACGTTCTAGATCGACGCCTCTAGAAAAATAAAAGAGCAATTAGCACACCCACTAAAAGCTCAATAAAGTTAGCATTTCACTAACCAAAGACTCACCCATAAGGTTGGGAAGGTTCTCCTAGAGAAGAAGTCTCGAATACCCCTAAGGGCAAGCTGAGTCCGATGGACATGGTCCAAGATTGCTCCGGATCATACTACAAATATTTAATGGTGTTAGTAACTTTTAGCATGCAACTAAAAGTAAAAGAGCATAAAACTCTTACCCCTTGCCAGTTTCTAGGAAAAGAAAGGCCCACGCATTCCTCCTCCGAAAGTTTGGGAATCTATATGTAACGAGGAAATTCCCCGAGTTGAGAAACATCCACATCGAGAGTTGGAATGTGGATGTCCTTCGGGAGAATCTACAAAGAGCTGAAGTTAATTGTCATACAAGAAATTCAACTACACAAAAAAGGAAGAAAGAGGTGGAAACTCACTACCGGATCATAATCCATCCCAAGTGATATGCATAGGACATATTTAAGTTTAAGAACTAGGTATAGGTGTACCCGATGGTAGCTTCCTCTTGCTCTTGTAGAGAAAAAGAGCGGAAATAAAACATGGTTTGCGGTGGATCAAGAGGAGCAAACAAGGCCATGTATTATTGCGGATTTGTGTCATAACTCTCTCGCCAAGGTACCAGCAAAACCCGAAAGGACCCTCAAATAAGATCTTCCTTTCACTTAACTCCCATGTAATGATTACGCTTGGAAAAAGTTGGAGTTAGGCCCAAGGAAGGAAATTAGCCTGCACATACATGATTTATAAAGAGATAAGCAAGCACAAGCGAAAGCAGCAAGGAAACATGCATAGAATGCGCTCAGCCAAGGCTGGCGCCAGCCGGAGCCATGCCCACAAGGCCAACAACAGGCGTAGGCGGGAGCAAGCAAGATGGCGATGAAGCAAACTTTTTCTAGGCACATTTTTTAAGTTAATTTGTTTAGCTTGAAGGTAACATATCGAAGCCACATGGAAGAGTACAGACCTCAAGAAGCCTATATCATGGATTTTGAGTTGTTAAAGATGAATTCTTGCACATGATACGGAGGCCGGAAAAGTAGGATGATTTGTTGAACCGCGTGACAAGCACGGGAAATATTCATACAACCACGGCTAAAATTTTTACAAAATAAGTGAGATTTTATCCACATAAGATAATATATATATTGGAAATAAATGGAGAGCTAGAGCATACCTCAATTATCTTCCACAAGCCACATAGTGGAAGATAATTTGTGAAGTCCTTCTCATGATTAGTATGTCGCACACCTACACGAAGACCACTCACAAGGCAAGTGTATGCGAGTGCACCCCAGTTGAGCTCTTTTATTTTATCAAGGTTCGCTAAGTTCACCAAATAGTGAACATGAACCTTTAACGCTTCTTTAGAAAAGAGTACCGTGCTTAACAAGAGAGCAAGCACAATTTGGACTTGTTGTTGTGGAGAATGTCGGGCCCAAAACCCGACATCCTCAAAAGCCTCGAAAAGAATGGTATATTTGAAAAAATTCTCAAGAGGAAACCTACTAGCCACAGGAGAGGTGACGTAGATAGTCACAATCTTTGTACAAGCTCCGGTCATAGACTAGAGGCTCCCCGAGAAGTCCAAACTAGACAAAACAGCAAAATCGAAAGGAGTACTAGACATTTCCTCGAAAGGAAGGTGGAAAGTGTTAGTGGTATGCCAAAAAGACTCATTAATAGCCCCGATGGGATCCTGCTCTCTTTTCTCACAAAGATGATTCAAAGCAATGAAGAGGGAACCAAACTCGGCGTTATGCATGACATCTTCCGAGGGATAGTGCATCTTTCTACATGTTTCCATGAACTTGGGTATGGCTCCATTACTCCGAATGGAGCCTTTCTGCAAGACAAAAATCCAACAAGATTATTAGTAGAAGAACTACACCAAGTGAGCAAAAAAGAAGTTTAATCCTACGAGCTTAATGATGGACATATGACAAGTGAAGAAACATGGTTTTCAGCCTCCACCAAGAGGTCATTTGTCCATTCTTCATGAGAACGCCATTCCTGCTCTAAGAAGTTATCTTGGACCAACTTCTCAGCCGTTGTCCTCCCGGTAGGATGAGCCTTTCTTCTAGACATCTTTGAAGAGAAGATTTTGAAGACCAACTAGTCTTCTTAAAGAGCAAAACAAGAGCATAACAAGAGAAAAGCTAGAAAGCAAGAACGGAGTACATGAAGTGTGTGCAAAATGAACACACTAAGCTCCCATTTTATAGACCCATTTTGCGATGGCAAGCCAAGAATATGAAACAAGAGTCAAAAAAGCAAGAGGACACCAAGATAATCCAGCAAAAGCACGCCTTGTAGCCCTAGCTGATGGGGTAGCTTCGAAGTCTCATCAACCATGGCAAATGGATGTTTTGGCACCGTATGCATGCAAGTGGGAGCTTTTGGACCCACCGAATTAGCTTTTTCATATCAGATTTTCAGTCTGTTTTCGATCGAATTACTCGAGTAAAACATCGAACTTTCGTCAATATGATTATGCACTAACAAGCATGTTAGTACATTAGATTATCGAGCAAAGCTTCAAATAAAAAATGATCCAAGCATAACAATCCGCCAAGCTTTAGGCTCTAATCAAGCCAAGCCTAGGATCCTCTTCTTGGACTTCGAAGGCATGCATCGCGATCAAGTCTAGGCCATGTCTCGGAGTTCGGGTTCGATAGCAACCAATTCCGGACGCTACGTAATAATCAACATTCAATTAATGCACAAAATTGAGATAACTATCCTCGTAGTGTCTCCTTTGACCCTTCGTCTTTCGGACTTGGTCAAAGCGGGGCTAACTATAAACACCTAAAATGTGTCGTCTCTTATCTCTTTTAATTCTCTATTTTATGTTGTCGGCCCAATGATGAAATCCCGAGTCCCGCTTGAGGATTTGAATCACAGTACATCTGTTTGATTGGTGCGATGGAAGTTAGTAAACCACAAAGAACCCCCAGCACCAAATAAATAGCCTTCTACCTTGGGTCGGTCCAAAAATCCCGTTTCTTTCGGATGGTTCAAGCCCGAGTCAAACCTCCAGAGCCAACGGAAGTCCGATGCCACATACAGGGAAATTCCGGGCTCAAAACACTACATTTCACTTTTGTCCAACTAGACAAGGAGCTGAAGACATCAAGACGATGTTAAGCACTACATTTCATGATGACAAGCATCAAAGTGTTGCATTTTGCTCCAAGACGATCCGCCCAAGACAAGGAGCACACATCCCCAAAACGACGTCGTGGTCGCTGCCCCAACCTAGTTTATTCCACTTGAAATGTCCTGTTTTGGACTAAAGACTCACTTTGCAGCACGAAATGGCACGAAATCCTAGGGCAACACAGGGTCCCTGGCACCCCGACAGTAGTTCTATCGGTGTTGTCACTTCATTTTTAGCCCGGTTTTACGTTGTTAATTTTATTCGACTTTGGACGGCTAGTCGCTTGCAAACCCTAGGTCATTCCTTGACCTAACCTCTCCTATAAATAGAGAGCTTAAGCTCTCATTCTGCGAAGGTTGATTCCTTAGCGTTACGCTGCTTGAATTAGCTACATACGACTTATTCCTTAACGTTATGTTCATCGAAACCCGATTAAGAACTACTCGAATACTTCCTTCGTATTTTGATCTCTTGGCCCCTTTTCATCTTATTCCCTTTCTATTCCCCATTCTCACCATATATGAACCCGAAAACTCATTTTCATCTTTCTACCTACACATCTCTATAAAATCTCACAAAAAGCCCTCTCAATCACCACTTGTTGCATCAACCGATCCGGATCCGAGATCCAGATTAGCAGGTGGGACGACCTGAGGGCACCAATTCCGACTTTAGAAATGGTTATCTATTTTATTTCATGCTTTTATTGTTTTTCATATTGCAAAGAAGAAACCGTATCGCTTTTATTTCCTCCCCGCCCGATGTAACCTTTTAATTTATCGCTTTCTTTTCTTTCCGCTTTTGTTTCCCTTTTTGCTTTTGTTTTCTTTATCGCTTTTCAAATACGGTTTTTATTGCTTTCCATTATGTTTTGGTTGCTTTGTTTTTTGTAAGAGCATGTTGTGTGCTTGTGTTTAGTACATTATGTATGTCATTACTCAAACTAGTAATGGTCATCGTTTGACAGGCGGAACGGAAGGGTTTATCCCTATGTTTCGTACCCTCACCCCCAAATCCGATTCTCGGTTCTAAACCAATAGATTCACTTTTCAACCTTTTTCAGTCTTAGTTTTCCTATACGAAGATTAAAAAAGAAAATTTTATTTTTGTTTTTGTTAGTTTTTCATTTCTAAAAACCGACTAGCGATTGCTATTTTTTATTTATTCTACAAATTATATCTCGGATATTTCGATTGAAAGGATAAGAAAAAGGGGATTCTGGATCTACTTACCAGTCTGGAGGCCAAGGCTGAGTTACTCAACCGTGGCCCTTGGCTCGTGCCACCGACCACCGGATGCAAGCTGCTGCATGCACTAGGTGGTCGGCAAGCGAGGCTTGTATCCAAGCCGGTGTTTTACACCGGTTTGGCCTTAGAGCTTCATAGCAGAAACAGTAACCCTAATTTATATACTTTTCGGGTTAGAAATAATATCCCGAGACTTCGAAAATAATTGTCCAAATAATATAATTAATAAAGCTGCAATTTAAACTTTACAAAATCCATTTCAATTCGATTTAATAAAATTTAGAAATCAAAGTAAGAGTTCATCTCCACTTACTAAAATTCATCTTCAAAACCTAAAATCATTTCCATTTTTAGAAACCCAAATGCCAACCCGTAGGGAAGCTCGGTCGAGTCCCGGCCGTGGTTCCTACACATACTGAGTTGGTCGGTTTACTGAAGCCGAGTAGCTAAGTCAAGCTTAGTTACTATGAGTGGGTCAATTTCTACTTTTTGAATTAGACTTAAGTCCTTAGACTTTTGAAAAAAATCTTCTAAGAACAACATCTTACGTTAGTCATCTACTAATCATACTACATAAGTGATTGTTATTTTAAACGACTTTATGTTGTGAATTTTGTGTAGGATGCTTCTTGGTTAATCTTAAATTTAGATGAATGACTTTGACTCAAAATCAATTAGAGGGGTTAGTTATTCATAGCTAAGTCTTCAATAACCATGGTGGCCACAAAAGGCTTTCCAAGTAATAAACAACATAACCTCAAAGGCTTTCCGATAATAACCAATATAAGCATAAAGGATTTACGAAATAACCAACATAGCCACAATGGCTTTCAGGTGACAAAAATCTTTCCACAAAGACTTTTCGATAATGACCTACATAGCCACAAATGCTTTGCGGTAATAACAATCATAGCCACAAATGCTTTGCGGTAGTCGGTGACATAGCAAAAAGGCTTTGCCGTAATAACCAACATCGCTACAACGAATTTTTAGTAATAACCATCAGAGCCACGAATTATTTCTTAAAATAACCAACATGACCACAAATTCATTCAGCAATAACCACTAGAGCAAAAAAGACTTTTTGTTAACACCGATATAGTAATAAATGCTTTCGGATAACAACCAACATAGCCATAAAGGCTTTTGGGAGATAACCAACATATTAAAAGAGACTTTTCGCTAACAACCACATAGCCAAAAAGGCTTTCCGATAATATCTTGTATACCCACAGAGGGTATCCGATAAAAACCAATAAAGCCACAAAGGATTTTCTATCAATAAATTTCTACCGGTAATAATGAACATAGACACAAAGGTGTTCAAATAATCAAAAACGTAGCCACAAAGGCTTTTCGATAATTACCAACATACCCAAAAAGGTTGTCCTAAAATAACTAATATAGCCAAGAAGGCGTTCTAGTACAAACAATTTTAGAAACAAATGGTTTCGAAAATAACCAACACAGCCACAAATAAGTTCTACAAATAAAAAACATAGCAACAACGACTTTCCAATCTTAACCCATACAGCCATAAAGGTTTTTGGATAATAACTAACATAGCCACAAAGGCTTTCCGATAATAACCAAGATAGTAAGAAAGAATTTTCGATTACACCCTTATTGCCACAAAGGTTTTCCAGTAATAACAATCATAGCTAGAAATGATTTTCAACAATAACCAATGTTGCCACAAATTCTCTCTACAAATAACCAACATATCCACAAAAAGTTTTCGAAATACCAACATAGCCACAAAGGCTCTCTCGTGATAACCAACACAGCCACAAAGTCTTTGGCATGATAACTGAAAGTTCACTTTGAGAGCATAATCACCCTAGAGGGGGATGAATAGGTTGCTGAAAGAAAACTACAAAAAATTGATGTTCAAAATTGAGATACTAACGTAAACGAAAAATTGAGTTTAGAGTGACTCGAAACAAGAAAGTATGAAGACAGTAGATTTTATGAGGAAACCTTCCTAGGGCAGAAAAACCTTGGACTGTGCTAATCCAAGCACAAAATCAAACTCCGCTATTTAAATCCTCAAATACAAAGATAAATACTACCCAGATTTGATCCCTTACACAAATCTCTTAGAATTCCCTAGGCCCGAAATTCCTGAACTAACCTAGTATGTTTATGTTTAGATACCTTTTATAACTTGGGACAATTGACTTGAAGTTATTTTATCAACTCCGTCAAAGGACACACAATAAAATTGTTTGAAGTAAAGAAAGTGTTTATGAGACTTTTCTAATAAAAGAATACAGCTCGGAAAGATAAGAATATACAAATAAGAGTTGCAAACTAGAAGTATTAATGAGTAGATTAAGCACTTAGTTCCAGCAACCTTGTCGGTGTTGTATCAAGGCCTCTATTTATAGGCTAATTTGGAGAAAATTGTTAAGTGTTTAGCTAGAAGAACTAGGTCAACTAACTGTTGCAACGGATAGTTTGAGGACTCGGTTTCTTGACCATCTTTGAATTAGTTGTTAAGCTTAGGTCCTAGCTTCCGAAGTTGTTCTACCAGCTCCAAGTATATGAAAGACATGGTATAAAAATATGTTATACTCAAAAATGAGAAATTACGCAAAATAGCAACAAACAAGCTTGTCGACTTAGTTTGAGCTATTCATAATTTCTCGCTTTTCGTCTTCGATCTTCCAACGTCCGTAAGCCATTGTTTTTTCTTATCTTTGGGGTTAATCTGATTTAGAAGACATACAAAAACAAATTAGTTAAAATGAATTTCAAAGTATAAAAATACATTGGTCCGTACTTAGATTAAGTTTAGTTTAAATAAAGAATTTAAACACGAATTCTTCTTAATATGTTAATCGACAATATTTCAAGTCTAATATTCAATATGTTCAAATTTCGGATATGTTTAAACTCAAAAGATAAATTTACAAATGATGAGTACATGAGTTATTTAGACATATTTCATTGTTTGCCAAGTTAATCAATTCCTATGTGATGAATCCGGCTAAATAGAATTAAGACGATTGATTCTAGTTCAAATCTTGAAACATATCAAACTCAAAGTGAAGTTATTAACATGGAATTATTTAGGCAAACTTAATGTCTAAGTCATACTGAGTTGGTCAGTTTTGGGAACAGAGTAGCTAAGTCAAGTTTGGTTAGTGTGAGTGGGTCAATTTCTACTTTCGAACTAGACTTAAGTCCATAGACTTTGGAAGAAAAATATTTTAAGAACAAAGTCTTAGGTTAGTCATCTACTAATCATACGACATAAGTGATTGTTAATTCAAATGACTTTATCTTGTGAATTTTATTTAGGATGCTTCTTGTTTAATCCTAAATTTAAATGAATGACTTTGACTTAAAATCAATTAGAGGGATTAGTTATTCATCGCTAAGTCTTGAATAACCATGGTAGCCACAAAAAGCTTTGCGATAATAAGCAACATAACTTTAAAAGCTTTCCGACAATAACCAACATAAGCGTAAAGGATTTACGAAAATAACCAACATAGCCACAATGGCTTACCGGTGACAACAATCTTTCCACAAAGACTTTTCGATAATAACCTACATAGCCAAAAATGCTTTGCGGTAATAACAATCATAGCCACAAATTCTTTGCAGTAGTAACTGACATAGCAAAAAGGCTTTTCCGTAATAACCCACATTGCTACAATGAATTTCTAGTAATAACCATCATAGCCATGAATTATTTCTTACAATAACCAACATGCCACAAATTCATTCCCGCAATAACCACCATAGCAAAAAAATCTTTTTGTTAACACCGATATAGTAATAAAGGCTTTCGGATAACAAACAACATAGCCATAAAGGCTTTTTGCAGATAACCAACATAGCAAAAGAGACTTTTCACTAACAACCACATAGCCAAAAAGGATTTCCGATAATATCTTGTATAGCGACAAAGGTTATCCGATAAAAACCAAGTAAAGCTGAAAGGATTTATGTCAATAAATGTCTACTAATAATAATGAAGATAGACACAAAGGCGTTCAAATAATCAACAACGTAGCCACAAAGGCTTTTCGATAATTACCAACGTAGCCACAAAGGTTGTCCTAAAATAACTAATATAGCCAAAAAGGCTTTCTAGTACTACCTATTTTAGAAACAAATCGTTTTTGAAAATGACCAAGATGGCCACAAATAAGTTCAAAAATAAAAAACATAACAACAAAGGCTTTCCGATCATAACCCATATAGCCACAAAGGTTTTCGGATAATAACTAACATAGCCACAAAGGCTTTCCGACAATAACCAACATGGCAAGAAATACATTTCGATTACACCTGTATTGCCACAAAGCTTTTCCAATAATAACCATCATAGCTAGAAATGATTTTCAACTGTAACCAATATAGCCACAAATGCTCTCTGTAAATAACCAATATAACGACAAAATTTTTTCGATTATAATCAACATAGCCACAAAGGCTCTCTCGTAATAACCAACATGGCCACAAAGTCTTTCCAATGATAAATTAAAGTTCACTTTGAGAGTATAATCACCCTAGAGGGGGTGAATAAGTTGATGAAAGAAAACTACAGAAAATTGAAGTTCAAAATTGAGACACTAACGCAGACAGAGAAATTGAGTCTAGTGTGATTCGAAACAAGAAAGTATGAAGATAGTAGATTTTATGAGGAAAGCCTCCTGGGGCAAAAACTTTAGACTCGTGCTAATCCAAGCACAAAATCAAACTCCACTATTTGAATCCTCAAATACAGAGATAAATACTACCCAAATTTGATCCCTTAAACAAATCTCTTACAATTCCCCGGACCCGAAGTTCCTGAACTAACCTAGTACGTCCATGTTGAGATACCTTTTATAACTTTGGAATCTGGCTAAAATAGAATTAAGACAATTCATTCTAGTTCAAATCTTGAACATATCAAACTCAAAGTGAAGTTATGAATACAAAATTATCTAGGCAAACTTAATGTCTTAGTCATATTGAGTTGGTCGGGTTCTGCGAACGGAGTAGCTAAGTCAAGTTAAGCTACTGTAAGTGGGTCAATTTCTACTTTCTGAACTAGACTTAAGTCCTTAGACTTTCGAAGAAAAATCTTCTAAGAACAAAGTCTTAGGTTAGTCATCTACTGATCATACTAAATAAGTGATTGTTATTTCAAATGACTTTGTCTTGTGAATTTTATTTAGGATGCTTCTTGGTTATTCCTAAATTTAGATGAACGACTTTGACTCAAAATCAATTAGAGGGTCGGTTATTCGTAGCTAAGTCTTCAATAACCATGGTAGCCAAAGCATTCCATTAATAACCAATATAAGTGTAAAGGATTTACGAAAAAAACCAACATAGCCACAATGGCTTTCCGATAACAACAATATTTCAACAAGGACTTTTCGATAATAACCTACATAGCCACAATTGCTTTGCGATAGTACCAATTAGAGCCACAAATGCTTTGGGTCAGTAACTAACTTCACAAAAAAGGCTTTGACGTAATAACCAACATCGTTACAATGAATTTCTAGTAATAACCATCATAGCCACAAATTATTTCTTAAAATAACCAACATGGCCACAAATTTATTCCGCAATAACCACCAGAGCAAAAAAGACTTTTTGTTAACACCGATATAGTAATAAATGCTTTCGGATAACAACACACATAGCCATAAAGGCTTTTCGGAGATAACCAACATAGCAAAAGAGACTTTTCGCTAACAACCATATAGCCAACAAGGCTTTCCGATAATATCCTGTATAGCCACAAATGTTATCCGATAAAAACTAATAAAGCCACAAAGGATTTTCTGTCAATAAAGGTCTACCGAGTAATAATGAAGATAGACACAAAGGTGTTCAAATAATCAACAACGTAGCCACAAAGGCTTTCCGGTAATTACTAACATAGCCACAAAGGTTGTCCTAAAATAACTAATATAGCCAAAAAGGCTTTCTAGTACTACCTATTTTAGAAACAAATCATTTCGAAAATAACCAAGACGGCCACAAATAAGTTCTACAAATAAAAAACATAGCAGCAAAGGCTTTCCGATCATAACCCATATAGCCACAAAGGTTTTCGGATAATAACTAACATAGCCACAAAGGCTTTCCGACAATAACCAAGATCGCAAGAAAGACTTTTCGATTACACCCTTATTGCCACAAAGGTTTTCCAAGTAATAACCAGCATAGCTATAAATGATTTTTAACAATAATCAATAAGGCCACAAATGCTCTCCGTAAATAACCAACATAACCACAAAATGTTTTCGATAATAACCAACATAGCCACAAAGGCTCTGTCATAATAACCAACATAGCCGCAAAGTCTTTCCAATTATAACCGAAAGTTCACTTAGAGAGTATAACCACCCTAGAGGGGATGAATAGGATGATAAAAGAAAACTACAAAAATTGAAGTTCAAAATTGAGATATTAACGCAAACAGAGAAACCGAGTCTAGAATGACCCGAAACAAGAAAGAATGAAGATGGTTGATTTTACGAGGAAACACCCTTTATAACTTGGATCCTCAAATATTTGGATCCATCACAAAATTAAACTTCACTATTTGGATCCTCAAATGTAGGGATAATGACTACCTAGATTTAATCCCTTAGACAATTCTCTTACAATTTCCCAGACCCAAAAATTACTTACGTGACCTAGTACTTCCAAGTTGAAACACCATTTATAACTTTGGACCACTGAATTGAAGTTGTGTTATGAACTCAGTCAAGGGACAAATAAGAAAATTATTTGAAGTAGAGAAAATGTTTACGAGAATTTTCCGATAAGAGAGTACAACTTAGTTTGACTCGAAATTACCCAAAATTGCAACAAAAAGATTGTCGACTTAGTTAGAGTCTGTTCGTAATTTCGGCATTTCTATATGCGATCTTCCAACGGTAAAAATTCATTGGTTTTGCGTATCTTTGGGATTAATCTATTTTAGAAAACCTACAAAAATAGATTAGTTAAAATGAATTTCAAAGTATAAAAATACTTTGGTTCATAAGTAGATTAATTTAACTTTAACTAAAGCATTTAAAGACCAATTCTTATTAATCTATTAATCTACAATATTTCAAGTCTAATATTCAATACGTTCAAATTTCGGATATGTCTTAACTCAAAAGATACGTTTACTAATAATGAGTACATGAGTTATTTAGACATATTTCAGTTTTTGCCAAGTTAACTAATTCCTACTCGATGAATATGGTTAAAATAGAATTGAGAGAATTAATTCTAGTACAAATCTTGAAACACGTCAAACTCAAAGTGAAGTTATGAACATGAAATTATTTAGGCAAACTTAATATCCGAGTCATACTGAGTTGGTAAGTTTCTTGGAACCGAGTAGGTTAGTTAGTGTGACTGAGTCGGTTTTACTTTACAAGTAGACTTAAGTCCTTAGCCTTTTAAGTGAAATCTTCTAAGAACAAAGTCTTAGGTTAGTCATCTATTAGTCATACTACATAGTGATTGTTATTTCAAATGACTTTATCTTGTGAATTTCATTTATGATGCTTCTTTGTTAATCCTAAACTTAGATTAATGACTTTAACTTAAAATCGGTTAGAGTGGTCGATTATTCATACTTGACTCATCAATAACCATGGTAGCCATAAAAGGCTTTCTGATATAAACAACATAGCCTCAAAGGCTTTTCGATAATAATTAGTATAGGCATCAAGGATTTCTGAAAATAACCAACATAGCCACAAAGGCTTTCCAAGTGACAACAATCATAGCCATAAAAACTTTCGATAATAACCTACACAACTACAAATGCTTTGCGGTAATAACAACCATAACAACAAATGCTTTCCAATAATAACCGACATCGCCACAAAGGCTTTTCCGTAATAATCAAGGTAGCTATAAAGACTTTCTAGTAATAACCGTCATAGCCACAAATGATTTCAGAAAATGACCAACATGGCCACAAATGCTTTCCACCAATAATCACCATAGCAAAAAAACTTTTTAGTAACAATCATATAGTCACAACGGCTTTCCGATAATAACCAAAATAGCCACAAAGGCTTTCCATCAATAAGCAACATAGCAAAAGAGACTTTTCGGTAATACCCATATAGCTAAAAAGGCTTTCCAATAATATCCTATATAGCCTCAAAGGCTATCCGATAATAACCAACAAAGCCATAAAGGATTTTCTGTCAATAAAGGTTTGAAGACTCGGATCTTAACTCTAAATATTTTATGAAAGACTCAAGTATAAACTTCTATCTCTCTTAAGTTTTGATTACAAGTCATTTTGAGCTACATAAAAACTCATATCTAAGTTTTCATCACCGTTCGAGCGACTCGGATAACACTTTGTTTTATGTCTTCTCTACTGAGATATTCTGACCTACTTAGAATCTACTTAGAACCATCACATGATCCAATAATTCTGTTAACGTACTTTTTCTTAGTACTAACCGTGCTTGCTAAAGTAAACTAAATTATAGTGTTAATTCAGTCCTCTAAGTCGGTTTAATTCTTAGATGATTATTTGATAGATCAAGTTCACTTTCTCTGTTGATTATTCTTCAACTTGATTTTTGAGAAGTTATTCTGAGCTGAGTTTGAAACTATTTGATATTAGACTCAGAATATTCCACTTCTCTAGGCCCAAGATAATTATGCTCTTAATTACTCAAATTTAATTAATATCTTTGCCTAACCTTGGAAAAGTATTCTATAATTTGAGAACCAATGTGGTTTGCTTTTGTAGGTTATTCAAACAAAGCTAATCTATCTTTTTGAATCCCAAAAGCAACCAGCTTCTAGCTATTAAACCCCAGTGGACAATTTTAGCCAATTCTAGACAGGACTCGGACACCGTGTCGTGGTCGTCTATTTCCAAACTGGAAAACTCTAATGCTAGGCTCAACGGTGGTTTCCCTCTTGCTTTTCAGACTACACCAGTTGATTGAAACACCTTTTAGAGTAACTAGCCATTACCCAATGTTTACACTCCAACGGATCTTTTCGAGTGACTCGGAAAAGCCCTTACAACGGCTAGTAAAGATTTCAGTCCAGAAATTAGAGTCAACGGTTATTCCGCTTGGACATCTATAAATAGAAGCCACTTCACAAGACTTGAAGCTTGCTGAAACTATTGTTCAATACACTACCTAATTCTCTTAGTGCGTTACTCACTCAATCTTCTACTCACAACTCCAAGTCCGTAATTAATATAATCTAAGTTGTAAAGTCTTGTAATCGGTTACACATTTCTCTTCCTTTCGAGTAAGGTCCCTTGACTGAGGTGTAAAGGTTAACTCAGCTCAATTATCGCTAATTGTAAAGGTTATCTCAGTCAGGAAGTACTAGATCGGATAAGGGAACTTCGAGTCTAGGAAGACACTATAAAGAATTGTTTAAGGGAGCAATCTGGTAGAGTCGATCCTTTATTTTTGAGAATTCAAAATAGTGGATTTGACTTGGTGCTTGGATTAGCATTGTCCATGGTTTTTGCCCCAGGAGGGTTTCCACATATCTCCGAGTGTTTGCATTTCGAGTCCAATCTAGACTCAAACTCAGCGAGCTAATTTCTTTCTAAGCAAAAATTGTCTAAGTTTGATTAAAGTTCCTCCTCACCTCGTTTACCTCCACTCCCCTCTAGGGTGACTTTGACTCTCCAAGAGAAAACCTTCAATTAGTATCGAGCTTAGCCTTTCAAGAAGGATCTAACAATCCAAAGGTCTAAAGATCATATGGCTCGGAACATTGGAGAGTTCGATGAAGGAAGGTCGTGCACTAGACCACCAATGTTTAAAGGGTTCAACTTCGTGCATTGGAAGAAACTGATGGAATGCTTTTTGCTAGACAACGATGAAAATGTCCGGAACATCATCCAAGCAGGCAACTACATCCCAATGAAGATGGAAGGAACAAGATCTATGCCTAAAGAAAAATTCGAGTACACCAATGAAGAGTCGAGAAGTTCGGAAAGAACTTCAAAACAATGAACATTATGATGTATGCTATCAGCTCGGAAGAGTACAACAGAGTGTCAGCCTGTGATAAAGCCAAAAATGTGTGGGACACTCTTGTCAACACATACGAAGGAACAAGCCAAGTTAAACAGGTGTTTATTTGCTTCACCAAGATTACAAACAATCTCAAATCTCGGGGTAGAAAAATTTCTCACGAAGAAATGTGCAAAAAATTCTGAGAAGTTTACCAAAGAGGAGATGGGGTCCCAAGGTGACAACCATCGAGGAAGCTTAGAATCTCTCTTAACTAAAGCTAGATGAACTAATTAGGAAGCTGCTTACCTATGAGGTTCACCTGAAAGAAGAGGATGTCGAGGTCGAGCACCAAAAGGAACATTCTGCTGAAGGCCTCGGAAAGTAGAGAGAAAAGTCCGAGTTCCTCGGACTTAGAAGAGAATCAAATGGCACCGATTGCCCGAGGCTTCAAAAGAATGATGAAACATAAGAAGTGGGAAAAGAGGCCAAAGGAAGAGTTCTATAAGAAATATAAGAAGGACACAAAGGTAAATATACTTCTCCTTTAAAGTTATCTTTAACTAAGAACTTTGGCTATTTTTAATGTGGCAGCAAAGATCACATAGTCAAGGAAAATGACGAAAGAAGAAGAAGGCTATGATGGCCACATGGAGCGATGACGACTCATCCGAAGAAGAAAATGATTTTGATGATTCAAAGTGTCTAATGGCACTAACGGACTCGAAGCTAAATCCGAGTCGGATGCTAAAAACTCAAACACCGAGGAGACAAGTCCTTAGGAGGTAATTGAATACTTTCTCAAGTTCTCCAAAGCTGATTTGGCTAAATATATTTACACTTTGGAAGTCCAATTTTGATTCTTCTCAGTTCAAAGAACAACTTGAGTCTCTTACCTTTGAGAGCAATTGTTTGAAAAAATTAATTGGAAAAGCTGAGACTAACTCTGAAAGAACTCAAGACTAGTACTCAGAGCTAATGAAACTAAGTCCGAGTCACTCGAAGAGAAAATGAGCATCCGAAAAGAAAGCTCAATAAGTCTCACGAGCTTGTTTTGAAATTTACTCAATGTCGGAAAAACCTTGACATGCTTTTAGGCTCTTAGTGTGTCTCCTTCAGGAAAGAATGACTTGGTTTTAATGAAGAGGAGGAATCTAATCCCTACTCTAATCTTTTCAAGAGGATTCCAAAGCTGTGAAGTTCGGGAAGGCTGAGCATGGTCCTATTCATAAGAATAAAAGGCGGATCGAGCCTGGACCAGGTTTATCGGAGAAAACATTCTCTACCTATTTACAAAAGAAAAGATTTTCAAAAGAAAGAGACACAAACTTAATTTTCTAGAAAGAAGACTCAGAATCGGACCAAACCCAAAGTCATTCAAATATGGGTTCTCAAGAGTCTTCTTCCTCCGGAAAGGACCACAATAAAGGGAGTTCTTGGATTCGTTAGAGGAAATGAGAAGGGTTAGTGTATTTCGACTTGCGGGTAACTCGAAAAGGATGAAAGGTCATTGGTACTTAGATAGTAGATGTCACGCCACATGTCGGGAGATTTAAGACTCTTTTACGAGTTAGAAGATTTTAAAGGTGGTAAAGTCATTTTCGGAGATGATGGTAAGGGAAAGATAGTTGGGATTGGCAAGATCGGGAAAGGAGACAACCTGGTCGATCCAGCTTTATCTTATCAAGGGATTAAAGTACAATATGCTTAGCATCTCTCAATTGTGTGACAAAGGTCAAGAGGTAAGATTTACTTAGACCAACTGCTATATTTCGATGCAGCTACCAAAGAGACTAAGCTCTCGGGTAAGAGGTCGGGTAACACCTATACTATTCCTCTTTCGGATCCAAGTCATAATTTATCTTGCTTAAAAGCATCATTGCATGATGATTCTTGGACATGGCATCGTAGACTAGGTCATATCAGCATGCATACTATCAAAAAGCTTGCATCTCATGGTCTAGTTAGGGGTTTACCTAAGTGTGCATTTAAGAAAGATAAAATCTGTGAAGCATGTACAAAGGGAAAACATTTCGGATCATTTTTCAAACCTCTCAAAATTGTTTCCACGTCCAAAGTGCTTGAATTAATATGGATTTATGTGGTGAAATCTCCCTGAAAAGCCTCGAAGGTAAATCATATGTACTTGTGATTCTTGATGATTTTTCATGATTTACCTGGGTTTGTTTTCTTGAGAACAAGAATAAAGCTTTCAAAGAGTTCAGCAAGCTCTGCGAAAAATTCAGAATGTTGATTGAAAAGAACGGTATCTCTCACAACATCTCAGCACCTGAACTCCTCAACATAATGGAGTAGTGGAGAGACAAAACCGAACTCTTGAAGAAATAGGAAGGACAATGATGATTGAAAATGATCTACCTTACTATTTCCGGGTTGAGGCGATCAACACAACAAATACACACTGAACCGATGCCTCATTAAAACCATCTTAAAGAAAACTCCCTAAGAGCTTTACAAGGGAAAGAAGCCTAACATCTCATACTTCAAACCCTTTGAATGTAAGTGCTTTGTTCACAATAATAGTTAGGATCACCTGACCAAGTTTGATGTTAGGTCGGATGAAGGTATATTTCTAGGTTACTCATCTCACAAGTAAAGCTTATCGTGTCTTTAACAAAAGAACTAACAAAGTGGAAGAAAGTATCCACGTTGTGTTTGATGAGATAGATAAGGAAAAACAAGTGAGTCAACCTTCTCAGATCTGAAACTCAATTAAGATGAAGATGATCTTACTGAAGTCGAGCTCGAAAGAGTCGAAGAAAGCAACTCAAAATGAGGCGGCTCGGAACATTATGACTTAGACTAAACCAGCTCAAAAGCCAACTCAAAATGTTGAAGGACAAATGAATTAGGAGATTCAGCAAGCTTAAACTACTGAAGATCATCCAGTTCAACCAACAAATTTGGTGAACCGAGAGAATAGATATAGCATTCAAATATGCTTCGAGTCACCCACTCGACAACATTCTATCCGACATTAACAGTGGGATAAGAACTCGTTCTTCTTTGTAAAATCTATGTGCATTCACTACATTCATATCACTAATTAAACCCAAAAATGCACTAGAGGCCTTAAATGAACCTGAATAGGTAGAGGCCATGCAAGAACAACTCAATCAATTTGAGAGAAACCAAGTCTTGACTCGACCAAACGACCTTCGACCACCCGAGTTATAGGAACCAAATGGATTTTCAAAAACAAACTGGATAAGGATGGGTTAGTAGTTAGAAATAAGGCTAGACTTGTGGCTCAAGGTTACAATCAAGAGGACGGAATTGATTATGGGGAAACCTTTGCACCGGTTGCTAGGATCGAAGCAATTAGAATCTTGTTGGCATTTGCATCTAGCATGAATATTAAATTGTATCAAATGGATGTTAAATGTGCTTTTCTGAATGGTTTCATTCAATAGGAAGTCTATGTTGAGCAACCCTCGAGATTTGAAAATTCAGAATTTCCAAATCATGTTTTCAAATTGCAAAAAGCTTTGTCTTAAACATGCTCCTAAAGCTTGGTATGAAAGACTCGAGCAATTTTTTGGTTGAAAATGATTTCAAAAGAGGTCAGATTGACAAAACTCTTTTCATAAAAACCAAAGGGAAAGATTTCCTTATTGCTCGGATTTATGTTGATGATATTATTTTTGGAGCTACTAATGATAATCTCTGTCGAGAGTTTTCTAAGTTAATGAGACAGGAGTTTCAAATGAGCATGATGGGAGAGCTCAATTTCTTTCTTGGTCTACAAATCAGACAAGATAAACATGGAATCTATGTCCATCAATATAAGTATACCAAGGAGTTGTTGAAGAAGTACAAGCTTCAAAATGTGAAACATGCTCGCAACACCCATAAGTAGCAGCATGAAACCGGACTCAGACGAAATTGGTAAAGCAGTAGGTTAGAAACTCTATAGAGGTATAATTAGATCTCTGCTATATCTCACATCCAATAGGCTAGACATTATGTTTAATGTATGTTTGTGTGCAAGATTTCAAGCTAATCCAAAATAATCACATCTCACTACGGTGAAGAGGATTTTCAAATATCTTGCAGGAACTCAAAATCTTGGTCTATGGTTTTCAAGAGAATCGGAACCGACCCTCACTGGATACTCGGATGTTGACTATGCTGGTTACAAAGTCGACAGAAAGAGCACATTAGGAGCATGCCAATTTTTGGGTCAATCTCTCATATCTTGGCACTCAAAGAAACAGAACTTAGTTGCTCTATCAACTCGTTGAAGCTAAGTATATTGCAACCTGGAGCTTGTCTGTACTCGGATTTTGTAGATCAAACAACACTTGAAGGATCTTAGACTTTCATTCAAATCTATCCCAATCAAGTGTGAGAATCAAAGTGCAATCAGTATCACTAAGAATCCAGTTTAGCACTCAAAGACAAAGCATATTGAGGTCGGTATCATTTTCTGAGAGACCATTCTAAGAAAGGTGATATTGAACTTGAATTCATTTCTACAAAATTTCAATTAGCTGATATTTTCACTAAGACAATTAGTGAGGATCAGTTTTGTTTTATTAGGAATGACCTTGGCATGATTAATGCATGATTACATGTTTTACGTGTATAATTTTGGCTTATACTTGTTTAACGAATGGATCAATTGACTAAAAATGAGACCGAGCTATGAGTTAATTGCTTTCGAGTCGCTTTGAAACCATACCGAGTCGGACTCAATATTTGAGCAAAATGGACACCAAACTTTTGAGATCATCTCTAGATGAATCGAGAATCTCGGAAAGATTTTTCTAAACTCTATTTCCCTCTCGACACGCGTCGCTATCAAAGAATTTGAACCGTTAGACGAAAAAAGTTGGAATTGTAACCATTGGACTACTGTAGGTCATGTCTATCTAAGAATGTCGTTTGAACGTTAAGTAAGAAAGAAGGTTGAAGGACATTTCTGTCTTCTCTATTTCTAGCATCTATTCGTCTTCATTTCTTCACCTTGCGCCTTACTCTTTTCGCATGAAATACTCTACTCTCTCATACTCTTTCCTTGCTTTCAAAGTGCTCTCTCTCTCTCTCTCTCTCTCTCTCTCTTCTTCTCAAGTAACATCTCATTTCTCTATTCTCTCAATGCCTAAACGAGGTTCTACATCCGAGTTCATGGGGTCTCGCAACCAAGAAAGCTCAAAAGATAAATCAAGAGGGTTCGTCTAACCCCTCAAAAGTGTTTGTCGTCTAGCACTTCACATTGGATGACAAATTCTTCAAGAAAACTTCATTCTCTTGGCTTAATTACATTCAAGAAACTGGAGTGTATAATTATTTATGCTTCGGCGACTTCATATATCCAGAACTCATTGTTGAGTTCTATGCCAACAAATTCTTCTCTAGAGGTGTCATCACCTCGAAAGTTCAAGGTACGGTTGATCACGGTTGTTAGGATCAACCTCCCTCTTCTCCACAAAATTTTCAACATCACCTTCCTTTTTCTCAATCCCAATCATGTTCCATTCCTAGAAATTGTCGATGACTTTTTCGACAAATTCGCCAAAGAAGTGCCTGAGCACGTGAAAAACTTTTCCGTGACTTAGATGAAGAGTGAAGTCGATCGCTCTGCTACATTCTGATGAGGACTTTCTTTGCTCACTACTCGAGCAAGGAGAACCCACACTTCAGGGTTCTCAAAGTTCTGTTTGACATCATGGAGGGTCTACGATGTAGACCTCTTTCCGTTCGTCATCGAGCAAATGGCTCAAGTGCCTACTCAATCGAAGAAATCTTCTTCTTTCCCTTTTGGAGCCCTTCTATCTCTTATCTTCAAACAATTCAAGAACACCCCTCCCTCGGATCCCACTACTGTTTATGAGTCAGCTATAGTTACAGGCGTAAAAGAACTTCGGGTTATGGATACCAGGAGGTTAAACCTAGTGAATGGGTTCACTCTTCCGAGTTAGAACCCGCTTCTCTTCCTCCCCATACTCGAGCTCAACCTCGAACATCCATCCACTTCAGTTGGTCCCTCTTCTTCTCAACCTCCTCTCTCTGTTGGAGCGTTTGTTGCCTTAGTCGAAAGGCTCGCTTCAACGGCCGACCAACTTCGGTCGGTTGTTCGCTCTCTTAAGCCTATTTTCCGTGGCATGGTTATTAACCAAAAGACCAGCCAATCTCGGATTCAGGAGTCTCAATCCCTAATGCTTGAGTTCAAGGGCATTCTTAGTGAGTAATGTGAACAGCTTCAACTCCTTCGGGAGCGTAGGATGAAGGCTGCGCGAGACTCGAATCCTCCGACACAACCGAGGAGTCCTCTAGCTCGGCCAAGTCTACCTCGATGAGGTAGAAGAAGAAGAAGAAGAAGTTGATGTCGCAGCTGAGGCAGGTGAGGCTTAGTCCGAAGAGAAGAATATGGAGGAAGAAGGAGCAAAGGACGAGCCTACTCCACCAAAAGACAAAGGTGCTATAGAGCCCGAACCCGAGCCGATCTCCTCGGACCCTAATATGAGTGGGTTAGAAGATGTTGGGGACGTTGTACAGTCCAAACCAGCTGACTCGAAGCCCCTGTCATCTTTTAAGAGGATGAGCTATAGGATGATATTGTCCTAACTCAATCACCCAGGTCCGAGCCACTTCTCAACATCCCGGTGCTACCGCTGCTGCACTCTACCAACTCCTCCCGGACATACCAGCAGCAAACGCACCGCTCGTCCGTCCTCCTCCGACCAACCAGCTCCACCTTCCTAATCTATTTCTTTTCTTGTTTTTATTTTGTATTTCTTTTTTATCCAACCTTAAGTATATTCACTTCCAAATTTTCGTCCCTCCTTTTCTACTGAAATGCTAAGGGGAGAAAAATATAGAAACCTGGATGTTGTGCTAAGGGTAAGTTTGTCTCCTCTTTTGTTGTACATTTTTTTCACGAATGAATGTTATCGTCTATCTTTTCCAAGCTTTGATCATTTCGAGTTTCTTTTAACCTTTATCTTAACTACTCATAAATCTGTGTTAATATCCGCTTATAAGTCATGCTTTGATATGGAATTTTTCTTAACTTTATATTCTACATGCTCGATACGGAAGAAAACACATATCATTGGCACTGAAAACTTATATTTTGTACTAATAAGTTTCTATCTTGAGAATGGAATGTCTTTCATAAAAAGGGGAGATTGAATACTCGGATCTTAACTCTAAATATTTTATGAAAGACTCAAGTATAAACTTCTATCTCTCTTAAGTTTTGATTACAAGTCATTCCGAGCTACATAGAAACTCATATCTAAGTTTTCATCACCGTTCCGAGTGATTCGGATAACACTTTGTCTTATATCTTCTCTACTTGAGATATTCGACCTACTTAGAATCTACTTAGAACCATCGCATGGTCAAATAATTCTGTTAATGCACTTTTTCATAGTACTAATCGTGCTTGCTAAAGTAAACTAAATTATAGTGTTAATTCAGTCCTCTAAGTCAGTTTATTTCTTAGATGATTATTTGATAGATCAAGTTCACTTTCTCTGTTGATTATTCTTCAACTTTAGTTTCTCGAGGAGTTATTTTGAGCTGAGTTTAAACCTATTTGATATTAGACTCGGAATATTCCACTTCTCTAGGCCCAAGATAATTATGTTCTCGATTACTCAAATTTAATTAATATCTTTGTATAACTATGGACCAAAGTATTTTATACTTTGAGAACCAATGTGGTTTGCTTTTGTAGGTTATTCAAACAAAGCTAATCTATCTTTCCGAATCTCAAAAGCAACCGGCTTCTAGTCGTTAAACACCAGCGAGATAGTTTTAACCAATTTTGGATAGGACTCGGACACCGTGTCGTGGCATGTCTGTTTCCAAAGCTGGAAAACTCCAACGCTCAACGGTGGTTTCCATCTTGCTTTTCAGACTACACCAGTTGATTGAAACACCTTTTAGAGCAACTAGCCGTTACCCAATGTTTACACTCCAACGGATCTTTTCTAAGTGAGTCGAAAAGCCCTTACAATGGCTAGTAAAGTTTTTAATCTGTACATACTTCTCTTACTTTACGAGTAAGGTCCCTTGATCGAGCTGTAAGGGTTAACTCACCTTAGTTGTCCCCGATTGTAAAGGTTATCTCGGTCAGGAAGTACTAGATCAAATAAGGGAACCTCTGAATCTAGGAAAACACTATAAGGATTTGTATAAGGGAGCAATTCTGGTAGAGTCGAGTCCTTTGTTTTTTGAGGATTCAAAATAGTGGATTTGACTTGGTGCTTAGATTAGCACTGTCTCGTGGTTTTCTGCCCCATGAGGGTTTCCATGTATCTCCGAGTGTTTGCATTTACGAGTCCAATCTAGACTCAAACTCAGCTACTAATTTCTTTCTATGCAAAAATTGTCTAAGTTTTCTTAAAGTTCCTCTTCACCCTATTCACCCCCTCTAGGGTGACTTTGACTCTCCAAGAGAAAACCTTATTTACCGGTGATAACAAACATAGACACAAAGACTTTTAAATGATCAACAACATAACCACAATGACTTTCCAATAATGACCGACATAGCCACAAAGGTTCTCTTAAACTAACCAATATAGCCAAAAGGCTTTCTAATACTTAAGATTATAGAAACAAATAATTTCTAAAAATAACCAACATGGCCGAAACGCATTTTGCAAATAACAAACATAGCAACAAAGTCTTTCCGATAATAACCCACATAGCCCAAAAGACTTTCGGATAATAACTAACATAGCCACAAACGCTTTTTAGCAATAAGCAACATAGCAAAAAAGACTTTTCGGTTACATCCATATTGCCAAAAACGATTTCCGATAATAACACACATAACCACAAAGGATTTCGAATAATAACTAATGTAGCCGGAAAGAATATTTGGTTAAAAAAGGTTTACCAAGCAATACAAACATAGACACAAAGGATTTCCGGTGATAAACAACATAGCCCCAATGCTCTCCAAGTAATTCCCAACATAGTCACAAAGGTTGTCTTATAATAACCAATATAGCTAAAAGGTCTATTAATAACAATTACAAAGACTTTACTAAAATAACGAACATAGCCAAAAAGGGTTTCGGTAATAACTAACATAGCCATAAGGACTTTCCAATAAGAGAAATAACACCACAAAGGCTTTCCCATGATAACCAACAGAGCCGCAAAGGCTTCATGGTTATAAAAACTATACCCATAAAGGATTTACTGCAAATAACAAACATAGCCACAAAGGCTTTTGACCAATAACCAACATAGCCAATGGCTTTATGGTAATAACCAACAAGGTCACAATGACTTTCGGATAATAAAAAACATAGTCGAAATGGCTTTCCGATAATAAAAGAATTTCCCACAACAACTTTCCAATAATAACCAACATAACCGCAACAAATTTTCTATAGTGACCAACATAATCACAAAGACTTTCCGATAATAACCAACATTGCCACGAGTGCCTTTCCTCAAATAACCAATATAACCATAAATTCTTTCCAATAATAACTAACATAATCATAAAGGCTTTCTCGTAAAAACCAACATAGCCACAAATGCTTGTTTGATAAAATAAAAGATTTTAATTAGGGAATGCTCGCATATACTCGTTTGATAAGAGGTTGTGGTCGGGTACTTGATGTAGACTCCGAGAGATTGATCATGTGAATTACATGCCTTTATCTAGCTTGTGGAGGATTATCGAGGTTTTCTTTCTTCCTCTTAAACCTTTTCATTTATCTTATATGGATATATATTGGCAGTCGTGGATGTATAAATATTCCCCTTAATTTTCACCCCGGCTCAAAGAATCATCCGACTTTTACAGCGAGTTGTTGTATGAGCAATGGCCTTCCACACTCAATTAAAGGCAATCGAACTTGCTTTCTTACGATCGGCTCTTAACGAAGTAACTACGTTAAGCCTCTTGAATATATGATGTTTTGAGTGTTATGGCCTTAAAGGCTACTAGAATTTTGAACCCAATTTTTGCCTAGGCCCACGGTCCGGTTTGGACCGGGTCCGGTTTGGACCATGGCTGGGCCGCCGCCGACCTATGGTTGGGCCTGGACCTTCTAGCTTAGTCTAGCTAGTCATTTAATGCTTCCTTATACTTATTTTCTTCTTTCTCCTTCTTAGGCGAGGCTAACTTCCATCCCTAGCAAACATAATCAAATGCCCTCTCAATTTTGGGTAGCTTGAGAGTTTAGTGAAAGAAGCGTCCTTTTGGAGGGCTCATTTGGATTTTTGGTACTGGCTAGCCAATTTTCTCCATAAATTCAGTACAATATGTGGTCACCTTATGCGCCCAAAGATCCCCCACGGACCATGTTTTACTTTTGCTCAGTTACTCTTGAAGAACAGTCGAGAGATGACTATGGGATACCCTTTTACACTTTTCTTGAATTCGAATATGAATTATCCTCAATATTTGGGAAAGATTATGACTTGCATGGTAATCATGTAACTTTCTCATTTCGATTTCATTTCTTGGACAGAAACCAACCTTGCATTAATGTAGGCTCTTTTGGGTGACATCTATTTACCTCTACTTGAGTTGGACATTTCCTTGCCTAGAGAGTCCACAAACATCATTTCTATTCCTGAGATTTTGGAGTTTGAATGTGTGGGTCATCTGTTTTCGAGAATTCATAAAAGGGGTAAGAGTATTATGCTCTTTGTCTAGTTGTGTACTAAAGTAACTTTCTCACTTGTTTTTAGGTAATATTTCAGTATGATCATGAACAGTTTCAAAGGATGTCTATTAGCTTCTAGTTTGTCTTTCGCGCTTTTAAAAACCTTCTCATGGGTCATTCCTTCTAATCATCAAGGGTATGCCCAGGTAGTTGTAGTTGTAATTTTAAAATCTTTAGTTTAAGTGCTAATTACTCTTTTGTCTTTTACAAGATCACCATCCTAGATCCCCCTATATAAGGTAACCTTGGAGATTCCAAGGCTCACGGGAAGTTCTTGAACAACCTCGAGCTTCAAATAGCAAGTACTAGGTCAAATAAGGGAATTTCTAAGAACTTCAACTCGGTTGTCCCAAGTTGATAAGGGAACTTCGACTTGGATGTAGTAGGTCGAGATAAGAAAATTTCGGGCCTGGGAAAAATTATAATAGATTTGTCTAAGGGAATAAATATGGGTAGTCATTATTCATTGTAATTGAGGATTCAATTAGTGGATTCGACTTGGTACTTGGAGTAGCATTGTTCAAGGTGTTCTTCCCTAGGAGGGTTTCCTCGTAATATCACTTATCTATCTTTTTCCCTTATGCTTGAGTCAATCTAGACTCAGTCCTTATTTCTTAGTATTCAGTTTTGTTAAACTTTAAATTTTCACAAAAAAATCATTTAGCACCCTATTTCCCCCACCCCCTCTTTAAGGTGATTTACTTCACCTTTTTAACTTTCAATTAGTATCATAGCCTAAGCTTCTTCCAAGGAACTAACACTCCAAAGGTCTAAATATTATGGCTCATCAAAATGGAGAATTCAATGAAGGAAGGTCTTTCATAAGGCCACCAAAGGTCAAGGGCTCTAATTTTGCCTATTAGAAGAAACTGATGTAATGCTTCACACAAGATCAAGATTAAGAAGAATGGGACATCATCACCGATAGAAACTATGTCCCAATGAAACAAATTGGCAATGAGTAGTGCTAAAACAAATTGAGATGTGAACGTTGTGCAATAGCTCTTGACTCCTTAGGATGTCCCAATCCACTGGTGGTGCTCGAAAAGTAAGGTGGAAACCACCGTTGAGCTTAGCGTTGAAGATTTCCAGCTTTGGAAACAGACAACCCCGACATAGTGTCCGGGCCTTGTTTAAAAGTAGAAAAGCCTTGTCTACTAGTGATTGACAGCTTGAAGCCGGTTACTTTTGTAATTCAAAAATAGGATAATCTCGTTTAGATAACCTACAAAAGTAAATCAATTTTGGTTCTCAAAATATAAAATACTTTGGCCCAAGATTAGACACGGATAATAATTTAATTAAGATAATTAAGTGCATAATTATCCGAGTCCTGGAAGAATGGAATTTTCTGACTCTAATATCCATTATACTCAAATTCCATCCGAGTTAGTCTAGAGAAAGATTAAGTTAGATAAAGAGTATCGGAGTAAGAGTACTTGATCTAGAAAAATATAGTTCAAACAAAACGAGTCGACTTAGAAAGATGAATTAGCACTCGTAATTCATTTGAACTTAGAATATGAAGTCAAACCTGAGTTTAAAAGTGTTAGAGCGAATGTTTGAACATGCGATAAGTCCGAGTGTTGTTTGAGTGACTCGGAACTAGAAGTGTGAAAAGATGAGCAAGAGTATGCTTTCGAGTCGGTCAAAATCAAATGAAAACATATGCAATAGTTTACGTAACACTTAGAAAAAGGTTCTAAACTACTCGGAAAAGTTTCTATAGCACTTAGAATGACTTGTAATCAAAAATTACAAGGGATGAAGTTTGTACCTAATTCCTTGATAGTACTCAAAATAATATACATGCAAAGTCCGAGTCTTCAATCTCCCCTTTTTGATGAAAGGCATTCCGTACTTAGATAGAAACTTTGTTAGTGTTATAAACCCGATTTTTCAGTCTTTCTCAAAGAATATGTCGAGTATAGAGATAGAATTGTATAAAATAGCTAAAGTGATTCAAACTTAGATTTTATCAGAGCAAATAAACTTAGATTGCATCGAGCTAAAAGCTGAAATATCGTATAGAAATGAAGTGAATCGAGCTTAGAGTATTGCTTATATCGAGCAAAAAAATATGTAACTAAGTTGATATATCGGAGCAAGATGAACTCAAAAAAGTGGAAACTCAAAAATAATTGCACTGAGAGATAAATAAGCACGAAATAGAAACTTCATTTATATTCACACAAAAATATATACAAAAAAGGGTGAGAGAAAAACCCCTAAACAAGACAACAATTTTTTCTAATTATTTTCCCCCTTGCCTTTCAGCAAAAACAAAAAGAGGAAGAATGTATCAAGAAGATACAATTTGTATGTCTGGACAAAAATAAATAAAACTAAAAAAATTCTAAGAAGGTGGAGAGGAAGCGATCCGAGTCGAGGTGGATGGACGAGCGAGTGCGCCTTCGCTGGTAGGAGCGGGATGATGTTGAAGATCGGGGTGGGGGCAGCACTGGGATCTCCAGGATGGGCTCATCTTTGAGTGGCCGACCCGGAACCAGGTAGTCCAGAGGTTCATCGTCTTGGAACTTGACCGAGGGAGGTGCTTGCTCAGGTTTGACAGCTGCTAACTAACCTTTATCAGCAAGGTCTTCGACCCACTCGGACTATTGTCCGAGCTAATCGGCTCTGGTTGGAGGGCTGGAGCACCTTGTCCCACTCGCTGCTTCTGCTCCTTCTTCCTTCTCCCCTTCCTTCTTTTCTTCGAGAGGAGCTGCCTCAGCCGCAGTCTCCTCTTCTTCTTCTTCTTCGCCTCCTCTCTAGAAGGAGATTTGGTAGGGCTGGAGGACTCCTCGGATGTGTCCGAGTCGGCCGGGTCTCGAGCAGCCTTTGAGCGCCTTTCTTGGAGGAGCTCAATCATCTCCTTTACTCCTTGACGAGTGCCTTCATCTCAAGAAGCACATCTTGCTGCTCTCCGATTTGGGACTGAGCAGTCTTTTGATTGATGGTCATTGACTAGAGGACAGTCTTGAATGACCGGAGGGTGTCCTTGAGTTCGGTGGACACCGAGGAGATCTTGTATATTATTGCAGTGGACAAGGCGGAAGAAAGGACTCGAGACACACCTACGAGTGGAGGCACCACCAGGTGGAGAAGGGAGAGAGAGAGGAGATGGAGTCTAAGTCCGAGGCGAAGAAGGTTGTCTCAATTCTAAGCTATAGACCCGGACACCCGGTTGGGTCTCTTGGTATCCATACCCAAGGAGTTCTTTTCCGCCAACAACTATGGCAGCCTCGAAACCGCATTAGGATCCGAGGGAGGGAACTTTGAATTGCTTGAAATAAAAGTGAGAAGGGCCCCAAAAGGAAGAGGGGTTGATTTCTTAGTCCGAGCTAGCACAGCGGCCATCTACTCGATTATGGCTGGAAAGAGGTCTACTTTGTAGCCCTCGAGAATGTCAAAGAGAGCTTTGAGATGCTTAGAATTTAGATTTTCTTTGCTCAAATGCTGAGAGAAGAAGGTTCTCATCAGCAAGAAACACAAAAGACAGGCTTAACTTCATCTAAGTCACCGAGAAGTTTTTGCGTGACTCGGGGATTTCTTTTGCGTACTTCTCAAAGAATTCGTCAGCAACCTCATTGAAAGGAATAGGGTTGTTGTTGAGGAAAGAGAAGATACTTTGAAAAGGCGGTGGAGGAGAGAGACGTTGATGCGTACAACAACATCTTGAACTCTAGAGGTGATGATACCCTTAAAGCTAGATAGGTTAGAGTAAAACTCATAAACGAGTTCCGGATATATGAACTTGCTGAAACAGAGGAAATTATAAACCCCTGTTGATTTGATTTGATTCAACCATGAAACCTTTGTGGTTGGGAAGAATTTGTCATCCAACGTTAGGTGTTGTGTGACAATGATTTTGGAGGGATTGGAAGGGCCCTCTTGGCTTTTAGTATGAGGCTTCTTGGTTGCGGAACCAAGAAAGTCCAGGTGGCAACCTCTTTTCGGCATGTTTGGATGTGGAAAAGAGAGAAGAGATGAACTTTTGAGAGAGAGAGACGATAGCTCGAAGAGAGAGAGAGAGAGAACGAGTAGAGTAGAGAAAGAAGAGAGTAAAAATAAAATGAAAGAGTAGAGAGAGAGCTTAGAGCGATCGGTACTTACTTGAGATGTCTTTCACTTAGCTTGAGAGAGACAATTCCTTCTTCGAAAACAGTGAATTTGCTAGTGAAGTAATATGCAAAAGAGTCAGTGAGTAGAGAGTAAAGTAGCGAAATGAAGGAAAAAGGATGTTATTTATAGAGAAAGAATTGTCCTTTAGTATTCGTTTTGACCCATCTCTCCAACGGTCGCCTCGGACCGGTGTGACTATTCTGCTCTCCAACGGTTAGAATTCCAGTGTTTGTCTTCTAACGGCTAGTTCTCTAATCAATATGCGCGCGAGAGAGAGAGAGAGAGAGAAAAGAGAGATTTTAAAAGAAATTTTTGAAACTATCCACTAATCTAGAGATGATTTCGAAGTTTGATGTCCAATTTTCTCAAAGTCCGAGTCCGATTCACTAAAGTTTCGAGTGACTCGAAACCGCAAACAAGAAATAACTCATAGCTCAATATCACTGGCTCAACTGAACTGATTGTTATTAAAGCATAGAAACGAAACATTTAACACATAATCATGCAAAGTAATTTCACTCGAAAAGCACATAATTATGCATTAATCATGCAAAGCTCATTCCTAATAAAGCAAAACTGATCCTCACTAAGTGTCTTAGTAAAGATATCAGCTAATTGAAGTTTGGTAGGAATAAAACCAAGTTCAATATCACCTTCTCATAATGGTCTCTTAGAAAATGATACCCGACCTCAATATGATTTATCTTTGAGTGCTCGAACTAGATTCTTAATGATGCTGATTGCACTTTGATTGTCACACTTGATTGGAATTAATTTGAATGTAAGTCTAAGATCTCTCAAGTGTTGCTTGATCCATAGAATTTGAGCACAAGCACGCTCTAGCTACAATGTACTCAGCTTCAGCGAGTTGATAAAGCTACTGAGTTCCGCTTCTTTGAGTGCCAAGATATAAGGGATTGACCCAAAACTGGCAGGCTCCTGAGGTGCTCTTTCTATCAACTTTGTATCGAGCATAGTCAACATCTTAGTATCCAATGAGAGTTAGTTCTGAGTTTCTTGAGTACCATAGACCTAGATTCCGAGTCCCTATAAGATATCTCGATAGAGTTTCTAATCTACTGAGTTTCTTGAGTACCATAGACCTAGATTCCGAGTCCCTACAAGATATCTCGATAGAGTTTCTAATCTACTCGCTTTACTTTTTTATCCGAGTCTAGTTTTATGTTGCTTGCTCATAGGTGTTGCTGCATGTTTTGCATCTTGAAGCTTATACTTCTTCAGCAGCTCCTTAGTATACTTTGATTGATGGACATAGATGTCATCTTTGTCTTGCTTGATTTGTAGACCAAGGAAGAAATTGAGTTCTCCCATCATGCTCATTTGAAATTCCAGTGTCATTAACTCAGAAAAATCCCGACAAAGAATTTTATTAGTGGCTCCAAAGATTGTATCATCAAAATAGATCCGAGCAATAATAAAATCTTTCCCCTTGGTTTTTATAAAAAGAGTCTTGTCAATCTGACCTCTTCTAAAGTCATTTTCAACCAAGAAATTGCTCAATCTTTCATACCAGGCTCTGGGAGCTTGTTTAAGACCATAAAGAGCTTTTTGCAATTTGAAAACATGATTTGGAAATTCTGAATTTTCAAATCCAGGGGTTGCTCAACATAGACTTCTTCTTCAATGAAACCATTAAGAAAAGCACATTTCCATTTGATACAGTTTGATATTCATGCTTGATGCAAATGCCAATAGGATTCTAATAGCTTCAATCCTAGCCACTGGTGCAAAGGTTTCCGCACAATCAATTCCTTCTTCTTGATTGTAACCTTGAGCCACAAGTCTAACCTTATTTCTGACTACCAACCCACCTCCATCCAGTTTGTTCTTGAAAACCCATTTGGTTCCTATGACCGGGTGGTCGGATGGTCGTTTGGTCAAAGTAACTTTTCCTTGATCCTTTCTGAGCTCATCTTCACTAAGATCATCATCTCAGCTGAGCTCCGGATCCGAGAATGTTGACTCACTTGGTTTTCCCTGTTCAATCTCATCAAAACCAACGTGGATGCTTTCTTCCACTTTGTTAGTTCTTTTATTGAAAATGCGATATGCTTTACTATGAAATGAATAACCAAGAAATATACCTTCATCCGACCGAGCATCAAACTTGGTCAGCTGGTCCTTACCATTATTATGAACATAACACTTACATCCAAAGGGTTTGAAGTATGAAATGTTGGGTTTCTTCCCTTTGTAGAGCTCGTATGGAGTTTTCTTAGGATGGGTCCGATGAGGCATCTATTCAATGTGTAGTTTGTCTGTGTTAACCGCCTCAGCCCGTAAATAGTAAGGTAGATCATGTTCAATCATCATTGTCCTTCATATTTCTTCAAGAGTTCGGTTCTTTCTCTCCACTACTCCATTTTGTTGAGGAGCTCTTGGTACTGAGAAGTTGTGGGAGATACCATTCTTATCACGTAACTCTGCAAATTCTAAGTAGTCGAACTCCCTTCCATGGTCGGTTCGAATTCTTTTGATCTAAGTCTCGAGACTCAACTTGAATTTTCCTACAGAGCTTGCTGAACTCTTTGAATGCTTCATTTTTGTGCTTAAGAAAACAAACTCGGGTAAATCGTGAGTATTCATCAACAATCACAAGTACATATGATTTACCTCCGAGGCTCTTGACGAGGATTCCACCACATAAATCTATATGCAACATTTCAAGTACTTTGGATGTGGAAACAGCTTTCAGAGATTTGAAAGATGATCTAACTTGTTTCCCTTTTATGCATGTTTCACAAATTTTATCTTTCTTAAATGCACAGTTAGGCAATCCTCTAACTAAACCATAAGATGCAAGCTTCTTAATTGTGTACATGCTAGCGTGACCTAGTCTACGATGTCATGTCCAAGAATCATCATGTAGAGATGCTTTTAAACAAGATAAATTCTGACTCGGGTCACAGAGATGAATAGTGTAGGTGTTACCTGATCTTTTACCCGAGAGCTTGGTCTCCTTGGTAGTTTCATCAGAAATATAACAGCTTGGTCTCGAGTGAATCTTACGTCTTGACCTTTGTCACACAATTGAGAGATGCTAAGTAGATTGTACTTCAATCCGTTGACAAGGTAGACAGTGGCTGACCGGATTGTCTTCTTTTCCAATCTTGCTTATCCCAATTATCTTGTCTTTGCTATCATCTCCAAATGTGACTTTGCCACCCTTGTAATCATCTAACTCATAAAAGAGTCTTGAATTTCCTAACATGTGGAGTGAGCATCCACTGTCCAGTACCAATGCCCTTTTGTTCTTTTCGAGCCGCCTACACGTCGAAACAAACTAACCTTTTTCACTTCATCTAACGAACCCAAGTAACTTCCTTTACTGTGGTCCATTTCCGAGGAAGAAGACTCTTGGGAACCCAGATTTGAATAACTTTGGGTTTGGTCCGATTCCGAGTCTTCCTTTAGAAAACCGAGTCTATGTCTCTTTCTTTTGAAAATCTTTTCTTTTATAAACTAGTGAAGAAGGTTTTCTCCTGTAAGCTGGTCCGGGCTCAGTCCTCTTTTCATTCTTATGAATGGGACCGTGCTCAACCTTCCCGAACTTCATAGTTCTGGAATCCTTTTGAAAAGATCTAAGTAGGAATTAGATTCCTCCTCTTTGTTAAAACCAAGTCCTTCTTTTCTGAAGGAAACACATTAAGACCCTAAGAGCATGTCAAGGTTTTTCTTACCTTGAGTAAACTTCAAAACAAGTTCTTGAGACTCATTGAGCTTTTGCTTCGAAGCTCATTTTCTCTTGTGAGTGACTCGGACTCGGTCTCATTAGTTTGAGCACTAGTCTTGAGTTCTCTTAGAGTAAGTCTCAGCTTTTCTAATTCATTTTTCAAAGAAATACTCTCGAAGTGATAAACTTAAGTTGTTCTTTAAACCGAGAAGAATCGAATTGGATTTCTCTTCCAAAGTATAAATATATTTTGCTAAATCAACTATGGAAAACTAGAGGAAATAATCAATTACCTCTTGAGAATTCGTTTCCTCTTTGTCTAAGTGATCTTAGTCCGACTCGGATTCAGCTTCTAAGTCCGATAGTGCCATCGGACACTTTGAGTTGTCCGAGTCTTCATCTTCTTCAGATGATTCTTCATCACTCCATGTGGCCATCATAGCCTTCTTCTTCTTTCTGTTCCTCTTTCTCTTTGGACAATCTTTGACTATGTGATCTTTTCTATCCTTCTTATCTTTCCTGTAAAACTCTTCTCTTGGCCTTTTATCCCATCTCTTGTGCTTCATTATTCTTTTGAAGCCTCCGGCAATAAGTGTCACGGGATCTTCTTCAGAGTCCGATAAACTTAGATTTTCTTCTTTGCTTTCTGAGGCCTTTAGTCTAATATTCTTCTTAGTGTTGACCTCGGCATCCTCCTCTTCCGGATGGATCTCGTGGGTGAGTAGCTTCCCAATGAGTTCATCAGGCTTCAATAAGGAGAGGTTCTGAGCTTCCTCGATGGCTGTCACCTTGGGACCCCATCTTCTCTTGGGTAGACTTTTGAGTATCTTTCTGAACATTTCCTCATGGGAAATCTTTCTACCCACATATTTGAGATTGTTAGTAATCTTAGTGAAGCGGATGAACATCCGAGTGATGTTTTCTTCGGCTCCATCTTGAACAACTCATACTTGTGAAGATATTGGCTTATCTTCGCTTGTCCGACTTGGCTTGTGCCTTCATATGTGTTGACAAGAGTGTCCCACACATCTTTGGCTGTGTCACAAGTTGACACTCTGTTGTACTCTTCCGAGCCGATGGTGAACATCGGAATGTTCATTGCCTTAAAGTTCTTTCGAACTTCTCTGCCTCTTCAGTGGTGTACTCGAGCTTTGCTTTCGGCTCGAGTCTTGTTTCTTCCATCCTCATTGGAATGTAGTTGCCTTCTTGTATGATGTTCCATACATCTTCATCGTGATCCAAGTAGAAAGTATTCCATGAGCTTCTTCCAGATGCACGAAATTTAATCCTTTAAACTTTGGTGGCCTGCTCGAAGACCTTCCTTCATCGAACTCTCCATTGTTCTGAGCCATTTGATCTTTAGACCATTGGATGGTTAGATCCTTTCGAAAGGCTAGGCTCGATACCAATTGAAGGTTTGCTCTTGGAGAGCATTAGTCACCCTAGAGGGGGTGAATAGGGAAATTTGAACAATAAATGGAAGTTTAGAGTTCAAATTAAACTTTGAGACTGTCTAGGTCTAGATTGGACTCAAAAAGTATGAACTTAGAAATTACGTGGAAACCCTCCTAGGGCGGAAAACCACAACCAGTGCTAATCCACAACCAGTGCTAATCCAAGCACCAAGTCAAATCCACTATTTTGAATCCACAACATACAGTAGAAAGATTTAACTAGAATTGCTCCCTTAGACGATTCCTTACAAGATTTTCCTAGACTCGAAGTTCCCTTATCTCGATCTAGTACTTCCTAACCGAGGTAACCTTTACAGTTAGGGATAACCGAGTTAAGTTAACCCTTACAGCTCAGTCAAGGGACCTTACTTAGAAAATAAGAATGAAAGTTTGTGACTCGATTACAAGACCTTACAACTCGGAAAGATGTTAAGTACAGAGTTGAAGTTATAAGTAGAAGATTAAAAATGAATACAAAGACTTTTGCTTAAGTATGTGTATTGACATAATGATTCCAGCAATCTTCAAGTATTGAGAGTTGGCTTCTATTTATAGATGACCAAGCAGATTAGTCTGTTGTGACTATCTTCTTATTAGAAGTCCTCTCGTGACCGTTGTAACGGTTCTTCCGAGTGGCTCGAAAAGATCCGTTGAGATGTGAACGTTGTACAACGGCTCTTGACTCCTTAGGATGTCCCAATCCACTGGTGGTGTCCGAAAAGTAGGGTGGAAACCACCGTTGAGTTTAGCGTTGAAGATTTCCAATTTTGGAAACAGACAACCTTGATACAGATGTCCGGGCTTTGTTCGAAGTAGAAAAGCCTTGTCCGCTGGTGATTGACAGTTTAAAGCCAATTACTTTTGTAATTCAAAAATAGGATAATCTCGTTTAGATAACCTACAAAAGTAAATCAATTTTGGTTCTCAAAGTATAAAATACTTTGGCCCAAGATTAGACACGAGATAATAATTTAATTAAGATAATTAAGTGCATAATTATCTCAGTCTTAGAAGAATGGAATTTTCCGAGTCCGATATCCATTATACTCAAATTTCATCCGAGTCAGTCTAGAGAAAGATTAAGTTAGATAAAGAGTATCGAGTAAGATTACTTGATCTAGACAAATATAGTTCAAACACAACGAGCTGACTTAGAAAGATGAATTAGCATTGTAATTCATTCGAACTTAGAATATGAAGTCGACTTGAGTTTAAAAGTGTTGAAGCGAATGTTTGAACATGCGATAAGTCTCGAGTGTTGTCCGAGTGACTCGGAACTATAAGAGTGAAAAGATGAGCAAGAGTATACTTTCTGAGCCAGTTAGAATCAAATGAAAACATATGCAATAATTTACGTAACACTTAGAAAAAGGTTCTAAACTACTCGTAAAAGTGTCTATAGCACTTAGAATGACTTGTAATCAAAACTTACAAGGGATGAAGTTTGTACCTGATTCCTTGATAGTACTCAAAATAATATACATGCAAAGTCCGGGTCTTCAAGTAACATTTTGGATTCTAGATGGAGGAGGTATCGTTTCATTCGAAAAGGGCTTTCGAGTTTTGATTTCAAAGATACCTAAAATTGAAGAACTATGAGGGTGTTGCCGAATGTTTCCCAATTGCTTTGCTGCTAACTAAAGGTGGTCCTAGCTTCTTCGGTCTCCCTTGCTTCACCATGGATGGAGAGGGAGCTCTCCAAGCTAGAAAAAGATAAAGAGAGAAAGCTATTTTATCATATTATTGATAGTTATAATTATAATCAATTCTTGGGTTATCAAATTTATTGATTATCTTAAGGAATGAAGAAAGAAAGGTGCTAATAACAAAAAGAGAATTGTCATTATATTTTCTTTTTATTGTGAGATTAATTTTTAAAATTGAGTGAAATTTTATTTCTTTTTTTTGACAAATTGATGGAAAATACTAAAAAACTATATTATCACACAAAAAGAAAGGGAAACGAAGAGTCCACTTATAAAAGAAAATCTGCTTTCTTTTCTTTTAAATAAATTTTATTTTTGTATTTATTTAATTATTTACATCAATGGCTCATATTGAATGGAAAAATAACTTTTATAGTTGAGATTGCACTAACCTCCTACAATCACTCCCACTGCAAGTATTTGGTCAATTTGAGAAGATTACTATTATATATAGTATAAATAATTTTAATAATAGTTTTTTATTATAAGGTTATATGAGGAAAAGAATCTTAATTGTTTGTCTATAGATAGAAACCAAACAATTAGTTTGGGGCATCCAAAAATAAAATAAAAAGCATATAATATGGGACTTGAGGGAATATTACTTTCCGTAACTAAGACAAAGAATATTAAATACTGGTCCAGTACTATTGCATCTTTGTTGTCCAATGACAAGTCTATTTGTTAATGTTTAATTGTGTCGTCTTTGTCCAACATGTGACCTTTCTCAAATTTTAATTTTTTCATTTAGTGAGTTTTTGTTGCCACCTCAAACTAGCAACCTGATTTTTCCCCTTTTTGAATTGATTGCGTTGGTATTTTGTATATTTTATATTTTGTTTTTATGTCATTTATAGTAATTGTGCTATCACTTATTGTAATAAGGTTATTGACAAAATATGATTTACTAAAACACAAAATTTTCAAGGTTATATAGGAATTTTCATGAGTGCTCAAATGAAACCGCTTTTCAATTTATGAAAAATTCCCTTTTCTCTCCAAACATTTTTCATTCAAACATGTCGTTAGTTATTCAATAAAATTCAGAACTACCCCTAGGGAACACTTAATTGATTATAGCCGTTTGTTTTCAATTTTTCTTTTTTGGCAAAAGCTTCGAGGAAGGACTTTTTTATAGTATAAGGGATGTGCAAGGTTGATTCCCTTTAATTGAAGATCTTCCATTAAGAGCTAGGGTTTAGAGAAAATAAAGAGATCAAGTTCAAAGAAAGGATTATTGATCATGCAAAATTATTTCCGGGCCTCAAAATCTCCCACTTCCTCTTTCTTTTCCCCTTTTTCTTGTCCTTTTTCTTCCTCTTGCTTGTATAGCTTCTTCAAATCAAGTTTTTGATTCTTCTTTCTACAAAGTTCAAGAATTTTCTTTCATGGTTGAGCAAAGGAGAAATATATATGAATCTTTTAATTGATTTACTTTGGAATATTGAATACTAACTCTAACCCCAAGGTTACTTCTTTGCCATTCAACCTCTCTTTTTCTTTCTCCTCCTCCTGTTCTTGGTTTGCTTTTACTTATTTTAAAATTGACATTTAATGCTTTTATACACTACTACAAGAACCACCTTTTATTACGGTTTAAAAATAATCTTCTACTACGGGTCTAAAGTGTAGTTTATGTAAGCGTAGTAGTAGGTAAGTATCTTTTACTATGGTTGTAAACCGTAGTAAAAGGTGTCCCTTTTAGTCGGTTTCGTCCGAATTTCCAAAACAGCACAATTTTCTTCAAACATTCATAATAGAGAATCTACTTATCCAAAATTCACAAAAAAATAGAATAGATTGATATCAACTCACATGAATCTGGAGTAAAAATTTCAAGAATTTTAGTTCATCCATGTAATCACGAATATTGAAATGGTGAGCAAAAATGGAAAAAATTTGCACATAAAGTCAAACTTGTATATTCTGAATTTTTTCATCTATCACAACTCAAGATAAATTCATCGAAAATCCAAATAATATAAACTATTAACATATGCCCCTCTCCCTGGGAGGCAATCCATTCATTTGAATAATTATAGCCAAGAAAGTTTCTACTCAAACAACACAAATAGTCCTCGAATTTCCAAACCATAACAATTTCCTTCAGAAACTCACAACACATAATCTACTTATTTAAAATTCACAAAAAATTATAGTAATTTGCTATAAATTCATATAAATTTGCAGTAAAATTTTCTGGAATTTTAAATCATCCATGGAGTCACGAAAATTCAAATAATGAGCAAAAATGGGAAAACCTAGAAACACGAACTTCTTCGTAATCAACTCAACCCCTCGCGCCCCCAAAAAATCCCTCTTCTCCTTCAAACATGAACTCGATGCCAATGCCGATATCGATAACAAGCTAGATTTAAAACAAGAGGTCGAATTTTACATAACAAAAAATAAAAGTCTAAATATCGTCAACAAAAGGTAGAATCAAAATCCTAAAAACACGGAAATTGAATGCTTAGAAATTTATGAAAGAGAAGAGGCTAAGAAATTTATGAAACAAAATTACCAAAGATTTGAGAAGAAAAACATAAACAAAATGAAGAGATTTTCCACTGAAAATTTTCGTCGCTGAAGCAAGAAGGAATGATAATGAACATTGATGGCTCTTCGTCTCTCTCGGGGTTAGTATTTAAAGCCATATCTAAATAGATATACTAGGAGAAGGGATAGAGAGGATGGAGAAGATGAATATGGATATGATGAATTAGATTCAAAGAGATGAGGATGGAGGTGGAGATGAAGAGGGGTGAGAGACAAAACGTAGAGATTTTAAAGAAAGAAAGAGGGAGAGAGAAAGAGACCTGGAAAATGCAGTAAACTAAAACCTATTACAATGGTTGTCTTGACCAACCGTAATAATAGGTCAAGCCAAGGACATATTACTACGGTTCTTAGTAATAGGTCATTTTTTCAAAATTTTACAAAAATATCACTGTCTCATTTTTTAGTATTATTTTTGTTATAACTATAGTAAAAGGCTCGTAGTTAAAAGTCATTATTGTAATAGTGATAGCCTAATAGAGAGGAATTGAGTTATACTCAGGAAAATTATTCATTGAATATTTAAGTCACTTTTTCGATTTCGAGCAACGACGTCAAAGAAAGTAAGATACACGGGTGGGTCCAAAGGGGAGAGTGGTAAGATTGACAAAGGTGATGATTATTCATTCTACTTTTATTATGAAAGCTTTTTTATTATTACTCAACCTAAAAGAAAATGAAATTGTGAAAAAATAGGCTACAACTAGTTGAAGTAGGTCCAAGAATAATTTTGAATTTTATTGAATAACCAATGACACGTTTGGATGAAAAACGATTAAGGGGCAAATGTAAATTTTTGTAAAGTTGAAAAAGGACAATTTCATTTAAGCACTCAAATTTTCAGTCTAGTTATTGTGTAGTTGTCGTCATTTTGGTTATTAAGATCTATCTTTTGCTTAGAAGTTTTATTCTTTGGGTTACCAAAGTCTTGGCTAGTGAATTTTATGATGCAGAATGTGAGGGTTGTTTTGATAATTTCACTAGAGGGTTATTATATAATTTAAAAACATGATTAGGAGAAGCAGCAATAAGAATTTCTTGAGTTTTACTTGATTCGACTTCCTATTTTTCAAAATCATTTGTGTAAATGAAATATTTCACTGTATCTTTTTCTTCACAATAAGATGTGTAACATTAAGCCTGTATTTGATTCTTCAGCAACATAAAGATGAGATTATTTATTTTCTGTATTTATGTGAAGGTGGATCATCTCATCTTTGTGTTGGTGAAGAAGGTAGACATGGTTGCTACTTTATGGTGTTGATATGGACTCTTATGAAGAATTTAGGAATTATTTTTTTCTTTATAAACTTATTTATTTTGCAGTTTGTTACATTGACATTATATTAAAGAATAATGTTGTTGGGAGTCAAACTAATTTCAAAGTTTGACTCATTTGGAGGAGGATATGTTTTTTTAATTTTTATTAGTTTGTTACAATGACAAAAAAATATGTTTTGCAAGCACGACTACAATAGTGATTTTTAACTACAAGCCTATTACAATGCTTTTACAAAAATCGTACTAAAAATGAGGCGGTGGCATTTTTGAAAAATTTTGAAAAAAACCTATTACAACTTTTCTGTCTACGAACCTTAAGTCATTTAAAAAGCTAATATCTCGCTCGTCTGCTTTTTGTTCGGACCTATCCTCTTTCTCTCTTTTTCTGCTATGTTTGCCCATCTCTTGCTTTTAGAAACAATCTCTCTTTTTCTCTCTTCTCGGATCTGTACCTCATTCCACATCAATAGAGCAAGAACCCCTTTCTCTCTCCCTCGTTCATTTTTTGTTCGTTTTCCATGTCTCTCTCTCCTCTTTATCTCCATCTCCATCCTTATCCTCATCCATCTACATTTTCTCCATCCTCACCAACCCTTCTCCTAGAAAAATCATTTAGATCCGATTTTAAATGTCGACCTGAGATATTTTAAAGAGATTTACAAAATTTTTAGCCTTTTTCATAAGTTGTTTCAGATGTGTAAAATTTGTTTTTTTTTTCATTTTGTTCACATTTTTCTTCTATTTTTTTATATGTAAAATTTGACCTCTTATTTCAAATTTGACTTGTTATCAGCATCGATATTAGGACATGCATTTTAGGGTTCAAGCAAGGATTTTAAAGATGAGAAGGCAGGCAGTGAGAAGGAGACAGAGAGTAGATGGTGAGAGGCAACAAGTTCTAAGTTTTAGGTTTCACTTTCTTCTTCAAATTTTAGTTTTAGATCTCAAAATTTCAGTTTTAGATTTCGATTTAGTGTAATTCAACTTCCTTTCAAATGAATAAATTATCTCTTTGAGTTCAAGGTGATTTAAATATAAATGCTGTCCTCAAATGAATGAATTGTCTCTCTGAGTTAATAGATGGAAAAATTCAAAATATGCAAGCTTGACCTTATGTGCAGATTTTTTTCCTATTTTTGCTTACTATTTGAATTTTTATGACTACATAGATGAGCCAAAATTTTTTAAATTTTATTGCAGATTCATGTAAATTTATATCAATTTTCTCTATTTTTTTGTGATTTTGGATGGACCATTGTAATAGACTTAGTTTGGTCATACTTTTAACTATGATTCTCTCTAAAATAACCGTAGTAATAGGAAAGCTTTTACTACAGCTTATTCATAAAAACCGTTGTAATAATCCTCACCTATGACTACAACTGTATCTGCAAAATTATTGTAATAAGTAATCTTTTACTACTATTGTACAACCATAGTAAAAATACTGACTTACTACCACACTCACTTAGACAACCATTTGCAACCGTAGTTAAAAGTTATTTTTAACCATAGTTAAAGACAAGTTCTTGTACTAGCGAAATTTGCAAAGAGTGTGTAGTTGATGATTCATTACATATTGCGTAGAATTATAGGTTATATTTTATTTATAAAAAAGAAAAAATTAAATAGAAACGAAGAATTGATAATGATAAATTATTTTTCTTTGTTAAAAAGAAATAAAAAGAGGGGCAAAAAAGAAAAAAAAGTGAAATTATGTTAGGTTGTTTTGTATTCAAAATTAATTTTAGTCTAGGTAGTGGATGTAAAATTGATTCCATTATATATTGTAAATTAAGTAAACCAAATGTAGCAATAGAATGGTGATTACATTACCATATGTAATTAGCCAATGATTAACCAAATATGGTAATGCAATTAAAATTGTATTACATTCCACTTCCATTACATGAGATTGTTCCTTACATTACAATATAATTGCATTACATCCATCTAAGCATAGCCCTAGGTTGACTATGGAGATGACGAATGTCATTAAAGAATAATCACTCAATTGAGTATTAGTTGATTGTTTCTTGTAAAGGAAATTTTTGATGAAAAAAACAAAAAGCAAAGGCATATGGCGTTTTCTAACTAAATACACATCCCATATCTATGAAATTTTATCCTTTAATAATAAAATAGTAAAGTCATGTATAATGTATTTAATAAACCTGACAGAGGTTACATATACTATTAAAACAAATAATAACTTTGACTAGAATTCTTCATCAAAATAACAAAAAACGTTAAAAGATAATTAATATAATTTATCCTACTAATTGCTAACTTAATAAACATACAGATTCTTGTAATTGAATATATGCAATAAAATAAAAACAATTGAATGGTTAAAGAAATTTTAAACAACTTAAATTATAATTATTAAAATACTATATTATAATTATCATAATTTATTTAATCTATAAAAGTTTTGATACTAGAATTAATAAATATATTATATTATATTTTTTATAAGTGTTAGATTAATTATATACAATAAATATTGTTTATATTAAGTAGTTTTTTAAAATTTTGATTTTATAACTATTGAAGTAGTGGAATAATCCTTTAAATAAATATGGATAGTAAATCTAATGTTGATTATGATTATAATTAAAATTTATAAGAAAGTGTAATTTATGATCATAGTCATTTAAGAGAAGTGAATGGACTTCAATTCATTTACAATTAAAATTTATAGGTAATAAAGTAGGTGTTACAAAGGATCCATTAATTGAGAACGATGAGAGAGAAAAGTGTCCTTCGTTAAATGGCGAAGAAGAAGAAAGCGCTGAACCATGGACTTTCCAAACGACTCAATAAAGAGCAAGCTCGGCAGTGAACCCTAACACCTCATTAGAGCCAATTGTTACCCTTGTAACTACACCGGAGGATATACGAAATACGAGTGGCAACTAATGGAACAAGTACATCGAGGTACTTTTGAATCTAACTCTATTCATATTGAGCGACCTAGATTACCCTTGGTTGATCGTTTAACATCCTTTAATACCAATTCAATCTCGCATGTTAACCATGAAGAGATTGATAACACAAAAATACCAAATGTTGGGTTTTGTTTGGAGTATATCCCACCCATAGAATGGGAAGGTTGATTGATCCAAAAATTGAGTATACCGATATTGAATCGGAGATTGAATATTGGGAGTCAGCTATAATATGTATAATTTTGGGGGTGAATCCACCATTGACAGGTGATGAAGGGGTTCTTGATTAGGATTTTTGGGAAGACTTTAGTTGATAAGATCTTTAAAAAGATAATGGCACTTATATGTACAATTTCATGCTTGCAATGGGCCATGATGTAGTACTCAAACAGAACATATACTATTTTGAGAAACGGCCAATGATTGTTAGACAGGTGGTCGTTAGGAGATGACTTTGATGCGGAGGTCACCTTTGTTCCCATTTGGGTCAAATTTCATCGACTTCACCAAAAATTTTGGAGGATTGACGAATTGAGCAAGGTAGGGAAAGCCGCTTTTGGTTGACAAATTAACATCTAATAAGGGAAGATTGAACTATGCTCATGTCTTGGTGGATGTGAATATCACAAAGCCTCTACCTTATGAAATTGAATTTATTGATGAGAATGATAATCACATTGTTCAACTTGTGGAGTTTGAATGGCTACCTAAGAAGTGCAAAAAATGTGCCATGTTTAGACATTTAGAATAGAATTGTAGGAAGAGAATCAAAAGAGTGTGGAGACTAAACGAGAAACCCTATGTTGAACTACAACAAGGAAGAAGAACCCTAAAATGAGGTAATGCCTAAACTAGAGAATGTTGTGGTTACTTGATATACATGTGGGAAATATAGTCTCAACAATACCTAGAGTTCATACGAGGAAAGAAAACTCTTTTGCTTCTTTGGAACATATGCTAGTAGAGGGAGGACAACAAGTGACTTACGCTATGTTAATTCTCGGGCGAGTCCCGGGGTTGATAGATAACATCCTTATGTGGAATGTAAGGGGTATGAATAATCCCTCAAATCAAGAAGATATTTCTATCTTGTTGAGGAATAAAGACGTAAAACTAACTTGAGTGTTGGAGACAAAAGTTGGAAAAGCTAATGTTGATGTGGTTGGAAGGAATATTTGTGAAAGCTAGAATGATGTCACTAATACAAATGAGAAGCTTAAAAGCATAATTTGGTACGTTTGGCAACCAGTAGTTTTGATGTTCAAGTATTATATGTGGGTTTACAGGTAATCCACAGTTGGGTGACACATATTGGATCCCAACAATCATTCCACTTCACTATTGTTTATCCTTTCAATATCGAGGTTAAAAGTCGAGAAGCTTGGAAATATTTGGCTGAAACCAGTGTATCTTTCAAGGAATGGGTGAATGTTGGAGATTTTCCTTGTATTCTCAAAGAGGATAAGAGAATTAGAGGTACAAAGGTTCAATATCAGGACATTATTGAATTTCAAATTGTGTAGAGGATTGGCAATTTCACGAAATAAAGCGGTTGGGAGCTGTCTATACATGGATTAATAAATAGGAACATTTGGACAAAGTTTACTTCAACTAGACAGAGTTTTTGTTGATGAGCTTTGGCTTAAAGTTTACCATGAGATAGACTCGTACAAAACTAGCTGGAGGAATTTCAAATCATCATTATTTACTTATTAGTTGTCACTGGCTGACAAAGAAGGGTTCACCATTTAGATTTTGTAATGCTTGGAGCTCTCATGTTAGATTTCGGGATGTTGCACAAGAAAATTGGGATTATACAAGAGAAGGTACCAAAATGTTTAAATTAGTCTAGAAACTAAAGAGTCCTAAGAAGGTTTTGAAGCACCTTCACAAGACTAACTACTCAAATCTGGAGGAAAGACTTGAACAAGCTAGTTTGCAACTATATGGAATCTAAGAAAAGATCTTTAGTGGACAAGGTATAGAGGATCTTATTGCAATCTAAGAGGCATTCAAATGTTTTGAAGCTAGAAAGAATGAATTAAAGGAAGTTCAGGTCCAGAGAAGCAAAGTTAGATGGCTTACTAAGGGGGATATTAACATTGCTTATTTTCATGCGAGTCATAAAACATAGAAAGTACAAATCTAGAATTGTTTTAATCATGCAAAAGGATGGGCAACTCCTGTATGAACTTAATCACATTGAGAAGTTGGTGAGGCATTTCCAATCCATCTTAACTAGAAAAGAAGAGATAATGTGAAATGGAATGTTATCTAGGTGGCTCAAAACCTGACTCGCTGCACAATGGGCTGAACTTGTACAAACTTTTTCTTCAGCTGATGAAAAGGAAGTTACATGTGCCATAAATGCCACAAAAGGCCCTGGATCTGATGGTTTTAGCAACAAATTTTATTAAGCTACTTAACACATCATTGGGGAAGAAGTTAGTCTAGCTATTAATGATTTTTTTAATCTAGTCAATTATTGAAACAAGTGAAGCTGTACTATCATTGCATTAGTCCCTAAGTGGACCACCATTAGAAATCAATTGATTATAGACCAATATCGTGCTACAATGTGCTTTACAAGATCATGTTCAAAATGCTTTGCAAGAGGCTAAGGAAGCTTTTGCCTTTGGTTATTATATACAACCAATCAAATAGACTCATTATACATAATATAATGATTGGTTTGGACTTGGTGAGACATTATAGAAGGAAAAACATGTCTTCCGGATGCATTATAAAGATAAACATTAGGAAAGCCTATGACTGTATCAAATGGTCTTTCCTAAAGGAGATGATGTATACTATTGGGCTGCCTAGGAAGTTCATCTAGTTGGTTTATACTTTTACTATGAGCTATTATGGCACCCTTCATGGTGTTTTCCAAAATAGTAGAGGATTGAAACAAGAAGATCCTCTATCTCCTTTATTATTTGTGGTAGGGATAGAGTATATATCTAGACTACTCACCAAAATGACTAAAAACTTAAACTTCAAGTTTCACCCTGGTTACAAAGAATTGAAACTTAATCTTTTGATCTTTGTTGATAACTTATTAGTGTTTTGTGAAGTAGGAACTCAATCGGTTGCTTGTATTATGGAGGCCATCAACACCTTTGCAACAGTCTTTGGTTTAGAGGCAAACATACATAAAGCTCAAATTTATATTGTTGATACAAGTGAAGAAACAGAAAGAGAACTCCTTTCTATGATAGGTTTTGCTAAAGGAAAGCTCCCTATGAAGTATTTAAGGGTTCCATTGAAACCAAGGAAGTTAAATACAGATGATTATGATATGCTTGCTACAAATATCACTATTAGGATCATAAGTTGGGGCAGTAGGAAGCTTTGTTATGCTTGGAAGGACACAAGCTGGTGAATTTTGCACTCTTAAGTATGTACACTTATTGGAGTTCTATTTTTGTTCTCCTAAACCAAGTAATTAGGGAGATGGGAAGGATATGCAAATCCTACTTGTCGAGTGGATAGGAAGGTAAAAGGACATTACATCTAGGGTAGGCTAGCAAAAAACTTGTATCCGTTTAAAATTTGCAAAGTCCGCCCCATTTAAAACCTGAATGAATGGTAAAAATTTGAAAAAAATGGGTATGGAGCGGGTATGGTTAAAATGGGTATGGGTTTAGGCTTCACTTGCCCCATGCTCGCCCCATATAAAACCCATATCCCGTACTCGGAACACCCACCTTGTACCCACCCCACTTAACACCTACAACCCGCTTTGTTAAATGTTACCAAAAAAAGTAATTGAGGGTCGAATTTTAAGCCCAATGTTCAAACCTAAATTTGTTTCAAGAGAAGAAACCCTAATTTTTGGGTGCTTCATGCTACCTCTGTCCTTCCATATCTTCCCGCGAGTGTCTCACCCTCTCCTCTCTCCTCTCTCCTCTCTCTTCTCTCATCGCAGGCTGCCTAGGTGTGGTGTGCTTTCACGTCGGTCTCTCGCTCGTAGGCTGCCCAGGTGCTCTCTCGTCACTCTCTCCTCTCTTGTTGCAACACTCTCTATCTCTCTCTCACTCGGTCTCTCGTGATCTCCTCTCCTCTCTCATCGCTCTCTCTCTCTCTCTGTCCATCCTCGATGTCAACTATTACCAAGGTAGCAACCAGCGACCCAATCCGCGAACCAGGTGAACGGGTGTTCATATGTTTAAGCATGAATTTGTGCTCTTTGTTCATATTTGTAACGCCCCCAATACATAACCACATAAATAAGTAATTAACAGCGGAAGACTTGTAAATTGGGAAACGTTACCGCTGTTTTCAAAATGAAAACAAGGCAAATTCATTTGAGCACATTAAGTATTCAAACAATTTATGTAAAAATCCAACCCACATTTTTTTTTCTTTACGAAACCGAAATTTTCAAAACGTCGAGGATCAGCTAGAAAGGAATCATGAGCCAAGAGACCGAGGAAGGGACTAACATGTATGGGGTCAAGACGAACAGCCGAACATCACTTCTCCCGACCAGCTTTATCCTTTCTTCCTCTTTAAGCTTTGGGTGTGATTGTGAATAGTCCGCCATGCGCTCGACTTCCTAAAAATCTAAAACATAAAACAATAGACGTGTGAGCTAGAAGCTCGAGTACGTTATCGTTATAAAATAAAATTATAATTTAAGTGCTCTTAAATCATGCATATCTTAAATAATTTTTCTTGAATACTCGGTTTGCAAACTTGTCAATTTCGATTTACTTTTCGATTTAGCCAAACTTAGGACCCGTATTGTGAAACAATCAATCATGGACTTCGACTCCTAGGTTCATCGAACCCTCGGGCAGATCGGCTGTGAACAGATTGAACGATTAACGATTCCGTGAAGTCATCATATATGTAATCGTGTACGTAAAGCGTAAACTGTACTGTGAATTGTAATCGTGTATCGTAAAGCGTAATCGTGAACTGTAATCGTGTTCGTAAACTATAATGTGAATCTGTAACTATGTCCGTAAATCGTAATCGTGTGTCTGTAATGCGTGTATCGTAAACTGTGGTAAACTGTAAATTGTAAACTGTGAATCTGTAACTTTATCTGTAAACTGTAAATCGTGAACTGTGAATCGTGAACTGTGAACTGTAAACTTTAACTCGTGAACTTTGAATTGCAATCGTGAACCGTAAATTGTAATCGTGAATCGTAAATCGTAATCGTGAACTGTAAATCATGAATCGTGAACTGTAATCGTGGTCGTAAGCTGTAATCGTGATAAATCCCCGTAAGTCGTGAACTATGATCGTGAAGTGGGTCCAAATTATTTGTGTTATTAGAACAGTAATTTCAATTATAAAGATGAACACTTTGAAAAAGGTACAAGTAATAACGTACCTCAACCTCGCCAAACATTTCAATGACTGATTATTTCGCAACACAATTTCAATTTGATTTATGTTTCCAAAACGAATCTACTTTTGTAGGTGACTAATCCTTTAACCATATTCATAAGCATTTACAATCACCAAACTTTTATTTTTCGCGTACCTATCCATATTGTTTCCTTTTGATCTCGATATTCATACATTTCCCAGAAATAAGTTATTGACGATATAGTTTGAATTCGTATATAACAATTGATGAGTTTAATTTCCCATTCTTTTAATAAAACTCAAGTTTGATCTTTTCTTCTATCATTTCTAGTATGTGCTTAATGTAGCCTAATCTTAATTATACCACTCGTTTCATCTAGTGTACTCATATCTCGTAAACCGAATATACTTTCTACTTGAGGTGTCGGTTTGATTTTCCAATTTTCTAAAAATTTTGGCGAGTTTCATTTGAAACATTGCCTAACCATTAGGCTAAAAGCCTTAGAAACCTACATAAAATCCACAATAAAACTCAACGAGCCACACGCTTGGAGTACACAACTCAACGGTCACAAGCCGGAGTATATTTACAAAGTTTCAAACTAGTATATAACCCGAGTTACAATCTCGTCAACATTCTCATTTTCTTGTGCTCATGAACTTTTTGATTTTTTTTTTTTTATCATGACAAGAACCTTCATACATATATATTTATAGCTAAGGCTTCGATTAAGCAATTTAATCATAGAAATTCCGATTTTCGTGAGATGGATCCGTACGATTAATTCCCTTTATGAGCACTACCAATAGTCGAGTTAATGATTTAGCGTGTTGTAGACAATATAGTGAAACTCATTAGTATTTACATGTTAATATTTAAATATTTTGAAAAGTGCGATGACAGTAACACCTGAGGTAATTGTTCATTTTCCTTTAAACATTGCTTTTCGTTATGTTCTTCGAGCATGTCGTTTACGTCGCTTTTCCGTTTTCAGGAAGAAATTTGATTTATGTATTAATAAACTTAATAGCTACTCTCTATTTGTGATAAACTTTTCACATTTGACTTCCGTTAATTCCCCACTTTACTCAAATTCATTTGAATTTCTAACTTTCTTTAATTTTGTAAATTTCTTTTCCCCCTTCCTCCTCCTACTCAATTCAACATTCTAATTTTCTTTTCACGTCAAGTCTAATTTTTCGAATTCTCGCAGAGATCATTTCACATTGAATTATCCTTGTCTTTTCACCACCATATTACTGATTATCACCAACAAATTATTAACTCCCCCAAGGTCTCTATTAATTTCAATAAAGTTCCCAAGTATAACCCAATTTCATTTTTCAATCAAGCTTAGCATAACCTAATTTTAATCACTTCGCTATGATCATATATCTATCATCCCATCCACTTTCTATATTTCAAATTAATTCGCACTTGTACAATTAGACCAAGACTCAATTACATTAATTTACTCAAGTTTAGCACACATACAAACAAATAAATTCAATCCTCCGTCAATCTTCAATGACTCATTTACACATTCTTGAAACCAACTCCCAACAACATACATGTTCATATTTCTAATCATCCTCCACAACCAAATAATCCATACATACTCATATAGAAGTTTAACAAGCACATTCACAATTATAAATAAACCCAAATCGATTTCCAATTCCATATTCACACATATTAAACCCTAAATCCAATTTCAATTTCTCCCAATATTCTTCCAATTCCTTCGTAGATTAATTCAATCCTCATATTTATTTGTCTAATTCTTCAATTACAACATAAATTTGGGATAAATATTTGCTTAAAAACGAAGAATTAGAGATATACCTCAAAGGGGCATAGAAGTGGAATTTGGTGGTGGTGGTTTGGTGTCCGAGGTGGCAGCTCCGCTCCGGGCGTTGTCGGTGGCGTCGGGCGCCGGTCGGCGACCAGGGATGGCGGCCAGGGTGGCACGACCGAGCAGCAGCAGCTGGGGGCGGTTTTCCCCGCTTGGCTCGAGACAGGGGAGGAGGGAGAAGAAAGACTCGGTGCGAAGCGTGGCGGTGGCCGGGTATGCCGGCGGCGACTTGCTGGCGCCGGCAGCGGCCAGGGGCGGTGGCACCAACCCGGTCCGGTGACGGCGGCAGCATCGGGGGTAGGGGTCGCTTGAAGCGGAACGAGCAAAGAGGAGAGAGAGATGCGATGAAGGTAACAGGGGAGGTGCCCAGAGGCGCCGGTGCCGGCCTGCTGGCGGCAGCAGAGGCCGATGGTGATGGCTGGCCGGCGGTGGATGCAGTGACGGGGGAGAAGGTGAGGGAGGAGAGGTGAGAGAGTGGTGGAGGATGAATGTATTACCTCCTTCACAAAACAAGCCCCCTCCACCGATATCCCGATGCTTCTAGGCATTGTTTTTTTTTTCTTCTATTTGTGTTATAATAATTTGTATATATATGTATATTGTTTTATTTTATTTCTTTTTACTTATTAATTTAATTTATTCAAATTTGGAATAAAATTATTCGAACATATATACATTTCGCAAGTACAACGTAAATTTGTACGAATTACCCCTTATTATTTGCGATTATCAAATTTGTTCGCATCTTTCATTTCGATTTTGAGTTTTGTGCGACTCACTATTCTTAAACAATATTAGGGTGATAAAATACAAATTTCAAATAATTAATTACAATTAAGTTTCGGGGTGTTACAATATTCATTGTGCCTTATCTTATTTTCTTTCATTAGAGATATGGATGACGAAATCCAATCTAAATTTGAAAACTTCAGCACTCCAACTACGTATTGTTGTTTTTTTTTTTTTTTGGTTGAATTGTGAGAAATAGCAAATATGGGTTTAATATGGTGTAGGAACCAGTGGCCCCCGCCTCCCCATCGGGCAGCGAGTACTGGACCGAGTTTCCCCATGAAACATCGACTCTTTTTTTGTTTTTATTATATTTGTAAGATGATTTTTGAAAGTAGAGTGCGCCTCTTATTAAGATTGTTTGTTTTAGAATATGATTTTTTAAAACAATTTAGGTGAAAGCGTGATTGGTGATTTTTGTTAATCATTTATTTTAGAATTTAATTTTTAAGGAATCTCGGGATATTATTTCATAGTTTTAGAAACCCGGAAAAATAAAAATCACTTTCTGTCGCAAGGCTTCGGGCCAAAAAGGTAAGAATAAACTGGTTTGGACTAAGAGCCATGCCCGGTTATCGATCGACGTCGGCGAGAGCCAACTCTAACCGATAACCGGCGCCGACTACAGAGCCGAGACCGAGAAATGAGTCTCGGTCATATAGCCTTGGCTGTCAAAAAATAATTTACATTTTTCCCTTTTAAACCAAAAGTGTCGAGAAGCAATTAAGAGAAATAAAAACAAAAATGAGAGAATCCCTAATCGGTTTTAGAAAGTAAAAACTAACAAAAATAAAGAAAATATTCTTCCAATCTTAGTATGGAAAAATTAAGCTTCCAAGAGGTTTTTCAAATAGGTTCCATTGGTCTATAACCGAGAATCCGGTGTTTGAGGGTGAAGATACAAAATGAAGAGATAACCTCTCCATTCCGCCCATCAATAGACAACCTTTACTAGTTTAAGTTGTGAGTTAAAAATGTGTTTATCGATCAAGCATACAACATGCGAAGTGCGAAATTAAATCAACCAAAGCAGCTAAGAAAGTGGTTAATAAGAAAATAGGAAAGTGATAAAGGAAAGTTGTAAAAAAGAGAAAAAAATAAAAAGTTACAGCGGGCGAGGAGAAATTAAATGTGATTACATTCTTGATCCATAATATGGAAAGAGATAAAGAGCATAAATAAACAAAAAATAGGCTATTTTGTGGACTTTGAGATGTGAAGAAATGTATGACAAGTATGACCAAATGGAGTGAATAGAGAGTGGGAGAGAGTAATGAGAGTGTTTCAAGCATAAAGGGGTTCACTAGCTGAAAACGTAGCGACCTTTTGCTAAAAATGTAGCGTAGTCGAAAAGGTAGCAACCACAAATGCGGGATATAACCCTCTATTTATAGAAGGAAAATAGGTTATAAAAATAACCTAAAATAGCAATTCATCCGTCGAAGCGACTGAATCGGGCCTAGTACGTCGGTAAGGATCATGGAAATAAACTAGATAAAATCCTGCTAGATCGAAGAATCCCACGAGGGAAGGCGAGAAATGCGACGCCGGTCTCAAACGGTGTTTTCTGGACATCTTGGGTTTTGTGTGTTAGTTGGCTACTTAGGAACAAAATGCAACGTTTTGGCAAGTTAAGGTTGAAAAGCGATGCCAAAATTGACGACGTCGTACGGACGTTGAGTTCCGTGTTATGCTTGAACGTTGGGCGTGAAACGCTACATTTAATGCACTTGGTTTGACCGAAACGCGGCACGGTTTGGGTTTCTGGTTGGGAGCCCGAACCGGGCTTAGTTCAACCGAAAAAATGGATTTGTGGGCCGCACCAAGAAAAAAAGTTGATTTTGGTGCTAATGGGCCTTTTGTGGTTTATAGGCTTTCGTCACGCCGATCGGACTCCGATAATGATCCGAGTTCGTAAACAGGACTTGGATTTCATCTCCGGGCCAATAAAATAAATAAGAGAAATAAAATAGATAAGGGCGACACGTTTTTATTGTCTACATTTGGGTATCATTATTTTTAGTCTATTTTACCTAAATAAAACCCGCATACCCACAAAACACGGTGAGTATGAGTATGGGTATGGATTTTTAACACTCGATGGGTATGGATATGAGTATGGGTTTGCATTTCAAAAATGAGTATGGATGTGGGTATAGGAAAACCTGCCCCATACCCGCCCATTGCCGACCCTACATCCAATAGATTGGAAAGAGGTTTGTAGTCCTAAAAGACAAGGTAGGCTAGGGATAAGAAGATGTGGGGACTGGAATAAAGCTCTCATGGGTAAGCAACTATGGTACATCATTGAAAACCCTGCGACATTATGGGTGAAGTGGGTGCATAACATCTATACAAGGAATGCAGATTGGAAGGTTGTGCCGCTGAAATAAGGCTCAAGTTAGTATTTTAAAAGATCCACTTAATCGGACAATACTTGAATGTGTGGTATGATTCCCGAAGTCGAAGATGGTTGGTTCAAAAACATGATAACTTTTTTGTTCAAGCAACCTACAAAGCCATATAATGGCCCAAACAGGAAGTAGCATGGTCGAAGTTTGCTTGACACAAACACGCCCTCCCTAAAGATTATTTTTATTTGTGGTTGGTATTTAAGAGAAGAATTTTAACTAGAGATAGACTACACCACTCGGCAGTTGGTGACTAACACAAAATGCACTTTCCGTGATTAGCCTGAAACTATGGACCATATATTCCGACAATGTTGTTTTACCCAAGGGACCCTAAATCGATCGAGCTTTCAGTAACACCAATTAGGCTAGAGATAGCATTGGAATAAGCGGCTTCTTGGGATCACCCCTATCTCATGCAAAGCTGGCAGTACTAGTGCACTTATTTGATGTAGTAACATATTTTATCTAGAATGAAAGGAACAACAGAACTTTCAAAGGCAAAATTAGTATAGAAGATCAAATAGTGGAACAAGTTAAATGGACATTGAGGAGTCAACTACTTAATAGGAAAAACACATAAAAATATGGGTGATGAGATTGTAAATAATAAGTAGTAGGTGCTCTTTTGGCCTGTCAAAAGACCTTATGCATATACACTTATTTGGTTTAATGGTGAAATTCTTACTTTTTGCCAAAAAAGTAAGTGTTATAAAAAGGTTTTGATAATATAAAAAAAGTAAAAATAATAAAACAAAAAAACCAATAGTAATGTGTCAAGCGTCTTGTATATATATATATATATATGACACCCCTTTTAGGTGAGCACCATTTATTAGATAAACACAATTAATTTTAACCATTCAATTTTAATCTAATGGCTCAAATTAAAAATGCTTTTAATTAACTAAAAAAAGGAAAAATACTTTTTCCTTTTGGGAGGGGTTCGGTTGGGGGAGTTTTATTCTCCCTGAACTCCAGTTAGGTTTCTGAGCCTCTCTCCTGCCTGAACCCCCCTTCTCTCTGTCCTTCCTTTATCTTGCAGCCATGACGACGTTGTTGGTTCTCTCTCTCTCGTTAGGTTTCTGGGTTCAGCTGCTCTCTCTCTATCTCTTATCGTCTCTATCCCTATCTCGTCGCTGACCTCCGAGCCCCCTCCCTCCCTCTCTTTCGTCGGTAAGCCCCCTCCCTCTCCTTGTCTTGTTGGCGACCCCCAAGCCCCTTGCCTCTGTCTCTCTCGTCGTTGAGCCCCCTCCCCTCTCTCTCTCTACTGACCCTTCAAGCGCCCTCCCTCTCTCTTCTCGTCGTTGACCCCCTCCCTCTCCCTGTCTTGTTGCTGACGGCCAAGCTCTCTCCCCTCTCTCTCTCTCTCGACATTTTTACAATCAAAATCGAATTGGGAAGGAGAAAATTGCAGGTATGCACCTCTTTTTATCTCTTTTGATTTTTCAATTGATTCTGATTTGGGAAGGAGAAATCAAATTCGGTATTGTATTTTTCAATTGGTTTTGATTTGGGTTAATGTTGTGCGATTTTGATTCATGGCCAAGTCGGGTTCATGGTCACAATTGTGAGAATTGAGCATGTGGGCAAAGGATTGAAATTCTTGAAGTTGTTGTAACAATGTCGAACCAGGTAATTTGCTCAATTCTGTGAATTCTGTCAACTATGCAGATGTAACTATTTGTTAACTTATAATTGGCCATTGTCTGGTTGGATTTTTAACCATTCACCTCCTTGCTTGGATTAGAGAGGTTGAACTTTGAGCGTAGAAAGTATGATGTTGATGACTTCACATTTACAGTTTGCAATATGTATCAAACTTGTTCAAACTAGTTTATAAATTGATTCCTAAATAGCTATCAAACTGTAACTGCAATAGTTATAGGGAAACTGTAAATGCAATAACTGGTATCAAACTGTAAATGCAATAGCTGCTTGGATGTTCATAAGTAGTAGGATGTTATTGGTTCAGCTGCAACATAAAATGCTTGGATGTAAATGCAATAGGTATCAAACCGGTTCATAAACACCCAAGTTAGACTCTAGAGACCTCTATTGGATGTAAATGCAATAGGCAGCTGCAGCATAAACTGCTTGCATTTTTACAGTTTGCAATAGGTATTAAACTAGTTCATAAACTGGTTCATAAATAGGTATCAAACTATCAAATACATTCATTTTCGTTAGTCCATGCAGCCAATTCATTGTGTATAGGTGAATTTTACTTTTCCTCATGTTAAAACTGGTTCATAAACAGCCGGTCTGACTGGTGCGATTTTGGTTGGTGCTGAATGCTTGCTTATGGTCTTTCTACTCATTTTGTCCCCCTCTAAGGTTATTATTGCTACGTTATATAATGGTTTTATTCCTAAGTCTTCGACTAATTTTTGTATATGAAGTTTCTAAATCTTGATTTCGTAGAGATTGCCACTGCTGGAAGAACTCTGGAAGACAAACATAACTGATTCAGATATATTGATATATACGCAAAGCAACCAGTTGTAAAGGAAAAGACCAATTGTATGTGAGATTGGAAGTCGAATGTATATATACCTATAAACTAAAAAGGTTTGTTTCAGTTAGACCATAAATGTGAATTGAGAGTTGGTTCAGTTGTTGTTGTGTGAAACTCTCATGTGCAAACTCGCAATAGATGCATAAATGTTATGGTTTCGATGTATGACTTGATTCGGCTGTAGCATAAATGTTGTGGAATCAATTTGGAATGTTTAAGCCTATTAACTCAAAGGTAGAGCAACGTGCCATAGTGCATGGAGATGTGGGTTCAAATCCCACCTAGGCTTTTATAACTTGATGTATGTAGAGATCAATGCACAAAACTCATGCAAATAAGCCTAACACTCATTAGATTTGCTACCAACTAAAGCACAAATGATTGATTCCTCCAAAACTCATAATTCCTCCACAAAATCAACTATGGCCCAACATGTTAGAACACACACGAATATAACTATGGCACATAAAACCACAAATATTCCTCCAAAACTCATGCATAAATATTAGAATACACGAATATAATTATGACACATACAACCACAAATATTGCTCCAAAACTCAAAACTCAAAAACTCATGCACAAATATTAGAACACACGAATATAACTATGACGCATACAACCACAAATATTCCTCCAAAACTCAAAACTCAAAAACTCATGCACAAATATTAGAACACACGAATATAACTATGGCACATACAACCACAAATATTCCTCCAAAACTCATGCGGAACTTGTTAAAACACACACGAATATAACTATGACACATACAACCATAAATATTCCTCCAAAACTCATGCATAAATATTAGAACACACACGAATATAACTCATATACAACCTAATAAGCACCTTTCCATCACAAATATTAGAACACACACGAATATAGCTCTCCGGCTTCCCATTGAAACACAATATTTAAAATACACACACATTATCATATGAAGAGTACAATCCAAAGTCCTCATACCCATTGAAAAAAATTTGAAGATTACACAATAATTAGAGCTTGAAGCTTGACATACAACCAGCTAACACCGATTAGAAGAAAAAATACGAAGACGTGAAGCTTTACATAAACTAATATATACTATTTAAGAGTACAACCCAACAAAGTCTCAACAAAAATTACACCCATTGCTCTTCGACTTCGCGGCTTCCCATTCAAAGTCATCAACAAAGTCCCCCAAATTACTAGTTGCACTTGTACTCCAACATAAACATTTATGTATCTTCGATTCGACCTAAAGAAAAAAGATTACATAATTAGAGCACGATAAAAATAAAATATAGATTGTAACTAAAAAATATGTAATAATTATCACCTTATATTATAAAGACCTTTTTGAAGGACAATTACGACTATCATGATAGGCTTGTTTTCCATAAGTTTTGGAAAGCCTCAACCTCTTTGCTTGTTGCTCTAATGCTTTCTCCTTTCCACCTTTAATTCATTTACCACTTTCTTTGGTGTTACATGGTCTAGGTGGAAGAATGTCAACTGGTCGGGGGCACTTGACCTAATAAATTACTCAAGCTTACTCATTTTACTTTCACTTGTATTACCATTTAACTCCTTCATTTCTTTCAAAACATTTGAAAAGTCTTTTGCTAATAAGAGTTTGCTTTTCTTGATCTCTTCCGGCTACTTGCATACAATTTAAAAAGTCCAACCAATTTTTAGAAATTAGCTTTTCCTCATGATCCATTTGAGAGTTCATGTCAAAAATTGGCTTGCTTGCTGCCATTTTAGTCCATCGATTTAATATAAAATAACTTGGCAACTCACGTAATGCTTTTCCCTTCAAAATACGTAGTATATGACAACAAGGAATACCTTCACATTTGAACATCTTGCATGAACAATGTGCAACATGATTGGAGGGTTTATATATAATTTGCCTTTACGTAGTTCCGGCTATTATCTCGCTATAGTAATAACTAACCCCTCATATATCGCTTACCTATCATCAACTTTACATTTCATACATGCATTTCACAACTCATCTTGAATCTTGTAAAATAAGCATAAGTATAAATCTCACTTGCAAAATTATAAAACTAGCATAAATATAGGTTTTCGTGTCAAGATATATTCATGAAATAAAAAAACAAAAAATTAGGCATAATGATATATTTAACATGCATGTCTCTCTAAATATTTGGAGGTCTTCAATATAGGAACCGAAGAAGAAGTATCATTATCCGCCTGCAATTGAGCACGCCTTTGCAACTCCATCGCACTCTCAAATCGCATCCAAAACTTAACCAAACTCACATGCGGATTTGTGAAATTGCTAAAGAATTGATTCTCACTTGCCTATCTAGATGTGGTTCTCAAACTTCTCTAAGAAATAAATCCTTAAAATAGGCACGTATCCACATATTCCGGATTTCACACAAACTCGACAACCATGCATTATATTGCAACCCAAAGTCTTGGATAATAGTTTGCCACCCTTGTTCAAATTCTATTGGGGTTTCCGAGTTATAGACACATGATTTGAATCGAGCAAGAAAGTTATTATCACTATTCAAAGATGACCCCACTTTTTCGGATAGTTTTATCATGATATGCCAAATACAAAACATATCGGTAGTCGAATGAAATGTTGCTTGTATTGCTACTTTCATTGCAAGATCTTGATCGGTAATAAGACAAACATGCATATGACCACCCATTGCATCTAAGAACTTATCAAACAACCATATAAAAAGATTCCGCATTTTCATACCCCAAGAATGCAGCCCCAAATGTAACACACAATTTATGGTTATCCAACCCAGTGAATAGAGAAAATATCATTTTGTATCTATTAGTATCATATGTTGTATCAAAGGAGACTACATCGAGCATACAACGAATAATCCAATCTTGCAATATCATTTGCCCGGAAAACATGTTTAAGTGTACCATCAACATCTAGCTCGTATGCAAAATAAAATGATGGATGAACCTTTTGCTTTCTCTTAAAATTGTCAATAAACATTGGGCATCCGAATCCTTGATAAAAGTTTTCAAATCCCTTTGAAAAATTTTCAAGTCTTGCTTACTACATCCAACGTTTTTAAAACTACCAACTTACTCCTTCATAATCCGATGAGTTTTGGAAGGACCAATATTAGTACGAGTGACTCGATTTGAATATTGTTCTATGTGCATTGTTCATAACCCTATTAGAATTAACATATATGTCGTTTACGAGGAGTAGCAAATAAATGTGTATGACCTTCACAAAATTTGAAAAACACATAACTTCCATTATTTATTCTTCTAAAACCAACCATAGCGTTACAACCTTTCCTAGTCAACTTCACTTTTCGATTCTTCTTCACATTGGTTGCGGTTTGCCGATACCCTTGTTTGGAATAAACATAGTACTTATACTTGTTGTTACCTTCTTTGGTTTTCTTAGATGTTGATTTGCGCACGCTAAAACCAACATGATGAGCATAAGATTTATAGAATTTCTCACATTCTTCCAAGTTGGCAAACTCCAAACCTTGTTTCGGTTTTATGTCATCGTCACATACGGTTATCCACTCCTTTACAACATGTGTAGGACTTTTACATTTATCGGGTGTTTGATGTCGTGTATTCTCTCCATGAGTAGTTTCATCAATACAATCTACAACAAAAAATTTAATATCAATTAATCCATGTTAAAAATAAAAACAAAAAAGTCTCATTTTGATTCCACAAAATATTTTGATTTTGTTTCTTCGTAATCAAACTTCTAAGTTATAAATATTTTCATGGTTCCGCAAACACATCAAATAAGAAATGAACAAGAATTCAATATATGAATAAATAATTCAATATCTAATTTAAGCCAAATTGATAAATGTTCACATCTTACTAATTAGAGTTTTGGTAGTGAAATTGGATCCCGTGGTGGCAGGGGCCTGGGCATGGGAAGTGGTCATGGTAGTAGGTGGCCGGGCTGGGGAAGTCGTCCTCCCCCCAGCGGGTTGGGCAGAGGAAGTCGTCGTCGCTGCCAGCGGCTGGACAGGGGCACGGGCTGGCAAGTGCTGTACAGGGGCAGGGGTAGCGAGTTGGCTAGGCTATGCAAGGGCAAGGGCAACGGTTGGACTGATTTGGGCTGGTTGCAGCAACAAAGGGCGGTTGTCAGCCACGATTGCAGGGAGTGAGGGAGGACAGAGAGAGAGAGAGAGGAGTGATGTGCAGGCAGTTCAGGTGAGCTCTGGGAGAGAGAAGGAGAGTTGAACCCCCTTCAAAAAATATTTTTTTAATTGATTAAAAGCATTTTAATTGGAGTTATTAGATTAAAATTGAATGGGTAGGATTAATTGTACTCACCTAATAAATGGTGCTCACCTAAAAGGGTTGTACACACGAACCTTTATAGTAAGCATATCTGTGAGAAGTACTAGTTAAAATAAGAATTGAGAACTTTTAACCTCAACCACTTAGATGTAATCCACACATGTAAAATTTGCCACATTAGTAGCCTATCTAACCACCCACCCACCTCCTTGAAATCAAACAACTGCCTACATCAGGCCTTCGTCGCAGCCTTAGCGCGCCACCATCAAGCTCGTCGGCGAGATGGTGAGGCTATCCGCCCACTCACCCCTTAGCAACCAACGTGACCTAGACATGGGCTTCGCCATTTGCAGAATTCGGTGCCGGAATTCAGTCATTTCTGTTCATTTTCAAGCTTCCCTAGTGGTGGGTTAGCCCTGCTCAACTTTAATTGCTTTTCTCCTAGAATTTTCGTTAGTAGCCAAAAACTCAAAAGCTGTCAAAATTTATTGTGGCTCCGAGTGACGGTGGCATCAAGTACAGTGAATTTAGAAAATTGAGGAGGAGAGCGGTTGGAAAGAACGAACAAGAACAACCACCATTGAGCTCGCCGGTGGTAGGGGTGTTCACGGTTTGGTTAGATTTGGATCGTTTTTACCGGTTAACCGAATTTAACGGTTTGTGAAATTGTCAGCGGAACTAGAATCGGATAAACCGGTTAGTCGGATATCGGTTAACCAGGGTTATTCGGTTTAATTCATCGGTTAACAGAACCAAAAATGAAAAAATTTATAAAATAATGTTCGGGACGGGATTTTATCGGGCCAGAAGCACAGTAGCCGCTTGACCTATAAAGTCCAGCTCAAGTTACTACCTAGCAAAAAAGCAATAAGGACCAAATAAAATCACTGGCTAGCAACACGTTACTGCCCATGTAGCCCTCACATCACTGGCTTGCTAGGGTTTAACAAAAAAAAAAAAAAATAGCCCAAATAAAATGGGCCTTAGACATGGACAAGCCCTAGCAAACAGCCCATCCTCTAGCTAAAAAAAACAACTGGTCGTAGTAGGCAGATGTTGGGTTTTTTTCAAATAAGTAAAGTTTCATATAATAATTTTTATTTTTTAAAAAGAAGTTTCATATAACCATCGGTTTTAAAATCCCGAATTGGATAAGCTATCGATTCACCAGTTTGGTTAACCGAAAAAATGGTTCGGTTTAGCCGATTTAAGGTTCGATTTTGCGGTTACGGTTTTTGCACAACCTAGGCGGCGATCGGCAAACTTCGACCGAAGGCCAACAGCAAGCATCGAGCATTGTGGTTCATGCTTTCAAGCTTATTTATGGTGGCCAACAATTATGTTGGCCGACGACAAGGGCAATGGTAGTCAGTGAGGAAGGTTAGGAGAGGAGTTTAGTGGTGTGCATGGAGGAGGTATAGCAATGACGTGACACAATCATATTCATTAGACGAGAGATTAATGATCTAAATCTACAATTCCTAATTCTTATTTTAAATGCTCTGTTTAGCAAACAGTTGTTAGTTGTTAGCTATTTGTATTAATCGTTTGTCATTATATGTTTGAATTATTTGTTTGCATTAATTGTTTGAATTAATTGTTCCTTGAAAAGATGCTTGGTAAAATTAGTTTGTTTGAGGAAAATTTTTTTGGTGAAATTTTATTTATACCCTTATGTCTAAGTTGTCTTTTATATATATATATATATATTATTGATTATTTTATTTTTTTCAAATATAATTACATTATGTTATGTATACAAATTATCTTCATTTATAAAACTTTATTTTCTTATTATTTTTATAAAATTTATATTTATTTTCTACCTAATATAATATTTATTATATTCAATTTAAACAAAAAAATAATATCTAGTAGTAGTAGTAGTAATAATAATAATAATAATAATAATAATAATAATAATAATAATAATAATAATAATAATAATAATAATAATATTAATAATAATAATAATAATAATAAATAAATAAATAAATAAGGGTTGGTGGCATATGACGTAATTTCTCCAAACTTTTGTGCAAATTTGTTATTTTTACAAACAAATTTTTCCAAAAGGCTACTTGGGAAGACTCGCTTGGAGCCAAACGGCTCTTTTAAACAATTGTTTAATCAAACACTACTTTACCTGTTTTGACCAAATCAAAACAGACTAAACTCCCAAACAACCTTTTTTTCCAAAAAGCATGTTGCAACATATATATATATATATATATATATATATATAAAACTTTTTTCAATTATTATAGTTAATTTTCATGACAACCGTTGATTTTTAATGAATTACTCTTAGCCCTTAATCATGTAATAAGCTACCGACCATATCGAGTAACCATGACCTAGGCGGTTACTATCCCCCAAAACTCGAGTCATGGTCCTCTTTCTCCCTCTTTTCTCTTTGTTTTTATTTTTAAAATTTTAATTTTAATATAAATTTAAGTCTGCCATTAAAAGCCCATAAGCTCCTTCTCTCTCCTCACCTGGCTAGCCTTTTCAGGTGACACTTCCAACAATGAAAGTTGTGTTGGTCTCCTTGTTCTTGCCATGGGAGTTTGTCGGTGTGAAAAACGGGCTTGAGAGATCATTTTTCACGAATTTGGTCATAGAAGTTGGGTTGGGCTTTTGCTTCTTCTTCTTGTGAAGCTCAAAATCGATTTTGATAGGATTTGTATTCGATCTTGTCTTGGGAACATTGAGGCTTGAAGAAAGGAGGAAAGTGGGGTCCAGGGTTGAAGAGAGAGAAAGTGAAGTGTGAATGAGTTGATAGGGTTTAAAAGGATCGAGAACTTTGGGGAGAGAAGAGAGTTAGGCGAGAGAAGTACGAGAGTGGGTGGGTGATTGTAATAATAAGGAAATTTAGGGGTTAATTTACTCTTTATTTTAAAAATAATATTTTTTAATGGTAGAGATTTGTTTGATTTATATCAATAGTTGAAATTTATCAATTATCATAGATGAATTTTTCAACTATGGTAGAATTTTCAAAATATATATATATATATATATATATATATATATATATATATATATATATATAATTAAAAAAAAAATATATAATGATCTCCCTTAAAAATTCGCGAATTATTTGGGAAAAATCAGCCGCCGCTATAATTTTCTTTTGACGTTATATAGTTTTTGACGATTCGAGCCACCTACCCACTCAGCAGGGTAGGTGTCTTATAAAAAACAAATAAAAAGAACAAAACAAAGTGGATAGGTGGCCTCACCCGTCGGGCCGATAAATGTCACTCTCACTCACCCCACTTCCCTCTCCTTCTCCCTCGTAAGCCCCCTCTCTCCTTCCCTCTCTTTCTCCCCCCCTCTCTCTCTCTCTCTCTCTCTCTCTCTCTCTCCTTCCTCCGAATTCTCATTACCGCTCGCAGTTGATCCGCCGGCGACATTGGGAGCTCAGGCGTCCGGTACCCACCTCGCCATTCTCCAAGTACAATGACGGGTTCAACCCTAATCTGTGCCCCAGTAATGGGTTCCACCATTGATAAGATGTTGGTTCAGATGACTAAAGCTAAGGATTGCGGGGCTGATCTAGTTGAAGTTCGTTTGGATTATCTAGCTAGCTTTGACCCTCCTCGAGACCTCGGTTTCTTGATCAACCGCTGTCCTTTGCCTACCCTCTTTACCTACAGGTAGGTTGCTCTGTCTCTCTCTCTCTCTCTCTCTCTCTCTCCAATTTCACTTGAATGTGCCGTGTTAATTTTGTTAAATTGCTTGTCATTATTTCTGGGTTTAAGTATTGAAATTAATGATTCAAATGGTAGCTAATGGTGTTTAGTTGCAGAAGGGGCTAATTTGGAATTGGGGGTACTTTCAGCTATGTAATTGTTGTCTATCTATTTTAGCCCATCTTAGAATGTCCTTCTCAGCTATCAAGTACCCCTTGAAATTTTGGCATGTCAAGCTTTCTGTGTATGAAACTTCTATTTATTTAGAACATCAAGTTATAAAGTGCTGAGGTTGTATGTATCCCTGTCCTTACCCAAGATTTGTTGAGAAGAAGTTATTGGGTTGAATGATATATCTAACTTTCTCACTTAGGCCCTGTTCCATTTAGCTTTAGCTTACAACATTAGTGCCCTTTCTCACCTAAGCCCTTTCTCACTTAATTAGGCTCTATTCCATTTAGCTTTAGGTTATAGCCTTAGAACTTGTTATAGCTCCTTATAACTTTTTATAACCAACTTTACAGCTATCTAAGAGCTCCTTACAACCGTACACCTCCTTATAGCTAAATGGAACATGACACTAGTTGATAAGTAACACAAAACTTGCAAAATACAAAACTTGGAAAAATTTATCAATCTGTTTAAAGTATGCAGCATCGGACCCTCCCATCCCAAACACCCTACATGGGTGGGACTCCTGCAGTATGGATTTGGACTTGGATATGAAGAACGATTTGGAATTGTTAGCTCCTGTCCTGGTCCCCCATAAAAGAAATAAATAAAAATAGAAAAGAAGAAAACTTTTTTGATCTATTTGTAGGTTTTATTCCCATTAGTTTCTTGATTCGTTGATAGTGTATGTTATTTTGTCAATTTTCATCGTTTCTCCTCTTTAGTTCAAGTTAGTTTTTGTCCTAGTGTCCTCTCGATCAATTCAATTAACTATTTATGCTTGTAATTGGTATTTGTCTACAAACCTTCCTACCATCTAGCCTTTTAGTCTATAACCATTATTTGGTTTGAACCTTTAACCTTTGCATGTCTTGTTTGTGCCCCACCATTTGTGCTCTGTTGCATGCTATGGTTTTGCTCTATTGTCTTGTGGATTTGTTTATCAATAATGATGTAGCTTGGCGATTAGGCGTGTCCTAAGGTGAGACATAAGGTTAGGAGTGAGTCACTAAGTTGTGCCCCGATAGTCGAGTATAGGGTACACTAAGTCTATTTAGCTAGTATAGTGGTATTATTGTAGATAGGGAGATGAAACTCGATAATCTACATAAAACTATCACGTGGTCTCATATGGCAATTAAATTAGTAGTGGGAATTGAGGTCATCAATGTGGCAAGACAAGGAGTTCGGAAAGATGATTTTGAGAGATAATTGTGTGAACACTTAATGAGGTGATCTAGGCTCTCATAAAATGCTAAGTTTTTAACCGGGGGGTTGGGTAGATATGAGTAACAATGAACCAAAGCTGATGAGTATGCTAGAATTTATGTTTATTTAGGATATCGAGAGGGGAATATTGGAAGGATGAGTGACACATTTAACCTAATGATAGAAAATTCGCATTCCACAAGAAAAAGAAAAGCACCTAATCACATTTTAGAGTTGTAATATGCTCACCAGCTTTGTGTCCATTGTCGGTGGGTTGTCGCTTTATGGCATTTGTCTTTCTCTTTGATGGGGGTTAGTTGGGTACAACCTTTATTAGTAAACGATGTTTTGATGGCATGGAGAAGAACGCTAGAGGAGAGTTGGGAAGTTGATGCCATTAGCTATTAGGTGAAGTACTTGGAAGGAGAGGAATTGCCGGATTTTGCAAGGCAAGGTACTTTGATGATTTCAAGCTTTTACTTTTTGTGAACTTTGTATAGTCGGAGTTAAATTCTCGATCATGGCACAAAGTTGACTTTTTGGGATTTTGTTGATATGATTATTGTGCAGGGCTTGATCATTTTGGGTTTGCCCTCTTTTGCACATTGGTGACATCCCCTTGGTGTCTTTCGAAAAAAGTTTTTGATTACTCATAAAAAGAACATTCACCTGATTATTTGGATTGGAATGTTCAAAGGAAGATAGTTTGACGCGCATGCTTGATGACAATCCCCCATTGTATTTGTTGCAGCAACTCTTCTTATTGATTCTTTTGCTGCTTACTCTTCTTATTCGTTCTTTGTATGATAAGGATAAGGATAATATGTTATGTTGGATTTGCGATAATTCTAGAAGGGTATGATTAGGAATGAAGTGATTATGAACAATGTGGGATTTGCTCCTAAGAGGATAAGATGAAATAAGTGAGGCTTTAGACTTGTGAATGATTTTGAAAAGGAGGTCCATAAATGCACCGATAAGGAAGTATGAGAAGATTGGAATTTTGGATCATGAGAGAGGGAAGGCTGACCTAAGAAAAGTTGAAACTACATGGTTAGCTCACCAAGGGGTGTCCCGAAATAGAGTAATGATTGTTTAATAATCTTTTCTTTGATGGTGATGGGTCACGGGATGTAATTCTAAGCAGGAACGAACCTTCATGATGTATATATTATATGTGTATCCAAGGTTTGAGCTTTATCTATACTTAGGTCGTGCATAGGCATTGAAATTTCTATGACCTAAGATAAAACTTCTTTGTTACTAAGGCCCTGGTCATTTAACTTTAGCATAAAGCCTTACAACTTACAACTCATTACATTTTCTTACAACTTTTTATAACTAACTTTACAACTATCTTCCAGCTTACATCGAAATAGAACATGCCTAAATAATAGGTGTGGTATCATAGATACATTATATAATGGTGGAATATAAGAACCAAAATATGCGAGTGTGTGTGTAGTTGTTTCAGTAGAATGCTAGAAAAGTAAAGTTTATGCCGCAAAATGGTTCTTCTCTTTGCCGGCTTATAAGATGTTATCCCCTCTTTCTTGTCATAAAGCAGCTAGATAGCACTACTAAACTAATGCAAATCAAATGCTGAATAACATTTAAGAGTACTTCTGCTTTCATTTACGTTGTATTATCCGGAAAAAGAATCATATCTTACTGGTTAGTTTTGGTTAGTTTTTGTGAGCATTACCCGAGTAAGATTTCTTGTATTTTGTATTTTCTAGACCTAAGTGGGAAGGTGGTCAATATGAGGGAGATGATAACAAGCGTTTGGATGTGCTTCGGTTTGCCATGGAACTAGGAGCTGATTATGTTGATGTTGAATTACAGGTATTTTATGATCTAAAGCGAGTTCTAGTAGCTTCATGATCGTGTGGAAAGTATGGATTTTGGTCCATGGCCAACAATGGCATTGAACCTGCCGAATTCATAATAATGCCTCCCCTACCCCTTATATGATTACTTAGTAATTTTACAAGGCAGGATTCTTGAATTAAATACATGTGTGCAAACTCTCTTAAACATTGCATAATACGATGGGTGTCATATTTGTGGAATCTGGAAATTTTGTATCCCACATATGTATATATGTAAACTGTCCAACTTATTCCTAGTGCTAGCAATTTTTTCATTTATTTTTTATTGCTTGCCCTAGGAGTGCCACTTTGTTCTTTTCTTTTCCTTCTAAAATCGTTTGGAACAAGGAAAAGTTCTACTTGACCAAAAGAACTGAATGCAAGTGAGCGCATTCTCTAAGGGGTGTCCAAATCCAAATCCAAATCTAAATTCAAATCCCGAAAATCTCGCCACTAGGCCAAGGGGTGCTTGGTGTGTGGGGAAGGGGAGTATGATGTAGCAATCTTATCCCTAATTGCAAAATTAATGAGAGATTGATTTTATTAGACCCTAGATTTAAAAACCGTTGACTACCTATTACTTCCTAAAAGGAAGTAGAACAAGTTTAGAGAGACATTTTAATTTAGCACACCATAATTCAAACCGAAGAAATGATCGAAACTTGACTTTTAAGCTATCCAAATTTTATGAGACATTGATTCTATTAGACCCTAGATTTAAAAGCTGATGACTACCTATTACGTCCTAGAAAGGAAGTAGAACAAGTTTAGAGAGACATTTTAATTTAGCACACCATAATTCAAACCGAAGAAATGATTGAAACTTGACTTTTTAGCTATCCAAATTTTGAACATGATCCTATACTTGGAACGTAAGGGGTGTATACTTTCGAAATTATTCATCTAAAATTTGTAACATGAAAAGAAGAAAGAGTTTTGGGTTGAAACTGGACAAGCTGTGCAATGTACTTATGCGAGCATTTGTTGTTTACAAACCATATGACTTACTTTTTATATGATTGTATACCATCAAAGCGGAAGATGTACAAGAATGTGTTTTCCGAGTCAATCGAAACGAATGAAAACTTATACTAGAGTTTCTATAATGCTCAAAATGTCTTGAAATCACAACTTAGGAGAGATGAGGTTTATACACGGTTCTTCATGTAATACTCGGAATGTTTTAGAGTTAGAATGCGAGTCTTCAATCTTCCTCTTTTTGATGAAATGCATTCCATACTTAGATAGAAACTTGTTAGTGTAAAATATGAGTTTACATTCTCACTAAGCCGAACATATCGGATCAGAAGTAATGATTGTGGAATATTTCATACTTAGAAAATGCATTGGAGATACTATCATTACTTAAAACGAGTTATGCGGATAACACATTAGCATAAAGATATGAGCGGATTATGTCGAGCAAAAAAAATGATATGAGAGAACAAACTCGAAAGTATTAACTCGAAATAAGTATGTTCGAAAAAAAGAAAATTCATTCATACATAAAAAAAGAGGGTGAGCTCCCCTAAACACAACAACATCAATTTTACGTATTTCTCCCCTTACATTTCATCAAAAATAGGGAAGAAAAATATAAAAAAGGTACACTTGATGTTTGGACAAAAAAATAAAGAAAATAAAAAAGATAAACTAAGAAGGGGGCTTGCGGTGCTGAGGTGGAGGAATGAGCGAGTGTACCGGCGTTGGTAAGCTTGAGACGAAGTTGATGATCGTGGCCGAGCACCGCTTTGGTCGAATCATCCTCGGACTCATCCTTCGGAAGACGGCGGAGGGAGGTGCTTCGACTTGACAACCCCGAGTCCACGGCATCTTCTAACCCACTCGGACTATTATGAGTCGATGAGTTACGGTTCGGGGACTATAGCACCTCGTCCCTCGGTCTAAGCTGCCTTTTCTTTCTCTTTTTCTTCTTCCTACTTCTCCTCTTCCTTCTCTTCCTCCTTCTCTTCCTCGAGGTGGGTTGCGGCTTCTTCGTCTTCACCCTTAGCCCGGGGAGACTTGGTTGAGGCTGGAGGACTCCTCGAAGTGTCCGAACTTTCGGATCCCGACAACCTTAGATCTGCGTTATTGGAGGAGGCGGCTCCTCCTTAATTATTCCCTTCATTTCGATGTGGTGCTTCCGGATCCGAAGCGGCCCGTCTTACGGTTGATCACGACTACGAAGGACGAGTCTTGAGAGAGCGGAGAGTGCCTCGAAGTTCTTCGGACACGGAGGAGAGTTTGTTTATCAAAACAGTAGACAAAGCAGCGGTTGTTGCGGAAGGTGGTTCGAAGTGGATGGATCACTGATGGAGGAGTTAGTGGTAAAGGAATGCGAGTGCGAGTGGGAGGAGGTGATGGGGGCTTTGACTCGGACCCATGACGAGGTTTGATTTCCGAAATCCGTAGCCCGAAGCTCCTTCCTGCCTAGAGCGCATTTGGGTATGAGGGAGGGGAATTTTAAAGCTGTTGAAGACAACGGTTAGAAGGGCTTCGAAGGGGAAAGGAGAAGACTTTTTGGATTGAGCTAGCATAGAAGCCATTTGCTCGAGAATAGCTTGGAAGAGGTCTATATTGTAGCCCTCCAGAATGTCAAAAAGAGCTTTGGGAATTTTGGAGTTGGGATTCTCATTGCTCGAGTGATGAGAGAAGAAAGTTCTTATCAAGAGAAAACAGAGTAATCTTGCCTCGGTCCTCATCCGAGTCACGGAGAAGTTTTGCGTGACTCAAGGACCTCCTTGGTGTATTTCTCAAAGAACTCATCTGCAATCTCATTGAAGGGGATGAGATTGCAATTCGAGAATGAGAGAAGAGACTTTGAAAAGTACGTGAAGGAGAGAGAGGTTAATGCGAACAACCTTGTCTTGTACTCGGTGAGGTAATGACTCCCTCGAGTAAGACATGTAGACTCCAGTGGTTTTGATGTGTTGCAACCATGAAAATGAAGTGGTAGGAAAAATTTGCCATCCAATGTTAGGTGTTGGGTGACGAAAACTTTAGAGTGGTTAGAGGTACCCTCTTGAGGTGTTTTGGTGCGGGGTTTCTTGGTTGTATATCCCATAAAATCTTGGGCGGAACCCCTTTTGGCATGGTGAGGATTTTGAAGAGAACGAACGAATGAACGAGAGAGAGAGAGAGAGAGAGAGAGAGAGAGATAGAGAGAGAATGAGAGCACTTAGAATTCGAGAGAGTGAGAGTGAGAGTGAGAATGCTTACGAGTAAGTAATCAATTAGTAAAGTAGCAAAATGAAGGTAAAGAGGTGCTATTTATAGTAAAAGAAATGTCCTTTAGCCCGACTTGAAGCTCCAACGGCCGCCTCGGACACGTGTGACGTTTCGATCTCCAACGGTTAGAATTCCAGCGACTTTCTTTCAATGGCTAGTTTTCTCCGATTGATGCGCGCGGCGAGAGAGAAGAAAGACTTTTAAAACATATTTATGAAATTCTTCATTTATATAGAGATGATTTCGAAGTTTTATGTCCATTTTGCTCAAAAGAGTCGACCGAGTATAGTTTTTGAGCGACTCGGAACACTCGAGACCTAATAACTCTTAGCTCGGTTTCACTTGGTCAACTAAACCATTTGTTATTAAGGCAAAATAAAAGCATATAACACATAATCATGCAAGAAAATTTCACTAGAAAATCACATAATCATACATTAACCATTCCAAGCTCATTCCTAAAACAAAGCCGATCCTCACTAAGTGGCTTAGTGAAAATATCGGTGAAATTTCATATGAATGAATTCAAGTTCAATATCACATTTTTCAAAATGGTCTCTCGAGAAAATGAAACCTGACCTCAATATGCTTTGTCTTTGAGTGCTTGAATTGGATTCTTAGTGATGCTGATAGCACTTTGATTATCACGCTTGATTGGGATAGATTTGAATGAAAGTCCAAGATCCTTCAAGTGTTGCATGATCCACAGATTTGAGCACGGCATGTTCCAGTTGGAATGTACTCGGCTTCACTTGGTTGATAGAGTTACTGAGTTCTGTTTCTTTGAGTGCCAAGATATGAGGGATTGACCTAGAAATTGGCATGCTGCTGATGTGCTCTTTCTATCAACCTTATAACTAGAGTATCCGAGTGAGGTGAGGGTCGGTTACGAGTCTCTTGAAAACCATAGACCAAGATTACGAGTTCCTAAAAGATATCCGAAAATTCTCTTCACCGCGATGAAGATGTGAATCTTTTGGATTAGCTTGGAATCTTGTACGCGAGACATACACTAAACATAATGTGTGGCCTCTTGGATGTGAGATATAGCGAGAGAACCTATCATTGCGAGAGAACCTATCATACCTCTATAGAGTTTCGATGTACCGCTTTACCTTTTTCGTCGAATCCGGTTTCATGCTACTACTCATGGGTGTTGCATGTTTCCCATCTTGAAGCTTGTACTTCTTCAACAACTCCTTGGTATGCTTAGATTGATGGACATAGATGCCATCTCTATCTTGTCCGATTGTAGACCAAGAAAGAAATTGACCTCTCCCATCATGCTCATTTGAAATTCCCGTCTCATCAACTCGGAAAACTTTCGGCATAGAGTTTCATTAGTAGTTCCAAAAATAATATCAACATAAATCGAGCAATAAGGAAATCTTTCCCCTTGGTTTTTGTGAAAAGAGTTTTGTCAATCTGACCTCTTTTGAAATCATTTTCAACCAAGAACTGCTGAGCCTTTTGCAATCGGACCTCTAGTGCATATACGGTTACGTTAATGATATGAATGCATTGAATGCACATAGGTTTTGCAAAGAAGAACGAGTTCTTACCCCACTTATTGATGTCGAGATAGAATGTTCTCGAGTGGGTGGCTCGAAGCATACTTGAATGCTCTAGCTGTTCTCTGGTTCACCAAGTTCGTTGGTTGAGCCGAGCGATCTTCGGTAGCTTGCTGAGTTTTCTCGTTTGCTTGTCCTTCGACACTGCAGGTGAGCTTAGTCCGAGTCATGATGTTCGGAGTCGCCTCATTCCGAGTTGCCTCATTTTGAGTTGCTTTCATCGACTCTTTACGAGCTTATCTTTAGCAAGATCATCTTCATCTCGACTTAGTTTCGGATCCGAGAAGGTTGACTCACTTATTTTTCCTCGATCAATCTCATCGAACACAACATAGATACTTTCTTGTACTTTGTTAGTTCTTTTATTAAAAACACGATAAGCTTTACTTTGAGATGAGTAACCTAGAAAGATACCTTCATCGACCGAGCATGTCGAGTGATCCTTACCGATTATTTGGAACAAAGCGCGTACATCCAAAGGGTTTTAAGTATGAGATGTCGGGTTTCTTTCCCTTGTAAAACTCGTAGGGAGTTTTCTTGAAGATGGGTCCGATGAGGCATTTGTTCAAGGTGTAGTTTGTTGTGTTGACTGCCTCGGCCCGAAATAGTAAGGTAGATCACGTTCAATCATCATCGTTCTTCCTATTTCTTCAAGAGTTCGGTTCTTTCTCTCCACTACCCCATTACGTTGAGGAGTTACGGGTGCTGAGAAGTTGTGAGAGATACCGTTCTTGTCGCAGAATTTGCAATTCGAGTAGTCGAACTCCCTTCTATAGTCGAATTCTTTTGATTTGAGTCCGAGACTCTACTTCAATTTTCTGCGAGTTTCTTGAACTCTTTGAAAGCTTCATTTTTGTTTTTGAGAAAACAAACCCGGGTAAATAGTGAATAATCATCACCAATTACAAGTACATATGATTTACCTCCGAGGCTCTTCACGGAGATTTCACCACATAAATCCATATGTAGCCTCTCGAAGCACTTTGGATGTGGAAACAGTTTTGAGAGATTTGAAGGATGATTTGACTTGTTTCCGTTTTGTGCATGTTTCACAGGTATTATCTTTCTTAAATGCACAATTAGGTAAACCTCGACTAAACTATGGGATGCAAGCTTTTTGATAGTGTGCATGCTAACATGACCTAGTCTGCAATGCCATGTCCAAGAATCATCATGCAATGATGCTTTTACACAAGATAAATTCGACTTGGATTTGAAAGGGAAATAGTATAGGTATTACCGACCTCTTACTCGAGAGCTTAGTCTCTTTGGTAGTTGCATCGAAATATAGTAGTTGGTCTAAGTGAATCTTACCTCTTGACCTTTGTTATAGAAGCGAGAGATGCTTGAGCGGATTGTACTTTAGCCCCTTGACAAGATAGGCTGGCTGACCGGGTTGTCTCCTTTCCCAATCTTGCCAATTCCTAACTATCTTGCCCTTACTTGTCATCTCCAAAAGTGACTTTGTCTTCTTTAAAATCTTCTAACTTAGAAAAGAGTCTTTGAATCTCCGACATGTGGCGTGAGCATCCACCGTTTAAAAACCAATGACCTTTCGTCCTTTTATGAGTTACACGAAAGTCGAAACACATTAGCCCTTCTCACTTCTTCTAACGAACCCAATAACTCCCTTTCTTGTGGTCCTTTTCGAGGAAGAAGACTCTTGGAACCAGATTTGAATGACTTTGGGTTTGGTCCGATTTTGAGTTTTTTCTAGAAAGCGAGGGTGTATCTCTTTCTTTTAAAAATCTTAGGTCCTCCTTTCATTCTTACGAGTGGGACCATGCTCGGCCTTCTCGAACTTCATAGTTTTGGAATTCTTTTTGAAAATATTTGAGTAGGAATTAGATTCCTCCTCTTTGTTAAAACCAAGTCCTTTCTTGAAGGAGACACACTTGAAAGCCTAAAAGCATGTCAAGGTTTTTCGACCTTGAGTGAATTTTAAAACAAGCTCTTGATACTCATTGAGCTTTATTTTCGGATGCTCATGCTCATTTTCTCTTTTGAGTGACTCGGACTCAGCCTCATTATCTTGAATACTAGTCTTGAGTTCTTTCATAGTTAGTCTCGGTTTTCCAATTTATTTTTCAAACCATTGCTCTCAAAAGTAAGAGACTCTTTGAGCCGAGACGAATCGAATTGGACTTTTCCTCCAAAGTGTAAATATGTTTAGCCAAATTATTTTTGGAGAACTTGAGAAAGTATTCAATTATCTCCCGAGGACTTGTCTTGTTAGAATCGACTCGGATCCGGCTTACGAATCGACTCGGATCCGGCTTACGAATCGACTCGGATCCGGCTCAGAATCGACTCGGATCCGGATTCCGAGTCCGTTAGTGCTATCAAACGCTTTGAGTCGTTAGAATCATTATCTTTTTCAAATGAATCATCATCGCTCCATGTGGCCATCATAGCCTTCTTCTTCTTTCTGTCCTTCTTTCTCTTTGGACGGTCTTTGACTATGTTATCTTTACTTGCAACATTCAAAACAATCGAGTTCTTAGTTAAAGTTAACTTTAAAGGGGAAGAATATTTACCTTTTCTATCCTTATTATCTTTTTTGTAGAACTCTTCTTTTGGCCACTTTTCCCATTTCTTATGCTTCATCATTCTTTTGAAACCTCGGGCAATGAGTACCATTGGATCCTCTTACGAGTCCGAGGAGCTCGGACTTTCCCCTCTACCTTTTGAGGCCTTCGAGCGCAATGTTCTTTTTGGTGTCGATCTCGACATCCTCTTCTTCCGAGTGAATTTCATGGGTAAGCGGTTTCCAATTAGTTCGTGCGGATTCGGTTGAGAGAGGTTACGAGCTTCCTCCATGGCTTTCACCTTGAGACCCGATCTTCTCTTTGTTAGACTTCTCGGAATTTTCTGCACATTTCCTCGTGAGAAATTTTTCTATCCGAGAGATTTGAGATTGTTTGTAATCTCGGTGAAGCGAATAAATATCCGAGTGATGTTTTCTTACGGCTCCATCTTGAACAACTCATATTTGTGAAGATACTTGGTTTATCTCTGCCATATCTTCGCTGTTGCACTTGGCTTGTACCTTTGTATGTGTTGACAAGAGTGTCCCACACTTCTTTGCCATATCTTTGACAAGAGTGTCCAAGGCTGTGTTGTACTCTTTTGAGTCGATAGCACACATCAAAATGTTCATTGCTTTAAAGTTCTTTACGAACTTCTCGACTCTTCATTGGTGTACTCGAATTTTTTTAGGCACGAGATCTTGTTCCTTCCATCTTCATCGGGATGTATTTGCCTTCTTGGATGATGTTCCAAACATCTTCATCGTTGTCGAACAGAAAACACTCCATCGGTTTCTTCAGGTGCACGAAGTTTGATCCTTTAAACTTTGGTGGTGCAGTGGAGGACCTTTCTTCATCGAACTCTCCAATGTTACGAGCCATCCGATCTTTAGACCTTTGGATTGTTAGATCCTTCTTGAAAGGCTAGACTCGATACCAATTGAAGGTTTGCTCCAGGAGAGTCTAAGTCACTCTACGGGGGTGAATAGGGTGATGAGGAAATTTAACAAGCGAGAATCTTTTTGCTTGAAAAAGATAAGCAGTGAGTCCGGACTCAGAAATGTATACACTAAAAATATGTGGAAACCCTCACGGGCGGAAAACCACGGACGGTGCTAATCCAAGCACCAAGTCAAATCCACTATTTTGAATCCTCAAAAAACATAAGATCGACTCTACCGAATTGCTTCCTTAGACAATTCCTTATAATATATTTTCCTAGACTCGAAGTTCCCTTATCGATCTAGTACTTCCTAACCGAGATAACCTTTAAAGTTAGGGACAATTGTCTTGAGTTAACCCTTACAGTTCACTCAAGGGACCTTACTCGAAAGTAAGAGAAGTATGTAATTGATTACAAGACTTTACAACTCGAGAAAATATTAATTACAAACCGGGAGTTGTAAATAGAAGATTGAATATGAAAACAATAACTTTTGCTTAAGTAATGTGTTTCGAGCAATAATTCCGACAATCTTCAAGTCTTGTGAAGTGGCTTCTATTTATAGATGACCAAGCGAGAGGGATAGTTGTGTCTTGGTTACGAATAGAAGTCTTTATTGACCGTTGTAACGGCTCTTCGAGTCACTCGGAAAAGAGGCTGTTGGGATGTAAACGTTGTGCACCGGCTCTTGGCTCCTAAAGGTACTCCAGTCAACTGGTTATGTCGAAAAGCAAGGTGGAAACTACCGTTGAGTCTAGTGTTTAGCGTTGGAGTTTTTCGGTTTAGAAGCAGACAACCACGATACGGTGTACGAGCCCTATTCGAAGTAGATAAAGCTTGTCGCTAGTGATTGACAGTTGAAAGCTAAAAGCTGGCTACTTTTGCTTTTAAAAAATGAGATAACCTTGTTTGAATAACCAATAAAAGTAAAACACTTTGGTTCTCAAAGTATAAAATACTTTGGTCCAAAATTAGGCACGAGATAATAATTTAATTAGGATAATTAAATGCATAATTATCTTAAGCCTAGAAGAGTGGAATTTTACGAGTCTAATATTCAATATACTCAAATTCCATCAAAGTCAATCCTAAGGATGATTAAGTTAGACAGAATAGAATCATCGAGTATAGAATAATTCTCAAACAAACAAATTGACTTAGAAAAAGAAATTAACAATGGAATTCACTTTGCGTTGAAATATGCGAGTCACAACTAAGAATAAAAATGTTAGAGAAATTATTTGAACATGCGATAGTCTGAGTGATGTACGAGTGAGTTAGAAACATCAATGCGGAAGATGTACAAGAATGTGTTTTACGAGTTAGTCGAAACGAATGAAAACTTATACTAGAGTTTCTATAATGTTCAAAATGTCTTGAAATTGAAACTTAGGAGGGGTGAGGTTTATACCGAGTCATCATGTAATACTCGGAATGTCTTAGAGTTAGAATGCGAGTCTTCGATGATCATTACAAAAAAGGGAAGGATCTTGGTAACAATGCTTTATATGCAAAGGGAAAAGGGGATTGTGAATCACCGGATCGCTTATTACTTCGTTGCCCTTTCACTAGGGCTCTCTAGGAACTCGCCTTTTTTGCTTGGCATGGGTGGCTTCCAATTCCATCCGAGAATCATCTTCTAGCTTGGGAGGGTTTCTTCGACGAGGAAAGTGAAGGGAAAGAAGGTGGCCATGATTTTACCTCATGTGATTTTTGGAGTATTTGGAGAGAGAAATAAAAGAGTTTTTGAGTGTGTCAAAGTTACTCTTCAGCACTTAAAGAATGACTTCATTTACACTATTTTTTTTTTGGGATGATGGGAAGTTTCGCTTTCCCCATGTGAGGTGGCCGATTTTGTGGATATGTGTATTTTGGTTACGTACGACCTTTTGTAGGATGCTAGCTTTGCATACATTTCTTTTATTCATTTTTTTTTATCAATACTACCTTTTCCTTATCAAAAAAACACACCGATCTTGATATTAACAACTCCAATATTTAGGATGGAGCATTTTGACAATTTGAGTCTCAAAGTCTAAAAACAGCCTTCAACTACTTGAAAAACACATTAGAAAGTCCACCATGGGGTCGTAGTTATTATCATTGTCACATATGCGATAATGATGGTGATGTCCATAAACAGGAGATGAGAGGCACAAATGATTTGAATTTACTTGCCTGTAATCCCTCCCCCGCCAAAAAAAAAAAAAGGAGAAAAATACCGAGAGAAGAGATGGCCGTGCACACTAACATAACATCCTAGTGAAGATCATTATGATCTACAAGAAAAGAAGAGGTGAGACGGGGTCACCTTGGTGAAGACCTCTAGAATATGAAAATAATCCATCGGAGAACCATTGACAAAAAAAGTTGAGGGGATGCATCGATTAATATAACTAGTTGACTTTCTCCACTAAATGTTTTTACTTTATCGCATTAATAAGGATCTCCAAACTGACATGATTAAAGGCCTGCTGGATATCTAACTTCAGTATGAATCCTATCCGACTTAATCCTAGAGTTGTTAAGCTCATAGCTCTACCCGAGTAAGACCAACTTCTGAATTCTGTCCCCTGATCCAATTTTCTGTAATTTATCTTGATATATTGTTATTATTTGAACTATATTTTAATTTATTTAGCTTAGGACTCTACATTTATTATTTTCTAGGATTGAAACTCTTTTTATCTATTCATTTTTAGACTTTTTTAAAAAAATTTATGACAAATACTTGAGAAAGTAGGAATTTGTTGGTACAGGATATTAATGAACTTTTATTTTTATATTTTCCTCGAGAAAGTAGGAATTTGTTGGTACGGGATATTAAAGAAACATCATTCCGTTCCCTTTAGACATCCAAGGTGTAGCTTTAGAAACCATGAAGGCATGAATGAAAGACTATTTCTTAATCAATATTATGGCGGTTCCAAAATTGTTGATCTTAGGAAAATTAACCCACCTTGTGGAAGAATCTCATACTCGGGTCATCCGCCCTCAGCCACAAAGTTGTAGGTTTTAGCCTCCAAGAAATTTCATCCACTATAGTGGCCACAACCAAATTGTCTCTTGCTTCAAGTGCCATGAGTTATAAAATGAAGATTAATCGGTAGTGTCAAAGCATAAGGTACAACGAGCAAGAGAGCCAAGAGTGGGAAAGAGGGAGGGTATGAGAGGTGAAGCACCACAAGTTCTCATTATCTAGTTCCACGGAGCCGTAGGTTTTAGCCTCCAAGAAATTTCATCCACTATAGTGGCCACAACCAAATTGTCTCTTGCTTAAAAGTGCCATGAGTTATAAAATGAAGATTAATGAGCGAGTGTCGAAGCGTAAGGTACAATAGGCAATGGAGCCAAGAGCGGGAAAGAGGGAGGGCATGAGAGGTTAAGCACCACAAGTTCTCATTATCTAGTTCTTCTATGAATTTAATATTGTAGTGATTTAAAATTTGTTTAAATAGTTCTTCTTTCATGTCTTTTAGTAAAGTCTCCCAACACTTGGCATCATTGTTACCCTTATCTCTTACTTTGTTGTTTTCTCTTATGTTTAATTTTCACTTCCTTTTTATATTTGTGGTGTCCCTTTCCTTGCTTCCTTCCCAAGAGACCACCTTGGTTTCTTTTAGTTTCACCCCTAGGACCTTAGATTAAATGCGCAAGGCGCAAAAAAGTACAAAAGCGGGCTTTGAGGCGAAGGCGCGGACTTTTTGGTGCGAGACGCACTTTTACATAAAAATGCTTGAAACTCATTCCTAACCCATATTTTTTTTGAGAAATAAGTAAGATAGGACATTAAAAAGTGTTTAGACAACTTTCTTACGGGGTCTAAAGCTCAAGAGGAGATTGAACCCGAACCCGTACCGGGTTGATCCTCCATTGAAATCACAATAATCTACACAATTCACTACGATTATCACAATAAAAACTATTAAAATATAATGAACTTTATATTATCTTGATTGATCGACATGGAGACAAGAAAAAACGAAGAGATCGAAAAAAGGCGGAGAGATCGGTCAAACAGCTCACACATAGCACGGAAAAAAAAAAAAGAAACATCGAAAACGAATAAAAAGAAGCCGGAAGAGCCCGAAACTAGAGGAAGAAAAAGAAAAGCCCGAAACCATAGTAGAAGAAGGAAGAGGGAAAAAGAGGAGAAGAAGAAGAATAACAAGAAGAAGAAGGAAGAGGAAAACGGAAACAAAAGAAGAAAGGAGGAGAAAGGAAAAAGGAAAAAGAATAAGAAGAGAAGGAAGAGGAAAAAGATGAAGAAGAAGGAAGAGGAAGAACAGAGGAGCATACTTGGGAGTCGGCGAGCGGGGCTTGGAAAACACCAAGGGAGGCGTCGGAAAATGCCAAGGGAGTCGATGGATGGACGAGGAGGAGGATGAAGGAGGAAGGAGGGTCTCTCGCCCAAAAGCTGGTTCTGCGTGGTTTACTTCGTACGATGGTGTTGGGTCTCTAACAAGTAAGTCGGCACACGGCGTGAGGTAAGTATAAGACTTTTTAAACAAACAAATGATAACTTTAACCCCACACCCGGCCCAAAGCGTGCCGTGATGAAAAGACCAAAAGGCGCGCGCTTCTTTGGGCTTTTGCAAGGGCTGGGCTTGACCCCGAAAAGCCCACAACGAGTGTGCCTCGAGCTTTTTGCACCCTGGACGCGCTTTCTTAAACTAAGCCCAGGACATAAAGGGCATAAGAAAGAAATGAAAAGATGCCCAGCTGAATAACTGAAAGAATAAAGAAAGGAAATATGCCAAAAAATTGATAAAGTGATAGAAGTTCAATCTTCAAGGATAAGCACCTGTAGTTTCTCTCTGCTCAACCAAGCGAATTTTGCACCAGTCATAGTCCTCCCTATTCTGCCCTATCACTGTAGTTATTGTAAGATTTATTGAAAGAGTTATTCTTTCTTGTCTTAGGGTGAAGTCGTCTCAGCCTGTCTCATCATCACTCCTTTCTTTCTCATATTAATTTTTGCTTCCTTTCAGTATTTTGATGTCCAACTCTTGTGCTTCCACCCCATTACTCCACCTGAGGTGGAACTCTAAGGTATTGCCACCCCCTCCTAAAAAAGGAAAAAAAGGGAAAGGAAATACACACACTGTAATACACACAACTACACACAATAAAAATAGGTGAAAAATGAAATAGAGATAAATAGTTTAAGCAACATTTTATTGAGAATGATTGCAAACCATATTTTGTGTGTCTATATGTCTGTCCAAGATTCCAACTCATTGATTTTAGTAATTGTAAGTGAATATGTTTGTTTGAATCTATTGCCAAACATGTTCATGTATTCCTCCTCATTTTAGTGAATCTATTTGTATGTGAAGCTTGCAGAAGAGTTCAACAGATCTATAATTGGGAGGAAGCCTGAAAACTTTAAAGTCATTGTCTCTTCTCATAATTATCAGTACACACCAGATATTGAGGAACTCGGGAATCTTGTTGCGAAAATTCAATCTACGGGAGCTGACATAGTGAAGATTGCTACTACTGCTGTGGATGTGACAGATGTGGCACGAATGTTCCAAATAACAGCAAAGTCTCAGGTATAGTTTATATTGTATGTTCTTCGATGAGTAATCAAAAGATATATTAAAAAAAAATACCAAGGGGATATCATCCATGTACAAGGGGCAAAAAAAAAAAAAAATCATGCCCTCAAACAAAAGGGGAATAGCACAAGGCATAATAGATAATACCCACAAGCAGCAATATAAATCCTTGAAATGTCTTGGAATACCAGATATATGTATAAATCTGCTAGTGTATAAATAAGGGTGGCACAGGATGTTTGCAAGAGTCCATGCCTCCCATACCACCACTAGAGTGGTCAGTTCAACTGACATTTTGGCTGGAATTGGGTTACTCTATTTATTTTATATTCATGAAAACTTTGCAAATCATGTGGCCTGCATCATGTGTATGTGTGTGTGTATTTCTTCTTTTTCATTATTTGAAGAAAAAAACTTATATTGTGCTTGGCATGACAGAATGGTTATTATTGAGTAGACCATCTGTTTCTTTTTCAAGTAATGGTGTCAACTAAAGAGGCACTTAGAGTCAGGATAGTCATGATAGTAGGACATGATAGACTTATTGAGTTCCCTTGGATTATAATTTATGCTACTTGTACTCTGTTACAAATGTCCGATACGGATATGCAGCCATGCGTTAGGCTCTAATAGTTCCGAGACATTTTAAGGATCTTTATTCTTATTCAAAGTGTCTAGGTGTCGTGTCCGAGTGTCAAGTGTCTAACATTAATATGCTTGGGTAAAATTAAGAGTCCAAATAATGTAGATTATAACTGTAATTTTCTTTGGTATGAGTTGATCTACATTGTTGGTGATAATTGGTCCATAATAACCATGTAATGATTTCATCTAGTTCATTCTATTCTGTATCACTGATTCTTGTAGTTCCTACCAATGAAATACAATACAATTAAGATGCCCATTTAGTTATTTATTCCATTGCTTATTGCATAGGCTAAATGAGGCAGTTTATAATTTAGGGAGCATTATGCATAATATATATAAAGTCCCTTATTATTGAGCTGTCAATGTTTGCAGCCTAATGGTTGTGGGAAATGTGTATTGCTAGGGTTTTTGCTCATCTTCCTCCTATCCATTTTGCATGAGTGCATGATCTATAGCCTAGACCCTCTTTTTTTCTTTCTTGGAAACGGTTGCAAATATTATCGTTGATATTAGAAACCAATGCCTTCTGTTTGCATGTTCATTGTGATGCTTCACCTGAAATGTGCCTTTTCTTTAATTGATATCCTCCTTCTGATATGTGAATACATTGGAGGAGATGGATGACGATAATTCAATAGTGGCCTACTCAATATATATTTATTGATGTGATGGTTTAACTTTCATGTATAACATAATTTGTTTTAGAACTTTTTTGATTCTTGGAGTTGAGTAGCTGACCATGTCATGACTTACAGATATTAGTTGGAAAAAATGTTTGGAACCTTATCTAAGGAATAAACTACAACGGCTGCATGATATATGTCAGTTTGTAATTTTTGGAAATTTGGATATAATATCTGGCAAAGGATCCTCCTTTGCCATCCAAATTAGCAAAAAATACTTGTGTGCCTTCACCAGATTGAACTTGTCAGCCTCTTTTTCTTTTTTCTTTTCAAAGTGATGATGGGTGTTCATTGTTCATTTCTCACTTGCTTATAAAGACGAAAAAATTGCAGTTAGTAAATTTGATCAATAGCTCATACTTAAGTACTTTTTCTATACCCCTATCCTTCTCTCCAGTTCTTTTCATTCTATAGGTGACTGAATAATTGGGAAATTTTCAGGTACCCGTGATAGGACTTGTTATGAGTGAGAAAGGCTTAATTTCACGGATTCTTTGTCCCAAATTTGGTGGATATCTTACTTTTGGGGTGATGGAGGAGGGAAAAATCTCAGCTCCTGGGCAGCCAACAATCGAAGAGTTGTTGGATTTATACAATTTTAGACAAATCAGACCTGACACTAAAGTATTCGGAATAATTGGGAAGCCAGTTGGCCACAGCAAATCACCCATCTTATACAACACAGCTTTCAAGTCTGTTGGATTCAATGGAGTTTATGTTCCATTTTTGGTGGACAATGTTGAGAGCTTCCTCTCAACTTATTTATCTCCAGATTTTGCTGGATTCAGGTTTAGTTAACTAGTCTCTCAAAGTGGCCTGTCTAGGTTTGCTTGTTATAGTTCCTTCATCGCATGTTTCGCCATGGTTTTATACATTTTTGAAGTTCTCTTGTCTTCGTTATTAACGAGGACCTTCCAGTTTTCTTAGATTAGAATGTATGTTTTTGACTGCAATATTCAGTTGGTTAAGGATCACATGTTAGCCTGAGGCAGCTACATAGATGGAGGATTAATATCAAGAATAAGGTTTCAGAAGGGCGTGCTTATTGCAGCTGTTGATAATGCTATGCATTATGGCATATGGACTTAGTAATGCAGCGGTGTTTAGAATGGAGAAGTTAGAGTAATTTCACACGCAAGAACAAAACTTACATATAGATTTGAATTTCTAAAACATATAGGGAAAATTTTTAAGGATTGGAAGAAGTATATTTGTTAGATACATGTAAGTTGTATGATTTGTGAATACCTGCACCGGTTCAGGGAGGTTTGTTTCTGTTTGGTAATGAAAGTTTTAACCTTCTTACCCAAAAAATTTTTAAAAAAAGAAGAGGAAAAAGAATGTGTCTTCTATACCTTAAGATTTATGTTCGGTCTACTTGTTTACTTGAATAATGATTACTTAGCTTTTAAGAATAAGTAAGCTCCTATCGAAAAAGAATAATTTAAATGGACTTACCATTTTTCTTAACATACAACTAGTTATGACAATCTTCATACACAAGAATGGTATTTTGATGCAAAAACGGAGAACCCACCCGCAGCACTTTTAGAGTGCCGAAGCCAGTCTTGAGATATATGTCCATGTGATATATTTGTGTGTTTGATCCTTGTACCCTCGTTTTCCTTGTATTGATAGGCTATTGTAGAATGAGAAAAATGTCAAGAAATATTGGTCTGATACTCTAGCTGATCTAGCACAATTCATACAGTTGCACAATTCCTCACAAGGAGGCTGCCCTGGAGTGCTGCGATGAGGTTGATCCAGTTGCAAAGGTGATTTATAAATCAGTTATATGGATTTCTTGTCTGCCCCTAGTTTCGTAATTTAAGAGATTGGTGTGTTTCTAGGTGTGCTACATGTGCTGTATTGCTAATTGTTTCTCTTATTATGAATGTGTTCCCAGTCAATAGGGGCTGTTAACTGCATTGTCAAGAGAGCAGATGATGGGAAGTTGCTGGGTTACAATACAGACTATATTGGTGCCATAACATCCATTGAGAATGGATTAAGAGGTTCTTTCTCCTTCTCTTTCGACACTCTGCCTAAAAGTCAATGAAATATGTATAAATATTACTGAATCGTACACTAATTTGCTGGTTAATACTGAATGTCTGGTAATTTAGACTTGCCTTTCCCATTCTCACATTTTATGTCGAACTTTATTATGTCCAGAGCACATGTGTTACTTTTACTTGTCAAATATGGGGCATATTGTTTGTCATCATGAAAAGAAATAGGATATGTTTGATAATATCTTCTCTGACCGCTTTAGTTGAGCACTTTCTCTTGTAGTTAAGTGAAATAGTATTAAAATCTTCGGAAAAATAAATTTTTTGCTTTATTTAAGATAATCTGTTGTTGCTTGTAGTCCTAACAAATAATTTTAAACAATTTTTCAGGAAGGTATAAAATCAAGAAAGATCATATAGACCCTGATCATTTTGATTTCTGGTCATCTAAACTGTGAAAGTCAGCAATTAATCATACAAGCCATGTTCATCCCTTATGGGTTTTATTACAAAAAAATAAAATAAAATTCAACCTTATCAACTCTAGTCAGCAAAACAAAAAAAAAAAAAGTGGAAATGAATAAGGAAAAACTGTTTCTTGTAATAATTTTTTTAAATGTTTATCATCATTAATGGATTGCATATATCTCAATCCTTTCAGTTTTGAGGATTAAAATATGAATGATGGAGGAGGTTGTTTTTCATTATTTTCTTCCTTTTCTTTTTTGTTTTTTTAGATAGTACTAATATCTATGTAATTCAGTAATTGAACCAAATTGGTATAAAAAACATCTTGATGCTGATTTAAGGTCACACTGCTTTTATTTTTTTAGTTAAAAGTATTTTTGAGGACTCCAGCTCTATTATATTTGATGAGAAAATTATGGACAATCACTTTAAGAAGTCAATGAGGACTATCACTTTAGGGCAAGGGCACTTTTTTGTTCTATGCTTTGTTTTTGTTAAGATAGCTGTGATTGTTTTTTTGTTAAGATTTGTACAGTTCTTTCTTTATTAAAAGCTCTTTTTTCTTTCGCCTAACACAGAACCTGGGACAACTCAAGTCCCTGCTGTCATGGTCAAAAATTTGTTCCAAAGAGTTTGTCTCTCTCCTGATTCATGCTGCAAAATTCTCTAATGTTATGATCTAGGGAGATTTCCCATTCAAGGTATGCAAGTCTGTCTAGTGATGGCTTGACTGAACTGCTTTTGGAAAGTACTACTCTGAAGAGATATGGGATTCTTGATATGCTTATAGAAAATTTTACAGTTATGGTATGGCAAATCCAGAAAGTATCACAAGATACAAATTATAAAAAAAAAATTACTCCCAGTGCAAATCATCCTTTCTTTAGAGAAGAAAAGATGCGCTTTGCATGACTTGGTCAATTATACTAACCTGTCTTCACCTTTCCGAAGGCTGTCTTTTTAATATTATTAATCTGTTTTTTCCCGAATTTCTTGTAAGCATGCTTACTTGATTTGCATTCACCACATTTAGTGTTAACTCTTAACAAAAAGTTTCAATATTTTAGTTGATATTTATACAAGACTTTACTATGGCTTGTGCCAACTAGTTTCTTTGAAAATCATGAAAATTGTCTCTTGATTTTTGAAATCAAATGACAAAATTGAAGGAGAGAATCTTGTCAAATGGGAAGTTCAATTGCTGAAAGCTGGAACGTTCTATAAGAAACTGCTCTTAAGTGGAATGTTGACTAACATATCTACTCTAAAATGGCTAGGATTCGAAGCTAAAGCTAGAATGCATTGTACGATAAGAAACTGCTTAAATTATAAATACAACAAAATTTATTGACAAGTTAACCGTGTTAATGTGGGGACCTATAATCCTCTTATGAACTAAAAGTTAATAAAATAGATGATGCCGAAGGTTAAAAATCTATCAAATTGATCCTTGGAATGAGTTGCTGACTTACTTTAACAAGAGAAGAAGTGCACAAAAAGCAAGTTTTTTCAGGCCCGGTTGATTTAGCAGCAGGACGTAGCGAACTAGCTTTGTTTGCTTAGCTCTATTATTCTTCGTGCAAGATTGCTTGCGTGATGGGTGTTTTCAACCAAATACAGTACTCATAGAAAGCATTTCCTAAAAGGAATATCTATGCGCCTTTTCTTTGGCAAGAGAACTTGCTTTCTTGGTAAATAGTTAGGAGGATATTTGCTCTTCACTTAGGGGTGAGCATGACTAGGTACCTGGTCTTTTTGATGGAACCGGCCCTGGAACCATTTGCAACCGGGTCCAGGGAACTGGGAACGGTCCTGGAATCAGTTCCATGATTTTTGGAACCGGTTCTGGAATCTGCCCGGACTGGGACTGGTTCCAGTTCCAGGTACCCCGTTTCACATGTCAAACAGCCGCAGAAGCTTTGAAAGCCCTGCCAGCGTGGCTCTCATGAGGATATAGATGCTCACCTCATCGAACTCTTTCAGGCCATTCAAGCTAAGAGATTCACAAATCACAATCATGCCTGAGTCCAGCTTGCTCTAGAATCATAGGGGAGAGAGGGCTCAGAGTTTCTGATTATCGAGTTGGGGGTGGGGGAGTGGGGAAGGGGCACAGAGAGAGAGAGAGAGAGAATATCTGAAACAAGTGACAGAGGGAGAGAGGGGGAAGGGGCTCACTGAGATGGAACTAGACACCAGAGAACACGCAAGAGAGTAATTGACTCTCATACTCAAGATAGCAGTTGGGATCCTTGGAGTAGGGAACGGCAAGGCAGCGAGAGCTCGAGAGCAAGACTTGAAAATCTGGCAGCCATAGCAGTCGATGGCTGAAGCAGGAGAGAGGGAGAAGCAGTTTTTGGGGAGTCAGAGAGGCAGAGAGCGTGAGAGAGAGAGAAGGGAGAGCAGGTGCAGCATATCTTTATCTACTTCAAGTAGTCTTCCACAAAGAAGCAGCTGCAATAAATCATTTGCAATTTCTTTCTTTCTTTCTTGTACCGTCACTTTGCTTGGGATGCATACTTGAAGCCTATTACTAGTATTAGTCTTTCCCTACAATTTTTTTTGTGCTGAACCTCTCATCTCATGTGGTCCTTAGATAATAAAAATGGACAAAGTGACAAATAAAAAGCTTGACTGTGGTCTTTTAGATAAAAATTTAATGGAAAATTCAGAAGAAAAGTTACTCTCCTGATTGTTTTTCAATGCTCAGAAAGTATGACGTCTACATTTGTTGGCCTGAACATTGTCCCCTTCCCTATCATGAGGATCTCATCTTGGGCGAAAATCCAAGATTTGGCCTTTGCGTCTTATTCACCAGCAATAGGAACACCGCTGATAAATCATAATATTAGGGTAAGAATTACAAAGATTGAAGCCTTACCAAGAGTCTTCGCTGTAGCCATAAAATTTCTCCATTTTCAACCTTTTTACAAGCTTTTGCAATCATTTCCATAGATGGTCTATTCTTTTGTAGCCCTCCATTGGCAATTGTTTGTATGATTTGATCGGTTGAGTATAAGCCAAATATTTTGAAAGGAGAAGCTTTACACCCTCTATTCTTTGCAGCCAAATAGCTATCTGATGTACAGTTCATGGTTGTTTCTAGCATTTACCTTGACTTTCCTAATGCTTACAGTAAAACTTGATTGTTTCTTTAACACCAAGTTTCCATCTTGCTAGATGTATTAGAACTTTCAATTTTGGGTTTACAGATAAAATATATTGTGTTTTGTACTATTCTTCTCATAATGAAGTCTCCTTTCTTATTTAAAAGGGAACCATTTTCTTTGCAGGAGCGAATATCAATGACAGTGCAGCTGGTTCACCATTAGCTGGGAAGCTCTTTGTTGTTATTGGTGCCGGTGGGGCTGGCAAAGCACTTGCTTATGGTGCAAAGGAGAAAGGAGCAAGAGTTGTGATTGCCAATCGCACTTATGGTAAGAATAGGGAATGTAAATTGTTATTTCATGGATTTGTAGCTTTTTCCTGCCATTCTTTCTTCTATTCGTAATCCTTTTCTTCCTTATCCATCCTATTATTTATGATGCATTAGGCATATAACATGCAGGGGATGTGTCAGAGGCTAAGATATTTAGGCTGTAAGCCTGTAAATAGTTATGAAGCTGAAAATTTGTTAGTTATGAGATTGCAATTTATTTTTTAAAAAAATATATTCATTTGTTTCCCTTTTGTCACTCAAGTTGGTAACCTGGGGCATGTAATGGGTCTGAGCTGGGACTCTGAAAACCTACAGCTTGTTTGACAGAATTTGACGAGGGTGCTGATGGGCTATCCTGCAGAGCCCTTCCACCGTTATTTAGCTCCCTTTCTCTCTCCTTTCAAACCCTAGAAATACATTCTATCCTCATTTCATGTGCATTAACTGCTTTAGTGTTTTGCGTAATCACTAATCATTAACGACTGAATCCCTAGGTTTTGGTCTGCACTGTACCCTCTCAATTGTGGTTTATAAAGTTTTGCCGGGGCATGGGTTTGGAACATTTTTGCATGGAGTCTGTTACCTTTTTAACTCCTTTCTATTTTTGTTTTTTGTTCTTTTTCTGGTGGTTTGGGGGATTGGACAAGGAAGGAATGGAGAATCCTTTTTAAGGTGCTTGTTTGAATGACCAAGATCTTTTAGAAGAGATGTACAGAGCATGTGTACTCCGGGATTGAATTTGTGGATCCTGTTTCCACTGATGAAGGCAGTGCATTTATAATGCTTTCTTTGATGAATTTATTTTGTCATAAGCATGTGCTTTTGTGTTGTTTGCTCCTTTCACAAAGAACTATTGAGTATTAATCATGTGAAGGTGGTGCATGTTTTTCTGTAAGGTAACTAGAACTGGTGTGGTTGTATCTTAATCTATACATTTAAATTGGAAATAAGACATGGCGTCCTATCCAGACACTTAGCAGCAAATGATAGCAGTATTTGGCATTTGTGGGGTTTGCAAGTTGAAGTGGAGTGGTGTGATAATGTTTCATGTTAGTGCAACTTAATCACTTGCATCCTAAGTTCCTACGGTTGTTGCAGAGCGAGCTAGAGAACTAGCAAATATAGTAGGCGGGGATTCTGTTTCACTTACTGAACTAGAGAGCTTCCACCCAGAAGATGGCATGATCCTTGCAAATACAACATCTATAGGGATGCAGCCTAACATTGATGACACCCCCATTCCGAAGGTATGACTATGATGGTAGTAGTTGGATACTTTGATGTGTCTATTTTATTGCATACCTAGGGAAATAGCGTTCTTTGAATTTTATAAGATACTAAGAATCTGAGAGTAATGAACTTCTTGAGATGTGGAAAATTTTGTATTGATCCATATTACTGATCCAGGTTGTTTTCCTGTTTCAACTTCTACTACTTCAGGTCTTTTGTGGAATGTTGGATCTCAACATTTGACTTTTGCATTCCACAAATAATTTTTGTTTCTAGTGTCCAGATTCAGCATTTGAAGAAATGAAATGCCACTGCTTTAGAGTTAATTGCTTCTAGTTTAATTGGTTGAGAAGGTATTATGAGTCAAAATGATTAGCTGTTGGGAGTGGGTCATGGGAGTTTTCTCATCAGAATTTGAGCCATCAAATCGCTGTAGTACGTACTGGATCGATCTAGAGAGCACAAATCTCTTAGAATTCTGGTGTAAGTTATTACAAATACTAGCTGGAAATTTGAGGAGAAACAGCAAAATCTTGACCTGTTGGTTTGATCAAGTTATATGTGACAACAATTATTTTGCCAACTTTTGCTATTAGATGTGGAGGCGGTATTGACCCTTTTGTTTTTTTTTTTTTGGGAGGGGGGAGCTTGTGTTTGCTCTGGCTGATTATATCTCTTAATGTCTTCTTGTAGTAGTTGTTTTGTCTTGTTTTGTTTTTACAAGCATTTTATGCTTTATTAACTGGAGTTCATGCCATGGTGGAGTCTTGTAATGTTAATGTTTGCCACCATGTTCCTCCTCTGTAAGCCAAACTGTTTTACAGCTTCTGCTAATGTATTAGTGGACTTGAATGTGCTTAATATTTTATCTAGAGAAAACTGAGACTTCGTCGTCTTCTTAATTTAAAAGAACAAAATTTGGGCCGATGCTATCAACGTGTTTCATGATTGTGGTGTTGGAAAACTGAGTGGCTCTTGGTTTTGCAGCATGCTCTGAAGCATTATTCCCTTGTCTTTGATGCTGTCTATACTCCGAAGATGACCAGACTATTGAAGGAAGCAGAACAATCAGGAGCCACTGTTGTTACCGGGTTGGAGATGTTCATCGGGCAGGCCTATGAACAATACGAGAGATTCACAGGATTGCCTGGTATTGTCCTATCCAGCTAGTTAGATCTAGATCTGTTTTTGATTTTTCAAATCTTAATGGTTTCAATGCCTTTTCTTATAATTTTCTTGTTTCAGCACCAAAGGACCTATTTAGGAAAATTTTGGGAGATCATTGAGGTTAGTTTTGGTAAGCTTTCTGCAGCATTCTGTTCTTTTTTTTTTTTTCCTATTTGATTTTGTGCACTGCATCTCGCGTCAATGCTCATCTTTGTAGACGGCTGTTGCCCCACTTAAAACTCATTTGAAGGAATTTCTCAAAAAAATTTAATGTGGGACTTTTAGAATCGGTCTCTGTTGAGTAGAGATGCGTACGGGGTAAGACTGCTACATTTGGATCTCCACAGACCTCGTAAGCAGACCCACTATGACAATTGTTGTTGTAGTATTTTTGAAGGAACATAATTTATTTTTTTGTGTGTAGTTCATTTATCAGCTTACTAGGAAACCTTAACAGCATTTTCTGTGATGAAGTTATTTCTGTGATGAAGTTATCCTGTTTCTGAGTTCATCAGTTCCATTGGAAAAAAAATAGCATTATTGAATATAAAGATCCTTATAAAATTTTACAGCAGTCTGAGGATGGTGATAATTAGCAACTCTTCAGCGGTGTTCTTAAAAATTTTGAGATAGCTGTGCAATGTCGAGGGACATCACTTTAAACCTGATCCAGAGTGAAACCTTCAAAATTCTATGCATGTTTGAGCAAGAGAGGGAGCAATAGCCTTGTTATTTTAGTTTCTATTAGGCCAAATCCCAATATCAACGAGCTTGACTTTCAAATCTGGTCCAGAGGGAAACCTTCAAATTCAATGCATCGTTGACCAAGAGTGGCAGCAGTAGCTTAGTTACTTTAGTTTCTGTTAGGCCAATCCCAACTTTTCTATGACTAATGATTGCAAATGGTTCATTGAGTTTTGTTTCAATTTTGGTCAACTTTGGATTGGGTGAATAAGATTCGGTTCGAATTTGGGTTGGATCACTTCCAGTTTGGGTTTACTTATTAGTCCTCTAAGGTTGTCTTCCAAAGAAAAATGACTTTGGAGGAAAAGGTTTGGCTCAAGTTTGGTTCAATTTGAGTCAATTTGGATTTCGGTTCTATTTTGGTCAATTGTTTCGGGTGTTGGGTTGAGTTTGGATTTGGATTAAGCTCTTTTGGGTTTTTGAGTCAATTTTTCTAGGTCCAACTATAATAGAGATCAGAAGATTAGTCTTGGCTTCTTGGGTAGCTGCAGCTGATAAGTGAGCAAATGCCATAAATTTAAGGATTTTTCGATGAAAATAATATGAATTGTCGGGGTATTGGGTGAAATTAATACAAAGTTTTTCTTGGACGTCAATACCCTGAGCGATGATGTGTCGGGTGAAGTCGGTGACGTGGACGGCAGAGTTGAAGATTTGATTTTGACCTTTTTATTTACATGGATGTATAGATCAACATTTATTCAAGCTAGGAAAGATAAGTCAAAGTCAAATCTTCAACTCCGCCGTCCACGTTAGCAACTTCTTCACCTGCTCCGTCATTGTTTTGCCAAGTCATAGCCCCTTAACTCGGTGGTGTTCGGCTGACATTAAATAGGATTAAAGTTCATATTGATGACGTCTAAGAAAAAGTTTGTATTATTTTTGCCAATACCCCCAAAGTTTATTTTACTTTCATCCAAAAATTTAACTATAGCTTATGTTAGGTATGAGTATTATCAAGTAAAACTTCAACCGTGGTGATTATTCAAGTAAGATGAGTCCTAAACTTACCTTTTCTTCTAACCTTTAATGTGCAGCTTAATCCCAATCTTTTTCATTCTGTTCCCGCTTTCGTGAATTGTTAACTGAATCTTATTAATTAAGAGATAGGGTTCAGTAGATCATGAAAGGGAACATTAAAGGTTTCTAGTAGATTTCAGCTTGTTTTGAGATAAGCAAAACCTTAGTGTGTTTCTCTTATAGGTAAAGTGGAGTCTTGTCTCCTTTATCTTTTGCTTTTAGGAAATTTTCTTTTTATTTCCTGGGTTGTGTGCATTCTTTTCTCTCCCTTTATTTTGGGTTTTGGGGGGGAAGAGGGATGCTTTAATTGTCCGAATACGTGCTGGATTTTCAATTTTAGCTCTCTTGTGCATTAGTTGGTCGTCTATCTAGCAGTCCCACCCTATGCGGCATATGCAATTAAAAGCAGTTCTGCCGGATGAATGCATGATTGCAAATTATTAGGTAACTCAGTTCTATAGACCCGACTATGAACATCCTCCTCTTCCTATGTTTTTTTCTCTTTTTCCCTCTCCCAAAACCCTTCATTCTCCCTTCCAAAGGACTATAATATAAGTCTTAGCATGTGCCTCAGTTGGCGTGGGTATTGCACAACACAGGTACCACCTGGGTTGATTTCTGCATGGGCCATAATTCCTTGTGAGGTCCTGTGGTCCCTGCAGAGGGGCCTCAAGGTCAAGTGGGACCTTCACCTCGGGCTTGCTTTCACCTTCATCTATGTTTGCTTAATCTATATTTGCTTTTGAAAGCTACTGCTACTACTACTAGTATTTGTTTTTTATAACAATGTCCTTTGTAACAGGCAACAGAACTATATGTTGAGAGAGATTGGATTACATTTTTTGCTTGCTGTTGGAGGCTTCTGCTTGCACAATCAGCGCGGCCAATTGGATTCATTTTAGTGGTTAGTCGAATCAATGTATGCCATTGTAACTTCTTAATGTTGTCCACAGTGTAACAAGATTCTCTATCTCGTTTTATTTTTTATCAGCAAGCACAATTGAATTTATTTGGCATCCATTTCTGGACCTCAAAAGATGTTACTTGACCTTTCCATTTCTATTTCAAATGTGTTCGATGCTCTGTGGCTTGCCATTAATATGGTTAGATCATATACTTCATTTATACTAATAATTTATGCAACTGTAAGAGTAAAAATGCTTAAAATTTGCTCGTTTTATTTCACAATACTTATCATTATTTTAAACACAAATTTTATGATAAAATTTACTTTCAAAAACTAAAGTGTTCTAACGTTTCATTTGAAATGAGGAAAGTTAATGAAAAAAAAGAGAAGAAAAAAATCATTAATAAGGATAAGGTTGGTAAATTAGTTATTAATAAGTCATTGGTATTATAGAGTGATAAATATTGTGAAACAATAAGTTAGCTTAAGCAACACATGTGAAATGGAGAGTGTTTTGTAGTTATTTGTGTTTTGTAGTTATTTACTTTATCTTTTTCGTGTGGGCGTGTGCGGTGAAGTACAAGTGTGCAAATCTAAAAAAATCAACTTGAATTTGATATCATGTGAAATAAATTAAGGAAGATGGTGTGCTAATATTTGATGAAATTATTGCATATTATTAATTGCTATAGGTGGTGACGGCAGTTTATGTTAAGAGAACCGACTCGGTCGGAAGAGTGAGTCAATGATTCAACTGGTTGGACCGTTTGGATTGGGTTATCCGGTTGATCCGGTTGATGATTGGATCGGATTAAATCGGCATGACCGGTTGATTCTAAATTTTTTTCTCTATATGTTTTTAATTATTTTTTCCTTATTTTGCCTAACATACATGTACTCTTCAAATTTTAACTTTTTCAATCATAAAACACAATAAAATTAGTCATAAATACATAAAAATTAGACATAAATTCTAAAATCATATTTTTTTCCAATATTATGGAGCTCATGTGATGACGTTTGTCTCCCCATAGAGATATTTTAAACATCTTGAACCCGATTAACTACAAAAGTATTTCTCTATACTTACATTATATAAGTTATCTATTTTTCAAAATAAAAATTAGATGATAAAAAATATAATTTTATACGAGAACTACTAAAAATAATAAAGCTTATTTAATCTTTGCTATCTAAAACTTAAGCCCATAATATATAGTCCACTTTCTTAAATTAAAACCTAACCCTAGCTCTTACTTACGCTATGCGTGGCCCCCTCCCATTTTCTCTCTCATTACCCTGTTGCTCTTCTTTGTCCTTCGGCCGCAGCCGACCCCTCCTCTCTCGCTCATTCAAACTCCCCTCCCACTTTGTCTCCTTCTCTTATTCCGCTTGGTCATGCTTCGTTTTTCTCTCCTCCTTTCTCTCTTGCTCCTTCTCGGTTAAAAGTTAGAAGGCTTATGCTCCTACCTCTCGATTTGTTCGCCCCCTCCCCTTTCTCTCTTGCTCCTTCATAGTCGCGCCCCCTCCTTTTTCTCTTGTCCTCACCCTTTGCTTCGTCTCTTTGCTCCATCTCAACCTCCCCCATCAATGTTAAGGCATGGTGACGCTTGGTTTCGATCGGAGAGGAAGAGCTCGACTCATCGAAGCTCCGGGAAATGAAAGCCCAAAAAAAAAAAACAAGTCAAGCTTCGGAAGATCCCGGTCCGATTGCAGGTCTTCCGGGTTGCTCGAATTTTCCGGGTCAAGCGGGTTAGACCGGGTTTTTCCGGTTCATTGTCTAGAACGGTTTTTAAGAGTAACCCAACCGGAGAATTGACCGGTTCCCGGTCTAACCGGTTGAACCGAGCCGATCCGGTCCGATTTTCTTAACATAAACGGCAATGGCTAGGTTCACCGACGGTCCGTCGTTTGTAGCCTAAGGAAAGAGGAGACGACCTAACCTGTCTCACACGTTTAATAGAAAAGAAGGGAAGGATCAATTGAGAAATTTAGGTGGAACCCTAACCTATCTACCATTAAACACCAATACCATTGCCACTTACGCCTAACTTGTCTCACACGTTTAATAAAAAAGAAGGGAAGGATCAATTGAAAAATTTGGGTGGAACCCTAACCTATCTACCATGAAACACCAATACCACTTGCTACCCCTAGTGGCTAAACCACCACAATGAGGATCCAAGAAGAATGGACCTTAGTATGATGTCGAGTAGAAGCGAGAGGGAAGAAAACAAATAAAGGGTTGTAAGGGCAACAATAGAAGCTTAGTGGACTCCATGTTGTGGGACCACAATAAACTCTAAGTCTTTCTTGTGATTAAAGTGCGTAATCTCTTACTTTCGCTCTCGGTCTAAATTTTCTAATTTGAATTAGAAAAATAAAAGATTATAGAATCTAAATTCGTTCGTTATCAATAATGTAGCAGCTAGTGAGAATCAAATCATTTGTCTATGTGAAATTTATTTATCGGGTGTCCAATCTCAATATGCATGTGTGTGTATAGTAGTATTTATGTTTGATCCTTTGCTTTCAATTTATCCATGTGTTCTAGGAACTTCATGTGTTTAAGCATATGTAAGTCATGTTGTGAATTATGAATTTGGGATGTGGGTGTGAAATTAGATTGGTAGGTGCTCAAATAACGCCGATAAGTTGTTGCAATGCTTGCTTGTTGTGTTTGGAAAGAATATATCGGGGCAAGACCTAGTGTATGTTGATCAATTATGTTTTAGCCACCTTTTTGAGTTGTTTATGTGATTTTTATTACGAATTTCCTAAGGACTTGAACCTAATTTGAGTTTAACTTGAACTTGAACCAAAACCAGGATGGTACATAACTAAATATGAACTAAACATTAATGGAACTTGAATAGAAGTAAACCTAGTTGAGTTGGACCTAAATTGAGGATCAAAGCTGAACTAAACCAAAACCTCAACTTAATCTAAACTGAAAGAATTTTGAACCAAACCTGCAAGTTGTTTTGACTTTAATGAGTGCGAAATGTTCGTTGGTACTCGTTATGTACAATATGTGAATTGTGAAATCGTTATTGACTTACTTATATTTGGAAAATGGATTGGTGGAAAGTCTTTGTTTGAAAGTTGTTGAATAAAATTTTGGAATGTTTGTAATTGTAGGAACCAGCCGCCTTCGCGCACCCTGTTAGCGGACCCGGACCGGAGTTTCCCCACGAAGCCTCGACTCTTTTGATTTTTATGTTTTTAAGACGACTTTTGAAAGTTTGGTGCGTTTCTTATTAAAATTGTTTATTTTAGAACCTGATTTAAAAACGATTTTCGTGAAAGGATGATCGGCAAATTTTATTAATAAATTAGTTTAGAAATGAATTTTAGAGAAATCTCGGGATGTTATTTCGTGGTTAGGAAAACCAAAAAATAAAAGATTTTTTTTTGCCGAAAAACTTTCGGGCGAAAAAGGTAAACAAACCTGTTTGGACCGAGAGTCATACCCGGTTATCAGCCAGGTGCCGACGAGAGCCAACATTGATCGATAACTAGCGCCGACTATAGGGTTGCGACCGAGAAATCCGTCTTGGTCCTATAGCTTCGATTGTCAAAAAATAACTTAAATTTATCCATTTTAAACCGGAAATGTCAAGAAGCGAGATAGAGAGAAATAAAAAAATAAAAAAAGGAGTTACCAGTTAGTTTTAGGAATAAAAACTAACAAAAATAAAGAAAGTACTCTTTTAATTTTAGTATGAAAAAATTAAGCTTGAAAGAGGTTTTAAAAGAGGCTCCATCAGTCTTAAATCAAGAATCCGGTGTTCGGGAGTGAAGCTACAAAATGGAGAGATAAGCTCTCTATTTCGCCCATCAATAGACAATCTCTACTTATTTAAATTGTGAGTTAAAAAACATATTTAACAATCAAGTACTTAACATGCGATATATTGAATTTAAAGCAAACAAAACATGCTAGAAAAGCGATAAATAGACAAATCGAAAGCGATAGAGAAAGTAGTAAAGAAAGCAAAAAGAAATAAAATGTTACAGTGGGCGGGAAGGAATTAAAAGCGATTACATTGTTAATCCACAATACGAAAGTAATAAATGGCATAAATAAATAAAAACCCTAAAGATCAACTAGAAGATAAATTTGATGCCCTCGGGTTATCCCACTTGCTAAGCTTGGATCACGAACGAATTCGGCGAGCATAACAATAGGGTAGTGAGCTCAAATGGAGGACAAAGAAGGTTGTTTATGGATTTTGAGAATTGGGGAAATGTGTGACGGTATGATGAAATGGAGAGAGTAGAGAGTGGGAGAGAGTGATATGAGGTCTTTTCAGCTTAGCGGGTGTTTAATAGTTGAAAATGGTTCAACAAAAATGAGTGGGTAAGACCTTTATTTATAGGAAAATTTAAGGTCACAAAAATAATCGAACCTAGCTTTTAGCGATCGGAATTAGCTGAATCGGGCCCAGATTTGCCGGCAAGGATAATGGGAATGAACGGGACAAAATCCCCGAGATCGGAGGATCCCGCCTGGGGAATTGAGAAACGAGGTGTCGATCTCATATGACGTTGTACAAACATCTTCGGTTCAGTAACTTGGTTGGTTGCTAGGAACAAAACGTTACGTTTTGGGCAAGGTGAGCCTGAAAATGCAGCGCGAGTTTGGACGACGTCGTACGGATGTTTGAGTTACGTGTCATGTTGATTGTTGGGAATAAAATGTTGCATTTGATGAGCAAACATGAGTGAAACACGACGCCGGTTTGGGTTTCCTGGCTAGGAGCCTGAACCAGGCTTGGTTCGGCCAAAAGAAAATAGGTTTGTAGGCTGGCCCAAGCAAAAAGCTGATTTTTGTGGTGCTAATGGGGTTTTTGTGATTTACTAACTTCCATCAAGCCGATCAAACTCCGAGTTCAAAAACGAGACTAGGATTTCATCATCGGCCCAACAAAAATAAATACGTAAATAAAAGAGATAAGGACAATATGTTTTCGGTGTCTACGGTTAGCCTCCACTTTGACCGAGTATGAAAGACAAAGGGTTAAAGTAAACGCTAAAGAGTACTTATCTCGTTTTACGGCGTTGCCTCGGATGTCGATTGTTTCAAAAGGTCCATAATTGGTCGTTGTTGAACCTAAACTCTAAGAAAGGGGCCTAGACTTGATCGCGATTCATAAGTTCCGAAATCTAGCTAAAATTATCTTGAACTTGGCTTGACTAAAGTCCCGAAGCTCGGTAATTTTGTTGAAGCTTGATCATTTCTTGATCCGAAGCTTGGCTTAAGAATTCTACGATGATTAGCATACCGTTGTTAGTAAATAATCAGATTCACAAAAGTTCGGTATTTTTACTCGAATAATTCAAGAAAAACAAACCGAGAAATAAACTGGGTAAAGCTGAAACAGAGGGCCCCTTGAGCCCACTTCCACACACAACCTACAAAGATGTCTCCCACGCTTGATGGAACTCGGAGTCGGCTAGGCCCGAGCTTACTCATGCAAAGATGCTCGCCTAGCTAACTCCGGTTAGGCCTTGGAAACCGGTGCTGGCCGAGGCTTTCGGTACGTGGTCGTCTCGGGAGCATCTTCCCGACCAATCAAGCTAAGGCTTGGTTTTGCTTTTTGAATTTGAAATGTTGGCCAGAATTTTCCTATAAAAGGAGAGCCTTGTGTGTTCATTTCGCACATCTCCACTTACTCCTCTCTTTCCTCCATCTTTCTTGCTCTAGCTTGCTCCATTATTGCTTTACGTAGCTTGCTCCATTCTTTCTTTGAGAAAACTAGTGTGGTTTTCTTATAAGTTTCCACAAATATGTCCCGAAGACATGCCCACCCCATGAGAAGGACAAGAGTCGAAAGTCTAACTCAAGACTTATTCTTAGAGAGAGAATGACGTCCTTATTATGAACGAAACCCCAATGACCTCTTGGCGGAGGCCGATGACCGTATTTCTTCATTAGGGATATCCGTTACGGTAAGTGTCTTGTCTTGAATTTCTTCTTTCATATGCTAATGTGGCCTTTTTAACTAAAATATTTTGTTGAATTCTCATTTTTGTAGAGGGACACCATTCGTAGTAGCTGGTGCCATCAAGAATTTCTTTGATACCTTCGGAGGGTGGAATTACCTGTTAGAGCAAGTCTTGACTAATGTCGGGTTTGGTTTCCTTTACCTTACTCTAAGTCATATGTGTGACCGTACCGAGCGGGGTATCACTCGGGCCATTAGTGAACGATTTTTAGGATACTACAACCACTTTTCATCTCCTGTTTAGGGAGACAACCATTACTCCCTTAGACTTTGTCATTCTCATCGGTCTAGACATTTCGGGGAGTCTCTAGTTTATGACTGAGAATTGTATAAAATTAAGATTAATTATGTCACCTTTTTAGTCCCATAGCTGCTCGATTTCCCAAAGCCAATTACTTCAAATATTCCATCCTTTTTTAGGCTCTTTGAAAATGTCGAGTTGCCGCATAATGATTGCTCTTATGCTATGCACGTCAATTTTTTCTAACCAAGGGTCCAAAGTACATGTCCACTATTTAGTTAATTTGGTGGACTTAGATAGGGTTCAGGACCTTAAGCTGGGGTGCTTGCATATATGTGCTTGATAAAAGGCTTACGTGACGGGGCTAGGCGTACTACTCCCGAAGAGGACTCATACAACTTCATGCCCTTATGTCGCTTATGGAGGGTCATTGAGGTATGCTCTTATTCCTCTCAGCCTTTCAATATTATCTAGAATGGATATAGAATTTACTTGTGTGTTAAATTTGTAGCCATGGTTATATGAGTACTTTCCCCAATTTTCACCTGGTTCAAGGAATTATCCATCTTTCCCAAGCAACGGTGGCATGGGCAAAGGTCCACCTTATGTGGAAAAAAGCACTTGGGATTGCATTTTTGTGGCCCACCCTCAACAATGTGGCCATGATATTTTGGGGCTGGACTGCGTTGACGCAAATTTGAATGAAAATTTTGCAGCCAGCCCCTTATTGTTGCAGCTAAGCACTCGGAACTTTTCTAAAAAACCCCCAGTGGCGCCAGGTTATCGGCGGCCTAAAAATGGCACCAATGAACCCAACCAACCTTTCTTTTTTTAATTATTCTTCCTCTTGGATCGTGAATTGAGAGGAGTTCGGTCGTGCGCGATACTTCTAATTTTTTCATCTCGTTATGTGCGGATATGGTTGGTGGAGCATTTTGGGCTGGTACGAGAACCTGCTAAGGTTTATCGATGCACTGGCAACTCAGTCCGTTAGTGGCAACGCCTTTCCGTGTTGACTAATAGGGTTGCATCCTCGCTGGGAGGCCTAGTTGAGTGCAGGTCGCCCCATAACGTGGTACATCAAGTAGTGGAGGTTGTCCAAATTTAGGACACACATTGCAAAGTACCCGTATGTACATTTGATGGGACTCCAAACCGATACGTACTATTTCCCATACTTGTTTCATGTGGAAAATGGGTCGGGTATAGGATATTCCCTACTTAGATTGTATCCTGCATGATTTTTTGATGTTCTAAGTTGCACTAGACGGCTGCGAGTCCTTGAGCGAGTGTTGGACGAACTCGTCGTGGTTGTTGAAGCCTACGGATGAGCGACTTGAAACTATCTCCGCATTTTATCCGGAATGGATAAAGGAGTTTGACCCCAACAAGCACAAGATACCGAGGGCTCAAGAACGTGACCAAAGGATGAATGCTCCTGCACCCCCGCAAATCCTTGAAGAGGTCTCGCAAGCTGATGAACGGGCATGTTGAAGAGAGGCGGAGGCTAAGGAGGAAGATGAGAGAAGGATTCGCAAGATTAAAGAAGCGAAGAAACGAACCCAAGGTGATGTAGTTGAGTCAAGCGGCTTGAAAGGGAAGAAAGTAAAGATAGACTAGGTCTTAAGATTAAGAATAAATGATTTTAAGAGATTTGTTTTGCCTTTGTTAATTTTCAAGTTTTATGCTTGTTATTTCCCTTTTAGATATGTACTTGGATAAGTGGTAGGCTTATCCCTATGATCAATAAAGTAAAAAATAAATATTATGCTCACTTTTATGCTCTATTAGTATTATTTTGAATCGCTCACTTAAAATAACATAATTCTAAATAATGGACCGCCTAAAATGGGTTGTCCCGAGAAATGATCAAATACGGGAAAACAAATATTGACTCGCTGAGCTAGGCCCGACCATCTCGCCATTGATTGGGCATTGACCGACGCTGGCTAGAGAATTTGCCTGGTTTATGCTTGGACTCTTTCTTTTCGCCTAAACCGTTTAGTTTAGTGCCAAACGTAATAATTCTTCAACTAGTCTAGGTTGGTGTATTAAAATAACTCTTCCCCATCTAAGTCTATCAATTTGATCGCTCCTCCTGGTAGGATTTGACTAAGCATGTAAGGTCCTTGCCAATTGGGCTTGAATTATCCTCTAGGGTACTAAATAGGTGTTCCGATTTCCTTAAGGACCATGTCACCGACTCGTAAATGACGAGGTCTGACCTTTTGTTAAACCCCCTTGATGTAAATGCATGCTATATTTAGAGATTATGAAAAGCACGCAAACGTCGTTCATCTAATAAGATTAGTTCCTCGTAACGGGCTTTAGCCCGATCTACTACGGGATTTTGCTTTTAACTATCATCCTTAACGATGGGATGATAATCCGTATTGGAAGGATTGCTTCCATGCCATGTATTAGGAGTAAGGTGTTGCTCCCATGGAGGTTCTAATCGAGGTTCAATATCCCCATAAAGCGAAAGGCAACTTGCCAGGCCAATCTTTATAATCGATAACCATTTTCTCCACTTTCTTGTGGATGTTCTTGTTGGCCGCATCGATCGCTCCATTGGTATGAGGGCGATAAGGAGAAGATTTGTGATGTTTGATCTTATACTTATCTAGTAAATCTGCTTCCTCTTTTTGAAGTGACTACGGTGGTCACTCGAACAATTCATGCGGTACCCATATCGACAAATGATGTTGTAAATTATAAATTTGGTCATGTGCTTTGATGTTATTGTTGCATACGAAGTCTGCTTCCACCCATTTGTTGAAGTAGACAATTGCTACTAGTACAAATTCGTGACCTCTCGTTCCTTTAAGAGTCACTTACCGATGATGTCTATACCCCAAATTGAGGTGATGCAAGTGTCATTAAAAAGGAAGGTGGTTGGTGCTGCAAATTTGCATATATTTGACACTTACGACATATTTTAACAAACTCATGATAATTTGTTGCCGTGGTCTACCAATAATACCCTAACTCGTTGAATTTTCCGAACCAACATTTTTCTATTCATGTGAGGTCCACATTCCCTGCCATGAACGTCGAAATTATGCATTCCACTTTGTGTTGATTGACACAAAGTAAGCTAATGCCCATGTCGATTTTCTTGTACACTTGTCCTTGATTTATGAGAATTTGAAGACTCGGACTTTGCATGTCTATCATTCCGAGTACTATCAAAGAATCAGTACGAGACTTCATCTCTTGTAAGTTTTTATTACAAGCCATTCTAAGTGCTCTGTAGAAACTTTTACGAGTGGTATAGAACCTTCTCTCGAGTGTTACGTAAACTATTGCATATGTTTTCATTTGATTCCGATCGACTCGTAAAGCATACTCTTGCTTATCTTTTCACTCTTATAGTTCTTAGTCACTCGGACTTATCGCATGTTCAAACATTTGCTCTAATACTTTTAAACTCAAGTCCGACTTCATATTCTAAGTTCAAATGAATTACGAGTGCTAATTCATCTTTCTAAGTCGACTTGTTTTGTTTGAACTATATTTGTCTAGATCAAGTATTCTTACTTTGATATTCTTTATCTAACTTGATCTTTCTCTAGATCGACTCGGATGGAATTTGAGTGTAATGGATATTAGACTCGGAAAATTCCATTCTTCCGAGACTCGAATAATTATGCACTTAATTATCTTAATTAAATTATTATTTGTCTAATCTTGGACCAGAGTATTGTATACTTTGAGAACCAAAATTGATTTAGTTTTGTAGGTTATTTAAACGAGGTTATCCTATTTTTGAATTATAAAAGTAACCGGCTTCAAGTCGTCAATCACCAGCAGACAAGGCTTTTCTACTTCGAACAAGGCCCGGACACTATGTCGGGGTTGTCCGTTTCCAAAGCTGAAATCTTCAACGCTAAGCTCAACGGTGGTTTCCATCCTACTTTTCGGACACCACCGGTGGATTGGGATATCCTAAGGAATCAAGAGTCGTTGCACAACATTCACATCTCAACGGATCTTTTACGAGCCACTCGAAGAACCGTTACAACGGTCACGAGAGGACTTCTAATCAAAAGATAGTCACAACGACTAATCTGCTTGGTCATCTATAAATAGAAGCCAACTCTCAAGACTTGAAGATTGTTGGAATCATTCCGTCAATACACATACTTAAGCAAAAGTCTTTGTACAACTTCAACTTTGTACTTGACATCTTTCCGAGTTGTAAGGTCTTGTAATCGAGCACAAACTTTCATTCTTACTTTCTAAGTAAGGTCCCTTGACTCGAGCTGTAAGGGTTAACTCGGTTCGGTTGTCCCTACCTGTAAAGGTTACCTCGGTTAGGAAGTACTTGATCGGATAAGGGAACTTCGAGTTTAGGAAAATCTTGTAAGGAATTGTCTAAGGGAGCAATTCGGTTAAATCTTTCTACTCGTATTTTGTGGATTCAAAATAGTTGATTTGACTTGGTGCTTGGATTAGCACTACCCGTGGTTTTATGCCCCAGGAGGGTTTCCACGTAATTTCGAGTTAACACTTTTCCGAGTCCAATCTAGACTCGGATAGTCTCAAAGTTTGTTTTAAGCGTTAATCATCCATTTAAAGTTCAAATTTCCTCATCACCCTATTAACCCCCTCTAAGGTGACTAAGTCTCTCCAAGAGCAAACCTTCGAATTGTGCAGACTAACATGTAAATCACTTGTTGGGCTCTAGGTGTGGAGTCCAATGGGTATTCTTGGCTATCTAAATATCGGTAAATGTCATGGTACCAACTGGTTTGGTCGGTACTCGAATACTTCTATCGTGTACACATGCCCGAGCAGACTCCTTTGTGCTATACTCGATGGGCATTGAATGAATGTCATTAGGAATGTTAATCATAAAAGCTAATTTGGCTAAGGCATCCACAATTGATTGTCATCCCTAGGAAGGTAGGTGTGTGAGATGTTGTTAACATGATTTGCTAACTTCACTATGTGTGCTAGTAGGGTGCCAAGGCTTCACTATGTACCTTCCATTTTTATGCGATCCGATTGATGATCGGACTCGAGTCACGATAGACCCCGATGTTACTGGCTCCTATCTCTATTGTAGTTTGCAGTCCGGTAATGCATGCTTCATATTCCGCAACGTTTTTGGTGACCTCGAAGCTTAATTTAACCGAGATAGGAGTGTGCGCTCTCTAAAGCCCTTCCGATTGGAAGCACCATTGAAATTCATTGTCCATACGTCAACCTCTACTCTGTAGGATATACCCTCATCCGGAAAGTTGAACTCGCTCCGAGTTGTGCTTCGAGTTGTAGGTAGATCGGCCAATAATTTTGACACAACTCTTCCCGTAATTGCCTTTTGTGGGACATATTTGAATTCAAATTATAATAACATGACTATTCATCTAGCTATCTTACTTTTGACAATTGGTTGTTCCGGAATCTACTTAATAGGGTCCATTGGCGCTACTACTTGTATCGAGTAGGCTACCATGTAATGTCCGAGCTTTTTGGTGGCCCAAACCGAATCTAATGATGTTCTCTCTAGGGAAGTATATCGGGCCTTGTACTCTAAGAATTTCTTTCTTAGCTAGTGCATTGCATGCTCTTCTTTTCCATCCCGTTAAGCTAGCATGGCTCCCATTGCAGTCTATATAGTGGCGAGATATATAAGAAATGGCTTTCCGAGGTTGTGGTGGAATTAAATCGGGTGGATTAGCCAAGTACATCTTAACCTTTTCGAATGCTACTTGGCACTCCTCGTCCTAGATAGGCTTAGCTCCCTTTTGAGCTTCTTGAAGATTGGTGCGCCGACCACGGTAATTTTTGATATGAAACGACTAATGTACTCCGGACGCCCTAGGAAACCTCATATTTCTCTCTCTGTCTTCGGAGGTGGCATCTCCTGGATAGCTTTGATCTTGGATAAATCAACTTCAATTCCTCTAAGACCGACTACATAGCCTAATAATTTGCCTCGGCTTACCCCAAAGGCAACTTTTGAGGGTTAAGCCGCATGTTGTATTTTTGCGGTCTTTCAAAGAATTTCATAAGGCTAGGTAGGTGCCATGCCCTATCCTTGGGTTTGATGATCAAGTTGTCGACGTAGACTTCGGAATCCATGTGTATCATGTCGTGTAACAAGGTCTGTGGTTGTCCTCTAATATGTGGTCCCAGACATACTTCGAGTCCAAAGGGCATGACTAACTAGTAATATGTCCCCTCATTGAGTGATGAAGGTCGTCTTCTCCATGTCTTCTTCAGCCATCTTCACTTGATTATATCTAATGCAGCCATCCATGAAGGAGAGCAAAGCGTAACCAACTGTGTTTTCAACTAAGATATCTATATGGTGTAAATGAAAGTCGTCTTTAGGACTTGCCTTATTCGAGTCCCTAAAATCGACACACATTTAGACCCTTCCGTCTTTCTTTGGGATTAGCACAATGTTTGCTACTCTTTAGGGGTACTTGGACTACTCTAATCAACCCGGTGTCTAGCTGGTTTTGAACCTCCTCTTTGATCTTTAGGACCCACTCGGGTTTCATCCTCCTAAGCTTCGTTTAATCAGTTTGGCATCTTTATAGAGCTAAATTTTATGTTCCGCTATACTAGGATCTATCTCCGGCATGTCTCTGTAGAACCAAGCAAAGACATCTATAAATTCCGTAAGGAGCAAAGTAAATGCTTCCGGTCTTCCGAACTTAGAGTTCTCCCAATCTTAACCTCTTGGGTTGATCCGGAGATCCTAAATTAATGGTTATTATTTCTTCAATAATTGGTGACTGATTTTCATGATCTTCCATAGCTTTAGTTAGTTCTTTAGGGATTTCTTGTTCATCATTAGAGGCAAAATAATTAAGAATAGGAGGAGGCAAGGAGTAAGCGGAAAGATTCATCTTATCAAATAAGGAAAGAAGTACATCGGACTCAAAAACATAAACAATAGAATTAGAAGATGAACAAACAAAATTGGATATAGAAGAATTAGCCCTAGCCCTATACTCGAAGCGGACTGCTCTCTTAGGATGACAACGAACTCTTGGCACTCTTTAGTGTCAACCCAAGTGATATGCTTGGACCGTTCTTCATCTACGTCGGTGATAAACCTCGACGGATCGAACTTCGGGTGCGACATAGCTTGGGATAGTACCGAGACTAAATATCCCTCTCGAGCATTTCTCTTGTCCGAACAACGGACCAAAGATGTTGCTTTTTGCCGGATTGGTCCAATCTAGGGTGGACTATTCTTTTTAAGGAGGTAGGATGCCTCATCTTCCAACATCCGGAAGTCGTTGAAAATTTCTAATCTCGGGACTAGGATGCCCTTCTCTTTCGGATAGTAGGGCTCAAGAAAACCGTAGTAAGGGAAGTCATCCCCTTCTTTTCGAAATTGCCCATTTAAAGTGAGAGGATATGGCTTAATAGAGCGGATTGTTAATGGTGTAGTCCTCTTAGCTTGTGTTTCCCACTTGGCTTGGGCTACTTCCTTAGTAGTTGGATGGTAGCCTAGACCAAATTTGAAGTTATTAGTGGGTTCAAAAGGGTGGATAAATTGGGTGGTATGCCCTCCGACCTATAGCTAGACCAAGAAAGTATCCCTTCTTCCTTAGCATCGAAGGGACAGTAGACCTAGTGTAAGTATTGAAGTTAAAAGGTGCTTTATCCTTTTCCACAACAACTATAGTTTCGGGACCCATACAACTCTTCGTCGTTGGCTTCATGCTCGATTTCAATGACGAGACTCTTTAGAGGTAATTATACCACAAAGATTATCCCTCTTAACGAGTTACCACTTGTCCGTTGAAGATCATTTTAATCTTTTGGTGCAACGTAGAGGCCATTGCCCGGTGCTTGGAAATCAATATTACCACTGACCCAACATTGATTGGGAGAGTTACTATTCCTAAAATTGTCCTTTTGAAATTGTCATAAGCTCGTAGGTGAATAGTCTATTTAGAGAGTTGTTGTTCTCCGATGTCTAACCTCTTGGCAATCCTCCAAGGGACCTGTTGTCTACTAGGGTCGGGAGTATAAACTTGTTGATGCAAATTACGGTTAAATAAAGGACATTGTTGTGTGCAATACCTTCTTTAGGTAAGTCCTTTTTATCAAAGGTAATGATTCCATCTAGCATTAACCAATCCTACTACCTTTTCGAGTGCGACTTCGGGAGATACCTCTATCTTACTAAGTGCATAGATCAAGGCTTCTTTATGCTTCGAGAGGCGGATATTAGTTGCCAAATAGAAATGTCGGCTTTGAGTTTTTGAAGTTGTTTGAGGATTGGGTCTTCTTTTTGGCGGCTTCTTTCTCCTTTTAGGCTTCTTGAGTCTGTTGTGGACCTGTTGGTATGCTTTGTGTTGTTCGAGATCTTATTAAGAACTAGACTTCGGAGTCTTTGGTTCACCCCAAAAGTCATCCTCTTCTAAGGGTTGCGTGCCCTAGAAGTTGCCATCACTATCCTCCTTAGTCACTTACCCATAGCCCGTGCACTTGTGGGATCTAAGGGAGGTAAGCTAATTTGTGACTTGGGCTTATTTATGTCTTGAATGAAGATAGAAGGATCCTATTGACCTGGAATGGATTAAAAAAGATGGCTAAGGTTACTGCTATACGAATTCTTATTGTTATTAAGTTTTTGAGCAGACCTTAGGAAGAGGAAGTTGACCATTGCGAGAACATGCTCTCTAACTTGTTCTTGAAGGTCCAGCATTGCTCGTATCGTGTCTTCATGCATAATGGTACTTGCAAAATTTTCCAAGGTCCCAATTTTTTTCTATTTCACGGTTTCGATTACTGCTCTAATGGCCGTAGCTCGATTTTTCCATTGGATAGTAAACAGTCAAGTGCTTAAGCATATGTAGTATCTACTTGGAGTGTAGTCATATACCTATTAAGGACAATGACATTTACACCCCTACTAGTATTGCCTATATTAGAGGTCTTCTTGTCCTTATTCCGATAACCTCATCTATAACTTGCCACGACTTTTGTGGTCATGACAGACAGTTCTTCTTCGATCATTATTCCCGCATCTCTAAGGGTAGTGAAGCTTATAAAAGACAAGAGCTTCAAATGTTGATTGTAGGCGAGTCGAAGGTTGTTCACGATGATCCTAACTTGATCCGTTCGGAAGGTCAATCTACCATATGGGTAGCCTTTGCCCTCCATCTAGATGAAACTTTGTTTATCTCCTTGTTTGATTAGCTCTAAATCACGAAGGGTGACGTGTAGATTAGTGTTGTAGGAGTATTGGTGTAAGAACTCCTTGCACGGATCAGTCCAATTAGTGACCTTGCATGGGTCAATTGCATTATACCACTTCATAACATCTTTATTGAAAGTTCAAGGGAAAATGATGTGGTATGTGTCTTCGAATACATTCTTAAGAGTCATTTATTCTATGAAGTTACGAACATGATGATGGGGATTCTCATAACTGTGAAACTTGATGTCCGACATGGCAAATTTAGGAGGTAACTTTCCTTTTGAGATTAAAGTGAATCCCGTGAGGTCAAAGTAGTGACTCTTGAATATAGCGAGACTCTCTTAGCATCTTCACTATCTGATCTATACATGGATTAGGGTTAGGATCAATTTCGGGAGGAGGTTGAGTATAAGGTGATTCATTAGGTGGTGGACCAGTAGGAGGTGGATTGCTAAGTGGTGGACCATCAGGTGGTGGTCAAGCTCCTTCTTCTTCGTTCCCTCCCTCTTTGTTTTCCTTAGTTTTTGAAGAGACTTTAAGATAAGAGCAAGAGTTTTAGATATTGTAACAATCCGACCAAAACCCATATTATTTATTCAACTAATTTCAATTTATATAGTTGAGGGCGCGTACTTCAATTAGACATCTAAATTATATTTTTTATGTGTGTTATGCAGCTAAGACGAAAAGTGGCCTCCAACAAAAATTTCATGATGATGATTGTAAATCTACGCATATGTTTAAAATAAAAATTTAGAAATTTGCATAAATATATATATATATATATATATATATATATATATATATATATATATATATATATATATATATATATATATATATATAAAACAAGTATAAATGTGAAGGTACATGGTTATAAGGTTATTGAAGGTTATATTTTAAGCGAAATGTTACATTTAAAATAGATCGTATAACTTATTTACAATATTATTAAAATAAAATTTTAAAGAAAAAAATATATGAATGATAGATTTAGTAAAATAAAGGATTAAATTACAAGTTAGGGAAGATAAGTGTGATATGATTAGTATTTATTTTCTTAGAATGAATTAATAACCCAAAATAAAATAAATAAATAAATAAAGAGAAATGAGAAATCAAGATATTAGTGAGAAAAATCTAAATTAGTCTTCTTCTAGAATTTACCTCACACAAAAAAAGGAAAATTAAATAAAAAATAAAAATAAAAATATCCAGCTTTAAAATTATCCACTTCAATTCATTCCTTCACAATCCTCCTTCTCTCACTCCCATGCTCTCTGCTCCCCTCCCCTGTCTCCACCCGCTGCCCTCGCTCCCGGCCACAAGGTGCAACCAATGTCGGCGTCGTCGGGAAGATGTTTGGCGCCTCTCTCTTGCCCTCACTCTCTCTCTCTCTATGTCTCGTGCGCGCGCAGCGCCTGCTTCGCCCTTGCCTCGCCGCCCACTACCTGGCCAGCCACCGCGGTCGGCCGCCGGATCTCGACACCGCTGCTGCCCGAGTGCCCGGTAGTCCCAGAGCAGTTGTGTACCACCACCTTCTCTTTCCCCCTCCTTGGGTTTTGCACGTAAAACCCTAAACCCTAATTTATCTCCCTTTATTATTTACCTATTAATTGTAGTTGTTAATTAAATTATATATGTTTAAAAAGATGTTATGATATGAATGTAAACGTTGAATTGGAAAATTTTGAGTTATTGTGAATGATTGTGATTTGGTATTTTGGTGGAATGATTATTGTGGAAGTGGATGAATGTGATTGATATTGTAAAATTGTGATTTAGTGAATTAAATTGGGGATGTTTTGATGTAAATTTTGAGTAAATTGATGATTTTAATTATATTTTGGAATTGTATATATTTGGGCAAGAGAAAGAGAATATGTATATAGAGATTGAAGTTGGATAATGAATAGAGTTGGAGGTATGTAAAAATTTGAGAAATTTAATGTACTTAATTGTGTATGTGAATGTGAATTTTATTGAGGAAAGGATGCAAATAAGCTTAAAGCAATGCTTTGTGGGATATATGGATTTTGAGCGAATTAATTAATTTATGAAAAGGTAATGAGGTGTTGTAGTATAAACTTGTGTAAATTTAATTGTCCCATATTATTGTTGGATGTGAATTTGTTTGTAGGAAAGATTAGTTTTCTTGAAGGAAGTAAGTTACATGTGGGCCTAAAGTTACAAAAAATATTGAGTTAAAGAGTATTTATTTGTTAATTTGAGTTGGTTAGCTAAGTTGAGAATTGATACTAAGTGAAAAAGGAGTTAATGGCAAGGATTGAAAGCAATGTTTAAGTTTGATATGATTAATCGAGTTCCAATAGTAGTTGGGAAGTTAGAATCATATTTTTATATGCTAAACAAGTTGCAATAGCTAAAGTATGAATAAACTTTCAAAATAAAAATATTTTTATTTAAGCAAATTAACAAATTACAATTATGTGAAAGTCAATGAAACTAACTTAACAAATTTTTATGAAGTAAGTTACAAGCATGTATGCGAATTTAATTAGCGATAGTATTGCAATGAAAATTAATTTAAATGTTACTAATAATAAAGAAATATTTGAAACAAGCAGCGAGGCCACTCTTGTCGTTAACAAGTCTGTTAAATTAACATTTTATAAAGGGGAGGAAAATATTTTAAATTCAGGTACGTTCATTGCCTGTACCTTTCAAAAATTCACATGTTTCGAGCAAATCTCAATATTTCTTGTATGTATAACGAATAATGAATCATTTGCAAATCAAGTTTTGTCACCTAATTAAGTGGTCCACGATCAATTATCAATTATCAATTATCGGGGTTTATGCCGTTTAATTCCACCCGTGCGGCTTCAACTCGGGTTCTCGGTCGGCCGGGAGGTGTGCACCTTACTCAAAGATTGCATCAATTATATAAGGGGTTCCACTTCCGGATAATAATTGGCAAGCAAGTTTGACTCATATTCTCTCCCTTCGATTTCTAACTAAAATGAATTGAAATGCGCGCACTTAATTAAAAAATTTGAAAGCACTTTGATCGTGCGGGAATGTTTGTACTGAGTTTCAACTCATTCTTCGAAATATTTTAATGTTTTTGTTTTAGGGAAAGTATCGGTGAACAATCAACTACCTACCAAGTCCAACGAAGGCAAAACATAATTGGATATGTTGTATTGATGGTTCTTAGGGTATTTAGATGGTCACGAGTGAGTTTACCCTCAACCGTGGCTTGGGTATGACATTGGAAATTATTTCATGTTGCGTATTATCTTGTGGAATAGACAAATATGTGGGTTGTATAAAAATTATGACACCGAACTGTATTTTAAGCCTTGGTCAAATATGAAGTAAGTTCAAATATGAAGTATGACTTAACTACTTGGGATGTAAGTACTTATGCCTATCGGGACCCAATTAAAATATAACGAGTTGGATATGCAAATTGTATTTTATTATATTTTTCTTATATAGCCTTGTCCTATTTTTAGGGTGGCGGTAACACCTTCAATCGTTAATTTTCGGTGCAACCTTACATAATACCCTTTAATTAGGGATTATTAGGTAATTGTGATTGGGAGCATAATAATTGTGGTAACAGAGCCAGGTTTAGAAATCACTCGTGAGCAATAGGGTTCTAACATGTCATGATTCGAACTATAGGAAAATTTTGTGGTTACTATTTCCATAAGCTATCTTTTTTGGGACTTGTGTATATGCTTTGCAGTAAGTGTAGGGTTGACGTTTTTTTAGTATGCTTGTATAAATGAGGTATGTACATATAGTGGGCCAACCAAACTAACTCACATGATGGTACAACCTATCTTTTTGGGGTTTTCCAGGCAGATCTAATTATGGCTAACTCGTAGTGTTATTTGCATGAAAGAAAAAAGGAAAAGGAGAAAGAAGGCTAGGAAACTCAACCTATGGTGATTTGCGAGCTTAGCAATAATCTAATATATAATTTTGGTGTTACTTGTTTATATGAATGGAATGAGGGTAGTAGTTAACTAAATTTGTTTTATGTGAGAAGTAGTTAACATTTTGTTTTGAAAGGGAGGGAAAAAAAGTTAATTAGGCAAACTTATTTGTGTGATTCAAGCATGTCTTAGATAGAAAGTAATAATGTAATTTAGAATGTAATGGATGACTTGGGCCAGGATCGAGGATTTGCCAAATAGCCGTTAGAAAATCCTTCCAACCCACGAGTAAATCCTTGGTGAGATCCAATCTACACCCTTAGGGATTTCCACCGATACCATGGATCAAAACTACTGGAGAAATTTGGTGACAGAGCTAATGAAAAGGATTTCCGCTACACCTACTAAATCCACTTCTAAGTCCGACAAGTTAGCTAACAGAGTGGCTCGTCGTAACCCTAAGACTTACGATGGAAAGATTGATCCAAGTAGAATTAGAGGAATGGATTAGGGGAATAAAAGATATTTACAATCGAGGAAAAATAAGTAAACATAGGGACATATTATCGAAGCTGGTGCGAGTAGACATATGGTAAAGCACTATGAAAAACAAATCTCGAGGTTGTGAGTTCACTTGAGATAAATTTTTGGAAGATTTTAGAGCCAAATTTTACTCTATGACAATTAATGGACAAAAAGAAAAAGAGTTCATAGAGTTAAAAATGGACAACAACATAACGATAATGGAGTATGCTAGTAAATTTATGGAGCTATCTAGAGTTGCCAAGAACTTGTTGCTACTAATGGGATGAAAATGATAAGATTTGAGGAAGGCTTGGCTTATTATATTCAACATCAACTTGTTGGCTAACCTATCAAAGATTATCAATAATTGTATAAGAGAGCAGTAGAAGTTGGATGAGTAAAGAGTTAGAGGCTCAACTTTATAAGTCTGTTAAAGGACTCAATAGGGAAAGTGTATCACTCGGAGAGCTCTAGTCCTGTTTTTGAAGAAGAAGGTTGACACTTTAAGAATTTATGTGGATTATAGTGAGCTAAACAAGATGACTGTCAAGAATAATCATCCCCTACCCCAAATTGATGATTCCTGTGATCAATTACAAGGAGTTAGCATGTTTTACCAACTTAGAGTTAAACAAGAAGATATTCTCGAAACTACCTTAAGAACTAAATATGGACTCTATGAATTTACGGTGATGCCCGGAGGATTTACTAATGTATCCGTTGCATTCATAGACCTCATTAATAGAATTTTTGAGGACTTATCTAGATAAATTTGTGGTGGTGGTTATTGATGATATTCTTGTATACTCTAAGGATAAGAGAGAATATGATGAGCAGCTGAAAATAGCGATACGAACTTTAAGAGAACATCAATTGCATGCCAAGTTACAAAAATGTAAGTTTTGGCTATAAGAAGTGACATTTTTAGGGCATGTTGTTTCTAAGGAAAGGATTAAGGTTGATCCTCATAAGGTAAAGGCGAGTCATCGAATGGCCTAGACCAACTAATGTTACAAAAGTAAGAAGTTTTCCTGGTTTGGCAAGTTATTACTAGAGTTTTGTACATGATTTGTTTTTCAAAAATAGCATCACCATTACCCAATTTATTAAAGAAAACAACCAAATTTGAGTGATCGAATAAATGTGAGGAGACTTTAAAGAGTTGAATAAAAGGTTAACCACAACCCCTATTCTTACTTTACCAGTAGAAGGTAAAGAGTATATTGTCTATAGTGAAGCCTCTAAAACGGGTCGGGATGCGTGTTAATGCAGGATGACAAAGGTCATAACTTATGACCCCGACAACTCAAACCGTATGAAAAGAATTATCCTACTCATAATTTGGAGTTGGCTCTTGTTGTATTTGCTTTAAAAATTTGGATACATTACCTATGTGGGGCATCATGTAAGATTTATATAGACCGTCAAAGCTTGAAATACATTTTTACCCAAAAAGAGACTAATCCGAGGTAACGCCATTGATTGGAGTTACTTAAGGATTATGATTTACAAATACAATATCACCTAGGAAAAGTGAATGTTGTGGCTGATGTATTAAGTAGGAAGATGCAGCACAGTTTGAACACAATACCGGTAACTCAGCCAGCCATTTTGCGAGATCTCTATAATTTGGGTATTGAGTTAGTCTCACGTAGAAAAACAAGGGGATTCCCAGTAGCAATAAATGTACAACCTATTATAATGAAAGAAATCCAGTTAGGCCAAAACAATGATGTCTTGTTAGAAAGTATTAAGCAAAATATTAAAAAGGGAAAATCTCCTAGTTTCACAATGCATAAGGATGGAACCTTGAGGTTTCGGAATTGGTTATGTATACCAAATAAGGAGGAATTAAACTACATCCATGAGGAATAAAAATGTATACAGACTCGAAGCAATATTTTTGGAGAGAATATGAAAAGAGATATCACGAGAACATGCGAGATAAGGGCTTGACTTGTCAAATGATTAAAGCCGAACTTTGTAGAGTATAATATTAAAAGGGATATCAACGTCCTGTTGGTGAGTTGAGTTCGTTGGAGATTCCTACCTGGAAAAGTGATTCAATTTCGGTGGATTTTGTCATGGGATTACCTCTTACTTCTTCAAAGAAAAATGCTATTTGGGTGATTGTTGACCGACTTACTAAATCTGTGCATTTTGTACCAACACATGACATATGGAATGTAGAGATACTAGCACAATTATACATTAAAGAAGTTGTTAGGTTACATGGAATACCTAAGGACATCATATCGGATAGTGACAAGAGATTTCATGCGAGTTTCCGGCAAGCTCTATAGCGAGCTTTTGTGGACTAAACTGAGTTTTAGTAGTTCATATCATCAAGAAATAGAAAGGCAAACTGAAAAAAATTAATCAAATATTAGAAGATATACTCAAAGTATATGTACTCAAATTTTAAGGAAAATGGGAAGATAATTTACTATTGGTGGAATTCTCCTATAATAACGAGTGATCAGTGCCACCATTAAAATAACTCCATTGGAAACATTGTATGGAAAGAAATGCAAAACCCCGTGGTATTGGAGTGAGTTAGATGAAACATTAATTATAGACCCGGAGTTAATCCAAGAAACAATTGAAAAGGTTAGGAAGATTCAAGAACACATCAAAGCAGACTCAAAGTCGACAAAAGAGCTATGCAAATAAAAGAAAGAGGCTATTGTAAATCGAAATATGAGATAAAATAGTTTTCAAAGTATCCCCAATGGAAGGGGTCGAACGATTCAATACAAGGGAAAATTAAGCCCTAGATATATTGGGCCATTTGAAATTACGCAGAAATTAAATCCAATGGCTTATAAGTTAGCTTTACTCTCCGAACTCAAACACACGTGAATAACGTCTTCCGTATTTCACAGCTCGGAAAGCATGTACACCATCCAAGCCATAATATTGTGACAGAGTCCCTAAGAATCATTGAGAATTTAATATATGAGGAGTGTCCAGTTCAAATATTGGATTATAGGGTCAAGAAACTCCATAATAAGAGTATTCCTTTGTTTAAAAACTTGGGGGCTAACCATACCTCATCGAAGGAACATGGGAAATTGAGGAAGACATGAGAAACAAATATCCCGGCTTGTTTTAAGGTAAGTCTAACATTTCTTCCATGCAAGTTTCGCGGACGAAACTTATTTTAAGGGGAAGACGGGAACAACCCGACCAAAACCCATATTGTTTATTCAACTAATTTCAATTTATATAATTGAGCGCGCGCACTTCAATTCAACATTTAAATTATATTTTTTATGAGTGTCATGTGGCTAAGACGACAAGTGGCCTCCAACAAAAATTTCATAATGATAATTGTAAATCTACGCATATGTTTAAAATAAAAATTTAGAAATTTACATAAATATATATATATATATATATATATATATATATATATATATATATATATATATATATATATATAACAAGTATAAATGTGAAGGTACATGGTTATAAGGTTATTAAATGTTATATTTTAAGTGAAATGTTATATTTAAAACAGATCGTATAACTTATTTACAACATTATTAAAATAAAATTTTAAAAAAATATATGAATGATAGATTTATTAAAATAAAGCATTAAATTACAAATTAGGGAAGATAAATGTGATATTATTATGTGTATTTTCTTAGAATGAATTAATAGCCCAAAATAAAATAAATAAATAAAGAGAAATGAGAAATCAAGATATTAATGAGAAAAATCTAGATTAGTCTTCTTCTAGAATTCACCTCACACAAAAAAAAAGGAAAATAAAATAAAAATATCCAATTTCAAAATTATCCACCTCAATTCATTCCTTCACAATCCTCTTTCTCTCGCTCCCGTGCTCTCTCGCTCCCTTCCGCTATCTCCACCCGCTGCCTCGCTCCCGGCCACCGGGCGCCACCAACGCCAGCCGAAGCGTGTCCCGACTTCGTCGAGAAGACGCTTGGCGCCTCTCTCTCTCTCTCTTTTTCTGCGCGTGCAAGAGCTTTTCTTCGCCCTGCCTCGCCAGCCACTGCCTGGCCAGCCACTGCAGATCGGCAGCTGGATCTCAACATCGGTGCTGCCCAGGCGCCCATTAGTCACCGGAACAGTCGTGCACCACCACCATCTCTTTCTCCCTCCTTGTTTTTCATCCCTTGGGTTTTGTAGGTAAAACCCTAAACCCTAATTTATCTCCCTTTATTATTTACCTATTGATTGTAGTTGTTAATTGAATTATATATGTTTAGAAAGATGTTATGATATGAATTTAAAGGTTGAATTGGAAAATTTTGAGTTATTGTGAATGATTGTGATTTGGTATTTTGGTGGAATGATTGTTGTGGAAGTGGATGAATGTGATGGTTCTTGTAAAATTGTGATTTCATGAATTAAATTGGGGATTTTTGATGTAAATTTGAGTAAACTGATGGTTTTCATTGTATTTTGTAATTGGATATATTTGGATAAGAGAAAGAGAATATATATATAGAGATTGAAGTTGGATAATAAGTAGAGTTGGAGGTATGTAAAACTTTGAGAAATTTAGTGTACTTAATTGTGTATGTGGATGTGAATTTTGTTGAGGAAAGGATGCAAAAACCTTAAAGCAATGTTTTGTAGGATATATAAATTTTGAGCGAATTAATTAATTTATGAAAAGGTGATGAGGTGTTGTACTATAAACTTGTGTAAATTTAATTGTCCCACATTATTTTTGGATGTGAATTTGTTTGAAGGAAAGATTAGTTTTCTTGAAGGAAGTAAGTTACATGTGGGCTTGAAGTTACAAAAATATTGAGTTAAAGAGTTTTTATTTGTTAATTTGAGTTGGTTAGCTAAGTTGAGGATTGATACTAAGTGAAAAAGGAGTTAGTGGCAAGGATTGAAAGCAATGTTTAAGTTTGATATGATTAAGTGAGTTCCAATAGCAGTTGGGAAGTTAGAATCATATTTTTATATGCTAAACAAGTTGCAATAGCTAAAGTATGAATAAAATTTCAAAATAAAAATATTTTGATTTAAGTAAAATTAACAAATTACAATTATGTGAAAATCAATGAAATTAGCTTAACCAATTTTTATGAAGTTATAAGCATGTTTGTGAATTTAATTATCAATAGTATTGCAATGAAACTTAATTTAAATGTTACTAATAATAAAGACATATTTGAAACAGCAATGAAGCCACTCTTATCGTTGACAAGCGGTTAAATTAAAATTTTTTAAAGGAGAGGAAAATATTTTAAATTCAGGTACGTTCATTGCTCGTACTTTTCGAAAATTCACATGTTTCAAGCAAATCTCAATATTTCTTGTATGTATAACGGATAATGAATCATTTGCAAATCAAGTTTTGTTACCTAATTAAGTGGTTCCCGATCACTTATCGGTTATCAATTATCAAGATTTACGCCCTTCAATTCCACCTATGCGGCTTCAACTCGGGTTCTCGATCGGCCGGGAGGTGTGCATCTTACTCAAAGATCACATCAATTATATAAGGGGTTCCACTTCCGGATAATAATTGGCAAGCAAGTTTGACTCATATTCTCTCCCCTCTAATTTCGAACTAAAATGAATTGAAATGCACGCACTTAATTAAAATGTTTTCAAAGCAATTTGACTGTGAAAGAATGTTCATACTAAATTTCGATTCATTCTTCGAAATATTTTAATGTTTTTGTTTTAGGGAAAGCATCGGTAAACAATCAATTACCTACCAAGTCCGACGAAGGCAAAACATAGCTGGACATATTGTGTTTATGGTTATGAAGGTATTTAGATGCTTATAGTGGTTTTACCCTCAACCGTGGCTTGGGTATGACATTGGAAAATATTTCATGTTGCGTATTATCTTGTGGAATGGACGAATATGTGGGTCGTATAAAAATTATTCCACCGAACCGTATTTTGGGCCTTGTTCAAATATGAAGTAGGTTCAAATATGAAGTATGGCTTAACTACTTGGGATGTAAGCATTTATCCCTATCAAGACCCAACTAAAATGTAACAATTGGATACGCAAATTGTATTTTATTTTATTTTGCTTATATAGCCTTGTCCTATTTTTAGGGCGGCGTAACGCCTTCAATCGTTAATTTCCGCTGCGACCTTACATAATACTCTCTAATTACGGAATATTAGGTAATAGTGATTGGGGGCATTACAGATATGGATTATATTTTTTGATTTTGAGCCTCAATCCAGGCTTCCATCTTAGCCGAGGATTCGTTAATCAAAGAAATGATGGGAGACGGATGTGTTTATTCTTCCACTCGGAGGGGAATTATTTTTTGGTACTGCCCGACGACGGAAGATTGATTAGAATGGTGTTACGTGTACCGAGGTTGGTCACCCCAAAATTGATCGGGGTGTTGAACGTGGAGATACGGTACTAGACTCCCTACTGAATCGTTCTAACCTTTCGAGCCTGGATTCCAACAAAACCCAGTTGAAGTAGGCTTCCCTATTATGCAGTCCAAAAGATAATTGCTCAGGACCATGCTAGAAGAAACCAATTTTTGGTGAGAAGGGACTCAAGTGCTAGACCCAAAGAGACTAGGAAAAAGAAGAAAGAATAATTTTTATTTGGATGCACATAAGAAATGCAAACCGCACGAAAATAAGATGTACTCGATGCAAATGGGATGACTTAGATTGGGATTAATTTAATTGGGCTAATGCATTGATTTTTCTAGAATAAGATGGATTTTAATTTGATTGATGCAAAAAGCAGAGTCTCCTATTGAGATGAATTTTAAATTTGACTAATGCAAAAATAAAGTCACCTATTTGAGATGAATTTAAAATTTGGTTAATGTAAAAATGAACTCACCTATTTGAGATGAATTTAAAATTTGGATAGATGTAAAAATAGACTCACCTATTTGAGATTTAAAATTTGGCTAATTTAAAAATGGACTCGGCTACTTGAGATTAATTTAAAATTTGATTAAATGCAAAAATGAACTCATCTATTTGAGAAGAATTAAAAATTTGGTTAAATGTAAAAATGGATTCACCTATTTGAGGTGAATTTAAAATTTGGCTAAATACAAAAATGGACACACCTATTTGAGATGAATATAAAATTGGCTAAATGAAAAAATGCAAGTATGCTAACAATCAAAAGCCAAAACCTAAGAGCCAAACCTAAGACTCGATCGAAAAGAGGAGAAGGGGTGCACGATAGGACCAATTTCGGTTGACCAGAGAAACCGGCGCCGGCTATGCCCGACAGCCGATGACTTAAAAAATCCAAGACTAAAGATAGGAAGACCGACTCGGAAATGCAATCAATCGACCAAACTAAAAGGGAAAAGCGCCTTTTGGACTTTTGGCTAAAATGCATAAATTGGACTGACTCAAAAAGGTAAATTATTGTATTTCATTTTGCATTCATGCAAGGATTATTTAGCAACCCAACCTAAACTAAAGGCTCACAAGAAAAATGTTTAAATACTAAAAGCAACCACATTGTTTTCAAGCATGCAAATTAAGAGAAATGTACCACCTAGACTCGCCAAAGTTCTATGGTCAAAAAGAGGAATAATTCCGGGTCGGATACATGGTGGCTCATAGTCCGAAAATTTAGTCCCCTATGGGGTTCATAACAGGACATGAATAATCAATGTCTCTTGATCGATGAACCGAAAAAATCATGCTATGAGTGGAGAGTAATCATCTCCCCGAGTGTATCAAGTTTAAGTGGGCCCACCAAGTTGATAGTTCAACCTCTTCGAACATGTTCACTTAAGGGTATAGCCTAAAGGTCGAAATTAAAAGCAAATATGTCCAAGGTTGCTTAAATACAATATGCCTAACGTAAAACACGATAAGAAAACTCACAACTTAAATTTTCAAGTCTCACCCTCTTAATAGACGACTCCTACTAATTTAAATTGTGAGTTAAAAACGTGTTTAACAATCAAGCACTCAACATGTGATATACTAAATTTTAAGCAACAAAAGATGCTAGTAAGCGATAAATATGCAAATAAAAAAGCGATGGAGAAAGCAATAAACAAAGCGAAATGAAAGTGAAAAGAAATTAAAAGTTATAGTGGGCGGGGAGGAATTAAAATGATTACATCGTTAATCCACAATACGGAAAGCAATAAATGCCATAAATAAATAAAAATTGTAAATATGAACTAGCGAGATAGATTTGATGCCGTCAGATTGTCGCACCTATTGAGCTTGGATCATGAACAGAATTTGGAAGCGGTAGTGAGCTCAAATGGAGGATAAAGAAGGTTGTTTGTGGATTTTGAGAATTGGGGAAATGTGTTATGGTATGATGAAATGGAGAGAGTAGAGAGTGGAGAGACCGATAGGAGGTATTTTCGGTTTAGGGGGTGTTTAATAGCTAAAAATGGTGCAAAAGATGAGGGGATAAGCCCTCTATTTATAGGAAAATTTTAGGTCACAAAAATTACCTAAACTTGCTTTCAGTCGTCGGAATCAACTTAACCGGGCCTAGATTTGCCAACGAGGATAATGGGAATGAACCGGACAAAATCCCCTAGATCGGAGGATCCTGCCTGGGAAGCGAGAAACGAAGTGTACTGTCTCATACGACATCGTATGAACGTCTTGAGTTCCGTGCCTTGGTTGATCGCTAGGAACAAAACGATACGTTTTGGACAATTTGAGCTCGAAAATGCGGCGCCGGTTTGGACGACGTCATACAAACGTTTGAGTTCCATGTCATGCTTGACTACTGGGAATAAAACGTTGCGTTTGAGGCGCGGACGTGAATGAAATATGATGGCGGTTCGGGTTTCTGGTTGGGAGCTCGAACCGGGCTTGGCTCGATCGGAAGAAAATGGGTTTGTAGGTCGGCCTAAGCAAAAAGTTGATTGTAGTGGTGCTAACGGGTTTTTGTGGTTTACTACCTTCCGTCACGCCGATCGGACTCCAATCATGATCCGAGTTTACAAATAGGACCGAGATTTTATCATCGGCCCAACAAAAACAAATACATAAATAAAAGAGATAAGGACAACACATTTTCGGTGTCTATAATAATCCGAACAAATTTATAGGATTTGCACTCAAGTAGTTTTTTTTTTTTTTTTTTTTTGTGTTTGAAAGGTCATATTAATGATTCATTTGGATTTGAATAAGGTTAGAATTTAAAGCGTGTAATTATTACTAACCAAGGTTGCAAGTTGAATGTGGTTTTATATTTAATGTAAATTAGCGGAAAGAAAACTTATTTTGGGTGAATAAGAAAATGGTCGGTTCCTTTTGCAACTTAAAAGTCATGTTCAATTTAGCTTTAACTTACAATCTTATAACTTTTTATAATTTTTCTTACAGCTTATCTATACAACCCGTTACATCTCCATATTATTTTTCACTTCAAAATTTATTGTGAATTTATTTTTCTATTGTTAAAGAAATTTTTTTGTTAGTGAATATTTATGTACATAAAGTTTGTCTACTAAAGATTCCATTTGGCTTTAACTTACACCCTTAGAGTTACTTACGACTCCTTACAGCTTTTACGATTACATCTCCTTATAGCTACATTCCAAATTGTTGTGAATTTTTCTTTATCATTAATGAAATCTTAGGTATATAGGTGCATTATAGCTACAACTCCTTATACTCTTACAAATTTTAATAATTAATACTCATGAGGCACATTAATGCAAATTTATATGTTAAGAAATTGACAATTAAAAACAACAAATTAATTGCAAAGTACCATCCATTTTCATTTATCATGAAAATATTACAAAACATTTCATTGAAGTTTGAGTCATAGGTCGATCAAACTGAAATTGAAGAAATCATTTGACCTATTTTATCCTTTAGTTGATTCATTTCATGTTTATTACTATCATCGTACAACTTAACTTCGTTTGTTCGACAACATTTGCCTCCCCGATGACATATCGCTATTCTTTTTCGATGCAAATGAATAAAATTGTGAAGTGTACAAGTGACAATTATAATTTGAAGTTGTTGTAGTCCCATTTGAGGCATGCTATCCGCCAAAATTTTCCATCTCGCCTTAAGGATTCCAAATGTTCTCTCAATTATCATCCGTAAAGATGAATGTCGGTGGTTGAATTCCCCTTTCAAGCCTTCTTTTAATGTCGACAAGAGATCTCAATTGACCCACTTTTAATATTTTTTCCGTTACTAATCAATGCAAATATAACCTTTTATCAATAATGCACATAACATTTGACATTGCAAATATATAAATAATTTGCATTGTAAATTTATAAATTTTGTAATTTATATTTTACGTTCAATTCATAAAAAATTATACAATATATAAACACATTTAACATTTTTATCATATATGTCTTTAGAGTTCCTTAGAATTCCTTACAACTTCTACCATTTCTTAACTTCTTAAAATTTCTTCGTACTTGTCTAAGACTAGTGTTCCATTTAACTTTACCTTACAACTTTACATCTTAAATCATTACAGTTTCTTACATCTTTTTATACTTGTTTACAATTTTTTATAATTTTTTTTATAAGTAACTTTATAACTATTTTACTGACCTTTTATAACTTCTTATAATTTTCGTTACAACGACGATTAGTGGCTGCGTGCACAAGTCCCTGCATGGGATATGTTTTTGGCTGCGTTGTGACTGAATACTGAAGTCCTCTCTAAACTCTCTACCTTATCTTTCGCCTAAATTACAAACCCTAACTGAGACTCCTCCCTCTGCACACTCTCCCGACTCCCAGTCGACCTCCGCTCTCTGCGTCTCTCCCTTGACCACCGCCCGCTCGGTGCCCAGTCTACGCCGCCAGCCCGCCTGTCACTGAGATATGTAATGCAATTTCTTCCTCTTCTGAGTACTTTCTTTAATTCAAGTAATGTTAGGATTTTGAATTTTTGAATCAATTTTACACTCCAAGTCTCCCTCCGCTCTCTGCCTCGCCCTTCCTCCCTTGATCGCCGGCGCCAGTGTTTAATTCAAGCTTGTGGTGCTTTTTCATCTGTTACATATCATCTTTTTCGTCATTGCTTTTGAAAATTTTGATTTAAATATGCCTCAAATTGCACCACTTTGTCTGGAGTACAGTTCCCATTGTGTTGTAGAATTTTGTAGTTCTCATCGAATGAAATAAATGGGTTTTTGGATTCAGCTAGTGGTGTTGTTTCATCTCTTGCATTTCACTTTTTTGTCATTGCTTTCAAAAATTTTGATTAGAGTACGCCCTTAACTTGCACCACTTTGTATGCAGTAGAGTTCCCACTATTGACAGTGTCAGTGTGTAGATATGAAGGTAGCCCCGAAACTGGTATTCCTTTTCAGGGATCCGCAGGGATTTGGTCCTGCACTCTACGATGCCATGCAACCGAGCCCTGATTCATTCCTTAAAAGATTGTAAGTATGCCTAATTGAAGAATTTAAGCATAAATTCGTAATCCTCATTCCTTTTTTCTTTGTGTGTGTGTGGGGGAAGGAGGGGGTGTGAAGGAAAAGCTACTTGGTTTCAAGTTGTAGTGCTAGGTGTGTTCTTACTAACCAGGACGCCTATGCTGCAGAGAAGAAACATTTGAACTGTCCTTGGAACAGTTTGGTATCAAGGGTCAAAAGGCAAGTGGTCATATTGCCAACTTTGTTGATAACGAAGGCCAATTTCAGGTAGCTCTGTTTCCTTTTACATGTGTTCTTTGTTGTTTGTTCCTCCTTTGTGCGCTTATTTGCTTTTAAACTCTAAAGATGCTTCAAATTGCATTAAGTGTCAGTTTGCCTCTGTCATTGCTCCAATCCAATTAGTTCTTTTCATGCTGCTCATGCGCCCTGGGTGGGAGGGGGCTACGAACTGGGGAACATGTATGCAGCGTTATGTGTGTTGTTGTTGAGTGACTATACTCTTGATTAAAGGTTGTGACTATTTGCTACTTCACTGCTAAGAAATAAAGGACAGATTAGTGAGATTTGTGATTACTCCATTATATCCAGGAGTGAAGATTGGCCAACATTGACTTGTTATGTGAAAATTGACACTGTTTGGTACTTGGTTGAGGACATAAATGATCCAAACATATATGTTTCAAATAATGTCAGGACAATGGCAGAGTCCAATGATAAAAATGAGGTAAAGTACTGTGCAAAAATCCTTTCATGAAATGAGTGCAACTTAGCAAAAATAGTAGTAAGTTGAATGTTGAAATCAGAACTAGAGCCATACATTTGAAAGCAGAAATGAAAGCAAAGAATAAAATATAAGTCAATTCTATCATTGGGTGAGAGCACATGTTTGCCAGCGCCTCTGTTATATCTAGGACAATTATCCATGCAGTATCTCTTCCACGTACGTAGCTTCTTGTGAAAGACACCTCTAATCTAGAATACTGAAAATTAGTGGGCCTCAGGCAACTTATGGGGTAAGATTGCTACGTCGGACCCCCTTTCCCACGGTACCTAGGCGGGACTTTTGAGCTATGGATTTGGGTTTGGACTTGGAATGAGGAGTTGGTGTGTGATCTATACCCTATAGTGATGCACTTCAGAAAGGTCTTTTGAGTCCGCTTATGCCAATAAGAGTTATTGCATAGGCCTCTTGGTAATTGAAACCATTTCAAAAAGAAAAATGTCCTATGAATAATGTTTAGTTGGTGTCTTTCCGTTTGATATTTGAAGCATTATTCAAATGGGGCAGTGAGATGTATGATGATGAGCAAAACATTGAATAATGTTACTCAAAAAGAGCTTAGTATTGAGGAAAAGGTGATGATTTGAGTTACTAAAAGACTATGATCTAGGCATTCTTTGACATCGCGGAAAGCCAATATGGTATCCTAGCTATTAAGCTACGAATTGATGAGATCCGTTGCATGTTAGTGTTTGCTGTTTCTGAAAGTTCTGGAGAAGTTAGATATGAAGTGCACTTCAAACCCTAGTCTTATGTCACATAATTGAAATGAGCTTTTGATGTAAAAGGAGATTTGACATATGATGAGGATTGAGGAGAGGTCCAGATATTGCTTTTGTCAGCAACAAGAGTTGATAAAGAAATGAATACCATTTGCTAAAACTAAATTCTTAAACCACAAACAACTAGAAGCTTCACAGAAAAAAGAAGATGAGATGGGAAACAAGTACCCATTCTTGTGTCCGACTTATGGTTGTGTTTGAAGGCTGAAACTTAGGCTAGCAGAGAACGATGTGATACTCCAGAGCTCTTTAAGGCTGTACATTTATAGACTACCTTTCAGCACATTTCCAGTGGTTCAGATCACTGGGAATATGTTTTAATATGCTATTCAAGTAGACACCCCTTTGAGAACTTTGTACAGTTGGAGCGAGGTTCTCGATCATGGTACAAAGTTTGCTTTTTGGGAATTTGTTGACATGATTCCTGTCCATAGCTTGAGGGCTTGATTATTTTGTGTTTGCCCCCTTTCGTACATGGGTGACACCCCTCGGTGTCTTCTAATACATATTTTGTGATTACTTCAAAAAACAAAAATGCTATTCAAATAGACAATCATGGTGGATAATTCCTGGAAGTGCATGCTAACTATTCATACCATTGGCTATGTGACTAGCACATGTTTCTAGCATCGAATTTATTTTTTACTGATAACTCTTCCCTGCATTCATGCGAAAACTTGCTAAGAGCTAGAACACATGGCTCCTACGTTTGAAGGAGAAATTATGAGGGACTTGTCTGGATACTTGATGTTGATCTTTTCTGCTTTACAAACCATTTCTATTCTTGCCTTTCCAGGTTTCATTGTTGCTTGTTAAATACTGCGAACCCCCAACTTTGGCATGTGTTATCAATGAAATCTTCAGATCAATAAAGGAAGAAAGTTTGTCTTCCACCTTGACTCTTATGTTGCCATATGTTCTGCCAGCTGGAAAGCTCAAGTGTGATGAGAAAAATTCTTTGGTCAATAACAAAAATTCTGAAGTTTATTGTCTGCATATGGGACCAGTAACGGATTTCACTCAAAGCATAGTTAAAACAGCCGAGAAGCCTCCATCTTCCCTGCAGATTCACTATGAGCCTTTGGCTTGTTTGCTGCAGTTTGTCCATTGCTTCAAATTTCCAACTGTTGTACTTATTGGGAGAACAGGCATGAGAGAAGATGAGGTACTGTACTCCTATTTAATTGCTTTGTGTGTTTTGAAAGATCAGACTCCCTTTTATTCATCAGATTTTCTCCACGTGGACAAATCTGCATTTTGAAAAGTTAGTCAAAGATGGCTTTTAACTTGCCATATCCTCCCTTTTACCCTCGCCCCCATAGTTGGACTGTCTTTTCTCTGCATGCATGCCCCGCAGACATCCCAAAAATGAACAAATAAAATAAAGAAGGTTCCATATATGCAGGTGCTAGTTTCACTCAAATTATTTGGCATCTAAACAATTCTCCAATTTCACTGTGATCAATGGGTGCTGCTAAACTTTCAGTAATGCAGTTTTCGTATCTGTCCCAAAAAATAAAATAGAAGTGTCAACTTAACTTTAAAGTTGTGCATCCTTGTTACATTATAATAGTCGTTCGTGAAAGTTCTAAACTTCACAGGTCATGTTATTACAACTCCACCGTACTCATTTGATGCATATCCAACTGTCAGACTTGCCCACTTCTTGTAAAGTTTGTATGTTATTGGTGTAAAATCAAGTGGCAAGTGTAGGATTCCCCATTGTGGAGTGTCTAGTGGAGACGGTGCTTGAGGTCAAAGAATGAGTTGTAAGAAGGATAGCGTCAAGGAGCAAAGACAGTTGGGGATAATCCTAAAAGGAATACTGGCAAGTGGCAACTGAAATGGAACCCAATGGAAGTATACATTTTCCTGTGTAGAGGGCAAAGGTTGTTTTGCAAGAAGAAATATAATCAAATCATCATTCTCTAGTATTTATAAGTTTTCAATAAAAAAGTATAAAGTGGTTTTTATCAATTTGAGTCTGTTTAGAAAGTGGGGACTGTAGACCTAGCAAAGCTGAGCCAGACCTGATTATGTGACTGGAATGATCTGAAACCTACTCTGATCTGGACCCAAGATAAGGCGACCGGAGTTGACTTGACCTGAACCCCGAGTGACTTAAAGTTTTTCAGTCTGTTGTTAACTATATTTTTCAACATAATTATTGAAGTGACAGAATGTGACACTACCAACCAGAAGTGACCCATCCTTAACCTGACCTGGATGACAATTCCATCTAACCTGAATATAACTCCATATCCTGAAATTTACCCTTCTAGACTTCGTGTTTGCTAGGTCTATGGACATTAAACAATGGATTTGTGTTGGTGATTTATCTAAAGTTTTTTGCCCTATTAATCATGAACTCAAATATTGCTGCTATCTTATCATTTATGTGATCCACTCTGTTCTGTTTCTGAATAGGTACTCCATGAAATAGGGAAGCTTTTGGTAGGTGCCTTGGGGTTGTCCTTTGATAAAAGCAAGGTCAAGTTGGATGCGGGAGTAATGCCAAAAGCAGAGGAGCCATGGCGTGCATTATATGGATGAATGTCTGCTGGAATCTGGCCTGGCATGTCGGTCCTTTTAACATTTAGATGCTCTTCTGACATAGTTAAAGCAAGCATCTGTTCAATTTGTGTTCAACTTATGCTCATTGGAAATGGATTTATATGGTAATGAGCTTCTTTTTGTGAATTTGCGAATGTATTTAAGGAGAAAATTAACTTAGTATGTTTTGTTCACACCTGAAGTAGAAGCGTGACACCTTGAAATCTGAGTTCTGCACTTGCACTTCTAGTTCAAAAGTAGGGTTAGTGGCCAAGGAAAAAGGAGAAGGCACAACTGAGGCGCACGGACCCGTAGTAATGGTTATAAAGTTGTGGCCATTTAGGTTTGAACTTTGGTCTTGAAGGTGGAAGGCAATAACCTCCGTGTAACTCAATTGATTTGGTTTGGCTGCTATATTTTTCAAGGAATATTGGATTATAAAATTCGGCGCTTTGAGACCTGTTAATGGGATTATCTCAAACTATTGACTACCCTCGTAGCATTATGAGTTTTTACCCTTATATTTTTGGACGTCCTATCACCGAGTACCGAGTAGTAATGCTTTGTGATTGAACGATGTGGTGGTGGAAGTTGTGCTGTTATGTTAAGAGAACTGACCCGATTATTGATCCGGTTAAGATAACATGTCAATGAGTCAACCGGTCGGACTGTTTGGGCCGAGTTGGACCACTTGATCCAGTTTCTTGGTTGGATCGGGTTAAACCGGCATGACTCGATTGTTTATAAAATTATTTCTTTAAACCTCAATTAAAGAAAAATAAAAATTATCTATTTTTCAAAATAAAAATTAGTAGAGAAAAAATATAATTTTTATACAAAACTACTAAAAGTGATGATACTCATCTAATATTTTCTCTCCTCTCCTGTGCTCCTTCACCTGTTACCCTCTTCTTCGCCTTTGTCTAACTTGTGCTCCTTTGCTCATTTATTCTTCTCTCTCTTCCTCCATTCCCTTCACACCATTTTTCAGTTTACTCCTTTCTTTCCCACATTTCCTTTCTCTCTCATCCACCATCCCTTTTCTCTCTCCTCCTTGCCATCTTTCTTTTCTCTCTTCCTTTCGTAGCCTCCCTCCCCCTTATGGCCATGGCCATGCCCCCAACCGACTGTCTTTCTCCTTGTCGCCATATGAAAAGCACAAAAAGAATCCCGCTTTGACCACAGGTTAGATAGGTTGTCCGAGTCACCCGAGTCGATAGGGTTCGAATGGCTTTTTCCGGTTTGATACCAAAAATATTTTTTAGAGTAACCGGACCGTTGACTCGACCGGTTCAACCGTCGGTCCGGTTCGGTTATCTTAATATAGGTTGTCCGCACGACATCTTTTTTAAATAGTTTGATTGATATTTTTTAAAAATTTACACATAAGCACTAGATATGTTAATATTAACTTACTCTCTCTCATTTAACTCTATCGTCTTCCCTCTCTCCTTTCTATCTCCTCCCAAATCTCCATTGTTGACAAGTTTAAAATTCCAACTCTATTTCTCAATTGCTCCTGTTTCCAATTTTTCTTCTTGCCCCCTTCTCATTGTTGAAATGCTGACCCAAAGCAGATGAACATGTGAAATTCAATCTCTTGGGCTCTGTGGCCTAGAATGCTCATACAATTGATCTTGATTTTCATTTCGCTTCTCCCGAATCCCTAACTTTCTCAAACCATTAAATGAGTTTTATTCCTTCTTTTCAATGTTGGTCATTAATGAACTCCCATTTTATTTTGGCTTCATAGCAACCACGAAATCATACAGTTTTAAAAACCAAAAACATTGCACAAATTGAATTTTAGGTTTGCCAGGTTTAACAAGAATAGTTATAAATTCACTTCAATTTATTCATCCACCTCTAAAATTGACTCCAAAACAATAGAAACTTAATCAAATTAAAACTTTGGTGTTGGTGGGAAAAATGGAAGAACCTATAAGAACTAACACAAAGTTTTTATAATTTGATTCAATGTTTGTGAATTCATGATAAGGATTTTAGTTGAAGAGGATAAGGATGGAGATGGAGGTAAAGAGGAGAGCAAAAATTTGAAAAAAAAAATTGACTCATTCTTGAATCAAATTTTTTTACCTATTACTACGGTTCCGCCTATAGGACACTCGTAGTAATAAGTTATTTTTTAAAAAATTTTTACTCTCCTCTTCGACTCCAGCTCCACCTCTATCTCGCATCCTCATCCTCATCCTTTTCAACTAAAATCCTTAGCATGACTTCACAAACACCGAATCAAAATCAGGTAAATTTTGTGTTAGTTCCGTTGAGTTCTTCCATTTTGCCCACCGATACCAAATTTTCAATTTGATCGAGCTTCTATCTGTTTTGGAGCCATTTTATGTTTAGTGTTGTAATGCTTGAAGTTTCTAGATTCTTATATAAGATATTTTAGAGGTAGATGAAAAAATTGAAGTGAATTTACAACTATTCTTGTTAACCCTAAAAACCAAAATTTTAATTTGTGTGAAGCTTTTGGTTTTTAAAGTTGTATGATTTCTTGGTCGGTATGAGTCAAAATGAAATGCAAGTTCGTTAATGACCAATATTGAAGAGAAGGAATAAAGCCCATTTAATGGCTCGAGAAAGTTGGGGATTTGGAGGAAGAGAAATTAAAAACCGAGATCAATTTGCATAACAATTCCATTTGAAAGCTTAGGAGATTGAATTTCATTCGCATCTATTTAGGTTCAACATTTCAAGAGTTGGGTGGGGGCAAAGGGGTGGAGCAAGAAAAAGAGCTGGAAACAGGGAAATTGAGAAATGAAGTTGGAATTTTAGGCTTGTCAACAATGGATACTTGGGGGGAGAGAGGGGGAGAGAGAGAGAGAGAGAGAGAGGAAATAGGGAAAAGAGAGAGTTAACTAAGAGAGAGTAAGTCAACATTAACCCATTTAGTGCTTGTGTTGTAACACCCCGATATTTTAGCTAATGATGATTGACTTGCATATGAATGTTTGACTTGAATATGTGATTCAATTGGTCGTATAATATTTGGTTGACCTTAATACTTTTGAGAACAATTAGAATTATGTGTTGGTTGGATTAATTCATATGCGTTAAAATTATCGACATTATGTTTAGTAAGTTATCTAGTCATATAAAATTGGTCAAGGCAAAGCCAAAGTCAAACTCAAGTCAAGGCAAGTCAAATACATACTTAGTAATTAAGGCTCTGTTTGATTCTAAGAAAATTAGATGGAAATAAAATTTAGAGGAAAAAAATAAGGAGGAAAAAAAGTGAGGAGAAATTTTTTTTTTTCCTTTGTTTGAATCAAGGAAAAAATTCACAAAAAATAGTTAGGATTGATTTTTACATAGAAAAAGTCAAACATATTTATTAATTTTGACAAATTGCTTCAACACTCTCTGCTCTCTACCTACTCACCTACAAGCAGAGAGGGAAAGGAGATAGAGTAGTTCAAGAAGTAAGCACGGCGAGCAACACCGAATTCCCGATGGCGGCGCCACAATCCGAAGGGGCCGATTTTGGTGGGTTTTGGGTGGAATCCAGCGATGGGGCGGCATACATGGCGGTTGAGGAGTGGCCGGAAGCCTTGATTTTGGTCTGAAAATTGAGGAAAATGTCGTGAAGTTCGTTGACCGGACTCGCTACCATTTTCCGATCCGAGCGCCGCCAAAAGCCGGAAATTTCACTCGCTAAACTCGTCCAAGTCCGGCAAGCACCATGGACCAATTCAGATGGATTGTCTCTCTCCTATGCAGCTATGTGTTTCTCAATCATGGCTGCTTTCATGGTCGAGCAAATGAGCATGCTGATTTTTTGGCTTTATCCTTCCAATTTTGAAAGGAAATATAATATGACTTGATTTTAGTAAACTTTCCATTATATTTTCTTCAACTTTTTTTTTCTTAGTAATTTTCCTAAAATCAAACATGAGAAAAAAATAACTTTTCCAATTTTTTTTTCTTTCCCTCCTATTTTCCCAGAATCAAAGAGACCCTAAAAAAAATATTAATATAAGCCCATTGTTTAGCCCATAATTTTTTTCTAGAAATAAAATACAAATGATTTTAGCCCATGATCATTTAAAAAAATTAAAAAGTATCATAATTTGATTGGTTTGAAATTTCTATAAATATGAGTTGATTTTTCTCCCTAAAAGCACCAAGAAGGTAATTAAAAAGAAATAATACATGAATATAATAATCCGAGACTTAACTAAAGTATTAGAAACTTAATTTCACTAAATTAGAAATTCACCTTAATTATATATTATGATTTGTTTGATTATTTAGATACTATAATTGAATTATGAATGTGTATGATCGATAAGCATGAGATATATTCTAATATTGTATGTATTATTGTATGGTGAAGGAGAATAATGATTGTTAAAAAATAGATGCTAATTTTAGAATATAGCCTATTTTTCTATATTGTTTGAAATTCTTTGAATTATTAGATGTATAAAAAATATGAAAAATTTTATTGTAGCCTTTAGATATTATGTGGCAGTTTATTGTAAGTTTTCATGAATTTTGGATGAGTAGGTTCTCGATTTATGCTAAACATGGGGTGATTATATGTTTGTAATTTGTTAGCTAATTTTTTGATTAATTATAAAGTATAAAATTAGTAGAATTAACTAAAAATAGACTATATGCACTTATCGAAATTATTTTGCAAGTGTTAAACCTAATTTTATGCATATATGTGTCTATTTACGTGAAGACGAACTTGTTAATCTAATATGTGAATGTATGTTTCTTTGAAAATGTAAAACCCGAAATTTTAATAAATAGTAGCCGTAAAGTATAGAATTATTGAATATTATCCCCGCAGCTAGGGGAGGTTGAGTGACTCGATTTTATTTACGTACGGACATATTACATGAGTATCCCTTTGGAGGCTGGTGTTGAATAAATTAAATCAAGGAAATCTCCTCCCTTCTTATTTGAGGTGAACCTCGGTGCGGCTAAGCGGTATCGTAATTAGTGCATCAAAATCAATTAGGAGACAAAACGTAAGAGGACGATAAAGGGAAAGGCATAGGCTTGTTTTTAGGTGGAAGGGATAAAGAAGGGTAATTGGGGTCCAATAGAAGGAAGGGGCAAGTTTTGTTTAGTGGTGGTGAGAGTTGTGCCAAAAATAAAGACCAGGAAAGACCGAAGGGAGGGGGACACGAGAAAAACAAAGAAAGAAGAAGCGAACCGCGAAGCGGAACGGGGAGGGGGAAAGGAGCACCGAACGGGAAAAGAGAGAGGGAGAGAGGGAGAAGGCGAGCGCGCGGCGAGAGGAGACCGAGGCGGAGGACCGGCGACCACCGTAGGACCGGAGGCGGCGGTCGGCGACACGAGTAGGCGCGAGCGAAGAGGGAAAAGAGAGCGAGAGACCAGGGCAGAGAGAAGGAAAAAGTAGGACCCGAGGTAGGGACAAACGCGAGGACCGAGAGGCCGGGACACTAGGAAAGGCGACTGCGAGAAGGGAGGAGGATCGGCGGCGAGCGCGCGAGGGCCCGGTGGAGAGATAGCCGAGGCCAAGAACAACGAACCAAAAACAGAGGAAGTGAGGAACGGGAACCAGAGCCAACCGGGACGCAGGATCGCAACCGGCGAAGGCGGTAGACGCAGAGGAAGACGGCGAACCGGGACTAGCAGCAGGGGAAGAGAAAGGAAGGGAGGAACCAACCCAGGAAACCCGAACCTCAACAAACTTTCAATCCCCGAATCGAGGTTCGGTGGGTAGTCTTATACTCTAAACTATTAGTAAATTCGAAATCCAAATGAGTTTATTGTGATTGTTGAATGTGATTGTGAATATCGAATATGTATGCTATTGAATGAGTTAGTAGTTGCTGGAAGTTGAATTAGGAGTTGTGAGGGGAAATGGTAGTTGTTAAGGCCTCGAAGTTGAAACCGGGAGATTCGGACAGAGTTGAGTTGCTTGGGTATAATGAGTAGTATCGGGAGTCGGGTCAGTTGGGGATAAGTACGTATGGTTTGGGCATAAGTTATGAATTGATATTCAGATTGAGTTTTAGAGATTTACCGAATTTGCGGCATTAAGAAACGATTACTAATATCGGGAAATAACGAGGGAGATGTAAAGAGGAATATGAAATTGTATTGAGTGGTGCACAATTGAGACATGGGAGTGAGAAGTGGGTAAGTTTTGGGATAATTGAGTTCAAAAGATAATTAAATCCTTGAGGTTGAACTAAATTCGAAGATAAGCGAAGCTAGCGAAAGTAGAGCGATAAAGAGAAATTTAGAACTGTATGATTGAGTTGGTCAAGAAAGAATGATTAATGGATAGAAATCTAAGATGAGAGCAAATTACACTCGGAGGTGAAGGGAATTAGAGGGATTTTAGTACTGAAGTAAGAATGAGAGCTATCCGACTAAGTATGATTAAGAAGATATCGATGAGTAATGTGGAAGCGTAATCGAAAAGTATTGAAACAAAGATGGTAAATTGGGGAGAGTTAAGTTATAAAATAAAGGCATAAAATGAGGAATCGAGGTGAAGACAATGAATTGTGAAAAGTGAGAACGTTCAATTAGGTAATATTTACTTGTGGTTATTGTGACTCGTAAAATGGAATTAATCGTATCGAACCGATGAATTGAGAAAGGCATAGTTGGAAAAGAGTTGAGGATGATTGCTTGCATCGAATGATGATTATTCGTGCTATGTGATTGCTTTACGTGATGCTCAAAAGTAGTTTCGAAAGGAGTTTTGTATTTTACGTGAAACGATCTTTGAATGCAATTTCCTGGGAAATGTCTTTCAAACGTGATTCTATTCTAAAGAAGTAAAGCTGATTTGAGAAAGTGAATTTATAAGGGTGACACGTGGTGTCATGCCTTCCTTGATATTAAATCGATTGAGAAAGTTGTGAAGTGAATGTGATGAATGAGTATGTGCAAAGAGTTTTGAATCGACAGGCTACGGATCGTTTAGCATACCAAAGGGTTCGAACCGGGGACGTCCGCCTAGAAACTTCGAGGAAAGGATTCTAACAGGGGTCCTGTAGTGGCAGGATACCCGCTCCGAGACTTCCCGAAGATAGGTCCTGGGAGGCTTTTGTCGGGGTCGCGACCTAAATTAAAGAAGTGCTAGTTCGAATCCTCGAAGGCCCGGAAAAGTTGATTCAACCCCAAAAGAATTGTTTATGAATGTGTAACCGTGTTTTTAAGTGATTGATGAGTCAGGATCTTTTCATTGCAAGAGATTTCAAGGAAAATGTATAGACTTATATTATGTTATTATGTTTTCATCGTTTTCATTATTATGAGTAATATGTGTAAAGAATTTCCATTTTAAGGGTGAGACTCCGGTGAGCCCGTGGATTATTGCTCACCCCCACAAATTCCCCCTTTCCCTCCCCAGTGTTGCAGGTACACTTTCGGAGGCATAATCGACGCTTAACATACTCCGGACTCTAGCCGACTACCGATGGTTGACTAGTGCAGTGACTCAAGTGGCTGGCTTGCATTCTTATGTGTTTAAATGTTGTATTGTAATTTAGTTCATGTAGTTATACCCGATGTACTCTAAACCATTTAGGTTGTTTCCAGCTTTATAGTATAATTGGCTGGACTCCGGCGTGTGGCCATGGAGTTGTATACTCCGAGCGGATGGCTCGTTGAGTTATATTATGCTCTTTATGCAGGGTTTTAAGGCTTTAAGCCTATGGTTTAGTCCATATTACAAACGGAATTCCGCCGAAATTTTTAGGAAACCTCGGATCCTTTTGGAAAACCATCCTTATTGTCTTTGAGTTGAGTTTAGACAGCCAAACCAACACCAGAAAGAGCCTTGGGAGTTCCTTTAAGGAACTCAGCGATGTAATACTCCTAGGGGGTGTTTTGGGGTGTTACGAAAAAATATGATAATAATATGAATTTAAGATATGCCGGACTATGTTTGAAAAAAAGGTAATGAATTTCTTATCTCGCATAGGATAATTTCTTATGTGTTACGTTCTAAAGCTATGGCCGTAGAAGTAGTTTGTCTTTGTGTGTTTCGGAGCGCCTGGCTAGAGAGGTTTAACCAATTCAATAGGATGTGATTTTCGCCCGTGTGTTATATAATCTGTGTGGTTACCTGGTTGAACCTTGTGATGACTTCGGTCGGTTCACCAGGATGTGAAATCTGGCTCCATAGTTTGTGATTTTAGGCAATTACGTTCTCTAGAGCGATGTGTCCCTGGTTGGTATCTTGTAATGGCTTGGGTTGATCCACCAAGATGTGTTTATGACCCTTATGTTTCATGATAGTTTTTTGTGTTGGTCATGAGGCATTTTCCTAAAATTAAGAAACTCAACGACATAATTAAGATTCCGATCCATATGTTGAACTATGACTAAGCCCGATATGATATTTGTAAGATTATAAATGTTCGTTACATCCATAGTGATGGGAAATCTATGTAAAAGTGTGTTTTTGTGCATATAAGATGTGATTATAGACGGGCTATTAGTCTAACTTAGTGGACCTTACTTTCTTTTGGACTTGAGTGATGATTAAGAGCCTAAAAGACATGGTTGGTATGGGACAAGTATGGTTAGTTTAGTGAATAAACTAACAATGAAATCTGTTTAGGGACTTTAGTGAAAATAAGATTCTTTGAATTGTACTTGGTATGTGACAAGTGTGAGTGAGTTAGTCTAATCGTCCCTTTTATAACATAATTTATTTTGTGAAATATTAGAGCATGATAAATGTGGAATGTACGATTCTACTTGTGAAGTGTGATTGTGTTTGTATACTATTTTCCACGTGTTGCATGTTATGATTTAAGTTATTTATATTACTTATTTATGTGTTTGTGTGTAAATCGGATAATATGCAAAGTGTAACATCGGGAAATATAAGCATTATTCACGAGGCTCGAGGAGTTCATGACCTCACCATTTTTTAGGTTTTGTAAATTAAAGGGATTAAGGAAGCATCTAAAAAGATTAACGGTTAGCGATATTTTGGTGACCCTAGCTAGGAATTCAGTCCATATTTATACTTTACATTGTGTTTGAAGACTCGGACTCGCTCAACGCATTTTCGAGTTGTATTAAAAGAATCAGGTATACGAATCTCTTATTCATAGAGTTTTGATTCTAAGGCATTCTCCACTTTTAAGAAACTTTTATGAGTGATATGATATATCTACTCTAAGTGTTACAGACATTTACTTCATGAATTTCTTGCCTATTTCTTAGTGACTCGTAAAATGGATATGAGTGTCTTACTCATTTCCGAGTCTCTCATTGCTCGATTTATCGCATGCCGATTAAACTAGCTTTCCGCTCAGGATCGACTTCATGATATATGTCCTATTCTATTGGAGTCGGTGCTTTTATTCCGAATCGTGCTTAGTCTATATCAAGTTATCTCACTCGATATTCTTTATATAACTTGATTCTTTGCTCGGACTAGCTTCGATGGAATTTTGAGTTACATGTATATTAGACTCGAAAATTCCATTCTCTTTCCGACTCGGATAATTAGTTGTTTATGTATCTTAATTATTTTATTATCTCGTGTCTAATCTTGGACCAAAGTATTTTATACTTTGAGAACCAAAATTGATTTACTTTTGTAGGTTATTCAAACGAGGATACGTTTTTCGAAATACAAAAGTAACCGGCTTCAAAACGTCAAATCACTAGCAGACATGGCTTTTCATCTTCTCTCGTCTCGGTTCCGTAAGATTGTGTCGTGGCTGTCTGTTTCCAAATCCGGAAAACTGAAATGCCAAGCTTAACGGTGGTTTCCACCTTATCCTTCAAGACACCGCCAATGGTTTTGGGACTTCCAAGAGAGTTAAACCGTTGTCCAACGTTCATATCACAACGGATACTTTCGAGTGACTCGTAAAGTCCTTGTCAACGGTCACAAAGGACTCTCGGTCAGCAGATGAAGATAACGGCTACTCTGCCCGGTCATCTATAAATAGAAGCCACCTCACAAGACTTGAAGATTACCGAACTTATTGTTAGTACACGCACTTGAGCAAAGTCATTGTATTTATTCTCAATCTTCTACTTACAACTCCTATTCCGTAATTCATTACTTTCGAGTTGTAAGGTCTTATACCTAGTTACAAACACTTTCTAACTTTCTCTGTAAGGTCCCTTGACTAAGTCGTAAAGGTTAACTCAACTTAGTTGTCCCTAGCTGTAAGGGTTATCTCAGTTAGGAAGTACTAGATCGGATAAGGGAATTTATGAGTCTAGGAAAACTTGTAAAGAGTTGTCTAAGGGAGCAACTCAGGTTCGATCGGTTCACGGTATTTTGTGGACTCAAAATAGTGGATTTGACTTCGTGCTTGGATTAGCACGGTCCGTGGTTTTCTCGCCCTGGGAGGGTTTCCACGTAATCTTTAAGTGTTTTCTTTCCGAGTTCATTCTAAACTCATACAGTCTCAAAGCTTCGCTAATCGCTTCTTTACCCTTGACAGCCTTTTCCGAGTCCATACCTTTCGACTTTACTGTTGACTTAGAACTCGTCTCTGTCTTGTCTTTGGCAAAAGAGCTAAAGTTTCCACGAAAAACTTGCATCACCCTATTCACCCCCTCTAGGGTGACTCGGACTCTCCCCGAGCAAACCTTCAATTGGTATCGAGCCTAGCCTTTCGTAAAGGATCTAACCATCCAAAGGTCTAAAGATCAAATGGCTCGGAACAACGGAGAGTTCGACGAAGGAAGATCTTCCAGCAGGCCACCAAAATTCAAAGGATCAAACTTCGAGCACTCGGAAGAAACTTATGGAATGTTTCCTCATGGATCATGATGAAGATGTATGGGAAATCATACAACAAGGAAACTATATTCCAATGAAGACAGAGGAATTCGAATCATTCCAAAGACAAAGGCCAAATTTACTCCTGGCGAAGCGAGAAGTTCGGGAAGAACTTCAAGGCAATGAACATTCTCGATGTGCGCCATTAGCTTAGAAGAATACAATCGAGTGTCCGCTCGTGACTCAGCAAAAAAGTGTGGGACACTCTTGTCAATACTTACGAAGGCACTAGCCAGGTCGACAAGCGAAGATAAGCCGATATCTTCACAAATATGAGCTTTTCAAGATGGAGCCGAAGAAAACATCACTCGGATGTTCATTCGATTTATCGAGATTACCAACAATCTCAAATCACTGGGTAAGAAGATTTCCCACGAGGAAATGTGCGAAAGATACTCGAAGTCTACCCAAGAGAAGATGGGGTCCCAGACGAGGAAGCTCAGAACCTCTCACTCTTAAAGCCGGACGAGCTCATCGGAAAGCTTTTCTCTCACAAAATCCATCTAGAAGAGGAGCATGCCGAGGGCAGTACCAAGAGGAACTTAGCACTAAAAGCCTCGGAATCCAAAGAAGCAAATCTGAGCTCATCCGACTCGAAGGCGATCCCATGACACTCATTGCAAGAGGCTTCAAGAGAATGATGAAGCACAAAAGATGGGATAAACGGCCAAAGGAAGAATTCTACAAGAAAGACAAGAGGGACAGAAAAGGTAAGTATTCTTCTCCTTCAAAGTTATCTTTATCTAAGAATTCTGGATGTTTTGAGTGTGGCAAGCAAAGACCACATAGTCTAAGACTCGTCCGAAAAGAAAAAGGGACAGAAAGAAGAAGAAGGCTATGATGGCAACATGGAGCGATGAGGACTCATCGAAGATGACGAGGACTCGGATGACTTAAAGTGTCCGATGACAATCTCCGACTCGAAGCTGAAAGAGAGTCGACTTAGACTCGATACAGTAAGAAACTAATCCTCAAGAGGTAATTGAATACTTTCTCAAATTTTCCAAAGTCGATCTAGCTAAATGCATTTTCACTTTGGAAGAAAAGTCCAATTCGACTCTTCTCGATTCAAAGAACAACTTGAGTCCATTTCTTCCGAGAGCATATCTTTAAAAAATGAATTGGAAAACCGATACTTACACTCGGAGAACGCAAGACTAGTGCTCAATCTAATGAGACCGAGTCCGAGTTACTCGAGAAAGAAAATGAGCAACTTAAGCGGAAGGTCATTGAGTCTCAAGATCTAGTTTTAAAATTTACTCAAGGACGGAAAAACCTTGATATGTTCTTAGGATCACAATGTGTCTCCTTTCGAAAAGAAGGTCTTGGTTACAACAAAGAGGAGGAATCTAATTCCTACTCGGAGTTATTCAAAAGGATTCAAGAACCGTAAAGTTCGGAAAGCCGAGCATGGTCCCATTCACGTAAATGAAGGGAGGACTAAGCCCGAATTGTTTACAAAAAGAAACCATTTTCTCCTGTTTCAAAAGGAAAGGTTTTTAAAAAGAAAGAGACACGGACTCGGCTCTCTGCAAGGAAGACTCAGAATCGGACAAAACCCAAAGTCATTCAAATCTGGGTTCCGAAAAACCTTCTTCCTCGTAAAAGGACCACAAGTAAAGAATGTTACTCGGGTTAGTTAGAGGAAGTGAGAAGGGTTAGATTCTATCTATTTTGCGAGTCACTCGTAAAAGATCGAAAGGACACTAGTACCTTGACAATGGATGTTCCCGCCATATGTCGAGAGATGCAGGACTCTTTTCCGAGTTGGAAAAACATAAAGGAGGAAAGGTCACATTTAGAGATGATAACAAAGGCAAGATAGTCGGGATAGGCAAGATTGGAAAAGGAAGCAATCTGGTCAGTCCAGTCTATCTTGTCAAAGGATTAAAGTATAATCCGCTCACCATCTCTCAACTATGTGATAAAGGTCAAGAGGTAAGATTCACTCGCACCAACCGCTACATTTCGATGTCAATACCAAAGAGACCAAGCTTTTAGGTAAGAGATCGGGTAACACCTATATCATTCCTCTTTCGATCCTAGTCGAATTTGTCTTGCTTAAAAGCATCTCTTCATGATGAATCATGGTCTTGGCATCATAGATTAGGCCATATTAGTATGCATACTATTAAAAAGTTGGCATCTTATGGTCTGGCTAGGGGTTTACCTAAATGTATTTTTGAGAAAGATAAAGTTTGTGAAGCATGCACCGGAGGGAAACAAGTCGGATCTTCATTCAAATCTCTAAAGACAGCTTCCACATCCAAAGTGCTTCGAGCTACTGCATATGGACTTATGTGGTGAAATCTCTATTAAGAGCCTTGGAGGTAAATCATATATATTTGTAGTTATTGATGATTATTCTCGATTTACTTGGGTATGTTTTCTTAAGCACAAAAATGAAGCATTCAAGGAGTTCAAGCAAGCTCGTAGAAGAATCCAAGTTGAGTCTCGAGGCTCGGATCCGGAGAATTCGAACCGACCATGGAAGGGAGTTTGACTACTCGAATTCTCGTAGTTTTGTGATAAAAATGACATCTCTCACAACTTCTCAGCACCAAGGACTCCTCAACAAAATGGAGTAGTGGAGAGAAAGAACAGAACCCTTGAAGAGATAGCAAGGACTATAATGATTGAACACAACTTACCTTACTATTTTTGGGCCGAGGCGATCAACACAACCAACTATACTTTGAATAGATGCCTCATCAGACCCATATTGAAGAAAACACCTTATGAGCTCTACAAAGGGAAGAAACCAAATATTTCCTACTTCGGACCATTTGGATGTAAGTGCTTCATTCACAACGATGGTAAGGATCACTCGACCAAGTTTGATGCTCGGTCGATGAAGGTATTTTTCTAGGTTATTCTTCTCACAAAGCAAAGCTTATCGCATTTTCAATAAGAGAAATAACAAAGTGGAAGAGAGCATCCACGTTGTATTTGATGAGCTTGAACAGGAGAAACCAAGCGAGTCTTCATACTCGAATTGAAGCTCAGTAGAGATGATGACGAAGCTGAACCCACAAAGACTCGGACTCAACCGGCTCAAAATGAGGTCACTTAGAACGAAGTGACTCGGAATGAGACAACTCAAGAGCTCGCTCGTAACGAACAAGCCAATGAAGAAGATCACTCAGAACAAGCTTCGAAGATCAAGTAGTTCAGCCTACAAATCTTTTGAATCAAAGAACTAGTAAAGTGTTCAAGTTTACTTCTAGTCATCCACTAGAAAATATAATTTCGATATCAACAAGTGGGGTAAGAACTTGTTCCTCTCTTCAAAATCTATGTGCATTCATTGCATTCATCTCATTAACTCGAACCTAGAAATACACTAGAGGCCCTTAATGAACCTGAATGGGTAGAGGCCATGCAAGAGGAACTCAATCAATTTGAAAGAAACCAAGTCTCGGACTCTGACCAACCGACCTTCCGACCACCCAATTATGGGAACCAAATGGGTATTCAAGAACAAACTGGATGAGGGTGGAGTGATAGTCGAAACAAGGCTAGACTTGTGGCTCAAGGTTACAATCAAGAAGAAGGAATTGATTGTGGGGAAACATTTGCACTCGTTGCCGAATCGAAGCTATTAGAATCTTGTTGGCATTTGCATCCAACATGCATATTAAATTATATCAAATGGATGTTAAGTGTGCATTTCTCAATGGTTTTATTGAAGAGGAAGTCTATGTCGAGCATCCTCCTGGTTTTGAAAACTCGGAATTTCCAAATCATGTTTTTAAACTTCAAAAGGCACTCTATGGTCTTAAACAAGCCCTCGAGCTTGGTATGAAAGACTCGAGTAGCTTCTTGGTCCAAAATGATTTTAAAAGAGGTTAGATCGATAAGACTCTCTTTATCAAAACCAAAGGGAAGGATTTCCTTATTGTTCAAATCTATGTTGATGATATTATCTTTGGTGCTACTAATGAATTTCGTGCCGAGAATTTTCCGAGTTGATGAGTCAAGAGTTCCAAATGAGTATGATGGGAGAACTCAATTTCTTCCTTGGTTTACAAATCAAACAAGACAAAGATGGGATCTACGTCCATCAATCCAAGTATACCAAGGAGCTGCTAAAGAAATATAAACTTCAAGATGCAAAACACGCATCTACACCTATGAGCAGCAGATATAAAACTTGACTCAGACGAAAAAGGTAAAGCAATAGATCGAAACTCTATCGAGGTATGATTGGATCTTTGCTCTATCTTACTTCCAGCCGGCCCGATATAATGTTCAGTGTTTGCTTATGCGCAAGATTTCAAGCTAATCCAAAAGAATCACATCTCATTGTGGTGAAGAGAATATTTAGATATCTTGCAGGTACTCGTAACTTAGGTCTATGGAATTCCGGAGACTCGTAACCGACTCTCACTCGTATACTCGGACGCGGACTACGCTAGATATAAAGTTGATCGAAAGAGCACTTCCGGAGCTTGCCAATTTCTAGGTCAATCCCTGATATCCTCGGCACTCAAAGAAGCAAAACTCAATAGCTCTATCAACTGCTGAAGCTGAGTATATTGCAACTGGAGCCTGTTGCGCTCGGATTCTATGGATAAAGCAACACTTGAGAGATCTTGGACTTTCTTTCAAATAAGTTCCAATCAAGTGTGACAATTAGAGTGCAATCGGCATCACCAAGAACCCAGTCCAAGCACTCGAAGACAAAGCATATCGAGGTCGGATATCACTTCTTACGAGACCATTCTGAAAAAGGTGATATTGAACTTGAGTTCATTCCTACTAACCTTCAATTAGCTGATATCTTTACTAAGCCTCTTGGTGAAGATCAGTTTAGTTTTATTCGGAATGAGCTTGGTATGTTAAATGCATAATTGTGTGTTATCTTTGTGAATCTTGTATGATTATGTGTTATGTGTTTTCACCTTTAATAACCATTAGCTCAGCTTGATTCAGGTGATACTAGGTTAGTAGTTATTTCCTGTTTCTGAGTCACTCGAAACCATTCCGAGTCATACTCGGACGTAGAGAAAAACTTGGACTTCAAATTTTCGAAACCATCTCTAGAGTAGTGGAGAGTTTCGGAACGTATTTTCAAAATCTTTTTCTCTCTCTCTCTCAAGCGCTGTGATCGGATGTTAGCCGTAGATCTCTAACCGCTGAAATCTTAACCGTTGAAGAACCGTCACACCGGTCTTCGATGACCGATGGACAAGCCGAGTCGAACGGAGTTATACTTGACGGATAGTTGACGGGCGCGTTTCATTTCTATAAATAGCGCCTATTCATCTTCATCTCGATACTCTACATTTCATCCCTTTCAAACGAAACTTTTCGCGGAAGATTTCTACGTACACAGTGATCTTTGAACTTCTTCAAGCGACGAAAAGGCCATCTCAAGTAAGCTCGATCGCTCTCATTCCTTTCTTCTACTCTTTTTCGTTTGCTCTCATCTACCTCTTCCTCTCTTTTCTTACTCAAAAGTTTCATCTTTTCTTCCTTCTTTCAAAATGCTTAAGAGAGGTAACCATCCCGACTTTCAGGTCTCCTCTTCCTCCAAAAAGCCTCGCACCAAAACTCCGTAAAGCTCAACCCCTCCAAACCCATTGTCACCCAAGCACCTCGTGCTGGACGACAAATTCTTTCCTATAACCAAATTTTCTTGGTTGGCTCACATACAAACTACCGAGGCATATAACTTTCTTTGTTTCAGTGAGTTCATCTATCCCGAACTCGTTTCGAGTTCTACACTCACCTCACCTCCTCGGAAAATGTTCTAACCTCCAGGGTTCAGAACATTACCGTTCGCATAAACACATCTCTCCTCCACCGCTTGTTCAAGGTCTCCTCTCTCTTCTTGAACAGCAACCCCATTCCTTTCACTCGAAGTCGCCGACGACTTCTTTGAAAAGTACGCGAAAGAGTTTCCTAAGTCACGGAAAAACTTTTCGGTGACTCGATTGAAGTCGAAGCACGTCTTTTGTGCTTTCTGCTGATGAGAACCTTTTTCTCTCAGCATTCTAGCAAGGAGAACCCCAACTCCAAGCACCTCAAAGCTCTTTTTGACATTCTTGAGGGCTACGACGTAGACCTCTTCCCCTCCATAATTGAGCAAATGGCAACTGTGCCATCTCAACTTCAAACCAAGAAGAACACCTCCCTTCCTTTCGGTGCTCTTCTCACCCTTGTCTTCAAACAATTCCAAGTTCCTCTCCCCTCGGACCCAAACGCCGTATCCGAGGCTGCAGTTGTTGTCGACAAAAAGGAACTTCAGGGTACGGATACCGGAAACCGAACCCGGTGTCCGGGTACATAACTCGAGCTAAGGCCTCCTTCTCCGCCTCGGACTCGTAAATCAACCCCTCTCTCTCCCCTCTCCACCTGTTGGTGCCTCAACCTCGAGTGCCTCCAAATCTCTCTCTGCTATTTTGTCCCCGTTTTTATGGACAAAATCAGCTCTATGTCCTCTGTTTTTCAGGACACACTCCGGTCTTTCAAACTTGTCCTCCAAAATATGAATATCAACCAAAAGACCGCCCAATCCCAAATCCGAGAGCAGCGAGTCTCGATTCTTGAGATGAGGGAGCTGGTAAAGGAGCAGAAGGAGCTGGTCGAGCTCCTCGAGAGAGATGGTCCAAGGCAGCTCGAGACCATGGCGACTCGAGACGCGTCCGAAGCATCTTCGAGCCCGAGTCCGACCTCCTCGGATAGCGGGAAGAAGAAGAAGAAGCTGCAGATGCATAAGCAGCAGACGCCGAGGAACCTGCGGCTGAGGCGGCTCACTCCGAGCAAGAGTAATTAGCGCAGCAGAAAGGATTATTAGAAGCGTTACCACTGCTCTATACAAAGAGCGAGGCAACTCCTTTGAAAATATAATATAAGCGAGGACTCCACTACGTCACTTGTGAAAATAAAGTTCAAACATCTCGGACACCAAACTTGTATAACCTCAAGTCAAGTTGACAGTACCATCATAATTACAACTTGTTTAATCGGAAAATATATGACTTCCAAACATCACATCCCTTACTACCACTTGTGAGCTTCTAAGTCTCGTTGACCAAAATAAATATGTCTACTCCTTGCTTCCATCAATATTAGCATTACCTAAAACAAAACATACAAAAACATTTTGAAATAGCGAGTCGAGGCTCAATACATTTATCCTTACACTCGTAAATGAATATTATGTAAAGTTATTTGTGAGCACGTGCATTTCAATTCATTTATAAATCAGATAGGAAGAATGTAGTAAAACAATTATTAATTTATTATCCGAGTGGCTCCTTACGATCATCGGTTTCCTTAAATATGCGCATACCCGGACCGATCGGCGAAGTCCGGTTGATAATGGCCAAATATATATGGGTGTGATCATAAGTCCGATCACGCTGGTGTGGTTGATTTGAGCGGGCCACATAATTAGGTGACAAATAATATTTGAAATGGTTCATTTCATTAAGCAAACCACTTGATATTGTTATGTATAAACATATGGATTTTCGTAAGATATAAGCAATAAGCGTACCTTAGCCTTGATATCCTTTACTGATATATAATGATGTGCATTGGCTCGACAACCGTTGGAGGATCATCTTTTTCTGCTTAAGTAAATAGTTATATGGTCAATAATTTGATCGATTATTCCTTGCGAGTTTTAAATCTCTTTACGCAACGTTTAGTGTTTCATTCTTAGATTAATTGTTATAATCCAATTTTCTTAGGAAATATTTTGTCTTCTATTTGGATCATTCCTATTGACCATCCTATTAGTCCCTAATTTTATTTATCATAACCACTAGGGTATAAATTCGTAGTATGTGTCTTATTACTCCCTAATAATTCATATAAGTATTTACGTGTATATAACTATTCTTTTCTTTTAATAATATTCTTATATTAATTTTGCTCATTATTATTTTTCACATATTTTCATTTCCAACCTTTTTTTCATATATATATATTATATTTGTATACTTCTCACGTCGGTTAAAAGTTATTCGTATATAATCAATTTTATTTTGGCTTATATGAACTTAAAAACGACACAACAATATAAAATAGAAGTGAATTCTTAACATATTCAAAGTAGTCATTTAATATGTTCCCTTATTATTAATTACCAACTAACTCGATAACTCATGCTAAATTGTTACTAATCCCATAACAAAACCTTGAGCGTTTTGGTCATATTTTAAGGCTAATTTAGAAAATTCATATCTTTTTCATCCGATATCGAATCAAGGCATAAAACCCAAATTTAGAAAGCTTGAAAAATAATCTAAAACTTTCATTTAAATCATAAATCCCAAAAAGAACAATAAGAACCTCAAAAACTTGCTTGAATCGAGATGCTCCCAATTTATGTAAAAATTGCACCGTTTCGGTAAAACGATCATAACTCGGATTGTACACCTCCAAATCCAGTGAAATTTGATTTGGTGAAAAGATAACTTCCTACTATATGTTTATTCCACATTTATAAACTTTAATACATCCCAACTTACTCCATATTCTACCTTTATATTACCTCTTATTTTACACCTTATTAAAATTTTCTCTTTTTGCCTACCCTCCTTGCTCCCTAAAGATAACTTTTTTACTTTAACCCTACATATCTCCATTTATATTCTCAACCTATAATTTTTCCCCAAATAATACATGTAACATAATTTTATGATCATCTTTTCCTTCTCTCTACTTCTTTTTGTGTTTGTTTATCTACCAAACAAAACCGCCAAACTTTTCATTTTCTCCAAACTCCTTCATTCCCTATCACTATTTTTGGTGTGTTTCTTTTTGTTACTTTAAGAGAGAAAAATTAACTCTTATTTATAGGAATTTCAAACCAATGCATATATGATATTTGTTAAGTTATTTTTAGAAAATCATAGGCTAAAACCATGTGCATTTTAAAAACTATGGCTAAATAAAACCATGGTTTTGGTAAATCCATGTGCAAGTTAAAATAATTGGCTTGTATATTATATTTATTTATTTACTTTATTACTAAGTATGTATTTGACTTAACTTGACTTGACTTGATTTTGACTTTGGCTTGATCAATTTTATATGATTAGGAAACTTACTACATATAATATCAATAATTTGATGCATGTAAATTAATCCAATGAGCACATAATTCTAATTGTTTTCAAAAAATATTAAGGCCAATAAAAATATTATACAACCAATTGAATGACATGTTCAAATCAAGTATTCATATGCAAGTGTTCATAATTGATCTTATTTATTAAATTTATTTTTACTCTATTTATATAGAGCATATGTATATGTTTAAGTGTGTTACTACACCACCTTTTTTTTTTTTTTTCTGTTACAAGAATGTAATTCTATTTTTATTATTTAGTATTTGATGTTTAACATTTAGTTGGATCATTTCATTAGTAACATTATTTATCCAATATATGCATAAATCATATGTTTGATCGAAGACCTCCAAGGTAGTTCGAGCCCTGCAAAAACAAACACTTATAAATTTCGAATTGAAGTGCACGCACTCGATTTGGTTATCTTAACTGTTATTTAAGAAAATTAATAATATTAGTTAGGGTGGGATTGTTACATACCCCGTTTGACTTTGAGTTAGAATTTCGAAAAAGCTTCCGCTGCAATTTGCTACCGAGAGTTTAAGTAAGGTTAAGAAGTTAAGATAGCCTCGATAGGTGTTCGAGTGGGATATCCACGAAGGTGACGTGTCCGACTACTCCTGGGGTGTTACATGTCTAAATTAAAAAAATATGTGAAACTATTTGAAAAAAATATGCCATGTGGACAAGTTCCAACACCACTTCATTCAACCACCGAGTCTTACTGCTGAGAACTCGATGGTGGGATACCCAAAAATATTAAGGTAAAAATTCGGGATGTTACGAAGCTAATCAATAGTTCAGGATATTCCTATTAAAAGATCCCAAAGTTTGTGATTCTATAATCCAATATTTTTATTTTTATTGACCTTACATGTTTAAAAGATGCCACGTGTTCTCCTACAAGGGTATAAGGAGGAGAGTAATTGCACAATATGTATATATTGTACTCGGGAGCCTATGCTCCTATATATACCTGGCAAGTATAATTACATGTTGGAGCATAACAATAAAAAAAATTATTATAAAAACAAAAATTCCAAATACAATAAATCCTAATAATTTGTGAAAACCGCTTGGATGCCCACAACCTCCCACTTTCTCTCTTTGCTTCGCTGTTTCTTTTTCCAAGTGAATTTGATCTCCATATCATGAACAAATCATGGTGAAAATATCAAATTTTCAACCTCTCTATCAACGTCATGAATTCGATTTCCTTCGGACTCAATTCGTGCTCGCAATGTTAATAAAAACGGCCATAAATAAGGAGTCATGAACAAAAGAAAGGTATTGAATTGCTTAATGTTTGATTTATTTTTTCTCGTTTATTGCTACCAATTTAGGGTTTATTTTTTCAAATTTTTGGAATTATACATTTCTTTTAAAAAAATTCATGAATTAGGGTTTAATAATTTTATTTTTGTAAAAAAATGACTATTGCAAGTTTATGATTATCTTGGATTAAGGATTGTTCATCCGACTAGTTCAATTTGTTTATCATGTATGAAGACTCAGGTATGATTGACTAACCCCTTGAATGTGTTTTGATTTCATGCATTCATCTAAATTTAGGATAAAACAAGAAGCATCCTAAAAGAAATTCATTTAACTAAGTTATATGCTTTATAATTCATCATTTCAATATGACTTATTCTTGATCGAACTCGGACTCAAGTATGTTAAGATTATTTGACTAAGTCCGAGACTCGAAAGTAGAATCTCGAGTTAGTTATGACAGATCGAGTAAGACCGACCCACTCAAATCTCGGGTTCCGACCTACTCGGTCATACTCGGACTCGTAAAGTAGAATCTGAGTTAGTTATGACAAACCGAGTAAGTCCGACCCACTCGGATCTCATATTCGGAACCACTAAGTCGGAGTTAGTTATGACAGATCGAGTAAGTCCGACCCACTCGGATATCGATTCTAACCCACTAAGTCACACTCGGACATTTAGTTTGCCTACGCTATTATTTGTTTAATCATGCGTAATTGTAAAATGTCTAAATAACTCATGTGCACATTAAGATTGAATGATTTATTTATGAATTTTGGCATATCTCGGAATATGAGTATATTGAATATTAGACTTGAAATATTCCAGATTAATAGATTAAGGTAATTAGTCATTAAATGCTTTATTTAGACTAATCTTTATCTAATTATGGACCAAAGTATATTTATACTTTGAGAACCACTGTGCTTAATGGTTTTGCAGATTTTTCTAATGTCAATTATCTGAAGAAAAAGCAAAAACAAAAGGCTTCGACCGTTAAAGCACTCGCTAGACAAAAAGATGGAATTTCTAGAAAAGCTCGGAACTTACCGACGACCTTGTGCATTCATTGTTTTGGGCAATATTTTATTTCGAGTCTAACGGTCTTTTCGTTCGCTTTTTCGGTTTACAAAAGCTGGAAAAAGAGTTGTTGGAAGCTAGGACCAAGGTACAACGACTATTTCAAGGTGGTACGAAATCTGAGTGACTCGGACTATCCGTTACAACGGCCGGTTGAACGAGAAGAAGTTGGAGGCTCAATGGCTATCTCTTCAAGGCGGACTATTTATAGAAGCTTTAGCACAAGATGTCAACCGACGAATGGAAGAAAAAGAGAGACCATATTGAACATCTTCTCTAGCATACAACTCCCAAACTGTAATTCTAATATTCCGAGTTGTATTTTTTTGAGTCGGTTGTATTGCAATTCTTGCTACTCTTCTACTCTTTCTCTCTGACCGAGTTGTAAAGGTTAGCTCAACTCAGCTTGTCCCAAACTGTAAAGGTTACCTCAGTTTGGAAGTACTAGGTTAGATAAGGAAACTTCTAACCCCGGGAAAAATTGGAGGATCCCAAGTTGATAAGGTAACTTCAACTTGGAAGTACTAGGTCGATCGGATAAGGTAAATTCGAGCCGGAAAAATTGTAATAGATTTGTTTGGGAACAAATCTGGATAGTCATATTCATTGTAACTGAGGATTCAATTAGTGGATTTGACTTGGTGTCCGGATTGACACTGTCCGTGATTTTCCGCCCCGGGAGGGTTTCCACATATTTCTTTGTTTTACACTTTTCCGAGTCCAATCTAGACTCGGAACTGCATTCTGTCTCTCTTACGTGCAAAAGAGTTTGATTTTCTTAAAAATCTTCCATCACCCTATTCACCCCCTCTAGGGTGATTTAACTTTTCCAAGAGCAAACCTTCAATGTATACCCCCAATGTAATGTGTAATGTGTGTCGAGTCATTGGAATTTGAGAAACTTATGCAATCTATATGCCAAAATTGTTTATCCGAACACTTTTTTTAAACATTGGACATTGGATTGAATTTGGTAACTACTAGATTGTAAGGATGCTCTAATATATCAGTTCAGGAGGAAGATGTTAGATTGTCTATTCCTTCTCATAGATATTGTTGAATTGAAACAAATATTAGCATTATTTATTTGTCGCCATTGAATTTATTGAGCATATTCTCTCATCATGCCCGAATTGTTCATTCTACATTATGAAATCGTTCACTACAATTGATGAATTTGTTATAATGTATGGTTTAGTTGTTCACTAATCATGCTTAAGTTGTTTACTACATATGTTGAGGTTGTTCACTAGTCTTGAACATATTTCACAATCTATTTTTAAGTATTTCATTTGTTTTTTCTAAGAATTTGTAGCATGGAAGACCTCATGCTTTTCCTTATTTTGACCTTTTTTGGGGAGGGGGATGTGCTAAAAAAATTAGGTTATCCACATAAACGAGCTATCTTGGATGCTAAAGCCTCGCTAGTTGTTTATTGAAGGACAAAAAGCACATACAAAAAGAACACTACCAACCGAATGACAAGCAACATATGAATTAATCTGAAGTTGTTGAAAATCAAATAAGAATATGCAAGCCAAAAGAAGGTAAACAATCATAATTTTATCCCTTCTTTATCAATTTAGAATCTTATAAATACCCCTAATTTAGAGTTTATAATTTGGTAAAGACCAAGTTCATACGAATAAATAAATATAGATGTTGCAATTGATGGTGATGCCGGAGCTATTGGATCGGGCGTGATAATCTCGAATTATCAATTTGAGATAATGGCTTGCGTATGAAGAGGATCAATGGATGGGGCATGTGAAAGTAGAGTGAAGACTCGGGTATGACTTGAAGACTCGGACACTTCTCAACGCATTTACGAGTTGCATTAAATGAATCGAGGCATACTTATAGAGTTTTGATTCCAAGGCATTCTCTGTATCTCGAAACTTCTTTGAGTAAATTGGTATCTTCTCTAAGTGATACAGCTTTTACTTCTTATATTTCTTGCTTATCCGTAAGTGATTCGAAAACTGGTTCTTTGTTCCGAGTCCAAGCATCACTCGATTTATCGCAGATTGAATAGACTAGTATTTCGTCTTTTCTCACTCAGAATCTTACTTCGATTATAAGCTCTATTTCGTTAGAGTCGGTACCTCTAGTCTGTTTCATACTTAGTCTATATCAAGTTATCTCACTCGATATTCTTTACGGAACTTGATCTATCGCTTAGACTAAGTTAGATGGAATTCTAAGTATCATTGTTATTAGACTCAGAAAATTCCACTTCTCTTCGACTCGAGATAATTAGTTATTTAATCATCATAATTATTTTATTATTTGTGTCTAACCTTGGACCAAAGTATTTTAGACTTTGAGAACCAAAATTGATTTACTTTTGTAGGTTATTCAATCGAGGATACACCTTTTTCAAACCACAAAAGTAACCAGACTTTAGAACGTCAAATCACCAGCAGAACATGGCTTTTCACCTTATCTCGCTCCAGTCCCGAGAAGATAGTGTCGGAGCTGTCTCGTTTCCAAATCTGGAAAAGCTGAACGCTAAGCTTAAAGGTGGTTTCCACCTTATCTTTCAAGACACCGCCAATGGTTTTGGGACTTCCAAGAGAGTTAAACCGTTGTCCAACGTTCACATTACAACGGATACTTTCCGAGTGACTCGAAAGCTTCTATCAACGGTCACGAGAGGACTCTCAATCAGCGAGATGAAGATAACGGCTACTCTGCCTGGTCATCTATAAATAGAAGCCACTTCACAAGACTTGAAGATTGCCGAACATATTATTAATACACATAATTGCTCAAAGTCATTGTATTTACTTTCAATCTTCTTCTTACAACTCCCATTCTGTAATTCATTACTTTACGAGTTGTAAGGTCTTGTACTCGATTACAAACTCTTTCTTACATTCTTTGTAAGGTCCCTTGACTAAGCTGTAAGGGTTAACTCAGCTTATTTGTCCCTAGCTGTAAGGGTTATCTCAGCTAGGAAGTACTAGATCGGATAAGGGAATTTCGAGTCTAGGAAAACTTGTATGGAGTTATCTAAGGGAGCAACTCGGGTTCGATCGGTTCACGGTATTTTGTGGACTCAAAATAGTGGATTTGACTTCGTGTGCTGGATTGACACGGTCCGTGGTTTTCTGCCCCAGGAGGGTTTCCACGTAATCTCTAAGTGTTTACTTTCCGAGTTCATTCTAGACTCGGACTGTCTTAAAGCATTTGCTTCTCTTGTCATTTATATCTATTCGGTCTTTACGAGTCTCTACTTTTCGACTACTGTTCGACTCAAACCGCATTCTGTCTTTGACTTGGCAAAAGAGATTGAATTTCCACAAGATTACTTCCTCACCCTATTCACCCCCTCTAGGGTGATTCGGACTCTCCCGAGCAAACCTTCAATTGGTATCGAGCCTAGTCTTTAAGAAAGGATCTAACCATCCAAAGGTCTAAAGATCAAATGGCTCGGAACACCGGAGAGTTCGATGAAGGAAGATCTTCCAACAGGCCACCAAAATTCAAAGGATCAAACTTTGGGCACTTGGAAGAAGCTTATGGAATGTTTCCTCATGGATCATGATGAAGATGTATGGGAAATCATACGACAAGGAAACTACATTCCAATGAAGACAGAGGAATTCAGAATCATTCCCAAGACAAAGGCTGAATTCACTACAGGAGAAGCGAGAGAAATTCGAAAGAACTTCAAGGCAATGAACATTCCGATGTGCCCCATTAGCTCGGAGGAATACAATCGGGTGTCCGCTGCGACACAGCAAAAGAAGTGTGGGACACACTGGTCAACACTTATGAAGGCACAAGCCAAGTCGGACAAGCGAAGATTAGTCAATATCTTCATAAATACGAGCTATTCAAGATGGAGCCGAGAAGAGAACATTACCCGGATGTTCGTTCGGTTTACTCGAGATTACCAATAATCTCAAGTCTCCGGGTAAGAAGACCACACACGAGGAAATGTGCGGAAAGATACTCGAAGTCTACCCAAGAGAAGATGGGGTCCGAAGGTGACTGCCATAGAGGAAGTTCAAAACCTCTCACTCTTAAAGCCGGACGAGCTCATCGGAAAGCTTCTAACTCACGAAATCCATCTAGAAGAAGAGGATGCTTGAGGGAAGTACCAAAAGAAACAAGAAAGACAAGAGAGACGGAAAAGGTGAGTTTTCTTCTCCTTCAAAGTTATCTTTATCTAAGAATTCTGGGTGTTTCGAGTGTGGCAGCAAAGACCACATAGTCAAAGACTGTCCGAAAAGGAAAAGGGACAGAAAGAAGAAGAAAGCCATGATGGCAACATGGAGTGATGAGGATTCATCGGAAGATGATGAGGACTCGGACGACTCGAAATGTCTGATGGCAATTTCGACTCGGAAGTCGAAAAGGAGTCGGACTCGGACTCGGACAATGAGGAAACTAACTCTCAAGAGGTCACTCGAAATGATTAAAAGGACATCGGTACCTTGACGGTGGATGTTCACGCCACATGTCGGGAGATGCGGGACTCTTTTCCGAGTTGAAAAGATACAAAGGAGGAAAAGTGACTTTTGGAGATGACAAGCAAAGGCAAGATAGTGGGTATTGGTAAGATTGGAAATGAAAGCAATCTGGTAAGCCCAGTCTACCTTGTCAAAGGGCTAAAATACAATCTGCTTAGCATCTCCCGGCTATGCGACAAAGGTTAGGAGGTAAGATTCACTCAATCTAAGTGCTACATCTCGGATGAGACCACCAAAGAGGTAAAGCTCTCGGGTAAGAGATGCGGTAACACTTATGTCATTCCTCTTTCGACCCAAGCCAGAACTTGTCATGCCCGAAAGCATCTCTCATTGATGAGTCTTGGCAATGGCATCGTAGTTTAGGTCATATAAGCATGCATACTATTAAAAAGTTATCGGATCATGGCCTAGTCGGGGATTGCCAAGTTGTGCTTTCACTAAAGACAAGGTTTGTGAAGCATGTACAAGGGGGAAACAGTCGGATCCTCATTGAAGTCTCTCAAGACTGATTCGACATCAAAGGTGCTTGAACTACTACATATGGATCTATGTGGTGAAATTCCATTGAAGAGTCTCGGAGGTAAATCTTATATATTTGTTATTATTGATGATTATTCACGATTTACCTGGGTGTGTTTTCTCAAGCATAAAAATGAAGCATTCAAGGAGTTCAGCAAACTCGTAGAAAGATTCAAGTTGAGTCTCGGACTCGGATTCAAAAGATTCGAACCGACCATGGAAGGGAGTTCGACTACTCGGAATTCTCGAGTTCTGCGATCGGAATGGAATCTCTCACAACTTCTCAGCACCAAGAACTCCTCAACATAATGGAGTAGTAGAGAGAAAGAACAGAACCCTTGAAGAAGTAGCAAGGACGATGATGATTGAGCACAACTTGCCTTACTATTTTTGGGCGAGAGGCGATCAACACGACTAACTACATTTGAACAGATGCCTCATCGGACCCATTCCGAAGAAAACACCCTACGAGCTCTACAAAGGGAAGAAGCCAAACATCTCATACTTTAAACCCTTTGGTTGCAAGTGTTTTATTCACAATAATGGTAAGGATCACTCGACCAAGTTTGATGCTCGGTCGGATGAAGGTATTTTTCCGGGTTACTCCTCTCATAGCAAAGCTTATCTCATCTTCAATAAGAGAACTAACAAAGTGGAGGAAAGCATCCACGTAGTGTTTGATGAGCTTGAACAGGAGAAGCCAAGTGAGTCGTCATACTCAAAGCCGAAGCTCGGAAGAGATGATGACGAGCCGAGCCCACAAAGACTCGGACTCAACCTGCTCGGAATGAAGTCACTCCCAAAATGAGGAAACTCAGAATGAGACAACTCAAGAGCTCATTCGGAACGAACACGCCAATGGAGAAGATCACTCGGAACAAGCTTCGAAGATCAAGCGGTTCAACCCACAAATCTCGTGAATTAGAGAACGAGTCAAGCATTCAAGTTTACTTCTAGTCATCCACTAGAGAACATACTCTCCGACATCAACACTAGGGTAAGAACTCGTTCCTCTCTACATAATCTATGTGCATTCACTGCATTCATTTCATTAAACGAACCCAAAAATGCACTAGAGGCCCTTAATGAACCTGAATGGGTAGAGGCCATGCAAGAGGAACTCAATCAATTCGAGAGAAACCAGGTGCGGATTCGACCAACCGACCTTCCGACCACCCGAGTTATAGGAACCAAATGGGTTTTCAAGAACAAACTGGATGAGGGTGGTGTGGTAGTCGAAACAAGGCTAGACTTGTGGCTCAAGGATACAATCAAGAAGAAGGAATTGATTGTGGGGAAACCTTTGCACTGTAGCCGAATTGAAGCCATTAGAATACTGTTGGCATTCGCATCCAGCATGCATATTAAATTATATCAAATGGATGTTAAGTGTGCATTTCTCAATGGTTTTATTGAAGAAGAAGTCTATGTCGAGTAGCCTCCTGGTTTTGAAAACTCGGAATTTCCAAATCATGTTTTCAAACTTCAAAAGGCTCTCTATGTTCTTAAACAAGCACCTCGAGCTTGGTATGAAAGAGCTGAGTAGCTTCATGGTTCAAAATGATTTTAAAAGAGGTCAAATCGACAAGACTCTCTTCATAAAGACCAAGGGGAAAGATTTCCTTATTGTTCAAATCTATGTTGATGATATTATTTTCGGTGCTACTAACGAGTTTACGTGTCGAGAATTTTACGAGTTGATGAGTCAAGAATTCCAAATGAGCATGATGGGGGAACTTAATTTCTTCCTTGGCTTACAAATCAAACAAGACAAGGATGGGATCTTTGTTCATCAATCTAAGTACACCAAGGAACTGCTGAAGAAATACAAACTTCAAGATGCAAAACATGCATCTACTCCCATGAGCAGCGAGTATAAAGCTTGACTCGGACGAGAAAGGTAAAGCAATAGATTAGAAACTTTATCGAGGTATGATTGGATCTTTGCTATATCTTACTTCCAGCAGGCCGGATATAATGTTCGGTGTTTGTCTATGCGCAAGATTTCAAGCTAATCCAAAAGAATCACATCTCACTGCGGTGAAGAGAATATTCGAGATATCTTGCACGTACTCGGAATTTAGGTCTATGGTATTCCGGAGACTCGGAACCGACTCTTCTTGGATACTCGAGGCGCGAGACTACGCAGGATACAAAGTTGATCGAAAGAGCACATCCGGAGCTTGCCAATTTTGGGTCAATCTCTAATATCTTGGCACTCAAAGAAGCGAACTCGGTAGCTCTATCAGCTGCTGAAGCTGAATATGTTGCAGTTGGAGCACTGTTGCGCTTAGATTCTATGGATTAAGCAACACTTGAAGGATCTTGGACTATTCCTCAACTCGGTTCCAATCAAGTGTGACAACCAAAGTGCAATCAGTATCACCAAGAATCCTGTCCAGCACTCGAAAACAAAGCATATCGAGGTCGAGATATCACTTCTCACGCGATCACTCGGAAAAAGGTGATATTGAACTTGAGTTCATTCCTACTAATCTTCAATTAGCTGATATCTTTACTAAGCCTCTTGGTGAAGATCAATTTTGTTTTATTCGGAATGAGCTTGGTATGTTAAATGCTTAATTATATGCTATCCATTGCAAATTACGTGTTATATGTTTTCACTTTTAATAACCATTAGCTCGGTTGATTCGGTGATACTTGGGCTGGTAGTTATTTCGTGTTTCGAGTCACTCGAAACCAATCCGAGTCAAACTCGGACGTAGAGAAACTTGGACTTCAAATTTTACGAAACTATCTCTAGAACAGTGGAGAGTTTCGGATCATATTTTCAAAATCTTTCTCTCTCTCTCTCTCGAGCGTTGTGATCGAGATATTAGCCGTGGATTTCTAACCGCTGGAATCTTAACCATTGAAGAGAACTGTCACACCGGTCTTCGGTGGCTCGATGGACAAGCCGAGTCGAACGGAGTTACACTTAACGAGATAGTTGACGGGCTTCTATTCTTTTATAAATAGCGCCTATTCATCTTCGTCTCGATATTCTACATTCCATCTCTCTCAAACGAAACTTTTCGCGGAAGATTTCTACGTGAGCAGTCATCCTTGAACTTACGAAAGCGTCGAAGAAGCCATCTCTCGTAAGTTTCGATTGCTCTCATCTCTTTCTTCTACATCTTTTTCGTTTCTTCTCTTCTACCTCTCCTTCTCTTTCCTACTCGAAAGTTTCATCTTTCCTTCATTCTCTCAAAATGCCGAAAAGAGGAAACCATCCCGACTTCCAGGTCTCCTCTTCTTCCAAAAAGCCTCGCACCAAAACGCCGAAAGCTCAACCCCTCCAAACCCATTGTCACCCGGCACCTTGCACTGGACGACAAATTCTTTCCAACAACCAAATTTTCTTGGTTGTCCCACATTCAACCAGGAGCATACAACTTCCTGTGTTTCAGCGAGTTCATCTATCCCGAACTCGTCTACGAGTTTTATACTCACCTCACCTCCTCCGAAAATGTTCTAACCTCCGGGGTTCGAGAACATAACTGTTCGAATAAACACCTCTCTCCTCCACCGCCTGTTCAAGGTCTCCTCCCTCTTCTTGAACAGCAACCCCATTCCTTTCACTTGAAGTTGCCGACGACTTCTTTGACAAGTACGCCAAAGAGTTCCACGAGTCCGGAAAAACTTTTACGTGACTCGATTGAAGTCGAAGCTCACCTTACGTGCTTTACTGCTAATGAGAACCTTTTTCTCACGAGCATTCCGAGCAAGGAGAACCCCAACTCCAAGCACCTCAAAGCTCTTTTTGACATTCTTGAGGGCTACGAAGTAGACCTCTTCCCCTCCATCATTGAGCGGATAGCAGCTGTGCCAGCTCAACTTCAATTAAAGAAGAACACCTCCCTTCCTTTCGTTGCTCTTCTCACCCTTGTCTTCAAACAATTCCAAGTTCCTCTCCCTCGGACCCAAACGCGAGTGTACGAGGCTGCCGTTGTTCTCGGCAAGAAGGAACTGCGAGGGTACGGATACCGGAAGCCGAACCCGGTGTCCGGGTGCATAACTCGGAGCTGAGGCCCCCTTCTCCGCCTCGGACTCGGAAATCAACCCCTCTCTCTCTCCCTCTCGCACCTGGTGGTGCCTCCACCTCGAGTGCCTCCAAAACTCTCTCTGCTCTCTTGTCCCCGCTTTTATGGACAAGATCGGCTCCGTTTCCTCCGATTTCGGAGACATGCTCCGGGCTTTCAAATCTGTTCTCCAAAATCGACCATCAACCAAAAGACCGGTCAATCCCAAATCCGAGAGCAGCGAGTCTCTTGTTCTTGAGATGAGGGAACTCGTGAAGGAGCAGAAGGAGCTGGTTGAGCTCCTCGGAGAGAGAAGGTCCAAGGCGGCTCGGGACCATGATGACTTAGACGCGTCCGAAACGTCTTCGAGTCTAGGTTTGACCTCCTCGGACAGCGGGGATGAAGAAGAAGAAGGCTGCAGATGCGGAAGCTGCAGACACCGAGGAACCTGCGGGTGAGGCAGGTCCTTCCGGGCAAGGGAAGGAACACCATGAAGAAGTAGTGGGAAATGCCGAGGGTCGGCCGCTACATAAGCTCGGATAGTCTGTACTCGGCTCGAGACAGCGATGCGGGTGGGTCGAAGACCTTGCTACTCCAGCGGGTCGAGACGAGCAACCCTCTCCAGCCTACGAGGTTCCAAGGGAAGAACCCCTCGATCCACTCACTCCGGGTTAGCCACTCGGAGCTGAGCCTCGACGATCATACCGATTCTCCCTCCGCCGCGCTCAAGCACATCGTCAAGATCATATCGGCGCCGGCGAACCTCCACTCCCTCCGCCTCCACTCGAAATCCCCTCTCCCTCGTAGGCGCCATGCACCGAGTCACAATTCCTCGGTCCGCGAGTCTTCTTCTATCTCGAAAAATTTTTTTGTCCGGACAACTAAGTTGTACTACTTGTTCTTTTCTTCCCTTCTTTTTGTTGTTGTTTTTTCTGAAAGGCAAGGGGAGAAATAGAGAAATAGAGTCGAGAAAACTAGTTGTCTTGTTTAGGAGGAGTTTTCCCTTTTAATCCTTGTAATTTCGTTAAGTTCAATGAATTAATGCTTTCTCTTACATGATTTCTATGTTTATAATCTTTACGAGTTTACATTATTTCATTGCTAAGCATTTTTACTTTATGCTCGACTATATACCTCTTGCTCCGATACACCGAGAGTTCTTTACTCAACTTTCCTCATGAGCAACTACTCGGAGTAAGATTTTTTTCACTAACAAAGTTTCTGTCTAAGTTTGGAATGCCTTTCATCAAAAGGAGGGAGATTGAAGACTCGAGACACTTCTCAACGCATTTCGAGTTGCATTAAATGAATCGGGCATACTTATAGAGTTTTGATTCCAAGGCATTCTCCGTATCTCGAAACTTCTTTGAGTAAATTGGTATCTTCTCTAAGTGATACAGCTTTTACTTCTTATATTTCTTGCTTATCCGTAAGTGATTCGAAAAGCTGGTTCTTTGTTCCGAGTCCAAGCATCACTCGGATTTATCGCGATTGAATAGACTAGTATTTCGTCTTTTCTCACTCGAGAATCTTACTTCGATTATAAGCTCTATTTCGTTAGAGTCAGTACCTCTAGTCTGTTTCATACTTAGTCTATATCAAGTTATCTCACTACGATATTCTTTACGGAACTTGATCTATCGCTTAGACTAAGTTAGATGGAATTCTAAGTATCATTGTTATTAGACTCGGAAAATTCCACTTCTCTTCGACTCGAGATAATTAGTTATTTAATCATCATAATTATTTTATTATCTGTGTCTAACCTTGGACCAAAGTATTTTATAATTTGAGAACCAAAATTGATTTACTTTTGTAGGTTATTCAATCGAGGATACACCTTTTTCAAACCACAAAAGTAACTTGAGCTTCGAACGTCAAATCACCAGCAGACATGGCTTTTCACCTTCTCTACTCCAGTCCCGGAAGATAGTGTCGAGCTGTCTGTTTCCAAATCTGGAAAAGCTGGAACGCTAAGCTTAAAGGTGGTTTCCACCTTATCTTTCAAGACACTGCCAATGGTTTTGGGACTTCCAAGAGAGTTAAACTATTGTCCAACATTCACATTACAACGGATACTTTCCGAGTGACTCGAAAGCTTCTATCAACGGTCACGAGAGGACTCTCGGTCAGCGAGATGAAGATAACGGCTACTCTGCTCGGTCATCTATAAATAGAAGCCACTTCACAAGACTTGAAGATTGCCAGAACATATTGTTAATACACATACTTGCTCAAAGTCATTGTATTTACTTTCAATCTTCTACTTACAACTCCCATTCCGTAATTCATTACTTTACGAGTTGTAAGGTCTTGTACTCGATTACAAACTCTTTCTTACATTCTTTGTAAGGTCCCTTGACTAAGTCTGTAAGGGTTAACTCAGCTTAGTTGTCCCTAGCTGTAAGGGTTAACTCAGCTTAGTTGTCCTTAGCTGTAAGGGTTATCTCAGCTAGGAAGTACTAGATCGAGATAAGGGAATTTCGAGTCTAGGAAAACTTGTATAGAGTTATCTAAGGGAGCAACTCGGGTTCGGTCGGTTCACGGTATTTTGTGGACTCAAAATAGTGGATTTGACTTTGTATCCGGATTGACACGGTCCGTGGTTTTCCGCCCCAGGAGGGTTTCCACGTAATCTCTAAGTGTTTACTTTCCGAGTTCATTCTAGACTCGGATCTGTCTTAAAGCATTTGCGTCTCTTGTCATTTATATCTATTCGGTCTTTCCGAGTCTCTACTTTTCGACTCGTTCGACTCGGAACCGCATTCTGTCTTTGACTTGGCAAAAGAGATTGAATTTCCACAAGATTACTTCCTCACCCTATTCACCCCCTCTAGGGTGACTCGAGACTCTCCCGAGCAAACCTTCATGACTAACCTTACTCTTTGTGAATAAAAATCAAAGGCTCAGGCATACCCTCCCCTCTTTAAATGTTTTGAATTCATTCAACTCATTCATCTAAAGTTATGATTAACTAAGATAAATCCTAAAAGGAAATTCACAAAATTAAATCATAAGCTATGATTAACCCCTGACTCGACCCCAAGACTTATGCTATAAAAGAAAATATGTCATACTCTTATACTCAATTCTACCTCGGGAAGTAGGAGTTGACTCAATCATCAAACTCGAGTCAACTAACTCGCTCAATTCTCGTTAACCGACCCACTCAGCCAGATATAGTCATTATTTTTGCCAAAACTCTTTCATTTTTGTGATGTCAAGTTTATTATGACAATCATCATAAAATGACCTAGAATTAAATGTTTTAATCATTCATTACCTAGAATATGTTACGTTGTAATTTGCGTAAGTATGTATAATTGTAAAATGTCTTAGTAACTTACGACCTCACTAATTTTGAACATATTGAATAACTATATATATGTGTTTTGACATATCTGGAAATTGAATATATTAAATATTAGACTTGATAATTTCAAATTAATAGATTAATGATAATTGATCTTAAACGCTTTATTAGACTAATCCCTAATCTAATTACGGACCAAAGTATTTTTATATTGAAGGTTTGCTCTTAGAGAGGCTAAGTCACCCTAGTAGGGGGAGGGGTGAATAGGGTGATGGAGGATTTTAGAAAAATCAAACTCTTTTTGCACGGAACGAACGGAAATAGATTCGAGTTTAGATTGGACTCGGAAAGTTAGACACTCGGAAATATGTGGAAACCCTCATGGGGCGAGAAAACCACGAGACAGTGCTAATTCAAGCACCAAGTCAAATCCACTAATTGAATCCTCAATTATAAAGGATCGACTCGGACCGGAATTGGTCCCTTAGACAATTCGTTTACAAGTTTTTCTTAGACTCGAAGTTCCCTTATCTCGATCTAGTACTTCCCGACCGAGTTAGCCCTTACAGCTCGAGTCAAGGAACTTAGAAAGAAAGTAAAGAGTAGAAGTGATTACAAGACTTTCTTTACAACTCGAAAGTAAGAAAATACAGATTAGGAGTTGTAAGTTGAAGATTGAGTGAGAACGTACTAAGCAAGTGTTTAGCAATATGTTTAGCAATCTTCAAGTCTTGTGGAGTGGCTTCTATTTATAAGCACCAAAGCGGAATGACCATTGAGACTTGTTCGGAACGGCTAGTCCGAGTCACTCATAAAAGATTTGTTGAGATGTGAACATTGTGTAATGTTTCATCGCTCCAAAAGATGGTCCAATCATCTCGGTGTTGATTAAAATCTAAGGTGGAAACAACCGTTAGACTCAAAGTTGTAGTTTTCCAGTTTGGAAACAAACAACCACGACACGGTATCCGAGCCATGTCCGGATATGGTTAATCTCTGTCTGCTAGTGTTTAACGGCTAGAAACCGGTTGCTTTTATACTTCAAAAATAGATTAGGCTTATTTCAACAATCTACAAAAGCAAAACACAGTGGTACTCAAAGTATAAAAATACTTTGGTCTAAGATTAAGCACGAGATAATAATTAAATAAGAGTAATTAAGTACTTAATTATCTTTTGCCTAAAAGAGTGGAATTTTACGAGTCTAATATCCATTAGGTTCAGATTCTATCTTGAGTCTATCCTTAAAAATAATCAAGTTAGAGAGAATAAAATATCAGGATACATGAACTCGATTAAACAAATAATTCTTCATAAATAAACCGACTTAGAACGTAGAATTAATGCTTGTAATTCATTTTCACTTGAAACACAAAGTCGGTGCTCAGAATAAAAGTGGTAGAGAAATTATTTACTCATGCGATTGTTCCGAATTGTGTCCGAGTGGGTCACAAACACGAGTTTAGAGTGATATGCAAATTAACTGGTTTCTAAGTGGGTCGATCCAGGATGAAAACTTAGATATGAGTTTCTATAAGGCTCGGAATGACTTAGAATCAAAACCTAAGAGAAATAGAAAGTTATACCCGAGTCTTCAATTTCCCCTTTTTGATGAAAGCCATTCCATACTTAAGATAGAAACTTGTTAGTTCAAAGAGTTAAGTTTTTCATATAGAATTGATCGAGCAAAATTAGATTGTCATAAAGAATTGATCGGAACAAGAATGAATCAATCGGAGCATGAAATATTTATATAAGTTCAACTCGGATCAAAGCATAACTCAGAACATGTTTCTTGATATTAATCGAGTAAAGATGTTAAAGAGTCAAGCATCGAGCTATTAAAGCAAAGTAAAGTATATAACTCAAAAACAGATATGCTCGGAAATAAACTTTCCTATTTCATTAATTGCAAGAACATATATACAAGAAATAGGGTAAACTTAGAAAAATAACAACAAAAGAGAAAAACTCCCCTAAACCAAACATCTAAATTTTCTATCTTTTTCTCTCCCCTATGCATTTTAGCAAAAAATAACAAAAGGAGGGAGGAAAGAGCATAATTATAGTAGATGTTGGACAAAAACAAAATAAATAAATGAAAATGAAATCTGAGTTTGAGAAATCAAAAGGGAGGAGTAGTTTGTCTTGAGGTAAAAAGCGAGATGTGCACTGCGCCTGTAAGCTTGTGTTGAAACAATTGGGTGAGAAGGCTACAGAATGGGTACGTCCGGAAGTGGCGATATCCTGTTTCTATGAACCAAAGGCATATCATCTGCTTCTTCTTCTTCTTCCTTAAAGACGGTCACGGGTCTGTGATTCCGAGGCGAGGGCTTTTGATTGACCAGCTTCGCCGGCCTCTTACGAGGCACTCCGAGTGTGATATGAGGAGATCACCTCGGGCTCTTTGTTGCCACTGGTCCTTAGTCCGAGTAGTTTCTTCGAATTTTCTTCTTCTTCTTCTTCTCCCCCTTAAGCTTTTCCTTCATCTTCTTCTTCTTCATCTTCTTCCTCAGCTTCTATTGATTTTGACTTGGAAGGGCTGGATGACTCCTCGGATGTCTCGGATATTCTAAGTCCTCGGCTGCCTTAGACCATCTCTCTTGGAGGCGTCCGATTTGTTCTCGTTGGTCCTTGATGATCTCTTTGAGCTCGAAATCAGTTCTTAGTTCTCTTGGAGCCGAGACTCGAGCTTGTTCCTACATCGGAACTAGAGTTGGAATGAAGCCCTTGAACGACCTTAGAGTTGTTTGCAAATCTTGAGCGAAAGAGGCAAATTTGTTGGCTAATTGTTCAAGTAGCTCAACAGAGGGGATAGGCTGAGAAGTAGAAGGTCTAGCAGGTAGGAGTTGTACCTCTTGAGTTGTCTCGGTCGAGGTGGAGGAGGAGGAGAAGGAGGCAACTCGGACATATGAACCCGGACACCGGGTTTAACTTCCTGGTATCCTAGACCTGTAAGCTCGGTCCTGCCATGACAGACAACATGTTCTAAGCAAGCATTGGGGTTAGAAGGAAGAGGGACTTGGAACTGTTTGAAAACAGTGAGTCGAAGTGCTTTGAAAAGAAATGAAGCGGACTTCTAAGAGTCAGCAGAAATAATTGTCATCTACTCTAGAATAAAGAGAAGAGGTCTACTTCATAGCCCTCAAGAATGTCGTAGAGAACCTTGAGAACTTTGGAGTTGGGGTTCTCTTTACACGAGTGACGAGAGAAGAAAGTTCTCATCAGAATAAAATAAAGAAGCCTAGCTTCGACTTCATCTCGAGTCACGAGATAAGTCCTTTCTAGACTCAGGAACCTCTTTGGCATATTTTTCAAAGAAGTCATTAGCGACTTCATTGAATGGAACAGGATTAGAGTTGAGAAAGAGGGCCTTCACATCAAAAATTGTGTGAAGTAAGCAAAGATTTATATGAACGGTCTTACCTTGGACTAGAGAGGTGATGACTCCTTCCGAGGTAGTCATGTGAGCGTAGAACTCGGACACTAGGTCCGGATAGATGTACTCATAGAAACAAAGGTAGTTATGCACACCGGTTTTGGCGACGTGTTTTAACTAAGAAAAAGAAGTTTTAAGGAAAAACTTGTCATCCGAACGAAATGTTGGGTGACAAAGTGTTTTAGTGCATCCGAGGCAAGCTCTTTGCCTTTCCCTTGTAATGCCTCGGTGCGAGTAGACTTAGTTACGGCCTTCTTGGTGGCCGAACCTCCTTCTTGAGCAGCTCCTCTTTTAAGCATGTTTTGAGAGTAGAAATGAGTGAGAGAAATGAGAGAGAGAGAGAGTAGGAAACAGAGAGGATTAAGAATCGGAGAGAGAAAGTGAGCACGAATGAGCAATGAGAATATTGAGAGCAATGAGAGTGAGAGTGCAAGAAAACAGATAGGTAAAGTGAAGAAAAGAAAGTGAAGCGGTGCTATTAATAGCAAAAGAAGGGCTTCCAACCGACTTTCTAACCCACATAACAAGCAACGGTTCTCGGACCGTTGAGTCGTTCTGCATAGTAACAACTAGTTTCTCCAACAACTTTCTTCTAACGGCAAGTTTTTACTGACTGTTCGTGTGACAGAGAGAGAGAGAGAGAGAGAGAGAGAGAGAGAGAGAGAGAGAAAGAAGAAAGAGTTTTTGAAAACTTTTCCGAAATTCTTCATTTTTCTATAGATGACCTTATAATTTTAATGTCCATTTTGCTCATAATTTGAGTCCGACTCAATAAGATTTACGAGTGACTAAGAACGAGTCGAAAAGCGGTAACTCATATCTCGGTCTCCTTATGAGTCAAATTGATTTATTTGTTATCTACTCAAGGCATATAACACACAATCATGAAGGAATCATTCATGCAATAAATCACATAATGATGCATTAATCATGCCAAGTTCATTCCTAATAAAGCAAAATTGATCTTTACTAAGAGACTTAGTAAAAATATCAGCTAACTAAAATTTAGTATGAACAAATTCAAGTTCAATATCACCTTTCTCGAGTGGTCTCTCGAGAAAATGATATCCGACCTCAATATGCTTTGTCTTTGAGTACTAAACTGGATTCTTAGTGATGCTGATTGCACTTTGATTATCACACTTGATTGGGATAGATGTGAATGATAATCAAAGATCCTTCAAGTGCTGCTTGATCTAGAGAATCCGAGCACAACAAGCTCCAGTTGCAATGTACTCAGCCTCAGCGAGTCGATAGAGCAATTGAGTTATGCTTCTTTGAGTGCCAAGAGATGAGGGATTGACCTAGAAATTAGCATTCTCCTGATGTGCTCTTTCTATCAACCTTGTATCCAGCATAGTCAGCATCTAAGTATCCAGGTGAGGATTAGTTCCGAGTCCTTTGAAAACCATAGACCAAGATTCCGAATCCCTGCAAGATATCTAAAGATTCTCTTCATCTGTAGTGAGATGTGATTCTTTAGGATTAGCTTAAAATCTTGCACAAAGGCAGCATAGGTGTGAGATAAAGCAAGGATCCAATCATAACTATGTAACGTTTCGATCTATAGCTTTACCTTTCTCATCCGAGTCCAGTTTCAAACTGCTACTCATAGGTGTTGCTATGTGCTTCACATCTTGTAGCATGTATTTCTTTAATAGCTCCTTGATGTACTTAGATTGATGGACATAAATGTCATCCTTGTCTTGTTTGATTTGTAGACTAAGAAAGAAATTGAGTTCTCCCATCATACTCATTTGGAACTCTTGTCTCATCAACTCGAGAAAACTCTTAGCAGAGAGTTTTATTAGTAGCTCTAAAAATGATATCATCAACATATATCCGAATGATAAGAAAATCATTCCCCTTGGTTATTGTGAAAAGAGTTTTGTCAATCTAACCTCTTTTGAAATCATTTTCAATCAAGATATTGCGTAGTCTTTCATACAAAGCTCTGGGAGCTTGTTTAAGACCATATAAAGCCTTTTGCAACTTGAAAACATGATTTGAAAATTCCGAGTTTTCAAATCCAGGAGGTTGCTCAACATAAACTTCTTCTTACCATATAAAGGTCTAAAGATCACGGATCATCCTACTAGAGAATTCCGAAGGTTTGCTCTTGGAGAGTCTTGGTCACCCTAGAGGGGGTGAATAGGGTGATGAGGAATTTTTAACAATGAATGGAGGATTAAAGTTTAAAACAAACTTTGAAACTGTCCGAGTATAGATTGGACTCAAAAAGTGTGAACTCAAAATTACATGGAAACCCTCCTGGGACACAAAACCACGGCCGAGTGCTAATCCAAGCACCAAGTCAAATCCACTATTTTAAATCCACAAATTATAGTAGATCGACTCAACCAGAATTGCTCCCTTAGACAATTCTTTATAAGATTTTCCTAGACTCGAAATTCCCTTATCCGATTTAGTACTTCCTAACCGAGGTAACCTTTGCGGCTAAGGACAACCGAGCTGAGTTAACCCTTATAGCTCAGTCAAGGGACCTTACTCGAGAAAATAATAAAGAGAATTCGTAATCGATTACAAGACCTTACAACCCGGAAAGATGTTAAGTATAGACTTGGAGTTGTAAGTAGAAGATTGAATGAGTATTATACGGAGAGATAAAATTTCAGCGAGTGGGTTGAACAATCTTCAAGTCTTGTGAAGTGGCTTCTATTTATAGATGACCAACCAGATTAGTCGTTGTGACTATCTTCTTATTAGAAGTCCTCTCAGTAACCGTTGTAACGGTTATTCCGAGTCGCTCGAAAAGATCCATTGAGATGTGAACGTTGTGCAACGGCTCTTAACTCCTTAGGATATCCTAATCCACTTGGTGGTGTCTAAAAAGTAGGGTGGAAACCACTTGTTGAGCTTAGTGCTGAAGATTTCCAGTTTTGGAAACCGACAACCACGACACGGTGTCCGGGCCTTGGTTAGAAGTAGAAAAAGCCTTGTCTGCTGGCGATTGACGACTTGAAGCCGGTTACTTTTATAATTCAAAAATAGGATAACCTCGTTTAGATAACCAACAAAAATAAACAAATTTTGGTTCTTAAAGTATAAAATACTTTGGTCTAAGATGAGACACAAATAATAATTTAATTAAGATAATTAAGTGTATAATTATCCGAGTCCTTGAAGAGTGGAATTTTCCGAGTCTAACATTCATTATACTCAAATTTCGTCCGAGTCGATCTAGAGAAAGATCAAGTTAGACAGAGAATATAACAGTAAGAGCACTTGATCTAGACATATATAGTTCAAACAAAACATGCTGACTTAGAGAGTTGAATTAACGCTGTAATTCATTTGAACTTAGAATATGAAGTCGAACCGAGTTTGAAAGGCTTAAAGTGAATGTTTGAACATGCGATAAGTCCGAGTGATGTTTGAGTGACTCAGGACCATCGGTGTGAATTGATGAACAAGAGTGTACTTTCCGAGTCGGTCGGAATCAAATGAAAACATATGCAATAGTTTCGTAACACTCGAAGAGTTTCTATAACACTCGGAATAGTTTACGTAACACTCGGAATAGTTTCTATAACACCTAGAATGACTTGTAATCAAAACTTAGAAGGGATAAGGTTTGTACCTGAATTCTTGATAGTACTCAGAATGATATAAATGTAGAGTCCGAGTCATCAATCTCCCCTTTTTATGAAAGACATTCCATACTCGGATAGAAACTTTGTTAGTGTTATAATCCCGAGTTTTCATTCTTTCTCGGAGAGTATATAAGAGTTTAGAGATAGAGTCATAGAATATAGCTAAAGTAATTCAGACTTATATTTTATCGAGCTATTATGCTAAGATTGTGTCAAAGCTAAGAATGAAATATCGCATAGAAATTAATGAAGTGATTCGGACTTAGAAATTTTCTTATATCATAGCAAAGATACATAACTGAGTTGATATATCGGAGCAAGATGCACTAAGAAATTGAAACTCGAAGCAAGTTACACTTAGAAGTAAATAAGCACGAAATCAAAAACTTCATTAATATTCACATAAGCATAGAAAAATATGTACAAAAGGGTGAGAAAACTCCCCTAAACAAGACAACAAATTTCTAGATATAATCCCCTTGCCTTTGAACAAAAACAAAAAAAGGAAGAATGTATCAAGTAGATACAATTTGTTTGTCTGGACAAAAAATAAAAACAGAAATAGAGAGAAAAAAATTTAGGATGGTGGAGTGGGAGCGATCTGAGTCGAAGTGGATAAACAGGCGAGTGCGCCTTCACTGGTATGAGCGAGAAGATGTGGTAGATCTAGGCGGGGCAACACTAAGATCTCCGGGATGTGCTCAACTCCGAGTGGCTAACCCAGAGCAAGGTCGTCCAGAGGTTCATCCTCTTGGAACTCAACGGAGGGAGGTGCTTGCTCAAGCTCGACTCGCTGTTGACTCGACCTTTGTCGGCAGGGTCTTTTGACTTACTCGGACTCACTGTCCGAGCTTGGAGGGTGGGAGCACCTTGTGCCTCTACTTCTACCTTTTCTGCTCCTTCTTTTTCCTTCTCTTCTTCTTCCTTCTCCCCACTCTTTCTCCTCGGAAGGAGCTGCCTCATCCACAATCTCTTCTTCTTCTTACGCCTCTCCGGAAGGAGATTTGGCAGGCTCGAGGACTCTTCGGATGTGTCCGAGCTGACCGGGTCCCGAGCCGCTTTGGAGCACCTTTCTTAGAGGAGCTCACTCAAATCCTTCTGCTCCTTGACAAGTGCCTTCATCTCAAGAAGCACATCCTGCTGCTCTCGAATTTGAGACTCGGCGGTCTTTTGGTTGATGTTCATTGATCGAAAGACAGTCTAGAATGACCGGAGCGTGTCCTTAATTTCAGTGGACACGAGAGGAGAGCTTTTCTAACATTGTGTTAGAAAGAGCAGAAGAAAGAACATGAGAAGCACCTGAGGTGGAAGCACCACCTGGTGGAGGAGGAAGAGAGAGAGGAGTTTCGGTTTCGGTTTGAGTCCGAGGCGGAGGAGAGGGTTGCCTCGGTTATGAGCTATGGACCCGGACACCCGGTTGGGTCTCCCGGTATCCATACCCAAGAAGTTCTTTTCGCCAACTACTATAGCAGCCTCGAAACCGCGTTAGGATCCGAGGGGGCAGGACCTTGAACTGTTTGAAAATGAAAGTGAGAAGAGCCCCACAAGGAAGAGGGGTGGATTTCTTTGTCCGAGTTGGCACAGCGACCATCCGCTCGATGATAGCCGGGAAGAGGTCTACTTCATAACCCTTGAGAATGTCAAAGAGAGCTTTGAGAATCTTAGATTTTGGATTCCCTTTGCTCGAATGCTTGAGAGAAGAAGGTTCTCATCAGCAGGAAACAAAGAAAATGAGCTTCGACTTCATCCGAGTCACCGAGAAGTTTGTACGTGACTCGGGGATTTCTTTGGCGTACTTTTCAAAGAATTCATCAACTACCTCGTTGAAAGGAATAGGGTTGCTGTTGAGGAAAAGAGAAGACACTGTGAATAAGCGGTGGAGGAGAGAGACGTTGATACAAACAACAACATCTTGAACTCCGGAGGTGAGGATCCCCTCAGAGCTAGAAAGGTTTGAGTAGAACTCGAAACGAGTTACGAGTAGATAAACTCGCTGAAACAGAGGAAATTGTAAACCCTTGTTGTTTTGATATGGTTCAACCAAGAAAATTTAGTGGTTGGGAAGAATTTGTCATCCAACATCAGGTGTTGGGTGACAAGGATTTTAAAGGGGTTGGAAGGACCCTCTTGGCTTTTGGTACGGGGCTTCTTGGTTGCGGAACCAAGAAAGTCTTGGTGAGAACCTCTTTTCGGCATAGTTGTGGAGTTTTGAGAAGAGAGGAGATCAACTTTGAGAAAGAGAGAAGATAGCTCGAAGAGAGAGAGAGAGAGTAGAGAGTAAAAAGAAAATAAGAGAGTAGAGAGAGAGCTCGAGAGCTTTCGGTGCTTACTTGAGATATTTCTTGCTTTGCTTGAGAGAGAAGGTTCGCTCTTCGAAAATACTAAACTTGCTTGTGAGGTAGTATGCGAGAGAGTGAGTGGATAGAGAGTAAAGTAGCGAAACGAACGAAAAAGGATGCTATTTATAGAGAAAGAATTGTCCTTTAGTATTCGTTCGACCCAACTCTCCAACGGTGACCTCGGACCGGTGTGACTCGTTCCGCTCTCCAACGGTTAGAATTCCAGTGTTTGTCTCGCTAACGGCTAGTTCTCTCGATTGATACGCGCACGAGAGAGAGAGAGAGAGAGAGAGAGAGAGAGAGAGAGAAATTTTAAAAGAAATTTTTGAAATTCTCCACTAATCTAGAGGTGATTTCAGAAGTTTGATGTCCATTTTTCTCAAATATTGAGTCCGACTCGATAAGGTTTTTCAGTCACTCGAAACTATAAGAAAGCAATAACTCATAGCTCAATATCACTAGGTCAACTAAACTAATTTTTATTAAAGCACGGAAAAGAAACATTAAACACATAATCATGCAAAGTAATTTCACTTAGAAAAGCACATAATCATGCATTAATCATGCCAAGTTCATTCCTAATAAAGCAAAACTGATCCTCACTAAGTGGCTTAGTAAAGATATTAACTAATTGAAGTTTGGTGGGAATGAATTCAAGTTCAATATCACCTTTCTCAGAATGGTCTCTTAGAAAATGATACCGACCTCAATATGCTTTGTCTTTGAGTGCTTGGACCGGATTCTTAGTGATGCTGATTGCACTTTGATTATCACACTTGATTGGAATTGATTTGAAAGAAAGTCCAAGGTCTCTCAAGTGTTACTTGATCCATAAAATCTGAGCACAGCATGCTCCAGCTGCTATGTACTCAGCTTCAGCGAGTTGATAGAGCTACTGAGTTCCGCTTCTTTGAGTGCCAAGATATAAGGGATTGACCACGAAACCGGCAGGCTTCGAGGTGCTCTTTCTATCAACTTTATATCTAGCATAGTCGGTATCCGAGTATCCAATGAGAGTCGGTTCCGAGTCTCTTGAGTACTATAGACCTAGATTCTGAGTCCCTGCAAGATATCTAAAAATTCTCTTCACCGCAGTGAGATGTGATTCTTTTGGATTAGCTTGAAATCTTGGACACGAGACATGCACTAAAAATTATGTCCGGCCTACTTGGAAGTAAGATATAGCAGAGATCCAATCATACCTCGATAGAGTTTCGATCTACTTGCTTTACCTTTTTCGATCCGAGTCCAATTTTATCTTGCTTGCTCATAGGTGTTGTTGCAGGTTTTGCATCTTGAAGTTTTGTACTTCTTCAGCAGCTCCGTGGTATACTTTGATTAATGGACATAGATACCATCTTTGTCTTACTTGATTTGTAGACCAAGGAAGAAATTGAATTCTCCCATCACGCTCATTTGGAACTCCTGTCTCATTAACTCGGAAAAATCTCGACAAAGAATTTCATTAGTAGCTCCAAATATTATATCATCAACATAGATCCGAGCAATAAGAAAGTCTTTTCCCTTGGTTTTTATAAAAAGAGTCTTGTCAATCTGACCTCTTCTAAAATCATTTTCAACCAAGAAATTATTCAGTCTTTTGTACCAAGCTCTGGGACCTTGTTTAAGACCGTAAAGAGCTTTTTGCAATTTGAAAACATGATTTGGAAATTCTAAGTTTTCAAATCCAGGGATTGCTCAACATAGACTTCCTCTTCAATGAAACCATTAAGAAAAGCACATTTAACATCCATTTGATACAGTTTGATATTCATGCTTGATGCAAATGCCAATAGGATTCTAATAGCTTCAATCCTAGCCACTTGGTTTCCCCACAATCAATCCCTTCTTCTTGATTGTAACCTTGAGCCACAAGTCTAGCCTTATTTCTGACTACCAACCCACCTTCATCCAGTTTGTTCTTCAAAACCCATTTGGTTCCTATGACTGGGTGGTCGAAGGTTGTTTGTTCAAAGTCCAGACTTGGTTTCTTTCGAATTGATTAAGTTCCTCTTGCATGGCCTATACCCATTCAAGTTCATTTAGGGCCTCTAGTGCATTTCTGGGTTCGATTAATGATATGAATGCAGTGAATGCACATAGATTTTGTAGAGAGGAATGAGTTCTTACCCCATTGTTGATATCGGACAAAATATTTTCGAGTGGGTGGCTCGAAGCATATTTGAAAGCTCAACCTGTTCGTTGGTTCACCAGATTTGTAGGTTGAATTGGTTGATCTTCCGAAGTCTGTTCTGATTGAGCTTGCTCATCTGATTGGCTTTCAACATTCTGAGCTGGCTCTTGAGTTGATTCATTCCGAGTCATGGTGTTACGAGTAAACTCATTACGAGTGACTTTTCCTTGACTCTTTACGAGCTCATCTTCAATAAGATCATCATCTCGGTCGAGCTTCGAGATCTAAGAATGTTGACTCACTTGGTTTTCCCTTATCAATCTCATAAAAAACAACGTGGATACTTTCTTCCTCTTTGTTAGTTCTTTTATTGAAAATGTGATATGCTTTACTATGACATGAATAACCAAGAAAAATACCTTCATCGACCCGAGCATCAAACTTGGTCAAGTGATCCTTACCATTGTTGTGAACATAACACTTACATCCAAAGGGTTTGAAGTATGAAATGTTGGGTTTCCTCCCTTTGTAGAGCTCGTATGGAGTTTTCTTCAAGATGGGCCCGATGAGGCATCTATTCAATGTGTAGTTTGTTGCGTTGACTACCTCGGCCCAAAAATAGTAAGGTATATCATGTTCAATCATCATTGTCCTTCGGATCTCTTCAAGAGTTTGGTTCTTTCTCTCAACTACTCCATTTTGTTAAGGAGTTCTTGGTGCTGAGAAGTTGTGGGAGATACCATTCTTATCGCAGAACTCTACAAATTCCGAGTAGTCAAACTCCCTTCCATGGTCGGTTCGAATTCTTTTGATCCGAGTCCGAGACTCAACTTGAATTTTCTTACGGAGCTTGCTAAACTCTTTGAAAGCTTCATTTTTTGCTTAAGAAAACAAACCCAAGTAAATCGTGAGTAGTCATCAACAATCACAAGCACATATGATTTACCTTCGAGACTCTTGATAGGTATTTCACCACATAAGTCCATATGCAACATTTCAAGCACTTTGGATGCGGAAACAGTTTTGAGAGAGTTGAAAGATGATCCGACTTGTTTCCCTTTTGTGCATGCTTCGCAGATTTTATCTTTCTTAAATGCACAGTTAGGCAATCCTCTGACTAAACCATGAGATGCAAGCTTCTTAATGCTATGCATGATAACATGACCTAGTCTACGATGCCATGTCCAAGAATCATCATGTAGAAATGCTTTTAAACAAGATGAGTTCGACTTGGGTCGAGAGAGGAATAGTGTAGGTATTACCTAATCTCTTACATGAGAGCTTAGTCTCCTTGGTAGTTTCATCATAAATATAGCAGTTGGTCCGAGTGAATCTTACCTCTTGATTTTTGTCACACAATTTAGAGATGTTGAGTAGATTGTACTTCAATCCCTTGACAAGGTAGACTGGGTTGACCAGATTGTCTCCTTTTCCAATCTTGCCTATCCCAACTATCTTGCCTCTGCTATCATCTCCAAATGTGACTTTGCCTCCCTTGTAATCTTCTAACTTAGAAAAGAGTCTTGAATCTCCCGACATGTGGCTTGAGCATCCACTTGTCCAGTACCAATGCCCTTTCAAGTCGAAACAAACTAACCCTTCTCACTTCCTCTAATGAACCCAATAACTCCCTTTACTGTGGTCCTTGTCCGAGGAAGAAGACTCTTGGGAACCTAGATTTGAATAACTTTGGGTTTGGTCCGATTCTAAGTCTTCCTTTTAAAAAGCGAGTCCGTGTCTCTTTCTTTTGAAAATCTTTCCTTTTATAAATTAGTGGAGAAGGTTTTCTCCTGTAAAATGGTCCGGGCTTAGTCCTCTTTTCATTCTTATGAATAGGACCGTGCTTAGCCTTCCCGAACTTCACGGTTCTGGAATCATTTTGAAAAGCTCCGAGTAGGAGTTAGATTCCTCCTCCTTGTTAAAACCAAGTCCTTCTTTCCTGAAGGAGACACATTGAGACCCTAAGAGCATGTCAAGGTTTTTCGACCTTGAGTAAACTTCAAAACAAGTTCTTGAGACTCATTGAGCTTTTGCTTCAAATGCTCATTTTCTCTTCGAGTGACTCGGACACAGTCTTATTAGCTTGAGCACTAGTCTTGAGTTCTCTTAAAGTAAGTTTCAGTTTTTCTAATTCATTTTTCAAAGAAATGCTCTAAGAAGTGAAAGACTCTAGTTGTTCTTTGAATTGAGAAGAATCAGAATTGGACTTCTCTCCCAAAGTACAAATATATTTAGCTAAATCAACTCTGGAAAACTTGAGGAAATATTCAGTTACCTCCTGAGGAATCTAACTCCTACTCATTTCCTTATTGTCCGAGTGATCGAGTCCGACTCGGATTCAGCTTCGAGTCCGATAGTGCCATCGGACACTTTGAGTCATCCGAGTCTTCATCTTCTTCGGATGAATCTTCTTCGGATGAATCTTCATCACTCCATGTGGCCATCATAGCCTTCTTCTTCTTTTTGTCCCTCTTCTTCTTGGACAGTCTTTGACTATATGATCTTTGCCGCCACATTCAAAATAGCTAGAGTTCTTAGTTAAAGATAACTTTGAAGATCCTTTTTATCTTTCTTGTAGAACTCTTCTCTTGGCCTTTTATCCCGTCTCTTGTGTTTCATCTTTCTTTTGAAGCCTCTAGCGATAAGTGCCATAGGATCTTCTTCCGAGTTTGATGAACTCAGATTTTCTTCTCTACTTTCACGAGGCCTTCAGATGAAATATTCTTTTTAGTGCTTATCTCGGCGTCCTCCTCTTCCGAGATGGATCTCATGGGTGAGTAGCTTCCCAATGAGTTCGTCCGGCTTTAATAGAGAGAGGTTACGAGATTCCTCGATGGCGATTACTTTTGGACCCTATCTTCTCTTGGGTAGGCTTCTTAGAATCTTTCTGCACATTTCCTCATAGGAAATCTTTCTACCTAGAGATTTGAGATTGTTAGTAATCTCGGTGAAGCGGATGAACATTTGAGTGATGTTTTCTTATGGCTCCATTTTGAACAGCTCATATTTGTGAAAATTTTGGCTTATCTTTGCTTGTCCGACTTGGCTGGTGCTTTCATATGTGTTGACAAGAGTGTCCCACACTTCTTTTGTTGTGTCACAAGCTGACACTCTGTTGTATTCTTCCGAACTGATGGCACACATTAGAATGTTCATTGCCTTGAAGTTCTTTCGAACTTTTCGCCTCTTCGATGGTGTACTCGAGCTTTGCTTTAGGCACGAGTCTTGTTTCCTCCATCTTCATTGGAATGTAATTGCCTTCTTGTATGATGTTCCATACATCTTCATCGTGATCCGAGTAGAAAGCATTCTATGAGCTTCTTCCGAGTGTACGAAATTTGATCCTTTAAACTTTGGTTGTTTGTTGGAAGATCTTCCTTCATCGAACTCTCCATTGTTCCGAGCCATTTGATCTTTAAACCTTTGGATGGTTAGATCCTTTCCGAAAGGCTAGGCTCGATACCAATTGAAGGTTTGCTCTTGGAGAGTCTTGGTCACCCTAGAGGGGGTGAATAAGGTGATGAGGAATTTTTAACAATGAATAGAGGGTTAAAGTTTAAAACAAACTTTGAAGTCTGTCTAAGTCTAGATTAGACTCAGAAAAGTGTGAACTCAAAATTATGTGGAAACCCTCCTGGTGCGAGAAAACCACAACCAGTGCTAATCTAAGCACCAAGTCAAATCCACTATTTTGAATCCACAAAATACGAGTAGACCGACTCAACTAGAATTGCTTCCTCAGACAATTCCTTACAAGATTTTCCTAGACTCGAAGTTTCCTTATCTAATCTAGTACTTTCTAACTGAGGTCACCTTTACAGCTAGGGACAACTGAGCTGAGTTAACCCTTATAGCTCGGTCAAGGGACCTTACTCAGAAAGTAAGAAAGAGAATTTGTAACCGATTACAAGACCTTACAACTCAAAAAGATGTTAAGTACGAGACTTGGAGTTGTAAGTAGAAGATTGAATGAGTATTATACAGAGAGATATAATTTCAACAGTGGATTCAGCAAACTTCAAGTCTTGTGAAGTGGCTTCTATTTATATATGACCAAGCAGATTAGCCGTTGTGACTATCTTTTGATTAAAAGTCCTCTGTGACCGTTGTAACTCGTTCTTCCGAGTCGCTCGAAAAGATGCGTTGAGATCCGAACGTTGTGTAACGACTCTTGACTCCTTAGGATGTCCCAATCCACTTGGTGGTGTCCGAAAAGTAGGGTGGAAACCACCGTTGAGCTTAGCGTTGAAGATTTTCAGTTTTGGAAACGAGACAACCCCGACACGATTGTCCGGGCCTTGGTCGAAGTAGAAAAAGCCTTGTTTGCATATGATTGACAGCTTGAAGCCGGTTACTTTTGTAATTCAAAAATAGGATAACCTCATTTAGATAACCTACAAAAGTAAACCAATTTTGGTTCTCAAAGTATAAAATACTTTGGTCCAAGATTAGACATAGATAATAATTTAATTAAGATAATTAAGTGTATAATTATTTGAGTTCTTGAAGAGTGGAATTTTCTAAGTCTAATATTCATTATACTCAAATTCCATCCGAGTCAGTCTAGAGAAAGATCAAGTTCGACAGAGAATATCGGAGTAAGAGTACTTGATCTAGACATATATAGTTCAAACAAAACATGCTAACTTAGAGAGTTGAATTAACGCTGTAATTCACTTGAACTTAGAATATGAAGTCAAACCGAGTTTGAAAGACTTAGAGTGAATGTTTGAACATGTGATAAGTCTGAGTGATGTCCGAGTGACTCGGAACCATCGGTGTCAATTGATGAACAAGAGTGTACTTTACGAGTCGGTCGGAATCGAATGAAAACATATGCAATAGTTTACGTAACACTCGGAAAAGTTTCTATAACACTCGGAATAGTTTCTATAACACCTAAAATGACTTGTAATCAAAACCTAGAAGGGATGAGGTTTGTACCTGAATTCTTGATAGTACTCGGAATGATATAAATGTAGAATCCGAGTCTTCAAATTCGAAGAAGAAAGATCTCTTTTGAGGCCACCCAAGTTCAAAGGCTCAAACTTTGCACTTTGGAAGAAGGCGATGTAATGCTTCATCCAAGATCTTGATGAACAAGTGTGGAAGGTCATCACCAAGGGAAACTATACTCCCACAAAGCAAGAAGGTGACCAAACAGATGACAAAACTAAAGTTAGAATACACCACCGAAAAGAAGGAAAGGTACAGGAAGAACTTCAAAGCTATGAACATCCTTCTATGTGCCATAAATGTTTCGGAGTATAATAGAGTCTTGGCTTGTGACACAGCTAAGGAGTTGTGGGCCACCTTGGTGACAACATATGAGGGAACAAGCCAAGTGAGACAAACTAAGGTCAGCCAATACATCCACAAGTATGAGCTATTCAAAATAGAAGAAGTCGAGAGCATCACCGAGATGTATATCCGATTCACAGAGATTGTTAATAATCTCAAATCTCTTGGTAAGAGATGCCTAATGAAGAAGTCGTTAGAAAACTTCTAAGGAGCCTACCAAATAAGAAATGGGTTTCAAAGGTGACTGCAATAGAATAAGCATAGGACCTCGAGCAAACTAAAGTTAGATGAGCTCATAGGAAAACTTCGACCCATGAGCTACAGCTAGAAGAGGAGGATTCTGAGGACAACCCAAGAAGGAACATTACATTAAAAGCCTCGGAAGAAGCTGAACTAAGTTCAAGTAGTTCCGACTCGAAGAGAACCCAATAGAGCAAATTACAAAAGGCTTCAAGAAGATGATGAAGCATCGGATATTGAAAAAGAAGCCTAAATCTAAGGTCCTCGGACGAGAAAGAAAAGGTAAACTCTCTCATCCTCTCAATTCTTTTTCTACTAATTATTCTTGGTGTTTTGAGTTTGGCAGCAAGGAACACACCAACAAATATTGCCCGAGAAAGGAAGAGAGATTACAAAAAGAAGAAGACAATCACTTATAGTAAGGATGAGTCAAAAGAAGAAGAAGACTCATCCGACTCGGATATAGAGGGTGAGTCCAAGTGCCTAATAGCAATGACCGACTCGGACACGAAACCGAATCGAACAAGGCTCATCCGATGTTGAGGAAAATCATCCTCAAGAGGTAATCAATTCTTATGTTTTCTAAGATAGATCTTGCAAAGTACATTTTTTCTTTAGAGGAAAAGTCCAACTCGATTCTTCCCTTTTTCAAGAAAAACTTGAGTCTCTTGAAATTGAGAATAATTTTACGAAAAACGATCTAGAAAAACCGAGACTCAATTTAAGGTATTTGAGACTAACTCACATGATAATGAGAGTGAGTCCGAGTGCCTCGGATCCGAGAATGAGCTTTTAAAGAAAAAGTCGGATGAGTCTCGAAGTTGACTTTAAAACTCACTCAAGGTCGGAAAAACTTTTATCTCCTTGGTTCTCAATGTGTTTCTTTTCGAAAAGAAGGTTTGGGTTTTAATTCGAAAAGGAAGATAACTCCTATAAAGTTCCTTTCAAGAAGGATCCTCAAAAATCTTTTCGAAAATTCTAAGTTAGTTTAACTCAGACAGTAAGAAAGAGAACCGAGCTCGAAAGGTTTATCAAGAGAAGTCTGCTCGGACTTTTTACAAAAGAAAAGATTTTAACAAATCGAAACTCGAGCTTTCAAAAAGGAAAACTCGAGACCTTTCCAAAAATTATTCGAATTTGGGTTCCCAAAAGTACCATTCCTCCAAAACTAACCTCGGTAAGAACTATTCTTACTGGGATTCGTTAGAGGAAGCAAGAAGGGTTAGTCTGTTTTCTTTTGCAGGTACACTACAAAGCAAAGGAAGACTCAAGTCCGACCCTCGGAGAGTGCTAAGAATTTTAACTTGGTAAGTCGGAGATTTGGAAAAGCACTCGGGTAAAAGTCTAGTCATCTCTTTGATAATATCATTTTAGACATCAACTAAGGTATGATTGACCTTACTTATCATTACATTCAATTGGTATCTATATTTCTTACTGTTCAAAATCTCTTTCTCTCCTTGTTTATTTTTGATGAAATTCATTAAGGGGAGAGAATAATGAACTTTGTAGATTCATATGCTTAGGGGAGTTCAATGGTTTAGGGGAGCAAATTTTCAAAAGTTTAACAAATTTAAAATGCTCCTCATGTTATTGTAATTATGCTCGATAATTATGATGACTTTCTTTGAATCATTATTTAGTTGAATGTCTTTCATCAAAAAGGGGAGATTGAAGACTCGAGTATGACTGACTAACCCCTTGAATGTGTTTTGATTTCATGCATCATATAAATTTAGGATAAAACAAGAAGCATCCTAAAAGAAATTCATTTAACTAAGTCATATGCTTTATAATTCATCATTTCAATATGACTTATTCTTGATCGAACTCGGACTCAAGTATGTTAAGATTATTTGACTAAGTCCGAGACTCGAAAGTAGAATCCGAGTTAGTTATGACAAACCGAGTAAGACCGACCCACTCAAGTCTCGGGTTCTAACCTACTCAGTCATACTCGGACTCGAAAGTAGAATCCGAGTTAGTTATGACAGATCGAGTAAGTCCGACCCACTCGGATATCGATTCTAACCTACTAAGTCACACTCGGACATTTAGTTTGCCTACGCTATTATTTGTTTAATCATGCATAATTGTAAAATGTCTAAATAACTCATGTGGCCATTAATATTGAATGATTTATTTATGAGTTTCGGCATATTTGGAATCTAAGTATATTGAATATTAGACTTGAAATATTCCAAATTAATAGATTAAGGTAATTAGTCATTAAATGCTTTATTTATACTAATCCTTATCTAATTATGGACCAAAGTATATTTATACTTTGAGAACCATTGTGCTTAATGTTTTTGCAGATTTTTCCAATGTTAATTATCGAAGAAAAAGCAAAAATAAAAGGCTTCGACCGTTAAAGCACTCGTCGGACAAAAAGCTGAAATTTCTAGAAAAGCTTAGAATTTCTAATATTTATTATATTCAATTTAAACAAAAAATAATATCAAGAAGTAGTAATAATAATAATAATAATAATAATAATAATAATAATAATAATAATAATAATTATTATTATTATTATTATTATTATTATTATTATTATTATTATTATTATTATTATTATTATTATTATTATTATTATTAGTAAGAGTAATAATCATAATAATAATAATAATAATAAGGGTTTTCATTAAAAAAATAATAAGGGTTGGTGGCATATGTCGTAATTTTTCCAAACTTTTGGGCAAATGTGTCATTTTCGAAACAACTCTTCCCAAAAGGCTAATGGGAAGAGTTGTTTGAGAAATAGCTATTTGGAGCCAAACAACTTTTTCAAACAACTATTAACCAAACACTTGGTCAAAACAATTGAACCCCAAAACACCTAAAACAGTTAAACCCCTCAAACAGACTTTTTTTTTCCTAAAAGCTATTGTAACCAAACGAGGGCCATACAAGATCTTGCATTGTGTTTTGGTCCTTGAGTCAGCAGATGTAGATGGGACCGAGTTGTTGGGCTAATGACATCCGATTAGCCCCGGATGTATACAAGAATGAAGCATTATCGGAGCATACTATCTGCGTACAACCAAGCATGCTAAAGACTCGCAATTTGTTCGAGCTGAGTTATAGGGATAAATTCCTACGTTATTTGAATTTTTTAGTATTTTTTTAAGATCGAAGTTGTACATTGAATGGAAACTTTGAAAAACTAGTTTTAAGATTGCTATTGAGATTGTATTTGAATAAACTTTATTTGACAAAATGTCTCATATTCTTTCTTCAGTTGCTAAATAAGATTGCATTGGTAGAATTTTATTGATGAACGACATGTTAAATGTATTTGACAAGTATTAAAAGAATATCCCTTACGTTAGGATTTTACTTCGCGCTTATTGTGTTAACTAATCATACTCAGAATTTGTGGGTAACATGCTCCCCTCCCTCTCAAAAAAATAAATTAATTAAACAAGGCACAAAAGCTTTCGAATAGAAACCCTAATGTGCATAGGCCTCTATTATCATGGATCTTGGCCATATGTTATGTGAAACTTAAACCCCAAAAAAACATGTGTGCAAAGTCTATTTAGCTATAACAAACCAAAAATTAAAACAATAATTAATATACCCATTGGGCGTTAAACCTTGGCCATTTGTTATGTGAAATATTAGAGGCTATAATACTTGTAAAGAACAAAAGAAATAAAAATATTGTAACATTGGAATAACAGAAGACAAAAGAGGGAGAGAAAAGGCAAAAAGTTGTAAATGTTTCCCTAAAAAGTTGTGCGTTATTTCAACATTAAATTTCATTACTAATAGTTGGGGGAAAGATCGAAGCCAAAAGTAGCATCAACAGGCAAGCTTTCAATTTCACTGGAGATAGGGAGAAGGGGAAAGAGCAAAAGCAGCGACAAGGAATCGGAGGAAGCAGCCGACGACTGTCTACCAGCACCAAGGAGCGCTAGGAGCACCTGTCGGGGTAATTAACGAAGAAAGCAACCAGCCGACTTCTGTCCACCAACACCCAAGGAGCTCCGAGAGCAGCTGTCAGGTCCAAGTCCAAGTCGCCGGCGTTAGGTTGCAAGTTGGGGTTTTCTTTTCTTTTTTTGGAGCTATTCCGTTGAACCGTCGGTTTAATCATAGAAACTGTCTGGTTGAATCGTTGTTTGACCGGATTTTGACCGCTTTGTTTGTTAAACAAGCTTATGGACAAATTTGGACCGAGCAACTGTCTGGTCCGGTTCTTGTCACATAGTTGTGCATGAGAACATGGGAAGATTTTTATGTATATGAAATCATAGGACGATTTTCAAGTACATAAGCCCGAACTACATGTGTGGTTATTTGATGTTCATTATTGTGGAAGGGGAAAATGGGTAGAAGTGGCTGTGTTTAAACGATGTTGAATGACTTTGGAGAGGGAGACAAATTGTTGCTCTTAACATCTACGGTATTTAGCCAATTTATCGCATTACTTGTAAGATAAAATCTGCTATTAGAGTGAAACCTTAGTATCTAGCAACTTTTGAGAAAGAGTTAAGTATTGAATGATGACATAAATTTTACATTAGTATCTCATAGTTCATTTTAGACCAACAAATTTCAAATTTTTAAAAAATTAGGCAACTTGATGTTAGACACACACCATGTCGGACATTTGTAACCAAATCCAACCTACAAATTAAATAATTGTGGTCACTATTAAATGAGTTATCAAACTTGTTCCTATTTTCTTATTGAATTTTATCTTTCTATATTTGACTATTATTGATTGCTAAAAATTATATAAATAAAATAATCAATTAAGATCCTTCCTCTAATATTGCACCCTTAATTGAACCAAAGAATTTTAAACCAAATTACTTCTATATAAGATGTTCCACATACACAAAGCTTCTACTTTAAATAGGAACAAACCAATATCCTACAAAATTGTTATATTTATGCTTAGATTTACAAATTTACTATAACTTGTTTTATATTCATTGACATGTTAATTTATGCTTTTCACATTAATCATGGTGTGATTTCCTTTAAAATCATTATCTACTATGCTAGCAATTACAAACTTCACATGTTAGCTTTTTAATTTTAAAACGAGACCGTAATTATCGTGTACAATACCCCACTCGTCTATTAGAATTTTGAACGATATCAAAAGTAGATGAAGATCCTGACTTATATTCATATGTTTGACAAAAAATAAAATAAATCAATATATAATCTTAGTGAGTTATTGTTTTGTCACTATTGTTTATTAGTACTTAAAACTTATAAGTTTGTCATTTATGCGTGTTTTTTATTGTTAATCTTAATTATCCTTAATTTCTTTAGGATGTAAATTTGTATTCTTAATGACAATCAGATGAAGTTGATGTATTATTTCACATCCTTTAAAAGATAACTTTTTCATCAAATAAAACATCTGCACATTATTAATTAAATTTGGCAAACGTCCCCAAATAAAAGAGGAAATTGCCCGTATAAGCACGTAAGATATGTAAGAACCCGATTAATAATAATTTTTCTAATCCCTTTTCTTTTCCTCTTTTGCTTCTTTAGTGTGTGCATTAGATTATACAACTAGGTGCTTGCAACTTTCTGATACTTGTTTGATACCATTAATTAGAAAAAGCAGAGAAGGTGAACGGCCCAAATGTTCTAGCTCATTAACAGGGTCCCTTAGACTTGATCCTAATTGAGAAAATTATCAGGTACAACATTGGACAAGCGTAAGCGAACCGAATCTTAAGACTAACATCTAATGTACAACAGTAAAATGTGTCACAAATTTGTCAAAAACAGTCTAAACTTATGTTCATTTTATAATGTCCCAATGCATGCAGAATGCAAACAAACAGTCACCACTTCCACGTAGAACCACCCAACCGGATGACCTCTTCGGTACTGCTGTCCTTGTTGAACGCCCTTTCTGAGCCACCATCGCCTTTCTGGTCACTTACATCACCATATAGGTCCTTTAGCTTGGCCAAATTGCTTGACGCGGATGCTCTCTCTTTTTCTTTTTCTTTGCTGCCATCTCTACGGGAGCTCGACTGGTGATCATAGCGTTCACTATGAGCTTGCAGGCTTAAACTCCTACTCCGGCTTCTGCTCCTACTTCTGCTCCTGCTCCTCCTAGAATGGCTTCCTCTGTCATAATCACGCCTCCTGTCCTTGTCCCGGTCAAAATCTCTATCTCTATCATAATCACGCTTTCGGTCTCTGTCCCGCTCATAGTCTCTATCTCTATCATAATCACGCCTTCGGTCCCGGTCCCGGTCTCTTTCTCGGTCATAATCTCTCTCTTTTTCACGGTACCGATCCCGATCTCCATCACGCTCCCGAGTCCTTCCTTTATCTCCATCCCGGTCAGGATAGTCCCGATCAGATAAATCACGACTTTGACTTCGATGCCTACTGGGAGACCTTCGTGAATCCTCACTAGCAGCCCAATCATAGGAACCTGGGGGAGAGCACGGCGAACAGGTGACGAGTCTCTAGTTGAGGCACGATGAGGGGCACGCTGACCAAAAGAAACAGACAGAGCAGCCTTCACAGAAGGAGGGCGACGTGCAGTGTCATCAGATCCATGCCGGCTGTTCTCCCTATTGACCCTGAAGGCTTTGTAGGGAGGTTTAACTTTTCAAGATTGGCCACAATCTGCCGCAATACAGGTACAGGGACGCGAGGGAAGAGTGTATCAAAGTAGTACTGTGTCAACATGTAGGGAAGAAAGTTAAGTTCCTCAGTGTACAGCTTAAATAACAAAGCCCTACAACATAGGACAATGTTCGAAACTGTAAACCAATTTCCTCAATATTCAGATAGGACATACACAGAGAAGCCTACAGGAATACTTATTCAAGAAAGGAGAAACTAAACATAGCTTTTAGATGAACAAAAAGATTACAGTTCAACACGAACAGTTCCTCGTATATGAGACTTGTAGATACCATTGAGAAAGAGGGGTCACCCCCTACACCGCCCCCACCTGATCAAACGATTGGGTTTCACGTTCGGCAAACAGGTAGTCCGAAGGAACTGTTTGGTCAACGTAGCTAATTTACAACACAATCATATGAAGAACTTTTTGTAAACTGATGATTGTGATGGATAAGTGGAAAGGTGTTCCCTATCCATGTCCAAATAAACATTAAAAAGTAATTCTCAATGAGCATCTGCTCGAGTGATATCAATGTCACTTGGCCACCTCCACCACACCAGCTCTACCCCCACCTCCCAATCTGTTCGAAGCCCCCCCAAGATGGCCTTCCCCAAACCCTTCCCATCAACACAAAAATAAATTTAAAAAAATAGCTACAGGCAGACGTAATTTGCATACTGAAACAGTTACACTTCCCAAGCATTCGTTTCAAGACAACCAATGCAATTAACTAATAAAATCTGCTGATCAGCTGATGCAATCAATTCCCATCTAATGGCCAACAGCTAATTGCCAAACAAGGCCCATGTGTTTGAACATAATTTCAACCCTGTAGAGATGTGATCCTATTTAGTATCATTTGAGGTCAGTCAGGTTCTTCAATATCCTACTCAAGGCCTGCGCAGTGTCCCAATCCAATCCACCAGTCCAAGAATATATGCCCATTGATTATTTGGTCAATTCTGGTCCAGTTCCGCATATGGGGGTCACTTTTGGAGTCTAAAATTGAAGACAGACAAGACCGTTATCCCGTCGGAATAGGTCTCCAGATGGAAATGTGCATTATATGTTAGTTGAGAACGAGGCCGATTTGGTGCAAGCAAAGGCACCTTTTAGTTCAGTTACTTTTCAACCACTGACTAAAAAGGTTATATAACACATTTTGAGGGGGAAAAAAGAAAGATGGAGATAAAAGCTCCACCGTCATCAGGCAGCTGGTAAAACTCAAGGGATGCAAGGTAAGGCGATCAAATCCCCTCAGAAGTGGTTTTTGCTTGCATAAATGTCTAATTCCCCTCTGACCTTTTTTGTCTCCTTTTCCTATTCTGCTTTTTTTTATTCTTTTCATTTTTGCTCCTATGATTGATACAATTTTAAGGAATTCTAGCGTTTCTCTATTTTTGCAATTAAGATTTCGTACAAGTCTTTTATTTCAGAAAATTCTAAAATCATTATCTAAAAAAATAGTATTCTTCAGAAAAATGTCGAAGCTGAAAAAAATTATCATACACAAATAACAATCCAAAACCAAAAGCATTTTTCTTAATTAAGAGATACTAATTGGAATTGACAAATCATTTCAGATCCAAAAGTATCTATTGTATTAAAAAATATTATGAAGAAGCTAGAAATACCAATATGAGATTAAAAATAAGAGGATTATTACCATAATAGGAGTGACAAAAAGTAGTACTTTTTTTGGGGGATGTCTGAAATAGTGTCTCAAAATTGGAGATGCAAATCAACTAAAGCCCTAACTTGTATAATTAATAAAAAAACAGAGTAGCAATTCAGTGGCATTTGCCAAGAAAAGTTTGAACATCAGATATTCTCCAACTATCCTACAAAAAAAATTGCTTACTTCTCAAGATATTTTTAACCATGAGGAACACTAACCAGAATAAGGAAAGAAGTTCTAATTCATAGCACAATAAAAGCAGCAGCGAGATCACAAGAACTAATTTTTTTTTTTGGGGGGAGGGGGAGAGAGAGAGACTATCATATTTCTTGATGGAACACTTCTTGAAAAAAAAAACCTTTCATAAGTAGTATCCCCAATTTGAGAGTGCAATGGAAATACCTAGGAAAGTGCACATAGTTGTTAGATGCTTCATCCCATACTTCTAACCAAAAGTATTTTTGCCAATGTACGTACATGAATAGCAGACAGATGGTATTACAAAATAAAAGATAAAAAATCACGACACAAATCATCTAAACATGCAGCTGATAGAGAGACATTGGAAATGCTTTCAAGTGAATACCAGCATATCACCAGATCACCCAAGTAAAAGACAGAATAACTACCTAAAGATCATAACTATACCTGTCCAAGAAGTAAATCCCGAACATATACACCCATTGTGGTCATTTTTCCATTGGATCCAGGCGAAAATTCCTGAGAACAGAGAAAGAACCCTAATTACAACCTAATAGACAAATAAGGATGCACAAAAAAGATGAGACAACTAGGAAACGGGAGGTAAGGTAAGAGAAGGAAGCTTTAACATGACATCTGGAGAGCACTTTGATCTTCATGTAACCACTATTATTAAAACAAGGCAAAGCAGTAACATAGATAAGCAAGAATCACAAAATCTCCCTGATCTCCATTCAGCATATTATTTTGAGACATAACAAAGCATCCACACTAAACGAACACACTGGAAAGGGAGGGGATAAATCTTAACACATAAAAGAAAATCATGAAGTGATATAGGTACCGATTGTTGAGACTTGACTAGATACTCTTTTCATTTTCCGATGCAGACACCCAACAACTTCATTCTCGACAAAACTGCAATCACCAAACCTTTGAAACAAACCACTAACAGACAAAAGGCAGCCTTTTATTTGAAGAAAAAGGCCTCAAACTTTGGAGAAGTGTTTATAATTAAGGTAGAAAGCAAACCTTTTTCCCAGTTTATGCATAGTTGCATGGGGGATAGTAGCCTAAGACATCTATATCTAATTATAGCAAATTACCGTCACCAAAGGTACAACTTTCTTTTGGATATTTGTGCCCTCATTTTAAAACCTGAGTCCCTGACCATGACTTCCTAAAGCTATCTGCACTTAAGTTTACTTCATGATTTCAAGTGTTAGAACAGACAATAAATTGAACAGTGAAAGACGTGAATAGAAAATGGTGAAATTACTGATAAAATAGAAACAATTAGAGCACACAAACCAGGAAGACATTTGACATTTTATCAGTGTATTCTTGTCGCAAAATCCTACCTTGAAACCTTTATTTTAAATACATCATTAAATTTTATCTTCAATTTACGACAACAGCAAGAAATTATACTGTCCATATTTTTAAGCAACTACTGATAGCAATATTTACAAGTCTCATCAGCCTATGAAGCAGGATTTGATTGAACCAAAATTTAATGAGATATCCCGAAATTTAATTGGGTTCTAATGGATTGATGTGCATTGAAAAATTTAATCAATGAAATTTCAGGAACGAAATAAATTTAACCAAATTTAGACAATTAAATAACCAGGGACCATGACCAAACTAGACTCATCCAGATGATTTGAGAGTAAAAATCAAAAGAATCAGAAAAAAATTAAAATACATAGCCACCTCTTCCCATTAAGATTGTCCCAATAGGCAATTGCTGTTTTAGGTCAGAGATGATGAACTCTGACCATATATGTACTGCACAATAATATGAATTGAAGATAAGTTGTGTCTTGACATAGTTTATAAAGTCTAAAAAATTGTAAAAATATATATTGCCTCTGTCCCACTATGACTGTCTTTTTTATGGTCAATTTTTATGAATTTTGACAATCAATTTAAGATAAAGCACATTTAATTCAACACTTTGACAAATATATGACCAAAAATACCACTTCTAAAATTTCTAAGATACTTTTTTTAGTGACATGATGTGGTTTGTGAGAAAATAATGATCGAAGTTATTTTTTGAAGACCACAAAATGTCAAACTATGCAGTCACGCTAGGATAGAAGGAGTATCTTTTACAAGAAATTAATGGTCAAACTCAAAGTTCGTTCTTCGAACCCATTTAAAAACTTTAAAAAAAAAAAAAACAATCTCAAGGCAATGGAGGCAGTAATTAAGGTAAAACTAATGAAAAGAAACTTAATAAGAAAATATGTCAGAACAACGGGCTAGGCTCAGCCTGTATGGCTTGTGAAATCACTTCGCTACCAAGGAAGAAAACAAAAGCTGAAGAAAACACAAGATCTGCTTCAGTTGCTGGAGTTAAATGTGCCTAGATTTGGCTTAAAAAGTGTTACGGGCATAATATCAGAAATATGGCTAACTATTGCAGACACTAATATTTAAATCAGTTACAAGGCTGCCAAGACAAGTACCTCTGCATCTTTAACATATGGTTCAAACCAGTTCCACAATGTTTTTGGATCTGCAGCATACCTTAGGTAAAGAAATCCAACCTGCATAACAAATTTAATCATCACACAGCATATCATCCACAGAACCTTGACAAAGCAGATAAACAATAGAAAGAGGGACTATTATCAACCATATCACAATTGTTGTTGTTTTGTATAAAATAACCAAAAAGAGCACAACACCATCAGCTACATCATCCCCTCCCCCTCCTCCTTAAAGAAGCTAAACCAGGGCGGCAACCAAAATGAACAAATGCGAGTGTCAATTCTAGAGATCCTTTGCAGCTGCAAACCATAACACATAGCATAGCAACAAGGATCAGCGAACAGTTCAGATCATGGAAAGGGTTCAGGATCACAGTAAGCTACTTAGGTTGGATCCTGGGCTGAGGGCCATACTCAAAAATCACAAGTGCAATTAGTCGTGAAATGCAGTCTGAAATATTAGACTGTAATTTTGCTTGATGTGCAAATTAATCCCTTAGTTTAAAAGCTTATATTATTTTCTTATAAACTTTCGCACAACATTCAAACAGAAGTAGGATTGATAAGCAAAAATAATTACCTCACTACCTTTATGCAACACATAGATAATATCAAACCTAGCCAGGATCTAAATATTGAGTTACTGATGCTACATGCAACTTCATTATCAGTAATAACCCAACATTAGAAAATTTACATCCAGTAATGTGCTATGCTCTTTTTAATATATTTTCTTTTTGATAAGGAATTATGCTCCTTTTAATATTTCATAATAGCTATTTCATTAATCAAACAGCCATTTCTTTTGGCTGCCAGTGACACAACGAATTATCACCGTAGAATCAGAAAGCTACTTAGTATTATGAATATTTTGTTATATTGGTTTCACCATTAATTTCACAATTGTCACAACAAACCAACCAGAACACTGTTTCAGTTAACAGTGTTACAGATACAAATGCATTTTGCAACTTTTTTTTTTTTTTTGAAAAGAAATAGAGTAAATTATTTATACTAGTTATCAAAAGAATGAATGCAAATATCATACTAAAAAGAGGACTATACGCATCCAAAATAGATAATATCCCAAAAATCCAACCACATCTGAAGGAGAACAGAAGTTCTCAACTTCCCATTATCCCAGAAAATACAGAATCTTGTTCAGATAGACTTCATTGCACTGAAAAGGCACTCCTACACCCTAGAAGAATCTTTTGTTTCTCGCTCACCATATGTGCTAAAATATTCCCTGAGGTATTTCCATGTCTGTATTATTTATAACTTCCCTACCAAAGAAGCCTTCATGACCAACAGAAGGTCCTAATTGAGCTCGAATCAACCGAAGGAATGTCCAAGCAGCTAAAAGCTAGCTCCCAAAGTTGACAGTGAAGCAACAAGTGATTCCACTTCTCCTTTGCACTTTAAGCATCTATTCACCAAGACCTTTCCCCTCTTTTGTTAATTATCACAAATCAAAATATTCCCATGAGGAGCTTCTCCAACAAATAATGTAACGTTTAACGGGGCCACGGACTTTGACATAAGCTTCCAAGGGAACTGTAATTCAGAACCTGATGAAACGAATGGAGGAAGAAATGCCTAGAGCTTCATATAATATGTGATTCAATTTAATAAATCCCTACAAAGGTGAAATTCCAACCAACCATGTCAAGTAATCAAGTAAATGGTTCCCAAGTTTGATCCTAGTCAGGTTCTTAAGAAAGCTAACCAGAGTGTTTCCTAAGGTTACTCAGTCAAAATCAAAATCAAACCCTAAAAACCTATTATGCTCCCTTCTTTTAACTTGACACCTTGACAAACAAGGGGAGTTGATTTCTTCAAGCTTGTTTGTTTATTCTCTTGCATACTATTACCAACATCCTTCAACCGCTTTGATCCATAATCCAGCCATCCAACATGTTTGACCCCAAACACAATTACTTCATGACACAAAACAAAGTATGAAGAACAGACAACACCTTCAGGCTTCAAATCACTACACAAGAAAGTGAATTGCCGCTTATCACACAAGTTAGCTTCATTTGACATCAGAGTTCAGATTGCCCATCCTCCCGGAGTCAATCTCAAGTGTAACGAGTGTCTTGCCTCCCCGTAACTATGATCCAAGGAACTCAGGAACCTATCCCAATTCCATGAAAGTTGTTCAACAATCACTGATCTAATTTGGGAAAATCAAATTACGAAGTGAAGTAGCAAACAAAACACTCTAAACATCCCATAGAACATGTCAGGAAAAATACTCACAGCTCGTATGTAAGGAGAATCAGGATGTTTTAACAGCCCATGCATTTGCTTCACAGTGAGCTTCATGGTAAAGAACTTATACAGAAGACAAAACGCTGTGGAAGGACCCCGGCAGTTGCCGGTCATCCACGGCTCCACATGATCAACTTGATTGTAAATTTCATCAATCACCTCGTGGTACGTCTTCAAGCGGTAAAGGTCCCTGAAATAGTCTGAGGAGAGTATGTTCATACAAAGGACCTTCTCCACTAGCGAGTCAATTGGCTTCCCTGAGGTCTGTATCTCCCCCATGAATAAAAAATAAAAATAAAAAACCAACCAAATGCCCTTCTCCAAATACACTAAATTAGACCCAATTGACGATCTGGGCAAGCTTCAAAACCTGAAACAAGTGAACCCACATAAAAAAATTAAGCTTTACAGCAAACAGATAATCAGAAAGCAAATTCACACCAAAAATATATAATAGCAAACCCTAGAAGAAAGGAGCCATAAAGGGGGAAAATCATAGAAATAGGAAGAAGAAAGCGTACACAAGGAAATTGTACAATCAATTCATCCAGCAAGGACACATTCAAATTCAAAATTAAGGAATGAAAGTAGCAGAATCAAATTCCAAATTAGCAAAACCGAGAAGCGGCGAACTTACGCTATGGATTGAATCTAATAATCAATTGAAGATGTGATTGTAGGAGAAAGCATAAATGGCGGAGAATGAATTAGGTTAGGTCTGAGGCTAAACCCTAGGTGGCGAAGAAGCCAGGCACAAGACGAGCAATTGCGCTCGGAGTCGTAGAGAGAGGGACGGTAAAAGGGAGCGCGACGGTGGAGGGGCGACGATATATGAAGATAACTTAGATTCTTTGGAAGGCTTCAACCCAAAAAAAAAAAAAAAAATACAAAACACTAAACTAAACACAAAAACAAAAGGAAATAAAAAGCCTTCGGAAATTGCACGACCCGATTTTGCCTATAAATTTGCTTCATTCCATGATTCTTATACTATGTTTCATTTAATTTTATCTTACATCCTTACTACTTTTCTTAACCTTTTTACAACTCTTTACACCTCCTTATAATTTTTTACAACTTCTTACAATTGCTTACAACCTCTTACAAGTATATATTATTTTTCATATAGAAATTTATTGTGATTTTATTTTTCTACCGTTAATGAAATTTTTTTGTTGGTAAATATTTATATATGTAAAGGTATCTATTAGGGATGGCAGTGGGATATGTACCTTGTACATATAGGTATACCACACCTTATTTTCCTCTTTCCTATACTCATAATCACATCGGATATTTCGAGTATATCATATTTATTTGTATAGATGTGTAAGATTTTGATAATTAATACACATTGGATATATTTTATTTAATTTTACGTCTTAAGAAATTCACAAACAAATTTCAACGGATAATTAATTTCAAAAATATCATGTCGATTTAATCTAGTTATCATGAATAATATTACAAACATTTATTTTGTTAAAGTTTAAGTTTTTAGGTAAATAGTCAAGTTAAATGTGACGAAATTATTTAGGCTATTTCAGTCATGTTCCATTTAGCATAAGTTGTAAAGAGTTGTAAGGATGTGTAAAAAATATAAAGAGTCTGTAAAAAGTTGAAATGAGTTAGAATGAATATATAATGTTGTATATGATTTGATAAAAATGTTTAATGTATTCATATGTTTATTTTTATAGTTATGTGCAATATATTTGTAATTTTATTTATGAATTCTACGTCATAAAATAATAAAATTTATATATTTGTGATGCCAAATGCATATATGTCATGTTTAATACTTTGTTTTTTCAAAAAAAAATTATATTTGATACGTATGAAAAAAGTTTTTATAGATGCATAAATAATTTTCATGTAATAGGTAGTTGAAAATGACCTTAATTTTACACATTTAAATAAATATCATCAACTACTAATTTTATTAGTTGAAAACATTTAATAGTTGAGAACATTTATTTCAAACTTGTAAAATTAAGGTCATTTTCAACTATCTATTATATAAAAGTCATTTATGCATCTATAAAAAAAATTTTCATAAGTATCAAACATAATATCGTTTTTCTAAAAATAAGAAAAAAGAAAACAAATCATCAAACTGATACATATGTATTTAGCATTATAAATATATAAATTTTATAATTTACATTAAATTCATAAATAAAAATACAAATATATTATACATAAATATAAAAATATATTAAATATTTTATATTCCTTACAAATCAGTACAACTTCTTACAATCTGTTTACAATTCCTTTCAACTTTTCTTATAATTTCTTACAACTTTATCTCTCCTTATAACTAAATGGAATAGGGCCTATACGGATATTGCCCGCAGAGGTACTATCAACATAGGTATTGTGCATAGATATCCATGGATTTGTATTTTAATGAGCCAATGTTATATTTTAGTACGATTGAAATACTGTACATGAATCACTTGTTGGATTTTGATGATTTGGACAGCTAATTATTATTTTTTGAAATAAGGATTTTTAAGTGGGTTGCACATGGATTATGGATATTTTTTGTGATCTACACATAAATTTCATTATTTTATTCACTACTTTTTGTGGTGTAATATTCACTATCAATTTATCTGAATATACTAGCCAATTAAATTTATGAAATATTTATCAATTGATATTTTATCTCCAACATATTATCCAGCTACCTCGCCCCCACCAACAAAAAAACATGTCATCCACATTTCATTTCTAATATTTGATCTCCAACATATTAGGAAAAAAAAGGGGAACTCTACAAATAAAATCAAATAAACTAAATGTCTCTCCAAGTTCTTAAAACAAAATAAACAAAGTGGCTTGTCATAATGATTGTCCTCCCTTTTCGTGGTCCATCCTCCTCATCAGAATTAGCAAATATAGTATCATGAGATGTTTTTCGGTCTTGGTATCTAAAGAAAAAATCGATTGTAAAAATATTAAATTCTTGACAATAGTAGAACTTGAAGGTTTGTTCGTGGAGACTTTAAGTCACCCTAGAAGAGGGTGAATAGGGTGATGAAGAAAATTAAACAATTTTTGCAACAATACGGCCAACAACTAATTCCGAGTCTAGATTGGATTCGAAAAGTAATAACACAGTATATACGTGAAAACTCTCCGGGGTAGAAAACCACGGACAGTATTAATCCAAACACCAAGTCAAATCTACTATTTTGAATCTACAAAATATAAAGGACTCGACTCAACCGAATTACTCCCTTAAACAATTCCTTACAATGTTTTCCTAAACTCAAAAGTTCCCTTATCCGATGTAGTACTTTCGACTAAGATAACCTTTACAATTAGGGACAACCGAGCTGAGTTAACCCTTACAACTCAGTCAAGGGACCTTACTTAGAAAGTAAGAAAAGAATGTAACTAATTACAAGACTTTCTTTACAACTCAAAAAATATTAAATACGAGACTTTGAGTTATAAAATAGAAGATTGAGAACAATTAGTTCAATAATAAATTCAGTTTCAAGCAATGTTTTCAAGCAATCCTCTAGTCTTGTGAAGTAGCTTCTATTTATAACCAACCATGCAGAGTGACCGTTGATTCTTGGTTTTGGACGAGAATTCTTCACTAGCCATTGTAACGGCTCTTCCGAGTCGCTCGAAAAAATCCGTTGGAATGTGAACATTGTGCAACGGCTCTTGGCTCCAAAAGGTGGTCCGATCACTTGGTGGTGACCGAAAGTTATGGTGGAAACAACCGTTAAGTTTAGAGTTGGAATTTTCCAGTTTTGGAAACAAACAACCCTAACACGGTGTCCGAGTCATGTCCGAAGTAGTTAAAACTTATCTCGCTGGTGGTTAACGGCTAGAAACCGGTTGCTTTTGAAATTCAAAAAGATAGGTTAGCCTTGTTTGAATAACCTACGAAAGCAAACCACATTAGTTCTCAAAGTATAAAATACTTTGGTCCAAGATTAGGCACAAATATTAATTAAATTAGAATAATTAAATGCTTAATTATCTTTGGCCTAAAAGAGTGAAATTTTCCGAGTCTAATATTTAATATACTCAAATTCCATCTTGAGTCAATCATAAAGATGATCAAGTTAAAAGAGTAGAACATCGTAGTACAAGCAACTTGATCTAGTCAAATAATTCTCAAGGAAATAAACTAACTTAGAATAAAGAATTAATACTATAATTCTCTTTGCGTTGAGATACACGGTTAGTGCTCGGAATAAGAGTATTAGAGAAATTATTTGAGCATGCGATATTTCGAGTGATGTCCGAGTGAGTCGAAACACTAGTGTATAGGAGATATGCAATAAGGTACTTTCTGAGTTAATCATAACGTAATGAAAACTTAGATAAGAGTTTCTATATTGCTCGGAATGACTTGAAATCAAAACTTAAGAGAGATAAGATTTATACCCGAGTCTTTATGTAATACTCACAATGACTTAGAGTTAAAAACCGAGTCTTCAATCTCCCATTTTTGTATGAAATGCGTTCCATACTTAAGATAGAAACTTGTTAGTGCGAAACATGAGTTTTCATTTTCAATGATCGAACTTATTAGAGCAAAGAGTGACGGATGAAAAGCATTCCATACTTATAAAATGCATTTCGGATCATATCATCACTCATAACAGCTTATGCCGGTAATAAATTAGAGCAAAGAAATAAATAGATTGTATCGGAGCGAGAAAAGCAAAAGAAGTATATAACTCAGAAACAAGTCTGTTCGGAAAAAAATTCATTCATTGCTCGAAAAGAGGGTGAGCTCCCAGTAAACAAAACATCCGATTTTCTCTCTCTAGTATTTCATCAAAAAGGAGGGAAGAAAAAGCAATCTGGTACAAGTGATGTTGGACAAAAAAATAGACAAGAGAGAAATAAATTAAGAGGAAAGGGCTTGCTGTCGAGAGGAGGAGGGACGGGCAATGCGCCTGCGCTAATAAGCTTGGGAGGAGGTGGATGATCGCGGTGGGGGCAGCACAGGGATGTCCGGAAGTGGCTCTATTCTGGTTCGTCAAGCCAGGGGCATATCTTCCTCGGGTTCATCCTCCTGAAAAACGGAGGCCATCTACTCAATAATGAAAGGGAAGAGGTCTACATCGTAGCCCTCCAGTAATGTCAAACAAGGCTTTGAGAATCTTGGAGTTAGGATTCTCCTTACTAGAATGATGAGAAAAGAAGGTTCTCATCGAGAATGAAACAGAGCGACCTTGCCTCGGATTTCATCCGAGTCACGGAGAAGTTTTTCGTGACTCATGTACTTCTTTGGCATATTTTTCGAAGAAGTCATCCGCGACTTCCATGAAAGGTATAGGGTTGGATTTGAGAAAGAGAGAAGAAACTTTGAAAAGTTTTTGAAGAAGAGGGAGGTTAATGCGAACAAGCTTCCCTTGTACTTTTGAGGTGATGACTCCTTCCGAATGGGACATGTTAGAGTAGAACTCGGTGACGAGTTCTAGATAGATGAAATCACTGAAGCATAAATAATTGTAGACTCTAGTGTCCTGAATGCGTTTTAACCATGAAAAATATGTGGTTTGGAAGAACTTGTCATCCAATGTAAAATGTTGGGCGATGAAGATTTTCGAGGGCTTGGAGGTTCCCTCTTGAGTATTTTTGGTACGGGGCTTCTTGGTTGCAGACCCCAAGAGCTCAGGTCCCGAACCTCGCTTAGGCATTGTGAGAGGTGAGAAACAGAGAGGACACGAGAGAGCAAAGAGAGAGAGCGAGAGCTTTAAATTCGGGAAGTGAATATGTGAGAGCGAGAGATTCCGAGAGCAGAGATTTCGAGAGAAGAGAGCAAAGAGCAAAGTAATAAAATGAAGACAAAGGGGTGCTATTTATAGCGAGAAGAAATGACTTTCAGCCTTCGGTCCGACCTGAAGTTCAAACAGCGAGTCTCGAGACGAGTGTGACGTTCTGCACTCCAACGACTAGTATTCCAACAACTTTCTTCCAACAGCTAGAATTCTTTGTTTGAAACGCGCGTCCGGAATAAAGAAAATAGACTTTTCGAAAACATTTATGAAATTCTCCATTTATCTAGAGATAATCCTAGAAGTTTGATGTCCATTTTGCTCAAAAGCCGAGTCCGATCTAGTATGTTTTCCGAGTGACTCGGAACACTCATAGAACTAATAAATCATAGCTCGGTCTCACTCTGTCAACTAATCCTTTTGTTATTAAAGCAAAAGAAAACATATAACACATAATTATGCAAGGATAATTCACTTAGAAGATTACATAATCATGCATTAATCATACCAAGATTATTCGTAACAAAGCAAAACCGATCTTCACTAAGTGGCTTAGTGAAAATATCAGCTAACTAAAATTTCATAGGAACGAATTCAAGTTCAATATCACCTTTCTCGGGGTGGTCTCTTAGAAAATGATACATGACCTCAATATACTTTGTCTTTGAGTGCTGAACCGGATTCTTGGTAATGTTGATTGCACTCGATTGTCACACTTGATTGGGATAGATGTGAATGATAGCCCTAGATCCTTCAAGTGCTCGCTTGATCCATGGAATCGAGCACAGCAAGCTCCAGCTGCAATGTACTCGAACCTCAGCGATTAATAGAGCAACATAATTTTGTTTCTTTGAGTGCCAGGAGATGAGGGATTGACCCGAAATTAGCATACTCCTGATGTGATCTTTCTATCAACTTTATATCCAACATAATCAATATACGTTACCCGAGTGAGAGTTAGTTACGAGTCTTTTGAAAACCATACACCAAGATTCTAAGTCCCTACAAGATATCCGAAAGTTCTTTTCACCACAATGAGATATGATTCTTTTGGATTAGCTTGAAATCTTGCACAAAGGCAGACAATCGATATCTGACCTACTAGATGTGAGATAAAGTAGAGATCCAATCATAACTCCGTAGAGTTTTTGATCTATAGCTTTACCTTTCTCGTCTTAGTCCGAGTTTCAAACTGCTACTCATAGGTGTTGATGCATGCTTTACATCTTGTAGTTTGTACTTCTTCAAAAGCTCCTTGGTATACTTGGATTGATGAACATAAATGTCATCCTTGTCTTGTTTGATTTATAGACCAAGAAAGAAGTTGAGTTCTCCCATCATACTCATTTGGAACTCATGTCCGATCAACTCGGAAAACTCTTGACATAGAGTTTTATTAATAGCTCCAAAAATGATATCATCAATATAAATCTCAAGCAATAAGAAAATCTTTCCCCTTGGTTTTTGTGAAAAGAGTTTTGTCAATCTGACCTCTTTTGAAATCATTTTCAACCAAGAAACTACTTAGGGGATGTTCGGGAATGGAATTTGATATCTTTACCTATTAAGTTTTCATAACTTGTGTTTAGTTGAACTTTTAAGGAATGGGATTTGATTTTTAGAGGTATCAAATCCCCTCAAATCCAAAGATTTTGATTCCTCTCATTTTTTAGATGTATCAAATCATATTCCTCCAAGGAATTAGATTTTCTTTTTCTAAAAAAAAATTCATGAAGTCCCATTTTATTCAATTTTTCACTAAATCCCAATTATTAATAAAATATGCTTATATTTATTTTTATTTTATGATATGTCATTTAAATTTTTCAAATGTTACGTAAGTGATAAAGTTTATATAGAAAATGTCACTTTTGCACGTAGATGAAAGCTAACATAAATCTTATTTGTTAATTTAATTGGAGCACGTTAGGAAACTATTTTCAAATAAAGCTTATAAAGCTCATTTGTTGTTATTTTGATTTTTTGTCATATTTTTTGTTACAATGGTATGTAATTTTCGTATGTAAATTTGATAAAAAAAATGAATTAATTAAAGACAATGAATACAATTTATTTAAAAATAAATGTTTAAAAATGATTCTTCACATTTACAAGGAAAAACATAATTTTAATTTAGGAAAATGTGTTAAAAAACAGTTTTGATTTTATTCCACAACTAAACCAAATATTAGAAATTGAGTTTTGATTTTATTCCTAATATAAACTAAACACTTGATTTTATGAATCAAGTCTCATTCCATTCTTCTCGTATTTGAGGTTTCATTTCATTCATTTCTAATGTCTGGTGAACCAAATAGCCCCTTAGTCTTTTCATTCCTAGCTCTAGGAGCTTATTTAAAACCATATAAAGCCTTTTGCAATTTGAAAACATGATTTGGAAATTCTGAGTTTTCAAATCCAGGGGTTGCTCAACATAAACTTCTTCTCGAATGAAACCATTCGGAAAGGCACATTTGACATCCATTTGACACAGCTTGATATTAATGCTAGATGCAAATGCCAACAAGATTCTCGATTGCCTCAATTCTAACAACAGGTGCAAAGATTTTCCCACAATCAATTCCTTCTTCTTGATTGTAACCCTAGGCAACAAGTCTAGCCTTATTTCTGACTACCAACCTTTCCTCATCCAGTTTGTTCTTGAAAACCCATTTGGTTCCTATGACTGGGTAGTTAGATGGTCGTTTGGTTAGAGTCCGGACTTGGTTTCTTTCAAATTGATTGAGCTCTTCTTGCATGGCCTCTACCCATTCAGGTTCATTTAGGCCTTCTAGTGCATTTTTAGGTTCAATTAATGATATGAATGTAGAAACCGCACACAGATTATGCAAAAAGATCGAGTTCTTACCTCACTGTTGATGTCGAAAGTATGTTTTCAGGTGAGTGGCTGGATGCATATTTGAAAGTTTTACCTGTCCTTTGGTTTACCGAGTTTGGTGGTTGAACAGGCTAATCTTCGGTTGGTTGATCTTGCTGAGTCTCATTGACTTGTTCTTCAACGATTCCGAGTTGGCTCTTGAATTTGTTCGATCCGAGTCATAACATTCCGAGTTGCCTTAGTAATTCTATTTTGACTCTTTCCGAGCTCAGCTTCAAGCAAGGTCGTCTTCATCTCTATTAAGTCTAAGATCCAAGTATGTGGACTCACTTATCCTACCAAGATCAATTTCATCAAAGACAACATAGATACTTTCTTCCACTTTATTAGTTCTCTTGTTAAAAACACGATAAGCTTGCTATGAGATGAGTAACCCAAAAATATACCTTCATCCGACCTAGCATCAAACTTAGTCGGATGCTCCTTACCATTGTTGTGCACAAAGCACTTACATCCAAATGGTTTGAAGTAGGAGATGTAGGGTTTCTTTTCTTTGTAAAGCTCGTTTCTTCAAGATAGGTCCGATGAGGCATCCGTTGAGTGTGTAATTTGCTTGTGTTGACTACCTCAGCCCAGAAATAGTAAGGTAGATCATTTTCAATCATCATAGTCATTCCTATTTCTTTAAAAGTTTTGTTCTTTCTCTCTACTACTCCATTTCGTTGAGGAGTTCTTAGTGCAGAAAAGTTATGAGAGATGTCATTCTTGTCACGAAGTCTGCAAATTCCGAGTAGTCGAACTCCTTTCCATGGTCGGTTTGAATCTTTCGATTTAAGTATGAGACTCTACTAAAATTTTCCTACATAGCTTAGTGAACTCTTTAAAGGCTTCATTCTTGTTCTTGAGAAAACATACCCAAGTAAATTGTGAGAAATCATCAACAACAACAATTACATATGATTTACCTCTAAGAATTTTCATAGGAATTTCACCACAGAAATCCATATGAAGCAATTCAAGCACTTTGGATGTAGATACGGTTTTGAGTGGTTTGAAAGATGATCTAACTTGCTTACCTTTTGTGCATGCCTCACGATTTTCTCTTTCTTATAAGCACAATCAGGTAAACCCCTAACCAGTCCATGAGATGCAAGTTTCTTAATAGTATGCATGCTAATATGACCTAGTTTACGATGCCAGGTCCATGAATCATCATTCACGAGATGCTTTCAAACAAGATAAATTCTGGCTTGAATCGAGAGAGGAATAGTGTAGGTGTTTCCGACCTCGGACTCAGAGCTTAGTCTCTTTGGTGACTGAATCAGAAATGTAGCGGTTGGTCCGAGTGATCATTACCTTTTGACCTTTGTCACACAATTGAGAAATGCTGAGGAGATTGAACTTGAGTCCTTTGACAAGGTAGACTTTGCTTGACTTTGTTGTTTCCTTCACCAATTTTGCCAATCCCTACTATTTTGCCTTTGCTATTATCTTCAAATATGACTTTTCCTCTTTTTAGATCTTCTAGCTCGGAGAAGAGTCTTGAATCTCCTAACATGTGGCGTGAGCAACCACTATCTAAGTACCAATGACTTTTCTTCTTCTTTTGAGCTATCTCGCAATACTGAAACAAACTAACCCTTCTCACTTCCTCTTACGAACCCGAGTAACTCCCTTTATTGTGGTCCTTTTATGAGAAAAAGCACTTTTGGGAACCCGGATTTGAATAATTTTAGGTCCGGTCTGATTCTGAGTCTTCCTTCCGAAAACCGAGTTTGTGTCTCTTTCTTTTGAAAATATTTTCTTTTGTAAATGGGAGGAGAAGGCTTTTTCCTGTAAACTGGTCCGGGCTTAGTCCTCTGTTCATTTGTATGAATGGGACCATGCTCAGCCTTCTTGAACTTTACAATTCGGAATTGGTTTTGAAAAGATTAGAATAGGATTTTAATTCCTCTTCTTCATTGAAACCAAGTCCTTCTTTCCTGAAGGAGACACACTGAGAGCCTAATAGCATGTCCAGGTTTTTCGACCTTGAGTAAATTTCAAAACAAGCTCTTGAGACTCATTGAGCTTTCTTTTCGATTGCTCATTCTCTGTTCTAAGTAACTCGGACATAGTCTCATTTGCTTGATTACTGGTCTTAAGTTATTTCAGATTTTGTCTCAGTTTTTCCAATTCATTTTTCAAAGCATTGTTCTCATCGAGTAAGAGACTCGAGTTGTTCTTTGAAGCTGGAATGAGTCAGAATTAAACTTTTCTTCCAAACCATGATAGCCTTTTTCTTTCTGTCCTTCTTTCTTTCTGTCCTTCTTTCTTTTGGGACAATCTTTGACTATGTGCTCCTTGCTGCCACATTCAAAGCAACCGGATGTCTTAGATAAAGATAACTTTGAAGGAGAAGAGTATTTACCTTTTCTGTCCTTATCTTTCTTGTAGAACTCATCCTTTGACATTTTTTCCACTTCTTGTATTTCGTTATTCTCTTGAAGTCACAGGCTATGAGTGCCATAGGATCCTCTTCGATTCCGAGGAACTCAAACTTTCACGTCCGCTTTACGAGGCCTTCGATGCAATATTCTTTTTGGTGCTGACATCGATATCCTCTTCTTCTCGATGAATCTCGTGGGTAAGTAACTTCCCGATAAGCTCGTCTGGTCTTAGTTGAGAGAGGTTCTGAGCTTCTTCAATGGCTGTCACTTTGGGACACCATTTCTTCTTTGGTAGACTTCTTAGAATTTTTCTGGACATTTCTTTGTGAGAGATCTTTTTACCTAGAGATTGGAGATTATTGGTAATCTTTGTGAACTGGATATACAACCGAGTGATGTTTTCTTCCGGCTCCATCTTAAACAACTCATACTTATGAAGATATTGACTTATCTTCGCCTGCTTCACTTGGCTTGTTCCTTCATAGGTGTTGACAAGAGTGTCCCATACTTCTTTGGCTGTGTCACGAGCTGAGACTATGTTGTACTCTTCTGTGCTAATGGCACACATCGGTGTGTTCATAACTTTGAAATCTTTCTAAATTTCTCGGTGACCTCGGTGGTGAACTCGGATTTGGATTTAGGTACAAGAGTTGCATTCTCCGTCTTCATTGGAATGTAGTTTCCAGCTTGAATGATGTTCCAAACATCTTCATCGTTGTCCATTAGGAAACATTCCATCATCTTCTTCCAATGGGCAAAGTTTGACCCTTTGAACTTGGGTGGTCCGGTGGTCGATCTTCCTTCATCGAACACTCCATTGTTCGGAGCCATCCGATCTTTATACCTATGGATGGTGAAATCCTTTTGAAAGGTTAGGCTATGATACCAATTGAAGGTTTGCTCGTGAAGAGTTTAAGTCATCCTAAAAGGGGGGTGAATAAGGTGATGAAGAAAATTAAACAATGTTTGCAACAATACGACCAACAACCGATTCTCGAGTCTAGATTGGATTCAGAAAAGTAATAACACGGACATACGTGGAAACCCTCCTGGGGCGAGAAAACCACGGACAGTATTAATCCAAGCACCAAGTCAAATCTACTATTTTGAATCTACAAAATATAAAGGATTGACTCAACCAGAATTACTCCCTTAAACAATTCCTTACAATGTTTTCCTAGACTCAAAAGTTCCCTTATCTAATGTAGTACTTCCTGACTGAGATAACCTTTACAATTAGGGACAAGCTGAGCTGAGTTAACCTTTACAGCTCAGTCAAGGGACCTTACTTAGAAAGTAAGAAAAGAATGTAACTGATTACAAGACTTTCTTTACAACTCGGAAAATATTAAATATAGACTTGGAGTTGTAAATAGAAGATTGAGTAAGAATGAGAACAATTAGTTCAACAATAAATTCAGTTTTAGCAATGTGTCTATCAATCCTCTAGTCTTGTGAAGTGGCTTCTATTTATAGCCAATCATGAAGAGTGACCATTGATTCTTGGTTCTGGATAGAATTCTTCACTAGCCATTGTAACGGCTCTTCCGAGTCACTTAGAAAAGATCCGTTGGGATGTGAACATTGTGCAATGGCTCTTGGCTCCAAAAGATGGTCCAATTACTTGGTGGTGACTGAAAGTTGTGGTGGAAACAACCGCTAAGTTTAGAGTTGGAGTTTTCTAGTTTTGGAAACAAACAACCCTTATACGATTGTCCGAGTCATGTCCAAAACTAGCTAAAACTTGTCTCGCTGGTGATTAAAGGCTAGAAACCGGTTGCTTTTGAAATTCAAAAAGATAGGTTAGCCTTGTTTGAATAACCTATAAAAGGAAACCACATTGGTTCTCAAAGTATAAAATACTTTTGTCCAAGATTAGGCACGAGATATTAATTAAATTAGAATAATAAAATGCTTAATTATCTTTGGCCTAAAAGAGTGAAATTTTCTAAGTGTAATATTCAATATACTCAAAGTACATGTTAGGTCAATCATAAAGATGATCAAGTTAAAAGAGTAGAACATCGTAGTATAGCAACTTGATCTAGTCAAATAATTCTCAAGGAAATAAACGGACTTAGAATAAAGAATTAACGTTATAATTCTCTTTGCGTTAAGATACACGATCGAGTGCTCGGAATAAGAGTATTAGAGAAATTATTTGAACATGCGATAGTTTTGATTGATGTCCGAGTGAGTCGAAACACCAGTGTAGGAGATATGTAATAGGGTGCTTTCTAAGGTAGTCGAACATGATGAAAACTTAGATAAGAGATTCTATAATGCTCGGATTGACTTAAAATTAAAACTTAAGAGAAATAAGATTTATACCGAGTTTTTATGTAATACTCACAATGACTTAGAGTTAAAAACTGAGTCTTCAGAAATATAATAATATAATTAAACTAATATCAACAATTCACTTATCATTTAACTCGGCGAGTAACAAACTTTGGCCCTATAAGGTCTGTAAAAAGTTGTAAGGAAAGTCAGTAAAAAGTTGTAAGGAAAGATGTAAGCAGTTGTAAGGAGTTGTAAGAAGTTGTAAAGAGTTGTAAGGGGTTGTAAGGAACTGTAAGCAGCTGTAAGAAATTTTAAGGAGCTGTAAGAAATCGTAAGGAGCCGTAAGAAATTATAAGGAGCCGTAAGCATACTGTAAGGAGCTGTAAAAAGTGTAAGCATCTGTAAGCAGTTGTAAGGAACATAAAATGTTTTACATGACTTGATAACAATATCTAATACATTTTTATATTTATGTATAACATATTTGTATTTTTATTTATGAATTTAATGTAAATTATAAAAATTATATATTTGTACTTGTCAAATGCATTTATATCAGTTTGATGATTTTTTTCTTTTTTTATTTTTAGAAAAAACGAAATTAGATTTGATACTTATGGAAAGAGTTTTTATAAATACATAACAGATAGTTAAGAATGACCTTAATTTTACAAGTTTGAAATAAGTGTTTTCAACTATTAAATGTTCTCAGCTAATTAAATTAATTGTTGAGGAAATTTATTTCAAACATGTAAAATTAAGGTCATTTTCAACCACCTATTACATGAAAATCATTTATGCATCTATAATAACTCTTTTCATAAATATCAAATATAATTTTTTCTTGAAAAAACAAATCATTAAACATGACATAAATGCATTTGGCGTCACAAATATATAAATTTTATTATTCTATTATGTAAAATTCATAAATAAAAATATAAATATGTTATGCATGACTATAAAAATACACATATGAATACATTAAATATTTGTATCAAATCATATACAACATTTTATATTTCTTCTAACTCCTTTCAACTTCTTACGGCTCCTTATATCTTTTTACACCTCCTTACAACTCCTTACAACTTATACTAAATGGAACATGGCTGAAATAACGTAAATGATTTCGTCACATTCAACTTGACTATTCACCTATAAACTTAAAGTTTAACAAAATGTCCGTAATATTATTCATGATAAATAGCTTAAATAGACAAGATACTTTTGAAATTAATTACTCGTTGAAATTTGTTTGTGAATTTGTTGAGACATAAAATTAAACAATGTATCCAATGGGTATTAATTATCAAAAAATCCTTACACATCTATACAAATAAATCCGATGTACTCGAAATATCCAATGGGAGTATGAGTATAAGAATGAGGAAAATAGGGTGTGGGTATAGCTAGAGCTAGGAAAATCGACATGACACGATTACCGACCCGAAGTTAGGCGGGTTTGGGTACAAATTTTCAATACGTTTATGTAAATGGGTTGACAAGAACAAACCGTTTAAATAAATGTGTTAGGTTAAGGTTCGAGAATCTTGACACGAAAAAATACCTATTTAACACGATTAATTAATTAGGTTAAATAGGTCGGCCTTTTACCGTTTATGGTTTACCGTTTATTTGTTTAGTATTGATTTTTCAGGGGTAACTAAAATTTTAATTTTAAAAATTAGGGGAATTGAAATTTTGGGTCGAGTTTTCAATGTGACAATTTCACGTTGGTTGTAATTTAAATTTAGACTTATTTAGTTGGTTTGTAACATGCTAATGTTGGACGGTTTTTTTTTTTAAACTACAATGCTTAATGCTTGAACAGGAAGCAAGTTTGGAAATGTGTTATTTTTGTTCGATATTCTTTTCATTGAATTATGTTAAGTTTATACTTTCATCAACTTAGTTAAATAGGTCGGGTTTAGGTCAACCCGTTTAGTTGATAAACGGGTTAGGTCGATGATTTTGGACCCGATTATTAAATAGGTCGATTCGGGTTTGGCTGTTTTCAACCCGTTTAAGTTCGACACGAACACGAACCCGACCCGACCTGACCTGTTGCCCAACTCTAGGTATAGTCTGTATCCGTCACGTACATATCGTAAGGTCATCCCTAGTAGACACCTTTACATACATAAATATTCACCAACAAAAAATTTTCATTAACGGTAGAAAAATAAATTCACAATAAATTTCTATATGAAAAATAATATGCAATTGTAAGGAGATGTAAAAAGTTGTAAGGAGTTGTAAGAAGGCTGTCACGAGCATGTACGGAGTTGTATGAAGTTTTAAGGAGTTGTAAAAAGTCGTAAGAAGATGTAAGGAGATGTAAGAAGTTGTAATGGGATGTAAGAAGTTGTAATGGGTTGTAAGAAGTTGTAAGAAGTTGTAAGAAGTTGTAAGAAGTTGTAATGAAAGCTCTAAGAAATTGTAAGGTTGTAAGATACAAATAAATGGAGCAGAGCCTTTGTGCGCTCAAGCAAAGCCTCTATTAGGGGTGTTCACGGTTCGCTTCGCTTCGCATAAGTTTTTTTAATCGGTTAACCGAATTTAATGTTTCGTGAAATTGTGAACCGAATCGTAATAGAATAAACCAATTAACCAGATATTAGTTAAACGGATTATTCAGTTTGGTTCACTGGTTAACCAGAACCGGAAATGAAAAAAAGTAGTAAATAATTTTTGGGCAAAATACTAGGCTAGCAACCACTGAACTTTGACTTTGCTTCTTTTTGTGGATGGGATCAGACTTTGTGACCGTAATTACTTAAAGGTCCTTTAATTGTTTTTATATTATTGAAGGTTGTGAGCATAAGTAATTACTTAAAGGTCCTTTAATTGTTTTTATATTATTGAAGGTTGTGAGCAAAACAAATGATTATGCTGGTGATGGAATTACAACTGCCTCAGTTCTTGCGCTTGAAATTATTAGACAGGTCTGTTGAGTGTTATGGCTGGTGCAAACCTGTAACAACCCAACCATAACCCATATTATTTATTCATCTAATTCCAATTTATATAATTGAGCATACACACTTCAATTTGATATTTAAATTTATCTTTATGTACTATGCGACTAAGTCGGAAAAATGGCCTCCAACGGAAATTTTATAATAATAACTATAAATCCACCTGTATGTTTAAAGTAAAAATTTAAAAATTTATATACATATATCATAAACACAAATGTGAAGGAATTTGACAATAGGGTGATTGAAAATTATATTTTAAAATGAATTGTGGTATTTAAAATCGATCGTATGGTGTATATATATATATATATATATATATATATGAAGTTATTAAAATAAAATTAAGTAATTTTAACTCAAAAAATAATAACAATAATAAAAAAATTTAAAAATAAATAGTTTACTTAAATAACATAAATGAATTAAATTATGAGTTCCTAAAAAAAATTATGAGTAAGGGAACATAAGTGATGATTTTTATTGTGTAATTTCAATAAAAAAATTAACCCAAGTAAAAAGGTCCAATTATTTTTGTGAGTTTAGAGACTACTTGGGCTTGGAAAGAAGCTGATTTTTAAGAGGAAATCAGATTGGAGTTATGGAAAGTTTAAGAAACAAGGGTAAAAAAGATAAAGTTCATAAGCTTGCTTCATTTCACACTCTCTCTCTTCCGTACCTCTTTCTACTTTGACTCCCCTGCTGCTGCCCCTTCAGACAGCCACCAGCCACCGTCCCCACTGCCAGAAGCCGGTGCCAGCACCGCCAGGACATCGCCGGAGCCAGCCACACCGCCACCCGTTTCTTCTCTCCTCTTGACTTTCATCTTTTGAGCCTTTGAAGGCAGTGGCAGACCCAGGAATTTACGGAAGGGGGTCGAAATAAACTAAATAATAGTGTACACAAATAAAAATTTCGGCAGAGTTTCCTCTTTAATATGGCTAATCCCATAGGCTTAAAGCCTTAACCTTGCACGAAACACATTCATAAACCGAACGAGCCACACGCTCGGAGTATCAACAACACAAGCTCGGCGAGCCACACGCTCGGAGTATTCACATATGTCTTTTATATTCATAAACCTAAGTTCACATTCAATGGTGAATTTTCAGATTTTGAACTTGAAGTAATGGAGGGTTACGTAGCTATCTTTTTGAAATATCTATGCATTTTGACCTATAATAAAAATTAAACAACAAAAATCAAACCTCTATCGTGAAATTGGTCTAAAGAATGAATGAAATAAAATTGAAAAATTAATAAAATCACATAAATTAAGGATAAAATTAAAGAAATTAAATCTAATATCACACAAATTATACCTTAAATTGAATTGAAATTGAAAAATTTGGAAGTTGTGAACTAACAGATTTGGGAATGATAGAGTATAGAGAGTGTGGTGCGGGAGAGGAGAGGAGGAGGCGATGGCGGACACGGACCCACCGGCGGCGACCGGGCGGGCAGCTAGCGGTGGCGGTGGACGGCGCCGGCGGTGTGCTGCAATGCAATCGTTTGGGGCTCCTCCGGTGTGGTTGTTGGTCGGGAGAGAGAGAGAGTGTGTGTGTGGGAGTGGGAGAGGGAGGGCTCCGCCACGGCTTTGGCTGGGCGAGCACAACGAGCATGGCGGGCGGCGCGGTGGTGGCCGGTCCGGTGGTGGGGGCAAAGCGAGCAGCGGCTGCAGCGGCACTTGTGGGGCGGAGCGAGTCGTGAAAAATAAGTGAATTATGAAAGGAAGAAGTTAAATTTTGAAAAAAAAAAAATGAGATTGCTTGCATTAGGGTTTGAACCCACGACCTCGCGTATACCTGTTCACATTCTCACCATCTCAACTACATTTACTTTCCGCTTAATATCTATTCTATAAATTTTTTTTTTGAGAGGGAGGTCGGTTGACCCCACTGACCCCCGGTGGGTCCGTCCCTATTTGAAGGTGAAACCCTAGATCCTAATTCCATCTCCTTCTACTATTTTATTGTTAATTTTGATTAATAAATGAATTATATGACTTTTAAAAGGTGTTTATAACATAAATTCGACGGTTAATTGTGAAAATTCAAATGGGTGTGAATGTGTATAATTTAATGTTCAAGGTGGAATGATTGTGTTGTGGGAGTGAATGAATATAATTGCTCTTATGAAATTGTGATTTAGTGAAGTAAATTTGAGATGTTTTGATATAAATTTTGAGTAAATGTGATGGTTTTTATTGTATTTTGAGATTGGTCATATTTGAGTAAAAGAAAGAGAAGATGTACATAAATATTGAAGTTGGATAAATAAGTAAGTTTGGAACTATGTAAAAATTTAAGTAAATTAATTAATTTATGGAAAACTGATGAGGTGAAAAATAAGGTAATGACAAGGATTGGAAGTGATAGTTGGGTTTGACATGATTAATGGAGTTTAATGGGAGTTAATAATAATAATAATAACAAGCCTAGTTAGAACTATACTTTTGTACGCTAAACAAGTCGTAATATCTAAAGTATAAATAAAATTTAAAAATAAGAATATTTTGATCTAAGTAAATTGACAAATCAAAATCACATAAAAAAATTAACGAAACTAGCTTAATCAATTTTTTTATGAAATTATAAGCATTTATGCAAATTTAATTATCGGTAATATTGTAATAAAACTTAATTAAAACGTTATTAATAGTAAAGACCAATTTTGTCACCAACAAAGCGCTAAATTAATATTTCATAAGGGGAAGAAAAAGATTTTAATCCAGGTATCTTCTTTACTTTTCGAAAATTCACATGTTCTAACAAATTGCAATATTTCTTATAATATGTATAATAAACAATGAATTATTTGTAAATCAAATTTTTTGTCACCTAATTAAGTGGCCCCATCAATGATCAATTATTAGGGCTTACGCCCTTCAATTCCACTCGCGCGACTTCAACTCGGGTTCACGGTCGACCCGGGAGGTGTGGATTACTCAAAGACCGCATCAATTATATAATGAGGTTCCACTACGAGATAATAACTCGCAAGAAAGTTTGACTTATATTCTCCACGATATGATTTCGAACTAAAATGAATTGAAATGTATGCGCTCAATTAAAATGTGTCAAAGCAATTTTGATTGTGCGGGAATGTTCATACTAAGTTTTGACTCATTCTTTGAAATATTTTACTTGTTTTTGTTTCGAAAAAACATTGATAAATAGTCAATTACCTACCAAGTCCGACGAAGGCAAAACATAGCCGAACATGTTGTATTTTTGGTTCCGATGGCGTTTAGATGATCACGAGTGATTTTATCTTCAATCGTGATATGGGTTGACTTTGGAAAGTATTAAACGTCGCCTACTTTCTTGTGGTAGACGATTATGTGGGTTTGTATTATATATATTTGCCACTAAATCACTGAACTGTATTTGAGTTTTGTTTAAATACGATGTAAGGGTTAGCTGCTTGGGAGACAAGTATTTACCGCTATCGGGACCCAACTAAAATGTAACAATTAAATACGCAAATTGTATTTATTTTTATTTTGCTCACTTAGCCTGTCGTATTTTCAAGACGACGGTAACGTCTCCGATCGTTACTTCCTGTTGCGACCATACGTAATACTCTCTAACTATGGATTATTAAGTAATGGTGATACAATTCTAAGGTGTCATGATTTGAACTTTAGGAAAATTGTGTGATTATCATTTCCACAACCTTGTCATTTTTTGGGACTTGTGTATATTGTACAATTAGTGTAGGTTTGGCATATATTTTTGTGTATGCTTGTGTAAATAATGTATGTACATATAGTGGTCCAACCAAACTAACTCGGATGATGGTATAACATGACTTTCCGGGGGTTTTTAAGCGAATCTAATTATGGCTAAGCTGCGGTGTCATCCGTATGAAAGAAAGAAGGAAAAGAAGAAAAAGGTTAGGAAACTCAACCTATAGTGATTTACAAAGCTGAGAGAATCTAACATATAATTTTGGTGTTACTTGTTTATATAAATGCCCTGGTAGCAATTAACTAAATTTGTTTTATGTGAGAAATAGTTAACATTTTGTTTTGCAAGAGAGGAAAAAAAAATAATTAGGCAAATTTGTATTTTCGTGATTCGAGCATGTCCGAGACAGAAATCAATAATATAATTCAGAATGTGACTGAAGACTTGGGCAATAATCGAGGACTTGTTGAACAGGCATTAGAAACTCCTCCCTACTCGCAACAAATCCTTGGTGAGACCTAATCTACACCCTTAGAGATTTCCACCGATAACATGAACCTAAACTACTGGAGAAATCTGGTGACAGAGCCAATGAAAAGGATCCCCCTACACCTACTAAATCTACTTCTAAGCTTGACAAGTTAGCCGACAAAGTGGCTCGTCGTAATCCTAAGACTTACGATGGAAAGATCGATCCAGTACAATTAGAAGAATAGATTAGGAGGATGGAGAAGATATTTGCAATTATTAAGGTATCGGAAGAAAAAAAAGTTAACATAGGGACATATTACTTAACTGGTGAAGCGGACATATGGTGGAGTACGATGAAGAACAAATTTCGAGGTTGTGAGTTCACTTTGGATAAATTTCTGGAAAAGCTTATATCCAAATTTTATCCAACCACAATTCGGCGACAAAAAGAAAAAAAGTTCCTAGAGTTGAAAATGGACAACAATATAACAATAATGCAATATGCTAGTAAATTCATGGAGCTATCTAGATTTGCCCCATACTTTGTTGCTACTGATAGGATGAAGATGATAAGATTTGAGGAAGGCTTGACCTCTTATATTCAGCATCAAATTGCTGGCCGACGTATCAAAGATTATCAAGATTTGTATAAGAGAGCAGCAGAGGTTAAGAGTGAGTTCAGAGCCAACTAAGGGCCTTAAATCATGGAAATTCAAAAAGGAAGTGAAATAATATAAGTGAAAGTGTAGTTCAAAAGAAATGCATTACTAGTTCTAACAAAGGTTACTCATCGACACTTCGAACCCTGTGAAAAATGTGGTCGAACAAATCACACCACACCAGATTGTTGAATGCACAGTAATAAATGCATATGGTATGGTAGCCATGAACATTTAGTAAACGGTTGCCCAAGAAGATAGAAAGTTGTAAAGAAGGGAGTTGTGAAGCCCCTGATGGAACCACGTTAAGGACATGCGCCGTCTTCTAACCCCGTGACTGTAGGACGAGTATACATGATCAATAAGAAAGAAGCCACCACTTCGGGGACGGTTGTCACTGGTACTCTTTTCTAAACTCGAAGTCTTTTTATATTTTATTTGATTCTGGTGCCACCCATTCATTTATATTTACTCAAGTTGCCTCTCAATTAAATTTCGATGATCATAAGGCCCGAATAGAGTGCCAAATCGGATTGCCAAATGGAAAGTGGTAAATGCCTAATTCTTTATCAACATGTGCCCATAGTCATATGTGGGAAGTTGTTTCCGTAGATTTAATCTAATTTGATCCGGTGTGATTTGATGTAATTTTAGGAATAGATTGGGTGGCAATTCATAAGGTGAATATATATTGTAAAGGTTGTAAGGTTATTTTAAAGGGACAGAAAGGGAAAGAAGTGTGTTTTCGGGGTGAAAAACATACAAGGGAGTATTCCATAATTTCGAGTCATGAAGACTGGCAAGCTATTAAGAAGCGTTGCACGGGGTATTTATCTTACTAAAGATATAAAAGAAAAGACATATATAGATCATATACCCGTAATATGTGAATTTTTAGATGTATTTCCTAAAGATTTACCCGACCTACCTCCTCAAAGGGAGATTAATTTTAAAATTGAATTAATTCCTGGTGCAAAACCTATTTCTAAAGCGCTATATAGGATGACCCCAACGAAACTTAAAGAGTTGAAGGCCAACTTGATGAATAGATACAAAAAGGCCAAAGTATGTCAACCTATGGAGCTCCGAGTCTTGTTTGTGAAAAATAAGGATGGAACTTTAAGACTATATGTGGATTATAGAGAGCTAAACAAGATAACCTTTAAGAACAAGTACCCTGTACCTCGAATTGATAATTTTTTTAATCAATTATAAGGAGATGGTGTGTTTTACCAACTTAGAATTAAATAGGAAGATATTCCCAAAACTGCCTTTAGAATCGGATATGAGCATTATGAATTTACGGAGATGCCCTTTAAACTTACCAATGCACCTACTGTATTCATGGACCTCATGAACAAAATTTTTAGGCCTTACTTAGATAAAGTTGTGGTGGTATTTATTGATGATATTCTCATGTACTCTAAGGATAAAGGAGAACATGCTTAGTACCTAAGAATGGCACTACAATCTTTGAGAGAACATCAATTATATGCCAAATTACAAAAATATGAATTTTGGTTGGAAGAGGTGGCATTTTTAGGGCACGTTGTTTCTAAGGAAGAGATTAAGGTTGATCCTCATAAGGTAATGCAAGTAATCGAATGGCCAAGACCAACCAATGTTACATAAATGATGAGTTTTCTTGGGTTGGGAGGTTACTACAAGAGGTTTGTACAAGATTTTTCAAAAATAGCATCATCACTAACAATTTTGTTAAAGAAAACAACAAAATTTCAGCGGATAAATGTGAAGAGGCCTTTCGGGAGTTGAAGAAAAGTTTAACCACAACCCTTATTCTTACCTTAGTGGTAGAAGGTAAAGAGTATACCGTCTATAGTGATGCCTTTAAAAATGGGTTAGGATGAGTGTTAATGCAGGATGATAAAGTGATAACTTATGCATTCCGACAACTCAAACCATATGAAAAGAATTATCCTACTCATGATTTAGAGTTGGTTGCTGTTGTGTTTACTTTAAAAATTTGGAGACATTACCTATATGGAGCGACATACAAAATTTATACTCGACCATCGAGCCTGAAGTACATTTTTATCCAAAAGGAGATCAATTTGAGGCAACGTCGTTAGTTAGAGTTACTTAAGGATTATGATTTACAAATACAATATCACCTAGGGAAAGCGAATGGCGTGACTAATGCATTAAGTAGGAAGACACAATATAGTTTGAATGCAATAATGACAACTCAGCCTGACGTTTTACAAGACCTCTATAATATGGGTATTGAGTTAGTCTCACATGGAAAAACGAGTGGGTTTCTCGGAGGCAATAGAGATACAACCTACTATAATGAAAGAGATCCAATTAGGCCAAAACGATGTTGTTGGGTTAAAAGGATTAAGCAAAATATTAAATGGGGAAAATCTCCTAGTTTTGTAATACATGAGGAAGGAACCCTGAGGTTTTAGAATCTGTTATGTGTATCGAATAAAGAGGAATTAAAAAGAAAAATTCTCGAGGAAGCTCACAATACACGATACTCGGTACACCCATAAGGAACAAAAATATATAGAGATTTGAAGCAATATTTTTGGTGGAATAATATGAAAAGGGATATCACAGAATACATGGATAAGTGCTTGACCTGTCAAATGGTTAAGGCTGAACATCAACGTCATGTAGGTAAGTTGACACCTTTGGAGATTCCTACTTGGAAATGAGTTTCAACTTCAATGGACTTTGTCATGAGATTACTTCTTATTGCTTCGAAGAAAAATGTTGTTTGGATGATTGCTTGACCGACTTACTAAATATGCCCATTTTATACCAATACATGACACATGGAATGTAGAGAGACTGGCATAGTTGTAAGTTAAAGAAATTGTTAGGTTATATGACACACCTAAGGACATCATATGTGATAGGGACAAGAGGTTCTAAGCGCATTTCTAGCATGCTCTACGAGTGAGCTTTAAGGACTAAACTAAATTTTAGTAGTTCATATCACCTAGAAATAGATGGGCGGACTGAAAGAGTGAATCAAATATTGGAAGATATGTTGAGAGCATGTGTACTCGACTTTCAAGGGAAATGGGAGGATGATTTCCTTTTGGTGGAATTATCCTATAATAACAATTATCATGCCACCATTAAAATGGCTCCATTTGAAGCATTGTACTCGAAGGAAATGCAAAACCCCATTATGTTGGAGTGAGTTGAATGAAGTATTGACTATAGGCCCCGAGTTGATCCAAGGAACAACTGAAAAGGTTGGGAAGATTTAATAACTCATTAAGACAACTCAAAGTCAACAAAAAAGCTATACAAATAAAAGTGTTTTTGAAAGTGTCCACAATGAAAGGGCTTAGAGATTCAATGTTAAGGGAAAATTAAGTCCTAGATATATTGGGTCATATGAGATTGTAGAAGAGTTCAATCCAGTGACCTATAGGTTAGCTCTGTCGTCCGAACTCAAACATGTGAATAACGTCTTCCATATTTAGCAGTTCAGGAAGTGTGTACCCAACCAAGCTATAATATTGTGATAGAGCTACTAGAAATCACTGAGAATTTAATATATGAGGAGCACCCAGTTCAAATATTAGATTATAGGGTTAAGAAAGCCCGTAATAAGAGCATTCCTTTGGTGATTTCTAGCCTGGTCCTATTTTTAGGACGGCGGTAACGTCTCGGATCATTACTTTCCGCTACGACCATGCGTTATACTCTCTAAATAGGGAATATTAAGTAATGGTGATTGAGGGTATTACAAAACCCTGTGTCTTTGAAGAGAGGCATTGATAAAACTATCCAAGGTTTGGTAGAAGAGCTAGAAAAGCAAGTTAAGCCAATCAATGGTCGTCATGACATCAAAGGTATTATTGTAGTTGTTTTCTCTAGTTTCTAAATTGCTTTAATGCATGACTAACTGTTGCATCAATTTTAAGTAACAATAAAACCAATTTTGTGGCATATTGTTTTCATCTATTACCTTCATTTCATATGGGAATAATGAATTAATTGGTATTATGACTGCTAATGTCATCGACAAAGTTGGCCCGGATGGTGTGTTATCCATTAAGTCATCATCTTCCTTCGAGATCACGAGTGTAAGTTGAAGAGGGAATGGAGGTTTGTGGCTTGTAGTCAAGCAGCTGCAGTAGTTTCAACTGCCAAACATCATTGTGATGTTAAGATAGTATCTTTTCTTGTTTTGCATATTGATAAAGGATATATCTCCCCACAGTTTGTGACAAACCCTGAAACATTTGTTGTTGAATTTGAAAATGCAAGAGTATTGGTAACCGACCGGAAGGTTTCCCCAATAAAAGACATAATTATTTTAAAATTTTTGTAGCCCGGAAAGACAAAAAAAAAAAAAGACAAGACAGTCGAGCAAGGTTGATTTTTTTTCAAACAAATAAAATTTCTCATAATTATTTTAATTTTTTAAAAATTATTATTGGTTCCGCTTAACCATCAATTTTAAAATTCTAAACTGAATAAGCTATCAATTCACCAGTTCGGTTAACCGGAAACTTTAACCGGTTTGGTTAACTGGAAAAGCGGTTCGATTCGGCCGGTTCATAGTTAGGTTTTACGGTTCTAATTTTTTTGCGCAGTCCCAGCCTCTATATTCTTTAGATGCAACTTGCTATGATGTGGACCAATTAGTCTACCACTAATTCTAAATGAAAATTCTAAGACTACAATGGAGATAGATATTATAAATAGATATCTAGTAATCGTATGTAAAATGGGGTTCTTAATACTCTCATGACTTTTTCGCCATGTTAAGATATCAAAATCTTATGGTCTAGGTAAGTTCTCCTCTTCGAAATGACAATCCAACTCTTATTTAATCATAATACTACTCTCTTCATGTACAAAGGTATTGAATTTTGGCAAAGGGTCTTTATTATTATGTACATCAAGAGATGTCATAGTATGTAAAGATTCACTTGGATTGTTTTCTTGGCTCTAATGCTCATCGAATAACTCATAACAAAGGGCTTTAATCCTTTCAATCTTTCTCTTAGATGAATCTTCACATTCATATATTTGAAGGAGATAGTACTACAATATTTTCAATTTATACATAGGATAAAAAACAACTGCAATGCTTAAAATTCCATTGATATTAAACCAATATGTATAAAATTTCTCTAACATTCTTGAAGGCATCAATTCCACATCAATATCTCCATAATACAACCATTGATTTAACTCCAATTTGATCTCACAAACTTGAGGAAAGAAGACATTTGCAGTAGGGTACCAGTTTCAAGAAAATAGCTCTGTCAAGTATAGAAGAACTTTAATCTCTTGCACATATTAGTAGTAAATTGTTAATCCTTATCGGTAGACAAATTTATGTTGTGTTTATCCTTATATTTTAGTAAGGGAAATACATCTTTATATTTTATATCTACTTACAACATCATATAGGTACAGTTCTATCGAGTGGGGAATCCAATGGGCTTTTTGGAGCACATAATCCCTAAATGTTGAGCTACATTATCAAAAGCTTTCACTCTTTTTAGGTTGGTTGGCCAAAAGACCACACATTCTTTTATCCTTTCTATTCCATCTCTAATCGCATCTAGCTCCTCCTTGACAATCAAATTAAGATACGAGTATAACAGTACATTTGAAGAAAATATCCTTTAAGCATCAATGAGCTAGACAATAATTTACCCAACATTAAGTAATCACGTAGTCATTCATGCTACAATTATTAATAGTGAGCCTTGGCAATTTTGATCAATTTTCCATTCCAATAAGCATTCGTGAAGTACATCATTAGGCACCTCTATTGTATATGGATAAAGAGTACAAGTAAATGTGATAAAATGAGTTGTTATACCCATAAAACCCTTTTTTTACTACCAAATGTCCACGTTTTAGTAGCAATAGTGACTTTAGAACTAATGGACTTAAAGGAGCTCAAATATCCTTGTAAGGACTATGAATTTTAAGTAGTCTAATTATATGAGTTAGCCTACTTTTACAACTTATTAATTTAATTTTTGTGATTTTACGTTGGTGGCCATTCTTGATTGAGTTAGTTTTACGTCATTCAACTTGGTTGAATATAAATCTATTTTTTATTAAAATTTGAGAACCCCTTTATATGTTGTTTGGACCAAGTATAATTTGTCTTTAAGCCCAAACCCTGACTCCTTGTACCCTATTTACTAGTCTACAAAAAAAAAAAAAAAAAAAAAGAGGGAATTACGGGGAAGGGGGCTGCCTTAGGACAAAAATAACAGGAAAGAGGAGATGGGATATTCGACACACACAAGGAGGGAGAAAGAGAGAGAGAGAGAAGATGATGATGATGGTGATGATGAGAAAAGGCTCAATTCAATCATTTTTAGTATCCTACCCCTCAATCTCTAAATTTCAAGGTGGATAACTTATTTACCTAATATATATTACTTCCAAACTAAATCAATTTCAAGCTTGAATGTTACTTTCATATACTCTTGGAGTAATCTTTAGTTTTTAATTGTAGAGGATTTGGGCATGTGAGATTAATTTGTGCAGTTGGGAGTATATCGAGGTTTTGAGTTTTTAAATTTGTGATTTAGATGTTGATGGAATTTTCTATGGAAAAGAATGACATGCATGTGAATTTTGAGATAATTTGATGATGTTTTTTTGTTTGTTCATGCGCACTACTTGAGTTTGAGTTAGGTTGTTTTTGGGACCAAACTTTGATTGTTAATGGACTAAAATACAAAAGAGAAAAGTGGTTGAATACTGCCTTTGTTGTAGCTGTCTTTGCCTAGAAACTTGCTTAGAAAACAACGTTGTGTCAGAGCCATTTTAGCAATGTCCTCGGCTGCTATCCGAAATTTAAAATAAAAAACAAACAGAGAGTGAGAGAAGAGGCAAGATGCAATGCAAAATTACTTGATTTGTTGTGGGAAGAATATTATTGATGGATAATTTGTGAATTTTGAAGCTATAACTTGGTTAAAATGGGATAAAAGAGAATATGGGATTGTAGACACCTAAAAAGTGTCGTCTCTGTTTTATTTATTTATTTCTTTTATTTTTGTTGGTCCGGTGATGAAAACCCAATCTCGTTTGCATGCTCGCGTCAAGATCAGATTAAAGTAGAGTGGAGGAAGCCAGTAGCCCAAAAAGCCAACCCACACGAAAAATAAAAACTTTTAAAAAATAGAAACCTTCCAAAAATAGACACTTTCGAAAAATAGAAAGCTTTCAAAATTGGAAAGTTTCCAAAACCGGCGCCCATTTCGGGCCTCCTCCTGAATGACGTCGTTCGGTCGGTTCAGCTCCATGGGATCTCCTCTATCCATTTTCGGGATTTTCGCCATCCTTATCTCTTCAATCGACGGCTTTTGAAGTTAGGTTTAGGGTTTCCTAAACCCTCAACTTTCCTCTAAATAAGAGGTTGCTCCCTTTTCATTTAACACACCTTTACACACCAATTCAATTGGAAAACCCCCAATTGTTGAATACTCTCACTCTCTCTCCTCTCCATTCTATTCTCTCCACAAACACTTCAAACTTCTTTTTCTAAACCACTTACATAAAGGCATTCTTTGCCTCCTTTGCTTGTCATCGCCTACCATCACTCTGTCAAAATGTGATTGCGACTCAAGTCTAGCAGGTGGGTATACCCGAGGGCGGCATTCCACCATTCCGGAGTTTGTTTATTTAATTTCGGTTATTTATTACTTTGATAATGTGGATTAACGATGTTATCGCTTTACTTTCCTTCTCACCCGCTGTAATATTTTATTTTTCGCTTTCCTTCTTTGTTTTTCTTTCCTTTATTACTTTCTTTATTTCTTTCATTTAATGCTTTATTTGCCGCTTTTAAGCATATTTTGTTTGCCTTTAATTTTTGCCTATTGCGGATTGTTTGCTTGATTTTCTTAACGCGATTTACACTCACCTTTTTAATTAGTAAAGATTGTCTTTTGACGGGGAAAATGAAGAGCATCCTTCTTTGTTTCATACCTTCACCCCGAACACCGGATTCTCGGTTTAAGACCAACGAAGTCTCTTTCTAAAAACCTTTCCTAAATTTAGTTTTCCATGCTTGAAGTTGGAAGAGTTTTTTGTATTTTTGTTAGTTTTTATTTCCTAAAGCCGACTAGCGACTCCCTCTTTTAGGTTTTTATTCTTTAAACCGATTCTTGACATTTTAGGTTAAAAAATAGAAAAATTTGGGTAATTCTTGACAATTGAAGTTATATGACCGAGATTGACCTTTCGAGTCTCGGTCATATAGTCGGCGGCGAGTTCGAGGCTAGTGTTGGTGTCTTAGCTCCTAACACATGCAAATTTCTTCTATTTGGTCCAAAAGCGTTAAGCCATGATGTACTCTTTAATTTTCTGATTCTTTACCTTTAGAAATAACATCTTGAGACTTTTAAAACCTCCTTTGAAAATAAAATGATTTCCTAAAAATTGCCAATCAAACTCTTCTTGAAAATCTCTTTTAAAAAGCCTTATCATTCACTTGATAAGCACACATCATGTGAAGCTGGCATTCGTTGGGAAACTCGATTCGCTTCCCTACGGGAACGGGCTGGGGCTCCTATAAGGTTTCAAATGACTAAGGTATTACAAGTTTAAGTTTTATCTTGTGAGTTAGAAGTGAGAAATGCGAATCGAAAATGAGAACCATAAAAATGAGTTGCTAGGATTGTTGTCGATTGCTTATTGTGATATAGTCTTGAGTTTATTGACTACAAGTCTCTTATGTGAGTTTTTTTTTAAGACTCGGGTATGACTAACTAACCTCTTACATCTTTTGAATTCAAGTCATACATCTAATTTTAGGATTAAGTAAGAAGCATCCTAAAAGAAATTCACAAAACTAAGTTATCTTTACAAGTAACCCAAGATTTAAGGCATAGTCTTCATAAGTTATACCTTAAAAGAATATTTGTATAAGTCTTAGACTCAATTTACTTCAGAAAGTAAAAAATGACTTAGTCATTATAAGCTGAATTTGACTGACCCACTCAATTCTCGATGAATCGACCCACTCAAGCCAACTCGGACATTAAGTTTGTCAAAGCATTTTCATATTTAACATGTCACTCTAAATATAACAATCTTCATAAAATGGACTGAAAAGCCTAGAATATGCTCTTTTTAGGACATAAGAATATTTGTTTTCTCCGCTTAAGCTTAATTATTTTAATTTTACTTAAGTCAAAACCATTACGATGTAACTATTTAACATGGCATAATTTAAAAATGTCCGAATAACTCATATACCCATTAAGGTTAAACTTATTATTTACGAGATTGAACATATCTAGAACTTGAATTTATTGAATATTAGACTAGAAAATTTTCAGATTAATGGATTAAGGATAATTGATCCTTAAACGCTTTATTTAGACTAATCTTAATCTAATTACGGATCAAAGTATGTTTATACTTTGAAAACCATTCTTCATTATTTTTATAGGTTTTCTAAAGTTGAATAAACTCAAAGAAAAGCAAAAACAAAGTCTTCATAATCGTTGAAGCTCGTAGACGGAAAAGCCGGAAAACACGGAACAACTCGGACATGGCTAACAAGCTTGTTTATTACCGTTTTGGGTAATAGTTTATTTATGAGTTTAACGAGCTTTTCCAGTTTCCTGGATTTGGTAGAACAACTTTTGGAAACTATGACCTAGGCTCAATAGCTATTTCAAGATGGTCCAAAAGCGAGTCCTCAAACTATCCGTTACAACGGCTAGTCGACCTGGTTCTTCCAGACTAAAGACTCAACGACATTTTTCTCAAGGCAAACTATTTAAAGAAGCCGTAGCACAAGATTCTCACTAATGGAAAAATAAGAGCTAATTTGATCATACACATCTAGCTTACATCTCCTACTTTGTTATCTTACTCTTTTTCGAGTTGTAACTCTTAGTGAGAAAAATTTTGTAACTTCTCTTTAATCTTCAAACACTTTTCTTGTTTCACTTAACTGATTGATATAACTTCAACTCAATTGTTCTAAGTTAATAAGGAAACTTCAACTTGGAAGGACTAGGTCGGATAAAGGAATTTCTAAGCCTAGGAAAAATTATAATAGATTTTTCTAAGGGAATAAATCTGGATTGTTGTATTCATCGTAATTGAGGATTCAATTAATGGATTTGACTTGGTGCTTGAATTAGTATTGTCCGAGGTTTTCTAGCTCATGAGGGTTTCCTCGTAACATCACCCGTCTATCCTTTTACCTCCTGAGTGAGTCGATCTAGACTTAGTTATTGTTTCGAGCACGCAGTTCTTCTAAACTTTAATTTTCGCAACGTTCAAGCACCCTATTCACCTCCCTCTACCTAGGGTAATTTACTTCTCCTATTATACTTTTAATTGGTATTAGAGCCTAGCCTTCCCACAAGAAACTAACACTCCGAAGGTTTAAAGATTATGGCTCATCAAAATGGAGAATTCGATGAAGGAAGGTCTTTCACAAGGCCACTCGAAGTTCAAGGGCTCTAACTTCACCCGTTGGAAAAACCGATGCAATGCTTCATACAAGACCAATATTAGGAAGTTTGGGACATCGTCACCTATGGGAACTATGTCCAATGAAGTAAATTAGCAATGAAACAATGCCAAAATTGAAGACAAAGCGCACGACAACCAAACGAGAAAGGCACAAGAAGAACCACAGAGTCTGTGAATATCTTAATGTGCTTGTTAGACTCGTTTGAGTTTAACAAAGCCTCAGCCTGTGACACGGCTAAAGAAGTGTGGGACACTTTAGTGACCACCTATAAAGGGACAAGCTAGGTTAGGCAGACCAAAATTAGCCAGTACCTCCATAAGTACGAGCTAGTAAAAATGGAGGTCGTTGAAGGTATTACCAAGATGTATGTAAGGTTTACTCGAGATAGTAAACAACCTAAAGTCTCTCGATAAGAAGATATCAAACAAAGAAGTGATTAGAAAACCTCTAAGATGTCTTCTTAAGATGAAATGGGCTCCAAAGGTAACAACAATTAAAGAAGCTCGGGGCCTCAGCAAATTAAAGCTTGATGAGCTCATTAGGAAACTTCTAACCCATGAGTTACATCTCTAAGAGGAAGAAATTCAAGTTAGCATGAGGAGGAATGTTTCCTTGAAAGCGTTAGAAAAACTTGGACCATGCCTAAGCATCTCAAATTTAGAGGAAGACCTAGTGGTATTTCTTGTCAAAGGATTCAATAAGATGATGAAGCACAAGAAGTGGCGGAAGAAGCTAAGAAATGAGGTCTATAGAAAAGACAAAAAGGTAAAACCTCTTTCTCTTAAAACTTTTCTTCTACTAAAAACTTTGGGTGTTTTAATTATAGTAGTAAGGAACATTTCAAGGACTGCCCAAAAAGAAAGAAAGATTACAAGAAGAAGAAAGACATGGTGGCTACATGTAGTGACGATGAATCAAATGATGAGGAAGACACTAAAGATGAATTCAAGTGTATGATGGCAATGATAGACTCGGACGCAAAACCGAGTCAATGCAAGACTCATTTGAGTCTAAGAAAACTGATCCCCAAGAAGTAATTAATTACTTTCTTAAGTTCTCTAACAAAGATCTTGCTAAATATATTTTTACTTTATAGGAAAAGTCCAATTCGATTCTTCCCTCTTTCAAGAAAAATTGAGTCTTTATAAACCGAGAATACTATTTTGAAAAATAATTTAGAAAAACCGAGACTTAACATAAAGGTACTCGAGACTAGCTCACAAAATAATAAAACTAAGTTAAGAGCCTAAAATTTGAGAATGAGATTTTGAAGAAAAAGTTGGAAGTGTCTCATAACTTAGTTTTAAAACTCACTCAAGGTTAGAAAAACCTTGATTTGCTTTTGGGTTCTCAGTGTGTTTCTTTTAGAAAAGAAGGTTTACGTTTTAACTCTGAATAAAAGGATAACTTCTATAAGAGTCTTCTCAAAAAGGATTCCAGAAAAATCAATTTTAGATAAATTGAGCATAGTTTAACTCAATCGAGTGAAAAGGAGGATCGAGCCTAGAAAATTTTATCAAAAGAAGTGTCCCCAAACCTCTTATATAAGAAAAAATTTTAACAACTATGAGACTTTGTATTCAAAGAAGAAGAGTTGGAATCGGACTCTACCTAAGATTATTCATTGTTGGGTTCCCAAGAGTGCCTTTCCTCCGAACTAACCCGAGTAATGATAGGTACTAGGTTTGTTAGAGGAAGTAAAAAGGTTAGTTTGCTTTCTTTTGCATGATTACCTTAGAGAAAAGAAAGACCACTAGTACCTAGACAGTGGTCTGCTCAAGACATATGACTGGGAACTCTAGACTCTTTGATTTGGAGAAGATGAAAGGCGGACGAGTCACTTTTGGAGACAACAAGGTAAAATTGTCGAGATTAGAAGAGTTAGATATGGAGAACTCGGTCAATTCGGTCTATCTCGTTGAAGGACTCAAATACAACCTTCCGAGCATATCTCAAAAGGTCAAGGTGGTAAAGTTCACTCAAATCAATTGTTTCATCTCAAATGAAACAACTCATGAAATAAAACTTTTTGATATGAGGTCAGGTAACACTTATACTATTTTGCTAAACAATTCATCTCGGAATTTATCTTGTCTTAAAGCTGTAGTAAATGATGAGTCTTGGACATGATATCGTAGATTGGGTCATATTAGCATGCATACTATTAAGAAATTATCATCACATGGGTTAGTCCGATGACTCCTTAAATGTGCATTTAACAAAGATATAGTTTGTGATGCTTGTGTGAAAGGGAAACGAGTTAGGTCATCACTTAAACCACTTAAAAATATGTCCACATCTAAAGTGCTTGAGCTGATTCATATGGATCTATATAGGGAAATTTTTGTTAAGAGTTTAGGGGTAAATCTTATGTTCTTGTTTTATTGATGATTATTTAAGATTTTACCTGGATGTGTTTTCTTAAGAACCACTACTACGTAAATGACTTTTTTACTACAGGCCTTTTACGGCGGTTAAAAATAAAACCATACTTGAAAAATGAGACACCGACATTTTTGTAAATAAAATTTACCTATTACTACGATTCTTTCATTGACCTGTAGTAATAGGTCATATCTCGCCTTTTTACTATGGATCAATGAAATAACCGTAGTAATGAAAAAACCGTAGTAATAGGTGTATTTGTTACTATGGTTCTTTATTGAACGTACAAATAAATCTATTATATTGAACAAAAAAATAAGACGAGCAAATAAGATCTCTATTCTATTGCCCACCGGTTCCTCACTCTCTGCTATTACTCTCACTCTCCACTCTTGCTCTTGTCTCACTACCTTCCACTCACTGCTCTTGCTCTCCTTACCATTGTTGTTGTCGTCACGTCCTCTCGCCTCTCGCTGTCGTTGTGGTGGTTGCTCCCTCTCGCCTCTCGCCTCTCGCTCACTTGTCATGTCATAATACCCGGTATGTAACTTCTCTCTCCCTCTTTTATTTTTTGCTTTAAGTTATTTGCAAAATTGGTTTGTTGAATGTTGAATGTATTTGGTAATTAGTTGAATGTTGAATGTACATATTTGGTTGTTTAAGTTAGAGATTTTTGAAATGTTTGAGAATGTGGGTGAATGTTGAATGTATTTGTTTAGTTTTGTGATGTTGGGAATTCTTAAAATGTTTGAGATTTTGACAAATTGATTTAGAGTTTATGAAGACTCGAGACATCTGCTCAATACTTTTACGAGTTGTATAAAAGGGATCGGGTATAACAATCTCATACTTATAGTGTTTTGATTCCAAGGCATTCTCTGTACCTTAGAAAATTTTCTAAGTGATATGGTATTTTATTTAAGTGATACAGCATGTACTTCATGCTTGTTTCTTCGTGACTCGGAAAACGAGATATGTTTGTTTTACTCGATTCCGAGTCCCTCATCACTTAGAGTTATCGCATGCTAAATAGACTAGTATTCCGCTCTCATCTAACTCCCTTCTATATAAGGTCTATCTCGTTGAAATCGGTGCTTCTAGTCTGTTTCATGTTTAGTCTATATCAAGTCATTTCACTCGATATTCGTTATATAACTTGATTTTTCGCTTAGACTAAGTCGGATGGAATTTTGAGTTTTATGGATATTAGACTCAGAAAATTCCATTCCTTTTCCGACTCGAGATAATTAGTTGCGTAATCATCGTAATTATTTTATTATCCGTGTCTAATCTTGGACCAAAGTATTTTATACTTTGAGAACCAAAATTGTTTTACTATTGTAGGTTATTCAAACAAGGATACACTTTTCCAAATACAAAAGTAACCTAGGCTTCAAAACGTCAAATCACCAGCGAGATATGGCTTTTCCTCTTCTCTGCTCCAGTTCCGAGAAGATTGTGTCGGGGCTGTCTGTTTCCAAATCTGGAAAACTGGAACGCCAAACTTAACGGTGGTTTCCACCTTAATTTTCAAGACATCGCCAATGGTTTTGGGACTTCCAAGAGAGTTAAACCGTTGTCCAACGTTCATATCACAACGGATACTTTCCGAGTGACTCGAAAGCTTCATCAACGGTCACAAAGGACTCTCGGTCAGCGAGATGAAGATAACGGCTACTCTGCCTGGTCATCCATAAATAGAAGCCAACGTTCAAGACTTGAAGATTGCCGAACATATTGTTAATACACGAACTTGAACAAAGTCATTGTATTTACTCTCAATCTTCTACTTACAACTCCCACTCTGTAATTCATTACTTTACGTGTTGTAAGGTCTTGTATTTAGTTACAAACACTTTCTTACTTCCTCTGTAAGGTCCCTTGACTAAGTCTGTAAAGGTTAACTCGGCTTAGTTGTCCCTAGCTGTAAGGGTTATCTCGGCTAGGAAGTACTAGATCGGATAAGGGAATTTACGAGTCTAGGAAAACTTGTAAAGAGTTGTCTAAGGGAGCAACTCGGGTTCGGTCAGTTCACGGTATTTTGTGGACTCAAAATAGTGGATTTGACTTCGTGCTTGGATTAGCACGGTCACGTGGTTTTATGCCCCGGGAGGGTTTTCACGTAATTTCTAAGTGTTATCTTTACGAGTACATTCTAGACTCGAGCAGTTTTTTTAGCTCTCGCTTAATTTGCCTCTTTACTCGTGATAGCATTTCGAGTCCATACTTTTCTAATTCTGTTGTCGACTCGGAATCTGTCTCTGTCTCGTCTTTATCAAAAGAACTAGAATTTCTACGATAATCCTCCGTCACCCTATTCACCCCCTAGGGTGACTCGGACTCTCCCGAGCAACCCTTCAATTGGTATCGAGCCTAGCCTTTCGAAAGGATCTAACCATCTAAAGGTCTAAAGATCAAATGGCTCGGAACACCGGAGAGTTCGATGAAGGAAGATCTTCCAGCGAGACCACCAAAATTCAAAGGATCAAACTTTGGGCACTTGGAAGAAACTTATGGAATGTTTCCTCATGGATTATGATGAAGACGTATGGGAAATCATACAACAAGGAAACTACATTCCAATGAAGACGGAAGAATTCAGAATCATTCCCAAGACAAAGGCTGAGTTTACTCCTAGCGAAGCGAGAAGTTCACAAAGAACTTCAAGGCAATGAACATTCCGATGTGCGCCATTAGCTCGAAGAATACAATCGAGTGTCCGCTCGCGACTCAGCAAAAGAAGTGTGGGACACGCTTGTCAACACTTACGAAGGCACTAGCCAGGTCGGACAAGCAAAGATCGGTCGGTATCTTCATAAATACGAGCTATTTAAGATGGAGCCGAGAGGAAAACATCACTCGGATGTTCATTCGATTTCTCGAGATTACCAACAATCTCAAGTCACTTGGGTAAGAAGATTTCCCACGAGGAAATGTGCGGAAAGATACTCGAAGTCTACCCAAGAGAAGATGGGGTCCCAAGGTGACTGCCATAGAGGAAGCTCAAAACCTCTCACTTTTAAAGCCGAGATGAGCTCATCGGAAAGCTTCTCACTCACAAAATCCATCTAGAAGAGGAGGATGCTAAGGGCGTACCAAAAGAAACATAGCATTGAAAGCCTCGGAATCCAAAGAAGCAAATATGAGCTCCTCCGACTCGGAAGACGATCCCATGGCACTCATTGCAAGAGGCTTCAAGAGAATGATGAAGCACAAAAGATGGGATAAAAGGCCAAAGGAAGAATTCTACAAGAAAGACAAGAGGGACGAGAAAAGGTAAGTATTCTTCACCTTCAAAGTTATCTCTATCTAAGAATTCCGGATGTTTTGAGTGTGGGAACAAAGACCACATAGTCAAACATTGTCCAAAAAGGAAAAGGGACAGAAAGAAGAAGAAGGCCATGATGGCAACATGGAGCGATGAGGACTCATCGGAAGATGACGAGGACTCGGATGACTCAAAGTGTCCGATGGCAATCTCGACTCGAAGCGAAAAGAAAGTCGGACTCATACTCGGACAATGAGGAAACTAATCCTCAAGAGGTAATTGATTACTTCCTAAAATTCTCCAAAGTTGATTTAGTTAAATACATTTTACTTTGGAAGAAAAGTCGAATTCGATTCTTCTAAATTCAAAGAACAACTTGAGTCAATTTCTTCGAGAGCACTTCTTTAAAAAATGAATTGGAAAAACCGAGACTCACACTTAGAGAACTCAAGACTAGTGCTCAAACTAATGAGATTGAGTCCGAGCTACTCGGGAAAGAAAATGAGCAACTAAAACGAAGCTCACAGAGTCTCAAGATCTGATTTTAAAATTTACTCAAGGTTAGAAAAACCTTGACATGCTCTTAGGATCACAATGTGTCTCCTTTCGAAAAGAAGGCCTTGGTTTCAACAAAGAAGAGGAATCCAATTCCTACTCGGAATTATTCAAAAGGATTCCGAAGCTGTAAAGTTCAAGAAAGTCGAGCACGGTCCCATTCACGAAATGAAGGGAGGACTAAGCCCAGAAGCTGTTTACAAAAAGAAACCAATTGCTCCTGTTTCAAAAGGAAAGGTTTTCAAAAGAAAGAGACACGGACTCGGTTCTCGAAAGGAAGACTCGAGAATCGAGACAAAACCCAAAGTCATTTAAATCTAGGTTCGAAACACCTTCTTCCTAAAAAAGGACCACGGTAAAGAATGTTACTAGGTTCGTTAGAGGAAAAGAGAAGGGTTAGATTCTCTCTGTTTTGCGGGTCACTCGGAAGAGATCAAAAGGACACTGGTACCTTGACGGTGGATGTTCACGCCACATGTCGGGAGATGCGGGACTCTTTTACGAGTTGGAAAAACATAAAGGAGGAAAGGTCACATTTGGAGATGATAGCAAAGGCAAGATAGTTGGGATAGGCAAGATTGGAAAAGGAAGCAATCCGGTCGAGTCCAGTCTACCTTGTCAAAGGATTAAAGTATAATCTGCTCGGCATCTCTCAATCGTGCGATAAAGGTCAAGAGGTAAGATTCACTCGGACTAAGCTGCTATATTTCGATGTTACCACCAAGGAGATCAAGCTTTCGGGTAAGAGATCAGGTAACACCTACATCATTCCTCTTTCGACCCGAGTCGGAATTTATCTTGCTTAAAAGCATCTCTTCATAATGACTCATGGACATGACATCGTAGATTATGCCATATTAGCATGCATACTATCAAAAAGTTGGCATCTCATGGTGCAGTTAGGGGTTTACCTAACTGTGTTTTTGAGAAAGATAAAGTTTGTGAAGCATACACTAGAGGGAAACAAGTCGAGATCTTCATTCAAATCTCTGAAGTCGGTTTCCACATCCAAAGTGCTTGAGCTACTGCATATGGATTTATGTGGTGAAATTCTGTTAAGAGCCTCGGAGGTAAATCATATATATTTGTTATTATTGATGATTATTCTCGATTTACCTAGGTGTGTTTTCTTAAGCACAAAAATGAAGCGTTCAGGGAGTTCAGCAAGCTCCGTAGAAAAATCCAAGTTGAGTCTCGGACTCGGATCCGGAGAATTCGAACCGACCATGGAAGGGAGTTCGACTACTCGGAATTCTCGAGTTTTGTGACAAAAATGACATCTCTCACAATTTCTCAGCACCAAGAACTCCTCAACAAAATGGAGTTGTAGAGAGAAAGAACAGAACCCATGAAGAAATAGCAAGGACGATGATGATTGAGCACAACTTGCCTTACTATTTACAGGGCGAGAGGCGATCAACACGACCAACTATACTTTGAACAGATGCCTCATCGGACCCATATTGAAGAAAACACCTTATAAGCTCTACAAGGGGAAGAAACCAAATATTTCCTACTTCGGACCATTTGGATGTAAGTGCTTCGTTCACATCAATGGTAAGGACCACTGACCAAGTTTGATGCTCGGTTAGATGAAGGTATTTTTACAGGTTATTCTTCTTACAGACAAAGCTTATCGCATTTTCAATAAGAGAACTAACAAAGTGGAAGAGAGCATCCACGTTGTGTTTGATGAGCTTGAACAGGAAAAACCAAGCGAATCTTCATACTCGGAATTGAAGCTCGGTAGAGATGATGACGAAGATAAGCCCACAAAGACTCGGACTTAACCGGATCGGAATGAAGTCACTTAGAATGAAGTAACTCAGAATAAGGCAACTCAAGAGCTCGCTCGGAATGAACAAGCCAATAAAGAAGATCACTCGGAACAAGCTTCGAAGATCAAGCGACTTAGCCCATAAATCTCGTGAATCGAGAGAACTAGTAAAGCATTCAAGTTTACTTCTAGTCACCCACTAGAAAACATAATTTCGATATCAACAGTGGGGTAAGAACTCATTCCTCTCTTCAAAATCTATGTGCATTCACTGCATTCATTTCATTAACTGAACCCGAGAAATGCACTAGAGGCCCTTAATGAACCTGAGTAGGTAGAGGCCATGCAAGAGGAACTCAATCAATTTGAAAGAAACCAAGTCCGGACTCGAACAACCGACCTTCCGACCAGCCGGTTATAGGAACCAAATGGGTTTTTAAAAAAAGCTGGATGAGGGTGGAGTAGTAGTCGAAACAACACTAGACTTGTGGCTCAAGGCTATAATCAAGAAGATTGTGGGGAAACATTTGCACCGGTTGCCGAATTGAAGCTATTAGAATATTGTTGGCATTTGCATCCAGCATGCATATTAAATTATATCAAATGGATGTTAAGTGTGCGTTTCTCAATGGTTTTATTGAAGAGGAAGTCTATGTCGAGCAGACCTCCCGGTTTTGAAAACTCAGAATTTCCAAATCATGTTTTCAAACTCCAAAAGGCACTTTATGGTCTTAAACAAGCCCCTCGAGCTTGGTATGAAAGATCGAGTAGCTTCTTGGTTCAAAATGATTTCAAAAGAGGTAAAATCGACAAGACTCTCTTTATAAAGACCAAGGGGAAAGATTTCCTTATTGTTCAAATATATGTTGATGATATTATCTTCGATGCTACTAATGAATTTACGTGCGAGAATTTTACGAGTTGATGAGTCACGAATTCCAAATGAGTCCGATGGGAGAACTCAATTTCTTCCTTGGTTTACAAATCAAACAAGACAAAGATGGGATCTATGTCCATCAATCTAAGTATACCAAGGAGCTGCTTGAAGAAATACAAACTTCAAGATGCAAAGCACGCATCTACACCTATAAGCGAGCAGTATAAAGCTTGACTCGGATGAGAAAGGTAAAGCAATAGATTAAAAACTCTATTGAGGTATGATTGGATCTTTGCTATATCTTACTTCCAGCCAGCTAGATATAATGTTTAGTGTGTGTTTATGCGCAAGATTTCAAGCTAATAAAAAGAATCACATCTCACTACGGTGAAGAGAATATTCGGATATCTTGCAGGAACTCGGAACTTAGTTCTATGGTATTCAAGAGACTCGGAACCGACTCTCACTTGGATACTCAAACGCAGACTACACTGGATACAAAGTTGATCGAAAGAGCACTTACGGAGCTTGCCAATTTCGGGTCAATCCACGATATCTTGGCACTCAAAGAAGCAGAACTCAGTAGCTCTATCAACTGCTGAAGCTGAGTATATTGCAGTTGGAGCCTGTTGCGCTCGGATACTATGGATAAAGCAACACTTAAGAGATCTTGGATTGTCCTTCAAATCGGTTCCAATCAAGTGTGACAATCGAGTGCAATCAGCATCACCAAGAATCCAGTCCGAGCACTCGAAGACAAAGCATATCGAGGTCGGATATCACTTTCTACGAGACCACTCTGAAAAAGGTGATATTGAACTTGAGTTCATTCTTACTAATCTTCAATTAGCTGATATCTTTACTAAGCCTCTTGGTGAAAATCAATTTAATTTCATTTGGAATGAGCTTGGTATGTTAAATGCATAAGCTGTGCGATTTTTTTCTATTACGTGATTACGTGTTATGTGTTTTTCAACTTTTTAATACCCATTAGCTCGGTTGATTCGGTGATACTTGGGTTAGTAGTTATTTCTTGTTTCGAGTCACTCGAAACCAATCCGAGTCACACTCGGACGTAGAGAAAATTTTGGACTTCAAATTTTACGAAACTATCTCTAGAGAAGTGGAGAGTTTCGGAACATATTTTCAAAATCTTTTTTTCTCTCTCTCTCTCGAGCGTTATGATCGAGACGATAGCCGTAGATTTCTAACCGCTGAAATCTTAACCGTTGAGAAGAGAACCGTCACACCGGTCTACGAGGACTGATGGACAAGCCGAGTCGAACGGAGTTATACTTAACGGATAGTTGACGGGCGTATAGTTTTTCTATAAATAGCGCCTATTCATCTTCGTCTCGGTATTCTACATTTCATCTCTCTCAAACGAAACTTTTCGCGAAGCTTTCTACATACACGGTGATCTTTGAAGTTCTTCAAGTATAGTAAAGGCCATCTCAAGTAAGTTTCGATTGCTCTCATCTCTTTCTTCTACTCTTTTCGTTTGCTCTCATCTACCTCTTCCTCTCTTTTCTTACTCAAAAGTTTCATCTCTCTCATTCTCTCAAAATGCCTAAGAGAGGTAACCATCCCGACTTTCAGGTCTCCTCCTCCTCCAAAAAGCCTCGCAACAAAAATCTAGAAAGCTCAACCCCCTCCAAACCTATTGTCACCCGAGCACCTCGCGCTAGACGACAAATTCTTTCCTTCAACCAAATTCTCTTGGTTGAGTCACATTCAAACCACTGGGGCATACAACTTTACGTGCTTCGGCGAGTTCATTTATCCTAAACTCGTTTATGAGTTCTACACTCACCTCACTCACTCTGAAGGTGTCCTAACCTCCGGGGTTCAAAATGTAACCGTTCGCATCAACACCTCTCTCCTCCACCGCTTGTTCAAGGTCCCTCTCTCTTCTTGAACAGCAACCCCATTCCTTTCACTTGAAGTCACCGACGACTTCTTTGAAAAGTACGCTAAAGAGTTTCCTGAGTTACGGAAACACTTTTCGGTGACTCGGTTGAAGTCGAAGCACGTCTTACGTGCTTCTCGCTGATAAGAACCTTTTTCTCTCGGCATTCCAGCAAGGAGAACCCCAACTCCAAGCATCCGAAAGCTCTTTTTGACATTCTTGAGGGCTACGAAGTAGACCTCTTTCCTTCAATAATTGAGCGGATGGCGAGTGTGCCGACTCAACTCCAAAACAAGAAGAACACCCCTCTTCCCTTCGGTGCTCTTCTCACCCTTGTTTTCAAACAATTCCAAGTTCCTCTCCCCTTAGACCCAAACGGCGTATGCAGAGGCTGCCGTTGTTGTCGGCAAAAGGAACTTCGAGGGTACGGATACCAGGAAACTCAACCTCGGTGTGCGGGTGCATAACTCGCAGGCTGAGGCCTCCTTCTCCGCCTCGGACTCGGAAATCAACTCCTTTCTCTTTCCCTGCTCCACCTGTTGTTGCCTCCACCTTAGGTGCCTCCAAGTCTCTCTCTGCTATTTTGTCCCCTGTTTTTATGGACAAAATCAGCATCGTGTCCTCCGCTTTCCAGGACATGCTCCGGTCTTTCAAACTTGTCCTCCAAAATATGAACATCAACCAAAAGACCGCCCAATCCCAAATCCGAGAGCAGCAAACTCCGGTTCTTGAGATGAGGGAGGCTGGTGAAGGAGCGAAGGAGCTGGTCGAGCTCCTCAGAGAGAGAAGGTCCAAGGCGGCTCGGGACCATGGGGACTCGGACGCGTCCGAAGCGTCTTCGAGCCCGGGTCCGACCTCCTCGGACGGCGGGGAGAAGGAGAAGACGAAGCTGCAGACGCAGAAACAGTAGACGTCGAGGAGCTCGTGGCTGAGGCAGCAGACGCCGAGGAGCCTGCGGGCGAGGCAGCTCCATCCGGGCAAGGGGAGGAAAACAAGGAAGAAGCGGTGGGAAGCTGGCGAGGGTCGGCCTGCTCCACAAGCCCAAATAGGCTGTACTCGGCTCGAGACGAGCGATGCGGGTGGGTCGGAAGACCTAGGCTGCACCGGCGGGTCGGGCAGAGCAGCCCCTCCAGGCTACGAGAGGTTCAAAGGGAGGAACCCCTAGATCCACTCGTTCTAAGTCGGCCACTCGGAGCTGAGCCCTTGACGGCAATAGCGGTTCTCCCTCCACCGCACTCAAGCACATCGTCAAGATCCTACCGATGCTGGCGTACCTCCAACCCCTCCGCTTCCACTCGAAATCCCCTCTCCCTCGTAGGCGCCATATACTTGTGTCACAATGCCAAAGTCTTCCAGATTCGTCTTCTTTCGAGAGACTTTCATTTTCTTTATTTGTCCGGACATCAAAGTTTTTCTAATTGTTCTTTTCTTCCCTTCTTTTTGTTGTTGTTTTTCTTTGAAAGGCAAGGGGGAGAAATAGAGTCGGAAAAACTTGTTGTCTTGTTTAGGGGAGCCTTTCCTCTCAATCTATGTATTCTATTTAATTTCAATGAATTAATGCTTTCTCTTCAATGATTTACGTGTTTACAATCTTTTTGAGTTAACATTATTTCATTGTTAAGCATATGTTACTTTATGCTCGATACATTAAGTCCGCTTTACTCATCGACTTCATGTGCGATTATCCAAAAGAAAAGTTTTTGTCTAAGTATGGAATGCCTTTCATAAAAAGGGGAGATTGAAGACTCGGACACTTGCTCAATACTTTTCGAGTTGTATAAAAGGGATCGGGTATAACAATCTCATACTTATAGTGTTTTGATTCCAAGACATTCTCCGTACCTTAGAAACTTTTCTAAGTGATATGGTATTTTATTTAAGTGATACAGCATGTACTTCATGCTTGTTTCTTCGTGACTCGGAAAACATATATGTTTGTTTTACTCGATTCCGAGTCCCTCATCACTTAGACTTATCGCATGCTTGAATAGACTAGTATTCCGCTCTCATCCGACTCCCTTCTATATAAGGTCTATCTCGTTGAAATCGGTGCTTCTAGTCTGTTTCATGTTTAGTCTATATCAAGTCATTTCACTCGATATTCGTTATATAACTTGATTTTTCGCTTAGACTAAGTCGGATGGAATTTTGAGTTTTATGGATATTAGACTCGGAAAATTCCATTCCTTTTCGACTCGGATAATTAGTTGCTTAATCATCATAATTATTTTATTATCTCGTGTCTAATCTTGGACCAAAGTATTTTATACTTTGAGAACCAAAATTGTTTTACTTTTGTAGGTTATTCAAACGAGGATACACTTTTCCAAATACAAAAGTAACCTAGGCTTCAAAACGTCAAATCACCAGCGAGATATGACTTTTCCTCTTCTCTGCTCCAGTTCCAGAAGATTGTGTCGAGGCTGTCTGTTTCCAAATCTGGAAAACTGGAACGCTAAGCTTAACGGTGGTTTCCACCTTATTTTTCAAGACATCGCCAATGGTTTTGGGACTTCCAAGAGAGTTAAATCGTTGTCCAACATTCATATCACAACGGATACTTTACGAGTGACTCGAAAGCTTCATCAACGGTCACAAAGGACTCTCGGTCAGCGAGATGAAGATAACGGCTACTCTGCCCGGTCATCCATAAATAGAAGCCAACGTTCAAGACTTGAAGATTGCCGAACATATTGTTAATACACGAACTTGAACAAAGTCATTGTATTTACTCTCAATCTTCTACTTACAACTCCCACTCTGTAATTCATTACTTTACGAGTTGTAAGGTCTTGTACTTAGTTACAAACACTTTCTTACTTTCTTTGTAAGGTCCCTTGACTAAGCTGTAAAGGTTAACTCAGCTTAGTTGTCCCTAGCTGTAAGGGTTATCTCGGCTAGGAAGTGCTAGATCGGGTAAGGGAATTTCGAGTCTAGGAAAACTTGTAAAGAGTTGTCTAAGGGAGCAACTCAGGTTCGGTCGGTTCACGGTATTTTGTGGACTCAAAATAGTGGATTTGACTTCGTGCTTGGATTAGCATGGTCCGTGGTTTTCACGCCCGAGGAGGGTTTCCACGTAATTTCTAAGTGTTATCTTTCCGAGTACATTCTAGACTCGGACAGCTTTTTTAGCTCATGCTTAATTTGCCTCTTTACTCGTGATAGCATTTTTGAGTCCATACTTTTCCGACTCTGCTGTCGACTCGGAATTTGTCTCTGTCTCGTCTTTATCAAAAGAACTAGAATTTCTACGATAATCCTCCGTCACCCTATTCACCCCCTCTAGGGTGACTCAAACTCTCCCGAACAACCCTTCAGCTTTAGGATTTATGTATTTAGGGAAATGGAATGATATATGATTTAGAGTTTACGGAAATGGAAAGAGTTATGGAATAGGGTTTAGGGTTTAGGGAAATGGAAAGATTTATAATTAAGGGTTTAGGGAAATGGAAAGATTTATGTTTTGGTATTTAGGAAAATGGAAAGATTTTTGGTTTAGGGTTTAGGGATGAAATAGAAGAAAATTTATGGATAGAAATTGTACGTAATTGGAAAGATTTTTGAATATACGGCTATATTCACTTCACTAATAGGGTCGTAGAAAACAAGTTATAAGTAATATAATTAATATACTTTTAAACAAAAAATATTTGTTAAAAATATATTCCTAAACACCCCTTTTAAACACTAAATGGAGGGAAAAAGGCTATATATGTACTTAAAACAACCATGAAAACCCTTATATACTTAACAAAAAAGATTTACTAAAATATATGTACGTAATATGTAGTAACTATTTAAGAAAAAAAAGAATTTTAACAACTATAAAAATAAAAACTTATAACCATTAAAGAAAAAAATGAATTTAACAACTACACAAAAAATTATAACCATTTAAGAAAAAGAGGAATTTACTAAATGACCTTTTATTGTTTTCATGTCATTTGATAATGGCATGTTTACTTGCGTATAATTGTGCTTATTTTGCTTACCAATATATGCTTTCATAATTATCATATGCATTTCATAAGTTTAGAGAACCCATTCAAAAATCAGTGCATAATAACTTATCTTAGGTGATGGTACGTGTATAAATATGCATATAATGCTCAAGATCTTGGCTTGTTAAGTATATGTTTTTGAATTATTCGTGTTAGACAGTTTGAGAATAATATGATAATAGGTTGTGTTAGCTTGGTATCTCCGACTTCATGGCCAGGATGCAAAAATATGTTACTTGGCATCGTTCAATGAGAGGTAAGTGTACAAATAACTTAAATGGAGTTCTAATGGTTTAATAACTACTTTTTCATATATGTTATTTGTGTCGGTGTAACCACCACTCGGATGCTTGCTGCTATATATCCGAGCAGTAATGTGGCGTATCGGCTCGATCCTTTGGTTCATCCCATGAGGAAAGATATCGGACTATGAATCGAATCATGAGTTCAATACTTACTCATTTTCATTACTTTTGTTAAGTATTATTTTCAATTGTATGTTGTATGCATGCTTTTATGACATATTTGAACAATACATGATCTTCATTTGAATTTTATTTCATCTAATTGAAAAATAATGCTCTCGCAACGTACGACATGCAATAAGGCTCGAGAAGTTCACATAAGCCAAAAATCCCCCAAGTGTTGTCTCTGTTAAGGTGAGGTTCTCTTACTTAGCGTTAAATTAGTTTTCATTTCCGACCAAATTACTTGTTACATAAGTACTAATTAATTTTCCATGTGTTGGAAATCTATTTTTGATTATTGTAGTGCCATAAACAATCGGGGAATGTGGAGTGTGACTTCTATTTTCTCCAATACATGAAATAGATTATGACCCAATCGAATTTTGATGATCCTAAATCTAATCCCGTAAAGGTACTTAATTCTAAGCACACTTTGTTACATTTGTTTATGAAAATTTAATTGATTTTTGATTTTCTTTTTAGCTTAATTAGTACTTGCACTTGACATAAATATATGTAAAATTACTTTTACAAGCATTGGTCGCAGATTTTCCGGAAAGAAGGTCGCCATTACCCCTTATACACAAATTGTGCTGGATAAGCTTATAGAGGGTTAGGCACGGTTTGTGTATGGATGTGTAACTACACATAGATAGGTATTTATAAATGATTGTTTCCTCATTATTTAATTGATAATTTTTGTGAATTTTTAATTGTATAACATATATATATATATATATATATATATATATATATATATATATATATATATATATATATATATATATATATATATTTGATGTGAATATGAATAAGTTGTGAAACAAGTGAGGCTGTTGGTACTATGTTATGTAAATAATTATGGTTGCAAAATCTACGTGTATATATTTTGGTTGTATAATTGTACAAGAGGTACGAAAAATAAAAGAAAAATTATTAAAAAGATTCCAAATCTATTACTAGAGTTGTTACCCAAGAACCGTAGTAATAGGTCTGAAATTTATCTATTACTACGGTTCTTAGGTAAGAATCGTAGTAATAGGTGGAATCCCCCAAAAAAATAGCCAAAAGGGGGTGCTTTGGGCCCGACCTATTACTACGGTTCTACAAATGAACAATAGTAATAGGTTCTCTTTTATTGCGGTTTTCAACCGTAGTAAAAGATGTCCATCTACTACTAACTTTACATACAATAAGTCTTGTAACTATAGTAAAAAGGTCATTTTGAACCGTAATAAAAGATGATTATTGTAGTAGTGAACAAAAAGGAAGCTTTCAAGGAGTTTTTCGAGTTTGCAAACAGATGTAACTTGAATGTAAGACTTAGATCATAAGGGACCAAGAAAAAGAATTCCACTACTCCGAATTTGAAGATTTGTATGACAAATATGGGATCTTTCACAACTTTTTAGCACCAAGAACACCTCAACAAAATGGTGTCGTAGAAAGAAAGAACAAAACCTTTGAAGAGATTGGTATAATAATGATGATTGAGAATTATCTACCATACTATTTTTGGGCTGAATTAGTCAACACCGCCAATTACACTTTGAACCAACATCTCATTCGCCCAATCCTCGAGAAAACACCATATGAGCTTTACAAAGGCAAGAAACCCGACATATCCTACTTCAAGCCTTTTGGATGCAAATGTTTTGTTCACAATAATAGTAAGACTCATCTAACTAAATTTGATGCTTGATTTGATGAAGGTATTTTCCTTGGTTATTCTACCCATAATAAAACTTACCGTATTTTTAACAAAAGGACTAATACAGTGGAAGAAAGTATCCACGTTGTTTTTGATGAAGTCGATCGTGGCGGGATAAGTGAGTCAATATTTTCATATCTCAAGCTTTTCAGGAATGATGAAGGCTTGATTGAAACCGAGCTCGAAATGCCGAATACAAAAGAATCGAGCCCCCAATCGACCCAATTCAACGGATCGAGCAACTTAATCAAGACACAACCGAAGTACCTCAATCCAAGAAGGAAATGAGATTGCACCTACTGAAAAACCAAGTATTCGGGATCCTTATCCGATAAATCAAAGGTCAAGAAGAGCTTTTAGGTATTAATTCTTATCACCCCCGATAACATTATCTCATATATGAACTCGGATGTGCAAACTTGTTCTTCTCTTTGTAATTTTTGTGCATTTGTTGCATTCCTATCTATGATAGCACCTAAGAATATAGTAAAATCCTTACTTGAATCCGAGCGAGTAGAGGCCATACAAGAATAACTCTCTTAATTTGAGAGAAACCAAGTTTGGAACTTGACAAAAGACTAATTAACCACCCAGTTATAGGAACCAAATGGTTGTTCAAAAATAAACTGGATAAGGAAGGTTTGATAGTTAGAAATAAGGTCGGACTAGTTTTCTCAAGGATATATCAAGAAGAAGATATTGATTGTGGGGAAACCTTTGCATCAATTGCTAGAATTGGAGTCGTTATAATTCTACTTGCATTTGTATCGAGCATGAAAAATTTATCAAATGGATGTCAAATGTGCTTTCTTGAATGGTTTTATTCAAGAAGAAGTTTATGTTAAGAAACCTCTCGGATTTGAAAATCCTCATTTTCCAAACCATGTTTTCAAATTGCAAAAAGCTCTTTATAATTTTAAACAAGCTCCTAAAACTTGATACGAATGTTTAAGCAATTTCTTAGTTGAAAATGGTCGTAAGAGAGGTTTGATAGACAAAACCTTATTTACAAAAACCAAGGGCAAAGATTTCATTATTCAAATTTATGTTGATGATATTATTTTTGGTGCTATTATTGAAATCATATGCCAAGAGTTTTCTAAGTTAATGAGATAAGAATTCTAAATGAGTATGATGAGAGAATTAAAATTTCTTCCTAGGATTGCAAATCAAGCAAGAAAATGATAAAATCTATGTTCATCAAACCAAGTATGTGAAAGAGTTGGTAAAAAACTACAAGCTTCAAGATACAAAGCCAACAGCTACTCCAATTGCTAGCAACACAAAAGCTGGACTCGACGAGATGGGTAAGTTAGTTCATCAAAAATCTACAGGGGTATGATTGGATCTCTACTATATCTAACTTCCAATAGGCTGATATCATGTTTAGTGTATACCATTGTGCAAAATTTTAAGCCAATTCAAAGGAATTTCATCTCATTGCGGTGAATAAAATTTTCGGATATCTTGCGAGTACTTAGCCACTTAGTCTCCGGTATTCCAAAGACTCGGCTCGACCCTTAGTGGCTACTCAAATGCTGATTATATTGGATATAAAGTTGATAGGAAAAATACATGAGACCTCATAACAACAACTAGGATCTTCTTTAAAACTATGAGCATTCAAACAACCATTGCCGCTCCACACTACTAAAATCTCTCCTCTGTTGATTCATCAATTCCGATCTCTTAAGTTCAAGGGAAAAAGCATTCTTCACAAAATTTTCAACATCGATTGCCTTTTCCTCAAGCTGCAGTACTAAAAAATTTCCCGAGGTTGCGGATGATGAGAAATATTGAATTTTCATTTTTGAAGTTGTGGAATCGAAGAGGTACAACTACAACATTCCCATTTGTTAAGGGTAAAATGGTACCCCTTCATTTTTTCGATAGAGTACTTTCCCGAATTTTATGTCCCTTAACAGCACTCCCAATATTAGATTGGGGATCCAGTAGTGCGGCCCCAATCTCCATCTCCTCCTCTTAGTGGGAGATTTCTTAGAGGATAGAGAAATTTGGATTCGAGTGGATCCCATTTGTCGGATCCATTTTTTTTTACATATCATATTTCTCTTTTTTTCCTAATTAAAGTGAGTTTTTGATAGTTAATTTTTTTCGATGGAATTTTTAAATGTTCAATTGAAAGTGAAATATTCTATGTATGATTTTTTTACGAAAAAATCTATTTTTTAATAGGTAGGTAAAAATTAGAAATTAATTTGGTACTTTTTAAGTCAATTTTTTTGCCGAACTTTTATATTGTATTTTTTAATAATGTGTGTAAAAATTATAAATTTATGATATTACGAATTAGATTTTTGAAATTAATTTTATTATCATAAATTAATTACTTGACAAGCCAAAAATTATATAGATTATTTTTCACAGTTTATAAAAATAAATTACAACATAAAATAGAATTAAAAAAATTAAATATATTTAATTGTGAGTTTATGAGAAATATATTATTTAAAGATCTAAATTTAAAAATCTTCTACGTAAAGATATAAAAAAATATATATTTTAATTAGGCGATGGGTCCCATCAACCTAAAATTTGGATATTGCATTGAAGATGCTCTAATTACTGTCCTTCCCCCGCCCCCCTTTTTTTTTTGGCTGAATTATGTGTAGTTTAACTGTAGGTGAAATTTCAAGGATCCTTCGCTGCCGAGGCCGTTTGGTAGATCTTCACTTGGCTTGACTATGGAGACAGGCGATTTCTTTATATCCATATTTCTCTCCCTTCCAAGGTTTTGAGTTTTGACGCTTGAGCTCTCCCCTGACGCCATTTCTGGGTTTCTTCATTTTGAGCATTGAATTGATTAAAAGCTCAAATCCCAGTAATTTTGATTGTGTCTGTGTGTGTGGAAGGAGGGGGAGAGAGAGAGAGAGAGAGAGAGAGAGAGAGATGGAGAAGAGCGAGATGTTTGGCTCGTCGACTGTGCAGTTGACATGGCACGATTTCCTCGAGCGGATGCGCCAGCCCTCTGCCGCTGAATTTGTCAAAGCTATCAAAAGGTGTTTTCTTCTTCTCAATTTTTCTATTGGTGAATGCTTTCACTGCTCGCTTCATTTAGATGCATTTTATATTGATTCGGAGCATTACAAAGAAATCAAATGAGCCTGGCTTGCTATTTGTTATGGGATGAAATGAGTTGATTGATGTGAAAAACCTTTTGAGTTTCTCTCCTCTTACACTCACTGAGGTTGCTGGCTGTGGAATTTATTCTTTTGGGCTGAGTGCTGAAATTTTTGCTTCTACACCTCAAATTGGATCCCTGGATTGTTGCATCTATCCCAGAATGTCATGGGAAATTTGAAGGCCTGAAGTACAATTAAGGTCAAGCAGGATTGCGAACAATGAATCTTTGAATATGGGTTTGATATTGGTGAAAAGATGTGTGCATTAGTTGGAATTTGAGCAAAATCACCTTAGATAAGGCTTGACTATTCGTATTTGGATGACTTGGGACTTCTTTGTTCATTTAGTTTGATGAGGCATTCACCATCTACTTGTTGTGAATTTTTCTGGGGAATTTGAAGGGAACCCTGAGAATCTAGAGTTGTGATGAGTATAGCTTGATTACATTTTTACATTGATAAAGGTATGTTTTTTGGAAGGTATGTATTTTGGGGAGAAGAAGTAGCAATGATAAACATATTCTGTATTATGATCGTTGTAGAGATATTAAACTTTACAACTTCTGATGGATTATGTCCTTTGCCCAATGTAACGTGAATAATTTGCTTCTATTAGTTGCATATTCTGTCATTCATGCCCAACCGAATGTGCTGGGTGATCTACCACTGATTAATAGGTTTAAGAAAGCTCCTTAGAAAATAGTGATATCCAGTGCAAGGTTTTGAGTGGTTTATGTGTCCATGGCAGCTTTATTGTCTCCTTTTCGAACAATCCTCCTGATCCAGAGAGGGATAGTGCTTCTGTGCAGCAGTTTCTTGTCACCATGGAAGCTGCTTTTAGGGCCCATCCACTTTGGGCGGGTTGCTCAGAAGAGGAGCTGGAGAGTGCTGGTGAAGTAAGCTGAATTTTCCCCTTCTCCTACTTCATGTTCTACTACCTAACTTATTATCTTGTTTGAATGATGAGAACATGCTGTAGGACTTACATGTTTTTTACTTTCAGGGGCTGGAGAAATATGTCATGACAAAGTTATTTACCCGTGTTTTTGCTTCGGTTCCAGATGATGTCAAAGTTGATGAGCAGCTTTCTGAAAAGATGGCTTTAGTTCAGCAATTTATTCGGCCAGAAAATTTGGATATTAAGCCAACCTTTCAGAATGAGTCTTCGTGGCTGGTTAGTGAATGTGAAACCAGTTTTTGTATGTAGCATCTTGAATAGTGACTTGACGTATCATGCTTTTTCGAGTTGCTGCTTGATTCTAGCTTTCCTTTAAATTGACAGTGTCTTGCTACAATGCAAAATATTGGTAGGCAAGCTTATGATTTAATATTTGGTTAGACATTACTATTCTTTTTCTTTTTTTTTTTTTGGATCCACAGATGTTGATATTCAAAGGAACACAGCTTAGGTGGTTTATGATTTTGAAATTCAATGGCTAAATTTTTATTCAGTTTTCAAAGGTGTCAAAAGAGAAGGCATATTTGAAACTTAAATCGATTGAAACTTAGGAATTCAGTTAGAAGGCATCTCTGTACCCCTGGAAAGAAAAGCCATTTATTCAGCTTGTATAGTAAAAAAAGTAGGTGATTAGATTCTGGGGAAACATTTAGAGGGCAATGGTTATGGGGATTTAAGAAAGGTATGGGAATTAAGGATCTTAGCAAGTGTTTGTTACTTTTCTTTCTTTTCCTTTCCCCACTTTTTGGGACAAAGTTTGTAGAATGGGATTAAGTGATTCCCCTCCAAGCTGCTGGTAATAAAACATCCAAGAGTGTGTTCTTTTTTAAAAAAAAATTAGAAGGAGCTCAGTTGTTAGTTGATGTTAACGACTGAGCAAGTTAGTTGATGGTAACAACTGAGCAAGTTAGTTGATGGTAACAACTGCGGAGCTGCTTTTAATTTTTTTTTTTAATCCAACCAAAGACATGCTTAAAAGAGAAATTTTAAGTTGGCTAGTAGGTGTGCGACGTGTCTAGTGGAGGAAAAATCTGCTAATCACCTTTTTGTTCATTGTCAGTGGGTTGCCACTTTATGGAACTTGTCTTTTTCTTTGATGGGGGTTTGTTGGGTGCAACCTTTAATGGTACAAGATGTTTTGGTGAGGTGGAGAAGAAGCTTGAAGAAGAGTTGGGTTCTAGGTGTTTGGAAGTTGATGCCGCTAGCTATTTGGTGGAGCACATGGAAGGAGAGGAATTGCCGGATTTTTAGGGCAAGGGGAGGTTCTTTGATGATTTCAAACTTTAATTTTTGAGAACTTTGTACAATTAGAGTCAGGTTTTCGATCATGGTACAAAGTTTACTTTTTGGGAATTTGTTGATATGATTACTGTCCAAAGTTTAAGGGTTTGATTATTTTGTGTTTGCCCCCTTTTGTACATGGGTGACACCCCTTGGTGTCTTTTAGTACATATTTTGTGATTACTTATCAAAAAGAAAAAAACTAACCTCCTTAATCGTCACCACCCACATCTCATCCCTCTATCCTATCAGCCTACCACTCACTGTCTTCTACAATTCACCACCAACCAACCAAAGCCACCATTTTTGGCAACCTATACCCACTGCCACAAACAAACTGCCTTCTGTAAGCACAAACACATTATCTCTAAACCACCACCAGGACAATCTACAATCCATCATGGTCTCTTCAACAAAAACCTCATAACAAAGGAAAAGAATAGGAGAGGAAAACCCTCACTACTGTCAGCAACAACCCAAACCACCACCATCCCAACCTCCACCAAAATCGTCAGCCGCCATAATATACACACAGGCACACACATACACTTAATGGTTACTACACTACCTGCACCTTGTCCCATCCCAACCACCACATGAGTACCCGTTGTCCTGACCCAACCACAAACACTATGTTTGCACCCCCCCAAAAAAAAATAAAATCCAACCTTAATGAATTGCCAGTGCAACACATGCACACGGGCTTGAGAGAATGGCTGAAGGAGGGGGAGATAGAGAGATGTGGCAACCCTTTTGAGGTGTCAGATCTATAAGTTCCGACCACTAAACGTCAACCGCTACTAGCAAAATTGCTTCTGGTGGTAAATTTGTAAATTCCGACCCTTATGATGTCAAAGTTCGATTCAAAAGAACATATGGAGGTGGATGGGGATTGAGGGATAGGACATACTGTTTATGGTGGAACTCATCATTGGAGGAAACAGGATGCAATGACCCCGAATGGGGAGGGAGGAGATGGCAATAGAGGGAGAGGAGCAGAGAGGGGGTAACTATTGTAAGTATTAAAGAGATATGGGTTGTGATGGTGGTTATGGAAGAGCGGAGCAAGAGAAAGGATGCGGGGGCTAGGACCATTTGGGGTTGTACTGTTGTAGATAGGGCAAGAGCACAAGAGCAGTGAGGCATTCTGCTGAATGTAGTATTTGGAGATGCATGGGGGTTGAAGAGGGTTTTTTGTTTGCCCTGTGGCAATTGTAGTTGAGTTATGAGCTATGTTACTTGGACCCCTCAATTTGCCTCAAGTACGCATGTTGGACACTCTTCACTTAGACATGGGTATGGGCACTGGACACATCATTCTAGATAAAAAAATGTACCAAATTTCTCAAAAAATTGTGAAGTCCAACACAACACCACATGACACTTGAACATGTTATGGCTGAGGCCGAGGAACATAGATCATGAGAACCTTCCCTTTTCCTTTCTTCTATATTGGACACCAAACAAGATGAAAGGTTTTTATTATCAACCAAACACCACAAACTGGAGGGTTTTGATTCCGTTTCCCCCTTCATAGTATTGATTCCCTTTTCCTTTTTCCACTTGAGCCAAACAAAATCTTACTTGATTGATGAAAAACTAGGGTCCTACGAAAGAAAATTGTTTTTCCATAAACTTGGGTACTCACGTACTTATCTATTATGGACCTTTTCGCCAATTTGGGCTGTTGCTATCATGACCTGCTGTGTGATCTCTCATACCCATACTTGGGTTTGGCTTTCATAAAAAATAAAAATGCAAAACTAGCCGTCAAGCTAATTTCAGTTAGTCTTGGCTACCTTAAGTGGTTTTTGTTTGTTGTTTTTTTTTGGTTGGAGGGCTTGCGTTCAACTTTTCAATGAGGATGAAAACTTCTGGAAATTTATCATTTAACTGACCTGAGAGATATCAATAGCCAGACTCAAAGACTGAGTTTATTTCTATTAACAAAATTCACCATGAAGGCTTTGTTTGATATTTCACCGGCTGTGCATGTCTTTTCAGCAGCGTAAACAAAACTACAAAAGTTTATTCCTTTTGGCAGTAGAGGTTATTCTATGACCTTGTATTCGTAATTCATTTTCTGTTTTGACACCTTAATTTGGCAGCTTGCACAAAAGGAGCTTCAAAAAATGAACATGTACAAGGCACCCAGGGAAAAGCTAGCTTGTATCCTCAACTGTTGCAAGGTTATAACTAATTTGCTCCATAATGCTGCTGTCGCTGCAAATGAGAATCCTCCTGGAGCTGATGAATTTCTCCCAGTTCTTATTTATGTTACAATAAAGGTCAGTCTTACATTATTTTCTGTGGTCTTTTTGTGTCCCCCTCTTCCAACCTTGCTGACCTGATTTTAGCTCACTCTCTAAATGAGAGAATGGGCTCGCTAATATTTTACTTTGGTAATATGTCCTTATTTTTCATGCTATGAAACCAGAAGCCCTTAAAATAACATTTTAAAACTCTTGGGGTTTAAATGACATCTTATCAATTTCATGTTATTCATGTTCAAGAAATTGACTCTTTCAATCAATGGATCAAGCCTTGGTACAGTTGAGAAATAAACTCTTCTAGACCTTTTGCTCTAATGTGAGCTTCATTGTTCTTTTATTTTAATTTCTTATATTATTGTCAAAATAGCTTGCCATGAGAATGATTTCTGTTCTGTTCAAAATAAATAAAAAAAACAACCTCTGATGGTTTTAGCCCTTAGCTTGGCATCTTCTGTAAGAACAAAGGAAAAAATTAAAAAACTTGTGTATCACAGGATTTCATTGAAACGCCTGGGTTATGCTATCATCTCCCCCTGGTGGCTAAAATCTCCACCTATGCACTGCGAAAGGAGGTAATCAAGAGAACCCATGAAATTTGTCCGACAAAGTAAAGAAATGCAGAAGAGCCAAACAAAGACATAAATTTCCGTCAAATTAACTGATTTGTGCTTGACAGCAAGGGATATCAATCTTACTTAACAAAACAATACTTGACTTTTGATAAAAAACAATGATAGTGGACTTAAGGTTTATGCTAAACTGTATAAAAACGAACCTGATCCTTATTTTTATGAACTATGAAGTGAATGTTTGTTATTAAAAGCAATAAGTGGCCATGGCAATGCTAAGCTAAATCCTAAATTAGAGTTTTGTTGATGAGGTGATAGGTTCTATGTACCGCCCAATCAAGGAAGCCAAGTTGGAGACTTCATTTTGACAAACCTTGGGCATGCGGACGTGGTTCACACCTATATTATTCTTTCAGGCATAGTCCTACACTTAATAGGAGCAATAAAATTATCTTAATTTCTGTATTTCCTCTTCTTTATGAGGTTATCTTTTAGGAAGTTCTTGTTTTCCTCAATATTTTTCCTCAGTTGTGATTTATGAAATTTAGTGGGTGTTTGGCCTAGATTTTAAAACAGTTTTTGGATTCTAAAAACTGAAACTAGGCTAAACACTAACTTTTAAAAAATAAAAACTGTTTTTTAAAAGTGATTTTGGAAAAAAATTCCTCAAAAACAGAAACAGCAAATAGTTATTTGTGTTTCTAATTTATGGAGAAACTGCTTAACAACCACCAAGAATCCCACTCTCTCTCTCTCTCTCTTTTTTTTACGTTATTTACCCATTCTCTCTCCTCTCTCTCATCTATCTTTATCTCTCTCCTCTCTCTCTCTTTTATTTTGTTTTATTTTTATCTCTTACTCTAACAAATAAATAAATATTATCTTATACAAAAAATAAATATTAAATAAGAATTATTATGTAAATAAAAAATATTAAATTATACTATAATAAATAGTGTAGACAAAACTAGGCCAAACAACTTATTATTCAAAAATATTTTTATATAAATTAGGTCAAACATTTCATAACTTCTTCAAAAAACACTTTTAGAAAAATTGTTTTTCATAAACAAAAACACTTTTTATAAACCAGGCCAAACAACACCTTAGTATTATTGATTTTTGCTTTGGCATTCGAGATCAACTGGATTCTGGGTTGGTTTCTGCTGGCTTATTTAACTTACTCTTAAAGCTCAACACCTCTGGAGGCTATTTGGTCTGGGTTAGGTGATGTTGATGCTACTAAGCTGCATATTGTTGATGGTGGCAATGCTTGGTTGGTCTTTGGCTATGTGAGGTTGGATTCTACAGCACCAGCTTGTACTTGAGAAGGAAAATTGAGAAAGCAGTCAAACTGAAGAATGGAGTAGGAGGTTGGAGGCCAACTATTAACAGCCTACCTTTCTGGTCAAAAAAACTGAGTTGTCATAAAACTAAAAGTAGTTTGAATTTTTTTCCTTGCTCCCTCCTCTGTGCATGGTGTTTTTTTTTGGCGGTTCAAATGAGCCACAAAAGAGCCTTCATTCTTTTGAGCATTTTCTGTGTTCCTTTATACTTTTTGAGAGCATCTTTTGCCGTTGTGCTTGATATTAGCTGTAAGCCTGTAAGGATGCTGTATTTGGCTAATATTTTGGGGGCTTGTTTCGTGAACTTACACAAGTATACAATGCACTGTTCTGCAGGCGAACCCTCCCCAGCTGCACTCGAATTTGTTATACATTCAGCGGTACAGGCGTCAATCCCGAATGGTTTCAGAAACAGCCTACTACTTCACAAACATCCTTTCTGCTGAATCTTTCATCTCGAACATTGACGCAAAGTCCCTTTCAATGGATGAAGTGGAATTTGAAAGAAATATGGAGTCTGCTCGGGCACTTCTATCTGGTCTAACATTTGATGTTGAAAATAGCTCAATTGTTGAAACTGTTGCCGGCCCTAAATCCGGGGAACATAAGCGACAACCTTTTCCTCCTAATGAAAAGGACTTCAGAACAACAGCAAAATCCTCGGAGTCTTCTGCCTCAAAATCTGGCAGCAAGGAGGACCAACTTACAAAAAGTATGTCAATCTCTGATTTGGAGGAGAAAGGAGCAGCTAAAATTTTAAAGGAAGATGATATTAACAATGTTTTTCAGGAGTTCCCTTTTGTATTTGCTAGCGTTGGGGATCTAACCTTGTGCGATGTAAAAGATTTGCTCAACAACTATAAGCAGCTTGTATTCAAGTATGTTTGCCTTGCCAAAGGATTGGGTGTTCCATCATCATATTTGCCTCCTTCAGTTCCACAAGCACAAGCTCAGAGACAGGTGGAAACTGTGGAAGATTCTGAACCTGATAGTAAAGCTGAAGCAAGTGAAGATAATGCCAGAGAGCATGATGAATCTATCATCAAAGCCTCACACACTGAAATTGGTATTTCTGAATCCAAGGTGTCACAAGGGGATGATGCTTCTGTTGCTCCTCAAAAGGGGGAAGAAAGAGGTGGTGATGTGGTTCTGCCATCTGAGAATTCTGAATCCGAGGTGCCAAGGTAGGGTAATGCTACTCGTCCAAGTACTGATCACACTGAGGTTGTGGCATCATGAATTAAAGAATGACATGATCATAATCATTCATCGGTTTTTTCTCATTGCAACTGGATTGATGACAGATCTGAATTGCAGCTATATGTTGTCTGCTATAGTTTGGGGAAGTTGAGATGTTGGTGTCTGTCTATAGTTCGTTGAAACTGCAGGTTGGAAAGATGAAGAACTGTGCTCTTCAGTTTGCTGTCAGGGAAATGGACAAAGGTGAAATAAGACTAGTTTATGCTTGATTCAACCCTGTTCCTGTAGCAGGGAATTCAAATGCCATCAAAGATGGGGGATGAGAGTAGCTAACAATCATGGATGCTAAATTAGCAGAAATATGTGTGAACTGAGGTAAATATGTTAGTAGCTAGATAGCCAACCTAGCAATCAAACAGCAGGTGTGGCTCGGTGCTCCTGTCTAGTCTTCCGTTGTTTGATTTGTTGGAAATTTATCTTACTAGGTGAGTGTTGCCATAATAGATTGCGGAGCCTGATAGGCTAAAATCATTGACTGAACAGGATAAGTTTGCCACTGGAACAGGGTAGTAAGCTTGTGTGTTTGTAGCAGATTGCTCTTAACTGAGATGTTGCTCAGATGTAGTTCATAATTGACTTTTTTAAAATTTTTTTAAAAAATATATATGCAGACATTCTGAGAACATTTTTGTTTTGGATCTTTATTGTCGGCTGTACTGTAAGCTATTTTTTTCATTTCTTTTTCTGAGCTGCAAGTTCTGAATTTGATTGCCTGCATTATACGAATTCAAAATCAGGTTCATTGCCTGATTTGAAGCAGAAAGTAAAAGTTTGATTCTTAACGAGTGTATCAACTCCTATCTCAAATCTAATTAATCGAGAATTATTTTTAAGCTTAATATTGAAAAGGTGTATGACCATTTTTTCTTATGACTTGCTCGTGGTACTTCTCAAAAAATGGGTTTCCCTAGCAAATGGAAGATATGATGTACGTTTGTATGTCTACTGATGCACATTTGTATCTGTACTGTTCGGTTCTCGGTGCTGGTGAATGGTGAACCACCTATATTTTTCACTGGCTTGAGGGGGCTTCATCAAGGGAAGCCATTATCCCCTTTTGTTTATTTTGGTGATGTTCGTGGTTAAACAGCCCCTGAAATATTCAATCTATTCAAAAATATCATTAACTAATTTTGTTATCTAACCCGTGCCGTTGAACTATATAAGTGTGAATTATACGCTGTTTTTAATTTATTCAAACATATAATTAATTAATTTCGTTATCTAATCGTGCTATTGAACTTTATAAGTGCGAATTAATACTCCATTAAATCGACTATCGTAATAGGTCACCTATTAAAAAAATAGTCTTTGTCAATTCATTTTGGACAACAATGTTTAAAAAGAAAGAAATATTATCAAAAAAATGAGCCCTTCCACCCAGTCTCTCTCCTCCAGTGATCCACTATTATAGCTCACAACTCTTCTCCCCAAACAATAGAGGTTTTTTTAAACCTTAATTTGAAAATTATTGGATTTCTTGCAATAGATTGAAAACTAAGTAGTTTCTTTGAAGAAATTTGAAAATTGATTTCGGATACACAAGTAGAGAGTAAGAGCTATTATAATTGTGAGATTTGCTTGGACAACATTGACGCAACCCTCAATCTCATGTCCACGAGCCTCCAAAAGATCTCTTTTACTAAACTTTCTACTTCAAAACTAATTGTTGAGAAAATCTCAGTTTTAATTGATCCAACCCTCTTTTTGCCCCCACATTAAAAACCCCTCCTCTCAATTCAATTGTAATTTCATTGTCTTCCCTTCTTCGATTCATTGCCAATATGGTTTGCCATCAAAAAATGGAGGGTAAGAAGAAAAACCGAGTTCGAGGTCGAGGTATCTGAGATAGGTTTTTCTATTACCCTTATCTATGGATTGAAATTTGGGTTTCCATGGGGCTTTCAAGGGTTTTAAGGTTTATATTGTCATGGGAGATAAAGAATATTGTTGAAGAGTCGGTGCCTGTGGAGAGTTATTTTTTTCTTTTTTGGGCAAAGGAGTAAAGAATTAGAAAGAGATAACATAGCTCCTCTTCCTAGCTCTAGTAATTAGTAAGTGAGTTGTCGTGACCGTAATTTTAATTGATTTCACAATGGTAAATGATCTAAAACTACGGAGTATGTTGCGAATTTTCCTATTAAGTACTTTGTTTTCCTTTGAATATGTTGCATGTCTCTTAGGCTCTCTCAGCAACTGCAAAGACTTTTTATTTTGATAGATTCCACTCCTTTCCTTTTTGCTTCCCTCAATGCTAACTCCAAAGCTATGTACTCCGCTTGTAAAGTCAATTGTGCATAACCCATCTTTTGTCCAGTACAAAGACCGAAACTATTTGTATCTACCACCCATATTGCACCTGCTTTCGTCGAGGAGGCCACTGGCTCTATCCTCCACCCACCCACCTCAAGTTCGATTATGGGGAGCAATATTCATCAATTGTGAGGATATTGTGTGGTGGAGGTTAATGAGCTGACACTCCCCTATCCCCTAACTTCGTAGAGCTTGTTGAGCCTTCCCTAAGATAGGGGGTCCAACGGGTGGGCCGCTTACCCAAAAAAAAAAAAAATGTTGCACTCGCTTCCATTGAGTCCTTGTCCCATGCCCTATCTCGTCACATGATTTCCGAGATGTTTTCCTCTGTTGTAGATTGCGTCCATACCTCGTTCACTCTTCCTCTTATTCTTTTCCCTAACTTGCTCCATGTTGCAACCTTGTAGCTACTCATCAATGCTTGCTTCATATTTGTGATTACATTCATTGGGTCCGCCTTGCTTCCATTGAAGATGACCTTGTTTCTTTCTTTCCGAATCTCTCGTAGTGTCGTTAGTAGCCATGTCACTTTCTTTGTCTTCTAGTCACTCCTATCTTTCATTAAGAATCTAGTAGCCAATTTTCCAAACTAGTTCTTCTCGAATTGTCTGTTCTTATTCCTAAATCCCTTGTTACCCATATTCTTCTAAAATTTCGTAGTCCCCTGAATAGATGTTCTTTTGATTCCCCATACCCCTTACAAAAACTACAATCAATTCTCTATGCCAATCTCTTCTTCTTTAATTAAAACCCTGTTGGAAGAGCATCCTTAAGCACCATCCCTCCAAACATTTAATTTTAGGAAGTATCTTAAGTGCTCGAAAATCTTCCCCATAGTCTCTTTCCCTATCTTTTATTTTTCTCCTTATAGACTTTTCCCATTAGAAAATCATACCCCAATTTGACCGAGTACTCACCTACCCTTTTCCTGTCCTATATTATTGTATCCTCATCTTGCTCATTCCCTAATGGAACATACAATATACTTTTATGAAAGTTTGCTCTTGGAGAAGTTAAGTCACCCTAGAGGGGCGTGAATAGGGTGATGGAAGATTTTTCTAAAAACACAAACTATTTTGCACTGAGTAGATTTAGAAACAAATTCCGAGTCTAGATTGGACTCAAAAAGTTAAAGACACAAAGAAGTATGTGGAAACCCTCCGAGGGCGAAAACCACGGACGAGTGCTAATCCAAGCACTAAGTCAAATCCACTAATTGAATCCATAATCATAAGGATTGACTCTTTACAAAATTGTTCCCTTCGACAATTCCCTTACAAGTTTTCCTAGACTCGAAATTCCCTTATCCGATCTAGTACTTGCTAACTAAGATAACCTTTACTGGTCAGAGACAAGCTGAGCTGAGTTAACCCTTACAGCTCGGTCAAGGGACTTAGGAAGAAAGTAGAAAGAGTAGAAGTGATTACAAGGCTTTCTTTACAACTTAGAAAGTAAGAAAATACAGATTAGGAGTTGTAAGATGAAGATTGAATAAGGATGCACTCGAGTACGTGTTAAGTAATGTGTTCAGCAATCTTCAAGTCTTGTAGAGTGGCTTCTATTTATACGTACTAGGGCGGAATGATCGTTGAGGGTTGTTACGGACTGGTGAGCTTCAATAGTCGTTGTAACGACTAATCTAAGTAACTCGAAAAGGATCCATTGAGATGTGAACGTTGGGTAGTGGTCCTTGGCTCCAAAAGTAGTCCATCCCTCTCGTTGTGATTAAAATTTGGGGTGGAAACAACTGTTAGACCCAAAGTTGTTGTTTACGGGATTTGGAAACAAACAACTCGGACACGATGTCCGAGTCATGTCCGGAAATGGTTGATTTATGTTTGCTGATGTTTAACACCTAAAACCTAGGTTGCTTTTGTATTTCAAAAGTAGATTAGGCTTATTTAAACAACCTACAAAAGCAAATCAAAGTAGTACTCAAAGTATAAAAATACTTTAGTCTAGAATTAGGAAAAGATAATAATTAATTTAAAGTAATTAAGCACTTAATTATCTTCGACCTAAAAGAATGGAATTTTCGAGTCTAATATTCATTAGGTTCGGATTCCATCTAGAGTCAATCCTTACATCGATCAAGTTAGAAAAATAAAATATTAGAATACATAAACTTGATCAAGTAAATAATTCTCAATAAATAAACCGACTTAGATAGTAGAATTAATGTTGTAATTCATTTTCACTTAGATCAACGAGTCAATGCTTAGAATAAAGTGTTAGAGAAATTATTTACTCATGCCATTGTTCTAAGTGGTGACTTAGTGTGTCAAAACATAATGAAAACTTAGATATGAGTTTCTTCAAAGCTCATAATGACTTAGAATAAAAAAATAAAGAGAGATAAAGACTTATACCGAGTCTTCACTCTCCCCTTTTTGATGAAAGGCATTCCATACTTAAGATAGAAACCGATCGGTTCAAAGAGTTAAATTTTCATAGAGTATTGATCAAAGCAAGAAAAATAATGATGAATATTTATCGGTTCAGCTTAGATCAATCATAACTTATAACATGTCTCTTGAAATAATAAGAGCAAAAGTGTTATAGAGTAACAAACAATACATCGAGTAAGTAGGAAACATATACTCGAAATAGATATGCTTAAAAATATGTAAATTTCATTACTTAGAAACAATCTGTACAAACACGAAACAAGAAACAAGTAAGGGACAACTCCCCTAAACCAAACATCTATTTTTCGATCTTTTCTCTCCCCTAAGTATTTCATCAAAAAAATATCAAAAGGAGAGAGGGAAGAACACTAAATACAAAAGATGTTGGACAAAGAAAAATAAATAAAACATATTTTGAAATCGGGAAGGAGGGGCAGTCTGCGAGAAGTGGAAGATCAAGCGGTGTGCCTACGCTCGTATCCTTGAAGTAGTAGGGCGATGTGGCATCAACAGTGGCATATCTAGAAGTGGAGTGATCTTGGTTCTATGAACCAAAGGTAGATCTTCCTCTACTTCTTCCTTTTCTTCAGCAAAAACTATTGTTGGTCGAGCTTCTAAGGCAGGGTCCTTAGACCGGCTCGCATCACTAGCCTTTTTAAGGCACTCGAGTATGATCAAAAGAGATCACCTCGGGTTTTTTGTTGCCTGGGTCCTCGGGTTGAACTACTTTTTCCTTCTTTTCTCCTTCTTCATCTCCTCCTTCAGCCTCTCCTTAGCCTTCTTCCGCATCTTCTTCGACTTCTTCCGATTCAAACTCGGAAAAGCTGGAGGATTCCTCATATTTGTTTTCGGCATATTCCGAGTCCTCAGCTGCCTTCGATCTTCTCTCTTGGAGGTGGTGAATCTGATCACGTCGTTGCTTGATCACCTTCTTCAGCTCAAAAATCGAGCTTGACCCCTGTTGAAGCCGAATCGAGCATGGCTTTGCATTTGAGTCAGCATGGGGATGAAAGCCTTAAAGGCTCCTAGAGTTGATTGTAACTCTATAGCTAGACAAGAAAATTTGTTGGCCACTTTCGAAGAAGCTCGATAGAAAGGGCAGGCAAAGAAGTGTATGGTTCAGTTGTTAGAAGTGGGACCTCGGGAGTAGTATGAGTCCGAGGTGGAGGAGAAGGAGAAGGAGGGGTAACTCGGACGAGTGAACCCAAACACCAGGCTTGACTTCCCGGTATCCAAGACCAATAAGTTCTCCTCTGCCAAAACAAAAACGAGGCTCCAAGAAAGAGTTTGGGTCGAAGGGAGAGGGACCTCAAACTGAGCAAAAACAGCAGAAAGAAGGGCTCCAAAAGGATATGGAGTCTTTTTAAAGTCATATGGAACAGAGGCTATCTGTTCCGGAATGAATGGAAAGAGGTCTACATCGTCGCCCTCTAGGATGTCAAAGAGAACCTTGAGAATGTTAAAATTGGGGTTCTCTTTTAACGGGTAGTAAGAAAAGAATGGCCTCATGAGAATGAAGCACAAAAATCGACTTCGAGGTCATCCGAGTCACGGAAAAATTCTTTCCGGATCGAGGAGGTTCTTTTGCATACCTATCAAAGAAGTCATCTGCAACTTCATTGAAAGGGATGGGATTGGAGTTGAGGAAGAGAGACTTCACATCAAAGAGTTTGTGAAATAAAGTAAGATTGATTCAAACAGTCTTGCCTTGAACAATAGAAGAGATAATGTTATCTCTTGCTGACATGTGAGTATAGAACTCGAAACAAGGCCTCCGTAAATATAATCACAAAAGCATAAATAGTTGTACACACTAATTTTGGCGATGTGTTTAAACCAAGAAAAATATGTTTTTGGAAAGAACTTATCGTCTAGGAAGAAGCGTTGGGCGACATTGTGTTTTGGGTCTTCCGAGGCAGGGTCTTTCCCCTTTCCTTGTGTAGCCTCGTAACGAGTCGTTTTGGTTCGGCCTTCTTTATGGCCATGGCGGATCCTCTCTTAGGCATATTAAGAGAGTAGAGAGTGAGTGAGAGTAAAGATCATAGAATATCGAGAAACAAAGAAAAAGTTTGAGTGCGAGAATGAATGAACTTTAGAGCAAAGATAGCGAGAGAGAGAGAGAGAGAGAGAGAGCGATAAGTAGGTAAAGTGAAAGAGAGAAAATGAAGCGGTGTTATTTATAGAGAGTAAAAGCTTTCCACCACCTTCGACTCAGTTACCAAGTAACGATTATCGGACCGTTGAATCTCCCAACGCTGTAACGGCTAATTTTCCAATCGGCTTTCTTCCAACGGCTGGTGTTCTGACTGCTCGCATGACGAGAGAAAGAGAGAGGGAAAGGATTTTCGAAAACATTTATGATATTCTCCATTTATATAGAGATCATCTCAAAATTTTGATGTCCATTTTGCTAAAAATCCGAGTCTAACTCAGTAATGTGTTTGAGTGACTCAGAGCACACTCGGAAAATTTATAACTCATAGCTTAGTCTCATTCTCGTGTCAACCGATCTATTTGTTATTCACTTCAAGCATATAACAATCATTCATAGTAAAATAACTTATGCAATAACTTAGATAATCATGCATTTAACATGCCAAGCTCATTCCTAATAAAGCAAAACCGATCTTCACTCGGAGACTTAGTGAAAATATCAACTAATTGAAATTTTATAGGAGTAAACTCTAGTTTAATATCACCTTGAAGACTCAATTTCTAACTCTAAGTCATTATGAGTATTACATGAAGACTCGGGTATAAATCCTATCTCTCTTAAGTTTTGATTTCAAGTCATTCGAGTACTATAGAAACTCTTGTGTAGTTTTCCATTCTATTCGACTAACTCAGAAAGCACCTTATTACATGTCTTCTATGCTGATGTTTCGATTCATTCGGATATCACTTAGAACTATCGCATGCTCAAATAATTTCTCTAACACTTTTATTCCGAGTACTGACTGCATATTTCAAAGCAAAGAGAATTACGAGTGTTAATTCCTTGTTCTAAGTCAGTTTATTTCTTTGAGGATTAATTGACCAAATCAAGTTGTTAAACTCGATGTTCTATCCTTTTAACTTGATCATCCTTAGGATTGACTCGGATGGAATTTGAGTATATTGAATATTAGACTCGGAAAATTCCATTCTTCTAGGCCTAAGATAATTAAGCATTTAATTGTTCAAAGTTAATTATTATATGTGCCTAATCTTGGACCAAAGTATTTTATACTTTGAGAACCAATGTGGTTTGCTTTTTAGGTTATTCAAATGAGACTAACTTATTTTTGAAATACAAAAGCAACCGACTTCTAACTTGTCAAACATCGACAGACAGTGTCTTACCTACTTCGGACATGGCCCAAACACTCGTGTCGGGGTTGTCTGTTTCCAAAGCTGGAAAACTCCAAATCTAAGCTTAATGGTTGTTTCCACCACAACTTTCAGTCATGACCAAGTGATTGGACCATCTTTTAGAGCGAAGAGCCGTTGCACAACGTTCACATCCCAACGGATCTTTTCGAGTGACTCGGAAGAGCCGTTACAACGGCTAGTGAAGACTTCGTTCGGAACCAAGACTCAACAGTCACTCTACTTGTTTGGATATAAATAAACGCCACCTCACAAGACTAGAAGATTGGCTAGATAGATTGCTTGAACATATTGCTTGGGTTGAATTTGTTGTTCTCACTCAATCTTCTATTTACAACTCCAAGTCCGTATTTAATATTTTCTAAGTTGTAAAGATAGCCTTGTAATTAGTCACATTCTTTTCTTACTTTCCGAGTAAGGTCACTTGACTAAGCTGAAAGGGTTAACTTAGCTCGGTTATCCCCGATTGTAAAGGTTACCTCGGTCAGGAAGTACTAGATCGAATAAGGTAACTTCGAGTCTAGGAAAACATTGTAAAGAATTGTTTAAGGGAGCAATTCTGGTAGAGTCAGTCCTTTATTTTATGGATTCAAAATAGTGGATTTGATCGGGTGCTTGGATTAGCACTGTCCGTGGTTTTCTCGCCCCACGAGGGTTTCCACGTAAATCTGTGTTATCACTTTTTTAGTCTAATCTAAACTCGGAATCTGCTGTTTAGCTGATTCGTTGTAAGAATCATTTAAATTTCTCCATCACCTTATTCACCCCTCTAGGGTGACTTAGACTATCCACGAGCAAACCTTCGCACAATTCTCGGAATGGTCTCTCGGAAAATGATACCGACCTCAATGTGTTTTGTCTTTGAGTGTTGAACTGGATTCTTGGTGATGCTGATTGCACTTTGGTTGTCACACTTGATTGGAATAGATATGAGTGATAGACCAAGATCCTTAAGTGTTGTTTAATCCAGAGAATCCGAGCACGGCAAGCTCCAGGTGCAATGTACTCAGCCTCGGCATTTGATACAACAACCGAGTTCTACTTCTTTGAGTGCCGGGACATGAGTGATTGACCCGAAATTGGCATACTACCGATGTGCTCTTTCTATCAACTTTATAACCAGTATAGTCGGCATCCGAGTTCCAATTAGGGTCATATCCGAGTCCTTTGAATACCATAGACCAAGATTCTAAGTCCTCGCAAAATATATAAAAATTCTCTTCACCATAGTGAGATGTGATTCCTTAGGATTAGCTTGAAATCTTATACAAAGGTTGAAGGTTTGCTCTTGGAGAGTCTTGGTCACCCTAGAGGGGAGGTGATGTAACACCCCAAAACACCCCCGGGAGTATTACATCGCCGAGTTCCTTAAAGGAACTCCTAAGGCTCTTTCTCGGTGTTGGTTTGGTTGTCTAAACTCAACTTAAAGATAGTACTGGTGGTTTTTCCCAAAAGAATCCGAGATTCTCTCGAAAATTTTGGCGAGTTCCGTTTGTAACATGGACTAACCCATAGGCTTTAAGCCTTAAAACCGTGCACAAAAGGCATAATATAACTCAATGAGCCACACGCTCGAAGTATACAACTCAACGGCCATACACCGGAGTCCAACCAATCATGCTATAAAACTTAAAATAATCTAAATGGTTTAGGATACATCGGGTACAACTATATGAACTAAATTACAAATACAACATTTAGAATCATAACAATGCACGTCGGTTCCTTGAGTCGCTCTAGCACTCAGCGAGTCGGCAAGATCCGGAGTATGCTAAGGGTAGATCAAGCTTACGAAAGTGTACCTACAACACTCGGGAGGGAACGGGGCAATTTGTGGGGGTGAGCAATAATCCACGAGCTCACCGGAGTCTTATACCCTTAAAATGGAAATTCTTTACACATAATACTCATAATAATGAAATCTGTGAAAGCATAATAGCATAATAGAAATCTATATACTTTTCACTGAAATCTCTTGCAATGAAAAAGTTCAAGACTCCTCAATCACTTAAAACACGGTTTCACATTCATGAACATACTTTTGGGGTTGAATCAACATTCTAGGCCTTCGAGGACTCGAACTAGCACTTCTTTAATTCGGGCGCGACACCGACAAAAGGCTCCCGGGACCTATCTTCGGGAAGTCTCGGAGCGGGCATCCTGCCTCTGCAGGACCCCTATTAGAACCCTTCCCTCGAAGTCTCTAGCTGGGCGTTCCCGGTTCGAACCCTCCGGTATGCTAAACGATCCGTAGCCGGTCGATTCAAAACTCTTTGCACATACTCATTCATCACATTCACTTTTCAGCTTTCTCAATCAATTTAGTATCAAGGAAGGCATGACACCACGTGTCACCTTTATAAATTCACTTTCTCAAATAAGTTTGTTCTTCAAAACACATTCACGTTCGAAAGGCGGTTCACAAGAAGTTACATTCAAGAATCATTTCATGTAAAATACAAAACTCCTTTCGAAACTACTTTTGAGGATCACGTAAAGCAATCACATAGCACGAATAATCACCATTCAATGCAAGAAATCATCCTCAACTCTTTTCCAACTAAGCTTTTCTCAATTCATCGGTTTAGTACGATTGAATCCATTTTCCGAGCCACAATAACCGCAAGTAGATATTATTTAACTCGACGTTCTCACTTTTCCTAATTCACTATCTTTACCTCAATTCCTCATTTCATGACTTCACTTTGTAAACCGACCTCTTTTGCCCTCATTCAACCATATATCCTTAAACTTACTTTACCAAATTTCCTCTATCTCCATTCACCTTTTAATTCAATTTTTTTCTCAAAGGTCTTAGACATTACTATGGCTTAGCTCCACTTTACCGTCCCCAACTTGCTATTTCCTAACCTCGATTTCCCATTTAATATCTCTCACCTTATTAATCGATTCTTGCTCACCCATCCTTAATTATGTACCTCTTACTTACTTTTCATTATTCAATTCCCGTTAGCTACTTACTTTCACGCTCGGTTCAACCTCGAGGATTCAATTGCCTTTTGAACTTAATTAATCGACCCTCAACCGTTTCTCACTCCCGTGCCTCAACCGTGAAACATTTGCTATGAACTCACTCCTCTTTTATGCTTAACTCGCTATTCCCGATATTAGCAATCATCCCTTAATGTCGTAACTTCAATAATCTCTAAGAGTCAATCGGAAATATCAATTCCATAACTTATGCCCAAACCACATGTGTTTATCCCCGTCCACAACTCGACCAGATTCCCGATACTACTCATTATACCCCAACAACCCAACTCCGTCCGAATTCTCCGGTTTCCAATTCAGGCCTAAGCGACTACCAATTCCCATCACGGCTCCTTAATTCAACTTTCAAGCAACTACTAAACTTATTCAATGGCATATATGTGTTCAACATTCACAATCACAATAAACTCATTTGGGTTCGAAATTACTAATAGTTTAGAGTATAAGACTACCCACCTCGATTCGGGGATTGACGGTTTGTTGAGGTTCGGGTTTCCCGTGTCGGTTCCTCCCTTCCTGTCACTTCCCTGCTGCTAGTCTCGGTTCTGCCGCCTTCCTCTGTGTCTGCCGTCATCGCCAGGTTGCGATCCGCGTCCCTGGTTGCCCCCGGTTCCCGTTCCTCACTTCCCTATTTACGGTTCGTTGTTCTTGGCCTCGGCTATCTCTCGACCAGGGCCTCGCGCGCTCGCCGCCGATCTTCTTCCCTTCTTGCCGCCGCCTTTCCCGGTGTCCGGCCTCTCGGTCCCCTCGCGTCTATCCCAGCCTCGGGTCCCGCTTCCGCCTTCTCTCTGCCCGGCCTCTCGCTCTCTTTTCCTCTTCGCTCGCGCCCACTCACGCCGCCGACCGCTGCCTTCGGTCCTATGGTGGTCGCCGGTCCTCCCCTTTGGTCTCCTTCACCGCGCGCTCGCCTCTTCTCTCTCTCTCTCTCTCTCTCTCTCTCTCTCTTCCGTTCGGTGGTCCTCTCCCTTCTCTCGTTCCGCTCGCTCTACTTCTTCTTTCTTTGTTCTTCCCGTGTCCCCCTCCCTACGGTTCTTTCCTTCTTTTATTTTTGGCGCTGCTCTCACCACCGTTAAACAAAAATAACCTCCCCTTCTATTGGACCCCCAATCTGTCTCTTTTATCCCTTTATGGCCCAAGTAACCTCCTTCCTTATAAAACAATCCATGCCTCTTCCTTCCACCGTCCTCTTACGTTTTGTCTCTTAATTTATTTTGATGCATCAATTAGGACACTCGCCTAGCCGCACCGAGGTTCACCTCAAATGAGAAGTGAGGCAATTTCCTTGATTTAATTTATTCAATATCAGCCTCCAACGGGATACTCATGTAATATGTCCGGTCGTAAATAAACTCGAGTCACTCAACCCCCTAGCTGCGGGGAATAATACTCCATAATTCTATGCTTCCCAGCTTACTTTTCTTTAAAATTCCGAGTATTACAGGTGAATAGGGTGATGAGGAAATTTTAACAAACTTAGAAGATTAAGACTTGAAAACAATAAATAAGACAATCTGAGTCTAGATTGGACTCGGAAGAGTATGAACTCGCATTTACGTGGAAACCTTCCCGGGCGAGAAAACCACGGCCGGTGCTAGTCCAAGCACCAAGTCAAATCCACTATTTTGAATCCACAAAATACGATGAGATCGACTCAACCGAATTGCTCCCTTAAACAATTCCTTATAGATTTTTCCTAGACTCGGGAGTTCCCTTATCCGATCTAATACTTCCTAACCGAGGTAACCTTTACAGTTAGGGACAATTGAGCTGAGCTAACCCTTACAGCTTAGTCAAGGGACCTTACTTAGAAATTAAGAAAGAGTTTGTGACTGATTACAAGACTTTACAACTCGGAAAATATGAATGACAAGTCGAGAGTTGTAAGTAAAAGATTGTCTTGAAAGTACTTGAACTTGCTTGAGAACTAGTATGCGAGAGTGTGAGTGAGTAGAGAGTAAAGTAGCAAAATGAAGGAAAATGGATGCTATTTATAGAGAAAGAAATGTCCTTCGAGTATCCGTTCCGACCTAACTCTCCAACGGTCACCTCGGACCGGTGTGACTCGTTATGCTCTTCAACGGTTAGAATTCCAGTGGTTGTCTTCTAACGGCTATTTCTTTAATCGATACGTGTGTATGTGTGTGTGTGTGTGTGTGTGAGAGAGAGAGAGAGAGAGAGAGAGAGAGAGAGAGAGAGAGAGAAGGAGAGATTTTAAATGAGATTTCCGAAATTCTCCACTAATCTAGAGATGATTTTAGAAGTTTGATGTCCATTTTTCTCAAAAACTAAGTCTAACTTAGTAGAGTTTCGAGTCACTCAGAAACCGCAAACAGATAATAACTCCTAGCTCAGTATCACCGGTTCAACTCGAACTAATGGTTATTAAGACACGTAAAAGAAGCATTTAACACATAATCATGCAAGGTAATTTCACTTAGAAAATCACATAATCATGCATTAATCATCCCAAGTTTATTCCTAATAAAGTAAAACCGATCTTCACTAAGTGGCTCAGTAAAGATATCAGCTAGTTGAAGCTTTGTAGGAATGAATTCAAGTTCAATATCACCTTTCTCATAATGGTCTCTCGGAAAATGATACCTGGCCTCAATATGCTTTGTCTTTTAGTGCTTGAACTAGATTCTTAGTGATGCTAATTGCACTCGATTGTCACACTTGATTGGAATTAATTTGAATGATAGTTCAAGATCTCTCAAGTGTTGTTTAATCCATAGAATCTGAGCACAACATGCTCCACTGCAATGTATTCAGCTTCAGCGGTTGATAGAGCTACTGAGTTCTACTTCTTTGCGTGCTAAGATATAAGGGATTGACCCGAAACCGGCATGCTCCTGAGGTGCTTTTTCTATCAACCTTGTATCACGTATAGTCAGCATATGAGTATCCAGTGAGGGTCGGTTTTGAGTTTCTTGAAAACCATAGACCTAGATTCTAAGTCCCTGCTAAATATCCGAAAATTCTCTTCACCGTAGTGAGATGTGATTCTTTTGGATTTGCTTGGAATCTTGCACACGGACATACACTAAACATTATGTCCGGCCTATTGGAAGTAAGATACAACAGAGATCCAATCATACCTTGATATAGTTTTTGATCTACTACTTTACCTTTTTCGTCCGAGTCCAGTTTTATGTTGCTACTCATTGGTGTTGCTGCATGTTTTTCATCTTGAAGCTTGTACTTCTTCAACGAACTCCTTGGTATACTTTGATCGATGGACATAGATACCATCTTTGTCTTTCTTGATTTGTAGACCAAGGAAGAAATTGAGTTCTCCCATCATGTTCATTTGGAATTCTTGTCTCATTAACTCGGAAAAATATCGATAGAGATTTTCATTTGTAGCTCCAAAAATTATGTCATCAAAATAGATCCGAGCAATAAGAAAGTCTTTCCCCTTGGTTTTTATGAAAAGAGTTTTGTCAATCTGACCTCTTTTAAAATCATTTTCAACCAAGCTGCTTAGTCTTTCGTATCAAGCTCTTGGAGCTTGTTTAAGACCATAAAGGGCCTCTTGCAACTTGAAAACATGATTTGGAAATTCTAAGTTTTCAAATCCAGGGGTTGCTCAACATAGACTTCCTCTTGAATGAATCCATTAAGAAAGCACATTTAATATCCATTTGATACAATTTGATATTCATGCTTGATGCAAATGCCAATAGGATTCTAATAGCTTCAATCCTAGCAACTCGGTGCAAGGTATCCCCACAATCAATTCCTTCTTCTTGATTGTAACCTTGAGCCACAAGTCTAGCCTTATTTCTGACTACCAACCTACCTTCATCTAGTTTATTCTTGAAAATCTATTTGGTTCCTATGACTCGGTGGTCGGAAGGTCGTTTGGTCAAAGTCCGGACTTGGTTTCTTTCGAATTGATTAAGTTCCTCTTGCATGGCCTCTACCTATTCATGTTCATTTAGGGCCTCTAGTGCATTTCTTGGTTCAGTTAATGAAATGAATGCAGTGAATGCACATAGATTTTGCATAGAAGAACGAGTTCTTACCCCACTGTTGATGTCGGACAGGATGTTTTCGAGTGGGTGACTCGAAGCATATTTGAATGCTCTACCTGTTCTCTGGTTCACCAGATTTGTAGGTTGAATTGGTTGATCTTCAGAGGTCCGATCTGATTGAGCTTGCTCATCCGATTGACCTTCAGCATTCTACGCTGGCTCTTGAGCCGATTCGATCCGAGTCATGGTATTTTGAGTTACCTCATTCCGAGTTGTTTTCCTTGACTCGGCTGAGCTCATCTTCAGCAAGATCATCATCTCGACCGAGCTTCAGATCCGAGAATGTTGACTCACTTGGTTTTCCCTTATCAATCTCATCAAAAACTACGTGGATGCTTTCTTGCACTTTGTTAGTTCTTTTATTGAAAATGTGATATGCTTTATTATGAGATGAATAACCAAGAAAGATACCTTCATCCGACCGAGCATCAAACTTGATCGAGTAATCCTTACCATTGTTGTGAACATAACACTTACATCCAAAGGGTTTGAAGTATGAAATGTTGGGTTTCTTCCCTTTGTAGAACTCGTATGGAGTTTTCTTCAGGATGGGTCCGATGAGGCATCTGTTTAGAGTGTAATTTGTCTGTATTGACTGCCTCGGCCTAGAAATAGTGAGGTATATCATGTTCAATCATCATTGTTCTTCCTATTTCTTCAAGAGTTCGGTTCTTTCTCTCCACTACTCCATTCGTTAAGGAGTTCTTGGTGCTAAGAAGTTGTGGGAGATACCATTCTTATCACAAAACTCTGCAAATTCCGAGTAATCGAACTCCCTTCCATGGTCGGTTCGAATACTTCGATCCGAGTCCGAGATTCAACTTGAATTTTCCTGCAGAGCTTGCTGAACTCTTTGAAAGCTTTATTTTTGTTCTTAAGAAAACAAACCCAGGTAAATCGTGAGTAATCATCAACAATCACAAGTACATATGATTTACCTCCGAGACTCTTGATAGGGATTTCACCACATAAGTCCATATGCAACATTTCAATCACTTTGGATGTGGAAATAGTTTTCAGAGATTTGAAAGATGATCCGACCTATTTCCCTTTTGTGTATACTTCACATATTTTATCTTTCTTAAATGTACAGTTAGGCAACCCTCTAACTAAACCATGAGATGCAAGCTTTTGATGTTGTGCATGCTAACATGACCTAGTCTACGATGCCATGTCCAAGAATCGTCATGCATAGATGCTTTTAAGCAAGATAAATTCTAACTTGGATCGGAAAGAGGAATAGTGTAGGTATTATCTGATCTCTTACCCGAGAGCTTAGTGTCCTTGGTAGTTTTATCGGAAATGTAGTAATTGGTCCGAGTGAATCTTACCTCTTGACCTTTGTCACACAGATTGAGAGATACTTGAGTATATTGTACTTTAATCCCTTGATAAGGTATACTTGGGCTGATCAAATTGTCTCCTCTTTCCAATCTTACATATCTCAACTATCTTGCCCCTGCTATTATCTCCAAAAGTGACTTTGCCTCCCTTATAATCTTCTAGCTCGGAAAAGAGTCTTGAATCTCCCGACATGTTGTGTGAGCATCCATTGTCTAGGTACCAATGACCTTTTGTCTTTTCTGAGTTACTCGCAAGTCGAAACACACTAAACTTTCTCACTTCCTCTAACGAAGCCAGTAACTCCCTTTACTCGTGGTCCTTTTCGAGGAAGAAGACTCTTAGGAACGCATATTTGAATAACTTTGGGTTTGGTCTGATTCCGAGTCTTCCTTTTCAAAACTGAGTCCGTGTCTTTTTTCTTTTGAAAGTCTTTTCTTTTATAAACCGGTGGAGAAGGCTTTCTCCTGTAAGCTGATCTAGGCTCAGTCCTTCTTTCATTATTATGAAAGGGACCATGCTCAGCCTTTCCGAACTCTACAATTCTGGAGTCCTTTTTGAAAAGATCCGAGTAGGAAATAGATTTTTCCTCTTTGTTAAAACCAAGTCCTTCTTTCCTGAAGGAGACACACTGAGAGCCTAAGATCATGTCAAGATTTTTCTGACCTTGAGTAAACTTCAAAACAAGTGCTTGAGACTCATTGAGCTTTTGTTTCATATGCTCATTCTTTCTTCTGAGTGTCTAAGACTCAATCTCATTAGCTTGAGTACTAGTCTTGAGTTCTCTTAGAGTAAGTCTCGGTTTTCCAATTCATTTTTCAAAGCACTTGCTCTCGAAGTGATAGACTCAAGTGTTCTTTAAATTGAGAGGAATCCGAATTGGATTTTTCTTCCAAAGTGTAAATATATTTGGCTAAATCAACTTTGGAAAACTTGAGGAAATATTCTATTACCTCCCGAGGATTTGTCTCTTCGTTGTCTAATTTGTCGAATCTAACTCGGATTCAAATTCGAATCCGATAGTGCCATCGGACACATTGAGTCGTCCGAATCTTCATCACTCCATGTGGCCATCATAGCCTTCTTCTTCTTTTTGTCCCTCTTTCTCCTTGGACAGTCTTTGACTATGTGATCTTTGCTGCCACATTCAAAACAACCAGAGTTCTTAGTTAAAGATAACTTTGAAGGGGAAGAGTGTTTACCTTTTCTATCCTTCTTATCTTTCTTATAGAACTCTTCTCTTGGCCTTTTCTCCCATCTTTTGTGCTTCATCATTCTTTTGAAGCCACGAGCGATAAGTGCCATGGGATCTTCTTTTGAGTCCGAGGAACTCAGATTTTCTCCTTTGCTTTACGAGGCCTACAGCTGTAATATTCTTTTTAGTGTCGACCTCGGCATCCTCTTCTTCCGGATGGATTTCATAGGTAAGTAGCTTCCCAATTAGTTCGTCCGGCTTCAATAGTGAGAGGTTACGAGCTTCCTCGATGGTTGTCAGCTTGAGACCCCATCTTATCTTGGGTAGGCTTCTTAGAATCTTTCCGCACATTTCTTCATGGGAAATCTTTCTACCCGAGAGATTTGAGATTGTTTGTAATCTCGGTGAAGCGGATGAACATCCGAGTGATGTTTTCTTCTTCGGCTCCATCTTGAACAGCTCATATTTGTGAAGATATTGACTTATCTTCGCTTGTCTTACTTGACTTGTTCCTTCATATGTGTTAGTCCGAAGAGAAGGTCTAGGAAGGATGACCGAGTTCGGCTTTAGGAGATCAAAGGTGCGCCTGTCTACACAGTCCACAACAATTTCATTTTTTTAAGCTCCTTACGCAAGAAAGATCCCGAGATAGTCCTGACTTGAGTAGTTATCAATATATAGGGTAACATTACAAGAGTGTCCCACACATCTTTGGTTGTGTCGAAGTCGACACTCGTTGTATTCTTCCGAGCTGATGGCACACATCGGAATATTCATCGCTTTAAAGTTCTTTCCGAACTTTTCCGCCTCTTCGATTGTGTATTCGAATTTTGCTTTAGGCACGGGTCTTGTATCTTCCATCTTCGTTGGAATGTAGTTGCCTTCTTGTATGATATTCCATATATCTTCATCGTGATCCAAGTAGGAAGCATTCCATGAGCTTTTTCCAAGTGTACGAAATTTGATCATTTAAACTTTGGTGGTCTACTTGGAAGATCTTCCTTCATCGAACCCTCCGTTGTTCCGAGCCATTTAATCTTTAGACCTTTGGATTGTTAGATCCTTTCTCAAAGGCTAGGCTTTGCTACCAATTGAAGGTTTGCTCTTGGAGAGTCTTGGTCACCCTAGATAAGGGTGAATAGGGTGATGAGGAAATTTTAACAAACTTGGAAGATTAAGACTTGAAAATAATAAATAAGACTTCTTTGTAATATTTTCAAATAAGAATATTGTTGTCTTTTTATATTTTTCCCAAACCTAACTAATTTTTACTCCAATGTCAGCTGTTTTCAAACCTATTTTGGCCTTTTTAATAATTTAGTTTTTTTCATGGCTTTTTACTAATTTACCCGTTGTTGGCGAGTTTGCTTGGTAATGAAAGGAGCAAGAACAATTGGGGTCCAATGAGGCTTTCACACCAGCATCCAGGTGTTAAAAGGGGGAGAGACTCAAAGAGAGTAAAGTGAAAGGGTGAGAGGTCGAGCTGGAGAGAGAAAGAAGCAAAGATTGAGAGGAGAAGCAAGAAATCGTGATAATTAGAAATTGAAAGCAGAAAGGAAATAGAAAGAGAATGAGAGGAAGCGAAAGGGGCAGAAGCGGGGAGCGAAAGAGAGCATGTGGGAGCCAGAACAAAACAAAACAAAGAGCGAGAGAATGAAAGAGAACCAAAACCAGAAACGGAAAAGGAAAACAAGAGGAGAGTCAAAGATCGAGAGGGATAGAGAACGAGAAAGCGAGAGACACAGCAAGAAGAACCAAAGAACTGAAGCAAGCTAGAGATCGAACCGAACTATAACCCGAAAGCGAGTGAAAGGGGCGTGAGAAGATGAGACCGAGACCGAGACCAAGGGTGAGAGTAGTGAGGATTCGGGGTAAAGAGAAGGTGAACGAGGCCAAGAGGAAAAAGGGGAAAGCAAAAATAAAGATTCAAACCTTTCAAACCGAAATTCATCAAATCAAAAGAAATCAAGGTGATTGATTCAAACTCTTCCTGTAAATAAAAACAAATTAGGTGAACTAATTGGAGAAATTGAAGTATGAATTGGAAACCCTAAGTTTAATTGAAGAACTTAGAGGTCTAATTCACTAAATTTAGCAACTCACGAATCGTGAAGCTCATGTTGTGATTTATGTGAATTGTGATATTGGATTTATGAATGTAATAAATGTTTGAGTATTGTTGAAGATGATTATTGAATTGTATGTTTGACATTTTGATGAATTTATCTTGAATTAAGTTAGAAGGTAAAATAAGAAAAAAAATTAAAAAATAATAAAGTGCATATTTTTGCCTAACTCATGCTCCTGTCCAAATTTTTGTGACTTTATGAATAGCCCAAAATTTCTAAAATTTTTACTGTAGATTCATATAATTTATGAAAATTTCCTATAAATTTTGATAAATTTTGGATAAGTAGATTGGAAGTAGTGAATTTTTGAATGAAATTGTCCTGTTTTAACAAAATTGGGATTAATTGTGTAGTTTGGTTAGAAATTGCTATTTAAGGAATTATTTTAATAGTTTTAAAAGTATGTAATGATTAAAGAAAGGTTGTGAAACCATAAATAATCTATGTGCAATAATATATAATTATTAAATGATAATTTTTCTAATTAGAAACCTTGGTTGAAATGTTTGTGTTATGATTTGTCTATCTTGAAGTATATTGATTATAAGTGATAGAAATATTTTTATGAGTTATATTGCTTGTAATTGAGTTTGGAACATGTTTATGTGAATTATTAGTTGTGAAGGTGTTGTTTATGAAGTTGATCAAGCATGATTGTTTGGATTAATTGCATCTTAGTTGGTAAAAGTAAGTAATAAGGAGATAAAAAGTATAAAAGGCTAAAGAAGGAAAAAAGGATTGTGTTGTTAATCTAGAACCCCACGAATTAAAGAGCCTCTGAAGCTACGACCATAGTAGCATCTCAAACTGAAACCACGAATTATTTTACTTCCATGAACTATTAACAATACACGTCTTTCTAAGTTGAGCCCACGAATTATTTTGGCTCCAAAAATTAAAGAACTAGGTCTCTAGAGTAGGACATAAATTTTTTTCCCATTCGAATTAATATGACTTAAGCTAAAAATAAATGAATATGCACGATGAACAAGAATATAAGATAAATGATTTGCTTCATGATGGAATACATGAATGAGCTCGAGTAGAAGAATGGATCCTGTTTTCATATGAAACTAATGCGATGTAAGACAAGAATTATGATGTGATGTTACGTGACATGATTAATGAATGATTATACATGATGAGCTTAAAACATAAGAAAAATAATGTTATTATATGACGAGCACGAATAGAAGAGACAAATGAAGATGAATATGTAATATTATGTGCATCTTCATGATAAGTCCGATAAGTTCATGTATCTTGCGTATCTTGAACATGTACATCCTGAATTGTTAGTCATTAGTGAATATTGAACTTACGTACGATTGCTAATGAATTAATATGCAAAGTGAAACACGGGGTTGGATTTGGGTTATTCATCGGGCTCGGTGGAGCTCATGACCTCACCAATAATTTCACGTTCGAAGTTAAGACTCCATGGAATGTTTTGTGGCTTTTAGAAGAAGTTGACCAAAAGATAAGAGATCCCCAAACTTGCAATTGTGTTTCCATGTTTGTAAAAATCAATTGTATTTTGAACTCAAATTTTGATCGTGTATATATAAAAGACCACCTGTGGATACTCCGAGTATGTGACTCATTGAGTTTGTGTTGTAGATACTCCGAGTGTGTGGCTCATTAAGTTGACTGTTGTATCTTGTGCAAGGTTAAGGCTTTAAGCCTAAGGGATTAGTCAAATTATAGACGAAACTCGCTGAATTTTTGGAAAACCTTTGAAATTATAAAAAGACGCTTCCACCATTTTAAAAGAAAAGTCGGCAAACCTAATTTGAGATCCTAAGTACCCTTAAAGGTTCCTTTCTGGAAATCCTGGCGAGTAATATGCCAACCCAGGCTAGGGTGGGGTGTTATACTAATACAACCTTTATATTTATTTTCAATTATCATATTAAGGGATGGCTAATTAGTTGCCTACAATAATAGTATTATACATTGAACATCACCTATTTTTATGGACACCTTTTTCCATAGTTTCATTGTAGCTTATTACACTATTATTTTCTATTCGTACTTGCATAGGATTTTTTTCTTGTTTCCACTTGAAATCTAGAATTAATGATCTTTTTCCAAAACACACCTAGAAATCACTATAAATATAAGCACATAATTTATACTTATTAGACCCTTCTAAGCATATATTTACTTGGAATGTATATGCTATTAAGGCCGATCTTAGTGATTTCATATGAGATCTCTATGACTATTTGATTTAACTCATCTTCATAAATTTGTTCACTAATGGTTCTCGTCTTATAACCAATTACTTTACGACATAAACGGGCGCTTCCATGCATACTTCGTCTTGCAGTGGTCATAGTTATTGTGTCATCTTCTTTAGAGGATGAGATCCCCTCTCCCTATTCTCATATTTCGTATCAAATGAAGTTTTTCTTCCCATTCGGACCTGCTACTCATGCTTCTTAATAACTAGGGTTTTGTGGTTATTTTTCCATTCTCATCAATTTTAATAACATTTTCCTTGTTATTATTAATTTTTGTGGGATTGAAAAAACTACTAATCCAAAACCCGTCAATTTTTATTTCTTGCGGATTTGACTTAATCCTTTAGATAGTCTACTTAGGGATAACACACTCAAACTTCTCAGCCTCTATTTGTAGGAACCACGGTTGGCGAGGGCCGACCGAGCTTTCCCACGTGTGTTGGGTCTCTTTTTAAAGAATGGTTTTGAAGATGGTTTTGAAATGAATTATAGAAAGTGGGGATGAACCTTTCATTAAGATTTCCATATTTTACTAAAGTGAATTGAAATGAATTAGGTAAAGTTTTGAATGGTAGTTTTATTAATTATTTTATTTTGGCAATTATTTTCGAAGCTCCCGAGATATTATTTCTTAACCGATAGATAACTAAAATTAGGGTTCTAAATTTGCCATGAGGCTTTAGGGCCGAACGAAGCCACCATTGCCGACCCCACGGTGTTGGCCGAAGCCAGCACCAAGGGTTGGCGGCGCCAGCCAGGGGTCATTGTTGAGGAAGTCGGCCTTGGCCTCCGGCCTGATTGGCAGATCCAGATCTCTTTTTTTATCCTGCATTCGAAAAAGTCGAGAAGCAAATGTAGAAGAAATAAATCAAAAGGAGTCGTCAATAAGTTTTTAGGAGAGAAAAACTAACAAAACAAAATTAAAATTTGCTCTTCCAATCTTAGTATGGGAGAAACTAAGACTGAAAAAGGCTAAAAATGACTCCATCGGTCTTTGAACCGAGAATTGAATTCGGGGCGAGGGTACGAAACGTAGGGATAAGCCCTTCCGTTCCGCCCGTCCGAAGACGACTATTACTAGTTCGAGTAGTGAATTTACATAATGTCTAGACATAAGCACACAACATGTGACGAGAATTAAAGCAACCAAAACATAATTAGGAAAGCGGTAAAGGCGGAATATGAAAAGCGAGAAAAAAAAAGTGAAAGCGAAAGCGAAAAGAAAAGAAAAACGGAAAACCTAAAGATTACATCGGGCGGGAAGGAATTAAATGCGATACAATTCTCGAAACCATAATACCAAAAATGATAAAAGCATAAAAGTAATTAAACTGTGGTGAAGATCGAATTAGTGCCCTCAAGTTGTCCCAACTGCCGATCCGGATCTCGGATCCGAATCTACTAATGCGACGATGGTGAATTGAAAGGGCTTTTGTGAATATTTTGTGGAGATATGTAGGTAGGAAGATGAATGATGGAGCCTTTTGGTTTTAGATGTAGTTTAGGTAAGGAGAAGAATAGGAATTGGTTGAAAAGAGACCAAGAGATCGGAATACGGATGAGAGTATTTAGTAGCACTTAATCTGGTTTTAACAGACGTGACGTTGACGAATGAGCCATTGTGAGAATGAGAGTCTAAGCTCTCTATTTATAGGGAGAGGTTAGGTCAAGGAATGACCTAGGGTTAGCTCTCGGCCAGCGAGTCCAAAGCTAGCTGCAAAACCGGGCCAAGATAATGTGAAGATGAAACCAGGATAAAACCGCATAAAATTAGGAAGGGAGCGCCGATCACAAGAGGTTTTCTAGGGTTTCATGCCCTTCCGTGCAGCCCGGGAGTCTTCAGGACAAAATACAACGTTTTGAGGCGAAATAACTAATGGGGCATGCCGACCATGCAAAGCTTTTCTAGGATTTTGTGCCCTTTTCGTGTTGCAACAGAGTCTTGGCCAAAACACGGCGTTTTGAGTGAAAAATATGGTAGGGCGCCGACCATAGCCACTTTCCAAAAATGGAAAGTTTTCATTTTTGGCATGTTTTATTTTTTGGTGCGGGATGTGTGCTCCTAGTCTCGGGTGGACTGTCTTGGAGCCAAAACTCAGCACTTTGATGCTTTTGATGATGAAATGCAGCGTCTAACATCGTCTTAAGGTCTTAAGCTTTTTGTTTGATTGGACTAAAGTGAAACACGAGTGTTCTAAGCCTGGAATATCCTCGTACGCGGCACTTGGACTCCGTTGTCTCCGGAGGCTTGGCTCGGGCTTGGATCGTCTAAAAGAAAAAGGGGATTTTTTTATCGATCCAAGGGAAAATGCTATTTATGTGGTGCTTGGGGGTTCTTTGTGGTTTCTCGACTTTCGTCGCACCAATTAAGTACATACCATGATCCAAATTCACAAACAGGACTCGAGATCTTATCATCGGGCCAACAAATAAATAAAAAAGAAAAAGGCATGACATTGTAGGAGGTAAAAATTTGTTGGCCAACTATTTGCCGCCGCATGTAAAATTGGCTTCGAAAAAGCCTTTAAAATTAAAATCAAAAGAAATTAAATTCGGCCAATTAGAAGCTGCCTCGTGTCACTCGATGATGCGAGTAAATAGTTAATATTTCTTTTAAGAAATAATTACTAAATTATGGGCCCGGGCTTAAAACCCAAGTCAAACCCTAACTCCAAAAGGTTATAAATAGAGGTCATCTCCTCATTTTTCACACATATTCAGCATTTGCAAATCCAGAGCTCGGACTGCAAACAACATCCAATTACCAAGCGTCAAGGATCAAAGTCACGTAATCGTTCGTAAATCGAGTCTTGAATTCTCAACACATCCGGATCAAGAACCACTAAACTTTCATAATCCGCCTCTACACCAACGTTCGAGATCAAGCTATAATGCCCTCGAATTGTTCAAGTCATAGGGAGATTGAATAAGAGGATTACATAAATTGTATTCAACACAGAGATTGCACCCATTCAAAGAAAATCAATACAAATTATATTTGTTCCTAATTTCCTGTCTTTATTTATTTTAAACTCGAAATTTATGTTTACGAGACATTTTTAGGTGTCTACACTATCATAGTTATCTTAGTTTTTGGGTTTATTGTGTTATCTAATTTATAAATAATTTTTTAGAATATTCAGGATAATCACCTCTTTTCATGTCCACTCCTACTGTTTTTATTTTGAGGGATATGAAATTCTTAACAAATTCATTCTTTAGGCTTACATAATATCCATGTCAACAATTAAAACCAACAAAACCATTGCATAAGTTTGTCTTTATTCATGTGATTATTTGATTATTAAACTTGGTGTTTTTAATATAATCGAGTTAAGCATAAAGGTGGATATCTTTACCATAATATTGTCATGGCATGAATTGTACTTGTACACTCTCAACATGAATATATCTCGTATTTTTTTATCCTTATTATGTTTATGAGTCATATTCGCAATCTTTGATTTCAATATCTCCATCCATCATTTTACACACATATTTACTTTTAACTTGAAACAAAGACTTTTTATATCATATGTTTGGAGATATTACCCAATCTCCTTTACCTTCTTTATTTTCATTTTCATTCTCTATGATGAAGTCTTCTCGTAAATCTCCAAGGGTGATTTCATTACTTTCCATCATAAAAGTAGTTTCTTCATATTCATTATCTACATATTCATCTTGCATAACAATTTCTACTATTCGCTTGTTGTTCTTTAATGCAAGGTTTAACACTACATCTTTACTAAGCTCAACATAATATAAACTTCTTAATGTCGGGTTTAACACTTACAACTATTGTTTTCCTGCCGGATAACAAGCAAGCTTTCTAAAATATCTTCTTACTTTGGGATTTTTGATAATTTTATTATAGTACTTTCTTTTATATTTTCACCTCTTTGCTTATTGCAACTCTTTTTCTTATAAAAATTTCGTTTTCTTCTTCTTTCGGGCTCTCTTCCTCACTCGAAGTGGAACATCCCAACATGCGAGAAGTTATTTTTTCATTTTCTTATGCTTTTGGATATCTAGACATTAGTCGCTAATCCATTTTCTTAAGAAAGATATTCGCATTCCTAAAGTATCTAAGACATCCATCTTTTCAATCCATGCAATATAATTCTCATTAATTATGGATTTAATGGGGTAAGATAGTTTATCGTAAAATATACCAAATTAGTATTGTTCGACCAATTTTGTAGTAGTATTGACTAAATTCAACTATGTAGTTTTCCAAATATATCACATCCCATAACTCTATGTTATTAATTTTTCTTTGTCAATCTCTTGTTTTGTCTTCATGGTCCACTTTTGCTCATATAAGTTCATTTTTGATTTATTTACATAAAACTTTGAACATAACAACCGATGAATCCATTACTCTTAATTCATCTTTTCCTTTTTCACTAAATGAATCATATCAACTAGCAACAGTACCAAAAAAGGCTATGTTCAATATAATTAAGGAAATTTTCTACAGTCCATATGGTATTTAGATTTAAGACACCATTCATTCCTTTTTTTCAATGTTCGAATATTTCTTCTCTATTTCGTGCTCCATCTATGTTTATCATGTAACCAATTTGGTCAATTTCTTCGAATGAAGTTGTTTTTTTGGAGTAAACCCAAAAGAAAAGTTTGTTGTCTTTCCAATTGTGACATATTTTGGTCTTAAGAAATTTGTATTTCTCATGTATGATGTCCAAAGTCTTTAAGTTTAGGGACTACATTAATAACTAAATTGGATTCAACATCTTCATCAATAAGTCCTTCTCCAACCTCATTATACTCATTTTCTTCTACCATTTTTCATATTTTTTGTTTAGTTTTCTTTTAACTTATTCTAATGATAAGGTGTTAATTTCATCCAATTTAATCAAGTTTATCTCGTTGATAAATCTCTTCTTCAAGATAGATATAATTCATTTCTTTTTCGGAGATATTGAGTATTGAGTATTTCTTGTTTATCAACAATAATAGATCATTATCTTGTTTAACACATCTGGATCTTTTTCATTATCAAACATATTTTGTACTTTATCCGAGACCATACTCTTTAAACTCCATCTTCTTTTTGAGGTTTCTTTAGCGGTTATTTTTTTCAATTTCTAGGGTTTTTAATTCTTGTAAAGGAAATGAATTTTATTTTTTTAGTTTTGAAATGGATGTTTATGCTATAAAGGAACACTCATACTTAGATCGGACTTACCGTTATTTCTTACTTTATTAATTAAAGAGAGATGTATTAGTTATAATTGATCCTTAATTTCCTTAATATCAACTTTAATATTTTCGAATTCACCTTTTAATTCTTAATATAGTTTAATTGGGGTGATACTCGAAGTAGATACTTCAAAAGTATGCACAATATGAGAAATTTGGGAATATGACAAGCGGATGATGATTCAAGCATTATTACGCTAATAAAAAGCATTAATTATAGTTAATTATAATTATTAACATGATAATCTAGGCTCTTATACGAGATCAAAGAAATGTTTTAACAAAGATAAAATAATTCGTTTAGCAATTTCAAGACACAAAGTCATAATATAAATGCATATAATATGAAAGAACATACCAACATAATATTTGGGTCACATATGCAAATAAGAAAGTTTTATGCCAAATATGTGAAAAGGAATAATAGATTGTTACCTAAAAACAGTTTTAGCAAAACAGAATACGCCTAAAATTAATTTTGAAGGATTTGGACCCTATTCTATTTAATTTTAGCTTAGAGCTACTCACAATTTCTTCAATAATTATTAGATACATCCTTAGGTAATAGGAGTAACATACATACCACCATAATTATATAAGGTTTGCTAATGTCTGATTGTATTTTGTTTACCAAATATTTTCAACATGTAAGCAATTACTCTAGTGATTAGAAACTTGTAGTGGGAAAGTTGTGCGTGAGGTCATGGGTTCAATGCTAGGCCATTGCTTGCTTTTTTGTTATTTTTACCCATTATATATTTTTTAACCTTTAATTTAAGTTATTTTTTACTCTTAATATTTTAAACAAAATTGAACGTCAACAACTACTTTTAGCGTATTATATAAGATATTTTATATTGTATATTTATCTGTAATTTTATTAGAAACTTTTGATTTAATGAACACTACAATATTTTTTATTTTTATTTAACTTAATTAGTTGGTTAAGTTCTTGCCTTTTGAATATTGTCGTCTCAAGTTTTAGTTTTTAGCGTATATTAAGATATTGCTCGGTGTATAATAGAACAAAGTTTAGTGTTGATCTAAATTTATAGTTTAGTATTTTTAGTACAATATTTAGTATTTTCTATCAAATGTTTTAGTGTATGGTATAGTGTTTAGTGTTTGTCATTTAGTGTTACACCGATTATATTTTTAATGATCTTTAGCGTATTGTTGCACGAGTGTTTAGTGTTTTTAGTACAATTTTTAGTGTTTTTAGTACAATGTTTAGTGTTTTTAGTACAATATTTAGTGTTTGTCATTTAGTGTTACGTCTATTATATTTAATGATCTTTAGTGTATTGTTGCATAGTGTTTAGTGTTTTTTAGTACAATTTTTAGTGTTTTTTAGTACAATATTTAGTGTTTCCTATCAAGTAATTTAGTGTATAGTAAAATAGTGTTTAGTGTTTGTCATTTCATTGTTACACCTATTACTGTTCTTAATAATCTTTAATGTATTGTTGCATAGTATTTTAACGTTTTTTAGTACAATTTTTAGTTTAGTACAATATTTAATATTTTCTATCAAACATTAAGTGTTAAGGTTTATATGAAGAAAGATGTAGTTAGTTTTAATTTTCTATTGCAAATTACAACGATATTTTGTGTATAATACATTAGTTATTAGTGTATAATGGATTAGTGTTTAGTATATTTTTATGAATATTAAAATAAACTTAAGAGAACATTAGTATATTTTTATTAAACACCAAATTAATTTTTAGTGAATATTAGAATTATTTTATTTAATAAATATTTAATTTTTTAGTGAATATTAAAATTTAAATCAGGAGTAAATTCATTTTTTAAAAAGTAAAAATTAAAAAAGTGTTGTAAAAAAATATTCTAAATTTTATTTCATATGCAAATATGTTATATTATTATTTTGTTACAAAATTAATTAGAAAGTTGTTAGTGGGTTGTTGATTTTCGGCTGCATCACTTTGAGTCGGGTGTGTACAGTGCTTCTGTACATGTGATCTCACCATATAAGAACTGTTGTAAACTAGAATAGTTTCTAGTAGCACCTGAAACTAATCATTTGGCTCTTTGTTACAAACATTTGTTTTGAGCACGAAATAAGTGCAAACTAGCAGCACTCATATTTTCCCAGTTCGAAAATTGAACACAAATTCTTTCCCGCACAAACCATCTTCCACTGTTAATCTGACCAGCGTACTCTCTCTCTTTCCAACTCTCAAAATCCAAAATCCTAAACCCTAATCCTCAAATTCGCCAATCTCAATCATCCTCATCTACCCTTAACACTCCATATTCCTTGATTTTGTAGCACCAATGGCGTCGAAGGAGGCGGCGGAAGAGAACGGGGGCTGCAACACCGAAACGGAGGAAGAGACGATTGCTCTACAGAAGAAACGCTCAAGGAGAGTCAGTTTCGCCGAAACTACCGCTATTCACTTGTTCATCAGGGACGAAGAGTACGAAACGCCTCCTGATCCCGCCGGCAATTCGACCTCGGAAGGGGATGATAGGCTGGCGAGGAGTGAGAGTGATGAGATTATGGCGTTGCTGCAGAGTAGTGATGACGAGTCTGATGGTGATGGAGCTAATGGTGATGATGTGGGTGCTGTGAAGCGCTCGTTTTTGAGGCCTATGGAGTCTCCTTCCCCGGTAGTGGCTTTGGCTCAGCTACCTCCAATGACGGCAAGTCTCTCTCTCTCATCCTCCCCCTCTTTGTGCGCGAAAATTAGTACGCAATTGATTTTTCGTGTGATTTTGTATATGGAATTTGTATTTGAAGGAATTAATTAGCTAAATTGACATAGCTGAAGTATGATGGGATGGGAATGGTTGATAGGGTTGCTAACGACAGAGTGAAAGATGGTAATTTGATGTGGTCAAATTAGTCAAGTTAGGAAGATTTGTTTAAGTCTATTGGAAAATTGGCTGAAGGGGTCTTTACTGAGTCTTGTCTCTTCTTATGTTGTCTTGGATTCTTCCATTTTTGGACATGGATGTTGTAAAGGAACATGTAGGTAGTAGCAGAAAGCAAACTTACGAAAGTGAGGAGGCTTTGAAGCATGGTCTTCAGAGATCTCAAAAGTTACATCGGTATATCTGTGTTAATATTTAACTACCCTTTGCCAGCTAACTATGAAGAATACTCTCTTTATTTTTTTTATTCACTTTTTCAGTAAATGCAATGATTTCCGCTCAAATTCACCAAGAGTGTGGCCTTCAAACTTTGAGGATGTGTCTGGAAAGCACAGCCTAGGACTTTCAACACTTAATCTCACGCCCTTTTCTTTGGTGTCTGGGCGGATTATTCTTAGGAGGTTCATTAAGTAGTCCTTCCTTAAGATTACATGTGATCATGTTCCAATTCTTCTCCATGTTGGCGATGTTCCTACTGCAAGAAGATTGTTTAAATTTGACAATGTGTAGCCTGAGGTGGAAGGCTTTTCTAACCTTCTGAAAGTGGCGGGATGAGCTTAATAAAACCGTATAGCTCTCCTAGTTTTTGCTTTCTTGCTTGGCGACCACCGAAGGAATGATTCACATGGAGGACTTGATTAAAAGGAGAACTTTAAGGTGGTTATTAAGGGCTTGTTTGAAGTTACATATATACCAACATGTATTTCTATTTTTTATTCATTTCTGTTCATTTCTATTTCAGGTTATTATTATTATTACTAGAGCTCATTATCATTATTATTATTATTATTATTATTATTATTATTATTATTAACGTGGATATTATTATTATTATTATTATTATTATTATTATTAGTATTGTTGTTGTTGTGTTATTGTTCTTGTTGTCCATACTTGTTACAATTATTACTATTATTGTGGATATTATGATTATTGTTGTTATTATTATTATTATTATTATTATTGTTGTTGTTGTTGTTGAATATTATTATTATTATTATTATTATTATTATTATTATTATTATTATTGGGTAATTTTTGATCGGAGAGTGAAAAAGAGTGGAGCACAAAGAGAGAGAGAAGGGATATGTAGTTGAGAGTTGAGAGAGAGAACGCAGATTGAAGAGAGTGCAACAACAAATCGGAAGGAGGGTGGAGCAAAGGGTGAGAAGTAGTTTGGGGTTATATTTGGGTAGTTTTTGATTTTTTTAATTTTTTATTAAAAGATAGAAAGGGAAAGTATTATTGGGTGTTTTTCTAATTTTTTATTTGGGTTTTTATAATTTTTTAATTGTATAATTTTTTGCCTTTTTGTCAAATTAGAAAAAATTATATTTCTTAAATCATTTGACAGAGGTTTTATTGGGAACTCATTTTTCCCTAAAAACATTAACATAAAAGTAAAATACTATATTTAAAAAATCATAAATCATAATTTTTCAAATATTCATTATTCACCAAATATTTGAAATTGTAAATATATAAAATGAACAATATCTTTAACGAGTATAATAAAAATTTCGTAATTGCTCATAACAGTTTCAGTAATAGTTGTAACATGTATAATAATTCATTTATGTTCGTTTCTATTTAACAACTCATCATTTCTGTTTGTTTCTTCTCATTTCTGTTTGTTTCTACTCTTTTCTTTATGTTTCTGCTATATATGCTATTTCTGTTCATTTTATTTGCCATTTCGAATGGGCCCTAAGTGTCCTATGTGTTTTGAGGAGGAGATGTCCAACCACCTTTTTGTCCATTGTTGGTGGGTTTTCACTTTGGTATTTGTCATTATCATTGAAGGAGGATAGTTGGGTCATGGGTGCAAACTTGATCTGTAAGATATGTTTTGATGAGTGGAGAAGAAGGAAAGAAGAGTTGATACCTTGTAGTTTAGAAGTAGATGCTGTTGGCTTGCTATTTGGTGAAACAATTGGAAGGAGAGGAACTGCCAGATTTTTAGGGCAAGGCTAGGTTAATTAATATTATTGATTGATGGAATAGTGATGTGGAATGCATAAGTGCATACCTCTGAATATTATGTCGCTTGTATCACATGAAGCACGGGATGTGTATTTTCAGCAGAATGTTTGAACAATAGGATGCCTACTTTTGGAACTGAATGTGTCACGGAAGACACAGAAATACTTTGTGAGGTGTCATGACTCCTGAATAATGTGCGTAAGCAGTTGTGTTGTTTGTCTTCTCTCATTTTGATTATCACTTATTCTGACCTGTCTTTATGATAACAAAAACACGTGAGTATAACGCATGTAACTGCCTCATGCTACCTGTGATCTCATTATTTTCTCTATTGGATTTGCTGAGCTTAAAGCATTTTTATTTCACCTTTTGCACTCTTGCAGTAATGTATTATTGATAGGAATATAGGACATAGACTTGCCCTAAAAGTTACAACAAATCCTTTCCTCTTTCAAGTACTCCCACCTCTAGGCAATCGTATCAACTTCCAAATAGCAAAGATCCAGCTATTTTTAGCCATCTTCTCCATGCAACCACCACATCTCTCACCGTTCAAGGTTGCACCCAACTAACCCCCATCAAACTGAGCAACAAATGCTAAAGCAAAGAAACCCAATGAGAGTGAAAATGTAGGTGTCTGCTCACTCTTCCTCCTCAAGGCACATAGAGTTCCTACTGGGAAGGTAAAATTTTTCTTCTAAGCATATTCTCTATGGGAATCTTTCCTTTGATGGCAGCCCAATCAAAAAGCAAGCTTTGGTGGGAGTTTTAGACTTCCCGATAGCTTTGGCAGGGAAAACCCAAGCAGACCCTTCATTAAACTTGTCACAGAAACTCTTCACAGATTACTTAGCCACATGACTCAATTGGGCATATTTCTGTTAAGAGTTTCTACAAAAGGTTTTTGAAGGGTCAAATCACCTTGACTTTCCAGATGAGGCAATTTGGAAGTCTAAAGCTCCCACCAAAGCATGTTTTTTTTGCTTGGGCGGCTTCTATGGGGAAGATTCCAATGAAGGACATGCCTAAAAGGAGAAATTTTAAGTTGGCTAGTAGGTGTGCGATGTGCCTAGTGGAGGAAGAATCTGCTGACCACCTTTTTGTTCATTGTAAGTAGGTCGCTGCTTTATGGCATTTGTCTTTCTCTTTGATCGGGACATGCTTAAGGTCGCTGCTTTATGGAATTCCCTTATACATAAATCATCACACTCTACATAAACTAAATATTGATAGAATAAGAAATTAAAACCTGTTGAGGAATCGACACTTCTTAGTGTATGACCCTTATGTTAGTTTGCTTGCACTTCTGAATTGTTAAAGCTAACAAATTTCCTGTGATCAGTGATGTCCTGCTTCAGCTTTACATGGATGCATTGTTTGACCTATAAGTTGTAATAAAACATGATAATATCTGTGTTTGTTCTGGATCTTAATTTCTGTATTTGTTGTGGGGAAATCCTAGAGTTGCATTTTTGATTTCCAATTTGCATTTTTAGTTTCCAATTTGCATATTCTCCAACTTTAGATTGATAAGTGTGTTCCTGAAGTTGTTTCTCCAATGGATGCAGAAGATAATTTCTTTGGACCTGTATCAATGGAATTCATTAAACCCGGACGATTGTCAGATTCTGCTGCTTTGGATGAAAATCATGATATTACGATGGATTCAACTGCCTTTTCTATGCACTTTCGTAGTTTGGCAAGATCAGATTCTGGAGGAGATTCTAAAACGCCAACTGGGATCCGCCTATCATTTGGTGAGAGAACTCCTGGTCAAATTTTCACTGGCCATAGTGTTGGAGATTTGATGGACTTGACTACAGGCAGAAAGCCTGTTTTGCATTCCTCTTTTCCTCCTGATAGAGTTAATGACAGTGCCCACTCAGATGATATGAGTCTTGTGAGTGAAAACCCTCATAGGTATGATTATGGAAAGTTACCTCCTGAATTGGATGTTCTATTGGCTGACGGAGGGGGAATCTCACTCAATAGTCATGTCAGTTCATTGAGAAAGGATAACATATCTAAGCCAGACCAGAGGAGACATGAGCTTTTAGATGTAGTGCACGACAGAGATGCAGATATCTCCCTTGTTGAAAGTGTGGAAAAGACATCTGCTGAGGCAATTTCTGCAGCTGATATTAATTCTTGCAAGAACATTGGCGGCATTACTACTGCTCCCGTCACTCTGGTTGAGAGTCCCTGCAATAAGTCAGATCATTCAGATGGTGACTCAGTCACTGTAGTCTCCATTGATAATCAGGTAAGGCTTTCATTTCTCTGGAAAAATGTAAGATTTCTTTGGATACTTTGTTAGCGGAGTAGGCATACATCATTTCCAGATTGCCATTTCAGTTGGTTTAAAATATGAGAACCTTTGGATACGAGTTCCGCAATCATGACATATTGTTTCATTTTTTTCTTTTTTAAATAATCAAACTCTTGGTGAAATCAGGCCTCTCTCTCTCTTTTTCTTTTTAGTAAAAATCTAAAATGATCACTGCTAAAAGTAAACAAGTATGAAGCACTGCAATTTGCAGTAAACGTAGACTAGCTGTGGTACATTATTGTTGAACCCTTGCTGCAATTAAGTACTATTTTTACGCCACTGATTGGTTACATCAAGAATTTACGGACTTTGATGCTGAATGGAAACGTTTGACTAGAGGGCCATACTAATGATGCTGTTTCAACTTGCTATCCAGATCTTTGTGCTTGTTGCTTCTGATGCTTAAGTGTTTCGTGACCTCTACCAAGGTCGCAGTCTTGTCGAAATTCATGTGATGCTTAACAGAGAACATGTTACTTTTTGTTCGCAGGGTACACCATTTGACAAGGATGAAAAAACGAGGAAAGTTTTAAGTGAAACCAGTGGAAAGTTTGAATCCCCTTCGTCAAGAACCCAATCGAACCTAAATAATGGGCAGCTTGCAAAATCTTCTGATACTGGCTCAATTTCGTCATTGCTTGATAAGCGGAGAAAGATATTTAAGGTTTCAGTTAACTCATCAATTGATGAGTGGAATCTGATTCCGTTGGGCAAAGAGCTTTCTGATAAAGGAAGCATAAAAAATGTTTGGAGTACTTCGCGTTTTGCAAAAGGTGTTTCTAGGCTCAAAAGGCTAGAAGCTTTTCCATTCACTTCCACTTCTAAGGTTGAGGGTGCTGCTTCAAGGTTGATACCTTCAAGATCGTCACCCTCATCCATCAACAAAAGTATTCTGTTGGGATATGGTAATAGGAATGATATTTCAATTAATGATGCGGATGTTCCTGTGGTATGCTTGGAAGCACATTTTTCAGATGTTGCCAAGGACAATGGAGAATTTAGAAGCAAGATGAATAACAATAGGTTGAGGTCAGTGGGAAGCGAGGAACATGCAAGCGTTACTGAGGAAGTTAAAGATTTGAGATCATCATCTTTAATTACAGGCTTGCCATCATCTGAAAAGTGCAGAAAAATTATCAAAACCATGAATTCCCCTCTTTGATGGGCTCTCAAAAGAAAGAGTTAGACCATCATATATCAAAAGACAACCATGCAAAAGTAACTCAACAATCAACAGGAAGTGATTCCTCTTTCCCGGAGATAACATTTAATAGGTACAGGACAGCAACTTCGATGTCTGATAAATCTGCTTTTCTTTCTGATACTGGATCAGACAAGCAGGTGTCAGCATCATCACAATATTTGAAAAATCTTTCCATCTATCTGAGGCAGCAGGGTCAACCACAATTAAGACTAGATCAAGATGTTCCACAAGAGGAGGCAGGCATTTTGACTTCCAAAACAGAAGTTTCCACTTCTTTGCTTTCTGACAGAAAACAAGCAACTACTGTGTTTTCTTCTGATTTTGGGCACCCAAAACTTGGTACCCGTGAGAGTCAGTTGCAAAATGAAAACCCCGAACTTGGCAACCGGCTTGGCCTTGTACCCTCAACATGCTTCGAGACTGTTCTGGATAAGGCTTCTGAATCTTGTCATTTACATAGCTTGAATGGTGTTCAGACTGGAAGGTTGACCAGTGCTTCGCAATTAGTGCAAAGCTTGCAATCTATTGCTGGGTCTACTGAAAATTTTCATGGACCAAATGAGTCGCCAATCCAGGTAATGCTTTTGAGCTTTAATTTTCACTGATGTTGGCAAGTTAATTTCACAAACAGTAGGTCTGTAAAGTCTCTGCTAGATGAGCTTTAAGTGTTGGACCTTCTTGGGCTTTTCCTTGTTTGAGTTTCTATTTTGCTAGCATGGCTTCCACCCATTCAATTATATTCTGCTCATTTGATAAGATGCTTCATGCAGTTGATTTTTCTGATTGATTGGACAGGTGATGGATAGTCCCAAAGAGGATCTTTCTTTTAGCATGTTGCATAAGGAACCATGTGATGTTGCAGATGATGCACACATACATTTTGTTAGTGAAAATGTTCCAACTCCAAGATCGAGTCAGTTTACTAGCAAAGATGATATACTATCTAAGAAACAGTCATATGTTTGTGGCATTGATAGCTCCTCAGGTCGGAAGAGGAAATTTGAAGGTTTAATTGATGAAGCTGAGCATCATAATTGTGAAAATTTGTCCTTCCAGTGTAAACTACAACTGTATAAAGATCAAAATCACCTTGAGGAAGGCATCAAAGTATCTTGCAATATTGGAGGTGACACCACATTAAGACATTGGCCTGATGTAATGCTATACTTTCTGATATCATCTGAGTAGCCATCTGAGCTTTGTCGAAGAAAAAGCTGTCAAAATTTTCATTTCTCTAATTGACTTCTGACTTCACTATTCAACTGTAGGTTTTCACCAGCTTCTGTGAGGCAACGAAGCAGTTGCTTTCTCCATTAATTGACAAGCATAATCTGGCGCTGGCATGTTCTCTTCTGTAACTATTTGTCACTTAATGAGTTCAACTAGCAATTGACGAAATGCCATTCATTATATCTCCCTATCATCAGTTTTGATGACTTGTGACTCTAGTACACTGTATTTATGAGCTTTCCTTCAATATACATAAAATTTGTTGTCTGAAAAATTGTACAAAATGTCCCTTCCCTTCCAGATGGAGAAGCTGAATGATATTTTGGTCCATCTAGAGAAGGTGAAAAGTTATGAGCATCTTTATCATAATATATGCTCTCAGGTGTGTTTCGAATCTCCTTCATTTCAAGTCTGATAAGAGTTCATTTAGCAGCTATATTCTTCTCAACTGAGCTTAATACTCACTAAATACTATGTGATGTTATTGCTGTGTTTTTGTTTCTTCCTGCAGAAAACATTTGGCTTAGCAAACTACCTTGAAATTAAAAGGTGAACTCTTGTTCTCTTTTCATGGTAATGTTCCATTTTGGCTATTGCAGCTTTAATGTGCTCCTATCTGGTGGTCTGTGTAGAGTGATGGACATGAAATCACTCCTGTATAGAACTCTGTACAAAAAGGCAAAGCTGCAGTTACTACGTCTAAAACGGGACAAACTTTTGGTATGTTCTTATGTCCTTTCTCTTCTCCTTTTATAACTTTTCTTCATTTTTCTTTGATTAATGGTCGCGATATGATCTGTTCATTCCATAAATTGCAGTACCAAATTCAACAGTTGAATTCTAGAGTACAAGACTCAGAGACATTGATATCCACTTTTTCTTGTTTACGTGAACATGACCAAAAGCATATTCAAGTTGATTGTATTCAACCAGAATCTAGTCCTACTGATATTGAGAACAAAAGATCGGTATGCATCTCTTTTATGGTGCTGTTGTTGTTGGAGTCTCATAATTCTTGTGCTTTTTAAAGTGTATGTCCTTGCCAGGCCCCTAATGTGCTTCTGTGCAGTAATTTTGAAGGTACTTAATGTAAGAATCTTGCTTTCATTGGCATGATTAAATGTAAGAACCTAAAGAAAACCAATCAAGGAATATGAAGTACTGAAAGTGAGTGGCTAAATCAGAAACTGTTTTTCATAATCCTATTTCAGCTGCCACATCAGTGGCAATCCTTAACATATCACCTGACTGGGATGTGCGCATTGGATAAGCCCCATACATGGGTGCGGGCATGTGTGAGTGCATTGTCATTGATGCTTTCTAATTTCAGTACCTGTGCTTTTTTGTAATTGTTTTCAATTTTTTGTGTGATTTTGCATGTCATTGTATTTTTGGTTTATGACTCCTGGTTTCTATAATTTCAGTTGGGTTTATGTCACTTAAATTATCTTGCTTCTTTCAAAGTTGTTCTGAATTCTGATGATGTTGTGATGTGTTTTCTGCTGGCGTGACGTGTAGGATCCTGTTGAAATTTCTTCACTGAGGAAGGAACTGGGAGTGTCAGATAGGAAATTAAATGACATGAAAGAATCTTTCCATACTTATGTCAAAGTTGTCGAAGAACCAACTTGCACCAATCTAACTGAATATATAAAAGATTTTCTCAAGAAGAGGGTTTCTTACCGGTCATTGCTATCAGAATTGCAGGTTCAACTAGCTTTATGTTTCTTTCCTCCCCCTCAATGCCACAATGATCATAAATCTACGTAGCACTGAAAATCTGTGTATGTGCTGTCACCAGTTATGGGACATTGAGAGCTTAAAGATGAAGAATGGTCAACATACTTTTCTTTTCAACCATCAAGGGTTTTTGTCTCAGAGGTTGGTGGTGGTGTCTGAGACAGCATTTTGCAGATACTTGAGATTAAGTTTTCTCCTGAACTAATGATTGTAAAAATGAGAATTTTTGGTTTCACTGAGTACAGGGTCAGTGTGAACTTGAACTCCACATCTACTGTATCCATTTCAAAGGAATTGAACAATTCGAAGATTTCTAAGGTGAGTGTATTCATAAACTATGCCTCTGTTTTTCTTTAATCAATCCCATAACACAATTTGTTTGGTTGGTTGAATCAGATGTTCCACAACATGGATGCCTGCATTGCATTTTCATTCGTTTTCGGCTGTGAGGCTAACCTCACGTTGGCTGGTGTAAGGACTATTGCACAAGAAACACAAGTATGTTCCATTACTGGATTGTTTACTACATAAGCAATGATATGTAAAATAGGAAACTCGAGATTACCGAAATACTCCTAACTAACCTTATTTTGACTTTCTAAACGAGTTACTAGCCTTAAATAAACCTACGAAAGTACAATTAAATTATTAGAATACAAAAGATTTCAAATTCTAGAGTATCTCTTGGATCCTTGCTCATGGGAATATTCCTTTACTGTTAATCTGCATAAGATCTATTAACACTTTTTAGATTTATCATTCACCTGCTGAGCCAGGGATGATTTGCCGCAATTTTACTTATTTAACAAGCATGCAAATAAAAGAGCTCATATACAGTGTGCTTATTTGGGATGTAAAACAAAGATCAGAAGTTTAGGATGTACTAATGTAGGAAAACCTTATAACTTTGATGTAATTTGCCTTGTAACTGATTTATTACAGATTCATGCTGCGGATCTTAAGGGTTTATTTTAGTTACAAACTATTAGTGATTTTTGGATTTCTTTATAGTTAAGCTAGAGAATGTTTTGGATTTTGTTCCTTGCATAAATTTATATCTTCCTATAGTTAAGCTAGAGAATGTTTTGGATTTTGTTACTTGCATAAATTTATATATTCCTATCAGAAGGCATTTGGGTGTTACCTCTTACGAATCTAGTGTATTTTCTCCCCTTTTCTGCACCTCTCCTTGTGCTTTCTGTATTTTGTTCTTTCAATCTTCCGACCTTCCCCTCTGACCTTGTCCTGCATAGCATATGTTTTGGGTTTTGGCCATTACCTACTGCACTTAGGTGCTTAATAGGATTTAATCAGTCCAATGCTAGTTGCTTGGCAAAAGGCTTCTGGTTCAGGTTAGGATGAGCACAAGCTGGGTTTTGAATTGTATGGATTATGATTAAAAACCAATGCTTTTATTCTCAAGTTGAGTTAGAAGTTAAACGCAAAATATGCATATTGGTCTATGCTGCTTGTTCTGATTTATGCTCTTTTTGTGTCTAGAAAACGAATTCAGTGCTTCACAATCTGCTTGATGTCGTTGAAGAAGTTGAGCTAGCATCGATGGAGCTTAGAAATTTGACACACTCAAGATTCTCCCAGCCGTCAGGTAATTGTTTGGTTATGTCCATTTTTAGATTTTAAAATTTGGATTATGTTCTTTTGGTCCTTGAGAGAATAGTATTCTATGATCACTGAGGTACTAATGACAGATCTTTAGTATAATACGGAGTTCTCGAGGTTTACTACAACAACTAAAAATTGAGTGCTAGACCAGTAGTAGATTCAAAGTGAATGAAGGACTTGAAAACACGTATAAACATAGAATTGCAATGAATCCTGGTAGTGTTCTAAATACGATGTATTTATTTGGGGCCTTTTTTTTGGGGGGAGTTAAGTTGTTGCCAAATTGTTTTCTTGCCAATCATGACACTAGGAGGGTTATGACTTTTGTGATGGGAGTGAAGAAGTAATAAAATAGCCTTTACTGAACATATGAGAAGAATGCCAACAAAAGTAACTAGGTTAATATACTATTGTGCCTTAAGTATTTGGCATCATCATGTTTCAAACATAACCAATCATTCTTGACAGTACATAGGTAATACATCAAGAAATCAAGGATATTTGGTGGCCAAATCAGACTGAAAATATCATTCACAAATGATCAATATTTGTCAAATACATTGAATTTTATGCTGCCATTCGTCATAGAACTATGCCTCCATCTATAGTAAAATTTCATGAAGGAACCCTGCAAGATAGACTGTTAGGTAGGGATGGCAACGACTGGGATTCAAATCGGTTGCATGAACATCCGAATCTGATCTGATTAATAATTAGAACCGAAACTCTGATCATGCTCCGATCCGTCGCCCCCTCCCCAAAAAAAAAAAACTACATATCTCAATGCTTTGAGAATCTTGCTTCAAAAACCCATCAGTTCTCTTCTGTTGCTCATTGGAGGGGACGGGGACCAGATTGAAGAGCATTGTCAGCCGATCCACAAGTCCTTCAAAAAATTCACACAAATGTCTTAGCGCTTGTCATGCAGGTGACAGCAGCACAGCAGGTCCAGCTGCAACTATATCTTTGGAAATGTAAACTCGAATCCAATCTGCATCATCTAGCCAGGGTTGAAAATAGGATGGTAAGGTAGAAGGACGCTATGTCGGATAGCCTGCCCGTAGGAAAAGGCATTTTGGGAACACCTAAGTAACCCATAACACTTTGAAGTCTAGTAGCATGAAGCTTGGGAATGGTTTTTATGATCAACAATACAACAGAAGGTTGGTTGAAAATCCCCTGTAAGAAGATGCATGAAACTTCTATGGAATTAAAATAATGAGTAATTATTGCAATGATGTTTGACAAGAACTGCATCACATCTTTACAGATGTTTACTGAAATGCAGTCACAAGATGATTTAAAAAAATCAGCTAAATCTGTCCATGTTAGGGCCTTAATCTCAGGAATAGAGAAATGGAGTCTTTTTGTTCTCTCTATTTTTTAATCTTAGCTATTCTTTTTGAATCCTGTTGTAAATTTCTCGTGTTAAAGTTAAGCTAGCATAGCAGGCTGGTAGGTTGCTATAGTTGCTTAGCTTTTTGTGGATTTTGAGTTGCAGTATTCTGTGCTTTTTATTTTGGTTCTTTTGTTTTTTTGGTCAGAAACTATTCCATCCTTGTGTTCACTTTAATGTAGTCAACATTCTATACTTGAGGTAAATAATGGGTTTGTGGTTTGTCAATTTGCAGCTGGAAAACTTGATCTGCAGCTTTGCTTCACCGATTTCAAAAGTGGTGCTAGGGTTAATTTGATTATTGATATCACCTGTTTGGATAGGTAAGATTCTGTGGAATTTCCTATGAATTTCTTCATCCCCTAGGAATAAGTGTATACATCTTCTTGAGCATTTGATTCCTTTCATTGGAGCTGTGCAGTTCATATTCTTTTGCGACAGTTCTTTGAAATTTATGTGGGCGTCCTTAAGCCTCATGATTGCATTATGAAGAAAGTACAAATCCTTATCAAAAACAAATTATGAAGCAAGTACTAGTATATTTTCCCTAAGATTTCTGGGTTTCTTGCTGAAAGATACTACAATGTTTCAGTGTATAAGGTTTCAAAACACTATGATGAAGTAAATAAACATCTCAGATGTTTGAAAATAAATTCAGTAAAGTGCTAAAGAGTAAGGGAGCATCATTCCTTCCATTATTACTTGTTTATGGGGTTTGTATTATCTAAGATGAGATGTTGTCAGTTAATTATGCCCTTAGTTGAAAAGCTCAAGGCGCACAAAAGCACAAGGGTCCCTTGGGGCGCAGGCTTTTTAACAAGACACTAAAAAATGCTTAAAAATCACTACCATGCAATATTTTTGGTTGGATATGCTAGATGATGACATCAAAAAGTAATTAGATATCATTGTACCAAGTGAGTGTTGGCCTAGTGGCAAGTATTCCACACTTTCATCTTCTCCGACAGGGTTTGAACCTTGGTGGAGATAATTTTCTTGCAAGTTATGCAAAGGAGTTGGGATAAGTTATGGGCTTGAGCTTTAAGCTCTGGGTTTGGTATCCCTATTCTCCTGGTTTTCGAGCTCAATTGGGATTACCCCTGAGATAGAGGTAGGGGTGCAGAAAAACCGAAAAACCGTTCAAAAACCGAACAAAAAGCGGTTAACCGATTTTTTTAAAGAATCGGATCGTTTAACCGAACTGAAAATTATTTTTGGTTCGTGGTTCGGTTTCGGTTCGGAGAAATGAAAAATCGGTTAACCGTCGGTTAATCGAATTGAATTTTTTTTTAAAAAACATGAGTATAAATAAATCTTATGGGTTAAGCTTAAGCCTTAGAAAACCCTAATTGCTCCTCTGCTGCTTGCCCCCTCTCCCATCTCTCTCTCTCCTCTCCTTCCCCCTCCCCTTCTCTCTCCCGTCGACCACTCCACCTGACCATCCCGACGCCAGCGTCGCGGTGACTACTTCCTTCCCGGTAGATCTGACGGTTGCTGCTCAACATTTCTCAGTCGTCTTCACTCCTCTCCCACCGCTCTCTCTCTCCTCTTTTCTGCCTCTCTCTTCCATCGACACTCTTCATGACCCTCCCCGGAGCCGGCGTCGAGTAATTGCTTCCTTCCCTGCAGATCTGCTCGACGTTGTTGTCTTCTTTGCCCCTCCGATGTCCTGCTCCAAGAGTTTGCCAGTCTTCTACAACCCTCCATTTTCTTCATCATCTGGCGCATGCTGCTCCATTTTAATTTCTGTAATTTTTTTGTTTTTTCTTTTACTTTTGAATCGATTTGTGGATGTTGTTCATGCCTGGATCTTTGTACTGATGCTTGACAAATACACAATTGGTTGCATTTTCTACATGATTTTGCTTGTTGGATTTTTTCGATTAGTCGCTTTTACTTTCTATAACGGGCACCCGTTAACCGACCCGAAAAGTCAGTTAACCGGTTATTTCGCTTTGATTACGGATCAAATTCTCATCGAACCGAATTTACTGAATTTGTCAAGCATGCTTACATAGTTGATCTAGTATTTGAACCCCTGAAAAACGATTTAATGAATATTCTCATTTCTATAATCAATCATTGGCAAAGTGGTGGACCTTGATATGCCCACATGTGTCCGAAGTGATTCGTATGTGATTGCTCAGCCTCTGACTTGTAATCAGACCCTAGATAAGGAAAACCAAATTTGCTCCCACTTCCCACCCTCATCTGACCAGATATTGACCCTACATTTGTCTAACCATATTGGTTATATTTTCTTGGCAAGTTGACAAACCGACAACTCATCTGGACCCAAAACCATAATGACCCAGCTTGAATGTAGCCTGACTTGAACATTCAATCAGCTCGTGATCCACTGGAAATTAATCTGAACTGAATCCACATCTGACTGGTCAATTTACCAGGTCTAATTGTCTAAATACGACTAATTGTAAAAACTCATTGTTTCTACTGCCCCAATATTGATGTTTTCTGCAGTGGTGTAAATAGCAATACTTGATGTTTCTTATTGATCGGTGAATATGTAGTTTCCTATTTGTTCAGCTGGCACCTTCACAATTTGCTAAAACTTGTATTCACATATCACATTGTGTAGGCTTGTATGTATCAGCGTGAAATGTCTTTTCTCCTTCATTGTCATTGTTTTGTCATGTAGGGGAGTGTATCCTTCGGAGGCCTTGCCATATGAGGTACAAGGAAGGGCAGCAGGAAAAGGCGAATCATTCCAAATGCTATTGAGCAATATCAGGACTGGTCTTGAAGGTCTTAGATGTGGGCATACGAGGATTATAAATATTTGTCGGTGTGTTTCCAAAATGATGAAATCATAGTTTGACCTAGGACAAATGTAGTTCTGTGAGTTCATGTTGATTTGGTTAGGGAAAAGTAGGTTGTACATTTGTGCAAGTTTTAGTTTCTTGAGTAGTATGCTAAACTTGATATTTCTTTCAAGAATGATAGTTGCATGTTTCTCCTAGGAAGTTGCAGTAGTTTAAAATCATACTGCTTGTATGAAAATACTGTGACTATGAAGATCCTTTCCAGATATAAAGCCCTGAAAATAATGGTTAAATGTTCAGATTTATGTGGACTTCATGCAGCCAGTACTGAACAGGTGTAGCAGGAAGACGAATTATGTGATGCCATGCCTTTGATTCCAAATTTAAATTTGTAAGGTAATCTGATGCCTTTTCCATTGATTTGAGTATATCATATTATAGTAGTGTACAAGAAGAGCCATTCAAGGCAATAATTTAGGCTAACAATCATGGCAAGAATTTAGGCTAATAATAAGACGGAAACTAATCCTCCAATATACACAATATAAATAAAAAGGATTTAATTTACATATAGTTTAATACACCTAGACCTAGCGAAACCGACCCGAGCCGAACGGGTCAACCCGAGCGACCCGAAACCCAAACCGAACCGACATTCGAAACGGATGAACCGATTTTGATCCGAAATCGAAATGAACTGACCCGAAATCGAAATGAACTGACCCAAAATCGAACCGACTCGAAATATAATTGAATCGATTACAACCCGAGCCGAATCGGACCCAAACCGAATCAAACCCAAACCCGATTTTGACCCAAACTCAAATAAAAGTGACCCAAACCCAAACCGATCCGAATCCGAATTTGACCCAACCCATATTTTTTTTTTGGTAGGTCTCTTAGGATGGACTTTTGTGCTTGTAATGGTACAATTTTCATCAACCTCAAATCATATTCAAGCGGGTCCATACCAAGGGATGGTGGACTCGATAATATTGTATTGTATATGGTTAACTTGAAACCATACTTGAAACACACCGAACCGACATTGACCCAATTCGAACCGAAATCAACCCGAATTTGACTCGATCCGAAATTAACCCGAACCGAACCCGAACTGACCCGAATGAGATTGACCCGAAGTTGAACCGAACCGAAGTTGAACCGAACCGAAGTTGACTCGAACCGAAACCAATCCGAACCCGAACGAGATCAACCCGAAGTTGACCGAACAGAACTTAACCCGAACCGAACCCAAACCGAATGACTCGATTGCCAAGTCTAAATACACCCGGTGGTCAAAGTTGGAGGTATTGAATGTTGAGATTGTCTTGAAAATCATTGAAGAGTATGCCCGGAAGTCCTTTAGTGAAGATATTTGCAATTTGATAGCGGGAGACCACATGAAGAACATGTATTTGACCCCGTGTTACTTTTTCGCGAGACAAAGTGTATCCATTTCAATGTGCTTGGTGCTTTGATGTTGTACGGGGTTACGGGAGAGATAGATGGCACTAACATTATCACGGTAGACTAAGGTAGCCTTGTCAATCGGACAATGTAATTCCAATAGAAGATTTTGAATCCAACAACACTCAAAAACAACATTAGCGACCCATATGTACTCAACTTCGAGTACTAGATCGAGATAAAGTGGGTTGTCTCTTAGAAGACCAAGAGATCAAGTTGTTGCCCAAAAACACACAATACTCGAGTGGATTGTCTTGTATCCGGACATCCACCCTAATCAACATCGAGTATAAGATACAAGTCCAACGATAAAGGACTTGTAAAGATGTAAATCGAAGGTTAGAGTACCTTTAATGTATCTTAAAATTCTTTTGAAAGCAATCATGCAATCAATAATTGGGTTATGCATATGTAGACAAACCTATTGCACAACATAGGAGATATCTGGTCTCATAAAAGTGAGATATCACAATGCCCCAGACAAGACTATGATAGTGTTTTGGATCATGAGACAAAGAGGTTGAGGATGTAGCCAATTTGCCTTTGGTGTCAAGCGAGTGCAGGTGCGGAGTTTGCATGAGTGTCGTGTGACTATAATTCCAAAAATATCTCAGCGGGCCTAAATCCTTCATAGCAAATTTAGAAGCAAGACTTGATATGATAAAGTGACGAAGATTGTCGGATGAAGTAGTAAGAATATTATCATCAACATAAACAAGAATGTATGCCATTTTATTATGTTGTCGATACATAAATGAGGAATGATCGGATGTGCTATTAGTGAAGCCAATAGTGGTGACAAAATCAGCAAAACGTTGATATCGTGTGTAGGGAGCCTCATCGAAGGCCATAGAGTGATTTCTTTAGCGGACACACATAATCAAAATGGGTTGAATCTCGGAGTCCCATGGGTTGATGCATGTAAACGGTTTCATTAAGCTTGCCATGCAAGAAGGTGTTCTTGATATCCAATCGATGAATAAGGCATGATTTGGATAATGCAATACTTAGAACAACTCGAATCGTAGTTGGATTTAACCACTTGGGATAAAAGTTTCGATACGATCAATGCCAACCTCTTAAAACCTGCCATCACCAACAAGACGATCTTTGTGCCTTCCAAAAGAACCATTAGATTTCTTTTTATGACGAAAAATCCACATACACCGAATGTCATTCATATTAGACAGTCGGGGCACTAGCTCCCACGTTTTATTTTTAATAAGAGCATGAGATTTTTCAATCATGGTCTCTTTTCAATTCGGGTCGAACAAGGAAACCTTCGGGTTACGAGGTAGAGGGTGTGGTCAAAAGATTGTGTGGTCGTTTATGCTTAAATATCCTGTGCTTACTACAGGTGCCCATTGTTCGAGTCGTTGGTTGGGGCTAGCTGTTGTGGAAAAGGTGGTGATGAAATGATTGGTTGGGACGAGGATTGGCCGGGTGTGATGTGAGGTGTGGGCCAAGATGAGTGTTGATGATCGGGGTTGGGCTTGGGGAAGTGGTAAAGGGGAAGGCGGCAATGGATGGAGATGGGTCTGCTGGTGTTCGGGGTTGGGCTAGGCGGTGGACGGAGATAGGCTGTGGTGTTCCGGTTGGGCTGGCCGGTGGACGGAGATGGTTGTGGAATTACGGGCAATGCTCGGCGGTGGACGGAGATAGGTTGTGACTTTCTAGGTTGGTCGGGAAATAGGACGAGATGTAGTACAAGTGGGGAAATCTATAGGAGAAGGGATGAGAGTGTGGGTTTGTGCCAAATGATGGTGAAGAAGAGAGTTCAAGTCATCATTCGAAAAATCATATGAGTGAGTGGTGGGAGAATTTAGTTTGGCAAAAGGAAATTGTAACTCATCAAAGATAACGTGCCGAGAAATAATGATTTTATCACTAGACATATCCTTGATGATTTTACGGGTATCCGAGAAAGACACAAGTAGTAGAGCAAGAATGAAGTTTATTGATGGTGGTAGAGAAAGATGGAGGATAGCATAAACATCCAAACACTCGTACATGTACGTATGAAGGATCACATTGATAGAGAATTTGTGTTGGGGAATATGTATTGAGTAATTTGCTAGATAATGTGTTTAGGAGATAAGTTGCCATTTGCAAAGCATGGTGCCAAAAAGACAGTGGAATAGATGTATAAGCTAGAAGAGTTCAAATCAAATTATTTATAATTAGAACTTTTGTTCGACTTTTCCATTTTGTTGGGAGGTATGAGGCCCGGAGAAACGAAAGACCATACCATTGTTGTGACAATAATTTGAAAGAGTCATTATCGAATTCCCTCCTATTATCACATTGGAAGCATTTGATACTCTTAGCAAGTTGATTTTGAATTAAAGCACAAAATACGAGGAATGTGGACTAAACATGGGATTTCTTGCCAAAGGGAAAGTCCATATAAAGTTAGAGTAATCCTCCAATAATGTAATATTTATGATTAGTAGGGCTCAAAATTGGGATGTCCACAAGTCACTCTGAATGAAATGGTATATAAGTGTAATTCGAAGAGTTTGAAAATGGCAGCCTAACATGTTTTCCAAAGAATGTAATATTTATGATCAGCTCAAGTCAAGATAGGACTAAAGTAGAGTGGCAAAAGTCGGTTTAGCCCACAAAAAGACAATAAAAACCATAAAACAGCTCGGAAGTCGGTTTAGCCCACAAAAAGACAACAAAAACCACAAAACAGACTCAAAGCATTTTTCCTTGGGCCGGACTAGCCCGTAAATTAATTCCCCGAGCAACCCAAGTTAGGTTCGGACTCCTAAAATGAGATCCAAGCTGGCACCGGATCACAAACCTACCAAAGCACAACGTTTTTTTCCTTCTTTCAATGGTCGAGCCGACATCTTTCCCAGCACCACTAAACGCGGTCGTTTCGGTCCGACGTCCACCCGAGGATTTCTCTTAACGGTGTCATTTTAATTGATTCAACTTCTTAGTTTTTTCTTTATTCGTTTCCGGTATTTTTGAGCCCACTTCATTTCTTAGCCAAAAGTTGGGGGCTGATTTTAGGATTTCCTAAACACTAAAATTTTCTATAAATAAAGGGCCTCCCCCTTCCTCCCCCATTTCACACACCTTTTACACACCAATTTTAGTTGGAAAAACCCTCCATTTATGATGAAATTCTCTCTTACTCTTTTCTCCACTCTTACCCGCTCTCCCTCTCCAAATTGCCTTTGCGAAACCTTCACAAAAGAGCCTCTTTGCGCCTCTTTTCTTTATTTTGCCCTACCGTTAAGTTCGGTCACGATCCAAGTTCAGCGATTGCATTAACTCGAGGAAGCGTTTCAACCTTTTTGGAGTTTATTATTGAAGTATTGTTTGATTTTAGTGTTTTAATTACTTTCCTTATTATGGTTTGAGATGTAATCACTTTATTTTTCCACCCCGCCCAATATAATTTATTTATTGCTTTCTTTTATTGCCTTTTCGGTTTCTTTATCTCTTTTATTTACCGCTTTTAAGCATGCCCTAATTGCTTCTAGTTTTCACATTTTGCATGTTGGTTGTCTATTTTATTAACGTAATTTAGATTAACATTTTTAGTTAGTAGAGGTCATCTGTTGACAAGCGGAATAAGAGTGTCCCTTCTCATACCACCTGTCCCAAACACCGGATCATTGGTTTTTCACCAATAGAGTTCTTTTTGAAAACCTTTTCTAAATTATGAGTTTTTCCCTTTCTGTTGTCCTTTTGGTGAACTTGGAATTAGAAAAGTGGTATTTTATTTTTGTTAGTTTTTATTTTAAAAGTGATTGGCGACTCTTTAATTTTAACCTTTTTCGATCTAGAATTTTATCTCATTTTTTTACAAATTTGGTTAAAATTAAGGAAAATGATTGAGAGTCTAAAGTCGTCTAGTCGAGACTACCTCGGCGATTCGAACTAGATGGTGAAGCTGGGAAACAGCTCCAATGGGCTTACCCTCTAGGCCGGGCATTTCGATTGCTCGGTCCAAGTAACTTTGCGGTAACATTTCCTTTTCTTTTAACGTTTTTGTCTAAGAAAGACATCTTGAGACTTCTAAAATTAATTTTGAAAATAAAATAATTCACAAATCCACCAATCAATCTCTTCTTAAAAAATCTCTTTTAAAAATTGTGTTAAAATAATCTTGATAAGCGACCCACCCATGTGAGAAAGTCAACATTCCTGAGAGGCGCGGTTTGGTTTTCTCTACGAGAGAAGGGTCGTGGCTCATATAGTGGCAACTCCACTGGGGAATCACTTGTTAAGAGGGTAAGACTTGAAAATCAAGTTTATAAGTCTTTAACGCGTTTACATTATGGATTTTTGAATTTCTTTATGTAACTTTGAACATAGATATTTTTTGACCTATAGGATTTAATTCTTAAGAGCCTTTTTCAGGGAGGTTGAATCATTATCTTGGTGGATCCACTCGATTTAACTCGAGGTGTGATTACTTTCTTAAAACTTTCCTGATTTTTGATCGAGAGGCACTAGTTATTCAAATCCCACCATGCATTCTATAGTGGGTTTGACCTAGAAATTCCATGTAAACATAGAATCTTTATTGTTTAAGTTGGAATTTCATTTGCATGCTTCAATGTTGAAAAGAAGAATTTAAGATTAAGGAGCATGAAGATAAAGAAATATTGGATAAATGATACCAACTAAAAATTGTAAAGTTGAACATGAATGATATTAGTCATACCAATTGAAAGTAATCATAAGTAAGATTAGTCATACCTTAGTTGATGTCCGAGTTGATATTCTCGATGTGATGATTTGACTCATACTTGAGTGTTTTTCAGATTGAGATGCCCGAGTTGAGTGTTGATTGGGTCAATTTTGTCCGAGTGCTGATGTTTAGCAATCTTCCTTTGCTTTGAGTTGTACCTATACACGAGACGGACAAAGAAACTCTTCTCGCTTCCCTAAACCTACCCGAGTAACTACTCTTACCGAGGTCGGTTTCGGAGGAAGGGTACTTTTAGGAAGCCAAATTTGAATAATCTTGGGAAGAATCTTCGTTTACATTGAGTCTTCCTTTTTGAAAACCGAGTCTTAGGTTTATTAAAATCTTTTCTTTTGTAAAAATTCGAGGAGACTTCTTTTGATAAACCTTTCCGAGCTCGGTTCTCTTTTTCACTATCTAAGTTGAACTGGACTCAGATTTTACGAAATTGATTTTTCTAGAAATGCACTTGTAACACCCCAAAACATCCCCTATGAGTATTACATCGCCGGATTTCCTTATGGGAACTCCTAAGGCTCTATCAGGTGTCGGTTTGGCTCTATAATTTCAACTTAGAGGTAATAAAGGTGGTTTCAAAAGGATTTGAGATTTCCTAAAAATTTTCGGCGAGTTACTGTTTGTAATATGGACTATCCCATAGGCTTAAAGCCTTAAAACCCTGCATAAAACCACGAGTATAATTCGACGAGCCACAAGTTTGGAGTACACAACTCAATGGCCACACCCGGAGTTCAACCAATCATGCGATAAACATAAAACAATCTAAGTGGTTTATAGTACATCGAGTACAACTATATTAACTAAAATTACAAGTACAACATTTCGAAACATAAGAATGCATGTCCGCCACTTGAGTCACTTCAACAATCAACCATCAGCGAGTTAGCAAGAGTCCGGAATATGCTAAGTGTAGATTGTGCTTCGAAAGTGTACTCGCAACACTGGGGAGGGAAAAGGGGGCAATTTTGTAGGGGTGAGCGAGTAAACCATGGGCTCATCGGAGTCGTACACCCTTAAAATGGAAATTCTTTACACATGCTACTCATAATAATGAAATTGGTGAAAACATAATAATATAATACAAATCTAGATATTTTTAATGAAATCTCTTGCAATGAAAAGATCATGACTCTTTAATCACTTAAAAGCACGATTTCACATTCATGAACTATTCTTTCGGGATTGAATCAAATTTTCTAGGCCTTCGAGGATTCGAACTAGCACTTCTTTATTTCAGGGTGCGACCCCGACAAAAGGCTCCGGGACCTATCTTTTAGGAAGTCTCGGATTGGGCATCCCGCCACTACAGGACCCCTGTTAGAACCCTTCCCTCGAAGTTTCTAGCTGGGTGTACCCCGGTTCGAACCCTTCGGTATGCTAAACAATCGTAGCTCTGTCGATTCAAAACTCTTTGCACATATTCATTCATCACATTCACTTCACAACTTTCTCAATCGATTTAACATCAAGGAAGGCATGACACCACTTGTCACCCTTATAAATTCACTTTCTCAAATCAGTTTGACACCTCTGGAAGGCATAGCACTACGTGCCATCCCTCCGAAATCAATTTCTCAATCGATTTGCTTCTTTAAAATAGAATCACGTTTAAAAGGCAATTCACAAGAAGTTGCATTCAAGTATCATCTCACGTAAAATACAAAACGCCTTTCAAAACTAATTTTGAGCATCACGTAAAGAAATCACTTAACACGAATAGCCACCATTTAATGCAATCGAGTCATTCTCGACTCTTTTCCAATTATATCTTTCTCAATCCATCATTTTAGTATGATTAATTTCCATTTTATGACCCACAATAACCACAAGCGGACACCACCTAATTCAACGTCTCAACTTCACACAATTCTCTGTTTTACTTCAATTCCTCATTCTATATCTCTACTCGGCGAATTCACTTTGTTTACTTACGTCTCGACTTCTCACAACTCCATGTCTTTGCTTCAATCCTTCATTCTCGATCTTTACTTTATAAATCAACTTCCTTTGCTCATATTGAGCCATATAACTACTAATCTCACTTTATCACTTAAGTTCCATGTTGCTAAGCTTATCTTCCAACTTAATTTCAGCTCAAGGCTTAGATAGATTCCAAACTCAACTTAACCTTACCATTCCCAGCTGGCTCAAATTTCCATTGTATGTCTCTATCTCATTAGTGGACTCTTGTTCGTCCGTCCTTAGTTATATAACCCTTAATCACTTTTCATTATTCGGTTTCCGTTAGCTTTACTTATTTTCATGCTCGGTTCAACCTCGAGGATTTAATTATCTTTTGAACTCAATTATCCCCATACTTACCCACTTCTCACTCCCATGCCTCAATTGTGCATCACTCAATACAATTTCATATTCCTCTTTACATCTCACTCATTATTTCCCGATATTAGTAATTGTTTCTTAACGCTACAAATTCGAGTAAATCTCTAAGGCTCAATCTGAAATATTAATTCATAACTTATGCCTAAACCATAACGTCCTCATCCCCAATTGATCGAAATCTCGATATGACTCACTACACCCAACCAACCTAACTCCGTCCGAATTCCCGATTTCCAATTCAAGCCTAAACAACTACCGATTCCCCTCAAGACTCCTAGTTCCGCTTTCAGCAACTACTAAACTCGCTTACTCACACACATATTTAATAATCACAACAAAGTTCAATAATCACAATAAATTCATTTGGGTTTCGAAAGTACTAATAGTTTAGAGTATAAGACTACCCACCGAAATTCTCGGGTTTTAGGGGTGGATTTCGGGTTCCTTTACTTCGCCGTTTTGGTTCCGATCCCTCTTTCCGTTGGTTCCCGCTCGGTTCTTCTCGGTCTCTCGCCTCCCTTGTTTCTGGCTTACCATTTTTGGTCCCCTGTTCCCCTCGGTTGGGCCCTTGTGTGCTCGCCGCCGGTCCTTCTCCCTTGCGGCCACCGCCTTTCCCGATTTCCGGCCTCTCGGACCCTCTCGTGCCTGTCCACCGCTCGGTCCTTCCTTCGCCCTCGCTTTGCCCCAGTCCCTCGGTTTCTTCCTTTCGCTCGCGCCCTTCGCGTCGGCGGCGTCGCCTTCGGTTCTACGGTGGTCGCCCGTCCCCCTCGGTCTCCTCGCCCTCGCATGCTCGCCTCCATTCTCTCTCTCTCCCATTCGGTGCTCCCTCCTTCTTCCTCCTCTCGTTCTGCTTCTTCTCTTTCCTTTGCTTCGCCGTGCCCCTCTCCCTTCGGTCCCTTCTTTTCTTTTATTTTTGGCACAACTCTCACCACCGCTAAAACAAAATCACCTCCCCTTTCTATTGGACCTTCACTAAATCTCTTTTATCTCTTTATGGCTAAAGTAACCTTCAATCCACGCCTCTCCCTTTCTCCAGTCCTCTTAGGTTTTTTTTCTTTATCTCCTAATTTATTTTGATGTATCAATTACGACACTTGCCTAGCTGCACTAAGGTTCGACTCAAATAAGAAGGGAGGCAATTTCCTTGATTTGACTTATTCGACAGCAGCTCTCAAAGGAATATTGAAGTAATACGTCCGGTCTGTAATTAAGATTAGTCACTCACCCCTAGATGCGCGGAATAATACTCAATAATTCTATACTTTACAATTGCTTTTCGTTAAAATTACGGGTATTACATTTCTCCCCTCCTTAAAAGAATTTTGTCCTCAAAATTCGTAGTTAGTAACATCCGGGCTATAAACACTTACATAAGTACTGGCCGCTCATACAAGTGCTACTGAGCTCGAATTTCGATTCATAGAGGCACTTAGTCTCGTTCGGGGTCAATGAATTCCAGCCTCCTCTCTACCACCTTTTCGTGCATCTACTCACTCTATTTTAGGGCCCCGAGGAGCAAATCGCACTTAAAAGGGAAAAAAGTTGGCTTGGAGGTTGTGATCCTGTCACTTATCTTACACCGAACCCTAATGCCTCCACTGCCGCCGATGCAATCCGTGCATTAGCTTTCAAATGTTGCGTAGGTATACTTGGTATCTAAGAACTCGTGCTCCGCAATTTCGATAACTCAACTGTGATGATGCCAATGCAATTAGAGTGATCAATTCCATATTGCCACACTACTCCCTTGGTTCCTTGTTCTCACATGGCCAACCAACTCTATAACTAAGCTAGTTGGGGCTAGCTAACTTAAGGGTTTGCCTATAGCTACCTTTACTTGCCGATTGGCTAGAATGAAAAGCATGTTGGCCGGTTAGTACTGCTAAAAGAAGTAGACGGGGTCCGGAAGTAGGATTAATACGGATATCGAAGTTAAGTTAGAATTTAGAGGTATTGAGACTTCAAACAACTGCATAATCTGGACAAGGAGATCATTAAATGACTCATGGTACCTATAATAACTAGTAAGTGTCTATATTCTCCCGTTTATCTTCACTACTTCTTCTCAAGGGTTGGGTTTCCTATTCCTCAATTCTCGAGGCTTTTGAGTGGAACGATAATATAACCGCCATTTGGGCCCTGGGCCATACTTCGGACAACAAAACACCTATCCGCCTGTATACAAATGTATAATCTCTATTTACTTTGACCTCAAGCCAGATTAATAGAAGGACTCCATTCCTTCACGGTATGTCCATGCCAATACTCCAATCAATAGCATGCATTATTCTTTTGTACAATCTTATACACAACTGTACATACATACTTGCTTCAACCTACCCCGAATTCTATATCGAAGATTGCTCAAGATGCATCGGTATCCTCCTATCTCTACACTAGTTACACATATGTACAAAAGTTACTCGAATTATTACAACACTATATCTAAAGGGAATTTACATCATTCACTTGTCCCTAATAATTCCTTCTATATATCACTCGTCCGAAGAATCTCCCAGCGAGTTTTCATTGCCTTTTGTCTCCATCCCGCTCCCCGTCTCTGTTCCATCTCCTCTCTTCATCCTATCTCCTGTCTCCATTCCGCCTTCATTTGAGCCAACCACTTCCTGTTCCATAGAATTGCTAGAATCAAGGGGTGGTGCAGGCGCTAGACGGTTTCCTATCTCCTCGATGCGAGCCCACTCGATGCCCACCATGTTCACCACTAAGTCGCGCATTTGGTTCATGGTGGTTGTCCAACCCTCGAGGTAGTATACCCCGTCTCCTGGTATGGAGTCTGCCCATCTCGGCCCACATAGTTGCCACCCTTTGGTATGTTTGGAAGTAGGGCGTACTATGGAGCAAGGTAGTCATCTTGTGCCTTTCGTATGAAGCCCTGCCCCCTCTAATATCCCGGGTTCTGCTGGGCTCAATCAAATGAATTTGAACAAGATGGTCTGCAGCGGCCTCTCTAGCCCTCGATGTTAGTCCTTCGAACTCATGGAGTAGTGGTCTCACGTTCCATAAGAACGTGACCAATTCTCGATAAGAGAAGGGACACCAACCCCTAAAGGGTATGGTAGCCCTTAGGCGGATCGTGATTTCGTCCTATGGGCCATCCAAGGGCGATTCCGAATAAAGTTCTTCGTCCGGAAGTCCGAAGTGGTATAGACTATATTCCATTCATTGCTCGGCTCCATGACTCTCCAAAAGAATATGGCGTTGTAGGCCGCCCACCAAAAGGGCATATATATATAATCTCCCCAAGAGAACGCCATTTGATTGGTCACCTAAGACATTCAAGCTATGTTACTTCCTCATACTTAGGGCACGCATAATAACTTAGCCAAGGAGTAAGACAATCAATCGGTGCACATTCTCATCTAAAAGAGCAACCACCAATTAGTTAATTGAACTGACTCAACTAAGTAATCTCTTATGAGGTAGAAGTTACACTTAAAACTATACACATAGTCGTCACATAGTCGTCACATAGTCACATAACAAGGATCCTAGACGCCTATATGTAATGCAAACTTAAGGTCACCAAAATCTATGTTCCGATACCATTTTGTAACACCCCAAAACACCCCTAGGAGTATTACATTGCCGAGTTCCTTACGGGAACTCCCCAAGCTCTATCGAGTGTCGGTTTGGCTCTCTAATCTCAACTTAGAGGTAATAAAGGTGGTTTCAAAAGGATTTGAGATTTCCTAAAAATTTTCGACGGAGTTCTGTTTGTAATATGGACTATCCCATAGGCTTAAAGCCTTAAAACCCTGCATAAAACCACGAGTATAATTCGACGAGCCACACGCTCGGAGTACACAACTCAACACCACACGCCGAAGTTCAACCAATCATGCGATAAACTTAAAACAATTTAAGTGGTTTATGGTACATCGGGTACAACTACATGAACTAAAATTACATGTAAAACATGAAACATAAGAATGCATGTCAGCCACTTGAGTCACTTCAATAGTCAGCCATCGGTAGTCGGCAAGAGTCCGGAATATGCTAAGTGTAGATCGTGCTTACGAAAGTGTACCTGCAACATTGGGGGCAAAGGGGAAATTTTGTGGGGGTGAGCAATAAACCACGGGCTCACCGGAGTCTTACACCCTTAAAATGGAAATTCTTTACACATACTACTCATAATAATGAAATTGGTGAAAACATAATAATATAATACAAATCTAGATATTTTCATTGAAATCTCTTGCAATGAAAAGATCATGACTCTTTAATTACTTAAAAGCACGATTTCACATTCATGAACAATTCTTTTAGGATTGAATCAACTTTTCTGGGCCTTATGAGGATTCGAACTAGCACTTCTTTATTTTAGGCGCGACCTCGACAAAAGGCTCCCGAGACCTATCTTCTAGGAAGTCTCGGATCGGGCATCCTGCCACTGCGGGACCCCTGTTAGAACCCTTCCCTAGAAGTTTCTAGCTGGGCGTACCCCATTTCGAACCCTTCGGTATGCTAAACAATCCGTAGCCTGTCGATTCAAAACTCTTTGCACATATTTATTCATCATATTCACTTCACAACTTTCTCAATCGATTTAACATCAAGGAAGGCATAACACCACATGTCACCCTTATAAATTCACTTTCTCAAATCAGTTTGACACACTTGGAAGGCATAGCACTAAGTGGCATCCCTCCGAAATCAATTTCTCAATCAGATTTGCTTCTTTAAAATAGAATCACGTTTGAAAGGCAATTCATAAGAAGTTGCATTCAAATATCATCTTACCGAAAATACAAAAAGCCTTTCAAAACTACTTTTGAGCATCACGTAAAGAAATCACTTAACACGAATAGCCACCATTTAATGCAATCGAGTCATTCTCGGCTCTTTTCCAACTATATCTTTCTCAATCCATCATTTTATTAGATTAATTTCCATTTTGTGAGCCACAATAACCACAAGCGGACACCACCCGATTCAACGTCTCAACTTCTCACAATTCTCTGTTTTTACTTCAATTCTTCATTCTATATCTCTACTCGGTGATTTCACTTCGTTTGCTTATGTCTCAACTTCTCAAAACTCCCTGTCTTTGTTTCAATCCTTCATTCTAGATCCGTACTTTATAAATCAACTTCCCTTGCCCATATTCAGCCATATAACTCCTAATCTCACTGTATCACTTAAGTTCAGTGTTATTAAGCTTATCTTCCAACTTAATTTCAGCTCAAGGCTTAGATAGTTTCCAAACTCAACGTAACCTTACCATTCCCAACTGCCTCAAATTTCCATTATATGTCTCTATCTCATTCTTGGACTCTTATTCGTCCGTCCTTAGTTATATAACCCTTAATCACTTTTCATTATTCGGTTTCAGTTAGCTTTACTTATTTTCATGCTCGGTTCAACCTCGAGGATTTAATTATCTTTTGAACTCAATTATCCCCATACTCACCCACTTCTCACTCCCATGCCTCAATTGTGCATCACTCAATACAATTTCATATTCCTTTTTACACCTCACTCATTATTTCCCGATATTAGTAATCGTTTCTTAACGCCGCAAATTCGAGTAAAACTCTAAGGCTCAATCTGAAGTATTAATTCATAACTTATGCCCAAACCATAACGTCCTTATCCCCAATTGACTGAATTCTCGATATGATTTACTACACCCAACCAACCTAACTCCGTCTCGAATTCCCGATTTCCAATTCAAGCCTAAACAACTACCGATTCCCCTCAAGACTCCTAGTTCCGCTTTCAGTAACTACTAAGCTCGCTTACTCACACACATATTCAATGATCACAACAAAGTTCAACAATCACAATAAATTCATTTGGATTTCGAAAGTACTAATAGTTTAGAGTATAAGACTACCCACTCGAAATTCTTGGGTTTTAGGGGTGGATTTCGGGCTCCTTTACTTCGCCTTTTTGGTTCCGAGTCCCTTTTTCCGTCGGTTCCCGCTCGGTTCTTCTCGGTCTCTCGCCTCCCTGTTTTTGGTCCCTGGTTCCCCTCGGTCGGGCCCTCATGTGCTCGCCGCCAGTCCTTCTCCCTTGCAGCCGTGACCTTTCCCGATTTCCGGCCTCTCGGACCCTCTCGCCCTGTCCCTGCTGCGGTCCTTCCTTCGCCCTCGCTCGCCCCAGTCCCTCGCTTTCTTCCCTTCGCTCGCGCCTCTTGGCGTTGCCGGCAGCCACCTTCGGTTCTGCAGGTGGTCGCCTATCCTCCTCGGTCTCCCTCGCCTTCGCATGCTCGCCTCCTCTCTCTCTCTCTCGGTTCGGTGCTCCCTCCTTCTTCCTCCTCTATTCTCGCTTCTTTTCTTTCCTTTGCTTCACCGTGCCCCCTTCCTTCGGTCCCTTCTTTTCTTTTATTTTTAGCACAACTCTCACCACCGCTAAACGAAAATGACCTCCCCTTTCTATTGGACCTTCACTAAATCTCTTTTATCTCTTTATGGCCAAAGTAACCTTCTTCTACATAAAACCAATCCACGCCTCTCCCTTTCTCCATCCTCTTAGGTTTTTTTTTCTTTGTCTCCTAATTTATTTTGATGTATCAATTAAGACACTTCCTAGCCGTACCAAGGTTCAGCTCAAATAAGAAGGGAGGCAATTTCCTTGATTTAACTTATTCGATAGCAGCTCTCAAAGGAATACTGAAGTAATACGTCTAGTCTGTAATTAAGATTAGCCACTCACCCCCTAGATGCGCGGAATAATACTCAATAATTGTATTCTTTACAACTGCTTTTGGTTAAAATTACGGGTATTACAGACATTGATAACCAAGAAGAAGATCAAGGTTTTTCTAACCTTGAGTGAGTTTTAAAATAAGGTTCTAACACTCTTCAAGATTTTTCTTTAATAGTTCATTTTTAGATTTCAAGTTCTCAAACTCAGTCTCATTATCTTAAGAGCTGGTCTCAAGTACCTTGATGTTAAGTCTCATGTTTTCCAAATCTCTTTTTACAATAATGATCTCGGTTTTAAGAGATTCAAATTTTTCTTGAAAGAGGGAAGAATGAAAATTAGACTTTTCCTCTAAAATGAAAATGTATTTAGCAAGATGTTTCTTAGAGAACTTAAGGAAATAGCCAATTACCTCTTAAGGATTAGTTTGCTCGGATTTCGATGAATTTTGTTCCGACTCGGTTTCTATTTCGAGTCGAGTCATTGCTATTAGACACATGGACTCATCCTCGGTGTCTTCTTCATCGTCCGATTCATCCTCACTACAAGTGATGACCTTCTTCTTTCTTTTGTAGTCTCTTTTCTTTTCGGGTAATATGTGATGATGTGTTGTTTGCTACCGCACTCAAAACACCCAAAATAATTAGTAGAAGAAGAATTGAAAGAGTAAGAAGTTTTACCTTTTCTTCTTCGTCCGAGGACCTTAGCCCCCGGGCTTCTTTTGTTGTTTCTTGCGCTTTATCATCTTCTTGTAGCCTCCGGCAATTTGTTCAATTGGATCTTCGTCGAGTCCGAGTTGCTTGTAGTTGGTTCTTCTACCTCTGAGGCCTTCAAGGTGAGGTCCTTTCTTGAACCGACGTCGGTTTCCTTTTCTTGGAGATGAAGCTCATGGGTCGAAGTTTCCCAATAAGCTCGTCTAGATTTAATGTGCTCTGAGGTCTTAAGCTTCGTCAATTGTCTGTCAACTTTGGATCACATTTCTTTTTATGAAAGCACCTCAAAATCTTTATGACAACTTCTTTGTGTGTTAGCTTCTTCTCGATAGATTTGAGATTATTTAGAATCTCTATAAATCGATGTGCATCTCAATGATGCTCTCATATTCCTCTATTTTGAATAGCTCGTACTTGTAGAGGTATTGGCTGATCTTGGTTTGCGTGACATGGCTTGTTCCTTCATATGTGGTCACTAAGGTGTCCGACACTTCTTTAGTTGTGTCGTAGGCTAATACCTTGTTAAACTCAAATGAGTCTAACGCGCGCATCGGGATGTTCATCGCTCCGAAGTTCTTTTGGTGCTTCGTTTCTCATCGGTGTTGAATTCGGACTTTAATTTGAGCTCAAGCCTTTGAATTCTCCAATATATTGAGCCATGATCTTTAGACCTTTGGATTCTGAGATCCTTTTGAGAAAGGCTAGGCTTCGATACTAATTGAAGGTTCACTTGGAGAAGATTTTTCCAAAACTTGAAGTTGAGTGAACTAAGCACTCAAAATGTTTAGAAAATATTGAGTCCGAGCTTAGTTAAGGCCTGAACTTAGTCTAAAGTGACTTAGACAGAGAAGAGACAAAATAACACATGTCATATTTACGTGGAAACCCTCTTGGCGTAGAAAACCACGAAAACGCTAATCCAAGCACTAATTCAAATCCACTAATTGAATCCTCAATTACAATGAATATGTCTACCCAGATTTGTTCGAAACAAAATTTTTACAATTTTTCCCAGGCTCGAATTTACCTTATCTAACTAACCTAGTACTTACAAGTTGAAGTTACCTTATCAACCTTGGACCACCTAGATGAAGTTACTTTATCACCTAGGGACAAGCTGCGTAGAAGTTGCCTTATCAACTCAAACAGAAAGAAATGTGTAGAAAGAGATTACAAGTATTACAAGATTTTTTATCGAGGAAATACAACTCGAGAAAATAAGATTACAATGTAAGAGTTGTATGCTAGAGAAGTATGATCAGATTGGTCTCTCTTTTTCTTCCATTCGTCATCCGAAATCTTATGTTAAGGCTTTCTTAAATAATCTTCCAAGAAGAGTTAGCCGTTGAGTCTTCAACGTCTTTGTGCTAAAACTAGCGCCGGCAAAAATCCGTCCGACTCGATTGTCCGAATTTGTCCAACTCGGAAAAATCGGGTTCGGCCAAAAAATTTATATGAATTTTAAATTCGGACAATTGGTCATATCCGAATTAAAATTTGGGTCGGGTTCGGGTTTGGCAATTCGGGCCCGGATTGTCCGAATTTTGTGACTAATTCATGTTCGGACAAATTCGGACAATCGGACAACCGAGTTTGGACATTCGGTCATTCGGGTTTAGATATAATTTAGTCCAAAATTTACATAATTTTCAATAAAAATTCGAACATCGAAAATTCGGGTTCGAATTTGGTCATACACATAATTCTAGTCCAATTTTTGAAAGTTCATATCACAAATTTGGACATTTGGGTTCGGACATCGATCATCCGGGTTCGAGTTCGGGTCTAATCGGGGTGTCCGAATATGCAATTCGGACAGGGTCCTGGTATGAGGTTTTTGTCCGAATGTTCGAATCAACCCAAACCTCGAGTTTTTGCTAGCGTTAGCTGAAGCCGTCTCGATTCGGTTAACCGTTGTAACGAATAGTCCGAGGACTTAGATTTCTAGACCTTCTTAAAATAAGCTGTTGTGCCTCGATCCTAGCTTATAACAACTCTTTTTCTAATTTTTGTAAACTAGAAAAGAAGAAAGAAATGACTCGTTAGACTCGAAATAAAATATTACCTAAAACAAGTAACAAACCAAGTTGTCGGACTGTTCTAAGCTAATATGGAATTCCAAGCTCTTCTATCCGGTAGTTCATTAACGATCATGAAGCCTTTGTTTTTGCATTTTATAAATCACTTTTAGAAAACCTACAAACATTATACAAAATGGTTCTTAAAGTATAAAAATACTTTGATCCATAATTACATAAGTATTAGTCTAAATAAAATATTTAGTCACTAATTATCTTTAATCTAGTAATCTGGAATATCTTAAGTTTAATATTCAATATGCTTAGATTCCAAATGTATGAAAACTCACATACAAGATGACCAATGCTAATGGGCATATGAGTTTCTAAGACAAAATATAGTTACACATGATTAAACAAATAGTAGTGTAATTTTCTAGGTTAAAGTGCGATCAAGATAATTCATTCCTAGATCGGTTTATAATGTTTGCCATAAAAACATTAACAATTTATACATGAAATAACTTTGGGAAACTAAATGTCCGAGTCATACTGAGGTGGCCGGTTTCTAAGGTCTAAGTCGCTAAGTCAACTTTAGTTTCTATAACTGAGTCGGTTTCTACTTTAAGAGGTAGAATTGAGTCTTAGACTTAGTCGAGATATTCTTTTAATGCTTAAGTCTTAGTTCAATCATGAGTAATTCATATTGAAATGATGAGTGATAAACCATATGACTTAGTTAAATGAATTTCTTTTAGGATGCTTCTTGTTTCATCCTAAATTTGGGTGAATGACTTGAATTCAAAACACATAAGGGGTCGATCAGTCATACATAAGTCTTCATGTTGGTTGACACAAAGTAAGCTAAGTTCCATGTTGGTTTTCTTGTATAGTTGTCCTTGACTTAGAAAATATTGGGCAGCTAGCATGTGAATGGTTCGTTGGGCTTTAGGAGTGGAGTCTAGTGGGTATTCTTGGCTATCTAAAATCAGTAAATATCAAAGTACCAACTGGTTTAGTCGGTACTAAGCACTTCTAGTGTGTAGACGTATGCGAGTAAACTCCTTTGTTCTATACTAAGAGGCATTAAGTGAATTCCACTAGGAATGTTGATCACTTATGCTAGTTTAGCTAAGGCATCTACAAACTAATTGTCGTCCCCAGAAAGGTATGTATATGAAATGTTCCCAAAGTGTTTTACTAATTCCATTAGGCGCGCTTGGTAAGGTGCTAAGGCTTCGCTTCGTACGTTCCGTTTCGCGAGGTCTAACTAATGATCGGACTCGATTAGATATAAACTTTGATGTTCTTAGCCCTATTTCTCTTGTAGCTTGTGAGCCCATGATGAATGCTTTGTATTCTTTAATATTGTTGGTGGTCTCGAAATCCAGACTTAACCGAAATAGGAGTATGTCACTATTACAAATATGAATTTTGATTATGGGTGTTTTACTGACGGTTAAAAACAAAAAACGTCCAAAAATAAGGCGATGACATTTTTGTAGGTAAATGGTCTTTTATTTCACCTATTACTACGGTTCTTTCATTAAACCGTTTTAATAGGTCAATATGTCAACCTTTTACTACGGTTCAATGAAAGAACCATAATAATAGGTCCTTTATTATTGCGATTCGTTAATTGAACCGCGATAAAAAGTCCGTAGAAGAAACCTAAGAGTGAGAACACTGCTGCCCACCAGTTCACTATCTCCTATCTACTCGTCGCTCTTACTCTACCTCTCCAGTTGCTCTCGTCTCACTTACTCTCTGCCCGCTCTCATCGCTGTCGTCGCTGGTGTCGCTTTCCTTGCCGTCGTCGGTTTGTCACTGCTCTCGCTCTTGCTTTGTGGTTGCCGGTCCCTCTTGCCTCTTACTTACTCTCGCCGTCGCCATCGTCGCTTTCGGTGTGCTTCTATGTCCCTCTCTTATTTTTTGCTTTAAGTTATTTGCAAAATAGGTTAGTTGAATATGGAATGTATTTGAGGTACTTAGTTGAATGTAGAATGTGGGTAATGTTTGAGATTGTTGAAATGTTGAATGTTTAATGTTGAAAATGTGGGTGAATGTTTAATGTATTTGTTTAGTTTGTGAAGTTGAAAATTCTTGAGATGTTTGATATTTTGACAAATGGGTGGGGTTAGGATTTAGTAATTTAGGGAAATGGAATGATATATAATTTAGGGTTTAGGGTTCATGGTTTAGGTAAATCGAAAGAGTTATGACATAGGATTTAGGGTTTATGGTTTAGGTAAATTGAAAGAGTTATGATATAGGGTTTATGGTTTAGAGAAATGGAAAGATTTATAGTTAATGGTTTGGAGAAATGGAAAAAGTTGTGGTTTAGGGTTTAGGAAAATGGAAAGATTCATGGTTTAGGCTTTACGGATGAAATGCAGAAAATTTAATAGAAATCGTACATAATTAGAAAGATTTTTAGATATAGGACTATCCCTAAAATCTTGTCATAAAGATAAATTTGTCTCCAAATTGTTTATTTTGATGAGGTGATGTTGGGGTGTACTCATTTGTCCAATTTCAAAATTTCCAATTTTTCTTTTTGGTTGTAAATTTGTTGTATTATACATGATCATAAACTAGAGTACAAAATTTTTTTGAAGATTATGTAATGCGAGAGGACAATGAATATGAAGAAAATATCGAGGCCGCCCTTGAATTTGCTTTAACGACCTAAGACATAACGAGAACCGAAGTTCCCATGACTTGTTGTCTTTAACAGTCTGGACTCGCTGCAAGGCTTTAGGCTAAAAGGTGAAATAACACCGGTTTGGACCAAGAGCCAAGCCCGGTCACCGGCCGGTGCCGGCGAGAGCTAGTGCTTATTGGTAACCGGGACTCGAGGAACCGAGTCTCGAAATGCCGAGATGTTATTAGGAGAAATAAAAACACAAAAGAGAGAGTCACCGATCAGTTTTAAAAGATCAAAACTAATAAAAATAAAAAAACTCTTTTAAACTTAGTATGGGAAAACTAAGCTTGAAAAAGGTTTAAAAAGTGACTCCATCGGCCTATAACCGAGAATCCAATGTTCGAGGGTAAAGGTACGAAATGTAAGGATAAGCCTTCTATTCCGCTCGTCAACGAGATGACCTTTACTAATTTGAGTTTTGAGTCAAAATAATGTGTTATCAATAAAGCATACATGTAAAGTGCGAAAATTAAATCATTCAAACATTCTAGGAAAACACTAAAAGTAGAAGCGATAAAAGAAAGCAAAAGGAAAGCGAGAAATTAAAATTTATAGCGGGAGGAATTTAAAAGCGATTACATCTCGTGATCCACAATACATAAAGTATTAAAAGCACAAATAAATAAAAAATCATAAGCGAGATTGAAAGTAGATCTAGTGCCTTTAGGTTGTCCTACTTGCTGAGTTTGGATCACGATCTAAATCCGATAGCATAACGGCAGGGTATAGTGAGCCCAAAGCGAGCTATTTTGTGGAATTTGTTCGGTAAGGTAGGGTGAAATGCGTGTGGCAGTATGGCGAAAATGAGGGGATTATGTAGTGGAAGAGAAAAGTGTATGTATCTCTAAACAAAGATGTAGTTGTGCTTAGCTAAAGATTAGCCAAAAGATTAGAATACAACCTCTAGCTTCAAAGGTATCCAAAAGCTTAGCATTCAATGGCTCTTAGGTTAAATTTAGCAATAGGATTAAATGAGGAATTAGGTCCTGTACTTATAGAAAAGAGTTAGGTCACAAAAATGACCTAAAAGCTCACTTCGATCGCCTATTATAACTAAGTCGGGTCAGGTCCACAGTAGGGATTATGGAGAAAAATCGGACAAAATCCAACAAGACTGGAAATTCCACGGAGGCGAGTCGAGATACGCGGCACTCGGTCGGACGACGTCGTGTAGGGATCTAGACTTTTGTGCCTCATTTGGGTGTTGGGACCAAACGTAGTGTTTTGGCTAAATAACGTTAAGAACGCGGCACCGGTTAAAATGGTGCCGTACGGACATTTGAGTTTTGTGTTAAGCTAGAAGGCTAGAGAATGAAACACTCGTGTTTAATACCCGGGTTGGACTAGAACACGATGCCAACCTTCTTTCCTGATTGGGAGATCGACACGGGCTTGGTTCGACCGAAAGAAATCGGGTTTATGGGCTAGCCCAAGTAAAAAAAAGGCTAATTTTTTATTTTTAGTGGGTTCTTTGTGGTTTATTGGCTTCCGTCACGCCAATCGGACTCTAGTCATGATTCGACTTCACAAATAGGACTGGGATTTCATCACCGAACCAACAAAATATATAACGAAAATAAGAGAGATAAGAGTGACACTTTTTAGGTGTATGCGGACTTACTCATGACTCGAACCAAGACTTAAGCATTAATAGAATATCCGACTAAGTCTAAGACTTAGTTCTACCTTTGAAAGTAGAAGCCGATTGAGTCATAGAAGCCGAGCCTCGACCGAGAGACTCAAATCTTAGAAAGTGACCTCCTCGGTCGACTCGGACATTTAGTTTGCGTAAGTTATTTCATGTTTAACTTGTGAATTCTTTCATGGCAAACATTATGAATTGATCCGGGAATGAATTGTCTTGATCACACTTTAACCTAGAAAGTTACGTTATCATTTGTTTAATCATGCGTAATTATATTTTGTCCGAGAAACTCATATTCTCATTAGCATTGATCATCTTGTATGTGAGTTTTGACACATCCGGAATATGAGTATATTGAATATTAGACTTGAAATATTCAAATTAATAGATTAAGAATAATTAGTCACTTGAATATTTTATTCGGACTAATCCCTATCTAATTATGGACCAAAGTACTTTTATGCTTTGAGAACCATTTGGTATAATGTTTTTCGGGTTTTCGAAAGTGATTTATCTAAAGAAAATTCAGAAATAAAGTCTTCATGATCGTTAAAGAGCTGCTGGACAAAATAGCCTGGAATTATGGATTAGCTCGAAGCTGTCTTACAACTTGGTTTTTTACTGTTTTGGGTAATATTTTATTTATGAGTTTAATGACTTTTTCTTTTTGCTTTTCCATTTTACATAAGTTTGAAAAAGAGTTGTTGGAAGTTGGGACCGTGGCATAATGACTATTTCAAGAAGGTCCAAAAATCTAAGTCCTCGGACTATCCGTTACAACAGACTAGCTTACTCATACAACTTCAACATAAAGACGTTGAAAACTCAACGACTAACTCTTTTTGGCAGACTATTTAAGAAAGCCTGACATAAGATTTCAAATGACGAATGGAAGAAAAAGAGAGACCAATCTAATCATATTTCTCTAGCATACAACTCCTACATTATAATCTTTTTTTTCTCGAGTTGTATTTCCTCGATCATAAATCTTGTAATACTTGTAATCTCTTTCTACACATTTATGTTTATTTGAGTTGATAAGGAAACTTGAACTTAATTATCCCTAGGTGATAAGATAAATTCATCAAGGTGGTTCCAAGTTGATAAGGTAACATTAAATTGGAAGTACTAGGTTAGTCGGATAAGGTAAATTCCGAGCGTGAAAAAATTGCAAGAGATTTGTTTGAGAACAAATCCGGGTAGTCATATTCATTGTAATTGAGGATTCAATTAGTGGATTTGACTTAGGGCTTGGATCAGCACTTTTCATGGTTTTCCGCCCCAGGAGGGTTTCCACGTAATTCTTACCTGTCTTATTTTCTTTCTTACGTGTTTAAGTCACTCTGTAGACTCGGTTCTAGCCTTAACTAAGCTCAAACTCAATCTTTTCTAAACATTTTGAGTGCTCGGTTTAATGAACTTCAATTTCCTCAAAAATCGTCCATCGCCTTATTCACCCCCTCTAGGGTGATTATCTTCTCTAAGTGAACCTTCGAAACGTGAAGCGGAGCAAATAATGTTTGACGTTCATGGTAGAGAGTGTGAACCTCACATGAATGGATCAATATTAGTTCGGAAAATCCAAAGACTAGGATATTATTGGTCGACTATGGCAGCATAATGCCATGATTTTGTCAAAAGATTCCACAAGTGTCAAATATATGCAAACTTACACCATCAATCACCTTGTCACTTACATCATCCTAGCCATTCTTAGCTTTAGGATAGAGATTATCGACAAGGTGACTCCTACAAGAACGGGAGGCCACGAAGTCATCCTAGTAGCAATTGATTACTTCACTAAGTAGGTCAAAGTTTCATCCTACGCTACCATTATGTTGAAGCACATGGCAAAGTTTCTTAAGGAAATTAGAGCACCTATTAGATGAACAACATTTACATGCTCTACATAATGTCCAAATATACATCGCGTATATCAAGGGCATTCAACAAAAAGGTCGGACCTCGTCACTTACGGGTAAGTGATATGGTCCTTAAGAAAATTAGAGAACCTATCCACGATCCAAGAGAAAAATTCAGAACCAAATGGCAAGGACCATATATCCTCAATCAAATTTTGCTAGAAGGAGTAGTAAAGTTGATAGATTTAAATAGGGAAGAACTCTTTTAGTATACAAATCTGGACCAGTTTAAAAAGTATTATGTTTAGAATCCAACTAAGCGGATTAGGCATAGAGCCGAACCGGGCCATACCGGGCAAGATTTCAACCGGCGCTGGCCTAAGCACGATCAAGTCGAGACCGACCAAGTCCAGTTTAGATGACCTAAGTTACTTGTTTTCCTATGCTTATGTTTCGGATGGTCCATATTTTAGATGGTCTATTGTTATTATTTTAGATCAACTTATTATTTATCTAAAGGCGGTCCATTTGATATTTATTTGTTGAGCGATTTAAAATTAAATAAAGCACAAGAGTAAGCATAATACTTGCTTCTTACTTTATTGATGATAGGGATAGTCCTCTACTTACCCCGATACATAGCTAAAGGGAAAAACAAGCACACAACTTTATAGAATGCGTCCTAAATTGGAAAACATGCTAGTGTTTGATGCACCAAATCACCGGAGGAATGGCATCCAACCACGCTTTTTGACCAGCAGCTGACTCGCTCGATTAAAGCCATGTGTCGAGGCCTCTAACGAACTGCGTAGCTAAGTAGGCATCAACCCTAGTAGGTGACAACACCAAACTTAGGTGCTCAACTAGCCGGATCCGCATATAACATATCTAAACGTTAGAAAAGCTTTGTATCCTACATGGCCTAACTAGTTCTAGTTTGCGACTCAACGAGAGTAAAAAATAGAAAAATAAAAAAATGTCGACTAGCGCCGGATTACCGTGGTTACCGGTTGGGTTTCGATGACCACTTTAGTCTTCACATACCTGCAATAAAAGGGGGTTGCCGGCAAAAGTCTCATCCGGATTCACCCAAAAGGTTTCAGCTAGAATCATTGGGGTCGGGGAGTAGTATTCTCCTAACTCGCTTTACCACATTTAGTAATGCAACAGGCGCCCTATCCCTATGGCCTCCCACCAATAGGAAGCCACCAATTAGACACATAATAATAGCCCGACATTTCTAGATACGCGTAAACCCCGATCCATATATGGGACAAAAGTGCAACAAGAGGTTAGCAAGTTAACCTTATTCCTAATCGGGATAAACTCCGGATCCTTTTTTTTAGGCCTAGCGTCTATCGTAGGTTCCCGCCATGTTGCTCGATTATGTGGGAACAAGCGGCTTAGTTCGACGTGCATCACGAGATCCTAGTAGGATACCGGAGCCCTCGGAAGGGTCCAGTGGATTTTGACCTGCATAATACTAAAAGGTTGTTCAGTCCATAAATAGATAGACCAACCCGTTCAACCTCCCTAATCTCGTGCATCCACCGGCTCAACTCAATCATGAAGTTCATGACTTCTAGATGTGGGAATTTTTGGGAATCCGTGATTTCGTTTAGGGAACTTTTTTAGGTTCTCTTAGTTGTGTGTTAAATGGTCCTTATTTATTGAGTTTTTGGAACTATTTAGCCCTGCCTCGCATTGCCTCTTATGTTAGAAGAAATTGAGCCCGACCCACTAACCAGCGTCGGTCGGTTTGACTCGGTCCTTTAGCCCATTTCGCAACAACGCGTTCATATTGGGCCAACTTTTCATTTATCAACCTGTTTTTTTTTTTTTTTTTTTTTGCAATTTCCAGCCCATTCAGGACCATGCTTTTATTTATCATTTCTATTATTTTCTTTTGGGAGAAATGGGGGCTACTGCAATTTTTCACATTTTTCTTTGCAATTTTTTCGCATCATATAAATAAACAAAGCATTTTGGATTGAGTTTTTTCATTTATCTTCTTGCATAAAGTCTAATCATAATACAAAATACATAAATAATAACAAAAGCACCCTACAAAAGGTTATTCAATAATCGACATTATCATCATTAGCATCTCCAAAGAGGTAGTTGCCCATATCCACCTGCAAGAGATGTCGAAGCTCGCCTATCTGTCTGTCATGTGAGAAGAACTAGCTCTAAAATTCCAAGTTGGTTGTGAGGCCACATGATAAGGCCCACTATAGGATGTTCAGTGAAGATCAAAAGGCCTACCATATGGGTCAACAACTTGCAAAGGCATAACATCGACGCCAAGTCTAGATGAGCTAGTCCCACCTTAAGATGAGTTTGGCTGATGTATAAATGAGATAGACCTAGTTTCGGAAGTGTTATGCCTGCGAGAACGCCGAGATGTACGACATGAAGTACCATCCTCGGTAGTGCCACCGGATGGCGTTTGACATTCACCATTGCCTCCATAGGAATCCTGGAACCATCAAGGAAACCTCCTAAAGGGGCATACCTAGAGCGACGATCCTAAAAGGATAAAAGAGTTATTAGCACACGGACTAAAAACTCAAGAGTTAGCACTTCAACTAACTAGACTTACCCAAGATGAGCGGAATGCAAGACCAATAAACAAATCTCTAACTGCACGAAAAGTAGACTAAAATCTAAGGGAAATCATCCAAGATTGCTCATGATCATATTGAAAAATTATCATGTTAGGAAATGCATTTTAGTATACAACTAAAATAAAGAGCACAATACTCTTACCACTCTCCAGTTCCTTAGGAATAGATGTCCAACATACTCCAATTCGGGAATCTCTAAAATTTGGACAATATGTGGGGCTCCCCAAGTTGGGCAATGTCAACTTCAAGCCTAGGAATATGGATGTCACCCGATAGTGCCCATATAACAACAAAATTAATTTCCATACAAGAAATAAAACCAAGTAACAAGGGACTAAAACTTAACCACTCAGGTCATAATCCTTCCTAAATATTGATGATTGGACAAAATTAGGTTCGGAAAAAGTAAGTAAGGATAGCTAACCATCATCCCCTCATGATCTTATGGAGAAACCGAATTGAGATAGAACATGGTTTTCAGCAAATCCTTCCAAATGAAAGGCGGTCATGTATTATACTAATTTTGAGGTGTAACCCACTTCCCGAGGTACCAATAGAAACAAAATGGGCCTTCCAAAAGAACCCGCCTCTCACTTAGATCCTTTGCAACTAAGAATCGAGAAGGAAGTTGATTTCAACATTAAGGGTGAAAATTGGCCAGCCCCAAAGCATAAGAATGTAGCCCACAAGCATTAAGGCAAGGATATCAAGCTTAGGTGGTCAAGCGGAAGCAACTAGGCATGACTGTAGACCGGCACCAGAGCACGATCCACACCGGACCATGGGTTGGGACAAAATTAAAAACTATAAAACAACTAAATTTTGAACCATACTAGTCTGAAATCTAAAATTCAGAAGAAGCATATCGTGGACACTTTATTGAGAGCGGGACGCAAGTATGCAAGTGCGGACACTTTAGGTTGAGCAAGATAGACCTTTTCCCATGCAACCATTATCGAAAACGCCGAATGAACCATTGAACCTGGTGAGAGAATTGGGGAAAATATGCATACATCCACTGCTGCAAATTACCACATGAGTAAATTTTTTTATTCATACAAGATAAAAGTAAAAGGCTAAAAGGAATAGAGCAAAACTCAATAATCCTCCGGAAGTCTGGATAGAGGCATAAAATTGACTGAATCTTTCTCGGGAGTAGTATGTCGAGCCCTAGCGCATAAGCCTCTTATTAAGCAAGTATATGCGAACACACCCCAATTGAGGTCTTTTATCAGGTCTAAGTCTATTAAGTTGGGCTAAATAATGAAGGTGGACTTTAAACCCTTGGTCGGAAAAGATAGACATGCTCAACACAAGGGCGATCACGACGAGCTTATTGTTGTGGATCGTGTTAAGCCCACAACTCAACATCGATTAAAGTAGAAAGAAGAATCGAATACTTAAACTAGTTGGTCTAGGGAAATTGAAGAGCAATCGGACCAAAGAGGTGATGAAGATAATCACGGTTTTTTTAAAAGATTTGGGTCGTATACTAAGGGCTCACCGAGAAATCTAAACCCGTAAGGACGACGAAATGTAGAGGAGTAATGGTCATTTCCCCAAATGGGAGATGAAAAGTTTTAGTGGTATCCCGTAATTGCTCACTAATTAATGGCCCGAGTGATACCTCGATTAGTGAGATCACACAAATGACTTAAAGTGGTATAGAGTAGACCAAACCCGCCATTGGTTAAAACTTGTTCCAACGGGTAGTCTCATTCTCTCGAAGGTGTCAAAGAACTTCTTGATAGCTTTACTACTCATAATGGTGTCCTCCTACAAAGAATAAGGCTATGAAGCGTCTTAATTAAGTGCCACACTAGCATGAAATAGAAGAAATTCAACTTCGGACAATTACCGTAGTGGAGATTCTAGTGAAGAAACATGGCCTTTAGCCTCCACCAAGAGGTAACTAAGATTCCATTCGTGGTGAGGGTGCCAATCTCTTTCCATGAACAAATATTGGGTCAAACTCTCGGGCCCTTATCCTTCTCTCGGGACGAGGACGTCTTTGAGAAATATTTTTGAGGATTTTTAAACCACACTAGTTTTCTTAAGAAGAAGAAGACCAAGCTCAAGAAAGCAAGCAAAAGTAAGCGGGAAGAAGACTTATGAGGATGTACTCCTTTTATAGGCATAATCAGCTACATGGCAAAAATAAAACAAAAGTCTAAGCAATTTTCAGATTGGTTGGCGGCACGCTCCCTGACCAGGACACTACCAAAAGCCGACCGGCATCGGTTTCCTTTGACTGGCATGATTCAGCCGTGTGCGTCAGGTGGCGGTGGTGTGCCCATGCAACCGATGCTGGTTCCTAGAAGCGTGACCGATAGCTCCGGCAGCCCATGCAAGTAAATGGACTTATGGGGCCCACTACTTCGACTTTTTCCAGTTTCCTTTTTAGTCTCTTTTGATCGAATTATTGAGGTAAAATACTGAACTTTCAGGCATCTACTTCAATACAATAACTAATCAAACTTCAGCAAATTACCGAGCTTTAGGACTATGATAAAGCCAAGCTTAGGATTTTTATAGTCGGATTTCGAACACATGCTTGTGATCAAGTGTTGACCCTAGTTTGTTGGAGGTCGGGTCAAGAAACGACCAATTTCGGAGATCTCAAATCAGTCGAATCCGAAGCAATGCCATATAAATAAGAAAAGTAGTCTTTAATGTCTACTTTGACCCTTTATCTTTCATACTCGGTCAAAGTGGCGGCTAACCGTATACACCAAAAACATTTCATCCTTATCATTTAATTTATGTTATTTATTTTGGTTAGCTCGGTGATGAAATTCCTGTCCTGTTTGTGAACTTGGGTCATGATCGGACTGAAACGGCGTGACGAAAGCCAATAAACCGCAAAAAGTCATTTAGCACAAAAAAATCAGCCCATTTTTGCTTGGGATGGCCCACAAACCCTTTTTTCAACCAAACTATGGCAGAGTTCGAGACTCCTTTGTTGGGATTCGAACCGGCGCCGATCCAATACGCAACGTTTCATTTCGACTTTGGAGGCCAAAAGAAGCGCCCTCACCGAACGTCCATATGATGTCGTTTCCAATCGACACCGATTTTCAAGACTCTTGAAACAGTGTCGTTTTGGCTAAGTGAATATTCAATTTTTTGTTTTATCCATTTCCAGCAAATTCGAGTCTAGTTCAAGCTAAACCCGACAGCTGGAGGTGATTTTTAGGATTTTTCAAACCCTAAGAAACACTTTGAATGGGGGCTTTCCCACCCCTGTTCCCATTTCTTGCACCATTTTTAGCTGGAAAACCCCCTTATGCTAAAAATTTCTCTCCCTCATTCTCTTCCATACTTTCTTCTCTCCTTATCTCATTCACTCCACTCAAAAATGCATTTCTAAAACCTACACCAAAGGCCTTTTTTTCATCATTTTTGTGTTGTCTGCCCTCTACTGTTATGGTGTCGAAGTCCGTTCGTGACTCAAGTCCGCGAGGTAGGTAAACCTGAGGGCACCATCCATCCCCTTTTGAGTTTGTTTTATAATATTGTTTAGATTCGGTTCATCGATCGCTTTCATATTGTGATTGAAGTTGTATCACATTTAATTCCTCCCCACCCGATGTAATTTTTATTTATTTTTTGATTTCATTTATTGCTTTATTTATTGGTTTATTTATTGCTTTCAAAGCATGTTTTGAGTGCTTCAATTCACTAATTTGCATGGTGGTTGCTTGATTGATTAATGCAACTTTAACTCACAATTTAGATTATGAAAGGCCGTCTGTTGATGGACGGAATGAGGAGCACTCCTCCTTATGTCGTATCTTCGCCTTCGAAAACCGAATCTTTGGTTTTAGACTGATGGAGTCCCTTTTAAAACCGACTGACGACTCCTTTGTTTTTGGCTTTTATTTCTTAAAAATTGCCTCTCGGCATTTTAGGTAAAAATAAAAAATAAAAAATGAGTCATTTTGGTAGCTTAAGCTATCCGATCGAGACCGATTCCTCAACTCCGACCGGATAGCCGATGCTGGATTACTCGTGCGAGTAATTGAACTTAGTCCTGGCCAAGACAGTTTTCACTACCTAGCCTGAAAGCTTTGCGACAAAATGATATTTTTATTTTGCTAATTCTTTTACTTTTGAAATACCATCCTGAGACTTCTCTCAAATTAATTTCAAAAATAAAATGATCAATAAAAATTGCCAATCAAAATTTTCACTTAAATTACTTCAAAAGTCTAATTCTAAAAATCATCTTAATAAGAGACTCTCCTCATCTCCTAAATCAAAATCAGTTTCAAAAAGAAATGAGAGAGTTAATGCTTCGTGGGGAAATGCGGTCCGGTTGGGCCCCAGACGGGGTCAAGCCATGGTTCTTACAACAAGCATTATGAGCTCTTGGAAAAGCGCGGAGATGATCGGGAAATTGTCAAGCATGATGCGGCTATTGATTTTCCAAGTATATGGCACAAACGTTCTTATTATCCTGGAAAATACTTGCTAGTTGTTCCCAAGCTTGGTGGGCTATGGCTTTGGGTTTAATGATGGTGTGTAGAAGATTATTTGAAATCATGTCATAAATCCATTGGAGGACTATTGCGTTGAGGCAAGACCAAAGTTTTAGGCTTATCGTCTTGCTCATATTCGGTGATAACAATGAGTGACATGGTGTTGGGGTTGGGGAAAGAGGTATGATGTGGTCGAGAACTTGGTATACAACCAAAATTTTAAGCTAATGGTTGAAGGTTTAAGAATAGGTTTATACTCTAACAGGCCCCATCACGCGAATGTCCTTTGCGCTTGAAGTATGGATGCAACAAATGCTCCTCCTTGCCTTGCAGTATTTAGTATGGAGGGCTACTGAGATTGAAACTTAAGACCTCTCATTCAGAAAGGCTCTTTTACCATGTTAGAGGTAATCTTGTGTCTTTTCCATTGATTTGAGTATCATAATATAATGATATAGTAGAGTATAAGAGTCATTCAAGGTTATAATTTAAGCTAACAATCAAGGCAATAATCTAAGCTTAGAACAAGAAGGAAACTAATCGTATAATATACATATTACAAATAAAAAGGATTCTGTTTACAGATACTCTAATAAAATTCAAATTGTTATCCTTGCATTGGTTGAAGCAAGATGTGTGCAACACTTATACCAAGTACCCGAGACAATATACTTGGTGACGTGATGCATTTTAGGAAGAGAATCTTTTAAGCTAACAATCAAGGAAATAATCTAAGCTCAGGATGAGAAGGAAACTAATAATAGAATATACATACTACAAATAAAAAGGATTCTATTTACATATAGTCTAATAAAATTAAATTGTTATCCTTGGCATTGGTTGAAGCAGGATGTGTTATACCAAGGACTCGAGACAATAAACTTGGTGACGTGATGCAATTTAGAAAGAGAATCTTTTTTTGAAAAGAGGGATCATAAAAATAAGGGGTAGATTTTAGGTAAGTAAAACAAAAATTCATACTATGGTATAATTTGTAAGATGTGTGTATGTGTGTTTTTTCTAAATTGTGGAATTGGTTTATCATTAGTTAATTAACGATTGAATTTGTTTGATTGCATATATTCAAAATTACCTTGTTTTTATTGAGCTATTGTGATAGCCAAAATGGAGTGTGGCTGGTACTCTTGTTGTTGAGATTGGTTGTAACTGGAATTACAATTACATGTCAAAGCAATATATTTTTACTAATATTTTGGTCACTAGTTATTCAATTATCATTTCATTTGTATTTTAGACTTGTGCATGCTTAAAGATTTTCAATAATATAAACATTACTTAAATAATCTTGATTTATTAATTAAGTATTTTTTCATCAAAAAAATAATAGTTTTAATTCGATGTCGCAAAGTATTTATTCTTAAAAATGCAAAAAGCCCACGGAGCACTTTCTCCTCCATTAGTTCTTTATAATCTCTTTATTCAACTCTTTGATCTTTATAATTCACTCCGATTTTAATTAATTCTTGACATTCCAATGATAGTATTTTATCAATTTCTAAATGAGATAGTTACAAAAGTTTCATTAATCATATTAAACTTCTTACTGTTTGGTTACTTGTACTAGTGAATGGTCAATTAATTGTTAATGGATGATACAATTTTATTAAAAATAAGTTCTAATTTATTTTTTGTCTTCTTAAAAACAAAAATCTTGTTAAAACATTTCTTACTAAAAAAATGTGACTGTAATCAATTAAGTATTTTCAAAATATTATATATACTCCTATGAATTGTTGCAATACAGAAGCCTTGAGCCCCTAATATAAAAATGTTGGACTAACCTTATGCTTAATTTTTTTAACAGAAAGTATAGGCTACCCAACTGGACCCCTATATTAGGTGTAAATCCTGTTGGGCTTCAAGGCTTAGGGAAGGGATAATGATATCAAACCCAAGCTTAAAACCCAAGCGCACAATACATCCCAACTTTTTGCACACATAGCAAGGAAATTGTCTCCACCAAGTTTTGATTCCTGGTGGAGAGGTTGGAAGTGTAGAGTGCTTACAATTAGGATAACACTCACTTGATAACCTTATGATTAATACATTTTAGTATACTCTTCTATTTTCAAAATTTTTTTATTTTACTCTTGTATACACATGCATGACTTAATCAAGAAAAATACGAGTTGGGCTTATTACATTTGCATATAAAATTCTTATATACCTACCCCTTATTTTTTTTAGGGTACAACTGTGGAGGCAAAACCTTTGGTTGTTGGCTGAAATTTTGTTTCTTGGGAGGTATGCTCTTTTTTTCGGTATAATTGTATATGATATTTGGCTATTTCATATAACAAGTTTTGAGCATTTTTAAAGTAGTATCTTTTTGAATTTTTGATGCTTTAATATCCTATGTTATCGACAAATGATGGAAAAAAACTCCCTTAGGTATGGTAAATAATAAATTAGTACCCTAATGTATTGCACAATTAATAATTTATAACCTTATAGTATGATGAAATTGAATTTATGGTATTTTGCTGCAATTTTGGAGGTTATAATTTCGAAGTTGCCCTTGGTAAATATTTGAATCTAACTTAAAGTACCCATTTTAAAATGTTTGAAGAATTAAATTATTAATTTTTAATAACTTGAAATTCATTATTCTTTTTGTCTATATTAAAGAGGAGATTTAGTTTTGGAGTGTTTATCTCTCCTAATCTTCATTCTCTATGTCTTCTTCGCCTCCCTTCCTTCATTAACTATCATCCTCTTTTCCCTTTCTCCATTTCGGGTCCAACCCAATCTGCAAACATGGATAAGAAGCTCTTGTTTTAAGGTTTTGTAATTAATTAACCTTATTATTCCTCAAAAATTCTGTCTTTTCTCTTATGGAGTTACGAACTGAAATTTTGATTTGCTTGTTGTTTAATATTTTCGGGGTATGGTTCATCATCATCTTGGAACCTTGGGAGGACACCCGAGAGGGGTGAGTTAATTTATAGACATTGCAAAGGCATGTCAAGATTAGACCTTCAAATCTCTAGGTCAAGTGGGAACCGTGGAAGGCTATACTATTGCTGCGAATGGTGCGGTGTGAAGAATTAGGTATAACTCTCTATCTATCTTAGGTTTTGATTCTAAGTCAATTTGAGATTTATAGAATCTCATATCTAAGTTTTCATTATGTTCGACTGATTCGGAAAGTGCTTTCTTGCATTATCCCTTACTGGTGCTTCGACTTACTTAGTCATCACTCATAACCATCGCATGCTCAAATAATTTCTCTAACACATTTATTATGAGCATTAACTTTGTATTCTAAGGCAACATGAATTACAACGTTAATTCTTTATTCTAATTCAGTTTATATCCTGGAGAATTATTTGATTGTATCAAGTTCATACTTCTTGATAATTTAATATCTAACTTGATTGCTTTTAAGATTAACTCTAGATGGAATTTGAACCTATTGATTATTAGACTCGGAAAATTCCATTCTTTCGAGCCAAAGGTAATTAAGCACTTAATTACTCTTATTTAATTATTATCTGTGCCTAATCTTGGACCAAAGTATTTTATACTTTCAGAACCAATGTGGTTTTATTTTACAAGTTATTCAAACGAGACTAATCTACTTTTTGAATTTCAAAAGCAACCGACTTCTAGCCGTTAAACACCAGCAGAAAAGCTTTAGCTACTTACGGACATGGCTCGAACACCTTGTCGGGGTTGTTTGTTTCCAAAATTGGAAACCTCCAACTCTAGGCCTAACGGTTGTTTCCACCTCATTTTTCAGTCACCACCAAGTGATTGGACCATCTTTTAGAGCCAAGAGCCGTTGCACAATGTTCATATCCCAACGGATCTTTTACGAGCGACTTAGAACAGCCGTTACAACGGCTAGTGAAGATTTCAATCCAGAACCAAGAATCAATGGTCACTCGGCCTGGTTGGCTATAAATATAAGCCACTCCACAAGACTAGAAGATTGCTAAACACATTGTTGAATAGATTGCTAGAACCGATTTTATTGATGTTCTCATTCTTACTCAATCTTTTACTTACAACTCCAACTTTGTATTTAATATTTTTGAGTTGTAAAGAAAGTCTTGAAATCAATTACTTTTCTTACTTTCTTAGTAAGTCCCTTGACTGAGTTGTAAGGGTTAACTCAGCCTAATTGTCCCCGATTGTAAAGGTTATCTCGGTCAGGAAGTACTAAATCGGGTAATGGAATTTCCGAGTCTAGGAAAACATCGTAAGGAATTGTCTAAGGGAGCAATTCTGGTTGAGTCGATCCTTTGTATTTTGTAGATTCAAAATAGTGGATTTGACTTGGTGCTTGGATTAGCACTATCTCGTGATTTTATGCCCTAGGGGGTTTCCACGTATATACTGTGTATTTATCTTTACGAGTCCAATCTAGACTCATAATCGTCTTTATCGAAGTGTTTGTGTAGATAGTGTTTAAATTTCCTCATCACCCTATTCACCCCCTCTAGGGTGACTTAGACTCTCCAAGAGCAAACCTTCATTTGGTATCGGAGCCGAGCCTTTCAAAAGGATCGCACCATCCAAAGGTTTAAAGATTAGATGGCTCGAGAACAATGGAGAGTTCGATGAAGGAAGATCATCCACCGGACCACCAAAGTTCAAATGGTCAAACTTTGCACATTGGAAGAAGATGATGGAGTGCTTTCTAATGGACAACAATAAAGAAGTCCGGGATATCATCCAAGGAGGCAAGCTGGATTCCAATGAAGATGGAGAGTGGAACTACAAGTCCGAGTTGACCATTGAAGAGACCGATAAGTTCGGAAAGAATTTCAAAGCTATGAACACACTCGATGTGTGCCATTAGCACGAAGAATACAATAGAGTCTTAGCTCGTGACATAGCCAAAGAGGTGTAGGACACTCTTGTCAACACCTACGAAGGAACAATTCAAGTGAAGCGAGCGAAGATAAGTTAATATCTTCATAAGTACGAACTGTTCAAGATGGAGCCGAAGAGAACATCACTTAGATGTATATTTGGTTCACGAGAGATTACTAACAATCTCAAATCTTTGGGTAGAAAGATCTCTCACGAGGAAATGTCCAGAAAAATTATGAGAAGTCTACCAAAGAGAAAGTGGGGTCCCAAGGTGACAACCATTGAAAAAGCTTAGAACCTCTTTTAACTAAGACTAGACGAGCTTATTGGGAAGTTACTTAACCACGAGATTCATTTAGAAGAAGAGGATGCCGAGGTCGGCACCAAAAAGAATATTGCGCTGAAGGCCTCGGAAAATAGACGTGAAAGTCCGAGATCCTCGGAATCATAAGAGGATCCTATGGCACTCATTGCCCGCGGCTTCAAGAGAATAATGAAGTACAAAACGTGGGAAAAAGGCCAAAGGATGAGTTCTACAAGAAAGATAAGAAGAACATAAAAGGTAAATATTCATCCCCTTCAAAGTTATCTTTAACTAAGAACTCTGTTTGTTTTGAAAGTGGCAGCAAGGAGCACATAGTCAAAGATTGTCCCAAAAGAAAGAAGGACAGAAAGAAGAAGGCTATGATGGCTACCTGGAGTGATGATGACTCATCCGAAGAAGATGATTCCGACCACTCAAAGTGTCTTATGGCACTAACAAATTCGAAGCTGAATTTGAGTCGGACAATGAGAGCTCGGTTATTGAGGAGGTAATTGAATGCTTTCTCAAATTCTCTAAAGTTGATTTAGCCGGATATATCTATACTTTGGAAGAAAATTCCTAGTTTGACTCTTCACAGTTCAAAGAAAAACTTGAGTCTCTTACTCGTTGAGAGTAATATTTTGAAAAATGAGTTAGAAAACTTGAGACACAATCCGAAGGTACTTAAGGCCCGTGCTTAAGAAAATTAGACTAAGTCCGAGTTACTTAGAACAGAGAATGACCAACTAAAAAGGAAGCTCAATGAGTCTTAAGAGCTTGTTTTGAAACTCACTCAAGGTCAGAAAAACCTTGATCTTTTACTTGGCTCTCCATATGTCTAATTCAGGAAATAAGGACTTGGTTACAATACTTAAGAGGAATCTAATTTGTATTCCAAGTATTTTCAAAACTTATTCTAGGACTTGTAGAGTTCAGGAAGGTTGAGCATAATCCCATTCATAAGAATGAAAAGAGTACTTAGCCTAGATCGACTTACGGGAAAAAGCCTTCTCCACATGTTGACAAAAGAAAAGATTTTCAAAAGAAAGAGACACAAACTCGGTCTTCTAGAAAGAAGACTCGAGAATCGAACCAGACCCAAAATCATTTAAATCTGGGTTCCCAAGAGTGCTCTTCCTTAGAAAAGAACTACAGTAAAAGGAGTTACTTGGGTTTGTAAGAGGAAGTGAGAAGGGTTAGTTCGTTTTTGTTTTGCAAGTAACTCAAAAGAAGAAAGGTCATTGGTACTTAGACAGTGGATGCTCATACCCCATGTCGGGAGATTCAAGACTCTTTTCTAAGTTGGAAGATCCGAAAGGAGGAAAGGTCACATTTGGAGATACTAACAAAGGCAAGATAGTAGGGATTGGCAGATTGGTGAAGGAAACAACACAATCAGCCCAGTCTACCTTATCAAAGGGCTCAAATGCAATCTCCTTAGCATTTCTCAGCTATGTGATAAAGGACAAGAGGAAATGTTTACTCAAACCAACTACTATATTTCGATGTAGTCACCAAAGAGACTAGGCTCTCGAGTCCGAGGTCAAGTAACACCTATACTATTCTCTCTCAGATTCAAGTCGAATTTATCTTGTTTGAAAGCATCCGTGAATAATGATTCATGGACTTGGCATCATAGACTAGGTCATATTAGCATGCATACTATCAAGAAACTTGCATCTCATGGATTGGTTAGAGGATTACCTAATTGTACATTTAACAAAGATAAAATCGTGAAGCATGCCCAAAAGGAAAGCAAGTCAAATCATCTTTCAAACCACTCAAAGCCGTGTCTACATCCAAAGTGCTTGAATTAGTTCATATGGATTTGTGTGGTGAAATTCCTGTAAAAAGCCTTGGAGATAAATCATATGCACTTGTTATTATTGATTTCTCATTATTTACTTGGTATGTTTTCTCAAGAACAACAATGAAACTTTCAAAGATTTCACTAAGATCCGCATGAAAATACAAGTGGAGTCTCGGACTCAAATCGGGAGGATTCGAACCGACCAAGGAAAGGAGTTCGACTACTTAGAATTTACTGAGACTTACGAGACAAGAATGACATCTCCCACAACTTCTCCGCACCAAGAACTCCTCAACAAAATGGAGTAGTGGAGAGAAATAACAGAACTCTTGAAGAAATAGGAAGGACTACGATGATTGAAAATGATCTACCTTACTATTTCAGAGCTGAGGTAGTCAACACAGACAAATTACACACTCAATAGATGCCTCATCGGACCCATCTTGAAGAAAACTCCCTACGAGCTATACAAGGGAAAGAAACCCAACATTTCCTACTTTAGACCATTTGGGTGTAAATGCTATGTTAACAATAATGGTAAGGAACATCCGACTAAGTTTGATGCTAGGTCGGATGAAGGTATATATTTTTGTTACTCATCTCATAGCAAATCTTATCATGTTTTTAACAAGAGAACTAACAAAGTGAAAGAAAGTATCCATGTTGTTTTTGGTGAGATTGATCTTGGCAGGATAAGTGAGTCCACATTTTCGGATCTCAAGCTTAACAGAGATGAAGATGACATTGCTCGAAGCTAAGCTCGGAAATAGTCAAAACAGAATTATTGAGGCAACTCGGAATGGAGCAACTCAAAATGTTGTGACTCGGATCGAACAAGCTCAAGAACCAGCTCAGAATACTAAAGAACAAGTTAATGCGAGAGACTTAGCAAGATCAACCAACTGAAGATCGGCTTGTTCAACCAACAAAATTGGTAAATCGGAGGACAGGTAAAGCTTTCAAATATGCATCCGGTCACCCATCCGAAAACATACTTTCTAACATCAACAGTGGGGTAAGAACTCGATCTTCTTTGCATAATCTGTGTGCATTCTCAGCGTTCATATCATTAACGGAACCCAAAAAGCACTAGAGGCCCTAATCGAACCTGAATGGGTAGAGGCCATGCAAAAAAGCTTAATCAATTTGAATGAAACCAAGTCCGAACTCTTACCAAATGACCTTCGACCACCAAGTCATAAAAACCAAATGGGTCTTCAAGAACAAACTGGATGAGGAAGGGTTGGTAGTCGAAATAAGGCTAGACTTGTTTCTCAGGGTTACAATCAAGAGGAAGGAATTGATTGTGGGGAAACCTTTACACTTGTTGTTAGGATTGAGGCAATCGGAATCCTGTTAGCATTTGCATCTAGCATGAATATCTAGCTTTATCAAATGGATGTTAAATGTGCTTTTCTGAATGGTTTCATTCAAGAAGAAGTTTATGTTGAGCAACCCCTGGATTTGAAAACTCGGAATACCCATATCATGTTTTCAAATTGCAAAAGGTTTTATATGGTCTTAAACGGGCTCCCGGAGCTTGGTATGAATGACTAAGCGGTTTCTTGGTTGAAAATAATTTCAAAATAGGTCAAATTGACAAAAATCTTTTCATAAAACCAAGGGGAAAGATTTTCTTATCATTCGGATATATGTTGATGATATCATTTTTGGAGTTACTAATGAAACTCTATGTCAAGAAGTTTTCTAAGTTAATGGGATAGGAGTTCCAAATGAGTATGATAGGAGAACTTAACTTCTTTCTTGGTCTACAAATCAAACAAGACAAGGATGGCATTTATGTTCATCAATCTAAGTATACCAAGGAGTTGTTGAAGAAGTACAAGCTACAAGATGTGAAGCATGCAGCAAAACCTATGAGTAGCATTTTGAAGCTGGACTTAGACGAAAAGGTAAAGTCGTAGATCGAAACTCTACAGAGGTATGATTAGATGTCTACTTTATCTCACATCTAAAAGGCCGGATATCATGTTCAGTGTCTTCTTTTGTGAAAGATTTCAAGCTAATTCAAAAGAATCACGTCTCACTATGGTGAAGAGAATTTTCATATATCTTGCGGGGACTCGGAATCTTGTTCTATGGTTTTCAAAAGATTCGAACCGACTCTACTTGGATACTTAGATGCTGATTATGTTGGATACAAAGTTGATAGAAAGAGCATATCAGGAGCATGTCAATTTTTGGGTCAATCCCTCATCTCCCGGCATTCAATGAAACAGAACTTAGTTTCTCTATCAATTGCCGAGGCTGAGTGCATCGCAACCTGGAGCTTGTTGTGCTCGGATTCGATGGATCAAGCAAGCACTTGAAGGATGTTGGATTCTCATTCACATCTATCCCAATCAAGTGTGACAAGTAGAGTGTAACCGAGTATCACTAAGAATCCGGTCCAACACTCAAAGATAAAGCACATTGAGGTTAGGTATCATTTTATGAGAAACCATTCGAAAAAGGTGATATTGAGCATGAATTCATTCATATGAAATTTCGAGTTAGTTGATATTTTCACTAAGCCTCTTAGTGAGGATCAATTTTGCTTTATTAGGAATGAGCTTGGCATGATTACTTGCATGATTATGTTATTTATTACATGAATTATCTTTGCATCATTATGTGTTATTTGTTCTAATAACAAATGGATCAGTTGACTTAGAATAAGACCGAAGTCTGTGAGTTATTAGTTGTCCGAGTTTTCTTAGTCACTCGAAACGATACTCGAGTTAGACTCAATTTATGAGCAAAATGGACTTCAAACTTCGAGATCATCTCTAGATAAATGGAGAATTTCATAAATGTTTTCGAAAAGTCTTTCTTCTCTCTCTCGCTAAGCGTTTCAATTAGAAGAAACTAGTCTGTTGGAAGAAAGCTGCTGGAATACTAGCCGTTAGAGTTCGGAACGTCACGCTGGTCCGAGAGTGTTGATTGGTTTTCGAGTCAAAACAAAGGTTGAAGGTCATTTCTTTTCGCTATAAATAGCACCCCTTTACCTTCTTTTCTTCACTTTGCCAACCGATTACTTTCTCTCTATTCTTGATACTTCTACTCGCTCGTATTCTCTCACTCTCTCTCGAATTCTCTATTCTCATTACTCTCTTTACTTTTGCTCTCTCTCTCAATCTAAATCTTCTTACCATGCCTAAGAAAGCAACCATTCAAGAATTTGGTTCAACCACCAAAAAGGCTCGGACCAAGAATGCTCGGGGAGGTACTTCAAACCCTCCTCAGGCACTTTGTCGTCCAACACCTAATGTTGGATGATAAATTCTTTCCAACCACCTCTTTCTCGTGGTTGGACAACATCAAAGACACAGGGGTATACAATTATTTGTGCTTACGTGAATATATTTTTCCTGAACTCGCTGCCGAGTTCTATGCAAACATGACTTTCTCTAAGGGTGTAATAACCTCAAAGGTTCAGGGTACAGTTGTATGAGTTAACCTTTCCCTTCTTCATAAACTATTCAAAGTCACGTCTCTCTTTATTAACTCCAACCCTATACCTTTTATGGAATTCGCATATGACTTCTTTGAAAAGTATGCCTAAGAAGTACCGAGTCATGAAAGAACTTCTCCGTGACTCGGATGAAATATGAGGCAAGGTTGCTCTGTTTCATTCCGATGGGAACCTTCTTTTCACATCATTCTAGCAAGGAGAATCCGAACTCCAAGATTCTCAAAGCCTTGTTCGACATTCCGGAGGGCTACGATGTAGACCTCTTCCTAGTAATCATTGAGCGAGATGGCCTCTATGCCAGCTCACTCAAAGAAATATGCTCCTTATCCCTTTGGAGCTCTCTTGATTGTTATCTTCAAATAGTTCAAAGTTCCCTTACCCACGGATCCAAACGCTGTCTTTGAAGTTGCCATTTGCATTGGTAGAAAAGAGCTTTTGGGGTACAGGTACTAGGAGGTCAAGCCTGGTGTCCGGGTTCGTGGGTCCGAGTTGACTCCTCCTCCTTCTCCACCCCCTCGGACTCGGACTACACCAGCTCTTCCACCCCTACTATGGTCCTTCGACTTCTCAACCTTCTATCTCTATTGCTATGTTTGCCGATAGGTAAAAAATTTTCTTCTATGTTTGAAGAGTTTTAGACTACTCTCCGCTCCTTCAAAAATGTTCTTCGACACCTAGTTATTCACCGAGAAAATCATGCGAGTCTCGGATCCGGATAACCATGATATGATGTTTGAGCTTAAGGCGATTATCAAAGAATAGCACAAGCAGCTTCGTCTCTTCCAAGAACGCAGATCAAAAGCTGCTGAGGACTTAGACACATCCGATATTTCGATGAGTCCTCCAGCTCAACCGAGTCAACCTTAGCCGAGGTTGAAGTAGTAGTCGAAGAAGCAGTGAGGAAGAAGCTCAAGCTGCGGAAGGAGAAGTCGAAGAGAAGGAAGAAGAAGCAAAAGAAGAAGAAGCGACTCGCTCAACCTGAGGGCCGGGGCCCAAAAGAACCAAAGCCGATCTCCTTAGATCATGTTCTAAGTGGCTCGAAGAGGCTAGCAAGTTGTCTTCGAGGAAGAAGAGCCCGAGGACGATGTTTCCTTGGTTCACGGAACCAGGACTGAGCGAGATCCACGATATTCCGAGTGTTGTAGCCTCCCCGTTCATCTACTTCTACACAAGCATATAGGCGTAGACGCACTCGCTCACCCCTCCTCCTCCGGACAACCTGCCCCCTCTTCTTAGTCTATTGTTTCGTTTTTCAGTTCTTATTTCTTTTGTCCAACATCTATTGTACTTTGCTTGTTATTATCTTCCCTACTTTTGATGAAATGCATAGGGGAGAAAAATAAAAACTTGATGTTTGGTTTAGGGAGAGTTTCCTCCCTTTTTGTCCATGTCTTTTTAGGCTCTGTACATATTTCTTTTTCGAGCAACGAATGAATTTTCTCTTTCCATGAGCATACTTGTTTCCGCATTACACTCTTTTATTATTTTTTTCTTGCTCTGTTATTTAACTCTTTAACATATCTACTCTAGTTATGATTCTGTTTCTTTCTTTGCTCCGATGAATTATTCGCAAATCTATTTTGAGTTATGATATGATCCGAGTTGAACTTTATAAGTATCTCAAGTCTTACTTAAGAGAACATCATATCTTGCACTCGATCGTTTGCAATGAAAACTCATTCTCTACTAACAAGTTTCTATCTTAAGTATAGAATGCCTTTCATAAAAAGGGGAGATTGAAGACTCGGGTATAACTCTTTATCTCTCTTAGGTTTTGATTCTAAGTCATTCGAGCTTTATAGAAACTCATACCTAAGTTTTCATTATGTTCGACTGACTCGGAAAGTGCTTTATTGCGTTATCCCTTATCGGTGTTTCGACTCACTCGGTCATCACTCGGAACCATCGCTTGCTCAAATAATGTCTTTACCACATTTACTCCGAGCATTGAATTTATATTCTAAGGCAAAATAAATTACAACGTTAATTATTTATTCTAAGTCAATTTATATCCTGGAGAATTATTTGATTGTATCAAGTTCATGCTTCTTCATAATTTAATATCTAACTTGATTGCTTTTAAGATTGACTCTAGATGGAATATGAACCTATTGATTATTAGACTTAGAAAATTCCATTCTTTTAGGCCAACGATAATTAAGCACTTAATTACTCCGATTTGATTATTATCTATGCTTAATCTTGGACCAAAATATTTTATACTTTGAGAACCAATGTGGTTTGCTTTTGTAGGTTATTCAAATGAGACTAATCTACTTTTTGAATTTCAAAAGCAACCGGCTTATAGTCTGTTAAACACCAACAACGAAGCTTTAGCTACTTCGGACATGGCTTAGACATCTGTATCAAGGTTGTTTGTTTCCAAAATTGGAAAACTCTAACTCTAGGCCTAACGGTTATTTCCACCTCGGTTTTCAATCACCACCAAGTGATTGGACCATTTTGGAGCCAAGAGTTGTTGCACAATGTTTACATCCCAACGGATCTTTCCTGAGCCACTTAGAATAGCGGCTACATCGGCAAGTCAAGATTTCGAGTCTAGAACCAAGACTCAACGGTCACTCTGCCTGGTTGGCTATAAATAGAAGCCACTCCATAAGACATGAAGATTCGCTGAACACATTGCTTGAATAGATTGCTAGAACCGATTTTATTGATGTTCTCATTCTTACTCAATCTTCTACTTACAACTCCAACTTTGTATTTAATATTCTTTGAGTTGTAAAGAAAGTCTTAAAATTAATTACTTTTCTTACTTTCTTAGTAAGTCCCTTGACTGAGCTGTAAGGGTTAACTCAACCTAATTGTCCCAGATTGTAAAGGTTACCTCGGTTAGAAAGTACTAGATCGGATAAGGGAACTTATGAGTCTAGGAAAATATTGTAAGGAATTGTCTAAGGGAGCAATTCTGGTTGAGTTAGTTCTTTGTATTTTGTGGATTCAAAGTAGTGGATTTAACTTGGTGCTTGGATTAGCACTGTCCGTGGTTTTCCGCCCCGGGAGGGTTTCCACATATATCTCGTGTATTTATCTTTACGAGTCCAATCTAGACTTAGAATCTACTTTATCGAAGTGTTTGTGTAGATAGTGTTTAAATTTCCTCATCACCCTATTGACCTCTAGGGTGACTTAGACTCTCTAAAGTAAACCTTCAATTGGTATCGGAGACAAGCCTTCTCAAAGGATCTATCAATCTAAGGTTTAAAAATCGGATGGCTCTTAACTATGGAGAGTTCGATGAAGGAAGATCTTTCACCAAACCACCCAAGTTCAAGGGATCAAACTTCGCTCACTTGGAAGAAGATCATGAAGTGTTTCATCCAAGATTATGATGAATATGTCCGGAACATCATCTCGTAATGGAAACTATATTCCCACCAAGACAGATGGCACTTGTATAGTAGCGAAGGTGAAGTTTGAGTTCACTGCTGAAGAGAACTGGAAATATAGAAAGAAATTTAAAGCAATGAACATAGTGATGAGTGCTATTGACTTAGAAGAATATAACGAGTATCTGCATGTGATACTACCGAGGAAGTCCGGGATACATTGGTTACAACTTATGAAGGTACCAGTCAAGTGAAGCAAGCTAAGATTAGTCAGTCTCTCTACAAGTATGAGATGTTCTAGATGGAGGCTAATGAGAACATAGCTTAGATGTACATTCGTTTCACTATAAGATTGTCAACAATCTCAAGTCCCTTAGAAGGAAGATTTCTCATGAAGAGATCGTCAAAAGATTTTGAGGAGTGTACCTAAGAGAAGATTAGGTCCTAAGGTGACTTCTATTGAAAAAGCTCATGACCTCACTTAATTGAAGCCATATGAGCTCATTGGGAAACTACTCATCTATGAGTTGCATCCCCGAGAGGAAGAAGAATCTAAGGTCAGCACCAAAAGAAGCATTGCTCTCAAAGCCTCATAAGAACCTCGTTCCTAGTATGAATTTCTCAGATTCTAAAGAAGACCGCGTAGCACTTCTAGCCCGAGGATTCAAGAAAATAATGAAATACAAAAAGTGGCGGAAGAAGCCTACGCAAGAGTTCTACAAGCGGAACAGAAAAGGTAAATTCTCATCCCCTTCAAATCTATCCTTAACTAGAACTCGATTGCTTTGAGTATGGCGGCAAAGAGCATATAGTCAAGGATTGTCCAAAAAGAAGAAAGGACAGAAAGAAGAAAAAGGCTATGGTAGCCACCTGGAGCGATGATGAATGAGAGAAAGATGATGACACCGATGATGAGTCAAAGTGTCTCATGACTCTATTAGACTTAGAAGCTGGATCTAAGTCGGAAAGTGAAGCATCGGATATTGAGAAAACAAACCCTTAGGAGGTAATTAACTACTTTCTAAAATTCTCCAAGCATGATCTAGCTAGATACATTTTACTTTGGAGGAGAAGTCCAATTCGATTCTTCTAAATTTAAAAAGCGACTAAAGTCTCTTAGTGTTGAGAACATTTCTTAGGAAAATGATTTGGAAAAATGAGATAAAACCTGAAGGTACTTGAGACTAGTACTCAAGTGTAGACAGTAAAACCCGTCATCCATTATCTCTTTTAGTTACGTAATTTATATTGTTGGCCCGATGATGAAATCTCGAGACCTGTTTGAGGATCTGGATCATGGATTGTATTTGACTGGTGTGACGAAAGCTAGTAAACCACAAAGAACCCTTAGTACCAAATAAATATCCTTTTGACTTGGGTCGGTCCAAAAATCCCTTTTCTTTCGGATGGTCCAAGCTCGGGTTAAACCTCCGGATTCAACGGAGTCCAAGTGCCGCGTACCGAGAAAATTCCAGGCTCAAAATTCTGCGTTTCACCTTTGTTCAAAGCGGACATGGAGATGAAGACACTAAAATGATGTTTACCACTTGCATTTTATGATCACAAGTATCAAAGTGTTGCGTTTAGCTCCAAGACATGGAGCTCAAATCTCTAGAACGATGTCGTGTGGCGGGCGCCCCTTACCCGGATTAGTACACCTTGAAACGCCGCGTTTTGCTCGAAGACTCCTGTTGCAGCATGGAAGGGGCACGAAACCTAGAGCAACACCGGGTGGCCAGCGCCCCGACTACGGTTCTATCCGAGTTTATCACTTCAATTTTGGCCCCGTTTTTGCACCCGATTCTATTTAGCTTTGGACGATCGGCTGCATGCAAACCCTAAGTCATTTGTGACCTAGCCTTCTCTCTATAAATAGAGAGCTTAGGATCTTATTTCAGCACGACTTCTTTCCTAAGCGCCACACTCGCCAAACCAACCATACACAACCTTCCCATATGTGTTACTCTACGGAAAAGTAACCTCAAAAGGCCTCTTTCCTAAACACTACACCGCTGAAGAGCTAATGAACATTTAGTTATTCCGATCTCTTGGTATTCATTTAGTCGATCTTTCCTATTCTCTCGCAAACTTACCCTAACAAAACTCATAAAAGCCCCTTCTTGATTCACCACCGTTGCGTCACTAGATCCGGATCCGAGATCCGGATCCGAGGGCACCAATTCATCCTTGAAAATAATTATTTATATTTTATGTTTTTTTATCGCTTTCAGTATTGTGGAAAAGAAATTGTATTACTTTTAATTCCTCCCTACCCGATGTAACCTTTTAATTTCTTGCTTTTCTTTTCTGTTTGCTTTTGTTTTCTTAACCCCTTTCCTTTTTTATTTGCTTTTTATCGCTTTCTATCATGTTTTGGTTGCTTTAAATTCTGTATTGCATGTTGTTTGCTTGTGTTTAGTATGTTATGTAAGTTCACTACTCAAACTAGTAATGGTCGTTGTTTCATGGGTAGAACGGAAATGCTTATCCCTACGTTTCGAACCCTCGCCCCGAATTCGATTCTCGGTTCTAGACCAATGGAGTCAATTTTTTAGCCTCTTTTAGTCTTAGTTTCCCATACTAAGATTGAAAGAGCTTTTATTTTGTTTTGTTAGTTTTTCATTCCTAAAAGCCGATCGGCGACTCCTATTTTTGATTTATTTCTATCAATTGCTTTTCGGCTTTTCCCGATCTGCAGGATAAAAGAAATTAGAGCTTCTAAACCTGCCACCCATGTCGAGGCTGAGGCTAATTTCCTTAGCCATGGCCCTCGGCCAATGCTGCTGACCGCTAGGCGCTGGCTTTGGTCGGCACCGAGTGGTCAACGGTTGTGGCTCGGGTCCAAACCGGTGTTTTCACACCAATTTGGCCCTAAAGCCTCACGACAGATTCAAAACCCTAACTTTCTTTATTTTTCTCGGTTAAGAAATAATTAATAAAACCGCCATTCAATCCGATTTAATTCGTTTCAACTTAATTTAACCAAATTCGAAAATCTAAATAAGAGGTTCATCCCCACTTTCAAAAATCAATCTTCAAAACCCTAAAATCATTTCCACCTTTAAAAACCTACACCAATTCGTGGGGAAGCGCAGGACCCTCCCTCCCCCTCCGGCGGGGCGAGGCCGTGGTTCCTACAATGACGACTCCGCTTGGGATAATCAATTATTGAGAGGGCAAAACTTGAAAATTTAAGTAATGAGTTTTAATAATGTATTTACATTAGGCATCCCGCATTTTTAGGCAACCTTTGAACATAGTTTATTTCCATTGGTGGACAATTAGGTTTTACCCCCTTTCTAAACACTTCGGTAAGAGGCTCCCACTGTGTCCCACACGAGGCTTAACTAGGCTTGAGTGGAGGCGGTACCTCTTCTCTCATAGCATGCGCTCTTAGCTTTTCGAGAGGCACCGAGGATTCAATGCATTTTTCTTGCCATGCACCCAACGGAAGACTAAATGCTCGGACTATGAGTCACCATGTACCCTACATAGTCTTAAACCCCTTTTGACCATAGACTTTTTACTATTAGGTGGCACCTTGCCTCTTCATTTGCATGTTTGGATGAGTGTGATTGTTTAGATTTAATCTTCTGTTTGTGAGCCATTAGGAATAGGCGAGGAGTGCTGATTAATCCTTGCATGGGTGCAAATAAAATATCTTAATAAAATTTCCTAGAGTCGGTCCATTATGTGCATTTATCGCGAAAAGTCAAATTACCTTTTCCTTTTAGGTTGGTCTATTAATTGCATTTCCAAGTCATACTAAAAATCTTCCTTCGATAGGTTTTAGGTAGTCGATCCAGAAAGATCTTACCAAGGGTCCCTCTATCTTTTAGTCGATCGGTTTCTAGATTTTGGCCTTTTTATTTGTCCGCATTGCCATTTTGCATTTTTATTTCTCATTTAGCTAAAATAAAATTCATCTCAAATTATGTGAGTCCAATTTGCATTTTTATTTCTCATTTAGCCAAAATAAAATTCATATCAAATTAGGCGAGTCCATTTTGCATTTTTATTTCTCATTTAGCCAAAACAAATTCATCTTCCATTAGGATCAATCATTCACGCATTCCAATTATGCATTAGCCAAATCATAAAGTCATGAGCATCATAGCATAAATTTCATTTGTTTTGCATTCTTTATGCGCATCCAAATGAAAAGCATTCTTAGTCTCTTTGGTTCTCGCACTTAAGCCCCTTCCTCCCAAAATGGTATTCTTCCACATGGTGCTAAGCATCATCCTTTGGGTTTCGGAATAGGAAAGTCTACTGCAATTGAGTTTCGTCGAATTCAAGCTCCAAAAGGTTAGAACGCCTTAACAAGGAGTCCGACACATTTTCTCCCCGCTCCGCACCACACTCTTCTCCACGGTCTACACTGGTGCGACATATTTTGGTGCATAACACACCAGTTCAGTCTACTTTTCATTGTAGGACGAGTACCTAAAAAGAATTCCCCTCCAATGGACAAAACACCGGAACAATCCCCTATCCTTGCTTTGCTCAATGAAAATTCAGCCATGATAGAAGCTAGGATAGATGCTCGAGATCGATAAATAGACTCTATATCAAGCGATCTTAAGGCTATCCTAAAAGCTATTACGAGATAGTAAGAGAGATGAGGAAGAAGAACGATTAAGAAGAGGAGGAAATCCTCAAGCTCCACCTAGTTTATTCCTCCAGGACAGTCCCAAGCATGAATCCAAGCCTCGGCTGATCCACGTTCGGTAATCACTATTTTGATCACAAGGGATTCACTTCAATCCCTAAAGGGAAATTACCCCTATGTTTACCATGACTAATATCAAATTTCGAGGTTCTAAGAATCCCCATCACTACGTTTGCAACTTCTTAGGAGCAATGAGTCTTAAGAACATACTTGGAAGACACTTACCACACCATCTTCCTGTGGAGTTTCGATACTAATGTAATGAAGTGGTATAATGAGGTCGACCTACGCAAGGTCACCAATTAGACAGATCCGTGTCAGGAGTTCTTACACTAATACTCTTATAACACTAATATACATTTCACTCTTAGAGACTTGGAGTTGATCAAGTAAGGTGAGAAAGAAAGATTTACAAACTTTCTCACCGGATAGAAGGCAAAGGTTGCCCACATGGTAGACCAACCTTTCGAGAAGGACCAAGTACGAGATAATTGTGAAGAACCTTAAGCTCGCCTACAATCAACATCTCAAATTGCTACCAATGATGAGTTTCTCAACCCTTAGAGATGCTGACATGATGATAGAAGAAGAGCTTTCTACCATGACCACAAAAGTCACGACGGGGTATACAGGTAATTATCGGTCTAGAGATAAGAAAACCTCTAATCCGAGGCAATACTAGTAGGGGTGTAGATGTCAATGCCCTCAATAGGTCTAATGACTACACTTCTATTGATACCACATACGCTCAAGCCCTTGACCGTTTCTTGGCTAAAGGAAAGATAAAATTGCAACCCGTAAGAGCGAGTCGAAGCCGGCAAACAATATAAAAACTAGGACATTAGAAAATTTTGTAAATACCATCGTGCACGAGGACATGACAACCAGCAATGTTGGACGTTCAACAACAAGCTGGAGAGTATGTTCAGTAACGATCAACTCCCTCTACCTAAGACTCGCCCAAAACCAAGTAATAATAAGAGTCCTTTTAGTGGCACCTTAGCTATTTTCTCCGAACCCATTCCAGGTCGAGTGGGACCTATCTGTCTTCATTCAAGACATCAATGACTCTAAACCACTTCTTAGCTTGCCTCCTTTAGATTTAGAAGCCATGGGCTGTGGGTAAGTGATGAAGAAGACGTCTACGAAACCATAGACAATAGCGACAACACCGATGACTTCTTGGGCACACCACTTTTAGAAGAAGAAGCCTTTTGGGGAGAACCTAAAGGTCCAAAATTCGATTCCTCGGTAGATCTGGATGACATAATGCACCCCGGGTCAATAACGAGACTCAGGAAACCCCAAAAGAACTTGAAGATGTTAAAGAAGAAGACCATATCCTAAAACAACTTCAAAAGTTAAAAGTTGACATTTCAATATGACAACTCATATCTACTTCCCGAAACATAGGCATGCCTTAATTGACGCACTTAGCAAGATCGAGGTCTCTCCGAAACCAAGCCCGAGGAACTAGTAGAATTGGTCAACGGTGGGGATGAAACCATTACGTTTGATCAAAAGGATCTCCACGAGGAGGGTGTTGCACACAATAATGCCCTTTATTTAAGCTGTAACTTGCATCAACAAGTTCATTCCCTTAACGTTGGTAGACAACGGATTAGGCTGTAAATGTTCACCTTTGGAGGACCGCCAAAAGGTTAGGAATCGAAGAACAACAACTCTCTAAACAGACTCTTCATCTCCGAGCCTATGATAATTCTAAGAGAACAGTCTTGGGGATGCTGACCTTACCAATCAATGTAGGGCCAGTATAAAGAACATGGACTTCCAAGTCCTAGCTATCCCGACTACATTGAATGCGCTTCTAGGACGCCCTTGGTTGCATGATCATCAAGCGGTATCCTTTACATTGCACCGAAACTTAAGATGATCATCAAACGTCAGGTCATAACCATCAATGGGGATAATCTCTTTGCTACCATCACCTCCAAAGAATCGAGTCATAGAAATTGAGCACGACACTAATGACGAAGAGTTTTACGGGTTTGAGATTGTCACTTGCCTTAGACAAGGATGAAGCACCTCTTAATTTCAATCCCTATGGTAACCCTAGCATCCAATTGATACTCAAGAAGAAAGGGTATTTTCCAGGCCTAGCTGCAGGTCGAAGGGCATACCACCTATCTTTCCACCCCTTGAACCCACTAACAAGTATACAATTGGGCAAGGCTATCAACCTACTACTAAGGAAATGGCCTAAGCCAAGTGGAAATTTCAGACTAGAAGGATGGCACCTCACAGAGTCTACTCCATCAAGCCCTTTCCCCATACTCGTAAATGGGCGATTCCTGAAAGAAGGGGATGACTTTTCTTACTATGATTTTCCTAAGCCCTACTACCCGAAAGAGAAGGGTATTATGGTTCCCGATTTGGAGATCTTTAATCATTGCTATATATTATAAAATGAGGTACCCTACCTCCTTGAAGAGGGACAGTCCACACCGGATCGGACCAATTTGGTTGGGAATAACATTTTCGGTCTACTATTTGGACAGGAGAAGAACCTAGGGGAAATCGTCTCGGTATTGTCATGAGCCATGTCGCAGCCGCAGTTCGATCCATCCAGATTCATCATCGACATCAACGATGAAAGGTCTAAGCATATCACCCGGATCGATGCCGAGGAGGGCCAAGAATTTGCTATTAGCTTAGGAGAGCATCCCCTTCCGAGTCTAGTACTAGGGCCTTTTTTTCTCTTCCTGTTGCTTCTAGTCCTTTTTCTAATTATGTTGTTTTCAATTTTACATCTTCCTCATTCAATAAGATGAATCTTTACGCTTACTTTTTCCTGCTCCTGTTTTCAATTGTTTTGCCTCCAATAATGAACAAGAAATCCCTAAAGAATTAATAAAAACTATGGAAGATTGCGAAAATTACTCACCAATAATAGAGGAAACAATAACAATTAATCTAGGATCGGTTGATCAACCCCAAGAGGTTAAGATTGGGAAAACACTAGATCCAGAATAGCGAAGCGGTTTACTTCGCTCCTTACACAATTCATAGATGTCTTTACATGGTCTTACAAAGATATGTCGGGGATGGATCCAAGTATAACATAACATAAAATTCCACTTTGGGAAGACGCCAAGCCGGCTAAGCAAAAGCTCGGAAGGATGAAACCCGAGTGGGTATTGAAGATTAAGGAAGAGGTCCGGAAGCAATTAGAGGTTGGGTTTATCAAGGTAGTTCACTATCCTCGGTGGGTAGCAAACATAGTACTTGGTTTTGAAGAAGGATAACGGGGTTCGGATGTGCATCGACTTCGGAGATCCGAATAAAGTAAGTCTCGAGGATGATTTCCTGCTGCCCCATATCGACATCCTTATAGACAACACAGTGGGTCATGATTTTCTTTCGTTCATGGACGGCTATGCTAGATACAATCAGGTGAAGATGGTCGAAGAGGACATGGAGAAGACGACCTTCATCACCCGATGGGGAACATACGGTGATGATGCCATTTGGGCTCAAGAACGCCAGACACAACATACCGGAGGAGGACTACCACACTATTGCACGACATGATCCACAAGGAAGCCGAGGTCTATGTGCATGACATGATCATAAAGTCCAAGGATAGGGTAGGGCCAGCCTGAGAAAATTCTTTGAAAAATTGAGAAAATACAATATGCGCTTTAATCCTCAAAAGTTTGCCTTCGGGGTAACCTTAGGTAAACTGTTAGTCTTAGAGGAATCAAAGTTGATCCATCTAAGATCAAAGCTATTCGAGGAGATTCCACTTGCCAAAAATAGAGAAGGAGATACGGGGTTTCTTAGGATGTTTACGAGTATATTAGTCATTTCATATCAAAGCCGACTATGGTCCGTGAACCCATTTTCAAGAAGTCGAAGAAAGGGTTTAAGCCCATTTGGGGTAATGAGTGCCAAAAAGCATTGGAAAAGGTTAAGGAATATCTATCCAACCCTCTAGTGCTAGTTCCACACCAACCAGGGAAGCCTTTACTTTTGTACCTCGCCACAACAAAGATGGCCATGGGAGCCATGCTAGCTCAACGAGACGGAAAGGAAGAGACGCAATGTATTATCTAAAGTAAAAAGTTCTTAGATTATGGATTAGATACAAACCATTAGAGAAGGAATAATTGGCATTAGTCTGCGCTACCAAGAAGCTCGGGCACTACGTGTGGGCCCATACATTATATGTGGGACACCAATGGATCCCAATTAAGTATATCCTTAAGCAACCAACTATTAGTAGCAAGATAGCAAGATGGACTGTCATGCTTGTCGAATTCGAAATCAAGTATGTCCCTCAAAAGCGATCAAAGGAAGGGTAGTGTCGGAATTCCTAGCTGATTTACCTATAACCGAATCGCAACCCAAACACTTGACTTTTTAGAGGAAAATATCTTACAAGTAGAGGTAGACGTATGGACAATGTACTTTGACGATGCTTCCAATCGGAAGGGCTTTGAAGTAGGGATTTTTCTAGTCTCACAAGAGGGAACACATACTCCTATTTCGGTCAAGCTCTATTTTGAGGTCACCAACAACGCCGCGAGTATGAAGTGTGCATCACGGGACTTCGTGCTGTTATAGAGATCGTGGCTGAGAACATCGGGGTTTTTGATGACTCTACTCGATCATTAATTAGATTTCGCAAAAATAGAAGGTACATAGTGAAGCCTTGGCACCCTACCGAGGCACATCTAATTGAGTTATCAAAACATTTTGGGAGAATTTCATGCACCTACCTTCCTAGGGATGAAAACCGGTTCGACGGACGCTGTAGCAAAATTATTGTCCACGATCAACATCCCTAACGACATTCATTTAATGCCCATTCACATAGAGCGATGGAGTCGGCCCATCTACGTCTACGCATTAGAAGTATAATACCGACCAAACCAGTTGGTATCATGACATCTATCAATATCCGGATAAGTAAGAGTATCCGTTGGACTCCACGCCTAAAGCCAAGCGAGCCATCGGGATGTTGGCGGCCCCATTTTCATTGACCAAGGGCGGTTGTATAAGAAAACTAACACGTGTATTAGCTTTTGTGTCAACCAACATGAAGCAAAGCGCATAATGAATGAAATTCATGGTTGGGAACATGGGCCCTATATGAATGGAAAGATGATGGTCCGAGAAGATTTAGAGGCTAGGATATTACTTGGTCGACCATGGCGGCAGATTGCCATGAATTCGTTAAGAAGTGTCATAAGTGTCGAGTGTATGCAAATTTACAACACCAGCCACCATCATTTCTCATTGAAGACTCGGTGTTAAGTCGTATTTTATACGTATTTTTAGTAGTTATTGAGTTTATATTATATAGTTTATTTTATCTAATTTATTCTATTTTGTCTATTTATAGGTAATTATCGAATAAAGTGGGGAAGAGAAGAAAAGTCGTTAAAAGTGGATTTTTAGCTACCGACAAGCATCCAAGAAAATATATGAAGTCGGTCCATAAATATAATATGTAATAAAATATTTATTTTAGGATATTATATTTTAGGAAATCCTAAGTGGAATAGAAAAGGGAAACTTAGAAGAGAAGAAAGAGAAATAAACCCTAACTCTTTCACCCTATATATACTACTTATTATCATCATGGAGAGAGACCTAGGAAGCCAGCCACACACAATCACCACCTGCCCTTTGCTGTCCACGGCACCTAGCCGCCTGCACTCGCTGCCCAGCCGGCCTGCACTCTGCTGCGGTCCACCGGTGTAGCCGCCCAGCCACCACTGCTTGCTGCTGCTGCTTGCTTGTTCCTGGCTGCATCGTCATCGCTGCTGCTGCATCTTGCTAGCCACTGCTGTCCGCTGCCCAGCCAGCCACCATCCATCATCATCTTCTTCATCTTCCCGGGTCAAAGAAACTAATATCGGTAGTATAATTTAGTTTTGTAATTTTTATTAGAAAAGATTGAGTTTTTATTGATAGATTAATACTAAAGATGCTAGTTTTATTTAGTTTACATGTTTTAAATTACATGATGTGTGAGTAGTTTTTCTTATACTTAGTATAATCTCATTGAAGCTATGTTAAATTATTTATTTTGAAACAAAGTTTTGATTTTTATTGTCTTATTGATTTGATCCATGATTCTATGATAATTTGTGTTTAATATTTATAATTTATGTCTAATTAATTAGAGTGCACGCTATTTAGTTTTATATAAATTCATGTGATAGTTTAGAGGGTTTAAGTACGTAATTGCTTGATCTTTTAGACATAAGTATCACCCTAGTTAATCATGGATGGCTCATACCCATCTCTTTTAATTAGGAAATTATCATAGATCCTTCTTAAATCAATTTGCTAGTAGATTGGTTATTAGGTGCTAGATGATATTTTTCTAATACTTAATGCTCTAATTTGATTAAATTCTAGTGCTAGTGCTAGGGTTATCAATATTAGTAGGGTTTATATTAGGGTTAGGCCTAAGTAAACTAATAACTAAGGAAAAATGGGGAAGATCCGCTAGTGGTTGTCTTCTACGAGTTTAGCTCATGGGTAGATCAATTTGTGTGTTAATGATAAATAATAATTTGCATGGTGGATATAGATTATACTAAGTGTTTTTATAAATTTGATATCTTTGATAATTACTTGCTTGCCTTTTAGTTATTTTCTTGAGTTTATTAATTTTTATTCATAAAGTTATAGTCTTTTATTATCAATTTCATTAAACCCCCTAAAGATCAGTATTTTAGGTTAGTTTTAGTAATTTTATTTTAATTTAACTTTGAGTCATTATATATTTTAATTTTCAGATTTAATTTTCTGTTAGTTTTTATTATTTTTGAGTCAGTTTGTTAGAAATTAGTTTAAAAATAGTTTCTTTTGTTATTTTTCTTGTTTTATTTTCTTTTAAGGTTTAGATAGAGTCCTAGTTTGCTTTGATTAAATTTTATAATTTTTGGAATTAATTTGATATTTTTTCAGATTTAATTCTTGAATTTAATTACTGCAGGTTTTTAATAAACTAAATTCGTAAATTAGATTTTAAATTTTGTTTTTATATTTTTAGGGTCTGGTTAGGTTTAGAAAATTAGTATTATTATTCTGGGTAATTTTAGTATTTATTTTCGTAATTATTTTAGTGCAAAATTTTACTTATTTAATTTTCTGTTTTAGAATTTGTTTATTTTCTGCTTTAGTTTTCTGTTTTAATTATTCTAAAAAATATACAAAAATATTTCTGGGTTATTGTAGTTTTATTATTCTGTATAAATTATTTATTTAGTTATTAGATAATTTTCTATGAATTTTATTTATTGATTTTAATTTATATTTTCTATTTTGTTTTTAAGAGTAGTAAATTTAATTAGATTAAAACTTGCATGTTATTATATCTTTCCTCGTGGATTCGATCCCTACTTGCCCTTGCTATATTGTTTATTATAAGTTTAAGTAGTGGTTTAATTTGTTGCTGTACGACAAGCTCAACAAATTTTGGCGCCGTTGTCGGGAAAGAAAATAATAGTTGTTAGTTTTATTTATTTTAGATTTACTACTTTTATTACTTCTTTGTAACTTTAATAGTTTGTTTTCATAGTTTTGTTTTTTTTTTTAGTGTTTTTTTTTTTATTTTGAAAAGGAGTATACATTTGACGAAGTTGAAAGCCAAGTAAGTGTTTCGATTACTGTTTACGTAAGTTCTAAAATTATTGAGATGACTACTTTACGTGAACTTGCTGCACCTAACTTGGATACACAACTTTTACCTATCTCATATCCTGCATTGGACCGACCTCTAAAGCCGAACTCCGGATTTTTAAATATGTTACCTAAATTTCATGGACTGCACTGGTGAGGACCCATATCGTCATATCAATGAGTTTATTATTACATGTTCCACTATGCAACTTGAGGGAATCACCCAAGACCAAATTAAGTTGAGAGCCTTTCCCTTTTCAGCTCAGGATAAGGCTAAAGATTGGTTTTATTACTTACCACCTGCAACATTCACTACATGGACCGAAGTTCATAAAGCATTTTTAGAGAAATTTTTTCCTGCATCTAGGATAGGGTCCATTAAAAAGGAAATTTGTGGTATTAAACAGATGATTGGGGAGAGTTTTTCTGAATATTGGGAGCGTTTTAATAAATTATGTGCTAGTTGTCCCCAACATCAAATTCTCGAGCATTTATTGATTCAATATTTTTATGAAGGTTTATTGCCAATAGGTAGAAATATGGTAGATGTTGCTAGTGGAGGGACCTTGTTTAATAAGACTCCAGCTCGAGGTTAGAGAATTGTTAAATATTATGGCCCAAAATACTCAACAATTTCGAATGGGAGATACCCAATTTAGGAATGTTAATGAGTTCAATTTAGGTCCATCTGTAGAGACCCAATTGTCCCAAATTACTTTTATGTTGAATAAATTGGTCCACAGAGAAGTAGTATTTTGTAGTATTTGCTATTTAGAGGGTCATATTGCTAATTCATGCCCTACACAACAAAGAGGGCATGTGAATGCTATTTTTCCAACCAAGGTCGAATGAATTATAACATATTCTCAAACACTTATGAAGAATGGAGTGATTACCCTAACCTTAGGTATGAATTTGAAGAAAACCCCTAGAATTTGATCAATCCATTGCTCATGACAAAACTAATTATCTTTTAGAGCAAATCATTAAGAAGATGGATGACCAGAAAAAGGAGACTAACCTTAGGTTCCAAAACTTAGAGATGACCATAAAGCGAGTACAAGAGAAACAGATTGCCAATGATACCATGCTTAGTAACCTGCAAGCCCAAATGCAATCTCAACCTTTCCAAGATCCAAAAGAAAATGTGAGTGTTATAACACTTAATAATGGGAAAGAGTTAGAGGAACCTAGGAAAAACATAGAGGTAGAGCTAGAATTAGAGGTCAAGGAATCTGAACTTGACCAAAACAAAGATGACCCACCTTTCCCTAGTAGACTAATAAGCACAACTCCTACAATAGATGAGGCAATTGAAAATATCATAGAAATATCTAGGAAGGCAGAAATCAACATTCCTCTTGTAGATACCATGAAACGGGAACCTCGTTATGCTAAGTTCCTTAAAGATCTATTCACGAACAAATTAAAATTGAAAAGGAACAACAAGATAAGTGTGGGGAGAATACATCTGCTCTTTTCCAAAAGAAATCTCTAACTAATTGCAAGTATGCAGAAGACCGGATCAATTTAGTGTGGGAAATGCAAGCTGAATGATCCTTGAGCTACAAAGGTGTCGAGCCAAAGACGGTAAACAAAGGCGCTGGTTGGGAGGCAACCCAACATTTTCAGGGAAGTTTCTATAATTTTTACTTTAATTTAATTTTTATTTTTATTTAGCATGCATTAGGGACAATGCATGAATTAAGTGTGGGGAGTGCATCCTGCATTTTAATTTTATGCATTTATCTTTATTACATTTTAATTTTATGCATTTATCTTTATGTTATTTTTGAAAAAAAAAATATTCTTGTAAAGAAATGCATGAACATGAATATATGCTAGGTTAACTTGCTTAAGTTTTTCTGTTTCTAATTTTTCTTTCCCTTTGAAAGTGAGAAATTTGAACATGTTAATTGTCATTCGAGTTGTTTGAGTTGATCTTCATATATTTCTTCAATTAGTGACAATCATAATTTCTCTGTCGATTTGATCATGTTATATGATCGTGATAGAGGTAATAAATTGACTTAAACCGTTCACCTAGACTACTAAACTTAGCAGATTGACTCATTAAAATTTTGATTTTTCTTGTTTTGCCTACAAAAAATAAAAATAAAAAAAAATTGTTAGTTTACCAACACGGGTCGGAGTTGGTGGCTCGGCGCCATTTCCCCTTAAGTTTAGGTCTCAAGTTGAGCCTTATGAATGGAGTAACCCATGCTTGGGAGAGTCATGCCCCTTTTAGGTCGATCAATGGCTCGAACCATACTAACGGAAAAAAAAAAAAATAGAGTATTAACTCCAGGCACCTCTGTTTGGGTGAGTGGGAGACAGGGAGTGTTATATTTCTAAGACCCTATATGGGCCTCGAATATGTGCTTGAATGGAGTTATATATATATATATATATAATTGAAAAAAAAAAAAAGTTTGCAAAACAAGTTTATTATCGATTTTTAGTGAGTTATCTACTGATTCAATGTCTCTAACCATACTGCACCTTAATTTTTCCCATCCTAAAAAGTTTTAGACCTCTTGACCGGAATGTACATGTTTGAAAAAGATGGATAAATTTTTGATTGTTGCTTAATTAAAAGAGATATTGTGAGGCTGATGAATAAACTCTCTGATGGCAATGAAAATGTTTAGTTCTTCACTTGCTTGGGAAAGACAAAAATTTCATCAAAGTATTTTTGAAAGCAAGGCAAACTTAGTATATATTTTATATTTTATGTATATCTTTATAAGAAAGCGTATTATTAGATCGAGTCTTAGATTTCTTTGCACGAGGACGTTCAAAGTCTAAGTGTGGGGGATTTGTTAAGTCGTATTTTATACGTATTTTTAGTAGTTATTGAGTTTATATTATATAGTTTATTTTATCTAATTTATTCTATTTTGTCTATTTATAGGTAATTATCGAATAAAGTGGGGAAGAGAAGAAAAGTCATTAAAAGTGGATTTTTAGCTACCGACAAGCATCCAAGAAAATATATGAAGTCGGTCCATAAATATAATATGTAATAAAATATTTATTTTAGGATATTATATTTTAGGAAATCCTAAGTGGAATAGAAAAGGAAACTTAGAAGAGAAGAAAGAGAAATAAACCCTAACTCTTTCACCCTATATATACTACTTAGTATCATCATGGAGAGAGACCTAGGAAGCCAGCCACACACAATCACCACCTGCCCTTTGCTGTCCACGGCACCCAGCTGCCTGCACCTGCTGCCCGACTCGGCTCGCACTCGCTGCGGTCCACCAGTGTAGCCGCCACTCGGTCCGATTTAATTCATTTCAACTTAATTTAATAAAATTCAGAAAACTAAATAAAAGGTTCATCCCTACTTTTAAAAATCAATCTTCAAAACCCTAAATCATTTCCACCTTTAAAGACCTACGCCAATTAATGGGGAAGCATGGGACCCCCTGCAGGGCGGGGTCGTGGTTCCTATATCAAGATAATGAGCAATTAAAACAAAAGCTCATTGAGCCTCATGAGTATGTTTTAAAGCTTACTCAAGGACAAAAAAACCTTGATTTACTACTTGCTTCTCAGTGTGTCTCTTTTCAAAAAGGACATGATTACAATGCTGAACAGGAAGATAATTCCTACGACAGTCTTTTCAAAACCGATTCTAGAACGATTAAGTTCGGGAATGCTAAGCATGGTCCCATTCATTCAAAGAATAAAGGGGCTAAGCCCAAACCAGACTTTTATAAAAAGTATTCTCAACCAATCTACAAAAGGAGAGGATTTCAAAAGAAAGAGACACGAGTCGGTTCTCAAGAAGAAAGACTCAAAATCAAACCAAACCCAAAATTATTCAAATCTAGGTTCCCAAAAGTGTTCTTCCTTAGAAAATGACCACAGTAAAAACAGTTAGTGGGTTTGTAAGAGGAAGTGAGAAAGGTTAGTTTGTTTCGTTATGCGGGTGACTCAAAAACAAAAAGGTCACTGGTACTTAGATAGTGAATGTTCACGCCACATGTCCGGAGATTCAACACTCTTCTCGGAACTTGAAGATATGAAAGGAGGAAAAGTCATATTTAGATATTACAAGCAAAGGCAAGATAATTGGCATTGTTAGAATGGGTCAAGGAGCACTACTACAGCAACCACTTTTAATGATGGGTCTTTAACGACGGTTATAACATAAAACCGTTGTAAAAAATGATGTTGTGGCATTTTTGTAAAAAAAAAGCGGTTTTTAATCTATTATATGATGACGGTTCACTAGAAGAACCATTGTTAAAACTGGAAAGTCCACTTTCAACAACGATTCAATGAAAGAACGGTCGTAAAATATGAATATATGATGACAATTCTTTTATTGAACTGTCGTTGAATGTCTTCACAAGCAAAACAAAAACCCTCGACCGCTGTTTGCCACCTTCGGTTTCTCCATTCTCACTCTCTCTTCACTCTAGTCTCTCTCGTTGTCTATGGTCTCCACTTGCTATCCTCTCTCTTCTCTCTTTTGTCTCCTCGCCATCGTCGGTGGTCTCCGGCATGCTCGTTGTCGCTGCTGTTCTCTCCACTCTCTGTTCGTGCTCTCATCTCCCGCTGCTCACTCTCGTCGTCGTTCATCGCTCCCTCTCTCTCACTCTCGCCGGCCGGTATATAACTCATCTCTCCCTCTCTTATTTTGTACTCTGCTAAATGAAATGGGCAAATGTGGCATGCTTTATGGTCATCAAAGGTTCTTTATATTGTCGTTGTCAATGGTTTGGGGTTTTAATAGTAGCATATTAAATAGGGTTTAGAGTTTTTGAGTTTTTACGAGTGGCACGCTTGTCAAAGAGTTTAGAAACTTATTTTGTATTCTAATTAGCTCTTATCTTTGTGGGTAATAATCTTTGTACTGAAAATTGTTATATGCTCATAAAAATGATTACATTGTTCTATTTTTCATATTAAATATGTGTACCGTTGAGCTTGGATGGTATATGTGACTACTTATATGTGCAAATCTCGGGTTCTAATTTAGAGACCTATCACTTTCTCATCGTTGAAACTTAGGGATGCCTAATTGTGACATTGGACCATATGTAGTTGAACTTAATGGTGAACTAACTATTGCAAGTGCTTTAACCGGCTTAATTAATTGCTGTTTTTGGAAGACATTATATTTTTTCAACTTATTTTGCAGAGTAATTGGAGTATGGTAATGTAATTCAAATGGATATCAGTTTCTAAAAATGTAGGAACATTACTATGAGATATGCATGCTAAAAATTTTAAATAATTATGGTTGTGGAAAGTGGAATATTAAAAAAGAAACTTGTTATACATGTTTATTTATCAAGAGTTGTATAATTGCTTGTAGTATAAAATGGATCCTTCCCAAAGTACAAAAACTCAAGGGGAAGAGCAATGATGAACAAGGAGAAGTTGGTCCAGAGTAGAGATGATCCAACTCTCCTTGCATGGGTCCAATTTGACAGATCACGAAAATGCCGATGGTGATCACGCAACTCATTTTATGAGTTACGCTAGTGCAAGCAACCCACACATACATGAACATCAACTACAAAAGTTGGGGCACAGTCCCCGATTCCGTTAAAGACAACCTTTGGAACGATATTCAAGTAAATGCACTACATCTCAACTTAGTATTACAACTTATTATAAATGGTTAATATGTACTAATGCATGTCATTTTTGTGTTTCAGAAATCCTTTTGGTGAAACACAAGATCCTTATGTCGGCGGTAAAAATTTAGAAACTTCAAATATCACATTGTCGCTGTATGGGTCTATAAAACAAGGAAGATAAAGGCATAAGGCAGACCTCGGGAGGTCTAAAACTTCATCACTAAGGAGGACTAGAGTACGTTTGAAACATATGTCTTCTCTCCGGAAGACATGGTAATTTATCATTTGTTCTCGTTTTTCGATTTAAAAGTCTTATTTACTCGATATTTTTGTTGTCTTAATTACTTGTAGGCACGAGATGAAGTCAACCAAAAGAGGATTAAGAGCAATGTGTATCCTCATACGATGTCTCATGAGGGATACGCGAAGTTGGAAGACAAGTTGTACAAGCGGAAGCTTGAACAACTTCAAAGCGCATCCGATGAACATAGATACTTCAAAGCTCACTATCGAGAGGGATGAGCTATGGGTCGAATGAATAACGAAGAAAGATGGAACCTTTACTATGACCGAAGTAGAATTTATTGTGCAGTGACTCACGAGTTTTTTTACTATTTCCTTTATTTATTTTGAGAACTTATCGATTTTAATATTATGAATTGCCAACTGATAATTCATTTCCTTCTTGTAAGAGTCTTTGTCACGGACATCGACTTCGAAGTCTCTAACACCACCGGGAGGAGGGACAAGCTAGCCTTGGCCCTAGAAAGAAATGAGCATCCCGGTCCTGTTTGGATCTGTTGGTGGGAAGGTAACGATAGTTGAGCACTTTGGATTTAGGAAGAAGCGCCCCATCTCTTTCATCCAAGCGCATATACGAGCCCAAATATAGTCCCAAATGCAGTCCCAACGAGTCCCAAATGTCCTAAATGGCTGCACGAGATAGAAGAGATAAGGGAACGAGATAAGGGCGGAGATACATGCCTAGATGCATGCCCGGATGTACGCTCGGATGAGCGAATGCATCATAGCGTACTTCACCAACATGGGTATGCCGGTAACCAACATACGTATGCCGGTAACCAACATACCCATGTACGATTTACATCCATTCTCACCCCAAACATCGGCGAGCACGAACGTGACCTCACCTATCGACCAATTCGAACTTATGGTCCGAGTAATTCAGATTGTGCTACCTAATCATATTTATATGCATGTTTATATTATGACTAATTGGTGTATAATCTTGTTGAATGAATGGTGTATATTGCATGGTTATTGTGGAACTCCGGCGTGTGGCCATTGAGTAATTAGTTATAGTATGTTTTTGTTGTTTCGGATGAGGGTCATTATCTACATGCATGCTTATATTTTGATTAATTGGTGTATAATCTTGTTGAATGAATGGTGTATATTATGTGGTTGTTGTGGAACTCCGACATATGATCGGAGTAATTACTTATAGTATGTTTTTGTTATTTCAAATGAGGGTCACTATCCTGGAAAAATGTCTACTTTTAAGAGGAAACTCTGTCCGTTTATTTTTAAGATTCTTATATAGTTTAACTTCTATGTTATCATATGATTTTAATTGTTATACTTATTCTTATGTAGCCGGGAAGTACATGCTAGCCTCTCATCACCTTCCCTTACATCATATTGTAGCATCGAGGCTTGTTTACTTATGGAGGCCGGATACCGTCATTCACGGGATACCCCTTTTAGCTTATCGGGTGAGAGTTAGTGCGAGAAAAGTCATACAAGAAAAAGGCAATCGTGAGTTGCGGATCCGATCCACTGGATCTCCACATTATTGACAACGCAATCAACACTTTTTTCCTTGGCCGAAGAGTTTGGTTATCCTCTCTATGGTAATTCATTTTTGAAAATATTAGATTTAACTATTGTTAATATCATGTATATATATTTCTCATTAGTGTATTGAGTATTCACAAGGATATTGGGGACAGATCCGAGAGTGGGATGAAGGGTAATCCGTCTCCTCCGTTGGCACAAGCAAGTATTCAGCGATGCCCGTTCGTCGTCTCAAGGAGTCCCCTCACGTATCCATTCATAAGTCCCACACGGATCGAGTGTGCTACTCTGCAAGGTTTTGTGAAGACTTTTTCGGAAGATACAACGTTGAAAATCAGCGTGCCACATCACTTGTTTGGGCATATTGACAGGTGGCAATGAGGATATGAGCTTATATGTCCTCCCGGACGACATAATGCAATTTTTGGAGATGCGAGAGATCAGTGCATCTCGCTATTATGATTGGCCTTATATGATTTACTATATTCATAAGTTTATTTTTTAACTATTAATTTCAATAATTTCTAACTACATACGGTTAATATGTAAAGTCATTGCACGAGATGGGAATCGAGTTGGTTCGGTTCCTCAACCCTAATTTCAATCAAGGATTTGGGTAGGCAATTGACCGATCTGAATTTATCTTCAAAGTCATAAAACATGATGCGGAGAAAAAATGTTATTTGGCGCCGTTCATTGAGGGGTAAGTGTACAAATAAACTTAAATGAAGTTTTTATAATTTTACATACTTATAAATGTGTTATTTCTATCCGTGTAGCCATCATTGGATGCTTGCTGCCATATTTCCAAGGAGCAATGTCACGTGCTGGCTTGATCCTCCGGGTCTTCTCGTGAGGAAAAATATTAAGCACTCGACTCGTGAGTTCATACCTTAATCATTTTATGTTTTTTTTTAATTAGTATTCTTCTCAATTATATGTCTAATTTGAATTTTATTTTTTCGATTGAAAAATAGTGCTCTAGTACATTATGTTTGTAAGGGAGGCTTGAGAGGCACACGTGTGAGACCAAACCTAATAATTGTCTCCGTAACGGTGAGGTTCTCTTACTTAGAGTCTATTTTAATTGTTTTCATTTCATATTACTTGCTAGCTAGATAAAGTACTAATGAATTGTCCATGTATTGGGAATTTTATAAGTTTATTGCCAAAAACAAAAGGGGAATGTGGAGTGCGGCTTCTACGTTCTCTAGTACATGAAAGAGATTGTGACCCAACTTGATTTAAATAAATCTACTTCCAAAGAGGTACTTGCACTTGCACTTGCACTTGTATTTGATTATGAAAAAATAAATGTTTAATGTTCTTTTCAGCTTGATTAACACTTGCACTTGACTTATTTAATATGTCTTTTATAGCATTGGTCACAATATTTCTCGGGAAAGGACCCACCTACTCCCTATACGGATGAAGTGCTCAACATGTTAAAACAAGGTTGGGCAAAGTTTGTATATAACTCGTATAAGACATAGGTTATATTTATACTTTTTCTTTATTATTTGATTGGTCAAGTTTGTGATTTACATAGGCATACAGTTAAATAGGTATATATTTACTTAGGTATACACATAGGTATATATTTACATAGGTATATAATTACATAGGTATATTTTTTCATTATTTTAAATGTACCATATACAACTGTGTCATGAATGTGGTTTGTATATATTTTGGTTAAGACTGTTAGATTCTGTTTGTATATATTCGGAAAGAGTCCGTGTAAATGGTTGTATATGTTATTTTTATTGTACATAGGGTAAGCAAACATAGAAAAAAATTTAAAAAATATACCTTTTACGACAGCTTGTTAAGGAACAACCGTCATAATAGGTTTGGATTATAACCTATGACTACCATTGTTAGGCAACAACCATAGTCATAATAAGTTGCTTATTTTCTCCGATATTTAATTCTACATCAATCAGCTCCGATAACGAATTACAACTCTATACTCTTGTGTCTATACTCTTGTAGTTATTTGTTTTTTAGCAATGAAAATTTAACTATCTCGAACTTCTAACTCGATTTCTAAGTGTTGAATGTGTTTCATCAACAAGGTGGGAGATTGAAGACTCAGGTATAACACTCTTTCTCTCTCTCTATAGTTTTGAATTCAAGTCATTCTCACATCTTTAGAAGCTCATATTTAAGTTTTCATATCTCGTCTAAGCTACTCATAAACCATCTGTTGAGTAGAACACTTATCTCGGGGTTTCGATACACTAAGATGCAATTCAGACAGTTGACTTGTCTAAATAATTTCACATGCATAACTTTTTATGAGCTCGACTTAATTCATATACCGAAAAGGAATTACTACATTAATTCATTTTTGTAAGTCATATTTATTAACCGAAATTATTTATTTGGCTAACTTGATCCATTGTGTCTATACATTTTTAATTATTCATTCATCTAAAATATAGACACAAAATGGAATTAGAACCTATTGAATATTGGACTTAAAAATTCCATTTATTCGGGTAAAGGATAATTAAGTACTTAATTATTTTGAATTAATTTTTATCTTTGCCTAATCTTGGACTAAAGTATTTTTATGCTTTGAGCACCATTTTGATTTGCTTTTGTAGGTTGATTAAAGTGATTTAATCTCATTTTTCAAAAACAAAAGCAACCATCTTCTAACTATTAAACACCGGAAGACAAAAAAAGTCACTGTTTTAGGACAAGCTCGGACAACCGTCTCGGGGTTGTTTGTTTCCATTTCCAAGAAACTTCAACTTTGAAGCGAACGGCTGTTTCCACCCCAGATTCACTACTACGGAAACCAATTTTAACGACGAGTCTTTAACGACGGTTAAAATGACAAACCATCATGAAAAAAGTACCGGTGGCATTTTTGTAAATAAGCGGCATTGTTTACCACCTATGACGATGGTTGTTTCAATGAACCATTATTATATGTAAGGCTGTGAACATATTACTACGATTCATTGAAAGAAACATAGTTAAAAGTGACTTTTAACTACGGTTCTTTCATTTGAACCGTAGTTAAAAGTTTTTCATTTTTAGGGTTTAAGTTTTTGATTTTCGAAAAACCCATTAACCCTAACTCGTATCTCCCTCTCTCTCGCCCTTTCCCTCCTATCATAACACCACTTAATGCCCCCACCCCCTCTCTCTTGGGTCTCCCATCGAACCCCCTTCCTCGCTTTCTCTCTCTTTTCAATCTCCCATGGAGCTTGAAAACCTCCCTCTCGCTCTCTCTTTCTCGCTCTCTCTTCGAGTCTCCCATGGAGCTTGAAAACCTCCCCTCTCCCTCTCTCATGGTGCTTTAAAGACCTCCCTCTCTCTATCGCTCATGGCGCTTAAAAATTCCCCCTCTCTCTCTTCTAATGACAACTTGAAAAATTGTGTGCTTCTAATCTTGAGGGTGAGCACAGTCGAGGGCATGTTCTTCATCGACAAGACATTGGGCACTTCCGATCTCTAAGGCTGAGCACCGTCGCCGGTGGAAGTGGAGACAATTGTCCCGACTCCTCCGTCATCGTCCTCACCGGAGACATATTTCCCGAGATAGCAGCAGCGGCTCAATGGGCGAGTAACAGCAGCGGCGTCCGATTCAAGTTGAAGTGAAATTAAAGTAACCATCAGCTATGGATCTGCAGAAACTTCACACAAGGAAAAAGGAGAAAGAAAGAGAACAAGAGAAAGAGAGATCCACGGCGAGAAAACGTCAAAATTAGCTTAGATTAGGGCTACCGAATTTGAAGAGAAGTTGAAGTAGGCCGATGAAGATCTCCAGTTCTACAAGTGTTTGATAGTGTGAGTGTTTCTTTTGAGCTATTGAATTCAATTGAATAAACACATTTTGGATTTTGATGCAATTCATATTTCGGATCCGGCTTGTTAAATTCATGGTTAAAATCTCATTCTTCTCATCGGCTTTTAGTTTTTAGATCCGGATTGTTTTTCTTAGTTTGTCTTTGTGGTGTTCAAATCTATTCTAGTGTTAGAATCTGTGCTTGATTTTGCTTGTATAATATGAACTGGAACCGGAGACTCTTTCTGTTGTTTGAGCAATTTTGTGTTCATATCTTGTTGATTGTGTTACGGTATTGCGTTCCCAAAATGTCTCTCCCTGAATAATTTATTTTTTAAAAAAACTAATTGTATTTATGACAACGGTTCTTCAAGAAGAACTGTCATTATAGGCCACCTATGATGACGATTCTCTTGAAGAACCGTCGTCATAGGTGCTCTTTTTACTACGGTTTTGAATCGTAGTCAAAGGTGGTACATACAATAACGCCCAAATACACGATGTCTGGTTAACCGTAGTTAAAAGTGGTTCTTGCAGTAGTGATTTCAGTCACAACCAAGTGAATTGGAACACCTTTTCGGTCAAGAACCAAAACACGACGTTCATATCTACAACGGTTCTTTTCCGAGGGACTCGGACTATACTGTTACAACGTCTAGTGAAGCTTCCCAATCCATAATCAATCACAACGGTTATTTGTCCTACTGATTATAGATAAAAGTCATCCTACGAGACTTAGACAATTGACAATTGTTGGAACTAAACTCTAATATTACTCTCTCAATCTTTTCTAGTTTTTAACTCGTACTTAAGTTTTCTCAACTTCTAAGTTAAAAAGAATTCTTGTAATCAGCCTCACTCTTACTTCATTTCTCCGTAATATCCCTTGACTGAGTTGTAAGGGTTAACTCAACTTAGTTTTCCCTAACCGTAAAGAGTAACTTAGTTAGGAAGTACTAGGGTAGATAAGGGAACTTCGTGCTTAGGAAAATTTATATTGAATTGTTTAAGGGAGAAATTCTGTAAGAGTCAATCCTTGTATTTTGAGAATTCAAAATAGTGGATTTGACTTGGTGTCCGGATTGACACCGTCTCGTGGTTTTCTACCCGAGGGTTTCCACGTATTTTTCCGAGTTCTGTCTTTCCGAGTTCATTCTAGACTCGGAACCGCTTTTCGAACTCATACTTTACAAGAATCTTTTATTTCACGAAATTTCCTTCTCACCCTATTCACTCCCCTCTAAGGTGACTCAAACTCTCTAGAGCAAACCTTTAAATACCCCCAAAGAAAGATGCATTTCACAAACCTCGATATGGTCCAATCTTGTTCCTTAACATCAATAACCTCAAAGACTCCATCACTAAGATATGCCACATTATAAGTATAACCATTCTTTTCATTCATTTCTATGTATTCCTTAACAAGATACGAATAATTTTGGTTTGTATCTTACTAGCATGACCTTTCCTTGTTACAAATGTTGTCATTGATAACCTTCTAATTTCCTCAAGAATGAACATAATAGGTTTCTCTCTAACATCAAAAATGTTGTTGAAAGATTCAACAAAGTTTGTTGTATTGTTAGGGGTTTTAATGCCTTCATTAAACCTGTCTCTAGCCAATAACTCCAAAGGCTCTTCAAGCAGGCATTCATATGCAAGCTTCACTTCTCTTTAAATTTTGTTCATTGCTTTGTGAAATACCCACTCGTTCCATACATTGCATGCTTGCCAAAATAGATCATTGAACAACCTTGATCCCCACTTCTTCTTGAAAATCCTGTATAGGTGCACACAAGATATCCTTCTATTCATAGTAGTAATACTTCGAGTCAATGCCTTTAGCAACCCCTAAAACATAATCAATACCCTCCATTAACAATATTATTAAACCGACTTTACCCGAAAAGGAAAAATAGTTTGAAATTTACTTTATTCCTATTTGAAATAATGGTATACTTGCTCTAATCCTCTAAGCCAATAATAGACCTTAGTGAATTGAAGAAGCTTGCCTAGTTTTCATAGTTCTCACACTCTACAATTGCATATGTGAAGGAGCCATGGCCAGTCCCCATAGGGAAGAAGATTGAGTTTCCCGCAAATATCGGCTTCAGCGAGGTGTGATTATCAAGCGAATGATAAGGCTTTTGAAAGAGATATTTTTAGGAAGGGTTGATTGGCAATTTTAGGAAATCATTTTATTTTCAAAATCAATTTTAGATGCCTCGGGATATTATTTCATAAGAAAAAATAATTAAAAAATAAGGGAATTAATTTCTTGTGAAGTCTGCTAGGTCGAGCGATGAAAACCGCCTAGGTCGGAGCTAAACCCGATTACCAATCGGCGCGGCTAGCGCCTGCTCCATTTGGTAACCGACACCAGCTATCTAGCTGGGACTAAGGAATCAATCTCGATCAAATAGTTGAAGCTGCCAAATTGATCAATTTTTTCGGGTTATTTAACTCGAAATGTCGAGAAGCTATTTAAAGAATAAACGAGCAAAAACAAAGGAGTCACCGAGTAAGTTACGGGAATAAAAACTAGCAAAAATAAAATAAGTACTTTTGTAAATTTGGTACTAAATCTCAAAATTAGAAATAGTTTTTAAAAAGGACTCCATCGATATTAAACAAATAATCCGCTATTTGGGGGTGAAGGTACGGAACAAAGAGAGATGCTCTTCATTCCGCTCGTCAAAAGACGACCTTTTCGAGTTTAAATTCCGTTAAGAAAATCAAGCAAGCAACATGCAATAGGCAGAAATTAAAGGCAAACAAAACATGCTTAAAAGCGATAAATGAAGCAATTAAATGAAAGGAATAAAAGAAACAAAAAAGAAATGAAAGCGAGAAATAAAATATTACAACGGGAGGGGAGGAAAGTGAAGCGATTACATCGTTAAAACCACAAACGGAAAGCAATAAATAACTTAAATTGAATAAACAAACTCGGGATGGTGGAATGACGCCCTCATGTACCACCCGCTAGGCTTGAATCACGATCGGATTTCGATAGAGTAACTGCAGGCGATGGCAAGCAATAGAGGCAAAAAGGGCCTTTTTGTTAGTGGTTTAGAAAAGAAGTTTTGGCATGTTTGTAGAGAGAGTAGAATGTAGAGAAGAGAGTGGAAGAATTCAGCAAACGGGGGTTTTTCCAGCGAAATTGGTGTGTAAAGGTGTGTGAAATAAGGAGCGAGAGGCCTTTTATTTATAGTTAAAATTTAGGTCAAAATAAACCATGAAAATCACTTCGAGCGCTAGTTAAAGATAGAACAGGGTCCGAAAATACTGGAAATGGATATAGAAATAAACCGCATACTCGCTCTGGCCAAAACGTCGTCATCTATAGAGTCCTAAAGATCGGCGTCGGTTAAAACATCGTCGTATGAACATTCGAGACGCATGCTGTGTTTCGCCACTAAAGAAGAGTGAAACGTTGTGTTTAAGCTAGCTTGGCGTAACCGTCACCGGTTTGGATCCTGGTATGGGAGTCTCGAACCTTATTTGGACCGGCCAAAAGGAAAAAGAAAGACAAGTGCTAGTTAGGAGACTTTTCATTTATGGAAAGTTTATATTTTTAGAAGGTTGGCTTTTGTGGGTTACTGGCTTTTTCCACTTGTACTTTGGTCCGATCTTGACCCGAGCATGCAAATGAGACTGGGTTTTCATCACTAAGCTAACATAAATAAAAGAGATAAGGATGACACTTTTTAGGTGTCTACAGTTAGCCCACACTTTGAAATAGTATAAAAGATTAAGGTCAAAGTAAACACTAAAGGGTACTTACCTATTGCTTTGAATGTCGATTGAATCAATGCGCCTAGAATTAGTTATCTCTTGACTTGAACTCCGACAGAGGAGCATGAATTTGACCGATGGAGTTTGAAGTCCGGCTGGCCGATTCTCGAACTTCCAATTAAAGTCCTAAAGCTCGGATTGGTGTGCCTAAACTTGACCACGTACTTAGTCTAAAGCTTGGCGAGGAGCTTAAACTTGACTCGGGTGGTCAAGTCCGAAGTCCAGTGCGATGCTCGAACTTGACCACTGCTTGGATCCGAAGTTCAGCAGGGTATCCTGAGTAAGGTTTTATCAATGTTTTGAAGCTCCGATGAGGGGCTTAAACTTGGCCAATTCTTGGTCCGAAGTTTGGCTAAAATTTTCTACACTAACAGTTTTATTAGTCGATAATCAAATGTAGATACATTCAAATGTTACTCGAAAATGATCTAGAGCCAAATCATGTTTCAAATGTACTGCCTTGACTTGGCCATGGAGCGATCCTGAGTGGTGTGTGAACCTTGACCACTGTTGGGCCTAAAGCTCGACTGGTTGTCCGAACTTTGACCATTGTTGGATCCGAAGCTCGATTGTTGTTTGAACCTTGATCGCTGTTGGGTCCGAAGCTTGACAGGTTGTCCGAACCTTTACCGTTGTTGGGTCTAAAGCTTGACTGGTTGTCCGAACCTTGACCGATGTTGGGCCTCAAGCTCAACGGGGGTGTCCGAACCTTGATTGCTATTAAGCCTGAAGCTCAACGGGTTGCACTGAACTTTTATCGTTGTTGAGTCTAAAGCTCGACGTCTATCTACTTTTGTCAAGATATGGATGGACACTTATCTTCATGTAGAAATTTTTGCTTAGACTTGATCATTAGATGACTTGAAATCTAAGGAATAGCACTGCTTGAAAATTTGATGTTTAGCAGGGTTATATGCCCCATTCTAATTCCGAGCTTTTAAGTCCGTGTGCTAATAGCTCATTTGTTTGCGATCGTGTGATTCTTGTGAGCCCCCACGTTCTTCTTGGGTCTAGCTCTTCTCCAATGTTGGAAGTTTGAGCATTGATTTGTTGATGGCGGCAATGCTGGCAGACGTTCCTAATGTTGACTTGATGAATGATGTTGATTATTGAATAATCTCTTGTAGGGTGCTTTATTATTAATTCTTATTTTTTAGAATTTTGAGTCATGTAAAGGAGATGAATGTAAGACTATTTTAAGAACAAATTCATTCTTTATTAAGATGATGTAAAAAATTCAAAAAGACAAATATAAAATTACACTTTTAGCCACCACTCCCTAAATGGGCCACTTGAAATGCAACGTCTTTGCTGAACGATGAACTTGGACCTGATAGGTCGGTGTTGGATTAGAATGGCGTGCTTCCTGATTGACTTATGCTCCTCTAGGTATGGCACAATGGCTTTGAATTTGGGAGTTGAAAATTGGAAATAGGAATTTGAATTTTTGAAATTAGAACAAGTTTAGGATTGGGATCGGACCTCATAGGTTTCCTACATATCCGCTATATCGAAATCGGGCCTTCATAGTTCAAAAAGTAATGATTTGGTTTTTTTGGAAAAGGAAAAGAAAATAGACCTAAGACGGACATGAAAATAAGGAAGTGCACACTTTATTGGCGTCCGATAAGTGATGGGTTTATTGGATAATCTTTTAGCTGGTTGTAGCTTTTGTGGATGCATGCTCCTTTTCTATAAGCATACTAGTATCTTAGAGTGTTTTGAACTTTATAAAAGGCAAGAACTTTAAGTGTTGATGGTATGCGGGTTTCAATTTTTCATGTGGGCGTTCTTTGCCCTCCAACGAGTGAGGAAGTTAGTGAAGCTCTCTTTGTCACCTCACTTAATTAGCTCAAGGTCTCGAAGAGTGACTGGTAGATCCTTATTGTAAGGAGTATTGATGTAAGAACTCCCTGCAAAGATTATGCCGGTTTGTGACCTTTTGTGGGTCAACAGACATTGTACCACTCGCATGACGTCTTTGTCAAACATCCATGGAAGATGAAATGGTATGCTCCTCCGGTACATTCTTTAAAGTCATTGCCCCTATGAAGTTCCTCATGTGGTGTTGTGGGTTTTTAGTCCCATGGAACTTAATGTCAAGCATGGTGAATTTTGGAGGTAACTTACCTAACTGGGATTGAAGTGAATCCCCGGGTAAGTAGTAGTCATTGGACATCAAAGACTTACGTAACAGCTTCTCTATTCGATCTATTCGTGAATCAAATTGAGGCTCGAGGTTGAGGTTCTTCTTCTTTTTTACTTCGTTGGCATTTATATTGAGGGTTTGGAGTATAAGATCAAGGGTTTCAAATATTAACTAGATCTTTTTATCCCGGGCCTCAATTTTAGCTTTTTACAACACTCTTTGAACATGTTCATGATGGGGGTTTGTTTTGGTTCGTCGGCCATTTTTGGAGAGGATTGCGCTTTATCCATGGGTGACGTACCAGCATTACCAGAAAAGGTGTTAAACGTACTGGTGTGGTACGTATTGACGTGGGACGTATCGGTGTTGAACGTGCCGGTTTGAAGTAGACTTCTTATTCCTTAGGCGTTTCGTGCTAAGATTTCGATTTCAGTAGGATTCCTTATTTATGTATCCCAAAAGAGTAGGTGCTCAAGATTAGCTCATGGAAAATTTTAGGGAAATGGGCTTTAAGTGCTTGACTCGAGAAGACAATGTACCCTTAAGAAAACAAAATGCTATGCTCTTATTTTTGGATGCACATAAAATGCGAACCGACCGAAATGCAAAAAGATGATCCTTAAGGGAAAAATGAATGCATTTTTAATTTTGAGTAAGCATGCAAAAATGGACTTACTTAAATAAGAAAGAAATGTAAAAATGAACTCATTTTAATAAAGTGAATTTTACTTGACTAATGTAAGAATGAAATAAATGGACTCGCCCTAATTGAGATGAATTTAATTTGGCTAATGAAATTGGACTCACCTAAAATGAGATGAATTTAATTTGGCTAATGTAAAAATGGACTCTCCTAATTGAGATGAATTTAAATTTGGTTAATGCAAAAATGAACTCTCCTAATTGAGATGAATTTAATTTTGGCTAATGCAAAAAATGAACTCACCTAAAATGAGAGAAACTTTATTTGGCTAATGTAAAAATGGACTCACCTTAATTGAGATGATTTGTATTTTGGCTAATGCAAAAGGACTCTCCTTAATTGAGATGATTTTTTTAGTTAATGCAAAAATGAAAAAGGATTCACCTAAAATCAGATCAATTTAATTTGGCTAATACAAAAATGGACTGACCTTAATTGAGATGAATTTCAAGTGGCTAAATGCGAAAAATGAACTCACCTATTTAGAGATGAATTTTATTTGGTTAAATGACAAAAAATGGACTCACCTAATTGAGATGAATTTAAATTGCCCAAATGTGACAAAATAAAAAATGCAACTATGTGGAGAAAAATGCGAAAAGAAGACTTGAACCTAAAACTTACTGAAACACGAATGGGTCAATGGAAAGACCCAACCCAAGGAGCAAACGGGCAGCCAGCACCGGTTAGGCCCGATGACTATGGCCCTTCCTGTTTTTTTTTTTTTTTTGTTGGACCAAGACTAAAAGGAATTGGACTGACTCAAAAAATGCAATTAATGGACTGACATAAAAGAGAAAAAATTGACTTTGGCTATTGTGCACAAAAATGGACGGACTAAAGGAGGTATATTATTATGCTTTAATTTTTGCACCCATGTAAAGATTAATTAGTGAACCCAAACTTCCTAATCTACTAATCTAAAGGCTCACAAAAGAATGTTAAATACTAAAACATCCACATTTCTTCAAGCATGCAAATGAAGGTCCAACCTCAACCACAAAGGTTCTATGGTTCATAAGGTAACTCTATGTCAAATACATGGTGGCTCATAGTCCGAAAATGTTGTCCCTTATGGGATGCATAGCGAGACTCGAACTCTCAATGGATCTCAATCAAAAAATCAAGAAAGCTTGCTATGAGTGGAGAGTAATCACACCTCAATGTTAAGTCGAGTGGACCCACCAAGATAATGATTCGACCTCTTTGAAAAAAGGTTCTTAAGGGTTAAAGCCTATAGGTCCAAAAAGAGCAACTATGTTTAAGGTCGCCTACTATGCAAAATGTCTAATGTAAATGCGATAAAAACTCAAAAATTCAACTTTCGAATCTTATCCTCTTAATAAGTGTACTCAGTGGAGTTGACACTTTAGGAGCCATGGCCCATCCCTATAAGGAAGCGGATCGAGTTTTCTCACGAATGTCGGTTTCACGAAAGGTGTGCTTATCAAGTGAATGATAAGGCTTTTGACGGAGATATCTTTAGGAAGGGTTAATTGGCGATTTTAGGAAATCATTATATTTTCGAAATCAATTTTAGAAGTCTCGGGGTATTCTTTTGGAAATCAATTTTAGATGCTTGCTTCGTTTAGTAACTCGCGCCGACTATCTAACCGGAACCGAGGAATCGGTCTCGTTCACGTAGCTTAAGATGCCAAATTGACCAATTTTTTCTCGGTTATTTCACCGAAATGCCGAGAAGCAAGTTAAAGAATAAAAAGCCAAAATAAAGGAGTCGCCGATCGATTCTAGGAATAAAAATTAACAAAAATAAAATAAGTACTTTTCTAAATTTGGTGCGAAACTCAAAATCGAAAACGTTTTTAAAAAGGACTCAGTTAGTCTTAAACCAATGATCCGATGTCCGGGGCTGAAGGTATGAAACAAAGAGGGACGCTCTTCATTCCATTCGTCAAAAGACGACCTCTACTAATTAAAAAAGTGTGTTAAAATCATGTTAAGAAAATCAAGCAAACAACATGCAATGAAGGCAAATAAAACATGCTTGAAAGCGATAAATAAAGCAATTCAATGAAAACAATAAAGGAAGAAATAAAAGAAATAAAAGCAAAAAATAAAGGTTTACGATGAGCGAGGAGGAAGTAAAGCAATTACATCGTTAAAACCACAATATGAAAAGAAATAGATAGCTGAAATTAAATTAAAAAATGCGGGATGGTGGAATGATGCCCTCGGGTTGACCCACCTACTAGGCTTGAATCACGATCGGATTTTGTCGGGGTGACAGCGAGTCGACAACAAGCGAAAGAGGCGGAAGAAAGCTTTTTGTGAGTGGTTTAGAAAAGAAGTTTTGGAGTGTTTGTGGAGAAAGTAGAATAGAGAGAAGAGAGATCGGGAGAGTTCAACAATTGGGGGTTTTTCCAACTTAATTGGTGTGTAAAGGTATCCGAAATGAGGGAGGAGAGACCCTCTATTTATAGTTAAAATTTAGGTCAAAATGAACACTAAAAATCACTTCAGTCTCCGGTTAAAGATAGAATGGGTCTGAAAATAATGGAAATGGATAAAGGAATAAACCATATGTTCGCGCTGGCCAAAACGACTCCATCTGCAAAGTCCTTGAGACCGGCGCCGGTTAAAACACCGTCGTACGGACGTTCGGGATGCCTGCTGCGTTTGGCCGTTTAAGAAGAGTTAAACACTGCATTTAAGCGAGGCTTGGAGTAACCTGTGCTTGTTCGGATCTTGGTATGTTAGTCCAACCCTGATTTGGACCGGTCGGAAGGAAAAAGAAAGACTGGCACCGATTACTGAGACTTTTCATTTTTGGAACTTTTTATTTTTGGAAAGTTGGCTTTTGTGGGCTATCGACTTTCGCCACTCTGCTTTGGTACAATCTTAACTCGAGCACACAAATGAGACTGGGTTTTCATCACCGGCTAACATAAATAAAAGAGATAAGGATGACACTTTTTTAGGTGTCTACAATATGCTAAAGGGAAGGCGCCATTATCCGCATCTAATGCCAATACGAGTTAGCAATACCCCCTTGAATTGTCCTTTTAAATGTGTCCCATCAATGCCTATAATTGGTCTGCACCCTTTCACAAACCCATCAATACAAGCTTTGAAATTTATGAATAGTCTTTTGAACAAGGGTGGAAGTCCTAAACCTTGAGGTTCCATTTAACTCAAGCTAGCCTCCTTAGGTTCTTTAGCATCTCTATATAATCGAGCGAGTCTAGCATAAGCTTATCAAATTTCCCCTCTATCAAAGCCATTGCCAATATTCTTGCCCTTCTAACTATCTATAAGTTTGTATTTAGCTAATAATTATCCATTAGGAACTTTTGCAAGTTTGGCACTTTTATACATAGGGCACACTCTTAGTTGTCCAACTATCATAGTGCTCATCCAAGTTGATGTAGCATACTCATTAAAGTGCGAGAAAATCACAATGATATTTACCCTTGATTGTCTTACTTCGATAGTAAGACTGAAACATAAATCCGACATGAATAGTTATTGCGACATTTCCCTATTTACCTAACTTTATCATTCTTCCCGTTTCTTCAAAACAAAACCCTACTTTAATGCGGTTGTTTCTTATCAATCCTTTCCAAAGCCCTTTGTCAACAAACATGTCCCACCTCTTTATGACAATACTACTATCTGATTCAACCTCCCACATCTTTCCACCTAAACTTACTTCATCATCACATCCTCCCTCTCGCCACAAATGAATCAAACTTATATTTTTTACTCGAAGAACTAGACCTAGTTGTAAGATCATTAGAGAAATCGAGTGTTCAATCAAGACTAGTTGTGTATTCTCTTTGTAGAAATATTAGGAGGTGTTAAGAACAAAACACCATGGTTTGCTCTTACTTGTGATACCTTATTAGATTTGGACAAGCTGCTTAGAACTTGAAGGGAAAAAGTGAGCTTTTTCTTAGAAGAGGTAAATGTGGGCGGGGTAGTGTGGGATTTTGTTTGAAAAAAGATGAGGAAGTGGGCTTCTTCTTAGAAGAGAGAGATATAGGGGGTTGATGTGGGCTTATTTTTGGAAAGAGGAGAGGATGTGGGCTTTTGTTTAGAAAGGGGAGAGGAAGTGGACTTCTTCTTAGAAAAGGGAGATGTAGGACCTTGTTTGGAAGGGGTAGGAGTAGGCATCTATTTGGAAAGGGCAGTAAATGTAGGTTCAATAACTAGGGGTTATGTAGGGAAACAAAACATGAAGAAGACTTTGACTTAATGCCCTTGTTGACAAAATTTACAAGATATGGTATTTCACTAATTATATAGTGAAAGAAAGAGTCGTCATCCTCCCGTTCTAGGACATACTCTTCCATTGTTGTTTTGCCTTTAACATCTTGTCTTATAAAATTCAATTGAGACCCTTTAATAGGTTCTTTTAGGACGAGTATGATAAATCTTAACGAAACTTTGGGCTTAGTATAATTTGTCATTAACAAAGGAATCACTATCTTCTCTTTCCCTTTGCTTCGCTCTTAAACTTATTAACCCATCAACGCAACCAATTCCTTATCACTATTCATAGAACATTTTTCTCTTTTACAATTAGGAGGTTCATACTCAAAGTAGGGCTTTTTAGGAGGTTTTAAGAACTTCGCATGTGCAACATCAATAGCATTATCGATTAAGTCCATATTCCATACTCACAAAACCTAACATTCCTAATTTCACATTTTTTATTCTGGTAATGGACCACAAAATTGCCTACTTCACCATCCATCTGCATTTCAATGACAAACCCATTATTAACAACTTGTTTTTAGGTCCAATTTTCAAATTAATTCTCAAATTTTTAAATTAAATCTCAATTTTTTCCCAACAAAAACGTAAATATTTCTCACACAAACCATTTCATTCACAGTCATTACATTCAACACTTAGTTCACTCAAAAATTAAAAAATAAGAAAGAGAGAGAAAACTCATACACTTATCATAATTCAAACAAGGTCTACATACTTGAGAATGATTGCCAATTCTTTTCCCCACATGCTTTCAATTTCAACTTTGCCGCCAAGTGATTCTTTCTTTCTCTTCCGATTAACATCGACAGAAAAGTTAGGGTTTTTCTCCCTTGTGTTCCATCTGACAACAAGCATAAAGGGTTTTTGAGGATGATGGAGAAAGAAAGGGAGAGATGAAGCTATGAAAGCAAAGGCTTTTACTTTAATCGGGTATTTGTCAATTTTATTTAAAATACTTTTTAAATTTCTTTTTCGATTTTACTTAATTATATTGGCACCTAACATTGAGGAAAATGTTGTTGACTCACTCCCCAATACACGACTTCCAAAGGTATATATAATTATGCAATATATTAGGATACTACCATATCCGAGGAAGTTTTTTATCATTTATCGGTACCATAAGGTACTAAAGTATCAAAATTTCATTTTTTTAAGGGCTTGAAGGAGGTAGTGAGATGTTCCATAATAAATATTTGATAGACCTATTGTTACATTTTACTTCGACATCTTTGAGACTTATTAACGTGAAAAAAAAAAAACAAAAGCTTCCCCTTAGATCACCCACATTGGTTTGTTATAAAATTAGTTTGAAATATAGAAAAAAAGAAAAAGAAAAATAAAGAACAGACAAAATTGAAAAAAGACTGCAATCATGCAATGTTGGTAAATTTAATGTTGATTGCTGAAAAATTGACACTATAATATGAATTAAGCACAAGTGTACACACCTTCCTTACTAAGATCAACTTTACATATACACCATATATGCTCGTCCTCGTCAACAACATGCCAACCAACTCAAAAATTGCACAAAAAAAAGCCAAAAAAGGAAAGAAAGGAATCCCACCTCCCCCCAAAAAAAAATTCTCAACTTATTTGCATATGATCATGAAAATTAGGGTTCACACGAGCTACCATTATGATCTACTTTAATAAAGGTATTAGAAGAACTAGATGGCTCTCATAGCATGGCGATGATGAAAACTATAGAGCTCATTGCAAGACATGCATCTCAAAGTTCTATTGCTGAGGATGTGCAAGCTTGGTTCCCTTGGGATTGTAAGACTCTTCTCTGACCTGTCTCATTCAATAATTACCGTCAGTTCAATTAGTACTTAATTTATATATTCAGAAAAACACTTTAATATTTAAAAAAAAGTCAGTTGATAATTGTAGCGGGGTAGCAGAATTGCATTGTAGAAAGACACTATAATCATAATGTTCGCAGACTTTTGGTTAAAATTTGAGCAATGTTTGACTATAAAAAATGAGTTTGATCCTATAAGGGCCTATATTAGATGATATCTAAAAGTGTAAAGAATGTAATAACCTTGCCCTGTAAAATACAAATATTTTAGTTTGGATTGGACCAAACTAAATGATCCTTAAAACTATAACTGAATTGTCAAATTAATATAGTAAGACGTCAAACTTATACAACCTTAGTACTCTTAAATTTGTGGAATCAATTTCCTCAAATTTCCTCAAATTTAAATTTAAAAAAGAATTGATTGTGTATGGTCACTTAATGTGAATACTTAGGAGGTGAATTTTCATTACTTGGTAAATATATTTTAAATTTTAAAAAAATAATGACAAAAAGATAGTTTTGTTGAATTGATCCAACGCTGGCAAAGGCATTGAAAAAGGTGAAGCAAATGAGACCTTTGGGGAAAGAAAGGCTTGTCAAAATAAGGCATGAGCAGTGCTTTTGGAACCATTTCCTTCCTCATTAGCCGGATCTCTTCTTCTTCCATCATCTGTGCCCAAGAAAATTGCAGTTATCACTCACACATGTAAATTAAATATAATTCAAACATATGAGCTCGTCCTGGGTAAGAAGTTTGCTACTAGAGAAATTAGATACTTACTATGTCCTTTAAAAGTTTTTAAAAATTTCTATTTTAGATATCCTAAAATTATTATCAAAGTTTCTTTATATAATTAAAAAAAGTGATCCTTTATTTGACAGTTATGAATAATAAATTATATTTTTTTAAATTTTTATCTTCTCAAAAATTTAACAACTTTTTAGTAATAGATGAAGTATTAGATATGAGAAATTAGTGGCTGATAGTACTTTATAATAGTCTTATTAAAAATATATTAGTCCAATTATTAGTAAAATTCATTATAGGGGACAATCTGAAAGTACGTGCCATCTAACCAATTTTTCAAAGTCTTTTTCTAATAATTAGGCAAAGACCTTCCTACGTAGTACATATGGTGAGATATAAGAACGCCAGCCATATAAATATCCATTACAAAAGGATCTCTTCTTATGCATATAAAACAATCTCATATTTTTTAAATATATTGAATTTTTTTATATATTTTCATTGTCAACCTTAATAAATTAAGGGAAACTTTTAGTAACCCTTAATGGTAAAATAAGTTGAAAATTAGGGATCCCTCTTTGTCTATTGTTCTCTTTTTTTTAATTAATTTCTCCCTTTTCTTTTTAGGGGGAGTTGGTTGGAAAAGAATAATTGAACACACCTTTTGTATCTTCTCCTCTTGCTTCTTTTGTTGTTCAAGGATATACTGTTTGGTTGCCACCTTCAAAAATATTTCAGGATTTAAAAAAAATAATATAGATATATATATATATAGAAATTCTAGTCTTTTTATTTCTCCCTCAAAATAGAGTGAATAAATTTCTGAATATTGACACAGTTAATAACTAATAATTAAATTAATTTGTTAGTGTCGTGTATACACATAGTACTCACAAAGTGGTTGAACATGGCTCGTTTGGTTGCTCTTTGTTGGGTGTGAAGTTTAATTTCCATGGGCTTCGTGTTCTCCTTTGAAGTTGCTCTCTGCGAATTCTGCATGCATGCATGCACAAGTAAATTATGAAATATGTGCACAAAGTAAACTTAATTTTAAGAAAGTGAAGATATATTATTGGTTGACTATCTATTATCCTGTTCTCGACAAATTTTACAATTGATTGATCATGTGCTTTTTAGGGTTGCATCACTCTACTATATATAACTGCCCCTAGGCACTGTCGTTAAATCATAATCTGAGCCTCAAATCATGAGGTTCTCAATTTGGACTAATTTCATACTTTAGGATGTTTTCTAAAATTTATTATTTTAAATTAAAGTGTAAAATTTTGGTTTGTACTCCCATAATCGATTGGAAGTTGGAGCAACATAGGAGAAATAATATATCCAGCCAAAAAAACATAGGAGAGAAATAATCCTTAGGCCATGAAAGATCTCCTTTTTGTTTTTTTTTGGGGGGGTGTGGGGTTAATAAGACAGACTATGCTTATACTTACCTTTGATTTCTCAGTTAATCGTTCCTTTTGGTTTTCTTTTAACTGCAAATTTTTTGTAAAACATTGTCATGTCATCATGATGAGAAAAATGTGTATTCTTAACCTATGAATTTCAATTACATATTGAGTTATAGACTCTCATAACCCCCCAATATTTAAGTTAATTTACATAATTACTTTGCTTATTATTGTTTGGAAAATCATAATAGAAATAAAATTTGATAAGTTGTTTAGTTAGTAGTCGAGTTGAACATGATGCTAAGAAAAAAAAAGCAATATGTTGGCTTATTTATAGTTCAAGACATCCAAAAAATTAAAACAATATGAAGGTGAGAACTTTAGATTTTGTCCTTTTTTGTCATTTAACAACTTTGAATAAGCTATGATTCAACCAATGAACTATTCTTGTATGTTCAAGCTTTTTATGCATGTTTATTAAGGGTTTGTCTAGGTGAGACCTTTTTCTTTTTTTAATTTTTTTTACTTGAGAAAAGTATCCTGTGCAAGAAGAAAATGGTAGCAATTAGTAAAGAAACTTAAATATGAGTGAAGTTCCACATCTAACTTCAAAAAGACAAAGTGATGAATGTATGCATATATGTTAGATCTGATACTCGAAAACTTAGGCTTTTTGGTCAACTTGTATTCTACAAACGCTTTGTTGACTCTTAGCATCGAACTCTTTAGACCAGTCTATAGCATAACATGTTGAAGTAGCTCTAGAAGTCCATTGGAAGTGCAATGTGAGCACTGCATAAGAGAAATGATTTTTCGTATTTGAGATGTTGAGCCTATCCAAGTGAAGTGATGAGCTAGCCTTAAACTTGTGTATCATATGGATGGCATCAAAGCCTTATTAAAAGATGCCATAATAAAAGGCATATATATAATAATATTCCTCTCCCACGGTAATTCATATAAGGGTGAGTTGTAGGTTAGAAGGAGACCATTAAGAAACTCTACATATAAGTTGAAGTTTCACGCCTTGAAGAGCTAAGAAGGTATATAATTTAGGTGTCAGTTAACTCAATTAATAAAATGTTTGAAAGTTATTATAAGAGATTTGGGTTTGTAAATCCTGCCAACATCATTCTTTATATCTCATTTACACAAAACAAAAAGTATATATTAGTAGTGGAAATCATAAGCTTAAGATGGGTTGAATCAATCTTGTTACACACATATGGGACTATAGCTATCCAATTTCTTTGGCTAGTCTAAGCCGAATATATAGAGCTATAACAAAATCCAAGAGAAAGAGGAGTATGTTTAATGAAAATATTGAAATTTATGAAACTGTCTCACATAAGAATAGACACTGCTCGACTTTATTTCTAGTAATAAGTAAGATATATTCATTGTGTTCAAGTTTGAGCTTGAGCCTAATTGCAGAAATTGTCTTACCGTTACTGATGATCTAGATGATGAACCCCATGATGCAGCACTTTGAGAAGTCGGCTTCAACATCTTCATTCAGTAAATTCAGCAGGCGTTATAACACATGCAAACGAGAGAGAGAGAGAGAGAGTTGATTGCACTAGCAATTGAAGCAAGAGAAACTAAAAGAAGGATAGATATGGAAATCAACCCTTTGAGCACTCTGGGCTCATCTCCTCTCGTGTTTTTGTTTTTCGATGATCAAAGCCAAGCTTTCATTAGCTATAATGTGTTGTGGAATGAACTGTTTAGTGGTTTAGGGACATGTTTACTAAGTTCACTAAGGAGGATTGACCCATTTAGATTGTGTCAATAATAAGTAGCGACCTCATAATGGCTAATATTATTGTTAATTACCTTGGATAAATACTAATTTACAGTCTAATCTCAGCGAGATTACTCTTGCAATTATGTAGACTTTTCATTCTTTTTAATTTCACTCAATTTTAAAACCGGCCAAAATGGGATTGAGCTGAAACCCTTCTCAATCCTTTTACTCATGTGGACAGCTCGAAGCCTTGAACGTGCCAACTTTGATTATAGCTACGTTGGCCATGACCCAACCCAAGCCAATTCGTTCATGAGTTGGCCTTGACCTGTGTCCTGACCCAATCAATTGACCACGAGCCATCTAAACTGTATATAAAACACCAAAATCTGCATTCTTTTAGGAAATTAAACTTGTTAGTTATTGAAAATTGTCTCACCATTACTGATTTTGATGACCCCCATACAGCACTTTGAGAAGTTGCCTTCAGTACCTTCACAATAAATCCATGCAAACATTAGAACAGAGAGAGAGAGAGAGAGAGAGAGAGAGAGAGGGAGAGAGGTAGTGATTGCAGAAAGTACAAGAAACCAAAAGAAAGCTAGGAATGATATCAACCTTTTGAGCAACCTTTGTTTGTGGCTTCTCCATGCCCATTTTTCCTTTTGCTTGTTTGGTGATCAAGGCTAATTAAGCTTTGATTAGCTGGATGATTATGTTATGTTTTGCTGGATGAACGATTTAGTGGTTTAGGGTAACAGAGCTTAAATAATTGTTGTCCAAAGTTTGGAGAATTGTAACTTTCTGCTTTTGATATCCTTTTTCTGTTGGTCCATCATAATTATATATGCACTTGATTTATTCAAAAAAAAAAAAAAAGGTTCGCACTTGCATAAAATTGATCCTCTCAAGTACCAAACTTCTGATTAAACCTCCTTCTCAATAGGGCTTTTGTCATGCATTGAAAGAACCCAGTATATTTTAAGTTTTTGAAAGTCCTAAATCCATTTTCCAAAGGTGTCAAATTTTGAGGGAATGAAGAGTTGAACCAAACTTTGAAAATTCCAATCACGCGTGTCCTTTAGTGGAACATTTATGTTCAAATACTTGCTTTCTTCTACAATTAGTCACAAGCATTTTTTTTTTTGTAGAATCTTTTTGAATCCATGATTCTATAATTCAATTCCTTTCCATGAATTTGAATTATAGTGCACAAAACAAAATGCTTATGTAAAATGTCCCATCATATGACTCTATACAGAGGACTAGTCAGTGAGTAATTTTTTAAATTTAAGTTTCATCCATGTCATATAAGCAAGATTCTCTAGGTATAAATTTAAATTTAAATATATCATAATTTTAAATTTAAATTTATCTAAATAGTGGAATTGCAACCCCAGTTGTTAGATTATAGTCCTTGAAGTACAATGCATTGCATTGTATTCTAATAACACATATTAATAAATGATTTGATAAAAGAAAAAAAAATAAGGGGAGAGTTAGATAATTAAAAAATTGTAACTGAAAAACTGCCTTGCATAATAATCCCGAAACTCATGGAAAGCAGTTAGTAATGTTAATACATAAAAAATCAAGAAACTATAAAGGAAGATCATACATATTTTTAGTTATGCATGTAAAGCCTCACAGTCAGTGTCAATTTACTCATAGATATATAGATGAGTATCCTCAAAGCCTTGTTTGGTTCTCTTATTGATGTCAATTTTTTAAAACATGTAAATTGTATAATTAACAAGCGACTTCTTTCTAAAAAAAAAAAAAATCAACTTTCTCAATGAGTATGTGTGTTTTGCCTTGGCTTGGTGGTAACGAAATGGAGTAAGAAGTCACGTTTTACGGGACTCGTTTTCAATTGCTACTTTTTATTTTGTCTTCTAAAACAGAAAGAAAATGACTATAATAATTAATAAGTGGTACTTGGCATCACTAAATGAATTAATCCAAGGATAAGTGGTTGCTGGTTTTATAGTTAACTTGAATCATTCTATTTTTCATAATTACGGGATATAATCGATAGATCATATAGGAGGATTTTTGTACTTACCCACCCCTCAAATATTTGATATTAATTTTTTTAACCTTCAAGTTTTTGACTTAATTTTTAGCACCCCTCATTGTTGAGAAAATTTCAATTTAGCACTCTAAGTGATAAAAATATCCTCAGTGGTAAGTGAATGACCAAAAATGCCCTCAGTGGTTGTATATCTTTCACTTCATTTTATTATTTTTATTTGAGTAGTTTAAATTCTTTAAATTGAAAAAAATTTAAAATCCCATAATGATACCACATTCCATTAAAAGTTTATTCTTTTCTCTCTCTACTTCTTTCCCAACCTTCATCCCTCACACAAAGTTGAAGGATCTACTATGGATAAGGTAAGCTTCAATTGTTTTTTTACAAAAGAAGTTATTGTAATTATTTATATTGCTAATTACTCAGTTTTAATTTTTAAGGTTTACTGTACTTATTTGTATTGCTAATTACTCCATTAAAAGAAGGATCTATCATCCCTCACATAAAGTGGCTGACTTTCTTAATTTTTGAACTTAAATAGCAGAGAATATTTATAAAATTTAAAAATATTAAAAAGAGGATACCCTTAATATTTGTTAACTCCGCCAATTGTAACACTTACACTGGACTTCAATAATTTGTCATTTGCAGATTACAGATCACACCGATTTGTAATTTTTTTGTGTTTTTGAATTTATTGTTTGAATAATAGAGAGGAAACGAAAGAGAGAACCGAGAGAGAGTGCAAGGAGATGAAGAGAGAGAGGCCGTGGAGAGAGAATATTATATCGGATTTTGTGTTATATAAAATATTATAAGATTCGTATAGAATTGCAATACTAATAAAAAGCGAAGAGGGATCCATTTATTTGGTTTGATTTGTCCTATATGTAAAGAGTGCATAAGGACCTTTGTTTTATAGGGAACTATTTACTACAATGAATAATACAGTTAACAATGCATGAGTATTGCTTGCCTTGCCTTGTTAGATTTTTGTTAATGGGTTCTTTTGGAGTATATATATATATACACCTTATATTTTATCATAAAAAGAATATATTTCTTTTTTATAATAAAAATTAGTTGAGAAAGTGTTCATAATTAGTCGATTGGTTATTTGTACAAACACTAACTAAAAACTGAACTATGATGCAAAAATATAATAAATCTGATGAGAAAGTGTTCATATAATTAGAGACAAAATATCATAATGAGGACGAAGAGCGTTGCTTACTTGCTAAATACGACTTTCAACTACTACTTCGATCACATATTTAGACCAAAGTTGCAAGATTTCTTGTGAAATCAAAATACAATCGGGCATGTAGTATTTACACATGTAATGATCACCAAATTGCATTAGTTTGAGGAGTCTCATCATCCTTGATGATTTCATGATCCACATTCTGAAAATTCATGGAAAAAATGGTTAGAAATGTGAATATAATCATGTCAGGTTTGGTTTGGTTTGGTTTGGATTGAATTGGTTTGTGATCAATGAGATGAGACCCAACGAGCCTTGTACAGGTTGGGGAGGGAGAGGTAGGTTAGGCCACATGAGACCCAGGCCTACAGGCGTTGTTGTGGCCCTCTAATCTCCCACAACCAAGAGAATTTGTGGACAACAGAATTTAATTAACGTTAGTAAAAATTTTGATTCGAGTTAAGTTGGGGTCGGTGAAATAGTACAACAGGACATTTCATCTAATACCTGATTTTTTACATTAGACAAATCGAACAAGTCTAATTCGAGTCAAAATCGGATTCGGATCTGTCCAAATTTAAAATTCAGATGAAAAAATTTAAAAAAGTATAATTACATCAATAAAATGTACACCAAAAGTATACCAACACATCTTGATTAATTGAGTTTATTTTTATTCTTAAAACTCCTACTTTCATAGTAATATACTTTATCTAATTAAACCACATCATATAACTGTTAATTTGATATATATTTTATAAATATGTTTAGAATTATTGAAAAATTTCTGGTCATATCCGATTTTTTTTAATGGGACAAAATTTTGTTAGCATCAGATGATGCGTCTTCCGCGTGAAAGGCAGTTGGTGGTGCACCACAAGCATTAGCAAGTTATTGGTCTCTTTGATGGGACTAAAGTTAGCAACGTTAGTAGGTAGCCTCCTATTATCAAGAGGAGTAGGAGTTCCACCTCCAAATTTTGTACTTTACTAGCATAGCTTCTATGAATTTTTAAAACTAATTCTAGAGTCTCACTAAAATTTGTGAGCTCTATTAAGAATTTCAAAATTCATACAAATTATGTAGCCCTAAAATTCTGGAGTTTATATACAATTTTAAAGACTTGTTTATAAATGTCTTACATTTTTTAAAAATATTCATACCTTTGTTCATAAATTTTTAGTTTTTAATAAATTTCACTGTTCTTTTAAGTTTTGAACTATCTGCAAACTATAATATATCTATCATATATTTGATAGCTATTTTTATAATTTTTAAATAGATTAAATCAAACCAATTAAAATAAATAACACTCATATTTTCACTCGATTTCCAAGATGACTCTAAATTGACCAACTTCCCAATTGCTTTCCTTATTTCACTAGCACTGTGGATCAAGTAGAGAAATGTAATCAAGGATGGAGCAAAGTAGCTATAAGTTTGTTACAGCCATCACTTCAAGTTTTCCTTAGCAAATCCGTTATCTACCCAAATTGGGATCTCTTTTTTTTAAAAAAAATTGATGGAAGTTGATCAAAATCTGTTGATACCTTTTTTTTGTTTAATATTTCATTCATATTCAACACATGGATGACGAATAATAATGCATTTAGACTAGTCTTTATGACATGAAGATTAACCAACTACTTGTGATATGAAAATCAACCAAACTTGGATTAATAGAATCGCTTAAATGTGAAGCTAGTAACAGTCATGAAAAGGACTCTAAATACATAGTTGCTATCCTTTAGGTTTCGCTCTCATTTTCATCCAAAATCCCTTTTTTGGGTTGAAGTAGAGTCATTAATTCTTGGGATGATTACGACCGTATTTTCAAGACATTACCTTCTCAGCAATATAACTACAAAATCATATAGATTTGATCCTAGGCTATTGTATATTCGATTTTTAATTCTCATACACGTAATGTAGATAAATTGTAGGTGTTAGTTAATTGATTAAGTACGAAAGTATCGGAAGTTATTATCATAGATTGAATTCAATCCCATCCACATTAGTTTTTATGCCTTCTTTTCACACCAAAAAAGTAATCCAGTTGAATTAAAATGTCAAAAAAAACATTGTATATTTTTATCATTGCAACATACTGTACCTAAACCTCCCAAAAAAAATAGTTAATAAAAGATTGTGATGATTTTCTTTCATTTCTAAGGTTTCTTTCAGTTTCTAAGTAAAAATAGGTGACGAAATTCTGCGTAAATAGTAGACACGGGTAATAAATAAGAGAATACTAAAGATTAAAGCCATAAAATTTCTCAATTCGACACAAGGTACTTATTAGATCGAATAAGTACGTCGGATCTAATCGAATTATTTTGTTGTATCTAAACTAATATTAATCCAATCCATTTCATGAATAAAATGTGACCAATTGACCAACCAACAAAACTATAATGCCTTTTAAGACTAGAAGTCCACAACTTTGTAGGAGTAATAAAATGCAAATTAAAAGAAAACTCAAATAATACTCGCAAGAATTCATTTATGCCCACCTAACACAGTACTTACATGAATCGAGCTATTGTTCGCCATAAAGAAGTAAAGCTTTTATATTATCAATTTTCTCTATTCACAAGACTTGAACCTCATATCTTATTTAATAGGCAAAAGTGTCAACTTTTGTTTCGACCAATTGACCAAAAGACGTTGAACAGCCTTGTTTGAATTATTTTTACAGATAAATGATAAGAAGAAAATAAGACATGAAAATAAACTATTAAATTCTCATTACTTAGAATCTCAACGCTTAAAGCTAGATGTTCTCCATAACAAGCATGAATACTGAGCGAGATGCACACAACAACAAATTCAACGTTAAAACCAATATATATGATGATAATACCATGCGAGAAACGTAGATGCTCATGTCAATGACGCCCCCCTACCCCCAAAAAAAAAACAAATAAGAAAAAAATGGACTCATTATACTAAATGCGAGTGAATTACTTTACTTACGTGCATTACCCAGTGGAACTTACATTAATATATCATATTGAATATATATGAACATGCTAAGACCCCCAAATCAAACAGCAAGTCATATTAAACATAAATATACATTGCTAGAAATACTTTTGAAACATAAATGTTCATGAATGAGAAGCACTCATTTGTCATAAAATCCATCGTCTCAAATTGGAATTTGAACAAGTTCCCTGAAAATGATTAAATATTCTTAAGTTTATAAATAAGTACATCAACGATCTTGTCATAAGTAAATATCAATAATAACAGTAATAATGTAAAAGGATCTAAAAAATTTCCACAAGGGCAAGCATTACTGCAAATATTATTTGTTATAAACAGAAAAAGAACTACAATATTGTTTTATTTCAGACATGGAAGAATATCTATCCTCCACTACTCAACTTTACACAATTATACAGGATTTTTGTCTGGAGGAAGCTCTGGATCTGATGACAGAGAGATGAAAGTAACCTGTTGAAAGGTCTTTCAGGTTAACACACAAGAAAGCAATTTCAAAGTTCCCAATATTCTCTTTCTGCCTTCAAACATCAATATGCTATGTTCCTTGAACTGAGAAGAAAGCTGTGCTCACTGAGTAACTTCACTTTGTTGAGATACTAGCTGGAGTGTTGGACTCATGTTGCCCTCGCTTTGTGTTATCTTCGTTCCACGAACGATGCACTGGAGGTAGCTGATATTCGTCGGGCTTTAGTGCCAGTGCAAAATCGGGTAATGTCGGTGCTGTCTCCATGATCCTGACAACACAATTCCAAAATGGCTGAGCTTAGACCTGTGAACCTGAAGTGTACCTGAAATCCTTACTGACTGACCTGGACCCATGCCCGACCTTGACACCCAAAATACATTAATCAGATCCTGAATTGGCCTGAACTAAACTTTTCCTCCACAGCTGGTTTTCTTTGCAAGACAATCTTATTCGATCAACCATCTACCGAACATATGTTAGCCTAAGCTGATCTAAATTGAAAATAACCCAAACAGAATCTCATCAAACCGAAGATGACCCAACCCAAAATTAAACCGAATTGGACCCTGTTTTCCAGGTCTAGTTGAGCTTAGCTCACATTTAGGGTTGGAATTGATACCATAGGGAACATAGTTTGGTTTCAGAATTCCAATAGATAAGTTGCAGCTTACTGAAGGATGATGGTAAAAACGACCCTTCAATATTGGACTGTCCTCTTATCGAGAATTTACTGCATATGGTCAAACATACCTATAAACCAGCATAGAAGTATGATAAGTCTAATTTTTACTGAACACCAAATTGATCTATCCCGGCCTAAACTGACACGGAATTTGATCCAACAATGTTGCCTCTTGTTCTAGACAACTAATTGGACAAACCGATTGCATAATAAATGCAACCTCAAACCAACCCAAGCTGGACTAACTTTTTGCAAGGCTAGATTAACCGAACCGAACCCGACTAGACTCTTAAAAAGCCAAATTCAGATGACCCGAACCCCTCCCAAACCCAAACCCAAACCCGAAACGAACCGAACCGAACCCGACCTGAATATTTTTTGCCAAAGTGTTTTGTTTCTGGAAGATAAGCCTATTGAACCAAATAGAACTTGACCTGACTCTAAACCAAACCCGACCCAACCCAAAAGTTAACTGAATTGTAATGATTCGAACATGACCTGAACCAAACTAACCCAAACCGAAAACAACCCGAATGGATTGCCAGGTCTACTAATAAATTACACACTCGCTACTGCAAAAAATGAACATAAAACAAGAAGAATAAGAACATAAAAAGAAGAAATAAACACTGAAACAACACGAGGACTGAGCATGATAGTAGTGATCGTAAATACAGCCCGCATAAAGGATATCTAGATGCAACTAGAAACTTACTTTTCATAAGTGTACAAGTCCCGATTGATTCGCACCTTGCTAGCAGTATCTTTAGGGATCTTCTCATGCAGATATTTCATGGTTCCCCATAAAGGTGGATTTCTGTACAATGGATACACCAATTATGTCCACTTGGCAGACAGAAGAAACCTGAGGAAACGACCATACTAAAACACAGTAGAATATACAGAGAATTATCCCTTAGAATTGCCCTTGATTAATATTGACAGAGAGACTTATCAAAGTCAATCTATTAAACTCCCACATGAGACCCAACTAAGAAAAAGAGAGAAGCTGATCCTTGCAGCACCAAATGAAAGAAAAATTAAGCTTGTGAATTGGAAGCCTCATACATTGCCCAACCACATGCTTCAAGAGAACTGTAACACTCATTCTTACAGAAGGAAGTAGGCTCCCAATAAGAACATAAAATGTTCTGCTATGATATTTGTGTTTTCACAAGTACCCAATAACCAAGTCTTGGAAAGTACTAATTTCTTGTAAACTACTTTAGGATACAATTATAGTACAATACTTTTCGCTCAAAGTTTTTTGACATATAATAAAACATGTATTACAAAAGACCCCAAAGAAATAATTTATAGATAGAACCTTCCCACGTTTCGATCATTCACTGGAGAACAAGACTGTGAAGAGCAACATTATTACCACCTTCTTAGGGCTAAACACTAAAAAGGAGACATTATTTTGTCATGTGGAATAAATTGAGCCAAGAGGAATGAATTTCAAAGAAAAATAGGTTATAACCCATCCATTCACAAAAAGATCCACTAAGACAGAACCTTGCTGAGAACATTCCCCCCCACCCCCAAAAAAAAATAAAAAACAAGAAGAAAAGAAACCAAAAGAAACCTCCTTGGAACAATACACAATTCCAAGAAAAATGAAGAATATTCTCTCATATCCTTTTTACGAGAATCACAAAAGTCAGTCACTATAACATGAGGCTGACCCAAAAGAAAAACACGAGTTGAAAGGCTATATCAGAAGGAATGTGGCTCAAATCAGACTTCGCCGAGCAATGAAAAACTTAGGACCTTAAAGATAACATGTAGCAAGTAGTGCACGATAACCCTACATTCCCTACTTATCCATTTATCTTACCTCATAGGGAACAATCAATTAACAGTACATGACGAAACAAGTAACCTTCATACAGGAAACCATGCCTAATATATTAATCATCTAAAATCAGGTAAAACCACATCAAAATGAGAAAGTTTTGTAATCTTCAGATCTAAGCACTTACTTAGGTTCTACCAGAATTGCTGAAGCTTGAAATTCATGCCATCCTGTACATGTTAAAATTTTAAAATATACTTGATGCAAACTTCCTAGGTGTTTAGCCTGTTTTAGCCATCTATAAATCTACACCACAGCTGACCTTCGTTTTATTGATTTATCTTGAAACAATATATAGTTGTCATGTCGACGGCATTTCCAGTTACAGCCAAACATAGACATAATTATGGTGTCATTATTCATTCACAGGTAAGTAATTTGTCATTATGTGTCGTATGAAAAAATTGAAAGCAATCATCAATGATATCTCAAGAACATATCTTATCTTCTTGACAAGAGTGATCCAGTTCATCAACTATTCCTATTCGCGTTCAGCATGTACAATTACTCTTGACATTCCTACCTCTGCAGGCCTTAGCATGTCATATTTATACTCACTCTTCTGTGGTTGCTTTGAATTTTTCTTTTTTTGAAATATAAAAACTCTTTATTGTTGAAACTTCTTAGTATTCTTCCCCCTTAAAAGCATTTTCCTTCAGTCTTAATTACCTTCTCAAACAGTCTCTTTGCTTACAGTGGGAAGTCAGGACACGTATATATCAAGATCTCGTTAGTCCTACTCCAGTGGGATCCACAGTAGTTTGGTGGTGATGGCGGACATCAGCCAGCTTAACATATTTATACGCAAATCAACATAGGGAAAGGAGTGTGGCAAAATGAACATATACAGACTGCATGTATCAAGATAAGTTCACTCATTGAGGAGCCATATAAATGCTAACATGCTCTTTTAATAACATACGTGCTAGCTTTCAGTATATTTTTTAATATATTCTTCACATTCTCTATATGTCTTAACATGTCATAATAGACCCATCATCCCTCCTGTTTCTGTTATTTATTTTGGTGATGGAGAATCTCAATAGGCTGGTGAACAAAACAATTGACCTGGGCATCTTGGAAGGTTTTATTATCACTAACTCAGTCAGAAAGTATGTTAAAGTTCCTTGCTCTTTTTGCTGATGATACTCTGTTTTTTGGCATACCAGACAAGAACCTCCTGGATTATTTGAAGTGTATTCTGGTGTTATTCGAAGCAAAGACTGGTCTTAGAGTTAACCAATCAAAATGTGTTCTCATTCCTATTGTAAATGTGCTAGACCTTCATCACCAGGGGCAGTTCTTTGGTTATGGGGTTGACAATCTTCCATCTTCCTATGTTGGCCTTCCTCTTGGAGCTTCTTATAAGTGCGAAGCTGAGTGGGAATCAATCATGGAAAGGTTCCCCACAAGACTAGCAGGTGAAAATTGTGGAATCTAAGCTGTCTAAAAGGAGAAGACTAACTTTATTGCAAAACACCTGATGGAGTTTCTCTATTTATTTCATGTCTTTATTTACCATTATAGCCAGCATCGCTACCCAACTAGAGAAAATCATGAGACTTTATTTGGTCTAGAAACAACACCAATAATGGTTCTCATTGGGTCAATTGAGATGATGTTCACCATGCTAAGGGTGAGGATGACCTTGGTATTAGACATCTCCGGTCAATGAATGAAGCTCCCAAGCCCAAGTAGCTCTGGAGGATTGTTAATGGAAAGGATTTATGTTGAAAAATATGGTTGCAAAGAAATATGGGGTAGACAATTTGTCTGGTGAGGGAGAAGAGTCCTTATTCCCATGGGGTGGGTTGCATAAATTCTGTTCTCTCATGCAATATAAGGTGAAAAATGTCAAGGGTCTTATTTTGGCATGACATGTGGTCTGGAGATGAACCTCTTAAAAGTTCCAATACCCAGATCTTTTCAGGATGGCACGATTGGAGGACGCAACTGTTCAAGAATTGATATCATGGAACGGCAATCAATACTACTGGAATATAACTTTCTCAAAAAGCCCAAATGATTAAAGAGGAGAACATGTTGAATATTTTGGCTTTACTTCCTGATACAAAGGTTGCTTTTGAGGGTGATGGTGAGATCCATTGGCCCTACGGCTAAAAAGGGCAAATCACTGTTCAGAGTTTTTGCCGAAAAATTTATAAAGGCTCGACTCATCTTGATTTCCCAACTGGGGCAATTTGGAGGTCTAAAGCAGTCCTTAAAGCGTGCTTTCTTGCTTGGCAGCAACCAAAAGAAAGAATCCACCAATGAACATGCTTATAAGAAGAAATGCTAAGTTGGCCGGTGGGTGACCTATGTGTTTCAAGAACGTAGCCAATAGACCACCATTTTGTCCATAGCTGATGGATCCAGCATTGGTCATTACCTTTGATGGCAGTTAGTGGATGCAACCTCAAACAATAGGTGGTATGGAGAAGAAGGTTGAAGAAGAGTTAACTTCTAGAAGTTTGGAAGTTGATGTCGTTGCCTATTTGGTGTACTTGGAAAGAGAGGAATCGCCGGATTTTTGAAGGCAAGGTTAGGTTCTATCGAAATTCTAAATTTTACTTTTTAAGAATTTGTATTGTTGAAGTCAAGTTCTCAATTATCGTACAAAGTTGACTTTCTTGGATTTTATTGATATAATTACCGTAGACAGCGTGAGGGCATGAAATTTTGTGATTGCCTCCCTCTGTATATGGATGACATTCCTTTCATATTTCATTAATACAAATTTTTTATTATGCATCAGAAAAACTTTTGTTTTGAAAAGTAACTAAAAATATGATTAAGACACCAAGGGGATGTCACCCATGTACAAAAGGAGGCAATCACAAAATAAAATTATGCCCTCAAGCTCTCTGGAATCATCCAAATCAACAAAATCCAAAAATTCAGCTTTGTAACCATGATTGAGAACTTGACTACAACTATACAAAGTTCTCAACAAATAAAGTTTGTAATCATGAATGGACCTAGTCTTACCCTCAAAAATTCGGCAATTTCTCTCCTTCCAAGTACACCCACCAAATAGTCAATGGCATCAACTTCCAAACACCTAGGATCCAACACTTCTTCAATCTTCTATTCCAAGCAACAAAACATCTCTAATGAATTCAGGCAGCACCCAGTTACTCATCAAAAACATGTCATATTTATGTCCTCTTTCTTTTGAAGCTTTTTGCATTTTATTTCCAAATATGTATAACTCTTTGAAACTTTCGCAAAAGTTTTTTATGGGTCTTTTGGAAATATTCTCTCCGCTTCTAAGAGGATACCAATATGTACACCTACCTAAACCTTACTTCAGCAGGAAGCCCAGTGGATGGTGGTCGTTGGAAGTGGTGGTGGTGGTGGTGGTTGTGTTAGACATCAACAATCCTACACATACACAAACTACCAACATAAAGGGCAAGGAGTACTGCAACATTAACATATATAGACTACATGTAGGCAAGATATGTTACCTCGATTGAGGAGGAGCCATATTAAATGATTCACATAATTTTTGCTTTCCTTGAGATATTCATCAGCTGCTTGCAAAGCAGCAATAGCCATTCCATGTGATTTCTCTGTGTTGCCCTCGTCCAAAATGAGTCCATGGTAATAATAAGCTGCAGCCTGCCAAAAGTTGACAAACGTTAAAACCCAGTAAGCATACATCTTATAGAAATTACATTTTAGTAACATGGGTATAAGCTAGAGAGGAGTATATTCTAAGAAGCATCTCCACAGAAACTGATGTAGTTAGAATCCGATATGATTAGGTAAAGTTGGATCCAGCAAGGCCCTCAACACAACAATGACTCATTTTTTCGATTATGATATGTATTAATATTCTCTCTTCTCTTATCAGGAGGGAAAAAAGAACAATGAGGCTCATTCCTAGACCCAACAAAAACTGACCCAACTTGAACCCTTCCGAAAATTTTGGATCTTGAACAAAAAATTTAAACCCGAAAAATCCGCAAATTTTGGGTCGACTGACAGGTTGGCTCCTCTAGAACTTTGCGCCTGCACTGCTGGAGTCGGGGAGACAGGAACTTGAAAGGTTGAGTTTTAAGGGCCCAAATGCCAAAGCACAAAAGCAAAACCCTAGATTATAAGAGCCTGCTTCCTAAACTCCGCCTCTCTTATGTCATTCAAAGCTTCTGCATTCTTGGTGGCCCCAGGCCCCATCGTTGAACTCTTTCTATCTCTTCCACATTCGCCTTCTCCAGTGTGAGCTATCGTCTGCAACCTCTCTGTCCTCCATATTCTCCTTCTCCAGGGTGAGTTTGCCCTTAATGTTTGGTGAAGAGATTCAAAATAAGCAACATATGAACACGGCACTGCAAAGTCAATTAAGAAAGATCTAGATTTGGCCCCTCCATAATTTCTCCAAGAATCAATTTATATAGTATAAGGGCCTATTCGACTTTACATAAAAAACAAAATATATTTATGTTTATGTTCGTTTATGTTCTTTTATATTCGTTTATGTTCACTTATGTTCGTTTTTGTTCTTTTATGTTTGTTTATGTTCGTTCTTTATGTTCATTTCTTATTTAACAACTCATTTCTATTTGTTTATGTTCATTTCTGTATTGTTTATGTTTGTTTATGTTCGTTTATGCTCTTTTATGTTCGTTTATGCTCATTTATGTTCGTTTCTGTGTATGTTTATGTTTATGTGTGTTTTGTATGTAAATCCGAAAAGGCCTTAAGTATTTACCTTTGCTATTTTTTGTATAAATTTGTACACGTTATATACTGACCACTATGCCATTGGTGTATAAACTTTGCTATTTGCTAAGTGCTATGGCCATCTGAGATCCTTCAAACTTGTTAGTTTTGATATCAACTTAATATAACCAAAAGGCTCGATTTTAATGTTCTGTTATAACACAAATCTATTTGTAATTGTGGCATGCGCGTCATCACTCGTGAAATTTGCGGATGGTGGTCTATTTAAGTTTCTCTATCATCCCTCCACCTTGCAGCCGACATCGTGGTCTTGATCAATTTTTTTTATACCCAGATGACCAGATCCCAGGATGGTATTCATTTGATAATTGCTAGAAACTAGAAAGTGCTTGGTTGAATTTTTTAGTTTCTGCTCTGATTGTGGTAAACACTATTTTTAGTGCTCCCTTTATGACAAAGATTATTTGGATTCAAGTTAAAGATTTTGGTATATGTGAATGGTAAATGGAAATCTTTCCTGTTTCTAACAAACTTGTAAGCATAATTTTGCATCCCATAATGCAAATATTTTGAGAAAAAGTGACCTCATAATAGTTTTCCACTTTTCCTATCTCAAATCCCACAAGTCTAAATCTCGAGTCACCAATTGCCCACTATTTCATGAAAAAAGAAACAGATGATAGTTTAGTGCAGCATTCTGCGTTAACTCATTATAAAACAAGCTGAAAAAATTTATCCAATAGTGAGTCTTTCATTTATACGGAACATAGGGGTCATCAATATGACCAATTAGAATATTCTAGCTCATAAATTCAAAACTTGCATGCCATTGCTCCATCCAATTCTAGAGGATTTAATATCCTTGATAACATTTCCCAATGAATAATGCATAAGCCTTACTTATCTCCCAGGATTTTTGGATGGGAATAATATGAATTTTGGAGGTATTGACCAAAAACAATACGACCTTTTTCTTAGCCATGAAATGAACGAACTTTTAACACTATTTAACGATATCATAACACAACCGAGTTCTGGGCTAGGACTCGTCTGAAAGCTAAAGTGTTCAAGTGAAGCTGACACGTGTACGGTAGAGTTCACATTTTGACCTTGGATTGGACTTGGCTTAATTGTTTAATGGCCGCAGCGGAGAGGTAGGTCTAAGTTAAAAATTTATGGGTTGCTTATGTGGTCATTAAAAATTTAAACTAAGTCAAAATTCAACATCAAAATTTTAACTCCACCTTGCACACGCCAGCTTAAAGACAAGTCCCAACCCCCAAAAGTCGCATTATTTTTGGCCAATAGCTCCAAAATTCATATTATTCTCTTCCAAAAATCCTATTTTATTTTGATATTATTAAAGGACTGATTATTAAAAGACAGACAGCAAAATTACAGGGCATAACATTAGTTTTGAAAAGCACGAGGCACCCAGAGGGCACAAAGGGGGTCTTGAGGCCCAAGGAGAAGGTACACACATCAAAGATGCAAGGCCCACATTTCTACCGAAATGCCTAAAATATATTCAAAAATATATTTTCCCAATTAAGTCATTTGCTTGAAAAAGGGATTCAAGATCAATATAACCGTTATAATGTCTGAAATGTCGCAAAATTGTTGAGAATACAAAAATAAAAAAGTTAAATCACTTAAATGCAAAATGGAAATGCCTCAAACTAAGAAACATTATAGAAACTTATGAAGCTTGACTACTTTACACATCAGATACGACACTTACCTTCCTCCCACACTTTTTTCACTCACAACAGACCTAATAACAAGCCTCCTCCTCCCCAAACATAAAAAAGAAAAGAAAGAAAACAAAAGAACAGATTTCAGACACAAGCACAGAGTAGAAGTTTCCAGATACTCCCCTAAAAAATAAGAAAATAAAAAGGAAGAATTAGATAAAGAAATTGAACAATGAGATGAGCATCAAGGAGATACAAAGAAAAAAAAGGGGAGAAAGAGGAGGCAAAGATGAACATACACAGGCCCACCAGACCAGCGACCAGTGAGCACCCCGAAGCCCCCAAATTTCCAGCACATAACTCCATCAATAACTCCATCAATTGACCATCTAATTCTCAGATCTAGGGTTTTTGAACAAAACCCAAGCTCTGAAATGACACCAATTAATCAATTTTGAGAGATACTCGCCGGACTTATGCAGAAATCATGCTATCTTATGATAACACTCAGGTAATTTTGCTCGATTTCATTAATTTTACTGATATTCTGTGAGGCGCAAAAATCAAACAAGGCACGCTTTCCTTAGAAGCACACATTTCAGCTCTCACTTTAAGAATTCACCTAACTTCACCCCCTCTAAGTCACTGAGCTGCTCCCCTCTAGCCTAGGCACACCTTAGTATGATAAACTAAGGGTAAAACAGAGAACTGACAATCAATTGTTCATTTGAAGGAAGCAAAATACCAACAGGCTTGAATTACAGGCCAGCTCAAATGAGATGTTTAGCCATGTTTTTAATACTTTTTATTACCATCAGGGATTCAAAATGCGGTTTGGGAAGTGACGCGAATGACTCGCTATAATGCACAATCGTGTTTCATAGCGGTTGTCGCGGGGTGAAAACATGGTTAGCTCATCTTGAAAACCTTTCCAATGCAGCCATTTCATCATACAACAGCCACATTTTGAATCCATGATTATTATTACCCAGAAATTTGGATGCAAATGGCAACAGTTACATGAAAGTAAGTTGAATTAGGTAAAAGAAGTAGCAAGGGAGATACGCCTAGAGATATTGGAAAATACAACAAGAAGAATCACAAAAGAACTAATGATTAGATACCTTGGCTTCAATGTACTTCCATTTAATAAACAGCTGATGCTTTTCACCCCAACCATTGGCTAACGGAAGATTCATTATATTATCTTGTGCCTGCAGTAATCTTGGCGTTAGTACAAGCAAAAGGTGTTAAATAGATGGAATCTTCTAGACACAATTTTAATCAATTAGATCAAATGTAAAAGCAATACATTATGAACTTTTAGCTAGCATGATGAATCAATGACCCTGTAAGTGGTTTAACAAAGACAAGAAGAAGATGATGTTTAACACTGTGGTATGCATCACCACGCCATGTGAGTCTCTAAGGAGGTCAATGTATAATAAATTGAGAAAGAAGACAATTATGGATTACATACAAATACACTCATATGGAGAGATCTTCCATAACTCTTAATCCATACACATGAACCTTTTCTTGGGTCTTCAAAAATGATTCTGTGTTCTTTATATCATAAAAATGATTGACGTTTTACACTTGTAAGATAATGAAAGAGCCATGCTGAAGGTTATCATTCATCAATCACCATGATCACTTTTGTGGGCAAATCGGTTGTTGTTGGACAGTAGCATCCCCCTCCAGCATTACTTGAACTTTTACCATGCTTTATAACCTGAAGGATAAAAGACCACGTGGTCAATACTCCTAGGCCCTTCCTATCATCATCACTCACTTATTTTATGAAGCTAGTAAAACCAACATTTCCACTTCCTGGACAGCTGAGAAAGCCAATTTTGGGAAAGTCAGCTTGGATTGTATTGGACTAAAAGCAAACTGCTTTCCAAACTTCCTCCATTTTCTTTTTGTGTAGTAGTAAGCATAAATCTAGGTCTAAAAGAATCAGCCTATATGTAATAACCAAACTTAGAGAACAGCTGCTAAATTGGACATCCACACCTCGCCAGGTAGACTCTCAAGGTACGAATTTCGATTGGGATGAGTAACCCAATAAAAAGGCAAATATCTTATAGCTGACCTCCGTGCCTCTTTGAACATGAACTAGCCAGATTGGCCCACAGTTGAGCTTACTCTCCAAATTTCCCTTTAATCTCAGAGCCATAAGTTCATCAAGTTGCCAGTTCCTTTCAGCATGCATGCTTTGAATTTCAGTGCATTATCTAACAGCTCTTGTTCTGTAGAAGTAGGCAATCAGTTTTAAAACTTTTCTGCGCTTTGCAATTCAAGGGAAAGGCTACTTTCATATCCTGCCTAACAGCGGTCCTGCCTGCTGTGTATCTTATTAGTTAGGTCTGGTTCATTACGTATTGTATGTGTCAGCTGGATCTCCCTAGAACTTCTGGCAAGTATTGGATGTATCACAATGATGTCATCCACTCCTAGACGCCTAGACCAATACCATTTTCTGATGCAAAATGAAAGAATGTCCATTATTCATTCAAATACTAAGAACCCAACTCTTTTACAGCCTTCTTCTCCAAGCAACCACCACATGTCTCACAGTGAGAGGTCGCACCCAACTAACCCTCATCAAAGAGTGTAACAGATGCCAAAGCAAAACATTCTACTGGCAATGAACGAGGTGGTTTTTGCCTAGCGCATCTACTTGTTATCCATGGGAGCCTACAGATGGAGTCGGCAGGAAAATCAGAACATGCAAGCACACCCCTAACCATATATTACAGAAATTCTTCACTGCAAAGAGCCCTTTAGAGTCATGGGGTGAAAAAAACCTCATCATTGCCCTCAGATGCATCATTTATATTAGCAAGCAAAGCAAGAAGAGTGAACATGCTTTCCACTTCTTTGTCATTCGGGCTTCACGAGAAAGTCAAATTGCAATGGCTTTGATCTCATTCCAAAACATCCCATTCTCTCGCAGTTGCATCTTTCAAATATGTCATCCTAAAAAGATCTGGAAATTGAACCACACGAGGTTGCTCCCCTCACCAAACACCATACTAAAACAAAACCCTAGACCCATCCTTCACCTAAAATTGTATGAGCAATTTGAACTGTTCCAAACTGCTATAACGAATTTCCAACAGCTCGCCCTTGAGGATCTTCTTGCTCCATGACCACCACCCCAAATTATCAACCCCCACATTTTGCCTCAACCACATTTTTCCAGAAAGCTTTCTCCCCACTGCAAACTTCCAGTGCCACTTGGCTTTACGAGCTTCACTCATCATTCGGACTCTCAGAGTGGTCTTTTTCCTAGCTTTTCATCTAGCTTGCGATGGAAAACATCATCCCAAATGATCCAGTAAAAAGACACAGACTAACAGAATGTTTCCCAGCCTTCTCCTGATTTCAATGTTTTTTTAAGTATAATACAGACACGGGTATCAAAAGTTTCTGCTTTCAATGGAGAAAATAACCCATACTATAGGGCATTTGGTTAAGAGTTTCTGCAAAGAGCTTTTTGAAGGGTCGGATCATCTTTACTTTCCAGGTGAGGCAATTTGGAAGTCTAAAGCTCCCACCAAAGCATGTGTCTCGCTTGGGCGGCTACTATTGGGAAGATTCCAACGGAGGACATGCTTAAAAGGAGAAATTTTAAGTTGGCTAGTTGGTATGCAATGTACCTACTAGAGGAAGAATATGCTGACCGCCTTTTTGTCCATTGTCAGTGGGTCGCTGCTTTATGGCCTTTGTCTTTCTCTTTGATGGCGGTTAGTCCTTTGATGATTTCAAGTGTTACTTTTTAGAACCTTGTATAGTTGGAGGCAAGCTCTCCATCATGGTACAAAGTTGACTTTTTGGGATTTTGTTGATATGATTACTGTCGAGAGCTTGCGAGCACGATTTTATTTTTGTGTTTGCCCCTATTTTACATGGATGACATCCCCTTGGTGTCTTTTTATAAAAAAATTTTGATGACTCACCAAAATAAAATTTCAAAAAAAAAAAACAGAGTGAAAACCCATATATAACTCTCTCCTTTCTCTCACCTAACCTTCCTTGAGTGAGCCGTTAAGCCCTGGGGACATCAGCTGGCATGACCAATCACAAAAAGGTACAAGTAGTTTATTAAATATAAGATGCTTCCTATAGGTTCCTTTCCCAATGCAATTTGTGGATTTAAGGGTCACATAGATTACAAAATACATACCTAATTAGAACCTTCTCTTTACCAAATACTGCATTTTTCAATGATGTCACCCCAACAAAACAAATCTCCAAAACCATGAACAAGAACCATCACTATTAAAAATTGCTGGAAGGTACCCCATATTATATGGAAATTATTTGAAGGGGCATAATTTTGAGAATGTATTTAAAATTTTTGTAAATTTTGTGGAAACTACAAGATTTTTTCTGATTTTTTTAATTTCCGATGAGTTATGAGGAACAAACCAAAATACCCTCATCTTCTTCATTTTCTCTCTCCTCCATTTCTAATTCTTCACCTTCTTCTTCCTCTTCTCCTTTGTTCCTCCTCTCTTCTTATCCAAGAAAAAGTCAAACCAAACCCACAAATTCCAACAATCAAAAGGAGAAAGTGCAAAATAACCAGCATGAATTGCAAATTTTTTTGTAGTTAGCTTTGAACCATGTCATATGGTACAGAGAAAGAGAGGAGAATGCAAGCGATGGCACAGAGGTGGTGTGCTGGGTACGGGTGAGTGTGCGTGCCAGAGAGAGAGAGAGAGAGAGAGAGAGAGAGAGAGAGAGAGAGAGAGAGAGAGAGATAGTATTCTCTCTCCATTCCCTATTTATGGGTCTTTGGTTATGGAGGTGGGGGTCTTTTAAGAAATCTGCATTGAACTTGGATTATGGGGTGAGTGTGCAAGAGACAGAGAGAGAAAGAGAAGGAGACATAGCATTCTTTCCCCATTCCCCTATTTCTGGGTCTTTGATTATGGAGGTGAGGGGTCTTTTAATCAGAAATCCGCACTAAACTTGGATTATGGGGTGTGAGAAAGGGGAAAGAGAGAGCAAGCGAGAGAGAGAGAGAGAGAGAGAGAGAGAGAGAGAGAGAGAGAGAGAGAGAGAGAGAGAGAGAGAGAGAAGAAGAGAAAGAACAAGGAGGAGGAAGAGGATAGTGATGAAGAATCAGAATGGAGGAGAGAGAAAACAAAGAAAGTAAGGGTATTTCCGTCTTTTCTTTATAATTCACCAAAAGTTAAAAAATCACCGGAAAAGACCATGCAAATAGTTTCCATAAAATGTAAAGAACTTCTAAATACATTCTCAATGTCCCCTTTAAATAGTTTCCACAAAATGTGGGGTACCTCATAGCAATTTTTTTCCATCACCACAAGCATTCTAAGCATGATGCCCCGTCATAGTTTTGAAACACGGTTAACCAATGCATGGTGATGGCCTAAATTACAATGTGACTTAACCAATTAAGCTTAGTACATTAGCACTAACTGCAGAAATAATCGGCCAAGGTAGTGCTTACTAATGAATTTGGGAAATCAATTGAGGCATAATTTTTTTAAAAATGATATAACAAGAAAACCAAGTGGTCACTTTGAAACATACAACCAATGCATGCAGCCTGAGCTTGAAGACATGAATAAAAAACTGAGAATCATATGGAATGCAGTTTTCACACCTGTTGCCAGTATTTCACCATTTCACAGGCAAGCCTTCGTTTCACAGCAAGTGTAGCTTTAGCACTATCAATTGCCATCCCTAGCTGGATATCTACACCCTATGTCATCAGCAATAGTCTAGTTAGATCGAGTACATAAATTTTCTCATAATATAATTTCCTATTTTGCAAGACTCTAATCAATGATACGGATTGCAAACAAGAGGTAAGGGCAAAGACAATACATGCAACTGCAACCTAAGCGGAGAGGTTGAGATGCAGGCAGTGCATCCATTGTAAAATATTCAGTAGTGAATAGAAAGAGGATGTGACAAAATACAGCTTAAGACCAGTGATGTTCAGTAAGCAAGGCATACAATATACAAAAACAACAGAAATAGAGATGGCAATTACCAATTAAAAGTTACAAATAAAAAATGGTGCATCCAAAGCAGAAATTATGTACAATTCTACTAACTTCCACCGGTTGTACTTGCATTTATTGACCAATTAGATAAAAAAAAAAAAAGAAATCTTCCCATGTTAAATGGTTTCGAAAAATTTGCAGCTTACAAGGACATAGGAGGTATACGCTATACAGCTACGAAAATCCAAATACATAACCAAAAGGGTTTTTGTCAGGGGGGTTGTAATAGCCGTACACTAATATTATCGACAAAAAGTCAATTTAGTACCCTCATTGGGAACTTGACTAACCAACTTTTTTCTTATTGAGAAATTGACTCCAGCTATACAAAATTCTCAAAAAATAAAGCTTAAAATCTTGATAAGACCTCCTAGCCTTGCCCTCAAAAATCTGGCAATTCCTCTCTCACCAAGTACTCCACTATATAGCCAACAAAATCATTTTCCAAATACCTGAGACCCAAAAGGACAAGTCAAAGTAGAACCTATCCACAAAATCTGCGATAACAACAGAAAATTGGCAAAGGTTCCTGCTATACCAAAAACATAGAGTCCAGATCATATTATCTTTTGATGCGCTCAAGTGGTGTCTTCACTCCCTCAAAGACTCTCCTCTCATGCCAAAATACACCAAAAGATTGCATCCGGTATTAACATGGCATTCTTTTCTTTAGCTTACCAACCAAAGAAGCCCTCCCAAGCCAAAAGATGATTCCTCACAGAGTACAAAGCAACCCAAAAACCCCCAAGTAGAGGACAGTTTCTAATTTTTGTTTCTCCTGAAAACATATAGGACATCCACTAGCCAACCCAACTTTCTCATTTTAAGCATACCTTCCATACAAATCTTTCCTATGGTTGCCGCCCAAACCAAGAAGCAAGCTTTGGGGGAGCTTCAGACCTCCAGATTGCCGTGGCTGGAAAATCAACCTAGGTTTAAAACCTTTTTGTTGACTACTATGCAGAAAAAAAGTAAGAGGATAATTTCATGAGACATTTCCAGTAATCAACTATAATCCCAGCCGCGAACATTGCCACAAGCGAATTTTCAGCTGTCCAAAAGCAGATATGGGGGCAATGGACTCAATGTAACCGATAAACAGGTAAACCATGGAGCAAAATTATGCTTTACTTGTTGAGATCCATTGATTGCATCGAGATGTGCCAGCTCACATGGGCTGTAAGGATAAAACATAATGGTGGTAATGAAGGAAAGCAAGTATTTATTATTTGTCAATCCAATTCAGGATATCATATATGGAGAGAGGAACAGGAGAACTTTAAATAGATATCAAACCAGACAGACTGCAAAAAGATTAGACAAATTGTACATGTCATCAATATTATAGCTATTCATTGGAATATGAATGCAGTCAAGGAATTCCATGAGGAATATCTGAGTCCTCCCCCCAAACGGATGAGTGAGGAACATATCAATTATACATATCGAAAGTATAAAACTCTAGGTTTGTACGCACATTAAAGATGTGGAACTGTGCTAACTGTAGCACGGGGAATAATAGGCTATTAGTGAGGCCAGGATTGTGATGGTCTTATATGGCATTGCATCACGATTCTCCATCCATCCATCTCCATATCTCAAAAGTCCACACCTAAGCAGGATAGGGGGTGGTCATATGCCGCAGCATTACCCCTGGATAGCAGAAAGGCTGGTTCCAACAGGCCCTAGATTAAAAACTATTGATTGTCCAATGCTTTATAGAAATGAAGCATGAGATACAGACACATTTTGCTTTAGTAAGCTATAACATAAGTTGAAAAAATTGCCTAAAATTGCAACTACAATTCTAAAAGTAAATACTTTTACTTTCCAAACAAAGCTTACTCCAACCAATGAGGTCATGGCCTCCTGGTCAAGGCTGAAGCCTTGGTACATTAGGTCTCGGATTCGATTCCCCTTTCCCTATTGTAATTATACCGCCCTGTACAGCTCCTCTGGACCCCAAAAAAACAAAAAAACCCCTTACTGCAGATATTGGGATGTGCAAGGCCATCATAGGTTATCTGACAATGAAAAAATTAGATACATATAAGAAGGTCAAAAGAAAATAGACCAAAGTAAGCATTCTGAAAAGGGACTATCCAACATAGGTACCATCCACAAAGTCATCAAGATCAAAAGAAGAATAGCACAAATTCCCACTTACTCCAAAACTACTCAGCCTAGATTCAGTTATCTTTGATCCATTGGAGAGATATTTTCACATCTCAAAAGACTTCTTTGTTTCTCTCCCAACAAAAGCTCCAAACTATCACATGAGGTATTACCATGGCAATCGCCTAAACTTTCCCACCAAATAAACCCTCAAAACTCGTGAGCCAAAATGATGGTTCCTGATATAGTTTGAAGCAATCCAAGGAATGCAAAGCAATTGAAAGCTAACTCCCTAAGAGCTCTTGCAGAATGACAATGAGGTAACAAATGAAAAGGGACTCTCCAAGCCAATATTAGGAATAATTAATCTTCATAGGGTCTTTCATCCACATGCAGCAACGAAGGTAGTCCACATCTTCATAGACATGTCTATTTCACCAAGCCTCTCTTGAACACAGTGCCCACTGAGTCTTTACACCACGAATTTACTCGCCAAGAATTTCCCTTTTTGTAAATTATCACAATTCAAGCTATTCCATAGATGCTTCTAGACCTCTGCCTCCCATTAGTGAAAACAAAAGAGGAACTTTTATAGGAGTCATAATCTACTAGATAAGCTTACAAGGTAATCATTATCTAAATGAGATGGAATGCATGGAGGTCAAAAAGGACAGAATCCTCAAGAACTAAAGTTTGATTATAAAACCCCAATGGTGTCAATATTCCAATTTCCATCTGACAGCATCAGAATCGTAAAGAGCAAAACATTAAGCTGCTTAAAAGTTAACTGACAACGTCATCATCATTAAAGAATCACAAAAGAACACAAGTGACCAAAAACAGGTGGCAGACACTTGCCAAGAGTAATAAAATATGCACACATTTCTATGCACCACCAAGGCACCAAGAACATAAAAAGAGGGACAAAGGTCTAAAAAGAGTCCCATCACATCAACTGTCAAGAGAAAAGTGATAGAAGAATGGCTACTACTCTCAAATGAATAATAAAATTGCTTCCTGTAGAGAGAATTATGTAACCCCAAAGACCACATCCACATGAATTGTTAACTCTATAAGGAATCCATATGAGACTATCCTCTCCATATGTGATAGTTACAACCTTTCTCCAAAAATTGGCCTTTTCATTCATGAATCTCGATAACAATATGCCAAGAAGTCACTCATTGTACACCCAAAAGTCGTTAACAGCTAAAAGATCATTTAGATAATGCATTGCTTAATAATATTCTATCTCCTAAGATGACTCATGAAGTCACCCCTAAAATCAAACCCAAAGGAAGTTTCTGGATTACTTCTAACTTGAGAGCCCCAAAGAGAGTATAGGAAAGAAAAAAGATAATTGGAATGCTTGAGAGAACACTTTTGATGAGAGCTAATCCCCTATGTAAGATAGGATGTCCACTCAAAAAGTCTTTTTTCAAAAGACCATTCAACCGTTGGCTTCCAAATTGATTTCTCTTTGACTCATGCTCCTCCAAGGAGAACATGATAGGTAGTCGGCAAAGAATCAAAAACCCAACCTAAAATGCCAGCAAGAAAATGGATATCATCTGCCTCTCGAGCACCTTGCTTGGGTGAAAAGCTTCAATAAAATGAATCTCATAACCTAAATTTCCTTAAATCACATAAGATTCCATCAAAGGTTCACCAGCTGCTCAAAATCACTCTCTCGAAAGATGATGGTGTCATAAACAAAGAAGAGATGAAAGATACTAATGGCTAAAACAAATCCAATCACCTACTTACAACACAGAGATGAAACCAGCTATAGAAGCCAAATGTAATATCATGTTCAAATCCATAAGAGAGAGAGAGAGAGAGAGAGAGAAATGAAAAGAAACCCCTTTAAGAATCATTGACAAGTATGGAAAAAGAAGTTGAGGGAATGAATTGATTAGCCCAACTAATCCATTTCTCCACAAACTCATTATCATTACATAAATGAGAAACTAACATAGATATTATCACCACATGCCGCCTCAAAATATCTTACATACAACCCTTGTATAAACAACTTAAATCTTGGAAGCAATACGCTTATTAGATACAAGCACAAAATCCAAAATCTAGCACTCCAACAAAGGCATTCTCTCTAAAAGAAGACCCACATGACACCTCTACATCTGGAGGCTAGCACCACTGAAAGCAACTTGTAACAAAAATGGCAAAACTGATTGGCCAATAGTCTCTAATGTGAAAGGCATTCTCTCTAAAAGAAGACCCACATGACACCTCTACATCTGGAGGCTAGCACCACTGAAAGCAACTTGTAACAAAAACAACCAAACTAATTGGCCAATAGTCTCTAATGTGAAAGCATGATGATAGTTAAATGATTATAACCCTATCTAGAAGCAATGAATCACGTAAACCCAATATCTGCTGCTAGAAGTCAACAATAAGAATCAAGCAAACCAAATGGTAACATGAGTTGTTATTCCTATGATGCTATCCCCACCAAAAATTCAAACTTCTGGTATAAGGACAGCGGTACCAAGAAAATACCACTTGTAGGAGTTCAATAGTTGGTGCGAATCACACAATGCAATGATCATAGACTTCCTAATTTTCTCATTTGCACCACCAATGCATTTTGGGGGGGAGCACTCCATGTAAATTTAGAACACGAAGTTGTATTCCTTTAGAGCTTGCCAAAATTGAAAGGTGACGCATGATTAGGATGGAGGTAGTAAATCAGTAATTGCTCAATTGCATCTGAAGACAAAGCTAGAAAGTAACTAGTACCTGCCCCAAAGCCTGCAAGGAAAGAGCCCTTATAACTCCTTCAGCTAAGTCTACTGGCAAATTTCTTCTGCAATTAGGAAAGAAGTAAATGTTAAGCAACATAAAAATAATAGGACACAAGCATCCTCTCTTGAATCGCATGATTCTAACCTTACTTCAGACGGAAGATGAGGAAAAACATGCCGGATAGCACAATCAAGGTACCCGGCTGCCTTCAAGAAGATATCTATAGAAGCTCGCCTGCTTTCTGCCCAAAATCAAAGAAGAAAGTGTATTGATGACTTTAAATGCAATTGGGAAAATAAGGGTCTTCCAAAGTATCTATGAAGAATTTAAAGAACAGTGTTAAGCATAACTACAAAACGAAAATGAAAGGAAGGAAAGAAACGCTAATCAGCACAATTCAATCAACTGGAAATGGATTTCTAAAAGATGTAAACGTAAAACCTTCAAGGAGACATAGGAATCAAGCTGTAAACTAAGAACAGTTATAATCTCCTTAGAGAATTGAAAAATAATACACCAACAAAAACTACTCCCATTGCAGGTCCCCCTTCTGCAGTGTCTAGGGAGATCCTGAAAGTAGGCAGTCTTACCCCTGCGAGCATTTCTGTCCATAGGGAGATCGATTCCAAGAGACCCACGAAAACACTTTGTAGAAAAAATAATAAATTCGCCCATGTATAGAAACAGGTCCCACATATGTTCATGGATTCTCCATCAACTCTAACACAAGCTATAAAAAGAATTATTGGCGGGGAGGCTCACATGTGAATGTAGGGGGAAAGAGTAAGGGCATGATCACCTTAGACACCAAATCAGTTTTATGCAAAGATCACATACAGAAGGCATCTGCCTCCTCGGAAGGATAATAAATGAACATATAAGGACTGCATATCTGCAAATAGTGTCGATTTCTAGAAGTCCTACATAGAGCTTGGTTCTCTTTGGTCATATTCAAATTACCGGAGAATGACCGGAGTCAAAACAACTATCAAGTTGCCAAGTAGGAATAAAGGAACACATTAAAGGTCCTTACGGAATGATTATGGATGAGCTCACAAGAAGGAATCGAACTATGTGGAAGCAAGTATAGTGATGATGGATCGATATGCATTGTTGTTGATACACATGCTATACAACGACAAGACTGTTCAAATACCATTGCTAACCACCAAAACAAAAGACAGACCAGTTATATAAACACTCATTAAACCAGGAGGAGAAAACACCTCCAGAATTTTGAGGGGAAAAAATAAAAGATTTTGCATAAGCTCAAGGGACCATTAAATGGCTACCAATGATAAAAGCTTTAAGGTTCGCAAATTGGGCGCTGCACATGCTGGATGCTTTTATTCTCTTCAAACGAAAAACATAATTGAACCCTTTTTTCCCCTTTTTCCTTATACAAAGCAGAAAGGATAAGGAAAAAAATATAGAATTATAGGATTAAATACAATAGGTCCTAACAGTCTTTTTGCTCCCACCCACCCACCCACCCCCTCACAATATATATATATATATATATATATATATATAGTGTGTGTGTGTGTGTGTCTATCTTTTTCATTTTGCAAGGGTTAGTGTGGGTCACCGAACTAGGCCCCTATCTCTGGGGCAACCCCAATTGGGCTTGAAGGCCTAAGGAGGATAGGGATACCAAGCTGAAGTCCACAACTCAACCACAACTTGCAAGGAAATTATCTCCACCAAGGTTCGAACCATGAAGGAGAGGGTGGAAGTATGAAGTGTTTCCCATGAGAGAGAGAGAGAGAGAGAGAGAGAGAGAGAGAGAAAGAGTGTGTGTGTGTGTGTGTGTGTATATGTATGCATATGTATTTATGTATAATACATTCTTTTTATAAGAATGTATGTATACATATATATATTAAGTGACTACTTATTGTGTATTGGAAAACCTTCTTTTTCTTTTTTCTTTTTGATGAGATATTGGAAAAGCCTTCTTAACATTAATCACCACTTCTAATTTTTGCAGCTTTTCATTCCACTTCTCCCACATGTCGTAAAGTACACTTGAAGGGCGAGAGTTCCCCCATAGTTTCAACTAAATACAAACACAGTCATGGCTGACTTGAAGGGATGCTTTTCTTATCATATAATAATAACAATAGTAATAACAGTAACACGTTTAAATAAAGCTCAAAAGCTCTACTCAACCTCTTTCCACTCTACAGCACCCTGGGAGGATCAGCGATAGGTGTTCAGTTTAGCATTTCAAGTAACAAGATGCTTTTATAGATGTTAGCTTATTTACGGAATAGCTTATATTCATCGAGTTACTTGGTCAAAATACAATCGCTTATTTGCAAGAGGATCTTCCAGAAAAAAACTCCAATTTGAACAACTTGAACCTCACTGAATTGGTTCAGGGAGAAGCTCAATCCCACAGATAGTTACTAACATCTAATACTACTCTTCATTAGAGGCCCTGACAGACCAATCATAGCATCTCAGCTCAGCACTACTACCAGTTGCCCAGGCCAGCTACCCAATGATGGCCTGTGCCAACAATGCCCCTGGCTAGATCCTCTTTCAGCATTTATTGCCCACAAAGAGAACACATAACTTTTCAGTTGTTTTTGTGGAAAATTTTGGCCTTAAGCCTTCAAATCATTAAGATCAAGACAGGAGCAATTTAGTTTCCATTGGCCGGTTAAAGACACTGAAATTTTCAGTATCATGCACTTTCACAAACACAGAATTCAAAGTAGAGCCAGCAAAGGGGTCGATTCAAGCCAACCCATTGAATAATCGAGTCAACTTCGTGTTGATCTAAAAATAGCTTAAGATTCAAAATTGAAAATAACATTTTTACATTAAAATGTGAATTCAAGTCAACTTCAAGCCAAAATCTGTTCAATTCAAGGTGATTTTGTGTTTCTCTCCATAACTTCAGGCCTGTTTCGAGTCAAGTTATCATGTTCAATCAAACTTTCCCTACCCTAATTTAAAGACACAGAGGCCATGGTCACAGATATAATGTATGCACCTACCATCTGAAACTTTTGGCTGATAACCATCGGAAGATATTCTAGGAAGAAGTAACAGGTTTGCTTGTGATAATGATATCATTGCCATCAAATGCAGGACAGACAACACCTCATACCAAGCATTAGACATAGCAGTTTCCTGAAAGATAGACAACACAAATTAAATGATAATATTCCACGTACATGCGATTAGTAGATGGAAAAAGAATAACAACATGGATGAAGTATAAGCCCCAACCTCTGCAACATCCTCCTGATTAACCCAAACAAATTGTACCTTGTGCTGTAATGGACTCCCTGAAAAATATGAAACTGTAGGACTTTAATATAACATGGATAAATACAATTGTATCAACAAGTGGCAGATTTGTTTACCATCTTTAACTAATCCCAGGAGAACGGGTAGGTAGTCTTCAAGGGCCTGTTGGAGATCTGACAAAGTTGAACCTCCTATAGAAGCAACATTTTCCAATTCATCACTATCTCATTACGCAATTAAGGAATGCAGCCACCAGCAACCATATTGATTCTTGGGATTTACTAACCATGTTGGGTTGCAGACTTTCTTCTTGATCGCGTAATTGTAGGTGCTTCGTGGCCAACCATTACAACAATATGAGTTCTAAGAGCAGATAACCGTTCCACCACACTCCTTGGGACCTGATCACCAAAGCACTGAGAAAAGTCCACAGGTTTTGGAATTCGGAACCCAGGGAAGAAAACTGAGACTTCCCGATATTGCTTGGCCGCCTTCTATTTCCACCAGCATCTTGTGGTGTTGATGCAAAACACCCCATGTCCTGAATAATGAATATCTGTTCAAGTTGCAACACTGCAAAATACCCTACAAGAAGAGAACACAAGGTTTCCGATGGATAAGAATTGTATGCTTGCTTTTGTTTCATCTAAGACATACCCAACAACATATGCAACAAACATCACAAGGATAGAAAATTTCACTATGTGTACTACAGAGTATATCTTCATCAAATACCGGTGAGTCTCCAGCTCAAAAAGATCAAATTCAACCATTTCAATGATCACAAAGCTAATGACGCATGCATATTGAGACAATGATATAACATGACAAGGCCACAAGATGACAGGACACAAAAACCTTCCATGAGTGAACGATTATTGTACAACATCGCAATACTTCTGCTAAATAATGTACAGAAAATTTGTACTCCCTCAATTATTAACCACCGCATGAAAAAGAGGTGGCCAGGTAACTAGCTAACTCTGCATGGTGTGCTAAGTGGCCAACCTTGAATACCCCACTGCACACAAACCATTTTTCCCGCTTAAACAAGAGGCTTGAGTAAGAAGGTTTCTACAATGCAACACGCAGTGTAACCATGGATCGCGAATACTTTTGGAAAAAATATGAACAAATTCAACTGATGTCAAACATGCTCATTAAGCATTGTGCTTTACCTAATGATGAAAGTCAGATGTGGATGGAGAGGTAATAGCAACCACCTAGTATGGATTCTTCCTTTCTGCAATGGAGATTGGGGGACGTCAAGATGCCCACAACGTTACGCTTAACATGGGTTTTTTTGTCATACGGATCAATGCTTAGAAAACAAAAATGCACCTAGGAACTAGGCCACTAGAAAAATTTGACCTCACTAGTTTATTGTATGCTCCTTAATTTAAGCCGAGTAGCATCTGCTTCACACAGATTCATTAGCACCATTACTTCCCCACTAGCACCCCTTACTGATTGAGGTCCTTACCTAAAACAAAAACAAAAAAAATTCCGGGGCAAAAAATAAAATAACAACTGAATTCAAGTAGAACAACCTATAACTAATTGAGTTACGGCATAACTGAAACAGAGCCCTTGCTCATTGAGACATATACATACAACAAATAGTAATAACCAGACCAGACATCAAAAGGGCAAAAATTAAAGAACCAAATTGAGAAGCTGAACAGAAAATTACAGAACCCTAATTGCCCAAAAGTCAAAACCCCATGTACAAATACAGCCCAACAAATTCGGACCTACTGATTGAAAATCGAAACTGAAGACGTCGTAATCTTGAACAAATCCAAGATCAAAGGAGAGCAGAGAAAAGGGAAAATTCATGTAGAATTAGAGAATTGGAGCCGGTGAATACCTGAACCCACTTATAATTTCCGGGTAATAGCGATCAGGTTTCAACTCTCTCTCTCTCTCTCTCTCTCCCTCTCCTGGGTAGAGAGTTGAGAGGATGTCTGTGACGCCACAGCACACCGTCCTCGTGTCCCTCTGGCAGTGTTGGTTGGGGTTGACAGTTGAGTGTCTGTCGACTGAAAAGAAAAGGGGTGGCCAATCTTGTGAGTTGTGTTGTGTGTTCTTGCCTTTACTCCTCTCTTTTCTTTTCTAGACTCTCTCTCTCTCTCTCTCTCTCTCTCTCTCTATTTTGTCAAAAACTTTTTGAATTTTAAAATGCAATATGTAGGTCTCACTTAGAAGTCATTATAAAATTTACTACTTTCAATACAACCAAAAAGGTGAGATAAAAACAAAATCAACCCATTGACTACCTTCCATAGTTCCATTCCATGGCAAAAAGATAAGCCTCTTTAGAGAATATCCCCTAACTTTAATTAAACAATGGTAATGGTCATGGTCATTGTTATTATTTGAGTATGGATAGCATATAAATGTTTCCTATTTTTATTTTAAATATTTTTATGTTAATCGTATTTTATTTTCTTTGATTCTTACTTATTTATTAAGATGAATAAAATATTACTCCCTTTATTTCAAAATGCATGTCACTTCAAATAACTATTTTTATTTTAAAATATCCGTAACTTTACAGTTCTTATGAAGTATTAATAATTAGTTTACCTATTTTGTCCTTATTAATTACTTTGTTTCTCTCTTTTTCATTGATTTTTCTTTATTTCCAAACAATCTTGGGACAGTTGGGTCTTTTAACACAAATTTTGTTGTGAATTTTATATTTTCTTGGTATTCCTTCATAACTTTAAAATAACATATATTTTGAAACGAATGAAATATTAATTTTAAAAGTCTTTTATATGAAAAATTTTGACCTGTAAAATGAAGTTTAGTAACTAATTAATTTTCATTTACATCCTTGAAATATAATTTGAGTTTTGATAATAAAACCACTAAAATAATTGAATTTTAACATATATAAGTTGCTTGCAAATATGCAACAGTTCTACGTATAATATGATTACAACTTTTAAAATTTTCTTTTAATGCTTGCTTTTTCTTTCTCTATGAAAAATAGGGTTCCCCCCCACCCTTTACAATTCAATTGGTAGAGCACAAGATTCATGTAATATGTTGAATTATCATCTTCTATATTCTCCATAATAATTTAAATTTTACGAGAAACATTATATTTTCTTGTAAGAAAATTGTGGAATTGATGGGTCAAGTTTGTTATGGACAGTTTGGTTTCTAATTGCCTTGATATAGGGGTCTAATCGATTGGGCCTACTTATCAAAAAAACACCTTGAACTTTTAACAACTAAGATAAAATTTATGTTAATGTGTGATTTCTCTCTATTTTTTATCTTAAATTATAAAATTTTTACATCAAACATTACTATAAAAAAACTATACTATATATAAAAGAAGTAGAAATTTATGGTACATAACTTTTATTTTACCTTTCTTAACCCCCTTATTTACAATTTATAAGGACAAATTGGTCAATCAAATTTTTACGACCATAAAAGTTTAAGTAAAGCACCCGAAAATTAGATGTAGTATCAGCGTACATAAAAAAAATGGTTGCATAAATGTATATGCTCCTAACTTGATAAAATTATGTCAAGGAAGATTCTCTAGCATGTGTTTCACCAAAGTAATTTAAGTTAATCCTTGTGATGATACTCGATTAGGAAGCATAAGAATATTAAATTAGAGTAGAAAATATGATATGAACACTTTGAAGATGACAAACTCGTAAGTCAACTAATTATTTAATGAAGTGGAAAACAAAGTCAAATATGTAGCTTAAGTCAATTAGAAGAATAAATTAAATGACTAACTAAATGACACATAAGGAGGTTGCAAGCTTGAACAAGTCAACAACATAAAGTGTTGCAATTTTAGTGAATCAAAAGCATGCATCTATTTCTAGTTAGCTAATTTAAGCTTAACGTGTGTAAATTTTACATTGGTCCAAGAATACTATAATAGATACATAAGCATGAAAATGAATTTTCACCAACCAAGTCCTCTCCTTGGCCCCCACATTGTGCATTTAGTCAAAAAGAACGTTGGGTTATAAGAAAAGAAGACATTGCTAGAACTCTAAACCTAATAGAGTTTCAAATAAAAGTCCCGCTAAGCTTTTTGAAAAAATTAGTATCCGCGTTAAATTATTTTTTCAACTTAAAATATCTTATTAATTATTTAATAAAGTTTAAAATTATTATTGGGAATCACTATCAACTGATCGTATAGCCTAATTTTATAATATTCATTTTTTACTGTAAATAATGGAAGGCTTGCTTTTGAAGAAAAGGAAAAGGAACACCCCTTCAGTTTGAGACTTCGCTTCCTCTCTCATCGACCATCATTCCAACCACCCAACTTGTCACCTCCCTATCTCTAATCTTCTTGTTACCCAATTTGTGGTTGCCCATCTTAAAGTTAGGAAGCAGTAAGAGATACAAAAATGATTCTAAGATTGGTGGTCGAGGAATACAATTTGGGGACACTGGTTGTTGACTGCCTCTGTTGTAACAATAGTCATAATGCAAAAGCTATAACGGAAGCCATTGAAGGTGCGAAAGAGAAGCAGTAGGTAATGAATTTTTTTGGTAGGGTAGGAGTATCAGACACATAAAAGGAGAGGTTGTGAAGTTGAAAGAGGAGGTTGGAATTATTCGATGTTGATCCGAAGTCACCGATTATGAAATGGAAACAGGAGAAAGACAAAGGGAAAGTCGTAGAATTGTCCCCGATCCGGTATAACAACCCAACCTTAAATAAATTTGTTAAACAAAAATCAAAAGATTTTAATGAGTGCATGCACTTCAATTTGAATTTTTATCTTATATTATGCACATATATAAGGGCGAGAAAAAATCGGGTACCCAGTCCCGAACCCGGACCCGGTTTGGAATAGGGGATCCAAATCCTAACCCAGTTAAATTCGGTCCGGGACCGGTTCTAATTTTCAAGACCCGGTTACAACCGGGTCCGGGACCGAGTAGTAAAAGGTGGACCCGGATCCGGATCCGTTACCCAGGTACCCGGTTTATATATATATATTAAAATTTTTGAATTTGAGAGTCTCTTTTTATTGTTAATGTTGGATTATTTCGGACTTTTTTCTTTATGTTTTTTTCCATCATGTTTTTTAAGATTCAAAGTTATAATTTGGTATTTGTATTGCATGTGGATTTGAAACTTTTTGTTTCATTATTGATCTTGGATTTGAAACTTTTTATAGTAGTTAAAATTAAAAGGTTGCATGTTTCGTATTATTAGATTGAGTATATTGGAAATATTGGACAATTTTAGGTCAAACTTTACAAAAAATAAAATAAAATAAAATTGCAAAAACTCAAAATTGTGAAGCAAACAATCGGGTACCCGATTTTACCGAGTTCGACACCGGTTCCAAATTTTTGGACCCGGTTCTAACCGAGTCCGAGACTAGGTTCAAATTTTCAGTTTTAAGTTAATATGAGACCCAAGCAATTTTTCGTTTTTAATATTAGGCCCAACCCAATGTTGATTAGAAATTCTTAATTCTTAACTTTAAAGAGGCATATAGCAAAGCAAATTACAAATGAAATAAGCTTGAACTGTTGGACTTTGCTTCTGAGCCTTCCGTTTTAGGTGTTAGGCTCTTCCAAGGATTTTTATTGTTTTCTTCTGAATACAATTTGTTATTATTGCAACTTTGGAAGCTAAATTAAAAATTATTTATATAGTTTTTCTTTAAATTAGGGCTATGTATAATGCTAACTAAGTAATTTATATATGATTTTTTCCATTTATCAAACAACATGAAGAATTTTTCTATATAATGAGAAATGTTGATTAATTGACTTCATTATTTTACTTGATTACTTGAACTTTAGTTAATTAAATGATTGATGAGTTGTTGCTTGCAAGTTTTTAAGGCCTTGGAGTTTTTTTCTTCATAAGAATAATGGTATGGATTGGGTACCTTGAAATCAAAACTGGATTCTACGGTTCAAGTTTAGGTTCACAAAATTCAAGAACCAGTTAAACGAGGTTCCGATTAAGGTTTCTAAAATTTAAGAATTGGTCAAACATGTCCAATTTCAGGTTTTTAGTTTTTGGACAGGATACTCGAAAGTGCTCACCCCTACGTGTGGCACATAAATATATATTTTAAAACATATGAAATTGAAATCATATTTCACTTTCTCTCATTCTTATTTTATTTCGTTCTGAAGAATTTTAAATAAGAAAAATTATATTTGAACACATATTGACTTTGATTGAAAAAAAAATTAATTTGGATGTCTTGAATTGCAAAGAGTAATGAAAATATTAGGAGAAATGGGTGAGAATTATTAGGATCAATTTTGTTTAGGATTGAGTTTGGACATTCTTGTGCCTTTTGAAAAACTTGAAGAAGCCTATTAGGAGAAATGGTGAAGCTGGAAAACCGGAATGAGCCCGTCATAAGAGAGAGAGAGAGAGAGAGAGAGAGAGAGACAAAAAGTGCAAGGTACAACCGTGTGTACCTTGCACCGTGCATAGGTATATAATAATAGCTAAAGTATAAATGGGCCACGCTGATATTTTCCAAAGCCCAATTCTAACCGATGCTTTCCAGTGATATCATGCTCCAGCAATCCTCATTGATGCTTTCCAAAGCCCATTCCCCCAACTACACTCGAAGATAAATATTTCTCTAATTGATTTCTAAATCACACTTAATTGCTGCAAACCAAACCCTAATCAAGTAGCAATTGATGGATTCTGAAGATAATAGAATTGCTTGAAGCGAGCTATTACTGATTGATGAATTACAATTATTAGAGGTTGAACAAGAACCTGAACCTGCTTGAATTAGAAGTTGAACAACAGCTGAACCTGATGCAATGGAAGAAGAAATTGAAGAAGGAGAACAACGGCCTGAACTCGAAGGTACGTATGATTTATGCTAAATATATGAGTTATTAGAATCATGCTTGAAGTTACATTGCTTGTGTAACTTGTGTTAATTTGTTAGTTTTCATATTATTGTACATTACATGTTTGATAAAATTCCTTAAAGACAATATTCTTAAAAGTTAAATCACGAGGTATAAAAAGATACACTTCGAACCATTAAAAGTACATTAATTTGCTGATAAAGATACACTTCGAACCGTTAAAGGTACACTAGATTAACAAACAATATAAACGACTAATAACAGTTTTTACCTATTCAAGTTGTTCTATTTTATTTCTCTTATAAGTTATTAACCTAAATTGCGAGATCCTCAAAATCAAAATCTTACTGAGAAATTATATGAAGAGAATGTTGAATTTGAATTAATGGGGAAAAAGTCAACTCCGAGCAAGAAGCATATGATCCGTATAACAATTATGGTTTAATGGTGGGATTCAACATTCGTCGCCACAATAACGGACCTAGAACAGATGGCACTGGTATAACTATGAAGAGGTATTGTTGTGCGAAACAAGGAAGTAAGAGACAAAGTGGGAAAAATGAAGTCGAAGGTGACAAAAGGGCATACGTCAAGAAAGTCACACGAGTTGGTTGCAAAGCAATGGTTCGAGTTCTCGATGAGACGAAATGGTGCGTGGGCTGTCGTGAGACATGATAAGCTGCACAATCATCCATTTTGCAATGTGAACAAACGTCACTTTATGAAATCTCAACGAAAAGTGACTAGTGCTTGAATTAGAGTTACTAAAACTAATGAAATCATGTAGAATAAAAGTTTACGATACCAGTGAAATTATTGAAGAAGGAGGTAGGCGGTTCACCCGCCCTCGGGTTTACCATCGGAGATGCATATAATATGCTTGCTGCGAGATAAAAGAAAGCACTTGGACCGGTGCTGATAGTAACACTTTAATAGGAATATTGAGGAAAAGGAAAGTTGAGGATGTCAACTTTTACTTTGATTTTGAACTTGGCGAAGGATCAAGTCTCACTAGCATTTTTGGAGGGATAGCATGATGAGAGAAGATTATGATCTCTTTGGAGATGTGATTATATTTGACACCACATACGGGACCAACAAATACGACATGATATGTGCACCGTTTGTTGGAATAAACCATCACAATAAGAATATAATGCTTGGATGTGGGTTCATTTTGAATGAAAGGATAGAGTCATTTATCCGGCTTTTTCAAACTTTCTTGGAATCAATGGGTGGAAAGCATCCTAGGACTATAATGACGAGACCAAGCACCTTCCATTGCTGCTGCTATCAAAGTGGTATTTCCGCAAGCACATCACGAGACTATGTGTGTGGCATATTATTGAAAATTCAAAGAATCATATAAGAATGTTGAGATGTCGGGAGAATTTCACGAGACAAATTCAACCATGTACTCATGGGTTGTGATATCGAAGAAGAGTTTAATCATTATTGGACTAGGTAAGAGCTTCATTGTAGCTTCTTTTCCAAATTAATTAATCATTATTCAAACATTTGCCTTATCACCACTCACCGCATCCTTTTGTTTTCTTTTGATTTTCCCGGGTTGACTACGAGAATACAATTGTCGTTGAAAATGATTGGCTCAAGAAGCTTCATAGAAGTAGACATCATTGGTGTCCGGCTTTTGGTAAAGATTTTTTTCCGGAGGCATCTTATCTTCCCGGAGGGTAGAATCAACCAATCACTCAATTTCTTGCGGACTTCAAGCAACTAATGATCTTTGTGAATTTTATAATAACTTTCTTGATGTGGTAGCTGAGTGGAGAAGTAAAGAGAACGGAAAAGACTATGATTGTTGGGATGGACGGCCGAAACCTGTTTTGCCCATGTACATATATTGATTCATGCAACGGAAGTGTATACGGCTGAAGCGTATCATATTTTTCAGCAAGAGTACAAAAAAGGAGTATCTTGTGCACAGGCCAAAATTCAAGAGACCGCTTCATGTTTAACATATAGAGTATGGAGGGAACAAGTTGATGACTTTTTCCACATTGTTAACATCAATTGGGTCAATGAAACGACTTCTTGTACATGCAAAAAATTTGATGAAATGGGAATTACAGTGCTTCCATATCTTGAGGATATTTAACATGTATTGTGTCAAGAAGATACACGAGAAATATATATTGGATAGATGGAGGAAAAACGTCAAGGCTTGGGAAGTGATAATAATGCAAGATGTTTCGACAAATCTACCGAGCACTTCGTCATCGGTTTGGCGGTTGCAAGCACTGCGAAAATTTAGTACCCTCATAATTGCATCTGCCACAAATGAGAAAACAAGAGCTTTTTGGGACGAATTGTTTGGAAAGGCTAAGGATGCTCTTGAAAAGGATATTGGCCCAATATACAATTGTGGATCGAAGAGGAAAATGCAAACTCAAGAGGAATAGTCCAAAATCCCAATAAGATAAGGGAGAAAGGGCAAAGAAATAAAAGAAAAGTGAGCATAGCTAAAAAGATGAGCAATCAAGTGAAGGCAAGAAAGAAGAATGCTTCAAAGCAAGCCACAAATAGCATTAGCCCTCTTAACATAAGCCCAAACATTCCAGCGAGTGAGTGAAGACATGTTGTGAATGTTGAACAACATACAAGGAATTCATTGATGATTGCAAAATTGATCATTGAAGATGTCGATATTGAAGAACTTTTTGAGCACCTTCATATTATTAAAACATATATGATACATTTATTGGTTATTATTAAAAACTTACACGGTAATAGATTGTGATCATTGAAGAAATTTTTATAGAACTTTAGTATACTTTTTCTCTATCGCGAGTGAACCTTTTCTCTACTGCGGTGAACCTTTTCTCTATTGCGAGTGTACCTTTGTCCTAGGGTTGTTGAGAGAAAAACTTAAATAACCACCGAAACAGTGAGTCGCACGGCCGTGCGGATTTCGCACGAGGTGCCGTGCGAACTCTCTGAACTCTACGGACGATACGCACGGCCGTGCGACTTCCGCACGGGGCACCGTGCGAAAACTCCGAACTCACTCTACACTCTGCGGACGATGCGCACGGCCAGTGCGACTTCCGCACGGGGCACCATGCGAAAACTCCGAACTCACTCTGCACTCTGCGGACGATACGCACGGCCGTGCGACCTCGCACGGGGCACCGTGCGAAAACTCTGAGCTCTCCTCTTCATCTCTTTCATCAAAGGTCATGAGAGGTGACTTTTTCTAAATTACAGGGGATCTTTTTATGAATTTCGGTGAACCTTTTCCATATTACAGTGAATCTTTTCTCTACTACTATAGTGAACCTTTTTCAAATTTATTATATAATCTTCTAATTTTATAACCCTAAGGCTACTTAAGTTCTCAACTTGGGTTTAATAACCCTTTCTTAGATTGACGGATGCGCGGTTCTAGGTTTCGAAGGTTTTCGGAAATTTCGGCGAGTTTCCTCCGTAATATGACTAATCCCATAGGCTTAAAGCCCTAACCCTGCATGAAACACAATTATAAACTCAACGAGCCACACGCTCGGAGTATCACAAACACAACTCAACGAGCCACACGCTCGGAGTATTCACTTAGGGCTTTTACATTCAAAATAAAACTTAAGTTCACATACACCGATCTTTACAAAAGCATGAAAAACATATATACCAAAATATATACCTTTTGCAATTAAAGTTGAACATCATCTCTTAATGTAGATGTTTCGATGATATACAATACAGCTCAAACCGACAAATAGCATAATGCTATAATTTGCGGGCTCCAATAGAAAACACAAGATTAATTCCTACTAAAATAAACAAAACAACCCCTAAAAAATCTAAACGAAAGATTAACCTAACCCTTGATGTTAGCACGTAGCCTCCCACTTCTCCTTTTTGCAGGAGCACCTTCCTGCTCATTCTCCAATTGAAAACCACTGAAGGACACCTCTTTTATAATTCTATTTTGGTAATTTTGACACTTATTTTCATTTAAAGAAGAAAGTTCATTTTGATCATTGACGATGATATTGTAGCAATATTTGGCCCTCAATTTCTTCAACAATGCATCCTGTGGAGGGAAAAAAAGAAATATAAGAAACTCAATCAATAACATCTTATAAACTCAAAAAGTATTTCAACTTACATTGCATTTCTTAAATCCGAGTATCCCATTTGTCGGGATCTCCCTTGTACGTCTCCATGTGTCGCATTGCATAAATCCCCGAATCATAATATGATTCAGTCTGAAGCTAATAGTTGTCCATGGCAATTTCAAATGTTCAAGTTGGAAACTAGCCAAAGAAACAACTTTACCCCTTGTTGATCTTGGGATTTTATTTATGCAACGATGATAGTATTACGAAAAGCAACGACAACTGGCAAAAAAAACGATAAAATTAACTATGGTTCGAGATAATCTTTAACTATGGTTTAGATAATCTTTAAGCTGTAATGTCATAACGTGGTTCTAATTCAAAAAGAAAAAAAAACGATAAAATTAAGATAGAAGATTACCAAGAGGTAAACAATGGTATAATCACCGGGACTTTTCTCACTTTTACGAGAAACATTATCCATAATCTCCACCTTCTTTCTCAACAAATTGAAGCACACAACAAAGTAACGCCTATCATGGAATATAGGAAAGAATATCTGCACATAATCAACACAACTTTAAACATCATATGAAAGCAACGTCAAGTCAAGCAACTGAAATGCAAATACGAAAAGATCTTACCAGATTTGACTTTAGAATGTCAAGCCGGGAAGTGATTTGAATCGCATCATCTATAACTTTTTCAAAAGATTTAAACTTCTCCATGGAATATTCACTATCGTCACCCCCGCCTTTAAGCTCCATCTACGTCATAACATTTAAATTAATTGAAACATAGACTACAAAGAGCAAGCACAAACTAAAGTATCTTTAAAACAACAATTTACTTACATATGGAGTACACCCAAAAAAGAACCTTGACGGTGATTGAGGATCCTTCAATTTCTCCGAATGATTTAGTAAATACGAGAATAAATCAATCACATTAGGATCCAAATGATCCGCACACCCCGAGTTCTAATCACCTATCTAGGAACCTTGAAATGTACATCGGCAAATAATATTTCACTTGGAAAAAAAAATTGGATGTATGGTGACCTCAAATAATATTTCACTGAAAATAAAAATTAACATCTAATAAATTTATTAGAATAAAAACTTCTTACAAGATTACCTCTCAAGATGAATTTCATCATTTGGAAGAAAACCCCAATCGGAAATGCGCTTCTCTTTCGCGGTCAAAGACTTCAAGGCATCAATGTGCCTTTGGAAGTATGGTGACCTCAAATAAAGCCCTCGTAATTTCTTCCTTGGTGGTTGAACACTTCGATATCTTGGCTCAGCTGGGGGCTGCGTTGTACATGAGTACTCGATCCGCTTCGAGGATCTCCTTCATCACCATCACTTCGTTGATTATGACCTTCAGCAACCCCAGGACTTGGTTGATTATGACCTTCCACATCCGCATGACTTGGTTGATTAGGCGGTGGCTGAGATGAGGTGAAATCAAATCCTAAATCAAAGCTTGGAGGTGTAAAGTTGGCTGGCCCGGAAGTTCGATCATAAGTCTTGGCCAATTCAATGCAAGCCTCCCAAAATCCTTGATCATCTGCGAACAAGTTGTCATCTTGACTTAAGGGAGGTGCCTGTTTTCCTCTATCGGGATTTTCACGTTCACCACCATGAAGATTTTCGCTTTGCGCGAGATGGACCAGCTACGTCCTTAAAAACTTCCAATTTTGAGCACTGAATTAATACATCCACCAAAGTACCTTCAACTTTGGACATGGCGGAACTCACTTGGAAACATCCTACGCGCCTCACCAACCGACCGAACAACATCCACCAAAGCATTCGAAAAGTTTTTCACGGACGTAGAAACTTTATGAATGCATGCCTACAAAAAAAAAAAAAAATAAGAAAAGACCTGCGAGAATAGAAAAGGTACCACTGAACATAACAAAAGGTACACTTGAAAAAGACAAAAAGATAACATGAAAGAGTATACATTGTCAATACCTTTTTCGACCGACCTCTTCATCAACTTCATCTTGAATGTCATATTCTCTTGAATCCGGTACCCCAATTCTATCATCTACAACACCTTTCCCAAAGCACCCAACAGATTTAATTTCATAATTCATTACTGTCCAAAAGATCTTTCCGAGTCAATTTGATAAAATAGGAAATCTCCTTCCAATCACTCTTGTTTTGAAGAAGACACGATCCACATAGCAAAGCTATAATTTAAGATAAAGAAGAAAACAAATCATTAGAACTTATATGAATTTCTACAATAAAAAACACATTGTACTCTAAAAATTTATATGAATTAGAGTATTTACCATCAAGAATAGAATTGGACCTCTAAATATCCCATTTGGTTTCAGCTTCCATGTGTCCGTACACTTAACCAAACTATCCAATGTATATTTACACCAATTCGGGTTCTTCACCTCTTGTAAATTGAAAACACTTTTCAGCACAAGATGATTAACCTTCGAGACTTTGATGTCCCTTAATAATGCGAGGTAACCATATAAACAACAAAATTCCTCTTAAAATCATCACCCCTTGCTTATGATGTTTCAATTTTTCAACAAGTTGATATGTCGATGGAAATTTCACATCCCATTGACTCTTCCACTGATTCACATATTCCTTATAAAAAGTTGGTTCATTCTTTTTGCCTCTTCAACGTCTTTAGGTCCCCTTTGAAAGCCTAATGTCAAATACACATCTTCTTCTCTAATGATCAATTCATCATTTTCCAACTTCAATGATCGTCTACAAGTGTCGAAATTTTCAACAAGCTATCTAGATAGCCTTGACGGAATTGCATCAATTTTCAAACTAAATAAAGAACCAAAACCCAGCTCAATAATATCTCTCTTACTGTTCCACCAATACATTTGAAAGAAAGCTAACTAAAGAAGAAGGAGACATTCTTCTCTTGAGTTTGATGGGATCATGTTCCATACCAAAAACATCTTTATCACCTAAACAACCAATAAAGATTGATTACAATCTTAATTAAAAAAAGTATTTAAAAGAGTAAATTAAATAGCAATTAAACGTACCAGGATTATTAGTTTCTTGCGGTGAAACTTCGAACGAGTTCTTTTATAATTCTTATGTGCAAAAGTCTTGAATCGCTTTTTCCTCATGCTATTATCATAAGAAAGAAAACAACAACCTTTAATAAGCTAATAAGATAACAAAAAATATATAACCACTGAAAAATAGATAATTAAAGACTCAATTTCAATAAACTAATAGGTACCCTACAAATGAGGAAAGATACTCTGAAAAACAGAAAAGGTACCCTGTACGGGACAAAAGGTCCCCTGCACACTACTACATCTTGCTGATTGCAGCGATACAGACGAGGACAAAAGGGATAGAGAATTAAAGATGGATGAGGGGTATGAATAGCCTGAGCATATATATGATCAATAGTTTTTTGATTTTTTTCTCCACCCCATAACGACTTCTACTTTCTGTTCTTATTCGATTTATGTGTTTATGAGAATATCCGCACATCAAGATTCAGTTCTTCTCTCCTGGTTATTATAACCTTAATCACATAGATCGGTTCACCGACAATTCTGCAGCAAGGTCGGAAGAACTACGGCAACCAATGGGAGTTATCTTAAATGCATCTTTTCTTCTTCCTACATTTTTGTGTGTCCTCCGGTAAATGGTAACCCCGTGGTAGTATCTCAAAGGTGTCTTTTACTGCTTTCTTCATCGGAATGTGTGTTATGTTTGATCGATTGATTTATTTGTTTCTCTTTCTTTGGGGGCGAGGAGTCCAGGATGGAATAAGAAGCTATCCTATTCAAGAAAAAGTGCGGAGTTGTGACATTTGCTTTCCAATGTAATACAGGTATTTTTAATGCTTATTAATTTTAATTGTTGAGTTCATAGCTTCGGATCGATACTTAATCTCTGCAATGGGATATGTGAATGGAAGTTAAACTGCCAAAACATTGCAGAGTGCGATAAAGGGAAATTGTAGTGCACAAAATATTCAGCCTTTTCCTGTTGGACATGATAACTCAAGTCACTACAAGCTGAATCTAGTTCTCATGATATCGAGTCCTTGCTTTTATCCCCAGGCGGGAAAATTATAAAAGTTTCCATCGATCGTGAAGGTATTTGACTAAGAATTTTGTCTCACTATGGATTTATTCTCGGTCTCTGTCTCGTCTTGTAATGTGCGCACTGTCTACATAAAAGACTAGAATTACATATTATTCTATCAAAAAGGCATTGATCTTTCTCAAGCTGAAATGGCATCATGATCTCAGCCTCTTGAAACAAATAATGGACACTCAACAGTCAATTAAGGTAAGCCCTTTGTTTTGCCAGAGCAATCTTTCTCATTTCTAATGGTTTTTCTTGGCATGCTTAATTTGACTATGGTGATTCTAGAAAACTAGAACTCAAAATTGTCGTTTTGTTAGCAGAGAGACAAATTCCGAAGACCCACATAAAAAATTTTCAGAAAACATTTTGTTCGGTTGAAATCTCTGGAGACACATTTGATGTGGAGAACTTGACCAAGATTGGAAAGACAAAAGGCTAGATTCGGATGAGATGAGAATAATTCGGGCCAACTACGTAGACTACATGTGCATCCGGACTTCGCTCTCGAAGCGGATGTTGAAGGAATAAGCAATACCATAGAATATCATCAATCCTGCTACAAAACTATATGTAAACCTAAATGACGGTTATAGATGTTGAACCCCGAAGCTGTTGTCTAACTAAGCATGATGCTAGCCGAACTGTTAATAAAGCTGTTATTTTCTCATCTATGAAACTAGGCGTGATTATAGGATGGCCGGAGTAGCTTTAAGATGTTAAACTTGGCATACTTGTATCTGTGCTCGTGTGTTTACTATGTGCTCGAGCAACAAGTTTCTTGCCTCATAACTTCCACAACAAAAAAGAGACAAAAAACCCTCCCCGACCTAGAATCTCTAGGGATGGAATTCTCTCATGCTTAGAACATGTATGCAAGGAGTTTCATGCCACGAGTAGGAGTACTTGCAACAGCATCGAGATACTCCTCGGGAAAATTCCACAAATTAGACCTCAAATGACATCAAATAGCTGAATTTAATAAAAATGAAATCACACCAGGAAATTCCACAATAGAATAATAAAAATGAAAATCAAACAAATTAGAACTCTAGAATCACAACGAGTAATTTCATAGACTCAATTATCGATATTTTCACCGATTGTAAACCCTAGAATATAAAATTGAAAACAGAGAACAATGAAAGTGAAATCGAACAACTATAAAAATTCAAAAATCTCTTACCTCGTTTCAGCATTTTGAGAAGAAGGCCCGGGTACATCCATCTTATGCAGCATGCTACAAATTAGAGATGAAAAACAACCGCAAATTTGAGCTCGAAACCTTCGAAACCGAAAAAATCATCTCCAAATACAAAGAAATTGAAACTTACGAAAGAGATGAGCAAGAAATCGAGGTGGAATGAGCGAGCGAAACCTCGAGAGACAGAAGTGTAGAAGAAATTAGGGCATAATTGAAGAAGAAACCTCGAGAGAGCAAGGAGAGCGTTTTCGATCGAAGAAGAAAGTGAAATGAGAGGAGAGAGAAAGCTGAGAGCGCGCGCGGAGAAGCGAAGTGTTTTAGTGATTGAAGGTCACGTGCCGTCCGTATGTATATTAAAATATACATACGGATATATTATATAATTTTCCGAGAGAGAGAGAGAGAGAGAGAGAATAGGGCTAACCCACTTCACCCATATACCATAATTCTTCTTCATTTCCCAAAACACTTGTTATCACCCATGTTCCCCCTTGCACGCCTATTGTTGCATGGTACTGTAGTCGTCGACTGCTGCTGGAAACCACCTTTGTAGTCACCAACTTTCCTCCATCAAATTCTTGCTTCTCTTTGTCTCCTCCTTCAAAGGATAAACTTGAAACCCAACTCCCCTTCTTCCATGACTTTAAAATTTTATATTTTCTTGTGGCATGTGCAAAGAGAAATTAAGTTTGATTTTGGTATTTAAAGTATGAGTTTGGAGCTAGATCATATCAATAGGGAGTTTAGGTGAAAAATTGTTACTAGACGTCTTCATGATGTATGAATATTTGATTGGGATGTTATTGTATGTATTTAACTCATCTCTTTTTCTTTAATTACAAGATATGCTTAGAATAAAAATAAATTAATATTTTAGACAGAGTTGAAGCCTCCGTTTTTTTAATAAGAGAGTTGAAACCTCCTTAGTTGAGAGTTTGAGGTGGATTTTTAAAAAATGGAGGAGGAAATAAGAGACATGAATGTTGATTGTTAAGTAAGAAAATTCCGAAGTAGTTGTTTGGTAGATTTTTGAAAAAAAAAATATGTAACTAATGTTTGAGTTTGATCATGATATTATGTGAAGAATGATGTTAGAAATTTAATAAGTGAGAACTTCAATAATATTTGAATGAATATATGAATTTTGTATAAAATGACACTTAAATGGGTTTAAGTAGCCATGGAAGAGAGCAAAAAAAGGAAAAATGAAGTGTAGGCTGGTGATTAGTGAAACATTTTTAGTTAAGGATGGTTTGTGATTAATAAATTCTTGACATGCCAAGCAAAAATGTGGAAAGATGAGTAAAAGAATGTTAATGAGTAAATTAAGTACTCTTGAATTTTTGTATCATGATTCAAGCTAAGGAACGGTCGAGTTAGCTCTTTGTGGATTAACTAAAATCCTTGGTAATATCTCTTATGAAGGGTTAGAATTATGCCACTATGGTGGTGCTTGGTATGTAAATAAGTCACAACTTGGATTGTTCATAATTTATAAACTAAACTTGAGGCTGTTTCGATGATTAAGTTGTTTTGGATGCATTTATATATTTTTAAAATGAAGGTTTTTAATGTAGTAAGAAAGTGTTCTGCATCATAATATATGATTACAATAATTTATCATTTTAAAATATAAAATTATTAACTTAATTGAGGTATCAATTTTATTAATGAAATATTTCATTTTAAAATTATAAGTAAGTTTATTAACACCAGCCATCTGGGTCATTCGTTCTTAAGGATCAAAGGAAAAAGAAAAGTCAACTATTTAAGTTACGTTTATTGTCCGTATCTTATGAAAACTCACATGTTTTCTATATTATTACCAAAATGGTCTTTTTAATGTAAAGGAACCATCTCAAATAATGTTTGTCACATAATAATGTGGGGCCGAACCATATCAATATTATCATATCATTTATATCTAGCCATTATCAAATGGACTTTCCCATTGGTGCAGGTATGTGCAAAATATATGTAGAGAAACTATCATAAGGGTTTTATTCGGATAATAAACTAACAACTATTTTATTATTTCTCTTTTATCTTATTTATAAATGAATTGAAATACACAGAGTCAAATAATTTTACATAATATTAATTTACAACACATGGATGGATGTATTAAGCTTCGACTCCCGTTTTGAAATGTTTTTCCCTATTCTATTTTAGGCAAGGCTAATGCTAATGGAAGCAAGAAGTAAACCCGTATATTTTGGTCAATGAGACTTAGAGGCTTACGAGTGATAGTCGAAACGTGGTGCTTGGGTGTTGTCTATTCTCTCGGTTAAATAAGTTGTAATCATGATGGTATTGCTAACATTGACTTGTTGTTTATGTTGTACAAGCTTGATGTTTTAAATATTTTGAACTTTATTTTAACAAGTGGCGTTCGTGATTTTATGTTCGTATTATATTTTGTTTTTTGGGGAGTTGCTTTGCCCTTTGTTTTTATGATGGCGGTAATGCTTCTAATCCTCTTTTTCATAGAGGTAATTACTAAATAATTAATCATTAAGACTAACTAGTCATTATGAGGTTTGGGATGTTACATCTAGGGTCGCTTGTTGTTGGTCGATCCTTTTGTGACATTACTGACGTACACAAACTTTGATGGTAGCCATGGAAAGTAAGGGAGACAGGGAGACTAGGTGGTAACTTTTTTTCCGGTAATGCCCCAACCCTAATGGATTACATCGTTACATAACCCACTAACCAACAAGCTATCCTCTTGGCCTTTGGCTCAAAAACTGGTCCTTAAACAATCCGTTGTTCTCTATTATGTTGAAAAGGAAAAATGTTTGTTGTTGTAGTGGACTTACTATATCACCTATAAACTATGTCATAATTCCCACATCTTTCAATGTCCTTATGAGACATGGAAACGTTATAGTTTTTCCACTTAAATAATTGACGTCTTCATTAACTCTAGATTGTCTCCCGAGTTAGGAGTTGTAGTAATTATAGTGATAATTAATAACCCATAATTTTCTTACCAATACCGGTTTTAGCAATAACAACAACAACAATAATAATGACGAAAAGAAACCCAACACTAATGATGATGATGACACTTTTTTGGGTCCAATTATTATTAATATATTATTTGAAAATAAAAGGCTCCAAAATATATTCGGGTCATTTAAGAGTTTATAAATCTATTTTTTTAACATGTAATACACCTCTAGATTATTTTCAGTTTTATAGGTCTTAAAAGTTACTATGTGAAAATTCAGTAGACCAATTTATATATTTTTCACTACAAAAAGATATACAATTGGACTCATTAGTCATGCAGTTTACTCGACAGTACTCGTTCAATTTTTGGATGTTGACCTTTGACTTTTTGAGCTACTGTTTCGGAAAAGTAATTAAAGTTGTCCTTCTCTCACTAGTGGACTATTGCATCGCCAAGATTTTCTCAGAGAGCCCTTAATGGTCAATTAAGGCATAAATTTAACCCGTTATAATTCTAACTAAAAATAGTAGATATACTTTTTTAAATTTAAGTTTATTCAACATTAATCAACCCTTTACATTTACACTTATTAATAAAAACTCAATAAATTGAGTCAAACGCTTAAAGTATGTAATATCTGCTCGACTAATTAATATCAATATATATAATTTTCCACCATGATGGGTCACATACTCAAAAGGATATAAAATAAAACAATAAATTAAACCTATAAAGATGTTAGGGATTTAAAAAGTAACAGAGTCGAGTCTAAACCATACAAAAACTTTATATAACATGTTTGTCTTCTTATACTTACTTACATTTATAATTAGATTATTTAAACTATGTGGAGCTAGTTATGGGAAGGTTAACCTTCCACATTCGCATATTTTCACAAAAGTGCATGCCCAACAAAAGGCAAACGAAACACAACTAATAGGAAATAGAAACATGAACTTTTGTACTTAGGGCCTGTTCAAAGTTATACCAACATTCATTTCTGTTCCTTTCTACTACTATTATTATTATTATTATTATTATTATTATTATTATTATTATTATTATTGTGATTGTTAATTTATTTCTACAAAACGGGCCACTAAAATGATCATATGTGAAGTGTTAAAATTGTGAATATTATAAACGCACACAAAACTTACTAATATAATAATAAAAGCTACAACCATACAAGTTATTAGGAAACATCCCCAACTATTGTGATTGTTAATTTATTTCTATAAAACGGGCCACTAAAATGATCATATATGAAGTGTTAAAATTGTGAATATTATAAACGCACACAAAACTTACTAATATAATAATAAAAGCTACAATCATACAAGTTATTAGGAAACATCCCCAACTACACTACTAATCATATACACTATTTCATCCTTAATAGCATTCTTTGTTTGTCTGTTACAAGGATCATGTAACGCTTCTAGCAATAGTCTTTTATACCCGATATTAAGCATAGGGAAAATTGGTATTATGTTTTTATACATTTACAAGAAATTATGCAATTGGGGTTTTTACGTTTTTTAGATAGTATTTTATTTTATTTTTTCTCAAACTATAAAATATTATTTTTTATACTTGAGAAAAATGATAATAAAAATTTTCGGTATTTGAGAAATATTATAATAAAAATTATTTTTCTTATAAAAGTAAAATATAATATTTTAAAATATTATAAATAATAATTTTTAAAATATTCATTATTCACTAAATATTTGATATTGTGAAATAATCCATTTGCATTTGATTGAATTTCCTTTGCAATGCATCATAAAACACTTCTTTTCCTGACTTAACTTCCATGTCCGAGGTTTCATTTTAGCCCAGTTGAAGATTTCACTTCATATCGAGTATGCTACTTGGCATTAGAAGAACATATAGTTACACTGGTCAGCCCCCGGGCATTACAAATTCCACCAAGTATTATCAACTGACATGCCTCTTTAGTTCAGTAAACCTGCAATAGCCAAGCTATTATGACAAGCCATCCAAGCGCACATTTTATACTGCTCCCACTTCTAATTTTTCCAAACTAGTTTCTACCAAGAACAAAATTTCTCAGTCTTGGCAAATAGGTCAACATTAGACTAAATAACTAGATTTAAGCCAATTTTGTGTTTCAATCCCTCCACCTAATTTGAAAACCAACTCATCACTTAATTTCAGTATTTGCTTCAAACCTCAAGCATCACCAGTATCTATTTGTATTGTACGGATATTAGTATTCACAAGAATATAAGCTTTATATCAATATGTGAATACTCTAGAGGCACATAATATTCTCCATAGTCATTTGCGGTAGGGGTGAGCAAAAAGTCGGGTATGCGGTCCCGGACAGGTCCAATTTTCAGTACCCGGTTGGGACCGGATAGTGAAAAGTTAGACCCGGACTCGGACCCATTACCTGGGTATTCATTATTCACTTGTAATTTTGTATTTGTGTTGCATGTAGATTTGAGACTTTTTGTTTCATTATTGACATTGAATTTGAAACCTTTTGTCATAGTTATTGTTATAGGATTGCATGCTTTGTTAGTAGTATTAGATTGGAAATATTGGATAATTATATGCCAAAACTTTACAAAAAAATTAAAAAGCAAAAAATCCCAAAAACTCAAATGGTATGAAGCAAACAACCGGGTACCATGTGCCGGACTGGGTCCAGGACCAGTTCCAGATTTCTAGACCCGGTTCTAACCGGGTTCGAAACGGGTCCAAAATCTGAACCCAATTCTAACCGAGTCCAAGAATGGGTCTAGCCAAAATGACCAGGTACCTGATCCTGCTCACCCTAACTTGCGGTATATAGCTTTGTTCTAAGCTAAGATCTCCTTAAAGTTTAAACCATCTTTCTACATGGATTGGCAAATTTTACTACAACTAATAAGTGCTATCTTCTTCGCATCTGCCTGCCTATTCCAAAGAAATTTATTACACATGGATTAGATGCTTTGAGTAGTATGCAGTGGAAGAGGAAAACTTTGAGCCCAAAAGTTAACCATACCATGAAGGGCTGAATTTATGAGCACCTTCCTTCGAGCATGTGAGAGGTATCTGGCTGCCCAAGCAAAAATTTTCTGCTTTATTTTGTCAATTAGACTCAGGCACACGGAATGGGAGAGGATAGGTAAACTAAAGTACCTCAATGGAAAGGAACCCCTTGAAAAACCTATAGAATCAAGAATTTCCCGTTGGACATCTAGTGAGACCCCTCCAAAATAAACGTATGATTTTTTAGCAGTTACATACAAACCTGACATTTTAGAGAATTTTTGAATATGTTCCATAGTAGCTACATGGATTTCACGTGACCCTTGCAAAAAGGCGCACATCGTTTGCAAATATTAAGTGAATTAGCTTTAATTTAGCACACTTTAGATGAAAAGAGAAACCTTTCTCAATAGACTGAGGACAGGTTTTGGGGTTAGCTCACCCTCGCGGGATTGATAACTTGTACAGTTCAAACTTTTTGGAACTTGGGTGTGGGTCTTTTTGTTAACTACAGTCACTTAGACAATGAAAGTTTGCTCTTGGAGAGTCTTAGTCACCCTAGAGGGGGTGAATAGGGTGATGAGGAGATTTTCACAAACTTAGAGGATTTAAGCTTGAAAAGAATGAACAAGACAATCCGAGTCTAGATTGGACTCGAAAAGCGTAAACTCAAAGATACGTGGAAAACCTCCTGGGGTAGAAAACCACGGACAGTGCTAGTCCAAGCACCAAGTCAAATCCACTATTTTGAATCCACAAAATACAGCAGATCGACTCAACCGAATTGCTCCCTTAAACAATTCCTTACAGAGTTTTCCTAAACTTAGAAATTCCCTATACGATCAAGTACTTCCTAACCGAGGTAACCTTTACAGTTAGGGACAACTGAGTTGAGTTAACCCTTACAGCTTAGTCAAGGGACTTTACTCGGAAAGTAAGAAGAGTATGTAACTTATTACAAGACTTTACAACTCGGAAAGTATGAATTACAAGCGGGAGTTGTAAATAGAAGATTGAGTATGAATACAATGACTTTTGCTTAAGTAATGTGTTTCAACGATAATTCCAAGCAATCTTCAAGTCTTGAGAGGTGGCTTCTATTTATAGATGACCAAACAGATTAGCCGTTGTGACTGATTTCTTAACCGAAACCTTTCTTGACCGTTGTAACGGTTCTTCCGAGTCGCTCGGAAAATATCCGTTGGAATGTGAGCATTGTGCAACGGCTCTTGGCTCCTAAAGGTGCTCTAATTAGCTGGTGATGTCTCGAAAAGTAAGGTGGAAACCACCGTTGAGCTTAGCGTTGAAGTTTTCCAATTTTGGAAACAGACAACCCCGACCTAGCTTCCGAGCCTTGTTCAAAAGTAGAAAAGCCTTGTCTCGCTGGTAATTTTCAGCTTGAAGTCGGTTACTTTTGTAATTCAAAAATGAGATAACCTCGTTTAGATAAGCTACAAAATTAAACCACTTTGGTTCTCAAAGTGCAAAATACTTTGGTCTAAAGATTAGGCACATATAATTGAAGGTTTGCTCTTGGAGAGTCTTAGTCACCCTAGAGGGGGTGAATAGGGTCATGAGGAAGTTTAAACAATAAATGGAGGGTTAAAGTTTAAATTGGATAATCAAGACAATCTGAGTCTAGATTGGACTCGGAGAAGTATGAACTCAAAAATACGTGGAAACCCTCCTGGGGTGGAAAACCACGGACAGTGCTAATCCAAGCACCAAGTCAAATCCACTATTTTGAATCCACAAAATACAGTAGACTGACTCAACCAGAGTTGCTCCCTTAGACAATTCCTTACAAAGTTTTCCTAAACTCGAAGTTCCCTTATCCGATCTAGTACTTCCTAACTGAGGTGACCTTTACAGACTAGGGACAACTCGAGCTGAATTAACCCTTATAGCTCAGTCAAGAGACCTTACTTAGAGAGTAAGAAAGAGTATGTGACTAATTACAAGACTTTACCACTCGGAAAAGTGTTAAGTACAAACTGAGAGTTGTAAGAAGAAGTTTGAATGTGTATTATACAACGAGATATAATTTCAGCAATGGGTTCAACAATCTTCAAGTCTTGTGAAGTGGATTCTATTTATAGATGACCAAGCAGATTAGCCGTTGTGACTTTCTTCCGAATAGAAGTCTTCTATGACCGTTGTAACGATTCTTCCGAGTCGCTCGGAAAAGACTCGTTGAGATGTGAACGTTGCGCAACGGCTCTTGACTCCTTAGGATGTCCCAATCCACTGGTATTGATTGAAAAGTAAGGTGGAAACCACCATTGAGCTTAGCGTTATAGATTTCCAATTTTGGAAACAGACAATCCCGACACAGTGTCCGGGCCTTGTTCGAGATGTAGAAAAACCTTGTCTACTGGTGATTGACGACTTGGAGCCGGTTACTTTTGCAATTCAAAAAGTAGGATAACCTCGTTTAGATAACCAACAAAAGTAAATAAATTTTGGTTTTCAAAGTATAAAATACTTTGGTCCAAGATTGGGCACAGATAATAATTTAATTAAGATAATTAAATGCATAATTATCAAAGTCCTAGAAGAGTGGAATTTTCCGAGTCTAATATTCATTATACTCAAACTCCATCCGAGTCAGTCTAGAGAAAGATCAAGTTAGAAAGAGAATATCGGAGTATAAGTACTTGATCTAGACAAATATATTTCAATCAAAACATGCTGGCTTAGAAAGTTGAATTAACTCATAAATTGAGTACTTAGAATATGAAATCAGAACTTAGTTTGAAAGTCTTAGTGAGATTTTTGAGCATGCGATAAGTCCGAGTGATATCCGAGTGACTCGGAACCATCGAGTGTGAATTGATAAACAAAAGTGTGCCTTCCGAGTCGGTTAGAATCGAGTGAAAACATATGCAATAGTTTATGTAACACTCGGAAAAGTTTTTATAACACTCGAAAAGTTTCTATAACACTTAGAATGACTTGTAATCAAAACCTAGAACGGATGAGGTTTGTACCGATTCTTTGATAGCACTCGGAACGATATAAATGCAGAGTCCGGGTCTTCAATAATAATTTAATTAAGATAATTAAGTGCATAATTATTTGAAGCCTAGAAGAGTGGAATTTTCTCGAGTCTAATATTCATTATCCTCAAATTCCATCGAGTCAGTCCTAAGAAAGATCAAGTTATAAGAGTGAAAACATCGAGTATAGGGACTTGATCCGGACAAATAATTCTCAAACAAACATACTCGACTTAGAAAGATGAATTAACACTGTAATTCACTCGCTTCGAAATATGCACTCAGAACTCGGATAGTAGAGAGATTATTTGAACATGCGATAAATCCGAGTGACGTCTAAGTGACTCGAAACATCAATGTGAGAAGATAAACAAGAATGTGTTTTCTAAGTCGATCAGAATCGAATGAAAACTTATACGGGAGTTTCTATAATACTCAGAATGACTTGTAATCAAAACTTAGGAGGGATGGGGTTTGTCCCCGAGTCTTTATGTAGTACTTAGAATGATCTAGTTTCGAGTCCGAGTCTTCGGACAAAACTTCCATACACACTCGCACGGAGGTAAAGGGGTAGGGGATCTCGTTGTCTTACTAGGGAAAAACCCCTAGGCTCCCCATTAATATTCACAAAAACTAGGTTGAAGACACATAGGTCATAACCAAGTGCACAAAGAAAACTGGGAAGCCCAAAGCAAGCAACATAGCCCTTAAAAATCCAATGTAATTGTATCATATGCATCAACCTTAAGCATCACTAGAAAAGAGATATGTTTTTTTTTCTCACAATGCTTTACCAGCTGGTGAACAAGCATCATATTATTTGAGATGGTTCTGCCATTTATTAAAGCATTACGGCTGATGATAATGTCATAAGTTATTCCATTGAGACCAACTGTTTTTTTATTGCTCGGATCTTTCGTGTGTATCATTTTTTCTGTTTTATTTTAACTTTTTATAAGGCTACATTGTGCAATAAATATTGATCCTTTACCAATATATTGGTTTGGTATTTTATTTCCGTTAGGAGAAGTTTTGGGTTCAAATAGGAATTAATAAGAAAATCTATGCTAGACCTAAGTAGCCCAACTCCAATTAGATAGAAAATTAATGGACAAAAAAATTTATCGAGTGTCCCCTCTATGATTTTTTCCTTATTCTGCCTCTGTGTAAATATTTCTAACTACTAATTGCCCCCAAATTCCGAACCATTCTAATACTAATCGCTTTTAGTAGTTGCTAATTGTTAATTGCTAATCGATTCTAATCATAGTTAAACATTTTGAAAGAAACTCCTTAGGGTCTGTTCGAATGAACGTTTCAAAGAAGCGCTTATAACTATTAATAGCTCATAATAACTAATTGCTAACTTTAACAATTCATAACAACTCTTAATTTCTATGACCGCTATAACGAGTTAGTCACAACCCGCTGATCATAAATTTATATATTATTATTGTTATTATTATTATTATTATTATTATTATTATTATTATTATTATTATTATTATTATTATTATTGTCAAAAACAAAATTACTATTATTATTTGTAACAACTCCACCCTAATTAATATTATTAATTTTCTTAAACAACAGCTTAAACTAACCAAAGTGAGCTTGTGCACGTTAATTTGAAATTTATAAGTGTTTGTTTTTGTAGGGCTCGAACTACCGTGGAGGTATTTGATCAAACATATGATTTGTACATATATTGAATAAATAAGGTTACTAATGAAATGACCCATCTAAATATTAAATGTCAAATACTAAATAATAAAAATAGAATTACATCCTTATAACTTTTATAAGGAAAAAAAAGTTGTGCAGTAACACACTTAAACATATACATATGCTCTATAAAAATAGAGTAAAAATAAATTTAGTAAATAAGATTAATTATGAATACTTGCAATAAATACTTGATTTGAATATATCATTTAATCAGTCGTACAACATTTTTGTTGGCCTTAATATTTCTTAAAACAATTAAAATATGTGTTTATTGGATTAATTCACATGTAACAAAATTATTGACATTATATTTAGTAAGTTACCTAATCATATAAAATTGGTCAAGCCAAAGCCAAAGCCAAAATCAAGTCAAGTCAAGTCAAGTCAAATGCATACTTAGTAATTAAGGAAGAATATATATATATATATATATATATATATATATATATATATATATATATATATATATATATATATATATATATATATATATATATATATATGCGCCAATTGTTTTATAATGCACATGGATTTGTCAAAACCATGGTTTTGTTTAGCCATAATTTTTAAAATGCACATAATTTTAGCTTATGCTTTTCTAAAAACAATTTGACAAGTATCATAATTTTATTGTTTTGAAATTCCTATAAATATGAGTTAATTTTCATCCTTAAAAGTACCAAGAAAAAACAGACCAAAAAAATAGAGATAAAGAAAGGAAGAGTTTGGAGGCTTTTGCTTGGTTGATTAAGAAACACAAACAGAAATAGAGAGAAAGAAAGGATATTCTTGAAATTTTGTTGCATGTGTTATTTGGGAAAAAATTATAAGTTGAAAATATAAATGGTGATATGTAAAGTTAAAGTAAAGAAGTTACCCTTAGGAAGTAAGGAAGGTAAGTGAAGAGGAAATTTTAAATAAAGTGTAAAATAAAGGGGTAATATAAAACTATAAAATAGAGTTATTTGGGATATATTAAAGTTTATAAATATAGTACAATATCTAGCAGGAAGTCATCTTTCCAACAAATCATATTTTGCTTGATTTGGAGGTGTACAATCCAAGTTATGACCGTTTCATCGAAACGGTGCAATTTTTACGTAAATTGAGAGCAATTCGATTCAAGTAAGTTTTTGAGTTTCTTCTTGTTTTTTAGAGTTTATGATTTGAATGAACGTTTTAGAGAATTTTTCAAACTTTCTAAATTGGGGTCTTATGCCTTGATTCGATATCGGATGAGAAAGATATGAATTTCCTAAATTAGTTTTAAAATCCGACCAAAACGCTCAAGGTTTTGTTATGGGATTTGTGACAATTTAGCATTAATTGTCGAGTTAGTTCATAATTAATAATAAGGAACCATGTTAAATATGTACCTTGGATATGTTAAGAGTTCACTTCTATTTTATATTATTTTTATGTCGTTTTTAAGATAAAAGTGATTATATACAAATAACTTTTTAATAACCTCATTTTTAAATTATTCAACCATTTCATTTTACGGACAATGCTAAAGTTATCATTGATCAAGAAGGAAATCCAAAAGGATTATGGAATTCAAAGGGATCAAATAGGAAACGATACGTATTTCCAGCAATTGCGAGTGGCTTCTTTATTTCTTCGTTCCTTTTAGAAGAGTGGAATCTAAATATAGCATTGAACATCAATCGGATTTTCGAATCATTCTTCAAAACATATTCTTAACCCGAAATTGTTGGAGAGAGGAAATGTTCTGAATCAGCTGCTTTATTTTTTGTTCTAACAATTAAAAATTATTTTCCTTTACTTGCTTGTGTAAATTAAGAACAAAAAAATAGGTTGTTAAAAAATCGGAGACAAAGTCCTTCTTTTTGAAGACCAAAGAAATTACAGGCTGGTGCAGGGCGGACGATTTCAAAGCGGACTCCCCTCATTTTTTGTTTTTAATTTCAAAAAGGTCCACTGAATTGGGATTTCCCTATTGGGCCGAGTCATTTCGGGGCCTACCGAGAGGTCCACTAGAGATCGAAATTGTTAAAGAAACAACTAGTTCATAATTAATAATAAGGAACCATGTTAAATATGTACCTTGGGATATGTTAAGAGTTCACTTCTATGTTATATTATTTTTGTGTCATTTTTAAATTAGTATAAGCCGAGATAAAAATGATTATATACAAATAACTTTTTAATTGACTCGAGAAGTATACAACTATAACATATAGAGGAAAAAGGTTGGAAATTAATATAAGAATATTATTTAAAGAAAAGAATAGATATATACATAGAAATATTGATATGAATTACTAGGGAGTTACAAAGCACATAAACTATGAATTTATAGCCTAGTAGTAATTATAAATATATTTGGGGCTAATATGATATTCAATAAGAATGGTCTAAATAGAGAGCAAAATATTTTCTAAGGAAATCAGATTATAACAATTAATCTAAGAATGAGATATTGAACATTGCATAAAGAGATTTAAAACCTATAAGGAATAATCTAATCAAATTATTTACTATATAACTACTTATTTAAGCAGCAGAAGAGTATCCTCCAACAGATTGTCGAGCCAATGCACATAATTATATATCGATAAGGGATATCAAGGCTAATGTATGTTTATTACTTATGCCTTACGAAAATTCACATGTTTTATATATATATATATATATATATATATATATATATCAATATCAAAATGGTTTGCTTAATTAAAAAGAAATCATTTCAAATATTATTTGTCACCACTACTACATAAACGACTTTTAATTACGGTTAAAAATGACCTTTAACGACAGTAAGCAGGTGTCGTGTATGTGGGCGTCGTCGTATGTATCACCTTTGACTACGGATTTGAACCATAGTCATAGGTCTCTATATGACGATGGTTGTTTCTTCCGAACCGTCGTCATAGGCAATCCCCTATAGTTGATACAGAACACTTATGACGACAGTTCAAAAGAAACAACCATCGTCGTAGATAGGCTTTTTACTACGGTTCGTGTTAAGAACCATCTTCATATGTCTGATTTTTTTTAATAATTGTTCTCGTGTTTTCTTGCCTTCCATACAGTACAAAAATCATATACACTTATAAAAACCACATCGAATACACTCTTCACTAGAACAGATTACAAAACAACATACTCGTCAGATTATATATATATATATATATATATATATATGGTACAAGTCGATGTAAAAAATATATAAGTACAATATATATACATATAACCGACTACTAAAATCACAAACTTTACTAAGCAAATAATGAAGAATACTGTAAATATATACCTATTTTTGTATACGGTTATATACAAACTCGTCCAACCTTGTTTTAACTCGTTCATCACTTCATCTGTATAAGGAGTAGGTGGCTTCTTTCCTGGTGGGAAATATTGTAACCAATGGTGTAAAAGACATGTTAATTAGGTATGTGCAAGTGTTAATCAAGTCTGAATAAAGAATATAATCAATTACAAATGCAACTATACCTCTTTGGGACTAGCATTAAATTCGAGTTCGGTTACAATCTCTTTCATGTACTCGGAGAATGTAGAAGCCACACTCCACGTTCCCTGGTTATTTATGATACTACAATAATAAAATAGATTCCCAACACATAAAGAATTAATTAGTACTTTATGTATCTAGCAAGTAATTAATATGAAATGAAAAACATCTAAAGTAGAGTCTAATAACTAAGAAAACCTTACCTTGACAGGGACAATTACTGGTTGTGCTTTCTTATTATTCACTCGTTTGTCCTTGATGCTCCGCCATAATAATAACGGACTAGAGTGCTATTTTTCAATCAGAAAAACAAAATTCAAGTTAGACATACCATTGAACGATTACTTAACAACACAACATAAAATGATTAAAAGTATGAACTCACGTCTCAACGACGTCCTAGATATCTTCCCTCACATCACGACCTAGAGGATCAAGCCAGTAGGCCATATTAGCCCTAGGATATAGGGAAGCAAGCATCCAATGATGTCTACATAACCACAAATAACACATTTTTATATAAGTATGTATAATACCATATAAAAATTTTATCGATTAATTAGTTCATTATTTGTCCACTCGACCTCTCATTGAACACCGCCAAGAACAATTTTTTATCATCGGCAACATGATTCACGACGTCGAAGATATAGGAGACTCGTTTATCACAATTCAGTCTAACTCCTTGAATAATGGAAGTAGGGTTCGAAATTGAATGAAGTCCTTCCCAATCTCATGCAACCACCTTACAAATTAACCGCATGTAGTTAGAAATTGAAATTAATAGTAAAAAACTGATTATGAATGTATTAACTCACATCATGCCAAGCGTAATAGCGGAGATGCCGATTTCCTCCATGTGCAAAAATTACAGTATGTCGTCCGGGAAGACAAAGACCGACATATCCGCTTCACATTGCCCAAACACGTGACCTAGCGTGCTATAGTTGAATGATTATTGTGGTGACAGAGTATCCACATAATTTTCCGTAGTAGCACACCAATCCGTGCCGGACTCCTCAATGGATTTGAGAGGAGCTTTCTTCGGACAACAAACGGGCGCCATCGAACATTTACTTGTGCCACTCGGCGCCCTTCACCTCACTCTCGGATCTGTCCTAGATATCCTAATTAATAATTAATACAAAAATTAGAAATATATATACGTGATATTAACAATAGCTAAATCTAATATTTTTAATAAAAATAAATTACCGTAGTGAGGATGACCAAACTCTTTGGCCAATGAAGAAAAGAGTTGACTCGTGTTATCAACAATGTGGAGGTCCGGTCCCCGGATCGACAACTCACACTCGCCTTTCCTGTGCATGACCTCTTTAACACTCACCCTCACCTCATCAGCTGCAGGGGTGTCCCGTGAACGACAATATCTCGCCTTCCACGGAAAACAACACCCAATGCCACAATATACTCTATGGAAGGGTGATGAGAAGCTACCTTGCAATTCACCGACTGCATAAGAATAAGTATAACAATTATAATCATGGGATAACCTTTGACATAGAAGCTAAATAACCTAAAAACCCTGAAATTAAATAGATAGAGTTTCCCTTAAAAGTAAACATTTTCCCGGGATAACGACCCTCATCTAAAACAACAAAAACATAGTAATAAATAAGTAATTACTCAACGGCCACGCGCCGGAGTTATGCAACAGCCACACAATATACACAATTCATTGAATAATATTATACACCAATTAGTCAAAAATATAAACATGCATGTAAATAACAGACATTCATCCGAAACACCAAAAACATGCATGTAAATATAATTAGGTTGCAAAATCTGAATTATGTACCTCCGCTGAACTTTGAATTGGTTGACGGGTGAGCTCGCATTCACGCTGGCCGGTGCGTGGGGTGATAATGGCATGCCCGTGTTGGTGATGAAGTATGAACTCATTTAGGCCTCATCTCTCGCCACCTTTGCAGCCATTTGGCACATTTGGGCCATTTTGGACTTTATGAACGCTTGGGTGGAAGTGATGGGGTGCCTCTTCTTAGCCCCTTCTTAGCCCCAAAGTGCTCAACTATCCCCACCCGCCCAACTACGACTCGAACACGACCAGGATGCTCATCTCTTTATAGGGCCAAGGCTAACTAGTCCCTCCTCAAGGTGGTGTCGGTGAATTCTGAAGTCGATGCTTGTGACAAAGACTCCCATAAGAAGAAAAAAATATTATCATTTGATAATTTCATAAATATTAAAATTGATAAGTAGTTCTTAAAATAAATAAAGGAAATAGAAAAAAAACTCACGAGTCGGTGAGAAATAGCTTCTACATCGGGCGTAGTGAAGGTTCCGTCTTTCTTCTTTCTTCCTTCGACCCACAACTCGTCCCTATCCACAACGAGCTACGAAATATCTATGTTAGAACCTTCACCGGATGTTCTTTGAAGTTGTTCAAGCTTTTGCTTGTACAACATCTCCTCTAACTTTGGGTATCCCCATGGGACAGCACATGAGGGTACAGATTGCTCTTAATCCTCTTCCGGTTGGCTTCAACTATCGCTCGCGCAAGTAATTAAGACTATGAAAATATCAGTGCATAACACTTGAATCAAAAATAGTTGTATATATCACTAACAATTTCTTCCATTTTATATCAATTCGACAACAAAAATATTAGTGCATAAGAAACTCCCCTCTCATTGTCCTCTACATTTGCATTTCTCAAGTATATCTCACCACTTACATTTATAGAAAACGAACATCACACTATTTTATATGACAATTGAAATATTGAATGAAGTTGCATACTATTCAAACCCTTTATTTTCTCCTTACAGCTACCTATTAACTTTTTATACAATCATTGATGATGTAGTATCAAAAAAGGTATCAAAGTAATGAAATTACCTTGTATTCCGGAGATGTGACATGTGCTTCAAACGATCTCCAGTCCTCCTCCGTGATACTATTGTAGACCTCCCAGTGGTCTACTTTCTTGTTTTATCTCGCTTTGTTTTACACACTTATATAGCGGCTATGCGATATTTGAAGTCTCTAAACTTTTCCGCCGCCGACATGAGTGTCTTGTTTTTCACGGAGGGGATCTCGGATTCATTAACGTTCAAGTTGAATGTTCTTTGAAACACAATAACGGTATGCATTAGTACATATATATTAACCATTTACAATATAAGTTGCAATACTAAGTTGAGATGTACTCATTTACCCGAATATCATTCCATAGGTTGTCCTTAATGGAATCATGGACGTCGACCCATTTTCTCGAAGTTGATGTTTACGCAGGCGGGTTGACGCACCAACGTAGCTCATAAAGGTAGCTTTATTCTCACCTCTAACATTTTCGTGGATATCAAAATCAACCCCGTGTAAGGAGAGTTCGATCGTCTCTACTCTTGACCAACTTCTCCATGTTCATCACAGTTCGCCCCATCGATTTTTTTGTACTTTTCGGAGAATCCATTTTATACTGCAAGTGTAATACCCGTGATTTTAATAAAAGCAGCTTGTCAAGAATAAAATTTATTGAGTATTATTCCGCGAATCTAGGGGGTGAGTGACTAATTTTATTTATAGCCGGACGTATTACTTTAGTATTCCTTCGGAAGCTACCGTCGAATAAATTAAATCAAGGAAATTGCCACCCTTTTTCTATTAGGAATTTTTGTGGCCGGCATATTAAAATAAGTTAGGATGCATCGGCATAAGAGGACGGAAGAGGAAGGGATATGGACTTGTCATACATGGGCTAATGATTACTTTGGCTATATTATGAAGAGATAAGAGACATTAAATGGGGGTCTAATAGAAAGGGGAGGTGATAATTGTCCGAAGACTCGGACACTCGCTCAACACTTTTCCGAGTTGTATAAAAGATATCGGGTTTAACAATCTCATACTTATAGAGTTTTGATTCCAAGGCATTCTCTCGCCCTTAGAAACTTTTCCGAGTAATATGGTATCTTCTCTAAGTGATATAGCTTTTACTTCTTGTATTTCTTACTTATTCCTAAGTGACTCGAAAACCGATATGCGTATCTCACTCGGCTCCGAGTCCCTTATCACTTAGATTTATCGTATGCTCGAATAGACTAGTATTCCGCTCACATCCGACTCCCTTTCAATACGATCTATCTCGTTGAAATCGAGTGCTTCTAGTCCGTTTCATGTTTAGTCTATATCAAGTCATTTCACTCGATATTCGTTATATAACTTGATTCTTCGCTTAGACTAAGTCGGATGGAATTTTGAGTTTTATGGATATTAGACTCGTAAAATTTCATTCCTTTTATAACTCGGATAATTAGTTGCTTAATCATCGTAATTATTTTATTATCTCGTGTCTAATCTTGGACCAAAGTATTTTGAACTTTGAGAACCAAAATTGTTTTACTTTTGTAAGTTATTCAAACGAGGATACACTTTTCCAAATACAAAAGTAACCTAGGTTTCAAAACGTCAAATCACCAAGCAGACATGACTTTTCATCTTCTCTCGCTCCAGGTTCTAGAAGATTGTGTCGAGGCTGTCTGTTTCCAAATCTGGAAAACTGGAACGCTAAGCTTAACGGTGGTTTCCACCTTATTCTTCAAGACACCGCTAATGGTTTCGGGACTTCCAAGAGAGTTAAACCGTTGTCCAATGTTCATATCACAACGGATACTTTTGAGTAACCGAGAAAGGTTCTATCAACGGTCACAAAGGACTCTCGGTCAGCAGATGAAGATAACGGCTACTCGCTTGGTCATCTATAATAAGAAGCCAACGTTCAAGACTTGAAGATTGCCGAACATATTGTTAATACACAAACTTGAACAAAGTCATTGTATTTACTCTCAATCTTCTACTTACAACTCCCACTCGTAATTCATTACTTTATGAGTTGTAAGGTCTTGTACTTAGTTACAAACACTTTCTTACTTTCTCTCGTAAGGTGCCTTGACTAAGTCGTAAAGGTTAACTCAGCTTAGTTGTCCCTAACCGTAAGGGTTATCTCGGTTAGGAAGTACTAGATCGGGTAAGGGAATTTCGAGTCTAGGAAAACTGGTAAAGACTTGTCTAAGGGAGCAACTCGAGTTCGAGTAAGTTCACGGTATTTTGTGGACTCAAAATAGTGGATTTGACTTCGTGCTTGGATTAGCACGGTCCGTGGTTTTCCGCCCCAGGAGGGTTTCCACGTAATTTCTAAGTGTTATCTTTCCGAGTACATTCTAGACTCGGACGCTTTTTTAGCTCTCGCTTAATTTTCCTCTTTACTCGTGATAGCATTTACGAGTCCATACTTTTCCGAGTCCGTTGTCGACTCGGAATGCATTTCTGTCTCGTCTTTATCAAAAGAACTAGAATTTCTACGATAATCCTCCATCACGTATTCACCCCCTCTAGGGTGACTCGGACTCTCCCGAGCAACCCTTCAATTGGTATCAAAGCCTAGCCTTTCGGACAGGATCTAACCATCCATAGGTCTAAAGATCAAATGGCTCGTAACACCGGAGAGTTCAATGAAGGAAGATCTTCCAGCAGACCACCAAAATTCAAAGGATCAAACTTTGGGCACTCGGAAGAAACTTATGGAATGTTTCCTCATGGATCTTGATGAAGACGTATGGGAAATCATACAACAAGGAAACTACATTCCAATGAAGACGGAGGAATTCGAATCATTCACAAGACAAAGGCCGAGTTTACTCCTGGCGAAGTAGAGAAGTTCGAAAGAACTTCAAGGCAATGAACATTCGATGTGCGCCATTAGCTCGAAGAATACAATCGGGTGTCCGCCTACGACTCAGCAAAAGAAGTGTGGGACACGCTTGTCAACACTTATGAAGGCACTAGCCAGGTCGGACAAGCAAAGATCAGTCGAGTATCTTCATAAATACGAGCTATTTAAGATGGAGCCGAGAGGAAAACATCACTCGGATGTTCATTCGATTTACTCGAGATTACCAACAATCTCAAGTCACTGGGTAAGAAGATTTTCCACGAGGAAATGTGCGGAAAGATACTCAGAGGTCTACCCAAGAGAAGAAGGGGTCCCAAGGTGATCGCCACAGAGGAGGCTCAAAACCTCTCACTTTTAAAGCCGGATGAGCTCATCGGAAAGCTTCTCACTCACGAAATCCATCTAGAAGAGGAGGATGTCGAGGGCGTACCAAAAGAAACATAGCATTGAAAGCCTTAGAATCCAAAGAAGCAAATCTAAGCTCCTCCGACTCGGAAGACGATCCCATGGCACTCATTGAAAGAGGCTTCAAGAGAATGATGAAGCACAAAAGATGGGATAAAAGGCCAAAGGAAGAATTCTACAAGAAAGACAAGAGGGACAGTAAAAGGTAAGTATTCTTCACCTTCAAAGTTATCTTTATCTAAGAATTCCGGATGTTTTGAGTGTGGCAGCAAAGACCACATAGTCAAAGATTGTCCAAAAAGGAAAAGGGGCAAAAAGAAGAAGAAGGCCATGATGGCAACATGGAGCGATGAGGACTCATTAGAAGATGACGAGGACTCGGATGACTCGAAGTGTCCGATGGCAATCTCGACTCGAAGCGAAAGAGAGTCGGACTCGGACTCGGACAATGAGGAAACTAATCCTCAAGAGGTAATTGATTACTTCCTAAAATTCTCCAAAGTTGATTTAGCTAAATACATTTTCACTTTGGGAGAAAAGTCCAATTCCGATTCTTCTAAATTTCAAAGAACAACTTGAGTCAATTTCTTCGAGAGCACTTCTTTAAAAAATGAATTGGAAAAACTGAGACTCACACTCGAGAGAACTCAAGACTAGTGCTCAAACTAATGAGACCGAGTATGAGCTACTCAGGAAAGAAAATGAGCAACTAATACGTAAGCTCACGAGTCTCAAGATCCGATTTTAAAATTTACTCAAGGTCGAAAAACCTTGACATGCTCTTAGGATCACAATGTGTCTCCTTTCGAAAAGAAGGCCTTGGTTTCAAAAAAGAAGAGGAATCCAATTCCTACTTATAATAATTCGAAAAGGATTCCGAACCGTAAAGTTCAGGAAAGTTGAGCACGGTCCCATTCACGTAAATGAAGGGAGGACTAAGCCCGGAACTCGTTTACAAAAAGAAACCATTTTCTCGTGTTTCAAAAGGAAAGGTTTTCAAAAAGAAAGAGACACGGACTCGGTTCTCCGAAAGGAAGACTCGTGAATCGGACAAAACCCAAAGTCATTCAAATCCGGGTTCCGAAACACCTTCTTCCTCGAAAAGGATCACAGTAAAGAATGTTACTGGGTTCGTTAGAGGAAGTGAGAAGGGTTAGATTCTCTCTGTTTCGCAAGTCACTCGGAAGAGATCAAAAGGACATCGGTACCTTGACAAGTGGATGTTCATGCCACACGTCGGGAGATGCAGGACTCTTTTTGAGTTGGAAAAACATAAAGGAGGAAAGGTCACATTTGGAGATGATAGCAAAGGCAAGATAGTTGGGATAGGCAAGATTGGAAAAGGAAGCAATCCGGTCGATCCAGTCTACCTTGTCAAAGGATTAAAGTATAATCTGCTCAAGCATCTCTCAACCGTGCGATAAAGGTCAAGAGGTAAGATTCACTCGGACTAACTCGCTATATTTCCGATGTTACCACCAAGGAGATCAAGCTTTCGGTAAGAGATCAGGTAACACCTACATCATTCCTCTTTTGACCCAAGTCAGAATTTATCTTGCTTAAAAGCATCTCTTCATGATGACTCATGGACATGGCATCGTAGATTAGGCCATATTAGCATGCATACTATCAAAAAGTTGGCATCTCATGGTCCGGTTAGGGGTTTACCTAACCGTGTTTTTGAGAAAGATAAAGTTTGTGAAGCATACACCAGAGGGAAACAAGTCAGATCTTCATTTAAATCTCTGAAGTCGGTTTCCATATCCAAAGTGCTTGAGCTACTGCATATGGATTTATGCGGTGAAATTCTGTTAAGAGCCTCGGAGGTAAATCATATATATTTGTTATTATTGATGATTATTCTCGATTTACCCGGGTGTGTTTTCTTAAGTACAAAAATGAAGCGTTCAAGGAGTTCAAGCAAGCTCGTAGAAAAATCCAAGTTGAGTCTCGGACTCGGATCCAGAGAATTCGAACCGACCATGGAAGGGAGTTCGACTACTTAGAATTCTCGTAGTTTTGTGACAAAATTGGCATCTCTCACAATTTCTCAGCACCAAGAACTCCTCAACAAAATGGAGTTGTAGAGAGAAAGAACAGAACCCTTGAAGAAATAGCAAGGACGATGATGATTGAGCACAACTTGCCTTACTATTTCCGGGCGGAGGCAGTCAACACAGCCATCTATACTTTGAACAGATGCCTCATCGGACCCATGTTGAAGAAAACACCTTATGAGCTCTACAAGGGGAAGAAACCAAATATTTCCTACTTCGGACCATTTGGATGTAAGTGCTTCGTTCACAACAATGGTAAGGACCACTCGACCAAGTTTGATGCTCGGTCGGATGAAGGTATTTTTCTGGGTTATTCTTCTCACAGTGAAGCTTATCGCATTTTCAATAAGAGAACTAACAAAGTGGAAGAGAGTATCCACATTGTGTTTGATGAGCTTGAACAGGAAAAACCAAGCGAATCTTCACACTCAAAATTGAAGCTCAGTAGAGATGATGACGAAGCCGAGCCCACAAAGACTCGGACTCAACCGGATTAGAATGAAGTCACTCGAACGAAGTAACTCGGAATGAGACAACTCAAGAGCTCGATCGGAATGAACAAGCTAATGAAGAAGATCACTCGGAACAAGCTTCTAAAGATCAAGCAGCTCAGCCCACAAATCTCGTGAATAAGAGAACTGGTAAAGCATTCAAGTTTAGTTCTAGTCACCCACTAGAAAACATAATTTCGATATCAACAAGTGGGGTAAGAACTCGTTCCTCTCTTCAAGATCTGTGTGCATTCACTGCATTCATTTCATTAACTTAACCCAAAAATGCAGTAGAGGCCCTTAATGAGCCTGAATGGGTAGAGGCCATGCAAGAGGAACTCAATCAATTTGAAAGAAACCAAGTCCGGACTCCGACCAACCGACCTTCGACCACCCAGTTATAGGAACCAAATGGGTTTTCAAAAACAAACTGGATGAGGGTGGAGTAGTAGTCGAAACAAGGCTAGACTTGTGGCTCAAGGCTACAATCAAGAAGAAGGAATTGATTGTGGGGAAACATTTGCACCGATTGCTTAGAATCGAAGCTATTAGAATATTGTTGGCATTTGCATCTAGCATGCATATTAAATTATATCAAATGGATGTTAAGTGTGCATTTCTCAATGGTTTTATTGAAGAGGAAGTCTATGTCGAGCAGCCTCCTGGTTTTGAAAACTCAGAATTTCCAAATCATGTTTTCAAACTCCAAAAGGCACTCTATGGTCTTAAACAAGCCCCTCGAGCTTGGTATGAAAGACTCGAGTAGCTTCTTGGTTCAAAATGATTTCAAAAGAGGTAAAATCGACAAGACTCTCTTCATAAAGACCAAGGGGAAAGATTTCCTTATTGTTCAAATATATGTTGATGATATTATCTTCGGTGCTACTAATGAATTTCCGTGCCGAGAATTTTCCGAGTTGATGAGTCGGGAATTCCAAATGAGTCTGATGGGAGAACTCAATTTCTTCCTTGGTTTACAAATCAAAAAAGACAAAGATGGGATCTATGTTCATCAATCTAAGTATACCAAGGAGCTGTCGAAGAAATACAAACTTCAAGATGCAAAGCACGCATCTACACCTATGAGTAGCATTATAAAGCTTGACTCGGATGAGAAAGGTAAAGCAATAGATCGAAACTCTATCGAGGTATGATTGGATCTTTGCTATATCTTACTTCCAGCCGGCAAGATATAATGTTCGAGTGTGTGTTTATGCGCAAAATTTCAAGCTAATCCAAAAGAATCACATCTCACTGCGGTGAAGAGAATATTCGAGATATCTTGCAAGAACTTAGAACTTAGTCTATGGTATTCAAGAGACTCGTAACCGACTCTCACTGGATACTCGGACGCGGACTACGCTGGATACAAAGTTGATCGAAAGAGCACTTCCGGAGCTTGCCAATTTTCGGGTCAATCCCGATATCTTGGCACTCAAAGAAGCGTAACTCGGTAGCTCTATCAACTGCCGAAGCTGAGTATATTGCAGCTGAAGCCTGTTGCACTCGGATACTATGGATAAAGCAACACTTGAGAGATCTTGGACTGTCCTTCAAATTAGTTCCAATCAAGTGTGACAATCGAGTGCAATCAGCATCACCAAGAATCCAGTCCAAGCACTCGAAGACAAAGCATATCGAGGTAAGATATCACTTCCTACGAGACCACTCTGAAAAAGGTGATATTGAACTTGAGTTCATTCCTACTAATCTTCAATTAGCTGATATCTTTACTAAGCCTCTTGGTGAAGATCAATTTTGTTTCATTCGGAATGAGCTTCGTATGTTAAATGCATAAGCTGTGTGATTTTTTTACGTGATTTTGTGTTATGTGTTTTTCAAACTTTTAATAACCATTAGCTCGATTGATGGTATCGTGATACTTGGGTTAGTAGTTATTTCGTGTTTCGAGTCACTCGAAACCAATCCGAGTCACACTCGGATGTAGAGAAAATTTTGGACTTCAAATTTTCCGAAACTATCTCTAGAGAAGTGGAGAGTTTCGAACATATTTTCAAAATCTTTTTCTCTCTCTCTCGAGCGCTATGATCGGACGATAGCCGTAGATTTCTAACCGCTGAAATCTTAATCGTTGAGAAGAGAACCGTCACACCGGTCTACGAGGACCGATGGACAAGCCGAGTCGAATGGAGTTATACTTAACGGATAGTTGACGGGCGTATAGTTTTTCTATAAATAGTGCCTATTCATCTTCGTCTCGGTATTCTACATTTCATCTCTCTCAAATGAAACTTTGCGCGGAAGCTTTCTACGTACACAGTGATCTTTGAAGTTCTTCAAGTGTAGTAAAGGCCATCTCAAGTAAGTTTCGATCGCTCTCATCTCTTTCTTCTACTCTTTTCGTTTGCTCTCATCTACCTCTTCCTCTCTTTTCTTACTCAAAAGTTTCATCTTTCTCATTCTCTCAAAATGCCTAAGAGAGGTAACCATCCCGACTTTCGAGTCTCCTCCTCCTCCAAAAGCCTCGCACCAAAAATCCGTAAAGCTCAACCCCCTCTAAACCCATTGTCACCCAAGCACCTCGCGCTGGACGACAAATTCTTTCCTTCAACCAAATTCTCTTGGTTGAGTCACATTCAAACCATCGGGGCATACAACTTTCCGTGCTTCAGCGAGTTCATTTATCCCGAACTCGTTTCGAGTTCTACACTCACCTCACTCACTCGAAGGTATCCTAACCTCCGGGGTTCGAAATGTAACCGTTCGCATCAACACCTCTCTCCTCCACCGCTTGTTCAAGGTCTCTCTCTCTTCTTGAACAGCAACCCCATTCCTTTCACTGAAGTCACCGACGACTTCTTTGAAAAGTACGCTAAAGAGTTTCCTGAGTCACGGAAAAATTTTCAGTGACTCGGTTGAAGTTGAAGCACGTCTTCGTGCTTCTCGCTGATGAGAACCTTTTTCTCTCAGCATTCCAGCAAGGAGAACCCTAACTCCAAGCATCCGAAAGCTCTTTTTGACATTCTTGAGGGCTACGAAGTAGACCTCTTCCCTTCAATAATTGAGCGGATGGCAGCTGTGCCACTCAACTCCAAAACAAGAAGAACACCCTTCTTCCCTTTCGGTGCTCTTCTCACCCTTGTTTTCAAGTAATTCCAAGTTCCTCTCCCCTTAGACCCAAACGTCGTATGCCGAGGCTGCCGTTGTTGTCGGCAAAAGGAACTTCGAGGGTACGGATACCGGGAAACTCAACCTGGTGTCCGGGTACATAACTCGAGCCGAGGCCTCCTTCTCCGCCTCGGACTCGTAAATCAACCCCTCTCTCTCTCCTCGCTCCACCTGTTGGTGCCTCCACCTCAGGTGCCTCTAAGTCTCTCTCTCGCTATTTTGTCCCCTATTTTTATGGACAAAATCAGCACCGTGTCCTCCGCTTTCCAGGACATGCTCCGGTCTTTCAAACTTGTCCTCCAAAATATGAACATCAACCAAAAGACCGCCCAATCCCAAATCCGAGAGCAAGCAAACTCCGGTTCTTGAGATGAGGGAGTTGGTGAAGGAGCAGAAGGAGCCGGTCGAGCTCCTCGAGAGAGAGAAGGTCCAAGGCGGCTCGAGACCATGGGGGCTCGGACGCGTTTGAAGCGTCTTCGAGCCCGTGTCCGACCTCCTCGGACAGTGGGGAAGAAGGAGAAGACGAAGCTGCAGACGCGAAGCAGCGAGACGCCCGAGAGCTCGCGGGCGAGGCAGCTCCATCCGGGCAAGGGGAGGAACACAAGGAAGAAGCAGTGGGAACTGGCGAGGTGCTCGGACAAGCCCAAATAGGCAGTACTCGGCTCGGACAGCAGTCTAGGTGGGTCGAAGACCTAGCTGCACCCGGCGGGTCGGATAGAGCAGCCCCTCCGGCTACTAAGGTTCAAAGGGAGGAACCCTCGATCCACTCGTTCTAGGTCGGCCACTCGGAGCCGAGCGCTTGATGGCAATACTCGGTTCTCCCTCCGCCGCGCTCAAGCACATCATCAAGATCCTACCAGCGCCGGCGTACCTCCAACCCCTCCACTTCCACTCGAAATCCCCTCTCCCTCGTAGGCGCCATGCATTGTGTCACAATGCCAAAGTCTCGCGATTGTTCTTCTTTCCGAGAGATTTTCATTTCTTTCTTTTGTCCGGACATCAAATTTGTACTATTTGTTCTTTTCTTCCCTTCTTTTTGTTGTTGTTTTTGCTGAAAGGCAAGAGGGAGAAATAGAGTCAAAAACTTGTTGTCTTAATTAGGGGAGCCTTCCCTCTCAATCTATGTATTCTATTTATTTTCAATGAATTAATGCTTTCTCTTCAATGCTTTACGTGCTTTCAATCTTTCCGAGTTAACATTATTTCATTGTTAAGCATATTTTACTTTATGCTCCGATACATTAAGTCCGCTTTACTCATCCGACTTCATGCACAATTATCCAAAAGCGACTCTTTTTCACTAACAAAGTTTCTGTCCGAGTATGGATTACCTTTCATAAAAAGGGGAGATTGAAGACTCGGACACTCGCTCAACACTTTTCCGAGTTGTATAAAAGGGATCAGGTTTAACAATCTCATACTTATAGAGTTTTGATTCCAAGGCATTCTCTCGCCCTTAGAAACTTTTCTGAGTAATATGGTATCTTCTCTAAGTGATATAGCTTTTGCTTCTTGTATTTCTTACTTATTCCTAAGTGACTCGGAAAACCGATATGCGTATCTCACTCGGTTCCGAGTCCCTCATCACTTAGATTTATCGTATGCTGAATAGACTAGTATTCCGCTCACATCCGACTCCCTTTCAATAAGGTCTATCTCGTTGAAATCGGTGCTTCTAGTCTGTTTCATATTTAGTCTATATCAAGTCATTTCACTCGATATTCGTTATATAACTTGATTCTTCGCTTAGACTAAGTCGATGGAATTTTGAGTTTTATGGATATTAGACTTAGAAAATTCCATTCCTTTTCGACTCGGATAATTAGTTGCTTAATCATCGTAATTATTTTATTATCTCGTGTCTAATCTTGGACCAAAGTATTTTAAACTTTGAGAACCAAAATTGTTTTACTTTTGTAGGTTATTCAAACGAGGATACACTTTTCCAAATACAAAAGTAACCGGCTTCAAAACGTCAAATCACCAGCGAGACATGGCTTTTCCTCTTCTCTCGCTCCAGTTCCGGAAGATTGTGTCGAGGCCGTCCGTTTCCAAATCTGGAAAACTGGAACGCTAAGCTTAACGGTGGTTTCCACCTTATTTTTCAAGACATCGCCAATGGTTTCGGGACTTCCAAGAGAGTTAAATCGTTGTCCAACGTTCATATCACAACGGATACATTCCGAGTGACTCGAAAGCTTCGTTAACGGTCACAAAGGACTCTCGGTCAGCGAGATGAAGATAACGGCTACTCGCCTGGTCATCTATAAATAGAAGCCAACGTTCAAGACTTGAAGATTGCCGAACATATTGTTAATACACGAACTTGAACAAAGTCATTGTATTTACTCTCAATCTTCTACTTACAACTCCCACTCGTAATTCATTACTTTCGAGTTGTAAGGTCTTGTACTTAGTTACAAACACTTTCTTACTTTCTCTGTAAGGTCCCTTGACTAAGCTATAAAGGTTAACTCAGCTTAGTTGTCCCTAGCTGTAAGGGTTATCTCAGCTAGGAAGTACTAGATCGAGTAAGGGAATTTCGAGTCTAGGAAAACTTGTAAAGAGTTGTCTAAGGGAGTAACTCGGGTTCGGTCGGTTCACGGTATTTTATGGACTCAAAATAGTGGATTTGACTTCGTGCTTGGATTAGCATGGTCCGTGGTTTTCCGCCCCGGGAGGGTTTCCACGTAATTTCTAAGTGTTATCTTTCCGAGTTCATTCTAGACTCGGACAGCTTTTTAGCTCCTGCTTAATTTGCCTCTTTACTCGTGATAACATTTCGAGTCCATACTTTTCGACTCTGCTGTCGACTCGGAATCTATCTCTGTCTCATCTTTATCAAAAGAACTAGAATTTCTACGATAATCCTCCATCACGTATTCACCCCCTCTAGGGTGACTCGGACTCTCCCGAGCAACCCTTCATTGTCTAGCCATGGTGAGAGGGGGTGCCTAAAATAAAAGAAAAGGAGGAACCAAAGGGAGAGGGGCACGGTAAAGCGAAGGAAAGAAAGAAGCGAACCGGGAGGGAGAAGGAAGGAGCACCACGTGGGAAAGAGAAAGAGAGAGAGGTGGCGAGCGTGCGAGGGCCGGGGAGACCGAGGGGGACCGACAACCACCGCACGAGGTGAGGGCGGCAGCCGAGCGCGAGTAGGCGGCGAGCGAAGGGAAGAGAGCGAGAGACGGGGATAGAGCGAGGGTGAAAGAAAAACCCGGAGAAGAGACAGAGAGCGCGAGAGACCGAGACCAACCCCAAGGGGCGGTAAGAACGGCGAACCGGTAAGGCGAGAGGTGAGGAAAGGGAGCGAAAGCAAGCACGAAGAGCGAGAGGAAGCAAGAAACGAGAACCGAGAGGCAAGGGAGCCGACCCGACCGAAAGCAGAGCAAGAGAGAGAGCTCGAGCGGGTGAAATCGGGGACCAGAGGCGAGAAAAGCAAGAGAAAGCGAGAGACCGAACTCGGCTGAACGCAGAATACTCAATCCATTTCTCAAACCGTAAAGTTCGAGGTGGGTAGTCCTATACTCTAAACTATTAGTAATTTCGAAGCCCAAATGAATTGATTGTGATTACTGAATATTGTTGTGAATATGGAATATGTATGCTATGAAACAAGTTTAGTACTTGCTGAAAGTTGAATTAGGAGTCTTGAAAGGGATTTGGTAGTTGTTTAGGTCCGAATTAGAAGCTGGGGATTCGGATAGAGTTAGATTGCTTGGGTATAGTGATTAGTGTCGAGAATTTAGTCGGTTGGGGATGAGCACGTGGTGGTTTGGACATAAATTATGAAATTAATATTTCAGATTAAGCTTTAGAAATTTATTGAATTTACGGCATTAAGAGATGATAGCTAATATCGGGAATTATTGAGTGAAGTATAAAGAAGAGTATGAATTCATGTTGATGAATGCACAATTGAGACATGGGAGAGCGAAATGGGTGATTGTTAGGTTAATTGAGTTTGAAGTATATTTAAATCCTTGAGGTTGAACTAAACGTGAAGGTAAGCGAAGCTAACGGAAATTGAGTGATGAAAAGTGACTAAGAACTATATAACTAAGGATGGACGAACAAGAGTTGATTAATAAGATAGAGACATATAATGGGAGTTTGAGGTAGGAAAATGACGAGCTAGGAATTGTCGGGTTAAGTTGAGTTTAGAATGTATCTAAGTACTGTGAGATGAAATTAAGTCGGGAAATGAGCCTAGCAAAAAGGAACCTAAGTGATAAAGTGAGATTAGGGGTTATATGGCTGAGTATGAGCAAAGGAAGTTAATTTATAAAGTTGAGACCTAGAATGAGGAATTGAAGTAAAGATAGAGAATTGGGAAAGGTTGAGACGTTGAATTAGGTGGCACCTACTTGTGGTTGTTGTGACTCGAGAAAAGGGAATTAATTTTACTAAATTAGTGAATTGAGAAAGGTATAGTTGGAAAGAAGCTGAGAATGACTATCCGTGTTGAATTAGAGCTATTCGTGCAAGTGATGGTGTAAATGATGTTCAAAAGTAGTTTTGAAAGGAGTTTTGTATTTTACGCGAATGATCCTTGAATACAATTTCTTGAGAACTGCCTTTCAAATGTGATTATGTTTTAAAGAAGCAAATCTGATTGAGAAATGGAATTTGGAGGGATGACACGTAGTGCTATGCCTTCCAGTGTGTCAAACTGATTTGAGAAAGTGAATTTATAAGGGTGACACGTGTCTGTCATGCTTTCCTTGGCATTAAACTAAATTAAGAAAGATGTTTGAAGAAAATGTGATGAATGATTATGTGCAAATTGTTTTGAATCGATCGGCTATGTGAAGGTTTGCTCGGGAGAGTCCGAGTCACCCTAGAGGGGGTGAATAGGGTGATGGAAGATTTTCGTTAAAAATCAAACTCTTTTGCCAAAGTAGAAACACAAATGGATTCCGAGTCAAAAGCGAGTCGAAAAGTATGAACTCGGAATTACAGTAAAGAGTAATGAAGCGAGATTAAGCGAAGCTTTGAGACTATCCGAGTCTAGAATGAACTCGGAAAGTAAAGACACAGGAATTACGTGGAAACCCTCCTGGGGCAGAAAACCACGGACCGTGCTAGTCCAAGCACGAAGTCAAATCCACTATTTTGAGTCCACAAAATACGATGGATCGACCGAACCCAAGTTGCTCCCTTAACAACTCTTTACAAGTTTTCCTAAACTCAAAAATTCCCTTATCCGAGCTAGTACTTCCTAGCTGAGATAACCCTTATAGCTAGGGACAACTAAGCTGAGTTAACCTTTACAGACTTAGTCAAGGGACCTTACTTAGAAAGTAAGAAAGTGTTTGTAACTAAGTACAAGACCTTACAACTCGGAAAGTAGTGAATTACAGAGTGGGAGTTGTAAGTAGAAGATTGAGAGTGAATACAATGACTTTTCTCAAGTACGTGTATTAACAATAAGTTCAGCAATCTTCAAGTCTTGAGAGTTGGCTTCTATTTATAGATGACCAAGCAGCATAGCCGTTATCTCCAACTTCGACGAGAAGTCCTTTGTGACCGTTGATAAAGGCTTTCCGAGTCACTCGAAAGTATCCGTTGTGATATGAACGTTGGGCAACGGTTTAACTCTCTTGGAAGTCCCAAAACCACTGGCGGTGTCTTGAAGGATAAGGTGGAAACCACCTTTAAGCTTAGCGTTCCAGTTTTCCAGATTTGGAAACAGACAGCCACGACACACTCTTCTAGAAGCTGGGACGAGAGAAGAGGAAAAGCCATGTCTGCTGGTGATTTGACGTTTTGAAGCCGGTTACTTTTGTATTTCAAGAAGTGTATCCTCGTTTGAATAACCTACAAAAGTAAATCAATTCTGGTTCTCAAAGTATAAAATACTTTGGTCCACGATTAGACACGAGATAATAATATAATTAAGATAATTAAGTCGAGTAATTATCCGAGTCGAAAAGGAATGGAATTTCCTGAGTCTAATATCCATGAAACTCAAAATTCCATCCGAGTTAGTCTAAGCAAGAAACAAGTTATACAATGAATATCGAGTGAGACAAACTTGATCTAGACTAAGCATGATTCATACTAGAAGCATCGACTTCAACAAGATAGAACTTATAACATAAAGTCGGATCCGAGTGCGGTAAAGTGAAATACTAGTCAATTCAAGCATGCGATATATCTAAGTGATGAGGGACTCGGAATTGAGTGAGACAAGCACAGCTGTTTTCCGAGTCACTTAGAGACAGGAAAGAAAAACATGAAGTAGATGCATGCTATATCACTTAGAAAATATACTATATCACTCGGAAAAGTTTCTAAAGTGTCGAGAATGCCTTGGAATCAAAACTCTATACTTAAGAGGTTCTTATACCCGATTCCTTCGATACAACTCGAAGTGTGTTGAGCGAGTGTTTAAGTCTTCACTATGGATCGTTTATCATATCGAAAGGTTCTAACGGGGACGCCCAGCTAGAAACTTCAAGGGAAGGGTTCTAACAGGGGTCCTGCGGTGGCGGGATGCCCGATTTGAGACTTCCTAGAAGATAGGTCCCGGGAGCCTTTTGCTCGGGGTCGCGCCTTAGAAATTAAGAAGTGCTAGTTCGAATCCTCTAAAAGCCCAGAAAGTTAATTCAGTCCCAAAAGAATTGTTCATGAATGTGAAATTGTGCTTTCAAATGGTTAAAGAGTCATGACATTTACGTTGCAAGAGATTTCATTGAAAGTATCTAAATTTGTATTATGGTATCATGTTTTCACCGATTTCATTATTATGAGTAGTATGTGTAAAGAATTTCCATTTTAAGGGTATAAGACTTTCAGTGAGCCCGTGGTTTATTGCTCACCCCCACAAATTTCCCCTTTTCCCTCCCTAGTGTGCGAGTGCATTTTCGAAGGTATGATCTACGTGTAGCATATTCCGGACTCTTGTCGACCGTTGATTGCTAAAGTAACTCAAGTGGCTGACATGCATTCTTATGTTTTTAATTGTTGTACTTGTAATTTAGTTCATATAGTTGTACCCAATATACCATAAACCGTTTAGAATGTTTTAAGTTTTATTGTATGATTGGTTGAACTCTAGGGTGTGGCCGTTGAGTTGTATACTCCGAGCGTGTGGCTCGTCGAGTTATATTATAGTTTTATGCAGGGTTTTAAGGCTTTAAGCCTATGGGATAGTCCGTATTACAAACAGAACTCCGCCAAAATTTCTAGAAAATTTCCAAAGTCTTTTGGGGAAACTACCTTTATTTCCTCTAAGTTGAAATTAGAGAGCCGAACCGACACTCGATAGAGCCTTGGGAGTTTTCGTAAGGAACTCGGCGATGTAATACTCCTAGGGGGTGTTTTGGGGTGTTACATTTTATGGTATCGGAGCATAGATTTTGGTGACCTTAAGTTTGCATTGCATATAGTCATCTAGGATCCTTACTATGTGATAGTGTTCCTTATTTGTGATGACTATGCGTATAGTTTGAAGTGTAACTTCTAACTCATAAGAGATTACTTAGTCGACTCAGCTCAACTAACCAATTGGTGGTTTCTCTTTTAGCTAAGAATGTACAATTGGCTGACTGTCTTACTCCTTGGCTAAGATACTTATTTATGTGTGCCCTAAGTGTGAGGAAGTAACACAATTTGCATGCCTTAGGTAACCATTTGAATGGCGTTTACAAGGGAAGATTATGTGTATATGCCGTTTTATTTGGCGGCTTGTAATGCCGTCTTCTTCTGGCGAGTTATAGAATTGAGCAATGAGTGGAACATAGTCCGGACCACTTCGGACTTCCGGACCAAAAACTTCATCCAAAACCTACCTTTGGACGGCCCATGGGCAAAAATCATAGTCCGCTTACGGGCTACCATACCCTTTAGGGGTTGGTGTCCCTTCTCTTATTAAGAATTGGTCACGTTCTTATGGAACGTGGGACCATCAATCCATTAGTTGGAAGGACAAACACCGGAAGCAAGGCGAGCTGCTGCGGACCATCTTCTTCAACTTCATTTGAGTCGAGCCTAGCGGAACCCGGGACATTAGAGGGGTAGAGCTTCGTACGAGAGACACAAAATGACTACCTTGCTCTATAACATGCCTTACTTCCAAACCTAACAAAGGGTGGCAACCATGTGGGCCAGATGGGCGGACTCCATGCCAAGAGACGGGGTATACTACCCCGAGGATTGGACAACCACCATGAACCGAATGCGCGACTTGGTGGTGAACACGGTAGGCATCAAGTGGGCTCCCATTGAGGAGATAGGAAATCGTCTAGCGCCCGCATCACCCCCGATTCTAGTAATTCTACGAGATCGGAAGTGGTTGACCCAAGTGAAGGCGGAATGGAGACAGAAGATGACGACAACTCGTTGGGAGATTCTTCGGACTAGTAATGGATAGAAGGATTCACTGCGACGATTGGATGATGTAAATTTTCCTTTTAGATATAGTGTTGTGATGATTTCATGACTCATGTATATATAGAACTAGTTTAGAGATAGGAGGACACCGACATTGCGGTTTGAGCCACATTTGGCGTAGAATTCATGATAGGTTGAAGTAAGTATGTAAGTTATGTATAAGGTTGTACATAATTGTTAATTGAGTACTCGGCATGGACATATGGTGAAAGAATGGAACCCTTCTATTAATCTTGCTGGAGGTTAAAGTAAATAGAGATTATACATCCGTATATAGACGGACAGGTGTCTTGTTGTCCGAAGTATGGCGCAAGCCCCAAATGGAGGTGATATTATCGTCCCACTCGAAGCCTCGAGAATTGAGGAATAGGAGACCCGACCCTTGAGGAGGAATAGTGGAGATAGACGGGAGAACTTAAACACTTACTGCCTATTATAGGTACCATGAGTCATATAGTGATCTCCTTGTCCCGAGCATATAGTTGTTTAGAGTCTTGATACCTCTAAATTCTAACCTGACTTCGATATCCACATCGATCCTTCTTTCGGACTCCATCTACTCCCTTAATAATATTAACGACCCAAAATGCATCTCATTCTTGCCAATCGGTGGTGAAGGTAGCTATAGGCAAACCATTAAGTTAGCTAGCTCCAACTAGCTTAGCTATAGAGTTGGCTAGCCATATAAGAACAAGGAACCAGGGAGTAGTGTGGTCGTATAGAACTCACTCACTCGACTACGTTGGCGTCGTCGTAGTTGGGATATCGAATTTGTGGAGCAAGAATTCCTAGATATCAAGTATACCTACGCGACATTAGAAAGATAAGGCACGAATTGAATCGGCGGTCGCTGGAGGCATTAGGGTTCGATGTGAGATAAGTGACGGGATCATAACCTCCCAACCAACTTTTTGCCCTTTTAAGTGCGATTTGCTCCTCGGGCCCCGTAATAGAGTGAGTAGACGCACGGAAAGGTGGTAGAAAGGAGGCTGGAACTCATTGACCCCGAGCGGGATTAATTGCTCGTGTGAATCGGAGGTCGGGCTAAGTAGCACTTGTATGAGCAGCACTGTACTTATTTGAGTGTTCGTAGCCCGGACGCTACTGATCTGCGAATTTCGAGGGCGAAATTCTTTTAAGGATGGGAGAAATATAATATCCGTGATTTTAATAAAAGCACTTGTAAAGAATAAAATTTATTGAGTATTATTCTATGAATCTAGGGGGTGAGTGACTAATTTTATATATAGCCGGACGTATTACTTTAGTATTCCTTCGAAGGCTACTTGTCGAATAAACTAAATCAAGGAAATTGCCTCCCTTTTTCTATCTCGAGCTAAACCGTTGGGTGATTAGGAATTTTCGTGGATGGCGTATTAAAATAAGTTAGGATGCGAGAGACATAAGAGGACAGACGAGGAAGGGATATGGACTTGTCGTACATGGGCCGATGATTACTTTGGCTAGATTATGAAGAGATAACACACACTAAATAGGGTCTAATAGAAAGGGGAGGTGAAAATTGTCAAGCGGTGGTGAGAGAGGGTGCCAAAAATAAAATGAAGACTCGGATTCTACATTTATATCATTCCGAGTACTATCAAGGAATCGGTACAAACTTCATCTCTTATAAGTTTTGATTACAAGTCATTCCGAGTGTTATAGAAACTTTTACGAGTGGTACGAAACTATTGCATATGTTTTCATTCGACTACGATTGACTCGGAAAGCACACTCTTGTTCATTAATTTACTCCGATAGTTGTAAGTCACTCGGACGTCACTTAGACTTATCACATGATTAAACAATCTCACTATCACTTTTAAACCAAGTTTTGACTTCATATTCTAAGTTAAAGTGAATTACAGCGTTAATTCAACTTTCTAAGTTAGCATGTTTTGTTTGAACTATATTTGTCTAGATCAAGTATTCATACCCCGGTATTCTCTGTCTAACTTGATCTTTCTCTAGACTGACTTAGATGGAATTTGAGTATAATGAATATTAGACTCGAGAAAATTCCACTGTTCAAGGACTCGAGATAATTATGCACTTAATTATCTTAATTAAATTATCATCTTTGTCTAATCTTGGACCAAAGTATTTTATACTTTGAGAACCAAAATTGGTTTACTTTTGTAGGTTATCTAAACAAGGTTATCCTACTTTTGAATTACAAAAGTAACCAGACTTTAAGATATCAAATCTCCAGCGAGACAAGGCTTTTTCTACTTCGAACAAGGCACGGACACTCGTGTTAGGGTTGTGTGTTTCCAAAATTAGAAATCTTCAACGCTAAACTCAACGATGGTTTCCACCCTACTTTTCGGACACCACCAGTGGATTGGGACATCCTAAGGAGTTAAGAGCCATTGCACAACGTTCACATCTCAACGAATCTTTTCGAGCGACTCAAAAGAAACGTTACAACGGTCATAGAAGACTTCTAATCGGAAGATAGTCACCATGGCTAATCTGCTTCGTCATCTATAAATAGAAGCCACTTCACAAGACTTGAAGATTGCTGAACCCATTGCTGAAATTATATCTCTTTGTATAATACTCATTCAATCTTCATCTTCCAACTCCCGATCTGTATTTAACACTTTTCCGAGTTGTAAAGTCTTGTAATCAGTCACATACTCTTTCTTACTCTGTAAGTAAGGTCCCTTGACTGAGCTATAAGGGTTAACTCAGCTCGGTTGTCCCTAGCTATAAAGGTTACCTTAGTTAGGAAGTACTAGATCGAGATAAGGGAACTTCGAGTCTAGGAAAACCTTGTAAGGAATTGTCTAAGGGAGCAATTCTGGTTGAGTCGATGTACTATATTTTGTGGATTCAAAATAGTGGATTTGACTTGGTGCTTGGATTAGCACTGGCCGTGGTTTTCTGCCCCATGAAGGTTTCCACGTAATTTCGAGTTGATACTTTTACGAGTCCAATTTAGACTCGGACGACTGAAAGTTTAATTTAAACTTTAACCCTCCATTTATTATTAAAATTTACTCATCACCCTATTCACCCCCTCTAGGGTGACCAAGACTCTCCAAGAGTAAACCTTCAATTGGTATCGAGCCTAGCCTTTCGAAAGGATCTAACCATCCAAAGGTTTAAAGATCAAATGGCTCGAGACCAATGGAGAGATCGATGAAGGAAGATCTTCCAACGAGGCCACCAAAGTTTAAAGGATCAAATTTCGTACACTGAAAGAAGCTCATGGAATGCTTTCTATCTGGATCACGATGAAGATGTATGGAACATCATACAAGAAGGCAATTATATTGCAATGAGGATGGAAGAAACAAGACTCGTGCCTAAAGCAAAGCTCGAGTACACCACTGAAGAGGCGAGAAAAGTTCGGAAAGAACTTTAAGGCAATGAACATTTTGATGTGCGTCATCGGCTCGGAAGAATACAACAGAGTGTCAGCTTGTGACACAGCAGAAAAAGTTTGGGACACTCTTGTCAACACATATGAAGGCACCATCCAAGTCGACAAGCGAAGATAAGCCAGTATCTTCACAAATATGAAGCTGTTCAAGATGGAGCCGAAGAAAACATCACTTAGATGTTCATCCGCTTCATTGAGATTTCTAATAATCTCAAATCTCTAGGTAGAAAGATTTCCCACGAAGAAATGTGCAGAAAGATTCTAAGAAGTCTACCCAAGAGAAGGGTCCCAAGGTGACATCCATCAAGGAAGCTCGGAACTTCTCCTGGTTCAAGCTAAACAAACTTATTGGGAAGCTACTCACCCATGAGATCCATCTCGAAGAAGAGGACGCTGATGTCATCACTAAAAGGAATATTGCGCTGAAGGCCTTAGAAAGCGAGAGAAGAAATTCGGGTTCGTCATGAAGACTCGGACAACGCTCAACGCATTTCGAGTTGTATTGAAGGAATCGAGTATAAGAACCTCTCTTGTATAGACTTTTGATTCCAAGGCATTCCCTGTACCTTAGAAACTTTTCTAAGTGAATTGGTATCTTCTCTAAGTGATATAGAATTTAATTTATGTATTTCCTGCTTATCTTTAGGTGACTCGGAAAAGCGATATACGTATCTCACTCAACTCCGAGTCCCTCATCACTTAGATATATCACGTGTTGTATAGACTCGAGATCGACTTCTTGCTATAAGATCTATCAAGTTGAAGTCGGTGCTTACGATCCGATTTATGCTTAGTCATTATCAAGTTACTTCACTCGATATTCTTTATATAACTTGATTCTTCGCTTAGACTAAGTCGGATGGAATTTTGAGTTGTATGGATATTAAACTCGAGAATATTCCATTTCTTTTCGACTCCGCTTTTGACTCGAAATTATTTCGAGTATCTTCTTTGGCAAAAGAGTGTAAATTTCTACGAAAATCCTCCATCACCCTATTCACCCCCTCTAGGGTGACTCGGACTCTCCCGAGCAAACCTTCAATTGGTATCGGAGCATAGCCTTTCGAAAGGATCTAACCATCCAAAGGTCTAAAGAGTAAATGGCTCGGAACAACGGAGAGTTCGATGAAGAAAGATCTTCCAACAGTACCACCAAAATTCAAAGGATCAAATTTTGTTCACTTGGAAAAAGCTCATGGAATGTTTCCTCTTGGATCACGATGAAGATGTATGGGAAATCATAAAACAAGGAAACTACATTCCTATGAAGACAGATGAATTCAGGATCATTCCCAAGACAAAGGCCGAGTTTACTCCAGGCGAGCGAGAAGTTCAGAAAGAACTTCAAGGCAATGAACATCCCGATGTGCGCCATCAGCTCGGAGGAATATAATCTAGTATCTCGCTCGTGATTCAGCCGAAGAAGTGTGGGATACACTGGTCAACACTTATGAAGGCACAAGCCGAGTCGACAAGCGAAGATTAGTCAATATCTTCATAAGTATGAGCTATTTAAGATGGAGCCGAAGAGAACATTACTCAAATGTTCATTCGATTTACTCGAGATTACCAACAATCTCAAGTCTCCGGGCAAGAAGATGACCCACGAGGAAATGTGCCGAAAGATACTTAGAAGCCTACCAAAGAGAAGATGGGGTCCCAAGGTGACCGCCCTAGAGGAGGCTCGGAATCTGTCACTTCTTAAGCCGGACGAGCTCATCGGGAAGCTTCTCACCCATGAAATCCACCTGGAAGAGGAGGATGCTAAGGGCAGCACAAAATGAAACATAGCGCTGAAAGCCTCGTAAACTCGAGAAGTAAATCGAGTTCCTCCGACTCGAAGTGGATCCCATGGCACTCATTGCTAGAGGCTTCAAGAGAATGATAAAGCACAAAAGATGGGCTAAAAGGCCAAAAGAAGAATTCTACAAGAAAGATAAGAGGGACGAGAAAAGGTAAGTATTCTTCTCCTTCAAAGTTATCTTTAACTAAGAATTATGGATGTTTTGAGTGTGGCAAGCAAAGACCACATAGTCAAAGACTCGTCCAAAAAGAAAAAGGGACAGAAAGAAGAAAAAGGCTAAGATGGCAACATGGAGCGATGAGGACTCATCGGAAGATGATGAGGAGTCGGATGACTCAAAATATCCGATGGCCATCTCTGACTCGGAAGCTGAAAGAGAGTCGACTCGGACTCGGACAATAAGGAAACAAAATCCTCAGGAGGTAATTGAACACTTTCTCAAATTCTCCAAAGCTGATTTAGCTAAATATATTTTTACTTGGAAGAAAAGTCCAATTCGATTCTTCTCATTTCAAAGAACAACTTGATTTAATTTCATCCGAGAGCATCTCTTTGAAAAATGAATTAGAAAAACCGAGACTTACACTCGAGAGAACTCAAGACTAGTGCTCAATCCAATGAGACTGAGTCCGAGTTACTCAGAAAAGAAAATGAGCAGCTAAAGCAGAAGCTCATTGAGTCTCAAGATTTGGTTTTAAAATTTACTCAAGGTCAGAAAAACCTTGACATGCTCTTAGGATCACAATGTGTCTCCTTCAGAAAAGAAGGTCTTTGCTTCGACAAAGAGGAGGAATCCAATTCCTACTCGGAACTATTCAAAAGGATTCCGAACTGTAAAGTTCAGGAAAGCTGAGCATAGTTCCATTCACAAAAATGAAGGGAGGACTAAGCCCATAACAGTTTACAAAAGGAAACCATTTTCTCCAGTTTCAAAAGGAAAGAGACACAGATTGAATTCTCTGCAAGGAAGAGTCAGAATCGGACTAAACCCAAAGTCATTCAAATCTGGGTTCGAAAAACCTTCTTCCTCGAAAAGGACCACAGTAAAGAATGTTACGGGGTTTGTTAGAGGAAGTGAGAAGGGTTAGATTCTCTTTGTTTTGCAAGTCACTCGGAAGAGATTAAAAGGACACTGGTACCTTGACAGTGGATGTTCACGCCACACGTCGGGAGATGCGGGACTCTTTTCCGAGTTGGAAAAACATAAAGGAGGAAAGGTCACATTTGGAGATGATAGCAAAGGCAAGATAGTTGGGATAGGCAAGATTGGAAAAGGAAGCAATCTGGTAAGTCCAGTCTACCTTGTCAAAGGATTAAAGTACAATCCGCTCAGCATCTCTCAACTGTGCGATAAAGATCGGGAGGTAAGATTCACTCGGACCAACTGCTACATTTCGATGTTACCACCAAGGAGATCAAGCTTTCGGGTAAAAGATCACGTAACACCTACATCATTCCTCTTTATGACCCAAGTCGAATTCGTCTTGCTTAAAAGCATCTTTTCATGATGATTCGTGGACATGGCATCGTAGATTAGGCCATATTAGCATGCATACGATCAAAAAGTTGGCATCTCATGATCTGGTTAGGGGTTTACCTAACTGTGTTTTTGAGAAGGATAAAGTTTGTGAAGCATGCACCGGAGGGAAACAAGTCGAACTTCATTCAAATCTTTGAAGACAGTTTCCACATCCAAAGTGCTTGAGCTACTACATATGGACTTATGTGGTGAAATCCCTGTTAAGAGCCTCGGAGGTAAATCATATATATTTGTTATTATTGATGATTATTCTCGATTTACCTGGTTGTGTTTTCTTAAGCACAAAAATGAAGCATTCAAGGAGTTTAGCAAGCTCTGTAAAAAATCCAAGTTAAGTCTCGGACTCGGATCCAGAGAATTCGAACCGACCATGGAAGGGAGTTCGACTACTCGGAATTCTCGGAGTTTTGTGACAAAAATGGCATCTCTCACAACTTCTCAGCACAAAGAACTCCTCAACAAAATGGAGTGGTAGAGAGAAAGAACAGAACCCTTGAAGAAATAGCAAGGACAATGATGATTGTGTACAACTTACCTTACTATTTCAGGGAGAGGCAGATCAACACAGACCAACTATACTCTAAATAGATGCCTCATCGGACCCATTCTGAAGAAAACACCTTATGAGCTCTACAAAGGGAAGAAACCAAATATTTCCTACTTCGGACCATTCGGATGTAAGTGCTACGTTCACAACAATGGTAAGGATCACCTGACCAAGTTTGATGCTCGGTCGAGATGAAGGTATTTTTCCGGGATATTCTTCTTACAAGCAAGGCTTATCGTATTTTCAATAAGAGAACTAACAAAGTGGAAGAAAGCATCCATGTTGTGTTTGATGAGCATGAACAGGAAAAACCAAGCGAGTCTTCATACTCGAATTGAAGCTCAGCAGAGATGATGATGAGACCGAGCCTACAAAGATTCAAACTCAACCAGGTTCAGTATGAAGTCACTCGGAATGAAGTGACTCAGAATGAGACAACACAAGAGACTCGCTCGGAACGAACAAGCTAATGAAGCAGTTCACTCGGAACAAACTTCGAAGATCGAGTAGCTCAGCCCACAAATCTTATAAATCGAGAGAACAAGTAAAGCATTCAAGTTTACCTTTAGTCATCCACTAGAGAATATAATATCCGATATCAACAAGTGGGGTAAGAACTCGTTCCTCTCTTCAAAATCTATGCGCATTCACTACATTCATTTCATTAACCGAACCCGGAAATACACTATAGGCCCTAAATGAACCTGAATGGGTAGAGGCCATGCAAGAGGAACTCAATCAATTCGAAAGAAACCAAGTTTGGACTTTGACCAACCGACCTTTTGACCACCCAGTTATAGGAACCAAATGGGTTTTCAAAAACAAACTGGATGAGGGTGGACTGGTAGTCGAAACAAGGCTAGACTTGTGGCTCAAGGTTACAACCAAGAAGAAGGAATTGATTGTGGGGAAACCTTTGCACCTATTGCCAGAATCGAAGCAATTAGAATATCTGTTGGCATTTGAATCCAAGCATGCATATTAAATTATATCAAATGGATGTTAAGTGTGCATTACTCAATGGTTTTATTGAAGAGGAAGTCTATGTCGAGCAGACCTCCTGGTTTTGAAAACTCGGAATTTCCAAATCATGTTTTCAAACTTCAAAAGGCTCTCTATGGTCTTAAACAAGCTCCCAGAGCTTGGTATGAAAGACCGAGCAATTTCTTGGTCCAAAATAATTTTAAAAGAGGTCGGATCGACAAGATTCTCTTCATAAAGACCAAGGGGAAAGATTTCCTTATTGTTCAAATCTATGTTGATGAGATTATCTTCGGTGCTACTAATGAATATCTCGTGCCGAGAATTTTCTGAGTTCATGAGTCAAGAATTCCAAATGAGTCTGATGGGAGAACTCAATTTCTTCCTTGGTTTACAAATCAAACAAGACAAAGATGGGATTTACGTCCATCAATCCAAGTATTTTAAGGAACTGCTGAAGAAATACAAACTTCAAGATGCAAAGCATGCATCTACACCCATGAGCAACGAGTGTAAAGCTTGACTCGGACGAGAAAGGTAAAGCAATAGATCAAAAACTCTATCGAGGTATGATTGGATCTTTGCTATATCTTACTTCCAACTGGCTCGATATAATGTTTAGTGTTTGTTTATGCGCAAGATTTCAAGCTAATCCAAAAGAATCACATCTCACTGCGGTGAAGAGAATATTTAGATATCTTGCAGGTACTTAGAACTTAGGTCTATGGTATTCCAGGGACTCGGAACCGAGCCTCACTGGATACTCGGATACGGACTACGCTGGATATAAAGTTAATAGAAAGAGCACATCCGGAGCTTGTTAATTTCCGGGTCAATCCCTAATATCTTGGCACTCAAAGAAGCGTAACTCAGTAGCTCTATCAACTGCTGAAGCCGAGTATATTGCAGCTGGAGTACGTTGCGCTCAAATTCTATGGATAAAGCAACACTTGAGAGATCTTGGACTATCTTTCAAATCCGTCCCAATCAAGTGTGACAATCGAGTGCAATTAGCATCACCAAGAATCCAGTCCAACACTCGAAGACAAAGCATATCGAGGTCGGATATCACTTCTTACGCGATCATTCTGAGAAAGGTGATATTGAACTTGAGTTCATTCCTACTAATCTTCAATTAGCTGATATCTTTACTAAGCCTCTTAGTGAAGATCAATTTTGTTTTATTCGGAATGAGCTTGGTATGTTAAATGCATAACCGTGTGATTTTTTTTTTTGCATGATTCTCGTGTTATGTGCTTTCAAATTATTAATAACCATTAGCTCAGTTGATTCAGTGATACTCGGGTTAGTAGTTATTTCTTGTTTCGAGTCACTCAGAAATCAATCTCGAGTCACTCGAAATCAATCGAGTCAAACTCGGACGTAGAGAAAACTTGGACTTCAAACTTTCTGAAACTGTCTCTAGAATAGTGGAGAGTTTCAGAATATATTTTCAAAATCTTTTTCTCTCTCTCTCGAGCGCTGTGATCGGATGATAGCCGTGGATCTCTAACTGCTGAAATCTTAATCGTTGAGAAGAGAACCGTCACACCGGTCTACGATGGCCGATGGACAAGCCGAGTCCGAACGGAGTTATACTTAATGGATAGTTGACCGGTGTGGAATTTTTCTATAAATAGCGCCTATTCATCTTCGTCTCGATACTTTACATTTCTATCTCTCTCAAACGAAACTTTTCACGGAAGATTTCTATGTAAACAAGTGATCTTTGAACTTCTTCAAGCATCGACAGAGGCTATCTCAAGTAAGTTCGACTCGCTCTCATCTCTTTCTTCTACTCCTTTTTCCTTTAGCTCTCATCGTCCTACTCTTTCTTCTTCCTTTCTTCAAAAGTTTCATCTTTCCTTCCTCTTCTCAAAATGCCTAAGAGAGGTAACCATCCCGACTTTCGGTCTCCTCCTCCTCCGAAAAGCCTCACACCAAAAATCCGTAAAGCTCAACCCCTCTAACCCATTGTCACCCAAAGCATCTCGCGCTGGACGACAAGTTCTTTCCTACAACCAAATTTTCTTGGTTGACTCACATACAAACCACCGGAGCATACAACTTTCTTTGCTTCAGCGAGTTCATCTATCCCGAACTCGTTTCTAAGTTCTACACTCACCTTACCTCCTCCGAAAATGTTCTAACCTCCGTGGTTTAGAACATTACTGTTCAAATAAATACCTCTCTCGTCCACCGCCTCGTTCAAGGTTTCCTCTCTTTTCTTGAACAGCAACCCCATTCCTTTCACTAAAGTGGCCGACGACTTCTTTGAAAAATACGCTAAAGAGCTTCCTAAGTCACGGAAAAACTTTTCGGTGACTCGGTTGAAGTCGAAGCACACCTTCGTGCTTTCGCTGATGAGAACCTTTTTCTCTCAGCATTCTAGCAAGGAGAACCCCAACTCCAAGCATTTGAAAGCTCTTTTTGACATTCTTGAGGGCTACGAAGTAGACCTCTTCCCCTCCATAATTGAAGCGGATGGCAGCTGTGCCGACTCAACTCTAAACCAAGAAGAACACCTCTCTTCCCTTCGGTGCTCTTCTCACCCTTGTCTTCAAACAATTCCAAGTTCCTCTCCCCTCGACCCCAACGCCGTGTCCGAGGCCGCCGTTGTTTTCGGCAAAAGGAACTCCGAGGGTATGGATACCAGAAACTCAGCCTGGTGTCTGCGTGCATAACTCGGAGCCGAGGCCTATTTCTCCGCCTCGGACTCGGAAAGTATCCCCTCTCTCTCCCTCGCTCCACCTGTTGGTGCCTCCACCTCAGGTGCCTCAAAATCTCTCTCTGCTATTTTGTCCCCTGTTTTTATGGACAAAATCAGCTCCGTGTCCTCTCGATTTCAAGGACATGCTCCGGTCTTTCAAACTTGTCCTTCAAAATTTGACCATCAACCAAAAGACCGGCCAATCCCAAATTCGAGAGCAGCAGAATCTGGTTCTTGAGATGAGGGAACTGGTGAAGGAGTAGAAGGAGCTGGTCGAGCTCCTCGGAGAGAGAAGGTCCAAGGCTGCTCAGGACCATGGTGACTCAGATGCGTCCGAAGCGTCTTCGAGCCTAGGTCCGACCTCCTCGAGACAGTAGGGAAGAAGAAGAAGAAGTTGCAGACGCCGAGGAGCTCGCGGCTGAGGCAGCTTTATCCGAGCAAGGGGCGGAACACAAGGAAGAAGCAGTGGGAACTCCCGAGGGTCGATCGCTCCACAAGCTCAAATAGCAGATACTCAGCTCGGACAGCAGCTCGGGTGGGTCGAAGACCTAGCCGCACTAGCGGGTCGACAGGGCAGCCCCTCCAGCTTCCTAAGGTCCACAGGGAGGAACCCCTAGATCCACCCGTTCGGGTCAACCACTAAGAGGTGAGCCCTTAACGGCCATCCCGGTTCTCCCTCCGTCGCGCTCAAGCACATCGTCGAGATCCTACCAGCGCCGGCGTACCTCCAATCCCTCCGCTTCCACTCAAGCATCCCCCTCTCCCTCGTAGGTGCCATGCATTGTGTCACAATTCCAAAGTCTGCAGATTCTTCTTCTTTCGAGAGATTTCTACTTTTTCTTTTGTCCAGACATCAACCCTGTATTTATTGCTCTTTTCTTCCCATTTTTTTTGTTGTTTTTTTTTTGCTGAAAGGCAAGGGGGAAAAATAGAGTCGAAAAACTTGTTGTCTTGTTTAGGGGAGCCTTCCCTCTTCTTTTGTGTACTCTCTTTAATTTTTAATGAATTCATGCTGTCTCGTGTTTACAGTAACCATATCTAAGTTAACATTATTTCATTGTTAAGCATATTTTATTTTATGCTCCGATGCATTAAGCTCGCTTTACTCATCCGACTACATGAGCTATTATCTATAAGCGACTCTTTTTCACTAACAAAGTTTCTGTCTAAGTATGGAATGCCTTTCATCAAAAAGGGGAGATTGAAGACTCGGACAACGCTCAACGCATTTCGAGTTGTATTGAAGGAATCAGGTATAAGAACCTCTCTTGTATAGAGTTTTGATTCCAAGGCATTCCCTGTACCTTAGAAACTTTTCTAAGTGAATTAGTATCTTCTCTAGGTGATATAAAATTTAATTTATGTATTCCCTGCTTATCTTTAGGTGACTTAGAAAACCGATATACGTATCTCACTCAGCTCCGAGTCCCTCATCACTTAGATATATTGCATGTTGTATAGACTCGGATCCGACTTCTTGCTATAAGATCTATCATGTTGAAGTCAGTGCTTACGATCTGATTTATGCTTAGTCGTTATCAAGTTACTTCACTCGATATTCTTTATATAACTTGATTCTTCGCTTAGACTAAGTCGGATGGAATTTTGAGTTGTATGGATATTAGACTCAGAATATTCCATTTCTTTTCGACTCCGCTTTTGTCTCGAAATTATTTCGAGTATCTTCTTTGGCAAAAGATCGTAAATTTCTACGAAAATCCTCCATCACCCTATTCACCCCCTCTAGGGTGACTCGGACTCTCCACGAGCAAACCTTCACGTCGGACTCGGAGGAAGATCCCATGGTACTTATCGCTCGAGGCTTCAAAAGAATGATGAAGCACAAGAGATGGGAGAAAAGGCCAAGAGAAGATTTCTAGAAGAAAGATAAGAAGGATAGAAAAGGTAAACACTCTTCCCCTTCAAAGTTAACTTTAACTAAGAACTCTGCTGTTTTGAATATGGCAGCAAAGATCACATAGTCAAAGACTGTCCAAGGAGAAAGAGGGACAGAAAGAAGAAGGCTATGATGGTCACACGGAGTGATGAAGATTCATCTCGAAGAAGATAAAGACTCGAGATGACTCAAAGTGTCCGATTGCATTATCGGACTCGGAAGATGAATCTTAGTCAAACTCGATCACTCGGACAATGAGGAAACGAATCCTCAGGAGGTAATTGAATATTTCCTCAAGTTTTCCAAAGTTAATTTAACTAAATATATTTATACATTGGAAGAGAAGTCTAATTCGATTTTGCTTAATTTAAAGAACAACTTGAGTCTATCACCTCCGAGAGCATTTCTTTGAAAAATGAATTAGAAAAACCGAGACTCACTCTAAGAGAACTCAAGACTAGTGCTCAAGCTAATGAGACTGAGTCCGAGCCAATCGAAGAGAAAATGAGCATATGAAACAAAAGCTCAATGAGTCTCAAGAACTTGTTTTGAAGTTTACTCAAGGTCGAAAAACATTGAAATGCTCTTAGGATCTCAATGTGTCTCCTTCGAAAAAAAGGACTTGGTTTTAACAAAGAAGAGGAATCTAATTCCTACTCGAGATCTTTTCAAAAGGATTCCGGAACTGTGAAGTTCAGGAAGACTGAGCACGATCCCATTCACAAGAATGAAAAGAGGACTCGAGCCGAGACCAGCTTACAGGAGAAAACCTTCTTTACCGGTTTCTAAAAGGAAAGATTTTCAAAATAAAAAGACACGGACTCGGTTTTCTAAAGGGAGACTCGAGAATCGGACCAAACCCAAAGTTATTCAAATCTGGGTTCCAAAGAGTCTTCTTCCTCGGAAAAGGACCACAGTAAAGGGAGTTACTGGGTTCGTTAGAGGAAGTGAGAAGGGTTAATTTGTTTCGACTTACAGGTAGCTCGAAAAGGACAAAAGGCATTGGTACCGGACGAGTGGATGCTCAAGCCATATGTCAGGAGATTCAAGATTTTTTTGAGTTAGAAGAATACAAGGGAGGCAAAGTCACTTTTGGAGATGATAGCAAAGGCAAGATAGTTGGGATAGGTAAGATGGGAAAAGGAAACAATCTGGTAAGCCTAGTCTACCTTGTCAACGGATTAAAGTACAATCTACTCAACATCTCTCCATTGTGTGACAAAGGTGAAGAGGTAAGATTCACTCGGACCAACTGCTATATTTCGATGAAACTACCAAGGAGACTAAGCTCTTAGGTAATACCTACACTATTCCTCTCTCGACGCAAGCTATAATTTATCTTGTTTAAAAGCATCTCTACATGATAATTCTTGGACATGGCATCGTAGACTATGTCATGTTAACATGCACACCATTAAAAAGCTTGCATCTCATTGGTTAGTCGAGGCTTGCCTAATTGTGCATTTAAGAAAGATAAAATTTATAAAGCATGCCCAAAAGGGAAACAGTCGGATCATCTTTCAAATCTCTCAAAACTATTTCCACCTCCAAAGTGCTTGAAATGTTACATATGGACTTATGTGGTGAAATTCTTGTAAAGAGTCTTGGAGGTAAATCATATGTACTTGTGAATATTGATGACTACTCACGATTTACCCGGGTGTGTTTTCTTAAGCATAAAAATGAAGCCTTCAAAGAGTTCAGCAAGCTCTGTAGGAAAATTCAAGTTGAGTCTTAGACTCGGATCAAAAGAATTCGAACCGATCATGGAAGGGAGTTTGATTACTTAGAATTTGCAGAGTTACTGTGATAAGAATGGTATCTCCCACAACTTCTCAGCACCAAAAACTCCTCAACGAGAATGGAGTAGTGGAGAGAAAGAACCAAACTCTTGAAGAAATAGGAAGGACAATGATGATTGAACATGATCTACATTACTATTTTTTGGCTGAGGCGATCAACATAGCAAACTACACACCGAACAGATGCCTCACTGGACCCATCCTGAAGAAAACTCCATACGAGCTCTACAAAGGGAATAAACCCAACATTTCGTACTTCAAAACCTTTGGATTTAAGTGTTATGTTCACAACAATGTTAAGGATCACCTGACCAAGTTTGATGATCGGTCAAATGAAGGTATCTTTCTTGGTTATTCATCTCATAGTAAAGCATATCGCATTTTCAATAAAAGAACTAATAAAGTAGAAGAAAGCATCCACGTTGTTTTTGATGAGATTGATAAGGGAAAACCAAGTGAGTCAACATTCTTAGATCTGAAGCTCGGTCGAGATGATGATCTTACTGAAGATGAACTCAAAAGAGTCAAGGAAATGTCACTCGGAATGAGGTAACTCGGAACATAATGACTCGGAATGAATCGACTTAAGAGCCAGCTCAGAATGCCAAAGGCCAATCAGATGAGCAAGTTCAATCAGATCAGACTTTTGAAGATCAACCAATTCAACCTACAAATCTAGTGAACAAGAGAACAGGTAGAGCATTCAAATATGCTTTGAGTCACCCACTTAAAAACATCTTGTCCGACATCAACAAGTGGGGTAAGAACTCGTTCCTCTCTATAAAATCTATGTGCATTCACTGCATTCATATCATTAACTCGAACCCAGAAATGCACTAGAGTCCCTAAATGAACCTGAATGGGTAGAGGCCATGCAAGAGGAACTCAATCAATTCGAAAGAAACCAAGTCTTGACTCGACCAAACGACCTTCCGACCACCTAGTCATAGAAACTAAATGGGTTTTCAAGAACAAACTGGATGAAGGTGGGTTGATAGTTAGAAACAAGGCTAGACTTGTGGCTCAAGGTTACAATCAAGAAGAAGGAATTGATAGTGGGGAAACCTTTGCACCGAGTGGCTAGAATTGAAGCTATTAGAATCCTATTAGCATTTGCATCAAGTATGAATATCAAATTGTATCAAATGGATGTTAAATGTGCTTTCCTTAATGGTTTCATTCAAGAGAAAGTCTATGTTGAGCAACCCCTTGGATTTGAAAACTCAGAATTTCCAAATCATGTTTTCAAGTTACAAAAAGCTCTTTATGGTCTTAAACAAGCTCCCAGAGCTTGGTATGAAAGACTCGAGCATTTCTTGGTTGAAAATGATTTTAGAAGAGGTCAGATTGACAAGACTCTTTTTATAAAAACCAAGGGGAAAGACTTTCTTATTACTCAGATCTATGTTGATAATATAATATTTGGAGCTACCAATGAAATTCTCTGTCGAGATTTTTCTAAGTTAATGAGACATGAATTCCAAATGAGCATGATGGGAGAACTCAATTTCTTCCTTGGTCTACAAATCAAGCAAGACAAAGATGACATCTATGTCCATCAATCAAAGTACACCAAGGAGTTGCTTGAAGAAATACAAGCTTCAAGATGCAAAACATGCAGCAACACTAATGAGCAACGAGCATAAAACTGGACTCGGACGAAAAAGGTAAAGTAGTAGATCAAAAACTCTATCGAGGTATGATTGCATCTCTGCTGTATCTTACTTTCGAGTAGGCCGGACATAATGTTTAGTGTATATCTCGTGTGCAAGATTTCAAGCTAATCCAAAAGAATCACATCTCACTGCGGTGAAGAGAATTTTCGGATATCTTGTAGGGACTTAGAATCTAGGTCCATGGTACTCAAGAGACTCGGAACCGACTCTCATTGGATACTCGGATGCTGACTATGCTAGATACAAAGTTGATAGAAAGAGCACCTCAGGAGCATTCCAATTTCTGGGTCAATCCTTTATATCTTGGCACTCTAAGAAGCATAACTCAGTAGCTTTATCAACTGCTGAAGCTGAGTAAATTGCAGCTGGAGCATGCTGTGCTTAGATTTTATGGATCAAGCAGCACTTGAGAGATCTTGGACTTTCATTCAAATCAGTTCCAATCAAGTGTGACAATAAAAGTGCAATCAACATCACTAAAAATCCGAGTTCAGCACTAAAAGACAAAGCATATTGAGGTCGGGTATCATTTTCTAAGAGACCATTATGAGAAAGGTGATATTGAACTTGAATTCATTCCTACCAAACTTCAACTAGCTGACATCTTTACTAAGCCACTTAGTAAGGATCAGTTTTTCTTTATTAGGAATGAACTTGGCATGATTAATGCATGATTATGTGCTTTTCTAAGTGAAACTAATTTACATGATTATGTGTTAAATGTTTCTTTTCCGTGCTTTAATAACAATTATTTCAGTTGACCCGGTGATACTCGAGCTATGAGTTATTGCTTGCTTGTAGTTTACGAGTCACTCGAAACTCCACCGAGTCGAACTCAGTTTTGAGAAAAATGGACATCAAACCTCCGAAATCATCCCTAGATTAGTGGAGAATTTCAGAAATTTCTTTTAAAATTTCTCTCTTTCTTTCTCTTCCTCACGTGTATCGATCGGAGAACTAGCCGTTAGAAGACAAACACTGGAATTCTAACCGTTGGAGAGCGGAACAGTCACACCGGTCCGAGGTGACCGTTGGAGAGTTGAGTCGAACGAATACTGAAGGACAATTCTTTCTCTATAAATAGCATCCTTTTCCTTCATTTTGCTACTTTACTCTATTATCATTCACTCTCTTGCATACTATCTCACGAGCAAATTCGAGTGTTTTCAAAGAGCAAACCTTCTCTCTTAAGCAAAGTAAGAAACATCTCAAGTAAGTACCGAAAGCTCTAAGCTCTCTCTACTCTCTTATTTTTTTCTCTCTTCGAGTTATCTTCTCTCTCTCAAAGTTCATCTCCTCTCTTCTCGAAACTCCACAACTATCCCGAAAAGAGGTTCTCACCTACACGTTCTTGGTTCTTTAACCAAGAACCCCGAACCAAAAGCCAAGAGGGTCCTTCCAAAACCTCTAAAATCCTTGTCACCCAACACCCGACGTTGGATGACAAATTCTTCCCAACTACAAAATTTTCGTGGTTAAACCACATCAAAACAACAGGGGTTTACAATTTCCTCTGTTTCAGCGAGTTTATCTATCTAGAACTCGTTTCGAGTTCTATTCCAGCCTTTCTAGCTCTAAGGGGATCCTCACCTCCAGAGTTCAAGATGTCGTTATTCGAATCAATGTCTCTCTCCTCCACCTCCTATTCAAAGTCTCTTCTCTTTTCCTCAACAGCAACCCTATTCCTTTCAACGAGGTTGCTTGATGAATTCTTCGAGAAACACTCAAAAGAAATCCCCGAGTCACGCAAAAACTTCTCGGTGACTCGGATGAAGTTCAAGCTCGTCTTCTTTTTCCTGCTGATGAGAACCTTCTTCTCTCGAGCATTCCAGCAAAGAGAATCCAAACTCCAAGATTCTCAAGGCTCTTTTGACATTCTAGAGGGCCACGAAGTAGACCTCTTCCCAACTATCATAGAGCGGATGGCCTTTGCGCCCGCTCGGACAAAGAAATCCACCCCTCTTCCTTTTGGGGCTCTTCTTACCTTCATCTTCAAACAATTCAAAGTCCCGCTCCCCTCGGATCCTAACGCGGTTTCTAAGACTGCCATAGTAGTTGGCGAGAAAAGAGCTTGTTGGCTATGGATACTAGGAGATCCAGCCGGGTGTCCGGGTCCACGGCTCGAAGCCGAGGCAACCTTCTCCTCCGCCTCAAACTCGGACTCGAGACTCGAGACTCCACTCTCTCTACCTCCTCCACCGGCGGTGCTTCCATCTCGAGTGCTTCTCACGTTCTTTCTTACGCTTTCTCTAATAAAATGTTAGAAAAGCTCTCCTCTGTGTCCACTGAAATTAAGGACACTCTCCGGTCATTCAAGACTGTCCTTCGGTCTATGACCATAAACCAAAAGACTACCCAGTCTCAAATCAGAGAAGCGGCGGGACGTGCTCCTTGAGATGAAGGCATTGGTAAAGGAGCAGAAGGAGTTGATTGAGCTCTTCCAAGAAAGGCATTCTAAAGTAGCTCGGGACCCAATCAGCTCGGACACATATGAAGAGTCCTCGAGCGCTACCAAATCTCCTTCCGGAGAGGCGAAGAAGAAGAAGAAGAGGAGGCTGCAGGCTGAGGTAGCTCCTTCGAGGAAAAGGAGGAAGGGGAGAAGGAAGGTGAACAGAAGGAGGAGGAAGGAGCGAGAAAAGGAAGAAGCCGAGGGACAAGGTGCTCCCGACCCTCAACTGGAGCCGATCGGCTAAGACAGTGAGTCCGAGTGAGTCGGAAGACCTCGCTGACAAAGGTCGGTTAGCGGCCGTCAAGCTCTGAGGAAGCACCACCTTCCATCGAGTTCCAAGAGGATGAACCTCTGGATGATCTTGTTTTGCGTCGGCCACTTAGAGTTGAGCCTATCCCGAGTTGCCGGTGTCGCCCCGCCAAGATCTTCAACATCTTCTCGTTATACCAATGTAGGCACACTGCCCGTTCATCCACTTCAACTCAGGCGGCTCCCACTCCACCATCCTGAATTTTTTTCTTTCTATTTCTATTTTAGTTTTTGATTTTTTTTGTCCGGACAAACAAATTGTATCTACTTGATACATTCTTCCTTTTTATTTTTGCTAAAAGGCAAGGGGAGAATAATTAGAAAATTTGTTGTCTTGTTTAGGGGAGTTTTTTCACCCTTTTTGGACATACTTTCGTGTATGTGAATATAAATGAAGTTTCGATTTCGTGATTATTTTTCCGAGTTTCATTTTCTTAATCTATCTTGCTCCGATATATCAGCTCGGTTATATATCTTTACTCCGATGTAAGCAATATTCTAAAATGTGATATTTTATTCTTAGCTCGATACAATCTAAGTCCGAATCACTTTAGCTATTTCTGCGATTCTCCTTCTTTTAACTCGATATTCTCTATGAGTAAGAATGAAAACTCTGGATTGTTTCACTAACGAAGTTTCTATCCGAGTATGGAATGTCTTTCATAAAAAAAGGGGAGATTGAAGACTCGGATTCCACATTTATATCATTGTGAGTACTATCAAGGAATCGGTACAAACTTCATCTCTTCTAAGTTTTGATTACAAGTCATTCTGAGTGTTATAGAAACTTTTACGAGTGGTACGAAACTATTGCATATGTTTTCATTCGACTCGACCGACTCGAAAGCGAGACTCTTGTTCATCAATGTACTCCGATAGTTACGAGTCACTCGGACATCACTCGGACTTATCACATGATCAAACAATCTCACTATCACTTTCAAACCAAGTTCTAACTTCATATTCTAAGTTAAAGTGAATTACAGCGTTAATTCAACTTTCTAAGTCGACATGTTTTGTTTGAACTATATTTGTCTAGATCAAGTACTCATACCCTGGTATTCTCTGTCTAACTTGATCTTTCTCTAGACTAACTTAGATGGAATTTGAGTATAATGAATATTAGACTCGGAAAATTCCACTCTTCCGAGACCCGAGATAATTATGCACTTAATTATCTTAATTAAATTATTATCTATGTCTAATCTTGGAACAAAGTATTTTATACTTTGAGAACCAAAATTGGTTTACTTTTGTAGGTTATCTAAATGAGGTTATCCTACTTTTGAATTACAAAAGTAGCCAGGCTTTAAGATGTCAAATCGCTAGCGAGACACGACTTTTTCTACTTCGAACAAGGCTTAGACAACGTGTCGGGGTTGTCTGTTTCCAAAGCTGAAAATCTTCAACGCTAAGCTCAACGGTGGTTTCCACCCTACTTTTCGGACACCACCGGTGGATTAGGACATCCTAAGGAATCAAGAGTCGTTGCACAACGTTCACATCTCAACAGATCTTTTCCGAGTGACTCGGAAGAACCGTTACAACGGTCACGGAAGACTTACGATCGGAAGGTAGTCACAATGGCTAATCTGCTTGGTCATCTATAAATAGAAGCCACTTCAAAAGACTTGAAGATTGCAGAACCCATTGCTTGAAATTATATATCTTTATATAATACTCATTCAATCTTCATCTTATAACTCCCGATCTGTACTTAACACTTTTACGAGTTGTAAAGTCTTGTAATTAGTCACATACTCTTTCTTACTTGTCTAAGTAAGTCCCTTGACTGAGCTGTAAGGGTTAACTCAGCTCGGTTGTCCCTAGCTATAAAGGTTTCCTCGGTTAGGAAGTACTAGATCGAGATAAGGGAACTTCGAGTCTAGGAAAACCTTGTAAGGAATTGTCTAAGGGAGCAATTCGGTTGAGTCGATCTACTGTATTTTGTGGATTCAAAATAGTGGATTTGACTTGGTGCTTGGATTAGCACTGGCTGTGGTTTTCTGCCCCATGAGGATTTCCACCTAATTTCTAAGTTGATACTTTTACGTGTCCAATTTAGACTCTTACGACTGAAAGTTTAATTTAAACTTTAACCCCCATTTATTTTTAAAATTTCCTCATCACCCTATTCACCTCCTCTAGGGTGACCAAGACTCTCTAAGAGCAAACCTTCAATTGGCATCAGAGCCTAGCCTTTCAGAAAGGATCTAACCATCCAAAGGTTTAAGTATCAAATGGCTCGGAACAATGGAGAGTTTAGTGAAGGAAGATCTTCCAACGAGACCACCAAAATTCAAAGGATCAAACTTTGTGCACTAGAAGAAGCTAATGGATTGCTTTCTGTCTGGACAACGATGAAGATGTTTGGAACATCATACAAGAAGGCAACTACATTCCAATGGAGATGGAAGATACAAGATCCGTGCTTAAAGAAAAGTTCGAGTACACTAAGGAAGAGTCGGAAAAGTTCAAAAATAACTTCAAAGCGATTAACATTGTGATGTGTGCTATCGGTTTAGAAGAATACAATAGAGTGTCGGCTTGTGACATAACTAAAGATGTATGGGACACTTTTGTCAACACATATGAGGGAATAAGCCAAGTGAGACAATCGAAGATAAGTCAATATCTTCACAAATATGAGCTATTCAAGATGGAACTAGAAGAAAACATCACTCAAATGTTTATACGCTTCACTGAGATTACAAACAATCTCAAATCTCTGGGTAGAAAGATTTCCCATGAAGAAATGTGCGAGAAAAATTCTAAGAAGTCTACCGAAGAGAAGATGGGGTCCTAAGGTGACAACCATCGAGGAAGCTCGGAACCTCTCTCAACTAAAGCCACGTGAACTGATTAGGAAGGTACTTACCCTGAAATCCATTTGGAAGAAGAGGATGCTGAGGTCGGCACCAAAAAGAACATTGCAGCTGAAAGCCTCGGAAAGCGAGAGGAGAAAATTTGAGTTACTCGGATTCGGAAGAAGATCCCATGGGACTCATTTTGTCGAGGCTTCAAAAGAATGACGAAGCACAAGAAATGGGAGAAGAGGCCAAGGGAAGAGTTCTACAAGAAAGATAAGAAGGATGGAAAAGGTAAACACTCCTCCCCTTCAAAGTTATCTTTAACTAAGAACTCGACTGTTTTGAATATGGCAGTAAAAATCATATAGTCAAAGAATGTCTAAGGAGAAAGAGGGACAGAAAGAAGAAGAAGAAGGCTATATGATGGCCACATGGAGTGATAAAGACTCATCCGAAGAAGATGAAGATTCTGATGACTCAAAGTGTCCGATGGCACTAACGAGACACGAAGCTGGATCCGAGTTAAACTCTAACAATTCGAGACATCGAGGAGACAAATCCTCGGGAGGTAATTGAATACTTCCTGAAGTTCTCCAAAGTTGATTTAGCTAAATATATTTATACTTTGGAAGAAAAGTCCAATTCTGATTCTTCTCAATTGAAGGAACAATTTTGAGTCTCTCACTTACGAGAGCATTGGTTTGAAAAATGAATTCGAAAAGCTGAGACTTACTCTAAAAGAACTCAAGACTAGTACTCAAGCTAATGAGGCTGAGTCCGAGTCACTCGAGAGAGAAAATGAGCATCCGAAATGAAAGCTCAATGAGTCTCAAGAACTTGTTTTGAAATTTACTCAAGGTCGGAAAAACCTTGACATGCTTTTAGGCTCTCAATGTGTCTCCTTTAGGAAAGGACTTGGTTTTAACAAAGAGGAGGAATCTAACTCCTACTCGGATCTTTTTAAAAGGATTCCGAGCTGTGAAGTTCGGGAAGTCCGAGCATGGTCCTATTCATAAAAATAAAAGAGGACTGAGCCCAAATCGGTTTATAGGAGAAAACCTTCTCAACCCGTTTATAAAAGAAAAGATTGTCAAAAGAAAGAGACACAAACTCGGTTTTCTAAAAGAAAGACTCGAGAATCGGACCAAACCTAAAGTCGAGTCAAATCTGGGTTCCCAAGAGTCTTCTTCCTCGAAAAGGACCATAATAAAAGGAGTTACTAGGTTCATTAGAGCAAGTGAGAATGGTTAGTGTGTTTTTGACTTGCGGGTAACTCGAGAAAAGGGCAAAAGGTCATTGGTACTTAGACAGTGGATGCTCACGCCACGTGTCGGGAGATTCAAGACTCTTTTCCGAGTTGGAAGATTACAAAGAAGGCAAAGTCACTTTTGGAGATGACAGTAAGGGCAAGATAGTTGGAATAGGCAAGATTGGGAAAAGAGATAACACTGGTCGGCCCAGTCTATCTTGTCAAGGGATTAAAGTACAATCTACTCAACATCTCTCGGTTGTGTGACAAAGGTCAAGAGGTAAGGTTCACTTAGACAAATTGCTATATTTCGATGCAACCACCAAAGAGACTAAGCTCTCGGGTAATACTTATAATATTCCTCTTTCTTATCCAAGTCGAATTTATCTTGTTTAAAAGCATCATTGCATGATGATTCTTGGATATGGCATCGTAGACTATGTCATGTTAGTATGCATACTATCAAAAATCTTGTATCTCATGGTTTAGTTAGGGGTTTACCTAACTGTGCATTTAAGAAAGATAAAATTTGTGAAGCATGCACAAAAGGGAAACAGTCGAGATCATCCTTCAAATCCCTCAAAACTGTTTCCACATCCAAAGTGCTTGAAATGTTGCATATGGATTTATGTGGTGAAATCCCTATAAAGAGTCTTGGAGGTAAATCATATGTACTTGTGATTGTTGATGACTACTCACGATTTACCTAGGTTTGTTTGCTTAAGCTCAAAAATGAAGCTTTCAAAGAGTTCGAGCAAGCTCGGCGGGAAAATTCAAGTAGAGTCTCATACTCGGATTAGAAGAATTCGAACCGACCATGGAAGGGAGTTCGATTACTCGGAATTTACAGAGTTTTGCGACAAGAATGGTATCTCTCACAACTTCTCAGCACCCAGAACCCCTCAGCGAGAATGGGGTAGTGGAGAAAAAGAACCGAACTCTTAAAGAAATCGGAAGGACAATGATGATTGAACACGATCTACCTTACTATTTACGGGCTGAGGTAGTCAACACAGACAAACTACACGGTGAACGGATGCCTCATCGGACCCATCTTGAAGAAAACTCCATACGAGCTCTACAAGGGAAAGAAACCCAACATTTCATACTTCAAACCCTTCGGATGTAAGTGTTATGTTCGCAATAATGGTAAGGATCACTTGACCAAGTTTGATGCTCGGTCAAATGAAGGTATCTTTACGGGTTATTCATCTCATAGTAAAGCATATCGTATTTTCAATAAAAGAACTAACAAAGTGGAAGAAAGCATCCACGTTATGTTTGATGAGATTGATAAGGGAAAACCAAGTGAGTCGGCATTCTCGGACACGAAACTCGGTCGAGATAAAGATGATCTTACTGAAGCCGAGCTCGAGATAGAGTCAAAAGAAAACAGCTCGGAACATTATGACTCAAACCGAACCTGCTCAAGAACCAGACTTAGAATGCTAAAGGCCAAATAGATGAGCAAGCTCGGTCGGATCAGATCACTGAAGATCAACTAGTTCAACCCATAAATCTTGTAAACCGGAGAACAGGTAGAGCATTCAAATATGTTTCGATCCACTCACTCGAGAATATCTTGACTAATATTAACAGTGGGGTAAGAGCTCGCTCTTCTTTACAAAATCTATGTGCATTCAATGCATTCATATCATTAACTGAACCTAGAATTGCATTAGAGGCCCTAAATGAACCTGAATGAGTAGAGACCATGCAAGAGGAACTTAATCAATTTCGGAGAAACCAAGTCCGGACTTTGACCAAACGACCTTCTAACTACCCAGTGATAGGAACCAAATGGGTTTTTAAAAACAAGCTGGATAAGGATGGGTTGTTAGTTAGAAATAAGGCTAAACTTGTGGCTTAAGGTTACAATCAAGAAGAAGGAATTGATTGTAGGGAAACATTTACACCGATTGCTAGGATTGAAGCAATTAGAATCCTTTTGGCATTTGCATCAAGCCCGAATATTGAGCTGTATCAAATGGATGTCAAATGTGCTTTTTGAATGGTTTCATTCAAGAGGAAGTCTACGTTGAGCAACCCCTGGATTTGAAAACTCAGAACTTCAAAATCATGTTTTCAAGTTGCAAAAGGCTCTTTATGGTCTTAAACAAGCTCCCGGAGCTTGATATTAAAGACTGAGCGGTTTCTTGGTTGAAAATGATTTCAAAAGATGTCGATTAACAAAAATCTTTTCATAAAAACCAAGGGAAATACTTTCTTATTGCTCAAATCTATGTTGATGATATAATTTTTGGAGCTACTAATGAAAATCTTTGTCGAGATTTTTACGAGATAATGAGACAGGAATTCCAAATGAACATGATGGGAGAGCTCAATTTCTTTCTTGGTCTACAAATCAAACAAGATAAAGATGGCATCTATGTCCATCAATCCAAGTGTACCAATGAGTTGCTTGAAGAAGTACAAGCTTCAAGATGCAAAACATGCAGCAACACCAATGAGTAGCAGCATGAAACTAGACTCGAGATGAAAAAGGTAAAGCGAGTAGATCGAAACTCTATTGAGGTATGATTGGATCTCTGCTATATCTCATATCCAGTAGGCTAGACATTATGTTTAGTGTATGTCTGTGTGCAAGATTCCAAGCTAATCCAAAAGAATCACATCTCACTGCGGTGAAGAGAATCTTTAGATATCTTGCTTGGGACTTAGAATCTAGGTCCATGGTTCTCAAGAGACTCAAACCGACCCTCAATGGATACTCAAATGCTTACTATGATGGGTACAAGGTTGATAGAAAGAGCACCTCAGGAGCATGCCGGTTTCTAGGTCAATCCCTTATATCTTGGCACTCAAAGAAGCGGAACTCAGTAGCTCTATCAAGCTGCTGAAGCTGAGTACATTGCGGTTGGAGCATGTTGTGCTCAGATTTTATGGATCAAGAAACTTTTGAGAGATCTTGGACTTACATTCAAATTAATTCCAATCAAGTGTGACAATCAAAGTGCAATTAGCATCACTAAAAATCCAGTTCAGCACTAAAAGACAAAGCATATTGAGGTCAAGTATCATTTTTAAGCGACCATTATGAGAAAGTTGATATCTTACTTGAATTAATTCCTACAAAACCTCAATTAGCTAATATCTTTACTAAGCCACTTAGTGAGGATCAATTTTGCTTCATTAGGAATGAACTTGGCATGATTAATACATGATTATGTGTTTTGCTAAGAGAAATTATGTTGCATGATTATGTGTTACATGTTTCCTTTCTTTGTCTTAATAACAATTGGCTCGATTGACCAAGTGGTACTAAGCTAGGAGTTATTATTTGTTTGTGCTTTCTAAATCACTCGGAGACCTTACTGAGTCAGAATCGGTTTTGAGAAAAATGGACTTCAAACTTCTAAAATCATCTCTAGATTAGAGGAGAATTTCATAAATTTCTTTTAAACTTTCTGTTTTTCTCTTACTCTACTGCGTGCATCGATAAGTGAACTAGCCGTTGGGAGAAAGACATTGGAATTCTAACCGTGTGAGAGCGAGAATAGTCACACCTATTTGAGGCGACCGTTGGAGGTTTAGGTCGGAACAAATACTGAAGGACATTCCTTTCATTATAAATAACATCCCTTTTCCTTCATTTCGCTACTTTACTCTCTGTTAACCCAAACTCTCACTCACTTACTCTTGCACTCAAAGCTTTCAGCACTCTCAATACTCTCTCTCTCTCTCTCTCTCTCTCTCTCTCTCTCTCGCTCTCTCTCTCTCTCGTTGCTTCGAGTTCACTCTCTTTCACCTCAAACATTTCAACCATGCCTAAAAGAGGTTCAGCTCAAGACTTTCTAGGGTCTGCAACAAAGAAACCTAGAACTAAGCAAACCCAAGAGGGTCCTTCTAACCCCTTCAAAATCATTGTCACCCAACATTTCACGTTGGATGACAAGTTCTTTCCAACCACAACCTTTTCGTGGTTGAAGCACATAAAAACCACTAGAGTCTATAACTTTCTTTGCTTCAATGAGTTCATATACCCAGAACTCGTTGCTGAGTTCTACTCCAATCTTTCTTGCTCCGAGGGGTCATCACCTCAAAAGTTCGTAACATCGTAGTTTGCATAAATCTCTCTCTCCTCCATCATCTTTTTAAAGTTTCATCTATCTTTCTCAACTACAATCCCATCCCTTTCAACAAGATTGCGGATGATTTCTTTGAAAAATACGCCAAGGAAGTCCCTAAGTCACGCAAGAATTTTTCGGTGACTCGGATGAAGAGCGAGGCCGGACTTACGTGCTTCCTCTTGATGAGAACTTTTTTCTCTCATCATTCCAGCAAACAGAATCCTAACTCAAAGATTCTCAAAGCTTTATTTAACATCCTTGAGGGCTACGATGTAGACCTCTTTCTAGCTATAATCGAGCGGATTGCTACGGTGCCAGCTCAATTTAAGAAATCCACCCCTCTTCCTTTCGGAGCCCTTCTAACCCTTGTTTTCAAGCAATTCAAGGTTCCCCTCCCTCGGACCCAAATGAAGTGTCCGAGGCTGCCATCGTCGTTGGCGAAAAGAGCTTCTTGGATACGGGTACTAGGAAACCTAGCACGGTGTCCGGGTCCAAGGGTCGAAGTGAGGCCTCCTTCCCCTCCGCCTCAAACTCAAACTCGGACTCGCCTTTCACCTCCACTTAGCGATGCTTCCACCTCGGGTCCTCCTCTCGAAGCCACAACTGCCTTGTCTAAAGCTCGATAGACAAGCTCACTTCGTGTCCGCGAAAATTCGGGACACTCTCCGCTCCTTCAAAACCGTTCTTCGAACATGACCATCAACCAGAAGACGGCGCAATCTCAAATACGAGAGTAATAGGACGTGCTCCTTGAAATGAAAAATCTGGTTAAGGAGCACTAAGAGCAGCTTGAGCTCCTCCGAGAGAGGTGAACAAAGGCTACTCGGGACCCGGACGACTCGGATACGTCCGAGGAGTCCTTGAGCCTCGCCAAGTCTCCCTCGGGAGAGGCGAAGAAGAAGAAGAGGAAGGCTGCGGCTGAAGTAGCTCTTTCCGAGGAGAAGGAGGAAAAGAAGGAAAAGGAGAAGGAGGAAGAAGGAGAGAAGAAGGAAGAAGGAGAGAAGAAGGTAGAAGCCGAGGGACAAGGTGCTGCAGTTCTTCAACCTGGACCGATCGGCTCGGACGGTGAGTCCGAGTGAGTCGAAGACCTTGCGGATGTTGGACGAGTCTACAACAGTCAAGCCGGAAGAAGCACGCACCTCTGTAGTTTTCTAAGAGGATGTGCCTCTGGATGACTTAGTTTTGGGTCGACCACTCGGAGCCGAGCCACTACCGGAGATTCCAATGCAACCGCCGCCCGGATCTTCCACGTCCTCACAAGCCTATCAATACCGCCGCACTGCCCGCTCATCCACCTCAACACAGATCGCCCTGACTCCACCATCTTAATTTCTTTTTGTCTTGTTTTATTTTTTTGTCCGGACATCAATTGTATCAGCTTGATATGTTCTTCCCTGTTTTTGTTTTTTTTTTTTCTTTGAAAGGCAAGGGGAGAATACTAGAAAAAATTGTTGTCTTGTTTAGGGGAGTTTTCTCACCCTCTTTTCTTGTATTTTCTTTGTTTTGTGTATATATGAATGACTTTTAGAGAACAATTATTTATGAGTTCACTCTTTACGAGTCCGAATATCTTATTATTTATGTTTGCTCGATATATATGTTCATAATTTTTTCTTGCTCCGATATAATTGTTCACATTTTTAGCTATGTGAGATATTCGCAAAAATGCTCTTAGGACGAATCACTTCACTCACTACTTTGTATTCTGATATATTCTACTCGGTGAGAATGAAAACTCATAATTATCTTACTAACAAAGTTTATATCCGAGTATGGAATGCCTTTCATCAAAAGGGGGAGATTGAAGACTCGGACTACGAATCTAATCATTCCGAGTACTACCCAAAGACTTAGGTACAAACCTCATCCCTCCTAAGTTTTGATTACAAATCATTCCGAGTATTATAGAAACTCCTACATAAGTTTTCATTCGATTTTGACTCACTCGGAACACATATTCTTGTCTATCTTCGACATTGATGTTTCTAAGTCATTCGAGACATCACTACGAATTATCGCATGTTCAAATAATCTCTCTAACACTTTTTATATGAGTTCTAACTGCATATTTTGAAGCAAAGTTACTTACAACATTAATTCATCTTTCTAAGTCGAGTATGTTTGTTTGAGAATTATTTGTCCGAGATCAAGTCCTTATACTCGATATTTTCACTCTTATAACTTGATCTTTCTTAGGACTGATCGTAACGCCCCAAACCCGTAATCACCGGTTTTAGTCTAAATAAACCGCTAGCCGATGGTTAGCGCAGTGGAAAGTAGGTCGGGGGCATTACCGCCGCCCTTACCGGAGGAAAGGCCAAGGCTATAACTATATATTTTTAACCTTCGATGCTCTTGCTTTGCCACTAATAACAAGTGACTCATGATGAAGTATAAACTATAACTTATACAAAGATTAAATATACGTATAGACCGCCAGTCCGGTAAACTAGGACAACAACACTTAACCCTTGATACCCCAAACAAGGTTGCCACTGCGAGCCTCTAAGTCCCGACCAGAACTTTTCTCTTGCTTCATACCTTCAACACCTTTACCTAAAACAAAACAAAAAATATTTTCGAATTGTGAGCCGAAGCTCAATACGTCCATTATCGTTGTAAAATAAATGTTATGAAATAGTTGAGTTGAGCGCATGCATTTCAATTCATTTGTAAATAAAGGGGAGTGAATAATGTAAAACTGTTGCTAATTAATTATTTGAATGGATCCCTTACGATCATCGGGTTTCCCTAAACGCATGTGCACACACCCGACCGATCGGATAGTCCGGTTAAAGGCGGTTACACGATTACGGTGTTACCAACCTGGATATTGAGGCGTACCAAATAATGGCACTTGATGGACGGGTCCATATTAATGATGGCAAATACTGTTTGCAAATGATTCTTTGTTGTTGTTGATATCGGCCATATCTAGCCTTGATTTGTAAATAAAATATTGAAGGGTACGATCGGTGAACGTACCTTGAGTTGGTGTTCTTTCTTCCTTTTTCTTTCTGGGCGATTCCGGATGAATGCACGACGCTTGATGACCTTAAGTAGAGATATAAATGTTTTATTAATGAACTGAATTTTATAACGCCCCAAACCCATAATCACCGATTTTAGGGCGTTACACTAACTCCGATGGAATTTGAGTATAATGAATATTAGACTAAAAAATTCCACTCTTCTAAGCCTCGAGATAATTATACACTTAATTATCTTAATTAAATTATTATCTCGTGCCTAATCTTGAACCAAAGTATTTTATACTTTGACAACCAAAATTGTTTACTTTTGTGGGTTATCCAAACGAGGTTATCTCATTTTTGAATTACAAAAGTAACCAGCTTCAAGTTGTTAATCACCGACGAGACAAGGCTTTTCTACTTTTGAACAAGGCTCGGACGCTGTGTCAAGGTTGTCTGTTTCCAAAATTAGAAAACTTCAACGCTAAGCTCAACGATGGTTTCCACCTTACTTTTCACACATCACTAGCTAACTAGAGCACCTTTAGGAGCCAAGAGCCGTTGCACAACGTTCACATTCCAACGGATATTTTCCGAGTGACCCGGAAGAACCGTTACAACGGTCAAGAAAGGTTTCGGTTAAGAAATTAGTCACAACGGCTAATCTGCTTGGTCATCTATAAATAGAAGCCACCTCTCAAGACTTGAAGATTGCTAGAATTATCATTGAAACACATTACTTAAGCAAAAGTTACTGTATTCATACTCAATCTTATATTTACAACTCCCGACTTGTAATTCATACTTTTTGAGTTGTAAAGTCTTGTAATAAGTTACATACTCTTCTTACTTTCTGAGTAAGGTCCCTTGACTGATCTGTAAGGGTTAGCTCAGCTCGGTTGTCCCTAGCTATAAAGGTTACCTCGGTTAGGAAATACTAGATCGAGATAAGGGAATTTCGAGTCTAGAAAAACTCTGTAAGGAATTGTTTAAGGGACCGATTCTGGTTGAGTCGATCTGCTGTATTTTGTGGATTCAAAATAGTGGATTTGACTTGGTGCTTGGATTAGCACTTGTCCGTGGTTTTCTGCCCCGGGAGGGTTTGCACGTATCTCCGAGTTTAAACTTTTCCGAGTCCAATCTAGACTCAAATTGTCTTGTCCATTCTTTTCAAGCTTAAATCCTCTAAGTTTGCTAACATTTCCTCATCACCCTATTCACCCCCTCTAGGGTGACTAAGACTCTCCAAGAGCAAACCTTCGAGTGGTTTTACGCCTCGGGAGGGTTTCCATGTATATCTCGTGTTATTGTCTTTCCGAGTCCAATCTAGACTCGGAATTTGCTTCTTATTCGATTACGTGGAAAAAGAGTTTTATTTTTATTTAAAATCTTGCATCACCCTATTCACCCCCACTCTAGGGTGACTTAGACTCTCCAAGAGCAAACATTCGAGTTGTTGTTGTTGCTATTACGAGTTTGGATTCGCACGCAATACGTGCAACAAATTAAAAGAGTTTGGATTTTGAAAAATACTATTGTAATAAAATCTACCTTGAACCGGGATCCCGAGAACGGTACCGAGATACGCGGTGCCGGTCAAGAAAGGGCGTCGTATGGTCTCGAGCCTCCTTCCTTATTACAACCAAACTCCGGAGCAAAACATAGCATTTGGGGGAAAACTCCCTTAGAAACGCGGAATCGGTCAAGAACAACGTCGTTTTGTGAAAGTGAGCTTCATGTCTCGGTTGGACACTTAGAGCAAAATGCAACATTTTGGCAATGTTTGCCATGAAACGCAACGTTAGTTAATGCGTACGAGACGAAAATAGTTCCATGTCTCGGTCGGACGCTCAAAATGAAACGCGACGTTTTGAGTGTAGCAAAGCGTGATGCGTGGCGCCGGCCAAGGTTGACTTTGGAGTGTTGACCCGGGCTTGGACCAGCTGAAAGAAATGGGTTTTGGACCGGCCCAAGCAAATAAGGTTTATTTTTGGTGCTAAAGCGTTTTTGTGGTTTACAAGCTTCCGCCACGCAAATCAAATTCGATCGTGATCCGAATCCACAAACAGGACTGGAATTTCATCATTGGGCGAGACAAAATAAAATACAGAAATAAAAATGACAAGGATGACATGTTTTAGGTGTCTATAATTATATTTTACAACTAATTAAAAGAAAGTATAATAGCGAGGTTTGAAGGCCGAGGTATGACTATCTCTCATTGTAGTTTTGAATTTAAGTCATTCACACACTATAAGAAGCTCATCTTTAAGTTTTCATTTCTGTTCGACCCACTTAGAAACCAATTCTTGAGTGAAACACTTATCTCCGAGTTTCGACCCACTCGGATACAACTCACACGAGTAATCTCACCTAAATGATTTCATATGCTTAATTTATCCTTGCATTTGACTCATTGTAAAAGTTGAATCGAAGTACCGCATAATTCTAAACCTTAAGTCAAATTTATTTGTTAACCGAAATTATTTGTTGGTAAATTGATGTATCGTGTCTATATACTTTTAACTCTTCATTTACTTAAAGATAGACACAAAATGGAATTAAGACATAATGAATATTAGACTTAGAAAATTCCACTTATTCATCAAAGGATATTCAAGTGCTTAATTATTTTAATTAATTCTTATCCTTGACTAATCTTAGACCAAAGTATTTTTATACTTTGAGTACCACTTTGATTTGTTTTTGCAGGATGATTAAAGTTATTTAATCTCTATTTAAACTACAAAAGTAACCGGTTTGTAACCGTTAAACGCCAGACAAACAGAAAAGCCTTATTTCTAGAACGACTCGGACATCGTGTTAGGGTTGTTTGTTTCCATTTTCGGTAAACTTCAACGTTAAGTCTAACGGTTGTTTCCACCCCAAAGTTTAGTCACAACAAGTGGAATGGACTACTTTTGGATCTAAGGACCGATGTAGAATGTTCATCTTCACAACGGTTCTCTTTCCGAGGACTCGGACTATCCGATTACAACGACTAGTGAAGTTCTCCGATCAAGACTAAGACATAACGACTATACTGCTTTGCTGATTATAAATAGAAGCCACTCTACAAGACTTAGAAGATTGCTAGAATTGAACTCCGATCTCATATACTAAATCTTTTCTAGCTTTCAATTTTGTACTTAGTTTTTCTCAACTTCGAGTTGAAATAGAAGAAGTCTTATAATAAGTCAAACACTTATTTTCTTTAGTCTTATGTAATTTGCCTTGACTGAGTTATAAAGGGTAACTCAGCTTAGTTGTACGTAGTTGTAAAGGTTAACTCGGTTAGGAGTAATAGGATAAATAAGGGAACTTTTATGCCTAGGAAAAATTGTATTGAATTGTCTAAGGGAACAATTTTGAGAAGTTAGTATTTTGTATTTATTGGATCCAAAATAGTTGATTTGCCTTGGTGTCCGGATTAACACTTGTCCAAGGTTTTCAATCATTTCGAGTTCACTCTAGAAATAGAATTTACGTTACGAGTTCGACTTGTGCTGAAAATCTTTAATTTCGTAAAATTTCCTTCTTATCCTATTCATCCGCTCTACGGTGACTAAGGCTCTTTAAGAGTAAACCTTCAATTGGTATCATAGCCTAGCTTTCTCAAATGATCTAATAATCTAAGGTTTAAAGATCAAATAGCTCTTAACTATGGAGAGTTCGATGAAGAAAGATATTTCACCATGCTACCCAAGTTGAAGAGATGAAACTTTGCTCGTTGGAAGAAGATCATGGAGTGCTTCATCAAAGAATATGATGAAGAAGTTTGGGATATCATTTGCAATGGCAACTACATTCCCACCAAGATGGATGGTACTCGAACAGTAGCCAAAGTCAAGTCAGAATTCACTATTGAAGAGAATGAGAGGCACAAAAAGAACTTCAAGGCAATGAACATTCTGATGTGTGCCATTGATGCAGCTGAATTCAACGAGTATCTGCCTCTAATACTGCCAAGGAAGTCTGGACACACTAGTCATTACTTATGAAGGCACCGGTCAAGTAAGGCAAGCAAAGATAAGTCGAGTATCTCCATAAATATGAGATGTTCAAAATGGAGGCTGGTGAGAATATAACTCAAATGTACATTCGCTTCATTGAGATTGTCAACAATCTCAAGTCCTATGGAAGAATGATATCTCTTGAAGAGATTTTCGGAAAGATTCGAGGAGTCTACTGAAGAAGAGATGGGGTCCTAAGGTGACTGTTATTGAAGAGGCTTAGGACCTTGCTCAACTTAAGCCGGATGAGCTCATCAAGAAACTACTCACCCATGAGTTGCCTTTAAAGGAAGAAGAGTCATAAAGCCTCGGAAGAACCTGGTCCAAGTCTAAGCTCCTCAAATTATAAAGAAGACCCCATGACACTTCGGCCCGAGGATTCAAGAAGATGATGAAATACAAAAAGTGGCAGAAGAAACCTAAGCAAGAATTCTTCAAGAAGGAAAGAAAACATAAATTCTCAACTCCTTCTAATTTGACCTTGACTAAAAACTCTGGTTGTTTTGAGTGTGGAAGCAAGGAGCCTATAGTCAAGGGCTATCCTAAGAGAAGAAAGGACAAAAAGAAGAAAAAAGGTCATGGTTGCCACATGGAGCGATGATGAATCGAAGAAGATGATGACATAGATGATGATTCGAAGTGTCTCATGGCCCCGAAAGACTTAAAAGTTGAGACTGAGTCGGAAAGTGAAGCATCGGATACTGAGGAAGCTGATCCTCGGGAGGTAATCAACTACTTTCTCAAATTCTCAAAGCACGGTTTGGTTAGATATATTTTTACTTTGGAGGAAAAGTCTAATTTTGATTCTTCTATATTTAAAGAGAAATTAGAGTCTCTTAGTTCGAGAACAAATCCTTGAAAAATGATTTAGGAAAATTGAGACAGAACCTGAAGGTGCCAGAGACCAGTACTCAAGACAATGAGACCGAGTCCGAGTGCGTCGAGAATAGAGAATGAGAAATTGAAATAAAAGCGCAATGAGTCTCAAGAGTTTGTTTTAAGACTTACTCAAGGTCAGAAAAACCTTGATTTACTTTTAGGTTCTTAGTGTGTCTCTTATTTAAAAGAAGGACTTGGTTATAATGTTGAATAGGAAGATAATTCCTACAAGAGTCTTTTTAAAACTAATTCCAAAACAATTAAGTTTAGGAAGGATGAACATGGTCCCATTCATTCAAGAAGGAAAGGGACTAAGCTCGAGACAAGATTTTAAGAAAAATTCTTCTCAATCTATTTACCAAAAAGAGGATTTCAAAAGAAAGATACACAAACTCGGTTTCTTAAGAAGAAGACTTAGAATCGGACTAAGCCCAAAATCATTCAAATATGGGTTCCCAAAAGTGCTCTTCCTCAAAGAATTACCACGAGTAAAACAATTACTGGTTTTGTAAGAGGAAGTGCGAAGGGTTATATTGTTTCGTTTTGCAGGTCACTCGGAAACAAATAGGCCACTGACACTTAGACAATGGATGTTCTCGCCACATGTCTAGTGACTCAAGACTCTTCTCGGAATTAGAAGAAATGGAAGGAGGAAAGGTCACATTTGGAGAAAACAATAAAGGAAAGATTGTTGGCATTGGTAGAGTTGGACAAGGAGACAACTCAATCGGTCCGATATTGTAGGAACCATGGCCGGTGAACCGCACCGAGCTTCCCTACGATTGCCTTTTGGCTTAAGGGTTTTAAAAAGCTTTTGATTTTGAAGAGATAAAATGATTTTGAAAGTGGGGATGAACCTTTTATTAAGATTTCTGAATTTTATCAAATCTGATTTAATAAATGAATTAAGCAAAGTTTGAACAGTGATTTTATTAATCATTTTATTTTGAAAATTATTTTCAGAAAGGTCTCGGGATATTATTTCCTAATCAAAAGATAAAAATTAGGGTTGTGAGGCTTTAGGGCCAGATCGGTGTGAAAACACCAATATGGACTGAAGCCACCATCGCTAACCCTATGGTGCGAGCGAGTGGCCTCTGCCCTAGGTAATAGATCCGGAATTCCATTTTTTTTATTATTCAGTCGAGAAAATAGTTGGGAGGCAGATTGAATAGAAATAAATTAAAAGGGATTCACGAGTTAATTTTTAGGAAAAAATAAATGCTCTCCCAATCTTAGTATAGGAAAACTAAGACCGAAAGAGGCTCAAAATGACTCCATCGGTCTTTGAACCGAGAATCGGATTTGGGGGCGAGGGTACGAAACATAGGGATAAACCCTTCCGTTCCGCTCGTCCAAAGGCGACCATTACTGGTTTGAGTAGTGAATTAAAATAATTTAACAAAAGCAAGCAAACAACGAGCAACGAGAATTAAAAGCAACCAAACATTGTAAAGGAAAGCGATAAAGGCATAAATAAAGAAAGCGATAAAGGCGGAAATGAAAAGCGTAAGCAAAAGAAAAGGGAAAAAGGAAAAGAAAGCGAGAAATTTAAAGCGATACATCTCGAATCCACAATACGAAAAGCGATAAAGAAAGCATAAAAATAATATAAGCCATTGAAGATCGAATCTGTGCCCTCGGGTTGTCCCACTCGCTGATCTTGATCTCGGATCCGGATCTCTTGATGCGACGGTAGTGATTTAAAGGGGCTTTTTGTAAGTATTTTGTGGAGATAGGTAGACAGATGTGTGACTGATGAAGCTTTTAGGTTCGGATGTGGTTTGAATAGGGAGTAGCATATGTGTAGGCTGAAAAGAGACCAAGAGATCGGAATACGGATGAGAGTATTCGAGTAGCTCTTAATCGGGTTTCATCGAGTAGCATTAAGGGATGAGCCATTGTGAGCATGAGAGCCAAGGCTCTCTATTTACAGAGAGAGATGAGGTCAAGGAAATGTCCTAAGGTTAGCTCGGCCAACCATCCAAAAGCGATAATAAAACCGGGCCAAGATCAAAGTGATAAGATCGGATAAAGCAAAGGATAAAATAGGCCGGAACCGGGTAAATAAGGGGTGGCGGGCGCCGGCCACCCGACACACCTAGGGTTTCGTGTCCTAGCGTGCTGGCCCGGAGTCTGCGAGGATGGAACACGGCGTTTTGAGGTGAAACTATATGTTGAAGGCGCCGACCATGCAAGGCTTTTCTAGGGTATTTTTCCCTTCCGTCTTGTCTCGGGATTCCTTAGCCAAAACGCAGACATTTCGTGTAAAATTACCAGTAGGGGCCACTGGCCATGTTAGGCTTCTCAAGGGTATTGTGGGCTGCTAGTCTCGGGTGGATCTGTCTTGGAGCTTAAACACAGCACTTTGATTCTCATGATCATAAAATGCAACGTTTACGCCGTTTTGAGGTCTCCAGCTCCTTGTCCGGTTGGATCGAAGTAATTCGAACTTGGAATTTTTCGGTACGCGGTACTAGACTCTATTATCTCCGAAGTCTTGGCCCGATCTTGGATCGTCTAAAAGAAAATGGGATTTTTGGATCGACCCAAGGCAAAAGGCTATTTCTTTGGTGTTAGGGGTTCTTTGTGGTTTATCGGCTTCCGTCGCACCAAGCAAATGTAGTCCGTGATCCAAATCCTCAATCAGGACTCGGGATTTCATCATCGGGCCATCAAATAAAAAACATACAAAAAGATTACACTTTTTGGTGTCTCCAAGTAACCCCCACTTTGACCGAGTCCGAAAGACGATGGTCAAAGTAGGCACTAAAGGGTACTTACCTGGTATCGGTATTGATTGAATTAATGCATTTGAAATTAGGTACCTGTTGACTTGAACTTTAATAGAAGGGCCTGGACTTAACCGGCGAAGTCTAAAGTCCAGGTTGTTGATTCTTGAATTTGGTCGCTTAGAGACATGAAGTTCGGATTGGTGTGCCTAAACTTGATCGTGTTATTAGTCCGAAGCTTGGCGATGGATCTTGAACTTGACCGGGTAGTAAAGTCCGAAGTCCGGTTGAGGGGCCTAAACTTGACTATTCTTGGTCCGAAGCTTGGCTGGGAATTTATGCACTAACAACTCTTTAAGCTAATAAATCAAATGTAAATAGTTTCAATTGTTACTCGAAGATGATTTGTAACCATATCACATTTTAAATGTGGTTCCTTGACTTGGCCATGGGGACATCCCGAAGTCTAGGTGTGGTGTCCGAACCTTGACCGCTATTGGGCTCGAAGTTTAATTGAGGGATGTTTGAACCTTAACCGCTGTTGGGCTCGAAGCTTGACTAAGTTGTGTCCGAACCTTGACCGCTGCTGGGTCCGAAGCTCAACTTCTATCCACTTTCGTCCGAACAGGGAAGGATGCTTATCTTTATGTAGAAATTCTTTCCTAGACTTGGTCATTAGATGACCTGAAGTCCGCTTGCTTGAAAATATGATGTTCCATGAGGTGATGTGCCTCATTCGAAATTTGAGCTTTTAGTTTGTGTGCTAATAGCTCATTTGTAAGGTAGACGATTTGTATCTTCCCCGAGTATTCTTGGAGTTGTTGTAGTTGTATGACCCTTTCGATCTTAAGCCCCCACGTTCTTCTTGGGTGCGTGTGTCTAGCTCTTTTTGAATGCTGGAGACTAGCTTTGATTAGTTGATGGCATGCAAGATCCTTTGAAGGTGACAGCGCGAGTGACCTCCTCGATGCTCGATCGATGCTTGATGCTTGATGCTTGCTTGATTGAATAATTCCTTGTAGGGTGATTTATTATTTAATTTTGTATTTTTAGAAGATTGACTCATGCAAAGAAGATGAATGCAAGAATCTATTCTAAGAACAAATTCATTCTTTTATTAAGATGATGCAAAAAATTCAAAAAGACAAAGACAAAAACCGCACTTTAGCCTCTAGTCCCTAAAGTAAAGCCTAAAAAGGGTAGGTCGCTCGAACTACGATGTACTTGTTGCTGATGGACCTTAAACCCGATGGTTTGGTGTTGAATCATACTGGCATGCTTCTTGACGATTCAATGCCTTTTCTCGATGAGTTTGTGCTCCTTCGGTTAGGAAAAGTGGCTTTTGGATTTGGGAACTGGAAATTGTGTATTGGAAATGGAAATTGGGATCAAAATAAGCTTAAGGCCGAACCTCGTGGGCTTCCTACGTATCCGCTATAGCAAAAATCAGGTCATTATAATTCAAAAAGGAATACTCGATTTGGGTTGGGTTTTTATTGGAAGACAGGAAAAGGAAATAAACATACAATGAATATGGAAAAAGGGAAAAAGCAGACTTTATTAACATCCTTGATGAGTGATGGGCTCATTAGATGATCTTCTAATCGGTTGAAGCTTGTTCTTCCTCTATGAGCATGCTAATATCTCGAAGTGTTATTAAGTCTATGATAGGCAAGAACTTCATGTGCTTGTTGATAGGCGGGTTGCAGATTCTTGATGATGATTTTGACCCGATCCTTCTCGGATGGCCGATCACTCATGTGGGCAGCTGTTGCCTTCCAACGAGTGAGGAAGTTGGTGAAGCTCTCGTCGTCTCCTTTCTTGATCAGCTCTAAGTCTCGAAGAGTGACTGGTAGATCGGTATTCTTGAAGTATTGGTGTAAGAACTCCCTGCAAAGATCTTTCCAATTTGTGACCTTGTGTGGGTCAATAGCATTGTACCATTTTATGAAATTTGTGTCAAACATCCATGGGAAGATGACATCGTATGTGTCCTCCGGTACATCTTTTAAAGTCATTGCCCCCACGAAGTTTCTCACGTGATGGAGAGGGTTCTCGGTTCCATGAAATTTGATGTTAGGCATGGCAAACTTAGGGGGTAGCTTACCTTTAGGGATTGAAGTGAATCCTTGGGCCATATAGTAGTGGTTGAACATGGATGACTCCGTAGCAGCTTTTCTATTCGATCTACCCGTGGATCGGACCGAGGCTGGGGTTGAGGTTTTGGGCGGGATCCTTCTACTTTTGTTTCTTTCCCTTGGACGTTGGATTCCTCTCCAGTTCTTTGCATATGAGATTGAGGGTTTCTGCCATTGACTTAATCTTCTTATCCTAAGCCTTAATCTTGGCTTTTACTTTAGCAACAAACTCTTTGATCAAGGTCATGATAGGGCTTTGCTTTGGCTGGCTGGCCATTTTTGGAGGAGGATTAACTTTAGACCTTAGACGACGCACCGACGTCACAAGTAAAGAGGGACGTACTAGTGTGGTACGTGCTAATGTGGGACGTCTCGGTGTTGACTGTGTCGGTGTTGAAGTAGATTTCTTACTTCCTAAACCTTTCATGCTAAGATTCCCAACTTGCATAGTATTTCCTATCTCGTATCGCCAAAGAGTATGCTCGGGATTGACTCGTGGAAGAACTTTTACGGGAGATGGAGCTTAAGTGCTTGACCTGAGGAATGACTCGATGTTAAGAGAAAAGAAAATGATATGCTCTTTTATTTGGATGCACACAAAGGGATATAAAACAAATGGAATGGAATGTATGCAACAATGCACATGATTTAATCGGGATGATTCTTATGATTTGGCTAGTGTATAACTAAAATGCATAAATAATTATTTCTAATGGAAGAGGAATTTTTTTAGCTAAATGAGAAATGAAAATTCAAAACAGACTCACCTAATTAGAGATGAATTTAATTTTGGGTAATGCGAAAATGAAAAACTCTCCTAACTAGAGATGAATTTAATTTTGGCTAATGCGAAAATAAAATGAACAGACTCACCTTACTTGGGATGGATTTTAATTTGGCTAATGCAAAAAATAAAATGGATGGATTCACCTACTTTGAGATGATTTTACTTTGGCTAAATGCAAAAAGGAAATATAAATATGGACTCACCTTAATTGAGATGAAGTTTAATTTGGGCTAATGCAAATGAAATGTAAGATTGGACTCACCTACTTTGAGATGATTTTGACTTTGGCTAAATGCAAAAAGAAATGCAAATATGGACTCACCTTAATTCAGATGAAGTTTATTTGGGCTAATGCAAATGAAATGCAAGATTGGGCTCATCTGTAACACCCCTAGACCCACCCTAGGAGTATTACACGCCGGGGTTCCCCGAGAGGAACCCCTAAGGTCGCTTAAAATCTCAATTTGGGGTTAATAACCCTTTCTTGGGTTGGCGGAAGCATAATTCTAGGTTTTCAAAGGTTTTTCTGGAAATTTCGGCAGAGTTTCCTCTATAAATTGGCTAAACCCATGGGCTTAAAGCCCTAACCCTGCACGAAACACAATCTTAAACTCAACGAGCCATACGCTCGGAGAAACACAACACAACTCAACGAGCCACACGCTCGGAGTATTCACATAGGGATTTTACATTCAAGGTCAAACTTAAATTCGGATACAACAGTCTTTACAACATCTTTACAACAAGACACAAAACATGAAATAAGCTCGGCTCTTCTATCCAGTATGCTATATCCGAAAGCCGAAGGCAACCCCTGCGAGTCTACTTGCACTCTGAAATGTTGGTGGGTCATGAGCTCACTAGCCCAGTGAATAATCCAAACCCAACCCCGGGTTTCACTTTGCACATTAATTCATTAACAAACACACATAAGTTCATAACTCATTCATGACATGCGATTCAAATCATACATGCTTAAGACATGCGAGATTCTAAACTTACCAACTTACTCGAGAAGCACAATGGCATCAATGGCTCATGAATTCAATCAAACATGCTACATTCATCTTTCTACGCAAGTAAGTCATAGAATCATTCATCATGCAAATCATTCATCACATAAATCATATCTTAGTTCTTATCGCATTCATTTCTTACAAAAACAGAATTCGTACTTCTTCTCGAGTTTAATCATGCATTTCATAAATCATTGGTTCTTTCTTTCTTATTTGATATGCACGATCATTCGTTTCTTCATAACATAATTCTTTTAAGTCTTCTTAGTTTCGAATGGAAAGAAGATTTATGCACTCGCTCTAAAGACCCAGTTCTTGGAGCCAAAACAATTCGTGGGCTCGGTTCACGGAGGCATACAATTCGTGGCCTCGAGGCAAAACAATTTGTGGCCTCGAGGCAGCCTCCCATCCCCGAAGGACGCGCATCGTCAATAATTCTTGGAAGCAATTCAATTCGTGGCTTCGGGTTGATGAGACACTTCTATGGCCATAGCTTCGAGAGGGTTCTTTAATTCGTGGGGTCTTAGATCAATAACACAATCCTTTCTCCCTTCTTTAGTTCTTTAAGTTTCTTATTTTCTTATTACTTATACATGCGATACATTTAATTCATATGATTCATGCTCGACACGTTCATGCATAACTTCTTCAAAACAAGCAATTCACATAAGCAAGTTTCAACTCAAGCACAATCAATTCATTTCACATACGCATGCTTATGTCATTTACAATCGATCTAATTCGGGATAAACACATAATCACATAAACATGTCAAATAGGATTCCTAATCAACGAACTCTTCGTTTTCATACTCGCGTAATATCGCATATAAGTGGTTAATAGTTCTATAACTTTTCTTAATCAAAGAATATCTTTCAATCTAGCCACATAGCTTCTTAAATCTCAGCTCTTAATTCGAGTTACTCACTTAGTTCTAATTTAGCCCAAAACAACATATTTTCACTTAAAATTGCATATCTCCTAATCTACTCATCCAATGCATACGAAATTTAACAGGAAATTCTCATAAATCATCAGAAAGCTGCAGTAAAAATTATAGGACTTTTGGGCTACACACGAATTCACAAAAATTCGGACAGACATGCTTATTTACTTGAAAAATCTGCATACGAATCATGAAGTTAACTTCCTAATTTCTCTCCCTAATTCTGTTCAAGCTAATCCCATTCAATTCTCACTAATCATGCTCAATCGTATTTAAACATCACAGATTTAGAACTAGATAAACATTACACAACATGCTCTTTGATTCATGAGTTGCTAGTTTAGTGAATTTAGGCCTCTAGCTTCTTCAATTAGCTTAGGGTTTTCCATTTCATGCATCAATTTCGAGTTCAAGCCACCTAATTCATTTTATTTCGGATGATGAATTCAGACTACTCACCTTAAATTCTTAGAGGTTCTAAGAATTCGGTTATGGAAGGTTTTCGATTGGGTTCGGTTCTGTTTCCCCTTTCCCTTTCTTCCTCTCGGTCCTCCTCTCCTCCTTCTTTCCCGACCCCTGCTCCTTCGTTCCGCTCTGGTTCCTCTCGGTTCTCGCTCTCGGTCTCGGCTTTGTCCGGGTTCTACCCGGTTCTGCTGCCCATCCTCTTCTCGCTCGCCGGCTGCCGATTTCCGGCGTCCCTCTCGCTTTCCCCGCTTCCGCGTCCTTTCGTTCCCCTTTCTTCTTCTGCTCTGCTCGGTCTCTCAAGCCCGAGCTCTCCCTTGCCCACCGGTGGCGGCGACCTCGCCGTTCGGGTGGCCACCGGCCGTTGGCTCTCACGCTCTCCCCTCTCTCGCTCCGTTCGTTTCCTCTCGCTTCCCTCTCTCGCTCTGCCTCTCGCTTCGTTTCGCTCTGCTTCTCCTTCTCTTTCCTTGCTTACGCTTCTACTTCTTTCGTTCCCTTTCCTTTTCCTCTCGGTCTCCCTTTGCTTTCCCTTGCCTTCCCTTGCCTCTGCTCTCCCGTTCCTTTCTTTCCTCGCTTCGCTTCTTCGTTCCCCTGCTCCTCTTCCTCCCGTTCTTTCCTTTAGTCTCAGCCTCACTCTCTCTCCTCTCCTCCTAATCACACCTAATGGGCTTGTTGCCTAATTCTAATTGGACCCCTCTTCCTTCTTGCTTTAATCACCTGCCAGCTCTTCCTCTAATGCCACTCATCCTTCATTTCTCATTTCTTTTTTTTTTTTTTAGCTTGATTGGGCCGAACTTGAACTTTAATAAGCCCAATTTATGTTAGCCCATGCTCGGCTTTCGGTTCTCTACTTCTAATTCCGACTCGAAAAAATTCTAATTCGCTTAATTTAATAATTTCGAATTTTCACTTAACTTTTAATAATTTAATTCACTAGCAAGCAAACACCTGAAATTTCGGGGTCTTACACTCACATACTTTGAGATGATTTTGTCTTTGGCTAAATGCCAAAAAGAAATGCAAATATGGACTCACCTTAATTGAGATGCGGTTTATTTAGGCTAATTCAAAAATGAAATGCGGACTCACCTTAATTGAGATTAAATTTATTTTGCCTAATGCGAAAATGAAATGAACGGATTCACCTTACTTGGGATGGATTTTAATTTGGCTAATGCAAAAATAAAATGGATGGACCAACCTTGAGAGTTAATGCAAAAATGAAATGAATGGACCAACCTTAAAAGGGATGATTTTTGATTTAGCTAATGCAAATATGGAATGAATGGACCGACCTAAAAGGGGAATGTAATTTGGACTTTTGGCTAAAATGCATATAATGGACCGACTCAAACCGTTTTATTATGATTTATATTTTTGGACCCATGCAAGGATTATTCATCTCTCCTCCCCTATCCCTAAAAGGCTCACAAGTAGGGGATTAAATGTAAAACAATAACACACATTCAAGCATGCAAATGAAGAGGGGGACCACCTAATAGTCTAAAAGTTCTATGGTCAAATAGTTTTATAAAGTAGGATACATGGTGACACATAGTCCGAGAATTCAGTCCTCCATGTGGGGCAGGGCAGGAAATCAGCCGGAATTCTCGGTGCCTCTTGGTGAACCAAAAGGTTTGAGCCAAGAGTGCGTGCTACAAGGGAGGAGGTACCATTTCCTTGGGCAATCAAGCCTAGTTGGGCACGCCTAAAGGAACCAAGTGGGAGCCTCTCTCAACAAAGGGTAAATAGGGGAAGTATAAACTTTTCTTAGTGGTCCAAAACAGTTTTAAACTAGTTCAAATGTTGCTAAATGTGGGATGCCTAATACAAGCACATCACTAAAATACACTACTCAAATTTTAAAGTTTCGCCCTCTTAATAAAAAATTTATCCACAAGTGGAGTCGCCATCTGTAAGAACCACAATCGGCGAACCGCACCGAGCTTCCCCACGATTAGGGGTGAGCGGTTTCGGGTACCCTATCCCAAAACCAGGAACCTTACCCTTACCCTATTTGACCGGTTCCTGAATTTTAGGAACCTTACCCTTACCCTATTTGACTGGTTCTTAAATTTTAGGAACCTTATCCCGAACCTCGGGTTCCGATTCCGGTTTCAGGGTACCCTATTCACACCATTATTCTTATGAAAAAAAAATTTTAAGCCCTTAAACACTTATAAACATCAATTCACGTTAATCATTTAATTAGCTAAAGTTCAACAAGCAAACAATTAAATACCACAAATTTTAACAATTTTTTACAAAATCAAAGTTGGTAGTAGAAACAATGCTTTTAAAGGGGATGTGATCAAAATCTTATAAAGTCTCTTCAAAAACTAATACAACCAACTGTCTCAAGTTCATTAACTAAATTTAAATAAAAATAATGCAACCTTTAAACTTTCATTGCATCTTCAACATCAATAACTTATCCATCACCGTTGGCAAGATCTATGAAATATAAAATAAAATACCCTTTAAACGGTTCTAGGTTCCTGTTCCATGATTTCATTTTAGGAACCTTTCCCTTACCCGTTTGACCGGTTCCTAAATTTTAGGAACCTTACCTTACCCGTTTGATCGGTTCTGGTTCCGGAACCTTACCCCGTTTAACCGGTTCCGGTCCAGTTCCGAGGTATCCATCAGTCATGCTAACCCCTACCCACGATTGCCTTTTGGCGTAAGGGTTTTAGAAAGCTTTTGACTTTTGAAGATATAGGATGATTTTGAAAGTGGGATGAATCTTTTATTAAGATTTCCGAATTTTATTAAATCTGATTTAATAAATGAATTAAGCAAAGTTCGAATGGCAATTTTATTAATCATTTTATTTTGGCAATTATTTTCAAAAAGGTCCGGGATATTATTTCCTAATCGAAAGATAAAAATTAGGGTTCTAAATCTGCCATGAGGCTTTAGGGTCGATCGTTGTGAAAACACCAATATGGACCGAAGCCACAATTACCGACCCCACGGTGCAAGCAGTGGCCAGCGCCGGCCAGAGGCCACGGCTGAGGAGATCAGCCTCGGTCTCCGCCCTGGGTAGCAGATCCAGAATTCCATTTTTTTATTATTCGGTTAGAAAATAACCGGGAGGTAGATTGAATAGAAATAAATTAAAAGGGATTCGCCGATCGGCTTTTAGGGAAAAAAACTAACAAAAACAAAATAAATACTCTCTTAATCTTAGTATAGGAAAACTAACACTCGAAAGAGGCTAAAAATGACTCCATCGGTTGTTGAACCAAGAATCGTATTTGGGGGCGAGGGTACGAAACGTAAGGATAAACCCTTTTGTTCCGCCCGTCCGAAGACAACCATTACTAGCTTGAGTAGTGAATTAAAATAATGTAACAAAATTAAGCAAGAAACATGCAACGAGAATAAAAGCAACCAAACATAGTAAAGGAAAGCGATAAAGGAAGAAATAAAGAAAGCGATAAAGGCGGAAATAAAAAGCAAAGCAAAAGAAAAAGCGAAAAAGGAAAAGAAAGCTAGAAATCTAAAGATTACATTGGGCGGGGAGGAATTAAAAGCGATACATCTTGTAGGAACCACGGCCGGCAGAGGTCCACCGAGCTTCCCCACTTTTGTCGGGTCTCTTTTTAAATATTGATTTTGAAGATGGTTTTAGAAAGTCGAGTTTGGAATGTGGGGATGAACCTTTTATTAAGATTTTTGAATTTTATTAAATCTAATTTAAATCGAATTAAACAAAGTTGAATGGCGATTTTATTAACCATTTTATTTTACAAATTATTTTGAGAAGTCTCGGGATATTATTTCCTAACCGAATATGGTTCTCGTTTCGTCGAGAGGCTCTAGGGCCAAACCGGTGTGAAAACACCGGTTTGGACACAACCCCGCCTATCGACCACTTGGTGCAGGCGGCGACTGCACCTAGTGGTGGTCGGCACCACCCAAAGGCTACTCGCTGATGAGATCAGCCTCGGCCTCTACCTTATCTTGGCGAGATCCGGATCCTGTTTTTCACTGTTCAGTTAAAAAATAGTTAGGAAGCGATTTATTAGAAATAAAGCAAAAGAGAGAGTTACCAGTAAGTTTTTTAAGAAAGAAAAACTAACAAAAACAAAATAAATGCTCTCTCAATCTTAGTATTGGAAAACTAAGACTGAAAGAGGCTAAAAATGACTCCATTGGCGTTTAAATTGAGAATCGAATTCGAGGGCGAGGGTACAAAACGTAGGGACAAACCCTTTCGTTCCGCCCGTCCGAAGACGACCATTACTAGTTCAAGTAGTGAATTAAAATAATTTAAAACAAGCAAGCAAGTGACATGCGATAAGGAATTAAAGCAACCAAAACAATAATAAAAGAAAACGATAAAAGCGAAAAGAAAGCGAGATATCTAAAAGATTACATCAGGCGGGGAGGAATTAAAAGCGATACATCTCGAATCCACAATATGGAAAGTAGTAAAGAAAGCATATAAATAAAATAAACCATTGCAGAATGAATTTGTGCCCTCGGGTTGTCCCATCTCGCTGATTTGGATCTCGGATCTGGATCTCTTGATACGACGGTGGTGAATTGAAATGGGCTTTTTGTGAGTTTTTGTGGAGATAGGTAGGCGGATGTGTAACCGATGTACTTTAGAGATCGGATGTAGGGAGTATGATGGAAGTAGAGAAGGAATAGGCGAAAAGGGACTAAGAGATCGGAATACGTGAATGGAGTATTCAATAGCTCTTAGGAGAATTTCAACAGAGTAACATTGAGGGTTGAGCCATTGGGAGAATGAGAGCCAAGCCGCTCTATTTATAGGGAGATGTTAGGTCAAGGATTGACCTAGGGTTTAGGCTTGACTAGCCGTCTAGAATAGGGTACCAAACCGGGAAGGAATATCTTGAGATTGAATCGGATAGAACCGAGATAAAGAAGGGATAAAACCGGATAGGACCGGGAGGCAAGCGCTGGCCACAAGATGCTACCTAGGGTTTCGTGCCCTAGCGTGCTTCCAAGGGAGTCTCCGGGCAAAACGCAGCGTTCCACTTGACCTTTTTAGAAGGCAGGCGCCAGCATGATGAGCTTTCCAAAAATGAAAAGTTTTCATTTTTGGCGGGTTTTTATTTTTGCCAGGTTCTATTTTGATGCGAGATGCATGCTCCTAGTCTCGGGTGGACTGTCTGGGAGCCAAAACGCAACACTTTGATGCTTGTGATCATGAAATGCAGCGTTTAACGTTGTCTTGAGGTCTTCGACTCCTTGTCTAGTTGGACTGAAGTGAAACGCAGTATTCTCAGCCTAAAATTTCTCAAGTACGTGACACTCGGACTCCGTTGTCTCTAAAGGCTTGGCCCGGGTTCTTGGATTGTCCGAAAGAAAGGGGGATTTTTATATCGACCCAAGGTAAAAGGTTATTTATGTGGTGTGGGGGTTCTTTGTGGTTTATCGGCTTCCGTCGCACCAATCGAACACGATCCATGATCCAAATCCTCAAACAGGACTCGGGAGTATCATCATCGGGCCAACAAATAAAAAACAAAGAAAAGGAAGACACTTTTTAGGTATCTACACATCTTGAATCCACAATACGGAAAGCGATAAAGAAAGAATAAAAATAATATAAACCGTTGAAGATCGAATATGTGCCCTCAAGTCGTCCCACTCGCTCATCCGGATCTCTTGATGTGACAGTGGTGATTTGAAGGGGCTTTTTGTAAGTATTTTGTGGAGATAGGTTGGCGGATGTGTGACTGATGAAGCTTTTGAGTTCAGATGTGGTTTGAATAGGGAGTAGAATATGTGTAGGCTGAAAAGAGAACAAGAGATCAGAATACAAATGAGAGTATTCAGTAGCTTGTAATCGGGTTTCGAGAGAGTACATTAAGGGATAAGCCATTGTGAGAATGAGAGTCAAGGCTCTCTATTTATAGGGAGAGATTAGGTCAAGGAAATGACCTAAGGTTAGCTCGGCCAGCCATCTAAAAGTAGCAGCAAAAGCTGGGCCAAGATCAAAGTGACAAGACCGAGATAAAGCAAAGGATAAAACAGGCCGGAATCGGGTAAATAAGGGGTGGCAGGCACCGGCCACCCGAGCACACCTCGGATTTCGTGCCCTAGCATGCTACCCCGGAGTTTGCAGGATAGAACACGGTGTTTTAAGGTAAAATTATGCGTTGAAGGCGCCGACTATACAAGGCTTTTCTAGGGTTTTGTGCACTTCCGTGTCTGTCTCGGGATTCCTTAACCAAAACGCAGCATTTCATGTGAAACTACCAGTAGGGGGCGCCGGTCATGTTAGGCTTCTCAAGGGTATTGTGGGCTCCTAGTCTTGGGTGGACTGTCTTGGAACTTAAACGCAACACTTTGATTCTCTTGATCATGAAATGCAATGTTTTATGTCATCTTGAGGTCTTCAACTCCTTATCTAGTTGGACTGAAGTAAAATACAGTATTCTAAATTTGGAATTTCTCGTACGCGGCACTAGACTCTGTTGTCTCTGGAGGCTTGGGCCGGTCTTAGATCGTCTGAAAGAAAAGGGGATTTTTGGATCAACCCAAGTTCTTTGTGGTTTACTGGCTTCCATCGCACTAATCAAACGTAGTCCGTGATCCAAATCCTCAAATAGGACTCGGGATTTCATCATCGAGCCAACAAATAAAAAACAGAGAAAAGGATGACACTTTTTTGGTGTCTATAGATATATCTTATCAAAGGACTCAAGTATAATCTTTTGACTATCTCTCAATTATGTGACAAAGGTTAAGAGGTAAGATTCACTCAAACCAACTGTTTTAGTTCTTATGCAGCGAATCAAAGAGACAAAGCTCTCGGTATGAGGTCAGGTAACACCTACACCATTCCTCTTTCTGATTATAATCAAGATATGTCATGTTTAAAAGCTTTAGTTAGTGATGATTGATGGACATGGCATCATAGATTAGGCCATATTTGTATGCACACTATCAAGAAACTCGCATCTCAAGGGTTAGTTAGAGGACTACCTAAGTGTTCGTTTAAGAAAGATAAAATATGTGATGCATGCATAAAAGGAAAACAAGTTAGATCATCATTTAAGCCACTCAATATTGTTTCTACATCCAAAGTGCTTGAATTAATACGAGATGGATTTACGTGGTGAAATTCATGTTAAAAACTTGGGAGGTAAATCATATGTACTAGTCATTGTTGATGATTTCTCAAGATTTACATGGGTTTGTTTTCTAAAGAACAAGAATGAAGCCTTCAAAGAGTTCACTAAGATATGCAAGAAAATTCAAGTGGAATCTCATACTCGGATTAGAAGAATTCGAACCGACCATGGAAGGGAGTTCGACTACTCAAAATTTGCAAACTTATGTGACAAGAATGACATCTCCCACAACTTTTCAGCACCTAGAACTCCTCAATAGAATGGAGTAGTGGAGAAAAAGAATCAAACTCTTAAAGAAATAAGAAGGATCATGATGATTGAAAATTATCTACCTTACTATTTCTAGGCCGAGGCACTGAACACAACAAACCGCACACTCGACGGATGTCTTATTCGACCTACTCTAAAGAAAACACCCTATGAGCTCTACAAAGGAAAGAAATCTAACATTTCCTACTTCAAACCATTCGGGTGTAAATGGTTTGTGCATAACAATGGTAAGGATCATTTGACCAAATTTGATGTAAGGTTAGATGAAGGTATATTTCTTGGTTACTCATCTCATAGCAAATCTTATTGCATTTTCAACAAAAATGATGATGACATAGTGGAAGCTGAGCTCAAAATCATTGATAATAAGAGAACTTAGCTAACTTAAAATGAGCCAGTCCAAGAATAAGCTCGGACCATTGAAACACAAGGTGAGGAAGAGATACAACCAGCTCAATTAGTTGAAGAACAAAGTATTCATCCATCGGGTTTGGCAAACCGGAGAAGAGGTAAAGCTTTAAAATATTCATCTAGTCACCCACCTCGGAACATCATCTTAGACATCAAAACTAGGGTAAGGACTCATTTTCTTTGTAAAATTTATTTGTATTTTCTACATTTATCTCATTAATTGAACCTAAAAATGTACTAGAAACCCTACTGTAGACAACTAAAAAGTGTTATCCTTTTCTTTGCTATTTATTTGTTGGCTTGATGATGAAATCCCGAGTCCTTTTTGAGGATCTAGATCACGGACTGAATTTGATTTGTGCGACGGAGACCGAGTAAACCACAAAGAACCCCCAACACTAAATAAATTGTCTTTTGCCTTGGATCAGTCCAAAATCCCTTTTTCTTTTGGACGGTCCAAGCTCGGGTAAAGCTTCCAGAGACAATGAGATCTAGTGCTGCATACGGGAAATTCCAAGCTTAAAATTCTGCATTTCACTTTTGTCCAATCGGACACGGAGCTGAAGACCTCAAGATAGCATTAGACATTGCTTTTCCTAATCACGAGCATCAAAGTAATGCATTTTGCTCCAAGACAATCTGCCCAAGACTAGGAGCTTCTTGCCCTAAATGACGTCACTTGGTGGCCGGTACCCACTACCACTTTTTCTCACCTTGAAACGTTGTGTTTTGGGCTAAGGAATCCTATTGCAGCTCGAAAAGCTCAAAACCCTAGAAAAAACCCCATGGTCGGTACCCTCCACCACATTTTTCGCCTCAAAACGTTGTGTTTTGGCTTGAAGACTCCCGGACGGCACGGAAGGGCACAAAACTCTAGAAAACCTCTTGTGGCCGGCGCCCCTACCTCGTTCTATCCAGTTTATCCCGGTTCTATCCGGTTCAATCTCCTCATTATCCCGACCCGATTTTGCACCTTGCTTTGGACGGCTGGCCGAGCATAAACCCTAGGTCATCCCTTAACCTAACCTTTCCCTATAAATAGAGAGCCTTGGCTCTCATTCCAAGAATGGCTCATCCCTCATTGTCACATCCGAACCAACATCCGAACTTGAAACTCTATCGCCCACACATCTACCTACCTATCTCCACAAAATAATTACAAAAGTCCCTTCAATTCACTATCGCCATATCAATCGATCTAGATTCGAGATCCGGATCAGCAGGTGGGACAACCCGATGGCATAAAAATCGTTCATCAAATCACGGTTTACTTATTTATATTATTTATTGTTTTCCGTATTGTGGAGAAATTTTGTATCACTTTTAATTCCTCCCCGCTCGATGTAATCTTTTAGTTTTCTCGCTTTTTGTTTCTTTTTGTTTTCATTTCCTTTACCACTTTCCTTTTATTTACCTTTATCTCTTTTATTATGCTTTGGTTGCTTTAATTTTTGTACTTAATGTTGTGTGCTTATGTTTAGACATTATTTTAATTCACTACTCAAACTAGTAATGGCAGCTTTTGGATGGGCGGAACGGAAGGGCCTATCCCTACGTTTCGTACCCTCCGCCCTGAATCCGATTCTCGGTTTTAAGATTGATGGAGTCATTTTTAGCCTCTTTTAGTCTTAGTTTTCCCATACTAAGATTGTAAGAGCAAACTTTATTTTGGTTTTGTTAGTTTTTCTTTCCTAAAACCGACTGGTGACTCCTTTTGATTTATTTCTTCTAGATCCGCTTCCGGCTATTTCTAATTCAACAATAAGAAAAACAGGTTCGGATCTCGCCAAGCCGGGCCGAGGCCGAGGCTGATTGTCCGACCTTAGTCCCTGGCCGGTGCCAACCACCACCGAGTGCAGGTTGTCGCCTGCACCAAGTGGTCAACATGCGTGGCATCGGTCCAAACCGGTGTTTTCATACCGATTTGGCCCTAAAGCCTCATGGCAGAAATAAAAACCCTAATTTTTATTTTTCGATTAAGAAATAACATCATGGAACTTCTTAAAATAATTTCTAAAAAATAAAATAATTAATAAAAACGCCATTCAAACTTTACTTGAATAATTCTTTGGTCATGCACAACTTTCTCCAGTACTAGCACACATCACCTTGGGGAGTGTATGACTTTTAGAACTATGTAAGTGTTTGGCAAAGTAGTGTTTGACATAGTGATTAGAGTTTTAGGTAGTGTTTTCGAAACGCTACTTAAAGTAACGTTTTCAAAAACACTACCTAGTGTTTGCACATAATTTCCACAATTCTCCTTTTTATTTTCTAAAAACTTTTGTCAATTATGTCCTTTTTAGTCATTTTATACAAATCTACTACTTAAACAGCTACTATTACCGAACATACTTATCTCAAATCACTAGTTGAACATCTAACCACTAATCATTAGTCATTAACAGCTAACAGCTACTAAAACAGACTAACCATTACTAAAACAGCTAATTTTACCGAACACGCCCTATATGATAAAATTGGAAGTTGTAAAATAATGACGGAAACGTGGGTGAGGGAGTGGTAGGATTTAGTTGAGGGGAGTGGAGTTTAATTATATCCCTTTAGTATAGAAAAGGTAGCAAACGATTTTCACGTAATTTTTTTATTTAGAAAATGTATTTATTTCATATAAGTCCATGATTTATATATTTATATATTATAGGTAGCGGTATTAGATACAGGAGGCAAGTTATGTTTGTATAACAATGACATATCACCTATTATATTATCTAAAATGGGATATTTTGATTTAAAAATATGATTTTAGTGTTACATAGATATGTATATACAATGTGTAATATATAATATGAATAAAATTCGAGTTGAGATTTTATAATAGAATCACCTATATAATGAATAAATGCATTAATACATTAATATATAAAGAACAAAATGGGAGGTAAGTATACTTACCATTATAAAATAGAGGGAAGTTCATTGATGAGCACAACACAAATGCTTTGAATAAAATTGACAAACTAAAATCTGTGATTATGTTTTGGAATTATATGATAAAATTTTGGAAATTTATAAGGCTTACTTAAGTTATCTAATTGAACTAAGTAGTTATTGAAACCCCAAAGCTAGTTTATGAGATGAGGCTCGACTTTTGGAATTATATGACAAAAATTAGAAGTTATAAAATAATGACTAAAACGTGGGGAGGGGGAGTGTTAGGACTTAATTGGGGGAGGGGAGTTTAATTATCTCCTAGTTTAGGTAGCAAATGGTTTTCACATAATTTTTTCTAAATTTGAAAAATGTAGTTATTTCATTTAAGTCCATAATTAATATATTTACATATTGTAGGTGGTGGTATTAGATATAGCAGGTAAGTTATGTTTATATAAAAATGATACATTACATATTAAGTTATCTTAAATGGGATATTTTGATTTAAAAATTTAATTTTAGCATCTCACACACGCGCATACACACACACACACATATATATATATATATATATATATATATATATAGATACACATTTTTTATTTGGACTTTATTTAAATAAATAAGAAATGAAAAAATCAAAATGAGTTAATCACCCAGCTTTATAATTAAGTGAACATCATGAATAAGTATGTTTTCAGATTATTTGAGTTCAACCTTAGGCATCAATATGTATTCTAAACTCCATATGTTATATATAAAAGGGAATAAATTACCCAAAATCTATATGTTATAAGGGTAATTTATATCAACAATATATATTTATTTATCCAAGATTTAAATTTTATTTATTTTAATTTCCCTTATATCCAAGCTAGTTGATATAAGGAACGCATATTCTCCATGTATCTCTATAATTATGCTACATCAAAAATAGTTAACAACAATGGAAAATTATTTAATTGAATATGTATTATATTTTTAGTTTGAACTTTATTTATATTTGTCCCTAAACTATTTTCAGTGGATTGAAAAATTATTTAATCAAATATGTTAATAAAAAAATTGAAATAAAATTATTTATAAAAAACGACGGGAAAAACATATAGTTTATAAAATATCCCCTTACAGTTAATTAACATTAATAAGAAGCAAATGTATTTACAACAATGTAGAAGGAAACAAATTAAAGAAAAAATCAAAGGTGTAGTATATATGTAAGTAACATTATCTATTTAGATCATTGGCAATAAAACTTCTTTGGAAACAATATTTCTCGCAAACACCCCGGACTTTCCTTGAACGTGACCTTTAGTAACCAAAGTCTTTGTTGTGTTTTGAGATGTGCCCCTAAATAACACAACATATAATTGACCTCGACTAAAAACATGTTGAGAAACATATATACCAACATGTCGAATTGTCTGCCCTCGGGATTTGTTAGTGGCTAATGAAAAACATAATTTCACCAGAACTGTTTTCGACCATGTTAAAAGGAAGCCTTATATCTTCGACAGTTTTCAATGGAATACATGGTATAAACACTCTAGTGCCTCTGCAATGACCAATTAATTTTTCAACCTCGATCAAATGCTTCCTTAATTGACAACATATTACTAGTTTCATTGCATAAGCCATTCATTGTGTCAATATTGCATAGGAGCATGATTGAACAACCAACTTTAATCTAAAAACATGTGGTGGCAATCCTCCAAAGGATAATGAGTTCAAGAATTTATCCGGATACGGATCTTGGACATCATCGGGGACATAGTTAACAGAGTAGTAAATCTTTTTAGTTATGTAGGTTTGTTAATTATTTTCTCATTTAAAGTGCAAACTTCTTCATTTGTAGGGGTGACATAGCTCGTTAGCCATATAGGTTGTATCACCTGCATGGTTACCGAAATCGTGGAAGATCGCATCAATTAAATCATTAACATGATTACCATGATTAGGTAATATGGGTATTGATAGTGGCGACTGAATCATATCTTCATTGACAGTACATTCACGTCCATCTCGCACTCTAACCAAGAAAGCTGCAAAATCTTCATCAAGTCAATACCTCATGTTTTGTGTCCGAAGGTCTTATGTGTTGTTTTGGCTCTATATAAAAGTATTGCAACAATTCCAAAGCCTCGCTGCAGCGAGACCAAATTTACCTTCAAGTTTTATATTAGCAAGAATGACACGATATAAGAATGTTTTTCCTGTCCCACCGAGGCCATCTACGAAAAGCATGCCACCGTTGTTTATGCTAATAGCCTCCATAATTGTATTAAATGCATATCGTTGGTCATCATTGAGATTTTAGGTATAATGTATATCTTCGGGAGGCACTAGCACAAGACAATTCAACATTTAAAGCCCTAGACAATTGAGCTCATTCCACTATTATAGTAACCATCTTCTACGATTACAAGGTGTATCGTATATGAGGGTAGTATTAATTGGGCATCTTTTACTACGATTTTGAACCATAGTAAAAGATAACCTATTACTACGGTTCATTTAAAGAACCATAATAATAGGTCTGCTATTACTACGGTTCTAGAGAAAGAACCATAGTAATAGGTTTGAAATTTTTCATACCCCTTGTTCGATCATACAAACGAGAATATATTTAACCATTTACACAACATACACAAATTGTTTCGAATATGTATAACCGTAATATATACAACTAACAGTCTCAATTGTTTCACAACTAATTAAGGACTAAAAATATCATTCATAATATTTTGAAATTCTGAATAAGCGTTTTTTAGTCCAAATGGCATAACATTCCATTCATAATGTCCAAATGAAACCGTGAGTGTTGTTTTATAACGATCTTTTCGGTGATTTGTATTTGCCAAAATCCAGATTCCATATCAAATTTTGAAAATATTCTCGCATCATACAACCTATTTTGAGAGGTCACGTTTGTTAGGAATTGGATATCTAATCCATTGTATAACTTTATTTAAAGGTTTATAATTAATAACAAGCCCGGGAACTCCTCGTTCCTTCTCAGCTGCATTGTTAACATAAAACGTTGCACAACTCCAAGGGGACTTGGAGGGTCGAATAAGTTTTTTGTCAAGAAGATTTTGAATTTCTTTTTTACAATGTTTTAAAAGTTCTAGATTCATTTGTGTAGGTCGAGCTTTTATTGAGATTTTAGATTCATCAAAATCTTTAATGTAAGCAAGAGAAACTATATGTTTCTTTCTTTCGTAAAAGGCATTAGGAAGATCTAAACATATTTGTTTCTTAATGATATCTTCTATTTTAAGGATCCTCTTTTGTATAGAAGGATTATTCAATTGCTCCGATATTTTAATATAAGAAGCATGATCTTTTAGAAACATGATTATGATTTTGTTTGCTTTACAATGGATGTTTGAAGTAAAAGGACATCCTTTTGTCCGGCCGATGAATGGAACTTAAATGAAATTTGCTTACCTAAAAATTTTGTATGAATTCCTATTTCATTAACATAAAAAGGGTAGATTTGTGCTAAGAAAGGAGTTCCGAGAATTACATCATTTGTGATGTTATCAACAATTAGGAAGATATTCTTAAAGCAATAATCATTATTTTTTATGTATCTTTTATTAAGCTTATAGCGAATACTTAATGGCTCTCCATTGGCACTACAAAGGTTTTCTTTAGTTTTTTCACAGTATTTTGTAGGAATAATTCATCCTCTAATACAATTTTGATCTACCCCTAAGTCAATTAGGGCAATTGTATTTATAGAGAAATCATTAACAACTAAATTGACAATAACGTATCATTTTTGGAAGGTAACTTGAGAAATAGTTTGTATAAATTGACTTTCAGAAATCTCTTCATCAGAAAATTCTATGTCAAGAATATGTGAACTAATAGGTAATTGTGATTCTAATAAAGAAAAACGTATTTTGAATTCTAGATCTTTTGTTTTAAGGTTAAAAATGCTTTGTTTTAGTTCACGAACTTTCTTATTTTAACTGATTTACCTCAACTTGAAGTTCTTTAGAGGATATTGTTTAAAAAGGATTTTGGGCAGCAAATTTCTTATTAAGTTGAGATATATTAGGAACTTATAAATTAAATTTTAAAGGTTTTTTATCTTCTTCAAGTATAATTTCTTTAAGTTTTTCTAAATATTCTTTCTTTATTTCATCATCGAAATCTTTCTTATAAAGTCTAAAAGGAATTCCCTTTGTGTTTTATCTCGTTAACACATTAACTTGTTGAATAAGAGGAGAATCGTAGTCGAATCATCATCTTCCGATGAAAGATAATAATCCTCTTCACCATTTGATTTAGGGGATTCATTTGTAAGAATAGTTAGACGTTTCTTTCTAAGATCATGGTCATCAACAAATAATTCATTAATCTTCTTTTCCGTATTACATTGGGAAGCCTTATACCCGGGCTTTCCACATTTAACACTGAACTATTTTCTTTTTGAAGCCTTTTTCTTCTTTTGAAAAGGGGTTTTATTTTTATAAGGTAGATATTTTTAAATTTTTGAAAGAGGTGGTATTAGCCTTTTTAACTTTTGTAGAAGGAGTTTCAATTTTGGTTATACCAAATGTTTCACAAAATGAGTCCTTTTCTCTACGAGATCTAATCTTTTCAAATCCATCTTTTGCCCGAAGTTTTAGTTCATTGCAGAGAATTAATCCTTCATTTTTTATGATAGCAAAATTTTGTCCAAAGGTTAAATCTTAAAAAGAGATATCATCCGAAACATAAAGGATCCTTAATTTATTTGAAATTCCTTCACTAAATAATTTTGATAGTCTTGCTATAAAACATTATTTTCAAAACGTTTGATTACCATATTCTCTTTTAAGAACATTTGTAATGAAAGACATCTTTGTACCATCTGTAATCACTAAGAGTTGGGATCTTAGACTAATCAAAATGGATCTACTCGCGATCCGCTCACTCGGGGTTTACTATGAAATGGAGAGAGATGGTATGGATAAGCATTTCATGGCCATCCTCTTCTTTACTTTGCATACCATCATCATTAGTAACTATAATTTTGTGTTCTAAAATTGATAATTTTTCTTTAGAAATAAAAAAATTATCCCACTAGGATTTTAATTGTCCTGTGAATCCTGCAACCATATCTCGAGGCTATACTTTTAGGAGTAAGATTTTTAGATTTATAGGCAATTGCAGCCATGCTCATTTCTTGGAGTGTTGACAGAATCTCATGTTCTGATTTTCCATCAATATTCCACTCGTAAATGCTAGTACTATCAAACTGTCCAACAATAAATTGTGATCTTTCTTCGAATTGAATATCATGAGGAGTGGGTCTTGGATAATAATTTCGAGTAGAAACGTTTTTCCAAGCTTTTATTTTATTTAACATTAATGGTTCTTGCTCATTAAACTGATTATGTATTATAGTAATCATTTTACAATCTTCCTCATCTTCTTCTATGGATGAGGATAAAGTGGAATTAGATTCTTCATCAAGACATGTTTTGTCAAGGAAAGAAACTTGTTTATTCTTTTGAAATATATCAAGAGTTTTAAGTTGTTCCGTATCTTATTTAATAGATTATTACTATTATCGGCTTTTGAAGTTTCTTCTAAAAAGGATTCTTTTAATTCTTTTGGTATACTATTAACTTTAAAGAATGGTTTGGAAATAGTATTTGGAGGTCCGATCCTGCTTGTTTAACGGTTTATTTAATATTTTTGAATCTATTTTTGTAGAGACTTGAGTTAAGCTGTTCTGCTATTGTATGCAAAATTGTGTTGGAATAATTAGCTTGTTGATGAACTTTACCAAGATCATCAATCGTAACAGTATCATTCCCTCCCCAGCTTGTTTTGTATGGAGAAGCAATTATTTGTTCTCCGTACATAACTAATTTAAAAGGCTGAGAGGTAGGAGGATGGACGGAAACTATACTGGAACCATCCGCTAAATGCCAAGTTTTCTAAAGACTAGTTTGAACATTCAAACTAGGAATAGTGTAGGGATTTTGGATACCTACTTTAGAAGTAAAAGTGGGAAACCAAACAAAAAGGGCATATCCATGAAAAATCTATTCATGTCGGAGATCCATTCATCTTTAATCTTAAATCTAAGAGATGAATATAATTCTTCAAACCATTTTCTTTGAGAAAAATTATTCGACGTGGGATTCTCTTTTAGGCATTGCCAGCTAATTGTAAAATTAGAGTTAGTAAGAACATTAATTCCAGCTCCTATTCCCAAGGAAGTAGGAGAGGAACTATCCGGAATAGGTTCAGGAATTGGGTTCTTGAACATGTATCTTTGTGAAGTATTTAGTGTGCTAAAGAACTAGCCTCATAGTCGAAAATGATTTTCTACTAGTAGTTGAAATAGGTCGAAGTGGGATTCTCTCATCGATTAAAATAGGATGAGAACTCTTCCATCAGGTTCTTGAATAAAATAATCAATTTCATTATTTTCTAATTGTGAAGGGACTTGAGCCTCTTCAAGTTCAATTTTTCAGGGATCGTAATTTCATCCCATCTTAATAATTTTGGAGTAAAAACTGTCGGTTTGTCATAAAAAATAGTTAATAAAACTGTTCTAATGATCTTGAAGGTAAATGGCTTAAATATCTTGTATTTAAATTTCTAGACAAAAGACGAAAATATACTCGGTACATGATAGCAAATTTTTTACAATTATAAAATTCATTTCCTTGAACAAGAACATCAAGTTTCAAGGCTTCAATTGTCAAAGGACAAGTTAGGTCAATTATAAAGTCAGGTTAGCAATTAAAATAAATTTATCATGACAAATGTTTTTTATTAACCATAGCTAAAAGTGACGACTTATACTTTTGTAGCCTTTTATCTCTTAATGCCATGTAAATGGGTGCATCAATACCTCTTCGACAAGAGGTTTAATTGCAACTTGAACTAGCCCTATATGTATGAATCTATATTTAGCCTTAATATGATTTCGTATAGATTTTCAGGTGAAATTATGGCAATGCTCACCATTTTGTATACTAACAACTTCTTCATGAGTTTTAACAGAATAAGCTATAGTAAAATCAATTGTCCATATTTTGTAAATATGATCTACATTATCCTTGGTAGATTTTCTAATATAGGCTCGCACAAACTCCTTCAGCCTTAATAAAAGTGCAATATGTGGGTTTGCTTGACTAACAATTAAATGATTAACATTGAAAAGCTCCTTTAACCGCATCATAGGTAGATTTTTCTCCAATTGTCCTGGGTGTTCCTAGTTTTTGGGTTTGCGAAACACAAAGAGTCGGGAGAGAGAAAGAGATTGCTTTGAAATTATCAATTAGGGTTCAGCAGGTGGATGGGAACACGAGGGGGACGGAGGCTAGACAGGCTGGGATAGGCTAGGATGGGCTGGTCTAGTGAAGACGACCGTCGACGAATTGGGAGAGGGGTGAATCCATGGCCACCGAGTAGAGAAGATGAATGAGCGAGCAGAGGGAGAAGGATGAATGAGCGAGCCATGAAAGAGGGACAGATGTGAGTGGGTTTAGGAATGAAGGCAGACGGAAGGAAGAGGCTGGTAGGTGGACGCCGGTGTAAGGCTTGAGCTCCGACGAGAGAGAGAGAGAGAGAGTGCTCGGAATGTGAGGCGGCGAAGGGGTCAAGACCTTGTTCCCCTTCTCCCATAGGAAAAACACATTCATTTTCTTTTTTTAAATTACAATGTTCCTTTTAATCTGAACCCTCAAATTTAATTGAATGGTTCAGATTAAAAGTGCTTACCTAACAAGTGAGCTCATCTAAAGGGAAGGGCTCACTTGAACCCTCCCCTATATATGTATATGTATATGTATATCTATGTATATGTACGAATATATGTATGCTATAAAAACAATTAAAAAAACCACAAAAATTACCAATCAAATAATGAGGAAACAATCATCTCGTAAATATATACCTATGTATGTGTAATTATAAGTTCATACACAAAATGTGCCGAACGCTCTCTAAGTTCGTCCAACATAGCTTGTGCATAAGGGGGTAGTGGCGGGCTTTCTTGCCCGGAAATACTATGACCAATGCTATAAAAGAAATTTTACATATATTTACTTCAAGTGAAAGTACTAATTAAGCTAAAAATAATATGAAAAGATAAATTAAGTATTCATAAACAAATGTAACAAAGGGTGCTTAGAATTAAGTACATTTGCGGGATTAGGGTCGGGATCATCGAAACTCACCTGGGTCACAATCTCTTTCATGTATTAGAGAATGTAAAAGCTACACTCCACATTCCCGATTCTTTTAAGGCATTGCAATAATCAAAATACATTCCCAACACATGGAGAATTAGTTAGTAGTTATCTAGCAAGTAATTTCACCGGAAATGAAAACTAACTTAACGTTAAGCAAGAGAACCTCACCTTTACAAAGACAACATTTTGGAGTTTTGCCTTATGTGAGCCTCTCAAGCCTCCTTGCATGTTGTGCACTCCAAGAGCACTATTTTCCAATCAAATGAAAATAAAATTCAAATAAAGATCATGTATTGTTCAAATATATCATAAAGACATGCAACCAACATACAATTGAAAATAATACTTCACAAAAGCAATAAAAATGAGTAAATACTGAACTCATGAGTCGAATTACTAGTCTAATATCCTTCCTCATGGTATGACCTAGAGGATCAAGCCAGTACACGACGTTACTCCTCGGATATATAACATCAAGCATCCGGTGGGCCTTATACCAACACAAATAACATATATAAAAATGTAATTATTAAACCATTAAAACTCCATTTAAATTATTTGTACACTAACCCCTCATTGAAAGGTGCCAATTAACATATTTTTGCATCCTGGACATATGGTCCGAGATAAATTTGGATCGTTCCATAACCGACTACTTGAATAGGCTTAGGACTACAAAATCGAACATACTCGATTCCTATGGAACGAGTCTAAAGGCTTGCTCTTGGAGAAGTTAAGTCACCCTAGAGGGGAGGTGAATAGGGTGATGGAAGATTTTTGAGAAAATCAAACTCTTTTGCACAAAAGAGAGACAAAAACATATTTTGAGTCTAGATTAGACTCGGAAAGTGTATAACACATAAAAATACATGGAAACCCTTCAGGGCGAGAAAACCACGGACAATGTCAATCCGGACACCAAATCAAATCCACTAATTGAATCCTCAATTACAATCAATATGACTACCCAGATTTGTTCCCAAACAAATCTATTACAATTTTCCTAGGCTCGGAATTTACCTTATCCGACTAACCTAGTACTTCCAAGTTGAAGTTACCTTATCAACTTGGGATCCTCCGATTTTTCCCAGGGTTAGAAGTTCCCTTATCTAACTCTGGTACTTCCAAACCGAGGTAACCTTTACAGTTTGGGACAACTGAGTTGAGGTAACCTTTACAACTCAGTCAGAGAGAAAGGGTAGAAGAGTAGTAAGAATTGCAATACAACCGACTCGGAAGAATACAACTCGGAATATTAGAATTACAGTTTGGGAGTTCTATGCTCGAGAAGATGTTTAATATGGTCTCTCTTTTTCTTCCATTCGTCGGTTGAAATCTTGTGCTAAGGCTTTATAAATAATCTGCCTTGAAGAGATAGGCTGTTGAGCCTCCAATGTCTTTCTGTTGAAGTCGTCGAAGTCAACTAGCCGTTGTAACGGATAGTTTGAGTCACTCAGATTTTGGACCACCTTGAAGTAGTCGTTGTGCCTTGGTCCTAGCTTCCAACAACTTTTTTGAGCTTTTGTAAACTGAAAAAGCTGAACGAAAAGACTGTTAGACTCAAAAATAAAATATTACCCAAAATAGTAATGCACAAGGTCGTCAAGTAAGTTCTAAGCTTTTCTAGAAATTCCAGCTTTTTGTCGGCGAGTGCCTTAACGGTCAAAAGCCTTTTGTTTTTGCTTTTTCTTCAGATAATTACATTAGAAAAACCTGCAAAAACATTAAACATAATGGTTCTCAAATTATAAATATATTATGGTCCATAATTAGATAAGGATTAGTCTAAATAAAGCATTTAATAACTAATTACCTTAATCTATTAATCTGGAATAAGTCTAATATTCAATATACTCAGATTCCGGATATGCCAAAACTCATAAATAAATCATTCAATCTTAATGGACACATGAGTTATTTAGACATTTTACAATTACGCATGATTAAACAAATAATAGCGTAGGCAAACTAAATGTCCGAGTCCGACTTAGTGGGTCGAATTTGATATCCGAGTGGGTCGGACTTACTCAATCTATCATAACTAACTCGGATTCTACTTTCCGAGTCCGAGTCCGACTTAGTGGTCGAATTTGAGATCCGAGTGGGTCGGACTTACTCGATCCGTCATAACTAACTTAGATTCTACTTTCTGAGTCCGAGTCCGACTTAGTGGGTCAGAATTTGAGATCCGAGTGGGTCGGTCTTACTCAATCTGTCATAACTAGCTCGGATTCTATTTTCCGAGTCTCGGACTTGGTCGGATAATCTTAATATACTTAAGTCTCGAGTTCGATCAAGAATAAGTCATATTGAAATGATGAATTGTAAAGCATATGACTTAGTTAAATGAAATTTCTTTTAGGATGCTTCTTGTTTTATCCTAAATTTAGATGAATGCATGAAATCAAAACACATCCAAGGAGTTAGTCAATCCTACCCGAGTCTTCGTAGTCATTTCCTGGAGCCACCTATTACATATTAATTGTCCATATATAGTTAGAAATGAAAATTAACAGTTAAATGAACTTATATATAAGTCACATAATGTTGAGCATAATAGTGGTCGTGCCGATCTTTTAAATCTATAGAAATTGCAGTATGTCATCCAAGAAAATCGATATGCTAATCTCATTGTCACTGGCTAGCCCCAACACGTGACTTTGCGTTGTGATTTGGAGTACTCTATCATCTAGCAAAAGCTTCACCAAACCTAGGAGACGAGAACTCCACTCCGGAGGTGACTCATCAACGGGCTGGAGATATAGGGAGTACTCTAGACGATGATCGGCCGTCACCGAGTGCTTGATGGTGCCAACTAAGGACTTGGCATTATTCTTCCCACTCTTGGCTCGGCCATGAGATCCTAGTTTTAGGAGGATGATAAGATGAATTAGAAATATATATGTGTGATATTAACAACCGATCTAATATTTTCAAATAAAATACCTTTGATGTAGAGAGGATAATCAAACTCTTCAACGAAGAAACAAACTTGTTGACTACTTCGTCAATAGTATGGAGGTACGGTGATTGGATTGGCAATTCACAACTTTCTTTTCCTTGCATAACTTCTACGACCCTAACCTTGACCTGATCCTCTAATAGCATTGCCCCATGAACGACGGACCTGGCCGTACGAGGTAAACAATACCCTTTGTCACAATGTGATGTGGAGGAGTGTGATGAGAACCTAGCATGCACTCGGCTGCATAAGAATTAGCATAAGAATTAGAATAACAAGATAACCCTTGACGGACAACTTAAACTATCAAAAATCCTAAAAAAAAAAAAATAGACAGAGTTTCTCCATAAAAGTAGACATTTTGGTGGGATAATGACCCTCATCCAAAACAACAAAAATAAACTACAACTAATACTCAATGACCACACACCAGAGTTCCACAACAACCAAAGTATATACATCATTTATTCAACAAGTATACAATAATAATGAGTCCAAAAAAACATGCATTCTCATTAGATAGCAAAATCTTAATTACCTCGACCATATCTTCGAATTGTTCGTGGGTGAGCTCACTTTCCACTCACGTGGGGTGAGAATTGACCCTTTGCTTCATGTGACTCTTCCAAGTTGGGTGTCAAGATGCTCATCTTGGTAAAGTACATCATGAACCAGACCGTCACTTTCTTTTTCACTTGGGAAACCACTCGGGACTTCACTTCGGCAGCCATTTGGGCGGCCACTTGGGACTCCATTTGGATGGCTAATTGACATTCTACTTGAGAAATGATTGCCTCGATATCCACTTGGCTAGAAGAGGAGGGGCACTTTTTCTAGCCTTGAAGTGCTCAAGTATCCCCAGCCTTCCTACCGATTGCTCGAACACAACCGAGATACTTATCTTTTTAAGGCCAAGGCTAACTTATCCCTCCTCACGGTGGTGTCAACGACTTCGAAGTCAAGGTTTGTGACAAAGACTCTAGTAAGAAGGAAATAAATTGTCATTGGGCAATTCATATTAACCGATAAGTTTTCAAAATAAATAAAGAAATAGTCAAACTTACGAATCGTGTTGCACCACGGATAGGACTTATGTTGTAGTGAATGTGCCATATTTCTTCTTTCTACCTTTGACCCACAACTCGTCCCTCTCGATAGTAATCTATGAAGAATCTACGATGGCACCTTCATCGACTCCGTTTTGCAACTTCGCTTGTACAACTTCTCGTTCACCTTCGCATATCCCCTATGGGACATCATATGGGTATACACATTGTTCTTGATCCTCTTTTGATTGGCATCTCCTCATACCTGTGTAAGTAATTAAGATAACAAAATATTTTAAATAAGACTAGAAATGTTAAATTCTAAATAATTCTAAAGAAATTAACTCTAAAGAAATATCCGTAAATAAGACTTATAAAAAAGAGTGAACAAATGTTAAATTACCTTGTATTCCGGAGTGGAGACATATGCTTCAAACTTCTTCCAATCGTCCTCGGTTATGAAGTTGTAAACCTCCCATGGTCTACCTTCCGCCTTAATCTTCCTTGTCTTGTACAAACAGATTGCAATATGAGATTTGAAATTTCTCTATTTCTCTGCCGCTAACATGAGGGTCTTGTGACATTCTTGATGCCGACTTGATGAATGACGCTTGATTAAGAGATCAAAATATAGGCAAGTGCATTCAATAGCTCTTAATTAGGTTTCAGCGAGCATTTGGCATAGGAAATGACCATATGAAAAATGAAAGCCTAAGCCCTCTATTTATAGGAGAAGATTAGGTCACAAAATGACCTAGGGTTTCTAATTAAACATCCATCCGGAGTAAGCTTGAATCGGCTAGAAAATCACAAAAATTGGACCAAAAGTAAGGGATGGAACCGGATCTCGGGATGTGCGGCGTTGGACCTAAACGACGTTGTTTTGGTCCTCCAGCTTCTTTCGTGTTGCAGCAAGACTCCGTGCAAAACATAGCATTTCGGTGTGTTTAGACCCGGTGCGCGGCGGTGGACATAAACGTCGTCGTTTTAAGGAAATAAGTTCCGTGTCTTGGTTAGACTTTTTGGAGCAAAACGCAGTGTTTTGGTGATTCTCGACCATAAAACGTAGCACCAGCCATACAATGTCATTTTGATGTCTTCGACTCCATGTCCGGGTTTGACGTTGGTGATGAAACGCGGTATTTTGAGCACTAAATGCCCTTGTACGTAGCGTCGGCCTTCCGTTGACTCGAAGGTTTGACCCAAGCTTAGACCATCCGAAAGAAAAGGGATTTTTGGACTCATACAAGGTAAAAGGTTATTTATTTGGTGTTAAAACATTTTTGTGGTTTACTCGACTTGCATTACACCAATCAAATACCGTCTCGTGATCCAAATCTACAAATAGGAGTGGGGATTTCATCATCCGGCAAATAAAATAAAATACATAAATAAAAGAGATAAGGATGGCATGTTTTAGGTGTCTACAGTTTCACCAAGGGGAGACTCTCTTCCTTCACGTGCAAGTTGAACATTTTTTCGAAACACAAGAACGACATGCATTAGTATTAACCATTTACGCTAAGTTGCAATTCTAAGTTGAGATGTGTAGTGCATTTACCTTTATATCATTCCAAAGATTCTCCTTAACCAGTTATGGGACTTTCCCCCATTGAGTGTAGTTGATGTTCACGTGTACACGGATTGCCACACCAACACAACTCATAAATCGAGATGCACCCTCACCTACCGGGTTGTGATGGTCATCAAATTGGACCCGAGTAAGGAGAGTTGGATCTTCTTTACTACGTGCCAAATTCTCCTTGTCCATCATTATTCATCCCCTTGTCTTCTTTGTAACTTTAAAAGGATCGTGCTACTCCATTTTATAACGATCCGTAAGAAGGAAAAACATAAACATTAGATAATTCGAATAATAACATAAAAAATAAAAGGATATTATTCTACATCTCAAAATAAATTTAAAAAAATCAGATTTTTAAAATGAAGTGAACTTCTTAAAAATAACTTTGCATTAGTATTTGGTTTCATGTTCTATGGCAGTCTCTAGAATATGACATGAGCCTAAGATCATTTCATCTCATATACTATACTCGTTTATTGCTATAAACCCACGCTCGACTCATACCTCACCCCTAAACACGAGAAGCAATTCACCTCATATAATTCAAAAGTACGTACTTTCATCATTAATATTACTCCAAATAATATGACATGAGCCTAAGATCCTTATACAAGAGTAGATGATCCTAAACCCCACTCAAGAATAATATGACCCTACATCGTGTGGAAAAATCTTTATCACACATTTGACGAAACTCATAGCAATAGAGAACACTTATTACTGCGGTTCTTCCAAAGTGAACCCTAATAAAAAGTTGGGACACTAACCTATTACTACAGTTCAATTAAAGAATCGTAGTAATAGGTGAATTTTATTAATAAAAATGCCACTGTGTCATTTTTTAGAACATTTTTTAACCATTGTAAAAGGCTCGTAATATAATGTCATTTTTTTACTAGTGTTCATCAACTTGTATAGTTAGTTATGCAGGTTAAAATCAGCAATTTTATGACTTAACTAATTTAGCATTCTATCTCTTTTAAGTAAAACAGAATTGAGTGCAAAATCATGATCTAATGAGAAAATTGAAGGATAATCCTCAACCATCACTACAAAAAAGTGCATTTTATCGATAATTTTAAAACAGTTGGAAATATCGACCGTTTTAGCAACTATTTTTTATCTTTTTAAATTTCCAACTATTTTGATTTTCATGGGAAAATCGATTGTCGTTTAAAAATTTTACCAACCATTTTTCAAACTATTTTATTAAACGTCGATATTTTTTAATGTATAATCAATTTTATTTTTTCCAACTCTTTTACCAACCGCTTTTTATATTAGAAGAAAAGGAAAATGAAAGACATTCATCTTTACTTCTTACTCTTCGGTCATTCTTGGCTCTTCTCCTCTCTTTGCTACAATCTCTCTCTATCTCTTGCATCCGCCGATCTCTCGATGTCCTCCACCTAGCTGCTTCTCCCTGTAATCTACTAAGTCATCTCCGCAGCTTGCTTTCTCCGCTCTCTTGAATTTAAAAAGGTTTATTCATCGCCTACTTCAACCCTAAATTTTTAGTCTTCATCCCAATCTGCGAGCTTTTCTCGTAAGATTCTCTCTACTTGGTTCGTCGGTCCGGAAGTTGTACACTCAGCTTATCTCTCCTCCGATAGTAATTCCTCTCTCTCTCTCTCTCTTTCTCTCTCCCCTTGTGTGTGTGTTTCCGGATATGTATGTATGTTTGGTATTTGGTTCGCCATACATTTTATACACTTAAATCCGAATTTCATGATTTGATAGTCTATATTCAAATAAGATGACCATTATTCAATGATATAGAAATAGCATCTTGCATCTATATATGATTTTCCTACTAATTTTTTGGATTATGGTTGTCTAAGGAGACATAGCGGTAGTAGGATGGCCTTTTGGATTATATCTCACAATTTTTCACCGAGTGGAGAAGGAGGTACCTCAATTATAGCGTAGAGTGTTGCAATGGAGAAAAGGAATGACAATTCTCGATGTTAGTTTATTTTGCTTTGAGAGCTTAGAAAAATGTGGAGGTGGGTTGTTGGACTGTAGGGTCTAAATACAATTACTTATATTCCCAATCTTCGTACATGAATGAGTAACTTGTTATTTGGTCTGTGTTAGTTGGTTAAATTGTTTTTTTTTTCTTTCAATTGATTGTCAATTTTACAAATCTCAAATGTCTTTGCATGACCCTAATGTGTGGCACTCTTATTTTTTATGATCTTGAATTTCTTTGCATGATCCTAATGTATAGCACTCCCATTTTTTATCCCATATTTCTGTTATTGTAGTAGACTAAAGGCGAAATATGAAGACCTTTATTATGCCTTATTGTTGTGTTCTTGATACTATTTGTTGTCATATCTTCTCCGTAACCTACCCCCTCCTTTGCTTTTTTTTTTTTTTTGAGTTGGCAGTATAGTCTTGCTTGATAGATGATTAGATACTTGCTTTAGAATCCCGAGCTTGTAAGAGAGGAAGTTTATCTTCATGTGACAATGCAAGTTATTCTGAATTATTGTTAGTCAAGCTTTTTGAGATTTTGGATTTGATTGTATTCCTAATTTATATGCTCGTTACTTATTGTATCTTGAAGAGTAAAGGTTAAATTAAAGAAAATGGAAAAAAGTCCAATAATTTGAGTATAATTAGGGAAGTAAAGTTAACTAGTTGAGTTTAACCGATGAACGTAAAAGAGTGCTTATTTGTTGACAAGGGAGAGAAGGTTGAAGAGTAGTTGGGCATTTAGAGTTACGAGGCTGATTGAATAGCTATTTGGCAGGACATTTGTAAGAAAGCATCAATGAATTTTTGAGGACAAAGTTTTGTGTCATCGGTTTTGGTGGGTAAAGTTAATCATGATATCTTGTAGATAGGACATAACTCTTGTTGTTTGTCCATTATAATGTATTTATTGAGAACTCAGGTATAACTCTCTATTTCTCTATAGTTTTGATTTCAAGTCATTCTAAACTTTTAAGAAACTCATATCGAAGTTTTCATTATTTTCTAACCCGCTCGAAACCATCTATCAAGCATATCACTCTTAACGGGGTTTCGACTTACTCAAAAATAACTCGGAACAATGGCATGAGTAAATAATTTCACAAACACTTTTATTCCGAGAACTAACTTACTTGTTCTAAGTGAAAATGAATTATTGTGCTAATTCCACTTTCTAAGTCAAGCATATTTAATGAAATTATTTACTTGATCAAGTTTATGTATTCTGATTCTTTATTCTTCTTAACTTAATCATTTAAAGAATTGACTCAAGATGGAATTTGAACTTAACATATATTAGACTCGGAAAATTCCATTCTTTCATGCTCGAAGATAATTAAGTGTTTAATTACTTTGAATTAATTATTATCTTTGCTTAATCTTGGACCAAAGTATTTTTATACTTTGAGTACTACTTTGATTTGCTTTTGCTGGTTGATTAAAGAAGTTTAATCTATTTTTTAAAAGCAAAAGCAACCAGTTTCTAGCCGTTGAACACCAACGAGATAGAAAATTAGCCATTTCCGGACATGGCTCAAACACCGTGTCGGGGTTGTTTGTTTCCAAATCGGTAAACTTCAACTTTGACTCCAACGGTTGTTTACACCGCAAAATTCAATCATAACCAGTGGGATGGACCACTTTTCGATCTAAGGACCACCACACAACGTTCATATTACAACAAATCCTTTTCTACATTACTCGGACTAGCCGTTACAATGGCTATTGAAGGTCACTAGTCCGGAACAAGTCTCAACGGCTAATCCGCCCTGCTATGTATAAATAGAAGTCACTTTACAAGACTTGAAGGTTGTTGAACAGATTGAAAAACACTTACTGCATACTTACTCAATTCTCGACTTACAACTTGATTTTTGTAATTCTTACTTTCCGAGTTATAAAGAGAAAGTCTTGTAATCACTTCTACTCTTTCTATTCTCTGCTAAGTCCCTTGACTGAGTTGTAAGGGTTAACTTATCTCAATTGTCCCTAACTGTAAAGGGTATCTAAGTTAGGAAGTAGTAGATCGGATAAGGGAATTTCTAAGTGTAGGAAAACTTGTAATTGGCTTGTATAAGGGAGCAATTCAGTAAAGAGTCAATCCTTGTATTTTGTGGATTTAAAATAGTGGATTTGATTTGGTGTTTGGATTAGCACTATCCATGCTTTTCTCGCCCTTAGAGGGTTTCCATGTATTTGTGTGTTTGACTTGTTTTTGAGTTTATTCTAGACTCAAATATATTTTGTAAGTCTGTTTTGTACTGAACCTGTTTGTAAATTCTAAAATATCTTCCATCGCCCTATTCACTCCTCTTTAGGGTGACTTAACGTCTCCAAGATAAAACCTTCAATTGGTATCAAAGCCTAACCTTTCAAAAGGATCTCACAATCTAAAGGTCTAAGGATTAGATGGCTCATAACAATGGAGAGTTCGATGAAGGAAGATCTTTCACTAGACCACCCAAGTTCAAGGGATCAAACTTTGCACACTCGGAAGAAGATGATGGAATGCTTCATCCAGGACTATGATGAGGATGTCCGGAATATAATCAAGAATGGAAACTACATTCCTACGAAGATGGAAAGAACAAGAGTTGTAGCCAAAGAGAAGTCGAGTACACCATTGAAGAGGATGAAAGGTTTAGGAAGAACTTTAAAGGCATGAACATTCCGATATACGCTATCAACTCAAAAGAATACAATAAACTGTCGACCGTGACACAGCCAAAGAAGTATAGGATACATTGGTCAACACCTTTGAAGGAACCAGCCAAGTGAAGCAAGCATAAGTAAGTCGGTTTCTTCACAAGTTCGAGCTGTTCAAAATGGAGCCTGAGGAGAACATCGATCAAATGTACATTTGGTTCACCGAGATTGTCAACAATCTCAAATCTATGGTGAGAAAGATTTCTCACGAAGAAGTTGCCAAAAAATTCGAGAAGTCTACTAAAGCGTAGATGGGGTCCCAAGGTGATAGCAATTGAAGAAACTCAAGATCTTTCCAAACTAAAATCGGATGAGCTTATTAGGAAGCTACTCAATCATGAGCTGCACTTAGAAGAAGAGGAAGCAGAGGTCAGCACCAAAAGGATCATTGCACTTAAGGCCTCGGAAGACGGACGACAAAGTCTAAGCTCATCGGATTCTAAAGAGGATCCCATGGCACTCATTGCCCGAGGTTTCAAGAAGATGATGAAATACAAAAATGGCAAAAGAGGCCAAAACAAGAGTTCTATAAGAAAGAAAAGAAACGTAAATACTCATCACCTTCCAATTTGTCTTTAACTAAGAACTCTGGTTGTTTTGAGTGTGGTAGCAAGGACTACATAGTCAAGCACTCGTCCAAAGAGAAATAAGGAAAGAAAGAAGAAAAAAGCTATGGGGGCTACCTAAAGTGATGATGACTCCTCTAAAGATGATGATTCTGATGACTCAAAGTGTCTCATGGCACCGACAAACTCGAAGTTGGATCCGAGTTAAATAGTGATGATTTAGATGTTGAGGAAACAAATCCTCAAGAGGTAATTAACTATTTCCTCAAGTTTTACAAACTTAGTTTTGCTAGATATATCTTTACTTTGGAAGAAAAATTCAATTCGGACTCTTCCGATTTGAAAGAGAAACTAGAGTCTCTTACTACTAGAGTATCATTTTGAAAAAGGAGTTAGAAAACTTGAGACAAAATCGAAAGTACTTGAGACCAAGTGCTTAAGACAAAAGACCGAGTTTGAGTGCCTCGGAACGGAGAATGAGCAACTGAAATAGAAACTCAATGAGTCTCAAGAGTTGGTTTTAAAATTCACTCAAGGTCAGAAAAACCTTGATCTTTTACTTAGCTCTCAGTGTGTCTCATTTTGGAAAGAAGGTCTTAGTTATAATGCTCGAAGAGGAATCTAATTCTTATTCAAATATTTTCAAAACCGATACCGGAACTCGTTAAGTTCGGAAAGGCTGAGCATGGTCCTATTCATTCACAAAGAAAATGGACTGAGCCTAGACCAGTTTTCATGAAAAAGCTTTCTCAACCTTCTTACAAAAGAAAAGGTTTTCAAAGAAAAGAGACACAGATCTGTATCGGGTTTGTAAGCCCAAAATTATTCAAATCTAGGTTCCCAAAAGTGTTTTTCCTTATAAAAGAACCACAATAAAGACTCGTACTGGGTTTGTAAGAGGAAGTGAGAAGGGTTAGTTTGTTTCTCGTCTTGCAGGTACCTCAAAAACGAAATGGTCATTGGTACTTAGACAGTGGATGTCCACGCCGTATGTCTACGGACTCAAGACTCTTGTCCGAGCTAGAAGATATGAAAGGAGGAAAAGTCATATTGGAGACAATAGCAAAGGCAATATAGTTGGGATTAGCAAGATTGGTCAGGAGATTACACAATCAATCCAGTCTACCTTGTCAAAAGGCATACAACCTTCCGAGTATATGTCGGTTATGTGACAAAGGTCAAAAGGTAAGATTCACTCGGACCAACGGCTTCATTTTTGATGCAGTTACCAAAGAGAAAAGGCTCTCGGGTCAGAGGTGAGGTAACACCTATACCATTCCTCTCACATATTCTAATCAAAATTTATCATCTTTAAATGATGATTCATGGACATGGCATCGTAAACTAGGTCATATCAAGCACGCACACCATCAAGAAGCTTACATCTCATGCATTAGTTAGGGGTTTACCGAACTATGTATTTAAGAAAGATAAAATTTGTGAGACATGCACAAAAGGAAAGCAAGTAAGATCATCTTTCAAACCACTCAAAATTGTATCTACATTCAAAGTACTTGAATTGATTCATATGGATTTGTGTGGTGACATTCCTATGAAAAGCTTAGGAGGTAAATCATATGTGCTAGTTATTGTTGATGATTACTCATGATTTACTTAGGTGTGTTTTTGAAGAACAAAAATGAAGCCTTCAAAGAGTTCCCTAAGATTTGCAGGAAAATTCAAGTGGAGTCTAAGACTCATATCGGAAGAATTCGAACCGACCATGGAAGGGAGTTCGATTACTCGGAATTCTGCAGACTTTTGTGACAAGATTGGCATCTCCCATAACTTCTCAGCACCAAGAATTCCTCAACAGAATGGAGTAGTGGAGAGAAAGAACAGAACTCTTGAAGAAATAAGAATGACAATGATAATTGAAAATGATCTACCTTACTATTTTTGGGCTGAGGCGGTCAACACAACAAATTATACACTCAACAAATGCCTCATTAGACCATTCTCGAAGAAGACACCCTATGAGATATACAAAGGAAAAAAGCCTAACATCTCCTACTTTAAACCATTCAGATGTAAATGCTATGTATATAACAAAGGTAAGGAACATCCGACTATGTTTGATGCAAGGTCGGATGAAGGTATATTTCCGGGTTACTCATCTCATAATAAAAGCTTATAGAATTTTTAACAAGAGAACTAACAAAGTGAAAGAAAGTATCCACGTTGTCTTTGATGAGATTGACCATGGCAGGACAAGTGAATCAACTTCATACCTCAAGCTCAACAGAGATTAAGATGATATTGCTGAAGCCGAGCTCGGAATGAGTCAAAATAAAAGAACCGAGGTAACTCGGAATGAGTCAGCTCGGAATGAGGTGACTTAGAATGAGCAAGTTCAAGAGCCAGCTCAGAATGTCGAAGATGATCAAGAAACTAAATCAGCTGAAGATCGGACCATTCAACTAACAAACCTGGTGAATCGGAGGACAGGTAGAGCTTTCAAATATGCATCCAAGTCACCCGCTCGAGAATATACTTTCTAATATCAACAAGTAGGGTAAGAGAACTCGTTCTTTTTTTCAAATCTATGTGCATTTTAAGCATTCACATCATTAATTGAACCTAAAAATGTACTAGAAGCCTTACTGGAACCTGAATGGGTAGAGGCCATGCAAGAAGAATTAAATAAATATGAAAGAAACCAAGTCCGGACTCTAACCAAACGACTTTCCATCCAAGTAATAGGAATCAAATGGGTTTTTAGAACAAACTAGATGAGGGAGGTTTGGTAGTCGAAATAAAGCCAGACTAGTTGCTAAGAGATATTACCAAGAAGAGGAAATTGATTGTGAGGAAACCTTTGCACTTAGGTAGGATTGAGGTAATTAGAATTCTCTTAGCATTTTCATCTAGCATGAACATTAAGCTTTATCAAATGGATGTTAAATGTGCATTTCTCAATGGCTATATTCAAGAAGAATTTTATGTTGAGCAACCCCTAGATTTGAAAACTCTTAATTTCTAAATCATATTTTCAAGTTGCAAAAGGCTTTATATGGTCTAAAACAAGCTCCCGGAGCTTGGTATGAAAGACTAAGCAATTTCTTGGTTAAAAATAATTTCAAAAGAGGTCTTATTAACAAAACTCTTTTCACAAAAACCAAGGGGAATGATTTTCTTATCATTCATATCTATGTTGATGACATTATATTTGGAGCTACTAATGAAACTCTAAGCCAAGAATTTTCCGAGTTAATAAGACAAGTAGTCCCAAATGAGCATGATGGGAGAACTCAATTTCTTCCTTGGATTTCTTCCTTGGATTGCAAATCAAGCAAGAAAAGGATGGCATCTATGTCCATCAATCAAAGTACACCAAAGAGTTATTGAAGAAGTACAAGCTACAAGATGTAAAGCATGCAGCGAACACCTATAAGTAGCGAGTACAAAATTGGACTCGAGATGAGAAAGGTAAAGATATATATTAGAAATTCTACAAAGGTATGATTGGATCTCTACTTTATCTCATACCTAGTAGGCCAGATATCATGTTTAATGTCCGCCTTTGTGCAAGATTTTAAGCTAATCCTAAGGAATCACATCTCACTCGCGGTGAAGAGAATTTTTAGATATCTTGCAAAAACTCAAACACTTGGTCTCCGGTATTCGAAAGAGTCAAATCTAAGCCTCAGTGGATACTAAGATGCTGATTATGCTAGATACAAAGTTGATAGAAAGAGTACATCAGGACCATACCAATTTCGGGTCAATCACTCATCTCCTAGCATTCAAAGAAGCAAAACTCGGTTGCTCTATGAAGTGCTTGAACCTAAGTACATAGTAGCTGGAGCTTGCTGTGCTTATATTCTCTAGATCAAGGAACACTTGAAGGATCTACGATTGTCATTTACATTTATCCTAATCAAGTGTGATAATCGAGTGCAATCAGCATCACCAAGAATCCGAGTTCAGCACTCAAAAACAATACACATTGAGATCGGTTATCATTTTCCGAGAGACCATTCTGAGAAAGGTGATATTGAACTTCAGTTTATTCCTAAAAATTTCAATTTGATGATATTTTTTCACTAAACCTGTTAGTGAAAATCGGTTTTGCTTTATTAGGCATGTTAATTACATGATTTTATAAGTTAATGCATAAATTATTTTACTCGATTGATTGTTATACGCTTTTAGTGAATAACAAATGGATCGATTGACACAAAATGAGACCGAGCTATGAGTTATTAACTTTCGAGTGTTTCGAGTCACTCGAGTCACTCGGATACATCACCGAGTCACACTCGGTTTATGGGAAAAATGGACATCAAAATTCCGGGATCATCTCTAGATCAATGGAGAATCTCATAAATGTTTTCGAAAATCTTTTATTCTCTCTCTGTCACGCGAACAGTCGCAGAACTAGCCGTTAGAAGAAAACTGCTCGAAACTAGTCGTTACTCGCTGGGAGACTCAACGGTCTAATAACCATTGTTTGGAGAGTCGAGTCGAAAAGCGATTGTTCAATGAAAGAATTTATTTTATAAATAGCACTCGCTTCGATTTCATTCATTCACTTTTCCCGCTTATTGCTCACACTCTCGCTCTCTTTAGTCTCGTACTTAATATATAAGACCCGTAATTTTGGGTTAGTAGTTATATGAGTCAAACTTAATTATTTAGTTTTTATTAAATAGAGTAGGTCGAATAACTATAACATATACGCGTGTATATATTCGTTAACTTATTTGAGCGAATTATTATTAGTTCGTATAACTATAATTAGTGAAGCGCATTAACTCCTTCCTCTAAATGTTCCACCCAACCTAGCTAAATAAAAACCCGAGACGGTTTATGCTACATATGTAGGTTTAATTATTATTATGTTTAACAATAAGAGAGGGGAGAAGAATGAAAAGGGAAGGACTAAGGGATGAGTTGGGGATCCAATAGGGGTTAGAAGACCGAGAATTAAGCGGTGGACGAGAGAGAGAAGTAAGGAGGGAAGGCTTGGAGGCCCCGAGCGGAACAAAGAAAGGGAAAAGCAAGAGGGAGAACCAAGAAAGAGAGAGAGAGAGAGCGCGCGGGAGCTGGAGCAGAGGCCGGTGGCTCGCCTGAGCGGCGAGCGGCCGGTGGCCAAAGGGAGAGCGAGGGCTTAGGAACGCGAAAGGAAAAGAAGAAGAGCCAAGGGAAAAGGGAAGAGGGAGGACCGAAAGGGGAAAGAAAGAGAGAGAGAGAGGAGGCGAGTGATGCGAGGGCCAAGGAGACCGAGCGGGGTCGGTGACCGCCGCATACCCAAAAGACGGCGGCCGGCGACGCGAGTAGGCGGTGAGCGAAGGAAGAAGGCGAGAGGCCGGGACAGAGCAAAAGGCGAAAAAGAACCCAAAATAGAGGCGGACGAGCGAGAGATCGAGAGGCCTGGAACAGGGAAAAAGGGACGACGACAAGGGAGGAGGACCGGAGGCCAAGCAAGTAAGGGCCAAAGCTAAAATCAAACGCCGAACCGGAAGCAAGAGGAAGCGAGAATCCCGGAACCGACCTAAAATCAAACGCGAACGCGGGTGACGAGTAAAAGGGCGGACGGTAAGTAATTCAATCAATTCCGAACCCTAGAATTTGAGGTTGGTAGTCCTATGCTCTAAACTATTAGTAATTTCAAAACCCAAATCAATTTATTGTGAATATCGGATGTTTGCTTTATTGTGGGTAATCCTATGCTCTACTTCTTGCCAAAATGTTCCTTCTCCCTCTTGATTTGAAAAATTGTTTTGTTTTGTCCAACATTTTTGTACTTAATTGTTCTTTCCTCCCCTTTTTTTTTTTTTTTTGCTGAAATGCATAGGGGAGAGAAAAGATAGAAAATAGAGATGTTTGGTTTCAAGGGAGTTTCTCTTAGTTTGTTTCTTTGTTTGTTTAAATTTCGTGTAATTGCTTCGAATGATCAATGAAATTTTCCTATTTCTAAACATCTTTTGTGTTCACTCGATATATTGTTCACTATTTTGTGACAAGTATGCTCTGTTTAGTTTAAGAAGCCTCGCTCCGAGTTGTATATGATCTAAGATGAGTTGTTCAATATTCTTTGTTATTTTTCTTGCTCCGATCAAAATACAATGAAAACTTAACTCTCCGAACCGATTAGTTTCTATCTTAAGTATGGAATGCCTTTCATCAAAAAGGGGAGATTGAAAACTCAGGTATAACTCTCTATCTCTCTATAGTTTTTATTACAAGTCATTCTAAACTTTTACGAAACTCATATCTAAGTTTTCATTATTTTCTGACCCACTTAAAAACCATCTATCAAGCATATCACTCTTAACCGGGTTTCTAACTCACTCGAAATAACTCAGAACAATGGCATGAGTAAATAATTTCACAAACACTTTTATTTTGAGCACAAACTTACTATTCTAAGTGAAAATGAATTATTGCTTTAATTCCACTTTCTAAGTCAGCATATTTAATGAAATTATTTACTTGATCAAGTTTATGTATTCTGCTTCTTTATTCTTATTGACTTGATCATTTAAAGGATTGACTCAAGATCGAATTTGAACCTAATGTATATTAGACTCAGAACATTCCATTCTTTTAGGTCGAAGATAATTAAGTGCTTAATTTCTTTGAATTAATTGTTATCTTTGCCTAATCTTAGACCAAAGTATTTTTATATTTCGAGTACCACGTTGATTTGCTTTTGCAGGTTGATTAGAGAAGTTTAATCTATTTTTTAATAAAAAGCAACCGGTTTCTAGCTGTTAAACACCAACAGACGTAAATCAGCCATTTACGGACATGGCTCAAACACCGTGTCGAGTTGTTTGTTTCTAAATTTGGTAAACCTTAATTTTGAGTCCAACAGTTATTTCCACCCTAGAATTCAGTCACAACCAGTGGGATGGACCACTTTTCGATCCAAGGACCACCACACAACGTTCATATTACAACGGATCCTTTTCCGAGTTACTCGGACTAGCCATTACAACAACTATTGAAGCTCACCAGTCCATAACAAGTCTCAACCGTTAATCCGCCTGCTGTGTATAAATAGAAGTCACTCTACAAGACTTGAAGATTGCTGAACACATTAAAAAACACTTACTTACCGCATACTTACTCAATCTTGAGCTTACAACTTCATTTTTGTAATTCTTACTTTACGAGTTGTAAGAGAAAGTCTTTTAATCACTTCTACTCTTTCTATTCTCTGCTAAGTCCCTTGACCGAGTTGTAAGGGTTAACTCATCTCGGTTGTCCCTAACCGTAAAGGGTATCTCGGTTAAGAAGTACTAGATCGAGATAAGGGAATTTCTAAGTCTAGGAAAACTTGTAATTGAATTGTATAAGGGAGCAATTCCGTAAAGAGTCGATCCTTGTATTTTGTGGATTCAAAATAGTGGATTTGACTTGGTGCTTGGATTAGCACTGTCGGTGGTTTTCTGCCTCAGGAGAGTTTCCATGTATTTCTATGTTTGACTTGTTTCGAGTTCAATATACACTTAAAATTATTTTCTAAGTCTCGTTTTGTGCGGAATTGTTTGTAATTTCTAAAATATCTTCCATCACCCTATTCACCCCTCTCTAGGGTGAGTTAGCCTCTCTAAGAGAAAACCTTCACTTATGTCTTACATTAATGTTATTCTCTCGGGCTATTTGTTTGAGCACATGAAAGGAAACGGCATTGGCGGATTTTTGAGGACAAAGTTTTGTCTTATCAAGAGTTCAAACTTAATTCTTTTGGGGACTGTTTTTGTGTTATATAATTTGAGTCAAGTGCTTAATTATTTGGATTTTATGGATAATAAAGGTGTTCGTGAGAGCTTGATGACATGTGCATTTTTTTGTAGTTGCCCATTTTGTACATGAGCAATGTCTTTTTTGTTAGTCTAATATACTTTTGATTATTCTTAGAAGAAAGTATCTCGTTACTCATTTTAAAAAGTGTCACAAAAATTTTCCTACTAAATGCGGACATGACAAAATTGGGCTCCTAGTTTTGTCTCTTATGTACTTAGTGTTTTCTTGTGTCATCTAGGATCTCGTGGTGATATTGAATGATAAGACAGTCCCAACATATCGAAGCTTTTTGTAGGAGTAACCTTGTGGTGGTAGATGTATATATATTTTTCAAATTTTGAGAAATTGCTCATAGCTTCTATGTGTCATGGCCTTAGATCTTCAGGAGGACAAATAGTTGTTTGTAGACCATCCAGGTGTTGTTCCAATCACTACGACTTAGGAAAAATTGCATTCAGATTTTGCAAGCTTGGTTTTGGATCTCTTCGATGTCCTATCCTAGCATCAAACAGAAAAAGATTTCAATTTTAATAATTTGTGCTTAATTATGTGGGTGCATAAACAAAAGCTAGAGTTGTCTAAGCAGCTAAAGCTTCACCCTCGTTAGGTTGAAGTTTCGTTTCAAAATAGACGAGCCAGGTAATAATTTATATTTTCAACAAAGTCATGATTCAAAATTCTGCCGCCTATCTTTGATTACTCCTAGGGAATTTCTATGCTTTAATTTGTTCGGTGGTCAATGTTTGGCCTGTCTTTAGTGGATCAAATTTAAAAACCTCTTTTAATTTCCAACTCTACAAAGCTCACATTTTTGTATTATTATATACTTGTGCATATGTGAAATAACGTTGCTTGAAAAGTAAGCAAAGAAATTAAAAATCATATGTTTACCCTCTTTGAGTCTCATTTTTGCTTGTGCTCTCATTATAGATTACATAAGTAATCTTAGTGAAGTCTTTGTAGTACTTTGTTCGTCTCCCTTCCACTTAAATGGCACCACCAAATCATCGCCGTTGGATATAAGACAAAGAGGTCTAAGAAAGTAATTATTCGATGAGTTTCGTTGGATTAATGAAAGAGGCCTGTCCGACAAGAAATGTTTTACCTCATAAATTCTCTAAGGTGAAGAAAATTATGGGGAAACTTGACCTTACTTGTGGAAAAGATAGATTGTTGTCATAATGGTTGCATTTTGTATTATAAGGAAGATTTAGGCCTCCCCGAGTGCAAGTTTTGTCACCATCCTGGATATAAGACAAAGAGGTCTATGAAAGTAAAAGGGAAGGAGGTTCCATATGCGAGGATGCATTATTTTCCAATCATTCCCCGACTTTAGAGATTGTTTGCTTGACGTAGTTCTGCTGAGCATATGAGATGGCACCGTGAAAATACTCAAAAATGGTGTTGTGTCATCCATCGGATGGGGAAGCATGGAAGAATTTTTACAAAACACACTCTGATTTTGCATTTGATCCACATAATGTTAGACTTGGCTTGTGTGCTGATGACTATACTTCATTTTCTCCGTATTTTAAAACTTATTCATGTTGGCCAGTCATTCTCACCCCTATAATCTTCATCCCGAAATGTGCATAACTACTCGTATATGTTTTAACATGCATCATTTGTGGACCAAATAATCCTAAGTCTAAGATAGATGTATATTTACAGCCGTTGATAGATGACTTGAAAAAATTTTGGGATGGCGTCTTAAGTTATGACATCTCTCGAAAAGAAAATTTTTTGATGAAAGCGGCATTGATGTGGAATATTAATGACTTTCCTGCATATGGCATGCTCTCGGGATGGAGCATGCATGGCACATTGGCTTGTCCAATTTGTATGCATCAAAGAAAGTCCTTTCGGTTGAAGAAAGGGGGAAAGGCAACATAATTTGATTGTCATCGTTGGTTTTTGCCCTCGGATCATCCATTTAGAAGAAATAAACAATCTTTTCTAAAAACAAAGTGGAACATGATCTACCTCCTATGAGGTTTAGTGGCGTCTAAGTAGAACATGTTTTGTCAAACCTTCCTAAGGTGACTGAAATGTCATCTTTTAAGATTTCCGATTTTGGAGACGCTCATAATTGCACCAAAAAGAGCATATTTTGGGAGTTTCTATATTGGAAGTCAAATTTTTTATGCCACAATCTAGTTGTTATGCACATAGAAAAGAATTTCTTTGATAATGTGCTTAACACCGTTATAGATATAAAGGGAAAGACTAAAGATGATGCAAAGGCCAGGTTTAACATGGAGGCACTATGTAATCTAAAGGAATTACACCTTCAACGCTTGTCGAATGGTAAAGTTGCGAAGCTAAAAGCCAAGTTTAGTTTGAATGTAGAACAGAGAAGAGAGATATGTGAATGGGCTTCAAAGTTGAGGATGACGGACGATTACTTATCATTTATGGCCAATTGTGTTGATCTAGATAGAGCAAAGTTGTCTAATTTCAAGAGTCATGACTGTCATGTGTTTATAGAGAGTTTATTTCCCATTACATTTGATGCATTTTCAAACAAGTTTGGAATCCTCATACTAAGATAAGCTAATTTTAAGGCATTGTGTTCAACGAGTGTTAGATACGAGATAATGTTCATCATCATTTGATACATTGATTTACTAATAACTCATTATACTTAAGAATTTGTTGGTTAAGTGGCAGATTTCTTGATAAATTAAAGAAGATGGTGAAAAATAAAGCTCGGCCTGAAGGGTATATTTGTGAAGCATACTTAAGCCTAGAAACGTCTCATTTTGTTGCATACTACTTTGGATCCCATGTTCCTTCAATGAGAACTCCATCTAGACAGAATGAGTTTGAAGTGAAATTCCTTTGGACCTCGTTTGAAGTGAAGTCATCAGCCTGAAAATGAACCATTCACGCAAACCTTGTCCGCCTTTTACTTACAAGGTTGTCCAAGGGGTAAGGCGGAAAAGAGTTATCTCACCCAAGCAAGCGGGTAAAGCTGCCCACTTACACGTCCTATTAAATTGCAATGAAGTTCAACCCTACTTGGAGTGAATATCATGACAATCATAATGAATCTATTTAAAATGTGTGCAATAAAGTAATAACGTTATTTTTGGCAGCTTGTTTAAGCAAGAAAAAGAGTGCAACATGAATATCTTCGTGATGAAGATGTGAACATCACGATTGAATCGAGTGTTTTCCCCGTGGTTCACACATAATGTAAGCGAGCATGTGTTAGATATTGGTTAATTACGAGTAATTATGACAATGACACTGCTTATCTAATAACAACGTGTTGATGAAATAGGTGCACAAATATCAACTAGTGGATGTGGATCACCACAAGTATCTTTGTGAAATATCATTGGATTCACTCAATCTCGTCACAACTTGGTCCATCTACTATGTCAATAGCTATAAATTTCACACTGAAAAGAGTAGTGATGGAATGAAAACTTATAATAGTGGAATATGTGTTGTTGGGACTAGGGAAGGTGGCATGATAGATGATTATTATGGTATTCTTAAGGATGTGGTTGAGTTTGAATATCCAGGGGAACCAACTAAAAATGTGTGCTGTTTAGTTGCGATTGGTTTGATCCAACTATAAATCATGGGATGAGAGTGCATAGAGAGTTTGGATTTGTTGACCTTTGTCGTAGTTGAAAGTATGCAAAGTATGACCCCTATTTGCACAAACGGCAACACAAGTCTTTTATGTGCCTTATCCAACGCAAAGACAAGGGATAAAGTAGATTGGTGGGTTATTATAAAAACTAAACCAAGAGTAAGGGTGGCACATTTCCTCTTGCTCATCAAGAGGAGATGATGCCTACTATTATTGTTACACACGATGATGTACCTCTTGAAGACATGAGAGATGTAGATGGAGATATTGATAAGATGGATTTTGATGTTCTTGTGACAAATGAAGAAGAAAATGTAGGTGGCATGGAGGGTATTGAAGAGGAAGACGAAGAGGAAGAAGAAGAGGAGGAGGAGGATTCAATAGATGAAAGGATGCGGATAGTGAAGAAGAAGAGGTGGACGACATTGGTTTCGATGATGATGATGATGATGATGATGATGATGACAATATCGATGATGATGATTCCTAGGAAGACACTTATTTTAGCACTTTTATTTATATTTCTTTTTTGTATGAGAAACAAATGATGAACCTCTTTTTTATTTGTATTTATAATTTTTTTAGTATGTAATGCTAGAAGTTTAACTTTTTGCAATTATCTTAATTTTATTTTGGTTTGGTGATTTAGATGTAATTTCATATATTACTAGTTTGGCTATATTTTAACTTATTAGGTTGAAGACTCGGACACTCGCTCAATATCTTTCCGAGTCATGCAAAAGGAATCGGTATAACGATGTTATTCATATAGAGTTTTGATTCCAAGGCATTCTTTGCGTCCTAGAAACTTACTTGAGTAAAATAATATTTTCTCTAAGTATTTCGGCCCTCAATTATCTCTTTTATCGCTTTTGAGTTAGCGACTCGAAAACCGGTTCTTTATTCCGAGTCCACTCTCACTCGGACTAATCGCTTTTGAATATACCGAGTATTCCGCCGTTTCTCACTCAGAATCGACTTATGGTTATCTATTCTATTGTTTGCATAGTCGGCATTCGTAGTTCTTCTCTGCTTAGTCTATATCAAGTTTTTCCCACTCGATATTCGTTATAGAACTTGATTCTTTGCTTAAGACTAAGTCATATGGAATTCCGAGTATCATGGATATTAGACTTAGAAAATTCCATTTCTTCTCGACTCGAGATAATCAATTGCGTAATTATCATAATTATTTTATCCGTGTCTAACCTTGGACCAAAGTATTTTTATACTTTGAGAACCGAAGGTGTTTTACTTTTGTAGGTTATTCAATCGAGGATATCTTTTCTAACTAAAAGTAGCCGGCTTCGTAACATCAAATCACCAGCGAGATATGGCTTTTCACCTTCTCTGCTTTAGTCTCGGAAGATTGTGTCGGAAGTCATGCGCTTCCATATCCGGAAAAATGGAACGCTAAGCCTAACGGTGGTTTCCACCCTATTTTTCAAGACACAACCGATGGTTTTGGGACTTCCAAGAGAGCTAAACCGTTGTCCAACGTCCATATTTCAACGGATACTTTACGAGTGCCTCGAAAGCCATTATCAACGGTCACGAGAGGACTCTCGGTCGGCAGAAAGAGATAACGGCTACTCTGCTTGGTTATCTATAAATAAAAGCCACTTCACAAGACTTGAAGATTGCCGATTCTATTGTTAATACACATACTTGAGAAAAGTCATTGTATTTACTTCCAATCTTCTACTTACAACTCCCATTCCGTAATTCCGTACTCTACGAGTTGTAAGGTCTTGTACTAAGTTACAAACTCTTCTTACATTCTTTGTAAGGTCCCTTGACTAAGTCTGTAAAGGTTAACTCAGCTTAGTTGTCCCTAAGCTGTAAAGGTTATCTCAGCTAGGAAGTACTAGATCGGATAAGGTAACTTCGAGTCTAGGAAAACTTGTATAGAGTTGTCTAAGGGAGCAACTCGGGTTCGATCGGTTCACGGTATTTTGTGGACTCAAAATAGTGGATTTGACTTCGCGTCCGGATTGACACGGGCCGTGGTTTTCTGCCCCAGGAGGGTTTCCACGTAAAATCTCTCGTGTTCTCTTTCCGAGTTCATTCTAGACTCGGACATGACCTTACTCGTGCTTGTTTATTCCGATTCATTGCTCTCCGAGTCCAATCTTTTCGACCCCGTGTTTAGACTCGAAACCGCCTTTGCCTCTTTTCGTCAAAAAGAGTGTGTTTTCGCAAAGAATTTTCTATCACCCTATTCACCCCCTCTAGGGTGACTCGGACTCTCCCCGATCAAACCTTCATAGGTTATTAAATTATATTTTTTATTAATTATTTCGTTATCTTTTCGAGAGATAACAGGTCCTCGTGGTAGAAGATCTGCTGCGATAGGGGTTTTGCACAAGCATAGGCACCCCTTCAATTTCTGAAAATATTCTCGTTATAGTCCCTAGTCCTCCCTAAATTCCACCAAACTTTAGTTACACCACATATCCTTATCAAACTGGCATGTTTCCTCATGTTCGATATCAATTGGGAGAAAGTGATACTCCAATGAATAATTCTACATCCTAACTTTTTATCCTTCCTTAACAATCACCTTTGTTTAGCCAAACCCAAGTTTCAAGCCCTCCTCAACAACCATCTCTTGTAAACCCACAAACCAAGTCTAGCTCAAGTCAGGTGACTTCTCAAGGATCAAACACTTTAAAGGCATATGTAGAGCCGGAAGGTGATGGGTAAGTGTTATACTTTTCAATAATTTAATTATATTATTTTGATCATTTATTAACTAAATGTTGTCCCACGCTTTTATCCAAATTCTACTAAGATTACACATAGCGTTACGGATATATTTGAAAGCAAATTTGATGAGCCTGGGCTGAATTAGAAGAAAGTACCCATCAACATTTGTGATATGTGGTTTGGTGAATTTGAGGTATGACCTACAACAATATTTTTATGATCAATTTGATGGTAACTATTAATGTTAAAATTGAAAATTTTTAATAAATCATTTTGCTTATTTTATAGAAGCGATATTGGCAACATCCTCAACATAACAAGTGTCATTAGAAAGAATTTTAAGAAAATAGGGGCAGGAAGATTGAAAGATATATTATCCGATGCACGTGAGAGGAGCACAAAACCATAATTGATGAGTGTTGAGGTCTGGAAAGGGCTTTGTGAGTATTGAGACACCCTTGAATTTAAAGTAAGATCGGAGAGAAATAAAAGAAATTGTGCATCTGATTGTGGTGATCTTAGTTCATCTCCCTTTCATGGAGGTGTGGAGGCATTTGGTAATATGTTGTATATGCTTTTTGTTTTTATTATTTACTATGTTATCTTGTCTATTGAATTTCAATTGGTTTTTTCACTCCTGTATCTTTTGTCGGGCAGAAATCATTGGACGAGAGCCAACTGTAGATGAGTTCTTCCTTCACTCACGTACAAAAAAGGCTACAGGTATTACATTCGGTGATAAATTCGTCAACAAAAGATCGGAAGAAGCATTGTAAGTACTAGTGTATAAAATTATTTTGTTGTTGATTTTGAGGGCAATTCTTTTGTTGGTTGAGATAAACTTGATTGGTTTGTTGGTTGAGATAAGCTTGATTGAGATAAGCATTATTAGTTTATTGGTTAAGATAAGCTTGATTGGTTTATTGGTCAAAATGAGCTAACCGTAGATAGTATGAGTTTAATTCTAGGTTCTTGATTTGATTTTTAAGGGTTCTCACTCTCTTCGTGTGGACATGTAAATATTAGTTTTTTTAGCTATATGTTTATATCTTTCAGTATGTCCAAAGTAAAAGATCTTATGCACACAATTAGAGAAGTTTAGGAATTAGGTTGACATTGATTGACTATGATTACAAGGTGGCTCACTTTGAACGAAAGATCAAAGAACGTACATATAGTTGGCTCAATTAGATGTTTGTGACTTGAAAACGCTAGAATGAACAAACCCAATTTCATTCAATCCATCCACAACAACTCCGGGCATCTTTATAAATATAGCAATAAGTGATATTTGAGTAACAAACAAAATGGCGAGTGTAAAAGATTTACAAACAAAATCCGTGATTGCAAGGGATAGGGAAAGCAATAAGTGATATTCATATTCCTTCGTTTCTGTCTGTCCTTTCCTATTGGGTTGGAAGTAAATGCAACACATCTATTGATACAAACACTTGAAAAGTAAACGAGTGTAGAGGGAACTCTTAGCTGAGTATTATTTTGTGAATTCATTATTTTTTCTTCAAATGATGCTTGTTAATCTAATTATTTTACTTGTAGGAGAAGTTCAAAAAAAAAAAAGAACTTCAAATTATCCGAAACTTATGTTCAAATGATGTTGGGTCAAATGTTCAAGAAATTGAAGGCGACAAAATTAGACAACAATCCAAACAAGTTATAAATGATATGGACAGAATCTATTGGCTTCACAAAGAAAGGCAAGATATATGAATTTGGACTTCAAGCATCTACTTTTAAGGAGTCCTCTTCTTGCGATAAAAAATCTACCAATACATCTCAGCAAAAAGGTTTGTCTCGTGGTAGACACTCTAGAGTTTCAAGATGTTGTTGTTGAAGTTGCATCTAACTTGGATGTTGTCCAAAAGGCAAATGAGGACAAGCAAAAGGAGATGGAGAGACTGAAGAAAAAGAACAAGAGATTGAAGCAAAAGATAGACATTCTATTTGAAAAGTTGAACATGACTCCACTTGAAGGTAGTGAATCCGAGAATGAAGATGAAAGCTAATCAATCTATGCTCTTGTTTATTGTATTGACTTTCTTTAAACATGAATATGTTGCTCTTATTTAATCGAAATATTATGTTATACTTTTATTTATGGACCCTATTTATACATGAATGAAAACAATATTGTATTTTGGGTATGTAATTTTATATTTATGTCTTGTTTCTTTTGAAATTAAATTATTCTTAAATTAGATTAAACATGTATAATGTCATTATGATTTTATTTTATTAAAATAAAAAGTAATTAAAAATCGAATTTAAATTATCAACCATTTTTCAGATGGCTGAAAATTTATGTGAAATTATTTTTCACAATTTCCAACCGAATAAAAAGGTTAAAAAATTACCAACCACTTTATGAAAACAATTGGAAAAATTACCAACCACTTTCAAAAATGGTTGGAAAATTTACCAACTACTTCAAACAAACGGTTGATAAATCCGCACATGGTATGGTTGGTAAAATGATCGGAAATATTTTCAACTGTTTTCTATTGTGGTAAAATCAGTTGGAATTCCAACCGTTAATTGTGGTTGGTAAAAGAGTCGGTAATTACCAACCGTTTTATGTAAAACGGTCAGTAAAAATTTCCGATTAAGGTTTATCCCACCACTAAAAACGGTGGAAAAAGCGGTCAGAGACTTTTTTACCGACCGTTTTAAAACGGTTGGTAATGTGATCGGTAATTTGATATTTTCTTGTAGTACATGAATGGAAAGAATTCATCTCATAAGTTACAAACTCCAATTGGTTGATAGTATACCAAAACAGTAATAAATAATCATTGAAATGACTATGACATTCTCATCATGGATGCATCCATTAAACATCCTCAAATAGTGGCGTAATTATGCGTGAGACCTAATTTTTTTTTTTTCAACTTCTCTAAATATTGGATAAGCAATACCATTAAAAGTTCTAAGATGTGAAAATGATTGGGCCATTAATGTGATTGGGTAACAATTGCATATAAAATCTTTCTCCATCGGTGGATTTTCATAATATATATTCGACCAACGACTCTTTGATTACTTTGTCTCCTTTTCCAAGTATATGAGGATTTAATCCATCATAGTGTTTACAAAATTCTGCATAAAGATAGTTCCTGGCATCCATATCAAGATGTTCATATTGAAAAATTCTATAAGTAGTGTACGAGAATTTATCGGTGAACCAACAATCTGTTCAACAGATTGATATGTTCAATATCTTATTTGATGCATATAAGGAAAATAGATTTTCCAATGCTCCACGAGATGGACACATTCACATACTACTTGATCTCATTATAATTAGGCTCATTTCAAAGCTCAATTGGTACCGATACCTTATCAAAACCTTTGTGTATATGTTTCTACAAATACTTGACACTCTTGATGTTGTTGCAGATCTCAACATTGATATAACAATCGTACTTCAGTAAGACCCAAGGATTATATGGAATAACCTAACTATTATCAACCATTATTCTCCTATTGTCATTTAAAAGAACAAGAGGTTGATCAACTTGACATCGATATATTGGATATAAGTCACCGCCTTAGAATATAGTTGGTGAAAATTGCTTAGGGAATTCATGCTTAAAAACTCCATTCTCCATATAACTTGCATTTCGACGATCATGACCATATGGGCAATGTATCATATGTTGTGGAACAATCTTATATACTGCAGGCTCTTCATCTCTCTGTTAAGAAATCTCTGCTCTAATAAACCGAGCATAATCATCATAAGATCTTGGTTTATCATGATCATCCAAGATAAGTAACATATGCACATGGGCTATACCTCATTTTTGGAATTCAACTACATAAATATAGGCAACAGACCTCTCCACGGATAACTCAGTCAACAATATCTTTTTTAGCTCTTCAAGTTTAGTGTGGAACATCCTAGTTAATAGATCCGGACGATCATGACCACTTTTACCCGGCAATAACTCATTTGTGATTTCTTTCCAAGTTGAGTTGTAGGTCATTCTAAAGAAAAGGTCTGGTTTCTTGTAATATTTGACCAATGTCATTGAATCCCGATAATCTTAGCTCATGTCTCGAGAATTTCCAAAAATAAACAGGGCGAGAATAATCGATGTCCAACATTATCTATTTATGATAAATATATAAAGTAGTTTAAATGCAATGCTATAGAAAGATAAATTATGATATTTTGGTATATTAAAAATATGTGGTGTAATTACTAAGCATTTTGTTACGAAGATATTAGATTCTACTCGGATACAAAGAATCTTATAAACCTTGGTACAACTCGGTTCGGATTGTATCTAGATTGTACTTAATCCATCTTAATATTTGGGTTGTATTTTTACATAATTGTGAACAACATATTGTTGTAAAAGGTGTCCCAACCTTAGAATTGTAAAATGTGGTTCGGGTGTGTAGATGACAATAGTAGATGTTATTATAAAATACTATGTAATGTGTAAGTAAATGAATGATTAGTTGTGAAAGACATACTTGAAAAACAAATGCATAGAATGATCTGCAAGGGATAGTCCCCCATCACTTCTTAGGGTGTTGATTGTCCAACCATATGAACTAAACAGATGTACTAAAGGATACTATAAAGGATCATAATAGTCAACTTTGTCTCTAATATTCACTAATTCACCTTAAGTTCGGAAAACCATGATATCCCTTGGAATTAAATTCCCTTCTTCTCCGCTAACAATTATCTCGCCTACTTGAGGAGCAGCAGATAAATAATATTGAGGTCTATCTTAGGATTGCTCCTGAATTAGTAGTCCGTAGTGTTGCATGTCTTCTCGTTTCGCCAAATTTCGGAAGTTATGAGTAAAAGTGTTACATCTATCAAGAATATCCTTGAGTTTTTGAATCATATCAGGTTGTAAGGTATTATTTTATAAAAGCCAATCATCAGGCTCATGATTGGTATCCTATATATACACTCGAAGAAAGCGAGGTCGACATTGGGCTGTAGCTTGTATGAACCCGCCTATCCTATGATATATAGAACCGTAAGCTCTGAAAAATGTAGATCCTATATTGAGTATTTGTTGAGCTTTTGTCTACATGTACACCCATAGAAGTAAAAGAAAATACATGGTTGTATTTTATAACGTTCTTCTCGAAGTATACTACATTAAGGGTTTGGTTTGTATAGAGTGAAAGCAACTCATCCGGAATTGGAAACGGTGGTACATTAATATTTAAAAATAAACAAAACCATTCTGATATTTCCTACTCAAATAAGCGAGCTTCATATTAGGGACATGATCTTGGACGAGGCAATCATAGGACATAAATGCCATTTTGTTTGTGATAATTAATTGCGGAACAAAAGCGGACTCTTTTGGAATTTTGAGGCAAGAATTCTTTGGCCTATTTGACCGACTACTTTCACCAACATGCATGGAGCGATTAAACCTGCTACTTTGACCGGCATAAATGGGCGTATGGTTGTACTACTTTTGTAAACATTAACAATATTATCCAACAATATGAATAAAAAGAATAACTTTAAGTTTGGATACATTAATGAAAAAATAACTAAATGCATGTCGTTTGATGTAACAAAAAGTGTATTATAAACCATAACAATAATCATTGTCAACAATTGATGCTTCCACAAATTGAATTATATAAAAAAAGAAAGTAAATTAAATTTTATGTGATGAATGCATAACTTGTATTATATAGAAAAATTGACACTTTAATACCTCGTACTATTGACAAATGATTAAAAATCCCCTCATGTATCAAAAATAATAAATTACTACCCTAAGGTATCGTATATAACCCCTAAAAGGTAACTTTTTATAATTAAACAACATTATATGATACGTCGGGGTAGTTATTTATTATTTTCAATACCGATGGGCTTTTTTATCATTTGTCGATAGTACAGAGTACTAAAGTATCATTAATCCTATTATATAAAAGTACATAATAACATGATTGGTCGATTATAATTGTATGAGTTGATGCGAGTGTATGGAGTTGAAGATGCCATATACAAAACCCATTAAGTATAAGAATATGTGCAAATTAAGAAATAAAAGGGAACAGAAAGTATATGAAGATTACTTGTTGTAGACACCAAAAAAGTGACATCATTTCTCTATTATTTTATTTGTTGGCACGATGATGAAATCTTGAGTCCTGTTTGAGGATTTAGATCTCGGATCGTGATCGATTGGTGCGATATAAACCAAGTAAACCATAAAGAACCCCGAGCACCAAATAAATAGCCTTTTACCTTGGCTCGGTCGATAAATCCTCCTTTCTTTCGGGCGATCCAAGAACCGAGCCAAGCCTTCGAAATAATGGAGTCCAGTCGTTGTGTGTCGAGGAAATTCCATGTTTAAAATATCGCATTTTACTTACGTCCGATCGGACAAGGAGTCGAAGACCGAAGATGGCGTTAAAGCGTTGCATTTCATGATCACGAGCATCAAAGTGTTGTGTTTAAGTTCCACAAGATAGTCCACATGAGACTAAGAGCTTTTTCCTTCAAAACGATGTCGTGGTCGGCGCCCCTACTAGTAATTTCACATGAAATCCTGCGTTTTGGCTAAGGAATCTCGAGACAGACATGGAAGGGCATAAAACCCTATAAAAACCTTGCATGGTCGGCGCCTTCAACGCATAGTTTTACCTCAAAATGACGTGTTCCATCCTGCAGACTCCCGAGGTAGCACGCTAGGGCACGAAACCTTAAGTGTGCTTGGGTGGTTGGTGCCCGCCACCCCTTATTTACCCGATTCTAGCCGGTTTTATCCTTTCCTTTATCCGGTCTTATCACTTTGATCTTGGCCAGGTTTTCGCCGCTACTTTTGGACGGCTGGCCGAGCTAACCCTAGGTTATTCCTTGCCAAGCCTCTCCCTATAAATAGAGAGTCTTGGCTCTCATTCTATGAATGGCTCATCCCTCAATGTTACTCTGTTGAAATTCGCCTCGGACCTACTCGAATATTCATCTTTGTATTATGATCTCTTGGTCCCTTTTCGGCTTATTCCTTCTCTCGCTTCCATCATAACCCTTACATTCGATCTCTAAACTCCATCATTCACCTACCTACACTAAATACTCACAACAAGCCTTCCTTGATTCACCACTATAGCATCAAGAGATCTAGATTCGAGATTCGGATTAGTAGGTGGGACAACCCGAGGGTATAGATCCAGTTTTCACAACGATTTATTTTATTTATATGCTTTCTTTATTGCTTTCCGTATTGTGGACAAATGATGTATCGCTTTTAATTCCTCCCCGCTCGATGTAATCTTTTAATTTTCTCACTTTCTTTTCTTTTCTCTTTGCGCTTTCTTTTCTTTTCGTTTTGCTTTCTTTTTCCGCTTTCTTTATCTCTACCTTTATCACTTTCATAACTATGTTTGGTTGCTTTAATTTCACTTAGCATGTTGTTGCTTGCTTGCTTTTGTTACATTATTTAGATTCACTACTTGAATTAGTAATAGCGGTCTTCGAGACGGACGGAACGGAAGGGTTTATCCCTATGTTTCGTACCCTCGCCCACAAATCCGATTCTCGGTTCAAAGACTGTTGGAGTCACTTTCAGCCTTTTTCGGTCTTAGTTTTCCCATACTAAGATCGGAAAAGCAAATCTTTATTTTTATTTTTGTTAGTTTTTCTTTCCTAAAAACTAAATGGCGACTCCTACTTTTTGTTTTAATTCTATTCGATTGCATCTCGGCTTTTTCCGACTTTAGGATAAAAATTTTAGGACTCCTGATATGCCAACTAGGCCAAGAGGCTGAGGCTGATTTCTCAGCCGTGGCCTCATGGTCGGCGCCACCGACCCCTAGGTGCTGGCCAGCAGTGGTGGCTTCGATCCAGATTAGTGTTTTCACACCGATCCGGCCCTAAAGCCTTACGAGTAGATTTAGAACCCTAATTTTATTTATCATTTGGTTAAGAAATAATATCCTAGGACCTTTCTGAAAATAATTACTAAAATAAAAAGGTTAATAAAACCGCCATTCAACTTTGCTTTATTCATCTTTAAATCAAATTTAATAAAACTTAGAAATCTTAATAAAAGGTTCATCCTCACTTTCTAAATCATCTTGTCTCGTCGAAAGTGAAAAGCTTTCTAAAACCTACTCCAAAGGCAATCGTGAGAAAGCTCAGTGCGGTCCACCAGTCGTGTTTTCTACACTTGCATAATTTGATTTGAAGTTATTTTGTTACATATTTGAAATACTCGACAATATGGTCTAGTGGAAACCAAAGTAGATGACATATAATTTAAACTGGAACTTTGTGAACAAGGTGGATTTGATCCTTTATTTTCATTTTGTTGAATAAGTTGCTTCCTCTATCTTCATATATTATTTGTGCCATTTTCTTAAGCGAGTTGGTAAGATGTCATTCTTGTCTTCGTAAACGTTGATAAAAAACAGTACTTGGTCTTTCAAGTGATCCATGGTCCATTGGGATTGTAAAACTAAGGGAAAATGGGAATGAAAATGATAGAGGCAAATGCAATTATTATATTTGTACATGATAATTTTAGTTGAATCAACTAATATAATAATTTAGCTACTCAAAAAGATATGTAAATTGTGATAATATCATTATTTAAGATTGCACATTTTAAGGAATACTTACTGTGAGATTTATGAAAAAAATAGCAAATGAGATTTAGTAGGACGATGAAAAGAACAATGGGGTCAATGAAATAAGATGACTAAATGAAGAAAATGACATAAAAAAATGTAAACATTCCAAGCAATCGGGAGGGGGGAACTTAACAAATTGGTTCAAAAACTTGCAAAATAAAATCAAAAAACAAAATAAATAGAGATAACATAGATAACATAGATTTGTCATGTACGCGATATTAACAGAATGACACTTGTAAAATAAAATCAAAATTGGCATAACTAAATTTAACTCAATGTATGAGATTAATCACCTCATGTCATACATCCCGAAACAAATAATGATAGCAATATATATCATATCTTCTACCAAAAGTAAAATAATGTTAGCCAATATCAAATTATATGTACTTAAACTAAGTCCAATAAAATATAAAGAAAATAATTTATTTGGTAAGATTAATTAAAAGGAATATTAACATTTACCTCTCTCGAGGTATTAGGAAATCATTTATAAACCCTCGAGGAATTGGTATTTATTTTTAACCACACTAGATTTAGAGATAAAAAAATATTTAAGATACAAAAACGGCGAAGGGCTAATCGGAATTATAAAAGGACAAGCCTGTCCCTAATTTTTAAATAGAATAACTTTGTTATCCCCATTATTAATCGGTGGGGTTGTTGATGTTGGGGCCGACGAAAGGAGCACCAGCGAAGGAGCCGACGCCAGCGGTTGGTGCCTTAGCCGGAGCGGTGGTTGGTGATCGAGCCAAGCGAGCCGACGACAACGAAAGGCGATAAATGCTCTGTCCATTGTTGTTGCTGCTACTTCGATGAGAGAGAAGGAGAAAGAGGGGCAATTATGGCGTTGTATATCTTATTTTTATGTCATGTTAGCACACATATCGTCTTTGGATGTTGTTTATTATTAACAATAAAGGTCAATGTATCACTCAAATATTAACTGCTCCGGTCGGGGTGGGTAAAAATAAATACTAATACCTGGAGGATTTATAAATGATTTCCAATTACCTCGAGAGAGGTAAAGGTTAATATTCCCATAAATAAACATTTTCATACTATTTTTTGTTCATAGACATCAATATATCATCCCTTGTCTTGATGTATAAGCATATAGTAAACATTTTTTAATTATAAATGGGCAAATTGGACAATAGTATGACGATAAAAACCAATAAAATTAGTCTCTAATTTCATTAAAATCCAATAAAAACCAATCAACATATCTTCCTTTTGCTTTACATTCAATTCAAAGAGGGGAGAATGAGGTTGACAACAGTTCCAAATAACACATAAGGCTTGTATCTCGTCCAAAGCTCAAGGCATTGCCAATGACATAATACATCAATAAATACTATATAAGTAACATATGAATAAAAAATCATTTTTTTAGATAGAACCCAAGGATACCACAAACACAAACTCCATTTAAAGATTTTCAACCAAAACAAAAAAACTCCATCCATAGACTACCACCCATTGTAATTTCCTTTTCCTTTTTTGTAAGCTTAAATCCAAACAAATAAAAAAATCCTCACGTGTGATCCTTAGATTGGCAACCAAGCAATGACAGAAACCTATTAAAACCCTATTCCCTTTCTTAAACCTCTTTCTTCATTATCTTGCTAAACCGGGTCTCTCTCTCTCTCTCTCTCTCTCTCTCTAAGAATTTGACATTCTTTTTCTAAGATTATGGAGCTGTTATTGAAAGCAATAGATGGAGTAGGCGTGGGCACTCAACGATGATAGAAGCGGTAGTGACATCCTCTGCGTTAAGCTATATTATAAGCACACCGTCAAGCAAATTCATCAGATCTAAACACCTCTGCCTTGGATTACAACAACAATGAGTACTGGGAGTACATGTCGGACATTGTGTGGGAGTTTCTAGATGACCTTGGCGTAGAGCTTTCAGTGAGTTATTTCATTTGCCCAAACTCCCCTGTATGTCACTTGTCTCTCTTTTTTATTTTCTTGCTTAGTGAGTTATTTCTGTTGTACATGGTCAATGATCATTTCGAAATTTCGATTTTCGCTTAGTAAATGACTTAATACCTTAGCTAATACTTAATACGTTTATTAGTAAAAAGGAATGTAATTATATGAACAAATTGTACTTTTGTGGGTTCTGCTAAGCTATTTGATGAGCATTTTCTCTTATTTTTCTACTCTTCCTAGCAAGGGTTTAGAAAAGTTATTGTATATATAAAAAATTGCAAGCAAGGTTTTAGATGAGGCGAAAATGAGGGAGGAGAGAGAAAATTTACTAGGCGGTGGAGCGAGGAATGGTAGCGAGCATTGGACTGGGCGACTAGATCCTTCCATCTGTCCCAAGCTTCACTACCACTATTGGAAGATGTTTCCAAAAGATTGATGTTGGTTTTGAATGTCATTGGACTTTACCGAGATAGATAGACAAGAGAAGCCAGGGGTGGGAAAAATGAAGTTATGTGAAAGTGAAGAAGGAGATAATTTAGAGATGGAAGGGTATGAAAACCGACATGTGTGTGTTTTGGGGGGAGGAGTGACTGGAGGGAGGGAGTGACAATGAAATAACTAAATGTGAAATTTATTAAAATTAAATCGGATAAAATTTAATAATTGCATAAATAATATAATGACAATTTCATCCCTATAATTTTAGATAAAAGAGGGGTAAATATGACAAATTAAAAGTACTACACTTCAACCTTCTTAACCTTATATATAATATAGATTATTATTATTATTATTATTATTATTATTATTATTATTATTATTATTATTATTATTATTATTATTATTATTATTATCATCGATATTATTATTATTATCATTGCATGGTATAAAAATATTCATATACATTGTAATGGTATTTTTTCATTTCTTAAAGATAGATATTAATGAGAGCTATCTCAAAAGAATAGTCATATAAAAAAATACGATGACCAAAATTTGTAACTCGAATAAAAATTAATCGATTAGAAAAAAATTGTTACAAAATTTATTATTGAACAATATATGTTGTTTGTGAAATATACAAAAAATAATATCGCTAATATAATCTTCAAAATTTTGTAATCAATCGTAATAATTCAAAACTGCTATAATAATTCATAACGATTATAACAACTAGTCACAACAAGTTGATAACAACTCGTAATAACTCTTAGGGGTGTTTGGTTGGGGATTTAGGAATGGAATTTGATACCTTTTGGTATCAAATTTTCATAATTTATGTTGGTTGAATTTTTAAGGAATGAGATTTGATTTCTAAGGGTTTCAAATCCCCCAAAATCTCAAAATTTTGATTCCTCCCATTTTTTAGATGTATCAAATCTCATACCTCCAAGGAATCATATTTTAAATAAAAAAAATCATCAAATACCTATTATTTATTTTCTTCATCTTTCATCACACCTTAGCCTCTTCTTTACTTACTACTACAGCAGAAAGAGAAAACGAAGACCATCGTGTCGGAGAAGACGAACTTGGGTTTAACTTGGTAGGAACTGCAAATAATTAATTTTCTTTGTATATAGTGCATGTTTTTGTATATAGCGCATGTAGTTAAAGAAACAAATCACTAGGAGTCAAAGAAAATAATCAAAATTAATGATCCAAGTGTAGCTATTGAAGAGTTCAACAATGAATACAGCTTATATTCTCGTGGCGCTTTATTTATTTTTTAATTACTAAATCCTAATCTATTAAAGAGAATTTGTTTAGTTTTTTCAAAAGCAATTATAATATCTAGTAGTATTAACAATCTGAATTCTTATTTATATATAACAATAATGACTAGGAAAATCACATGTTTCAATAATTGTTTGTTATTACCCGAATTTCGTGATTATGGCATTGTGATTTGAACAGAATTGGTACAATCTCATCGATTATTGATAATAAGGAGGAGGAAGAAGATGCAATTGAATTTGTTCGTGCCATTGTCATCATAAAAGTTATAATGTTGATGAATTTTGTTTTGTCCATGTGTGATGATGTTCTCCATAAAACACAAAGGTTGAAACTTACAAAAAGAGAGAAAAAGTTGTAAGTTGGACAATTTAAGTACGCTAATTATAGAGAGTGATGTAGGTTGTCGAAGTGAACTCCGATTAAATAGGCATACTCTTTATATACTTTGTGAGATGGTTAGAGATATCGGAGATATTAGAGATTTGATTGAAACTAGGAATATATCCTTGGAAGAAATAGTGACAATGTTTTTATATACGTTATCTCATAAACTCAAGAATTGGACAATAGGGAAATATTTTTATCAAAGTGGAGAAACCGTGAGTAAAAACTTTAATCGTTGTTTTTCCGGTTTCGAAATTGCATAACCGCTTAGTCAAAAAGCCTACACCCGTAACAGTATAATTGTGAAGACAATAAATGTAAACATTTTAAGGTACTATAAATTTATTTCATTCTTTTCCACAATGAACTTAACACCGATGTGAAAAAATTTGTATTGCCTATTAATAAGTGTTCTTTTAACTTGTAGAACCGCATAGGTGCCTTAGACGATACATACATTAGTATTCATGTACCAAATAAAGATGGGCCAAAGTATAGGACCAGAAAAGGTACTCTTGCGATGAATGTATTAGGTGCATGTAAACCTAATATGGAATTTACATATGTGTTGTCGGGTTGGGAAGGATCCGCACATGATGGTCAAGCCCTTCAAGATGCAATTTCTAGGCCCGATGGTTTAAAGGTTCCTCAAGGTAATAATAACTGGGAGAAGTATGATAATTTAATAACTATTAGCCCCTTAAATATCTTAGTAACAATTTTTTTAATTTGTTAAGGATTTCTTACACCATATAGAGGTCATTGATTTCATTTGAAAGAATGGGGTGATCGGCAACCCATAAGTGCGGAAGAGTATTTCAGCATGAAACATTCTAAAGTCGAGAATGTAATAGAATGACGCTTTGGATTATTGAAAGGAAGATGGGACATCCTGAGATGTGCTTCATTCTTTCCGATATGTACTCAAAGTCGTATTGTCCTAACATGTGTTCTGTTACATAATTTAATCCGAAAACATATGTCAACGAATTATTTGCTACTCGATGATTTTGAGGATGACGAGGAAGGTGGAAATGGTGAAGAAGATTTGATGATGAGGTTGAATTCATTATGCATATTGAATCATTTGATGCTTGGACCACTTTCCGTAACACTTTGGGTCAAACAATATTCGACAATTGGCGAGCTAGGGCAAATAGAAATATATGATGTTTAGGATTCTTGATGTTAGTTTATTGTATTTGTTATGGTTATATTTTGAGTATGTATGATGTTTTCATTGAATGATTATTTTCTTGTGAAGTACGATGTTTAATTAAAATAGTTGCATTTGTTACGAAGGTGTATGATGAATTTGTCCAAATATTTGTCATATTTGTATATTTACATGGGATGGAAAGTTCTCAAAGCGAAAGTATGATACAAGTTAGCCAAACTTCTCAAAGTAGAAGAGGAAAAATAAGTGCTTTCGAAGTAGAGAAGAGGAATGGGCTCTTGTTCACAAATTGGTAGAGTTAAGTGCTAATCCTCAATGGAAGGCTAAGGGAAATTTTAAAATTGGTTTTCTCGGGAAGTTGGAGAGCATACTAATTGAGAAATTTCTGGTTGTGGTTTGAAGGCATATCCGCACATTGATTCAAAGACCAAGTGGTTCAAGGACAAGTACAATGTGTCGACCGAGATGTTTCACACCTCCGGCTTTGGTTGGGATGACACGACTAAAATGATCAAGTGTGAAAGACAATCGTATAACGAATTTTATAAGGTTATTTTATTTTGTGATTTGAGACAAACTTAGGCTTAATTTATCTAATCTTATTTTGTTAATATAATGTATCGTTATTGTAAATACATAAAAATGGAAAAGGACTGTGGGGAGTTCCTTTTCCTTTTCTTGATGATTTGGGGAAAGGTTTTTGGTTCCGATAGAGCAATTGGAGGTGTTTCGAGACCTTTGAAGATGTTGTGACTGGTTTGCAAACTCAAACTATCGTTGTTGACAAAGATTATGAAATACATGATGATGATGATGATGATGAGGAAAGTGAATCAGTTCAATTAACTCACCAAAATTCTAGAGTTGCTAAAAAAGTTAGAAAGAAACCAACTCCAAAGGGCAAAGGAAAGAGAAGAGTTTTTAAATTTGTAGATTTAACCTTTTCTTTTAATGTCATGTCTTCTAATACTTTCATGGGTGACATGAACTCTCATCTTTCGACCATTGCAAGTGCTTTATCGACTACTCAACAACATGAGCAAACTCTCCTTAATCGTGAAATAGAGCTTGATAGTCAAAAGAAAGATTTGTTCGATGCACATTCGTGGCCTTACAAGAGATGAAGCAATGATGGCAGTGAAGAAGTTGGTATGTGACACAAGTCTTCTTCCTATCTTTTATCAATGCCCGGAGGAGATGAAGAAGGATTTCATCATTAATCTTATTTATTAATAAAATATGTTTATGTTTATTTTTGTTTTAGGATATGTCACTTTTAAATTTTTTAAATGTTACGTAAGTGATAAAGTTTATATAGGAAACGTCACTTTTGCATTTAGGTGAAGGTGAACATGAACTTATTTGCTAATTTTAATTGGAGTGTGTTATGAAACTATTTTCAAATAAAGCTTAAAGTTCATTTGTTGTTATTTTGATTTGGTTGTCTTATTTTTTTATTGCAATGATATATAATTTTGCTGTGTAAATTTGATTAAAAAAATAAGGATTAATTAAACATAATAAATACAATTTATTAAAAAAACAAAGGTCCAAAAGTGGTTTTTCACTTTTACAAGAAAAAACATAATTTTAGTTTAGGAAAATATATATATATATATATATATATATATATATATATATATATATATATATATATATATAGAGCTTGGGGACGAAGCTCGGGTACTCGTTGTGGTTGAGTAGCGGGGAGAAAGGGGATAAATTAATTTAACAAATTGAACTTTCAAAAACAAAATATTGAAATCAAAAGACTGAAAACAATTGAAATAAAGAACAAGATAATGAATCAAAACTTACTTTGATTGATATTTGAAAATTGATACAAGATTTGGATAGTGCTCTCTGAGAGAGGTTGGATACAAAGAGAAAGGGATAGAAGGCAAGTGTTTGCTTGTGAAAGTAAGCAAGTGATTTTTGTGATTTTGCGATGCCTTCCTTATGAAAAATGAATACATATATATAGTGGAACAAAATGAATAAACGTCGCACACTTGGACGGCTCGAGTCTTGATTAAAATGGAATCTTGATCTTGATAAAATCTTCCGACAATGTTGAATTATTGGAACAGATCTTGATTGGACCAAAAGTATGAATAGTGGATGATAAATCATCTTATCTTGAACAGTTCTTGCCGGATAGAAAGTTTGAACAGGAACAAAGATTCTTCCGACAAAAACCCATGAGTGAATAGTGGATGAATAGTAAAATCCATTCACATGGATTTTTACTATTGTCTTTTGACAAATTCTTGCTGCTCTTGATATCCTTGCATGAATGTTGCTTTTTGACAAAAATGGCACTTATGTCAAATTCATGGCACAAGTAACCACTATAACTTCTTGATACAATGTCCTCGAATAGTAAGTGAATAGTACTATCCACTTCCTTCCCGGGCATTTTGAGAGGTGAAATGGGAAATTTCACCGAAACAAAATACTTGAAATACTCGCATAAAACGTTAGTAAAAATTAATATTTATATATATATATATATATATATATATATATATATATATATTTTTTTGAATCAACCTTCACGAATCATATATCGTAAGGATCTTGAGCACATGGCCCATCAAAGGGGTCATAATCGGATTGAATTTCCTCATCGTAACCAATACTTGGTTCTTTAAAGAGTAATTGTCGATGTTGCTTTTGATTTCATTCCATAACCGAACCAAATAACGAGAATTGGGTTTTGATTTCATTCCCGAAGTGAACCAAACACTTGATTTCATGAATTAAGTCTCATTCCATTCTTCCTTAATTTTCGGCTTCATTTCATTCCATTACATTATCAGTGAACCGAACAACCCCTTAATACTTTGGGTGTGTTCGAGTAAAATTAATTGTTTTAGTAATGGTTAGTTATTTTAATAGTTGTTAGTTGTTTTATTAACAATTAACTATTATTGACTAGTGGTTAGATGTTTAACTAGTGATTTAAGATAAGTGTATTTGGTAATATTGGATGTTTAAGTAGTAAATTTGTATATAATAACTTAAAAGTACATAATTGATAAAAGCTTTCGAAAATAAAAAGGAGAATTTTGGAGATATATGTGCAACTCAGTAGGTAGTGTTTTTGAAAACGTTACTTTGAGTAATTTTTGAAAACACTACTAAAACTCTAATCATTATGTCGAACACTACTTTGCCAAACACCGACATTTTTGATAAGTAGTGTTTTACCTCTTCCAAAATACTAACCACTACCTTAAAAGTTAATGTCGAACATACCCTTTGTAACAATTTATAACAACTAATTATTAATTTTAGTAACTTATAATAATCATAAAAATTCGTTTTAATAGTTGAAACGAAGCGACGGTTAATAAGTGTCAAAGATAGTGATGAACGGTTAATGAACGGTAAAACAAATACCCTACCAAGTTACAAGACGCCACTAGCCAACTGTATGGGTGAACATGGGTCGATTTGGTTCGGTTCGGGAGTTATGGTTTGGTTTAATCGGATTTTTCGGTTCGGTTCGGTTCACCGGTTAACCGGAGCCGTTAGATAAAGTTTCCTAATGTCCATTTTTTATATATTTTTTGAGGTGTAGCATATATATGCAATAGGAAAATTAGCACAATTTTTAAAGTATAATAGGAATATTTAATTTGGAACATGAATATATATGGCCATTTGAAAAATATATATTTATAGAATTTAATATGGACTTAAGCAGCTGCACTGCCCCCTGTGCCATTGCACCCCCGCCAAATTGCAACCGCCCCTCCCCTGTGCCACTGCCCCTCCTTCCGAAGCCATAACCTCCCCAAAACTACACACAATGTAAAAAACACATATTCAACTTAATATTTCAAAAAAAAAAAAATAATTATCCGGGTCAATTCAGGTAATCGACAGTTTCAAAATCGTGAACCGTAATCGAACCTGGATAAATCGGTTATTAGTTAATAAGATATTTTAACTGGTTCGGTTTATCGGTTCGGGTTTGTTTGCTCACCCTAGCCAACAGCAACAGGAAAGAAGGGGGAAAGGAGAAGAAGAGGGGAGGGGGAGTTTGTTTAGGGTTTTAGAGGAAGAGGGTGGGTGATGGTGAATTGGCGACGATAGGAAAGGTAGGAGAGAGCGAGGGAGAGAGTAGTGGGAGGCTTCGTATTGGTTTCCCTTTCGCAGGCTGATCAGAGGCCTCCTATGGCGACCGCCACCATGGCCACAGCTGAGAAGACTGAGGAAGAACTTCGCAAGGAGCTCGAGGCTCTTCAGCGTCAACAACGCGAGGTCTCCTCTCTCTCTCTCCTCCGCCTCCCTCTCTCTCTAAGCAACACCCTCTCTCTCTCTCTCTCTCTCTCTCTCTCTCTCTCTCTCTCTCCTCCTTCCCTCGCTCTCTAAACATCCATTGTTGCTTTCTTGTAGATAACGGAGCGCATTAGGGATCCAAGGGGGCTTCGTCGATTGGGCAACGGCACTCGCAATTTCGGCCCTAACCACCCTCCTCAACGCGGCTTCGTCAGACCTGTATCTCTCTCTCTTTCTCTCCTTTCTCTGAAATTTCCCCAAAAGTTGAATCTTTTCTTTTCGTCTTTTGGGATTCTGTTTGCTGATTGTGGCGTTGCATGGATTGTAGGCTGATAGGGCGAACTCCAAGGACGAACCACCTCCGAAGCGTCGATTGTCTTCTGCAGTTGTTAAGGTTTCGTTCTCTATTTCTTTCTTCAATTATTGCTTCATATTGCCTTAGTTGTTGTGAAGCTTGTAGTGTTGGAGTTTGATGCCCACAGTGTGCCTGCAAATGACGCCATGATAGATTGTTTGGTCTTAGGTACTTATAAATTTGCCAGACAGGGATGAATTATAGTGTGTAATTATGTAATAAGGTATCACATTTTATGTTTTGGGTTTTATATGATTTGTGGTCGAGTTGTTTCTGTTCAGTCGTTATCCACCAGTGATCATGGTAGTATAATGGGATTGAATCTGTGTTGGAGTTTGATGCCCACAGTGTGCCTGCAAATGACGCCATGGTAGATTGTTTGGTCTTAGGTTCTTATAAATTTGCCAGACAGGGATGAAGCATAGTGTAATTATGTAATAAGGTGTCACATTTTATGTTCTGGGTTTTCTATGATTTGTGGTCGAGGTGTTTCTGTTCAGTCGTTATCCACCAGTGATCATGGTAGTATAATGGGATTGAATCTATTTATTGTCCAAGTGCTTAGAGTACAGCTTTCGCCATTGCTGTTTCGTTAATTTGTTTCCTTCAAATTTATGGTAAATGCTGAGGGTTATGAATTGATAAATGGAGGGTTTTGCCTTTTACATTTGATTAGTGCTGATGGGGCGTGAAAAAGAAGGGGAGAAAACTGCTTAACTATAAGTTTTACATATAGTTTGAATTAACTATTGAACTTTTTATGGTTGTATTTAACACATGATATTGATTGAATGAAGGTAGATGAGGGGGAGGGAACTGAAGGAGCATGCCCAGTTAATGAGGCACAAAAGGATGGTCTTGCTGGTGGTGTTTCTGCTCCCACGAGCAGGAATGATGCAAGGCCTTCTTCTTCTCTACAAAATCGTCTATCGTTCGGGAGAAATGGCGGGCAACAAGGAGAAAATGTAATCAAATATCACCATTTTTTCATTTTTCATTTGTGTTTCCTTTGTGTGACTTGATAGCAACTAACATCTATTGCAATTTATACTAGGGACTATACGATCAAGTGAAGGAGATTCCCAGAGTTTTACCCAAAGATGAAGATCCTAGGTTGGTTAATAGGAACAGGAGGATGCTGGGTCAGCTATTGGGGACACTGGAGGTATGGATTTTTCATAAGCAGCCCCTCCAAACAAAAACAAAAAGAAAAGAAACAAGCGTGTGGTTTTAGGCATCCATGAATCACTCATGGGCTGTTGCATCTTTAACCTCTAGGAATACGTGGCTTTATTCGTTGACTTTTTATCCTCTCTATCTCCCCCTCCCTGAATAACTTTCAGGTGAAGTTCTTGTGATTCCAATAGTGACCATGAACCCTTAACTCTTCAGTTTCTGTGTTCCAATTTGTGTGTGTCAGCTACAGATTCTGTAGTCTTGTAATGCACAGCTAAACTTCTTATAGTTTTTATTCCATGACTATCTGCATGCCTGTGTGCAAATTTTCATAGTCCTTGCATCCTATAGACCAGGTGGCCATGTTTCTGAACTTAGGTTAGAAAATGAAGGAGATCCCGCAACAAGTGTGTGAGTTCTTCTGAATTATATCTGTACTGCAGATTAAGTTGGTCTATGAAAGTTAGTTTAAAAAGCGTGCCCTACGCGCAGAAAAGCCCGAAGCCCACCCCTTGCGCCTTGCAAGGGTGAAGCCCAGCCTCTCCAAAAGCCCTCTGAAACGTCACCATGGAAGTTCTAAATTTTTAGAGTAAGATTGCTTGCATGTAGATCTTTCGAGCATCTACTTCAGTCGGATCCATATATAATGGTGGTGGTGCAGTGGTACTGACAGTTAATGGTTATTCAATGGGAAGTGATTATGATTGAGTGTCGCTCCACTTGACTGAAGCCTGAGAGAAGTGGTAAGGTCCTAGGTGTAGCTGTTTAGGGTTATTGTCAATTTTAAAAGACAAAGCAGGTGATTCTAATTTCTAAGTTCCCAAAATTAAGAGAACTCAAATAAAATAAGTTATTGCTAATAATTGTTTCCTCTGGGTGGATTTTGCTGCTGTTTCTTCTCTCTGGCCTTTCTGAATCCTTGTAGATTTGGGTGCTGTGAATGATTGGGCAAACACAAAGCCCCATAAATTATTACAAGGGTTCATGTAGAACCAAAAGAATATCCTCATTGTGAAGCATTTAGAGTCTAGAAAGATACGTCCTGATCCATGATCAAGGAGTGGTGGATTGATGATGATGGGATTAGCAATTGATAAAATTAGTTTTTTTTTTCCCTATTTATGATTAAAGAAATATGCAAAATTCCCAAATAAAATGAATCTCAGAAGCAGTTTACTGATATTATTATGCCTAAGTCGCACTTTATTTAAGAACATAGGAGTTTTTTACCTTACAAAGAAAGAACATGGCCTGTGCACCAAAGTAGTGACATTAGTTGATGATCCTATGATCCTATCTTGATGTATCTTCCATAGTGCATTATACAGACACTTAAATTCTTATGATATGAGCCAAAGTATATGAAAGCTATGCAAATTGAATACATGATATTGCATGAATTTTTGAACATTATCTTGAAGTACATCCCTTCCTTATCAGCATTATTATGTTGGTAGTCAGACTAATATCCGATTATTTTTTCAAAAAAATTCTGTTCTTTTCTTTGGGTAAAGAATGCTCTTATTCAATCAATTTTCTTGGGTCTTCTGCTCTCTGCAATTGGATGCCTTTGCAAGTTTACATTATCTGTTTTTTACATTTCAGAAATTTAAGAAGGAAGATATGCAATTATCAGGGACCGAGGCATACATGCGAAGATCAGACTCCTTGCAGAAAGTAAGTGCTTCTTCTGTCCTAAGTTCAGTTTAATTATTTGAATTAGCTTTTTCATTAGAAATGCTAAGAGTGTGCTTGATGCTGTTTGAGGTTATGAAGCACTAGTGTAATAATGCATTCTGCTTGACTCAAATAAATAGCAGCTAATCTTTCTAGTTTGATCTTAAATAACAGCATGAATTTCCACTTTGCATTTGCATTTTTATTGCTGATCTGACACTGAATGAGCAAATGAAGTGCTAAACCTATAACTCAAGGCAGTACAGCTGAATATGTTTTGTTTATAACTGTGTTTTCCGTTTCATTTGAATTTCCCTAAGGTTTACAGTTGAGTTTGGTGCCCCAATCTAATTGCACTTTCTCAAAGATCTCATCTAATGAAAAATTTAATCCTACTAGGCTGAGCAAAAAGCACGTGAAGAAAGTGAAAGGCTGCGGCAGCAAGAGCGCGAGCGAATTGCTGAAAACCGAAGCGAGATCTGGTATACATCTGTGTATATATCCTGGGTGATGAACTGAGCATGCTTTTTCCTGTTCATCTTTCTGTCGTCCCTCCCTTTGAATTTAAATCTTCTTATTTGTTCCCCTTTGATCAGATACTCAGGGCACGTGTGGCTGCCAAGGCTGAAGAGAAGAAGCTGGAACTGCTGTTTCTTCAATGGAGCGAGCACCACAAAAAGCTTACCAATTTCTTAAGGTATCCAGTTTCATCTGCATTCTTCTTCTGTTGCAGTCTTGGCAATAGCACATGTACGAACAGATGATTCCATGGACTTGTTTGTTGTAGTTATATGATAATAGCAATGTTTTATTCTTCTGCAGGTTATTTTTAACTTTGGTCCAAAAGAGTTCATATTGACAATTTTATTGAGCCGAAGATAAGTTTCAGTTCATGTGCATGCTATGCTGTTGAAGCAACTGGATCACTCAATATTTCTTCTGGTTCTGTGTGATCTTAGGGCTTACTGTGGTCATTCTTTGGCTTTTCATAGCTGATCTGTACTTCTGAATTTTCAGGACAAAGACAGAACCACCAATTTATTACATGCCTGCCAAACCACTGGAAGAAAATGCAGAGTTAATGACACAGAAAAAAGAACAGGTAATTGTCTAAACCATTTGTAGTGTGACTCGTATACCTTCTTCCTATGCTTAGCCTCTACAGAGATGGGGCTGTGCGAATCTCAATAACATTCACCTGCCCTGAGAATTATAGTGAAAAGCACAAGTATTTTTGGTTTTGTATGTTATTCCCTCTCTTTCATAACAACATGCAGTGTTTTTTCTTAATTACTGTAAGGCTCTGTTCGAAATTGCGGATAAAATGGACAGAAATAGCATCAGAAACGAATAGAAAAGAGAAAAAACGAACAAAAATGAGCATAAACGAACATAAATAATAACCTCAAATAGAAACAAATGAAACGAACAACAATGAACAGAAAACAGAAATAGATGTTGGTATTTATGTAGCTTTGAATAGGCCCTAATTTAGTAGATTTAAATAGATTCTTTTTAAGAAAATCATGGGAGCTCATTTGATCTCTTAAGCATCTGAAAGTTGCTGTATGACATACAATAAGAAATCTGTGAACCTTTTTTTAATCCTATCCGACACCATTACAGTGGATTCCCGCCTGCATTGAGGTGAGTTTGAAGGGATTGCGAAATACACAACCTTGTCCCTACTCCGCTAGTGCTGGTGGGTTGATAACTGCCTAAGACTTCAGATAAACTACACATATCTTGTCCCACCCTTATCTAAAATGAAAAGGAGGAACTCCGAAAAGGAGTTTTTTCTTATTTCTTTTAAAAAAACTTGGATACTCGTCATAAAAAAACCCTTAGATACGGTAAAAGGTCTCGTGTTACACCTGCAAAATTGTATTGCAGGCTTTCTTGGAATGGAAGGCTACCAGGAGAGAGGAGCTATCCTTGTATCAGAAGCAAATCCACGATGAATTTGTTGCCAATGTAGAAAAGGATCTGGAGATGCGGTTATCTGCAAGGAAAGCAAGGAAAGGAAATGACGATGCCAACTTGCAAGAGACAATGGACAAAGAGTTGGAAACCCATCAGCTGGAACATGGGCCCAAGGCACGAAAAATCCCTGGGGCTAACAACGAAGATGAAGAGGAGGTAGAAGACATAAATGTCGGAGAGGATGATATCTTGGACGACGTTCTAGGTCTTGATGAGAATGAGAGGGCTGATGAGCCAACAAAGGGTGATGTCAGCATTGACAACCTGCCTCAAAATGCTGCAGAGTAGAGGCATCCCTGGATTAGGCCAATGTTGTAGTTTGGTTAATTTGAACTAGTAGAGGCATCCCTGGATTAGGCCAATGTTGTAGTTTTGGTTTATTTGAGCTATGGCTTTCTGTATTGATTTATATTTCGTTTTGTGAGTTTTAACTCATGTTTGAACCTTTTTAATCATATTTTAGAGCCTGTATATGACGATCTGTTGGACTGTGGCGATCATTAGATATATTGCCTTTATTTATTTTATCTACTTCGATGGAAACTGAAATTCTAAGTTAATGCATTGGTTTGACGCAAACTGAAATTCCAAGTGAATGTAGCGGAGAAAGCAACGTGTGATTGTCTATAAATATGTGATGAGGAAATTATTTTATATGTGGGAAAATTTCTCATCTGCAAAGGTTTTGTATCTGAAAGTGCCACTAATATTTGTAAATGACGCATCCAACTCATAGTTTGTAAAACAAAGTAGACCCTTGAAAGGATAGTATTTAGGGTCTTTTGTTAGGCTCTATTTGGTTGGACCTGACAAAATGTTTGGAAAATAAAATTTCAAAGGAAAATGTTGGGCCCTGTTTTTCCCTCACAAACAAGTAACTTGTCCTCAGTAGGAATAGTGGCAGAATATCTTGGCTTTGGAATGATAGAGCCACTGACTAGTAAGGAGAAGACTTAATTCTAGATTCATAAATATGATACACTAGTTTTTAATTCGTGCTAACTCACGGGCTATGTTTTATAACATTTGTCTAAAAATTATATGATGTATATTATATAATGTTTTTCTAATTTTTAAAAAAAAAGTCTATTAGTTTGTTCACAAAAATTAATATAGTTTAATAGTTAGTTATATACATCTTGAGTATGGCCAAAACTCCGTTGAAGCTTGTGTCAACAACGATGGCCCAATAGTGAATTCCGAGGACTCGAGCAATGGATTCCGAGAGCTCGGAATTATCGAGCGAACCGGCGGCTCTCGGTATTAGTTAGAGTTTGGCTTGGGGTGTTCTCCCCATCATCCTTCCCAGCTTGAAAAGAATTTTCCCTCAAATTCTCGAGTGAATTATCTTCCAAGTAGGGAGATAAGTCAACAACATTGAAAGTAGCCGAGATGTTGTAGTCTCCGAGCAAGTTCACCTTGTAAACATTGTCATTGATTCTTCAAGCACTTCAAATGGGCCATATGCCCTTGGCATGAGCTTAGACTTGCACTTAGAAGGAAAATGCTCCCTCCTCAAGTGGATCCAAATGAGATCACCTGGCCAAAAAGCCACCTTTCTGCAGTTTACGTTAGCACTAGTCCGACAACTCAAATTAGCTTGCTTAATTCCGAGTTTCACCTTTTCATGCGGCTCCTAAATCCGAGTAGCTCTTTTCACGAGCATCATTATGAGGCTTTCCATCAAAAGCTCTTGGGGTCGGGTCAAGTGGTGACAGAGGTTCCACACCATAAACAACCGTAAAAGGAGAAACATTGGTAGTTTTGCTTGGCGTGCGATTGTAGGCAAACTCAGCATGTGGAAGAAGTTGATCCTACGCTTTAGCATTTGATTTGATCGGTGTTACGAGTAAGACTCCCAAAGTTCTATGTGTAACCTCGGTCCGACCATTTTTCTAAGGGTGGAATGTAGTATTGTACTTCGGTTTCGTTCCCAATTTCTTCCAAAGGGTTACACAAAAATGACTCGAAACTTCGCATCTCTATTTGAAACCATTGTCCTTGGGTTCCCATGCAGTCTCACCACTTCCTTGAAGTATAGGTCGAGCAACTAGTGTAGCATCATTGGTTTTGTTGCAAGCAATGAAGTAAGCCATCTTAGAAAATCGATCAACAATAACCGGAATAGAGTCTTTCCCTTTCGAGTCCGAGGTAGACCTAGAATGAAGTCCGGACTAACATCCACCCGGGGTTGAGTTGTCTTTCTTTCCCCGAAATGGCCAGCAAGTCCCCCAGAATGGACTTCTCTAATAATCGGTTCTCTCATGCCACGACTAGGCACACGCAATCCGATACCCTTGAATAAGTATCCTCCTTGGATTTGGAATTCACCCTTGGATCAAGCTTGGCATTCTTGGTATAGGGTTCCAAAATCTTTGTCATCCGCACACAAACACTTCAAATGTTCAAAACCAAAAACACAAGTCTCTAACTGAAACAATAGTAGGTACCTTTTGGATAGAGCATCGGCACCCTTGTTAAGCTTCCCTAATTTGTGCTTGATTAAGAAATGGAAGGTTTGAAGGTACTCAACCCATTTCGCATGCCGCGAATTCAGCTTGTGTTGGCCCTGAATATATTTGAGAGTCTCGTGATTTGAGTGCGGGATGAACTCATGAGCCATTAAGTAATGACTCCAATACTCTAATGATCGAATGATAACACAAAGTTCCTTATCATAAGTAGAGTATCTTCGCTTTGTATCACATAGCTTCTCACTGAAATAAGCAATTGGTCGACCCTCCTAAGTGAGAACTCCACCAATGCCCACACCCGAGGCATCGCACTCAACTTCAAAGATCTTATCAAAGCCGGGCAAGGCTAAGACGAGAGCTCGAGTCGGTTTTGTTTTGATGGCTTCAAAAGATTTTTGAGCCCGAGGTGTCTAAACGAAGAGTGCTTGGATTAAAATGTCACTAAAGTATCTCATAATGTCAAAAATGTCACTAATAAAATTGATGATAATCTATTGTCGCTTGGACTAATAATTAACGGTTAAAAATGCCATTGTACCTTAATTTAACTCTGCTGCGACGAGTAAACATCCATAAAATCGAAAAATACCAATCTTTTTTTTTTTTTAACAAGTAAGCTCTCTCTCTCTCTCTTTTCCCTCCATTGAAACTCCAATATTCAAGCTCCATGAAACTCCGAGTATTCAAGCATTAGAGACGAGACACACACACACACACACGCACACACGCACAGAGCTTTAGACACCGAGAGAATAGGAAAATCCTAGATGGGATTGAGTAGAGAGGACTAATTTTGACCTAATTAAAGCAACCTTCCTTAAAACGCCAGAGACGAGCACAAAGAGAGATATAGAGAGAAAGATTTGGATTGGGGGCAAGACAATCAAATCATCCCAACCCAACAACGTTCAATCCAAAACCCTCCTTCCAAATTCCTTAAATCCCTCATTTTCACTCTCCCTATTCAAGCGTCAAATCTCTCTCTCTCTCTCTCTCTCTCTCTCTCCGATTCCTTCCCAAAATATCTCCTCTTATATATGTTTACCCCAATTCATTTATCCATTTTTCTTCTCCCTCTATCTATCCTCCCATGGTTTTCGCCAACCCCACCTACCTCTCGATCCGTTGATCGCCTAATTGACCTCGTAAAATCCCTCTCCTTTTAGTATGCATTTTATCCATCATCATCATCGGTATTGCCAGTCAAGCGACGTCGTTTTGACCTCTGTTAAGGAGTTGGCTATCCAATGCCCCCGCCGACCGATCACTACTTGTCCTTACCACCGTTAAGTCTCTCTCCTTTTCTCTCTACATTGTGTCTCGTTGTTATGTTGGTTTGTTGCTTAGTTATTGATGTGAAAATGGGTGTTTGAGGCCTGAATTTTTTGTTGGGGAGTTAAAGTTATGGTGTGCTTGAATATTGGAGTTTCAATGGAGGGAAGAGAGAGAATGAGGCGGTTTAATTATAACAAATAATTGAAAAATGGGTTTTGACCGACTGGGTGGGTTTTTACCGCCACGACGGGTTAACATTAGCTACAGATGGCATTCTTAGCACTTAATAATTTATTTAGTGGCGGACGATTACCATCGATTTAATTAGTGGTATTTTTGATAATTTTAGATAGTTTAGGGGTAATTTAATCCGAGCACTCTCCAAATGAAGGAGCTGTTTCCGAGCACCTCGATCATAGGGGCGAGTGATAGTGCTTGAAGTCTTTGATAAATCTCTTATAAAATGATGCAAGCCCATGGAAGCTTCGCACATTGTGTATGCTTTTAAGAGTAGGCCAGGTAAGAACAGCCTCAATCTCGCTCTCTTCCACCTTTACTCCTTCAATCGAAACAACATAACCTAGAAATGTGATTTACGAGCTGAAGAATGAACACTTCTTCAAATTCCCATACAACTTCTCTCGCTCCAACAGTTGAACAATCTGTCCGAGGTGTCGGAATGTTCATGCTCATTCCGACTATAGATCAAAATGTCATCAAAGTAGACCACAACAAACTTCCCCATGAATGGTATGAAAATCTGATTCATGAGTCGCATAAAGGTGCTTGGAACATTAGTTAAACCAAAGGGCATAACAAGCCACTCATCTTGTAACACCCCAAAACACCCCCTAGGAGTATTACATCGCCGAGTTCCTCGGAGGAACTCCCAAGGCTCTTTCAGGTGTTGGTTTGGCTTTCTAATTCTAACTTAAGGTAGTCGAGGTAATTTTCCAAAAGAGTTTGAAAATTTTCTAAAAATTTCGGCGAGTTCCGTTTCCAATGTGGACTATCCCCTGGGCTTAAAGCCCTAAAACCCTACATAAAAATCATAATAAACTCAATGATCCACACGCTCGAGTATACAACTCAACGGCCACACACTTGGATTTCAACCAATCATGCGATAAATTTAAAAGCAGTCGATTGCTTCATTATACATCCGGTACAACTATATGAACTAAATTACAAACTATAATGCTTAGAGACATAAGAAATGCACGTCCGCCACTTGGATCACTTAGCAAACATCAAACGAGAAACCAGCGGGAGTCCGGGATATGCTAAGTACCACACACATCTCCGAGAGTGTACCTGCAACACTGGGAGAGGAAAGGGGGATTTGTCGGGGTGAGCAATAAACCACGGGCTCACCGGAAGCTTCACACTCTTAAAATGGAAATTCTTTATACATACTACTCATAGTAGTGAAATCGGCGAAAACATAATAACATGATACAAATCTATATACTTTTTAATGAAGTCTTCGAAATTTGTTTGCAACACAAAGATTATAACGCTTCGAGTCATTTAAAAGCATGATTTCACAATCATTAACACTTCTTTTAACACTGAATCCACTTTACGGGCCTTCGGGGATTCGAACTAGCACTTCTTTAGTTCCTCCGGGGCGCGACCACTGAACAAAGACTCCGGGACCTATCTTCTAGGAAGTCTCGGATCGGGCATCCTGCCTCCGCAGGACCCTATTAGAACTCTCCCCTCGAAGTTTCTAGCCATGCATCCTCATGAATGAAGACCCCGGTTCGAACCCTTCGGTATGCCAAATGATCCTTAGCTAGTTGATTCAAAACACTTTGCACATAATCATTCATCACATCTGCTTCAAAAAACTTTCTCAAATTGATTTAACACAATGGAAGGCATATCACCACGTGCCATCCTTCCAAATTCGGTTTCTCAAATTCGATTCGCTTTCTCAAATAAGTTTCGCTTCTTTAAAACATATTCACGTTCGAAGGCGGTTCTCAAGAAATTGCATTCAAGGATTATTTTGCATAAAACACGGAACTTCTTCCAAAACTACTTTTGAACATCATGTAATGTAATCGCTTAACATGAATAGTCGTAATTCAATGCGAGACAGTCATCCTCGGCTCCTTTCTAACTACACCTTTCACAATCCACCATCTAGTAAGATTAATTCCTTTTACGAGCCACAATAACCACAAGTAGATATCACCTAATTCAAACGCCTCAACTTCTCACAATTCTTTGTCTCTACTTCAATTCCTCATTCTATATCTCTACTTTATAAATCAACTTCTTTTGCTCATACTCAACCATATAACTCCTAATCTCACTTTATCACTTAATTTCCTCTCGCTATGCTCATCTTCAAACTTAATTTAATATCAAAGACTTAGATGCATCCTAAACTCAACTTAACCTTACAATTCCCAGCTTGTCATTTCCTGCCTCAAACTCTCATTTTATATCTCCATCTTATTAATCAACTCTTATTCGCCTCTCCTTAGTTATATAACTCTTAATTACTTTTCATTACTCGATTTCCGCTAGCTTTGCTTTCCTTCACGTTTAGTTCAACCTCAAGGATTTAAATATATTTTGAACTCAATTAACTCGAAAATCACCCACTTCTCACTCCCATGCCTCAATTGTGCATCCGAGTAATATGAATTCATACTCCCCTTTATACTTAACTCATTATTTCTGATATTAGCAATCCTTTCTTAACGCTGTGAATTCAAGAAATCTCTAAGGGCTCAATCTGAAATATTAATTCACAATTTATACCCAAACCACAACGTGTTCATCCCCAATTGATTGAATTCTCGATACTACTCACTATACCCAAGCAACCGAACTTCGTCTAAATTCCCAGGTTTCCAATTCGAGGCCTAAACAACTACTAAATCCCTTCAAGGCTCCTAATTCAACTTTAAGCCATTACTAAACTCGTTTAACAACACAAACATTCAATATTCACAACACAATCAATAATTACAATAAATCCATTTGGGTTTCGAACTTACTAATAGTTTAGAGTATGAGACTACCCACCTCAAATTAGGGATTGAAGATTGTGAATTTCGGATTAGCCTAGGTCGGTTTCCTCCTTTCTTTCCTCTTCCTCTGCTTGCCGGCCTCGGTCTAGCCCCGGTTTTGCCGCCTTCCTCTATGCCCGATGCTTGCTCGATCATGGTCTTCTTGCTTGGCTGTCCATTGCTCCTTCGCTCACCGGTCACTTGCCTCTGCTTGTTTAGGCATGCCTCCTCTTCTTTCTTTCTTCCTCTCGCTCGGGCCCTCGGCACTCACTGGCTGCGGAGTTCTTGCCATTCGGGCGGCCATCGACCCCTTTGCTTGGCTCTTACGCTCGCCTCCTATCTTTCGGTCTCAATTTCCCCTCCTTCGTGCCCCTACTCCTTTCTCGCGTTCGCTGCCACTTTTCCTCCGTTCCCAGTTTAGCTCGCCGGCCTCCGGCCGCTTTTCTTTGCTCTCACACTCGCTCTCTCTCTCGCTGCGGCTCTGCTCACCCTCACCCTCACCCGATCTCTTTTCTCTCGCTTTCCTTGCTTCTTCTTTCCTCTGTTTTTGCTTGGGCTTCCTTCCTTTTTGATACTTCTTTCTTTCTTTTCCTTATCACTTAATCTCTTCTTTCTTTTCCCCTTTTCTTTGTGGCTTCACGCAGACTGCCAACACATCACTAATCACACTAATCGTCCCCTTGGTCTATCACACATAATTCAAGCCCTTTTCCTCCTCTTTCTTCTTTTTCTTTTTTTAGACTTGGATAATATCAAGGTAAAAAATTGAAATAATAAATAATTACTTGGGTCCGGGAAGGAAATCGGGAGGTAATAATATAATCCGCTAATTTATTTATAAAAGCGCGCACGATTAAGAACTCGTCCTAAATAAAATAATTTACGCGTCGATTACTTAATTTAATTAACCTACTTGAAATTCCAGGTCTCACATTTCTTCCCCCTTCAAAGAATTTCGTCCTTGAAATTCGCAATGAACAGGTAGCCTCTAGAATAAGTAAAAATATGAACGCAAATACATGAACCACAAGAAGGAAAATTTAATCACGCGACTATTCCCAAACACGGTTATTGGAATACCGATTCTCATAATCAATTACTCGGATTGGGGTAATATCTCACCTTTACCATCATGACTTAATTCTCTAATTCTTCTCATCTTTGTATCTCTACTTCCTAGCACCCTTTTATCATAATCCACATTTTCGATAGTACTTAACCTTTCTTTACACATACTCATCTCATTACTCAAGCATGAACCTCATAATCCTCGATGACTCCAAATGTAACCCAACTACAACAAAAAACCCCAACAGGATACTAAATCAAACATACTTACTACTAAGTTTCAAAACTAACCTAAATCTCTATACTTTCAATTCACGGTTTTCTTCCATACTTCAAACCTCATTGTCTCATTAAACTCAATTCAATCACAATATACCATATCCGGGTAACCACAGAGTTTAATTCTCACGAGTCATCATAGCCATGAATTATCGCAAACAGTGGCAACTTAACTCAAACCCAAACAGTCACCAATAATCATCTATCATCACCCACTATCAACAATAATGGATTATCACAATTTGTTGTATTCATTCACATTTTCATACTTTACTCCAATCTTGACAATTTATCGATTTATTCCCTTTTCACTTTTACCGTCATATTCAATTCCCCAATTGAATTTATACTCAACTTATCACCTCCTATAATTTCACAATGCTCAAGTACACGAGACAGGACTTTCACAGACACACTCATCACAAGGTTACGTATGGCCCCAAAACCGTGGTACTATGCACTCGATTTCCCTCATTCTTTCCCCAAAAGACGGCATGGTAAGTGCTCAGCCCCAAAAGGCATTCACATATAATTTTCCCAAGCAAAAGCCATCCTAAGCCAATACCTAAGGCATATGTGCTACCTCACCTTATGACATATAAGCCACACTTAGCGCACGTATATCACATTAACGGGTAATTTAACATCAACTAATTCAAATAAGCTAACTAGGTAATTACATATTACACTTAATAGAGCACGTATACATATCACAAATAGATCACATAAGCAATCAAACCAATGAAGTCCTAAAGTTAGAGATTTCTAGTTGAAGACCCAACGAAGCCAACGAGTAATGAACCGGAAACAAAATTTCCAGCCACACTCGGTCACATACTTATCATACACAAGTCACTCATATATAACCTTAATGGGTGGTTTATAATCCAATCTCCCACAACTTCTCAACACCCAAAACTCCTCAACGGAATGGAGTAGTGGAGAGAAAGAACAGAACTCTTGAAGAAATAGGAAGGACAATGATGATTGAACACGATCCGCCTTATTATTTACGGGCTAAGGCGATCAACGAGCAAACTACACACTTGAACGGATGCCTCATCGGACCCATTTTGAAGAAAACTCCATATGAGCTCTACAAGGGACAAAAACCCAACATCTCATACTTCAAACCCTTCAGATGTAAATGCTATGTTCACAATAATGGTAAGGATCATTTGACCAAGTTTGATGCACGGTCGGATGAAGGTATCTTTCTTGGTTATTCATCTCATAGTAAATCTTGTCGTATTTTCAATAAAAGAACTAACAAAGTGGAAGAAAGCATCCACGTTGTGTTTGATGAGATTGATCAGGGAATACCAAGTGAGTCAACATTCTCTAATATAAAACTCGAGTCAAGATAAAGATGATCTTCTTGAAGCCGATCTCGAGATAGAGTCAAAGGAAAGCGGCTCGGAATGAGGCGGCTCGGAATATCATAACTCGAGATTGAACCAGCTCCGAAGCCGGCTCGGAATGCTGAAGGCCAAACACATGAGCAAGCTCAAATAGATCAGATCACTGAAGATCAACCAGTTCAACCCACAAATCTGGTAAACCGGAGAACAGGTAGAGCATTCAAATATGTTTCGAATCACTCACTCGGGAACATCTTGTCGACATCAATAGTGTTGTAAGAACTCGCTCTTCTTTGTAAAATCTATGTGCATTCAGTGCATTCATATCATTAACTGAACCCAGAAATGCACTAGAGGCCCTAAATGAACCTGAATGGGTAGAGGCCATGTAAGAGAAACTTAATCAATTTGAGAGAAACCAAGTCCGGACTTTGACCAAATGACCTTCGACCACCCAGTCATAGGAACCAAATGGGTTTTCAAAAACAAACTGGATGAGGATGGGTTGGTAGTAAAAAATAAGGCTAGACTTGTGGCTCGAGGTTACAGTCAAGAAGAAGGAATTGATTGTGGAGAAACCTTTGCCCCAGTTGCTAGGATTGAAGCAATTAGAATCCTATTGGCATTTGCATCAAGCATGAATATTAAGTCTGTATCAAATGGATGTCAAATGTGCCTTTTTCAATGGTTTCATTCAAGAGGAAGTCTATGTTGAGCAACCCCCTGGATTTGAAAACTCATAATTTCTAAATCATGTTTTCAAGTTGCAAAAAGCTCTTTATGGTCTTAAACAAGCTCCTAGAGCTTGGTATGAAAGACTGAGCAGTTTTTGGTTGAAAATAATTTCAAAAGAGGTCGGATTGACAAAACTATTTTCATAAAAACCAAGGGGAAAGACTTTCTTATTGCTCGGAATTATGTTGATGATATAATTTTTGGAGCTACTAATGAAAATCTTTGTCGACATTTTTACGAGTTAATGAGACAGGAGTTCCAAATGAGTATAATGGGAGAGCTCAATTTCTTTCTTGGTCTACAAATTAAGAAAGACAAAGATGGTATCTATTTCCATCAATCTAAGTATACCAAGGAATTGCTTGAAGAAGTACAAGTTTCAAGATACAAAACATGCAACAACACTAATGAGTAGCACCATGAAACTGGACTTAGATGAAAAAAGTAAAGCGATAAATTAGAAACTCTATCGAGGTATGATTGGATCTCTGCTATATCTCACATCCAGTAGGCTAGACATTATGTTTAGTATATGTCTGTGTGCAAGATTCTAAGCTAATCCAAAAGAATCGCATCTCACTCTGCGGTGAAAAGAATTTTTAGATATCTTGCGGGGACTCGGAATCTAGGTCTATGGTTCTCAAGAGACTCGGAGCCGACACTCACTTGATACTTAGATGCTGACTATGCTGGATACAAGGTTAATAAAAAGAGCACCTCAGGAGCATGCCGGTTTCAGGTCAATCCCTTATATCTTGGCACTCAAAGAAGCGGAACTCGGTCGCTCTATCAAGCTGCTGAAGCTGAGTACGTTGCGGTCGGAGCATGCTGTGCTCGGATTCTATGGATCAAGCAACACTAGAAAGACCTTGGACTCTCATTCAAATCAATTCCAATCAAGTGTGACAATTAGAGTGCAATCGGCATCACTAAGAATCCGGTTCAGCACTCAAAGACAAAGCATATTGAGGTCGGGTATCATTTTCGAGAGACCATTCTGAGAAAGGTGATATTGAACTTGAATTCATTCCTACAAACTTTCGGTTAGCTGATATCTTTACTAAGCCACTTGGTGAGGATAAGTTTTGTTTTATTAGGAATGAACTAGGCATGTTAAATGCATGATTATATATCCTTATAAGTGAAATTATCTTGCATGATTATGTGTTACATGTTTCTTTTCTTAATAACAAATAGTTTAATTGATTAAGTGATACTTGAGCTAGGAGTTATTATTTGTTTGTGTTTTACGAGTCACTCGGAAATCATACCAAGTCGAGCGAGTTTTGAGAAAAATGGACTTCAAACTTCGAAATCATCTCTAGATTAGTGGAGAATTTCAGAAATTTCTTTTAAAATTTCTCTTTTTCTCTCTCTCTCTGCCGAGCGCATCGATAATTGAACTAGTCGTTGGGAGACAGACACTTGGAATTCTAACCGTTAGAGAGCAGAAGCAGACACACCGGTCCGAGGTGACCCGTTGGAGGTTTAGGTCATAACGAATATTGAAGGACATTCATTTTGCTATAAATAGCATCCTTTTTCCTTGATTTTGCTACTTTACTCTTTGCTAACCTAAAACTCTCGCTCACTTGTTCTCACAATCTAAGCTCTCAGCATTCTCAACACTCTCGGTACTCTTTCTCTAGTTTCTTCGAGTTCACTCTCTTTCTTCTCAATCACTTCAACCATGCATAAGAGAGGTTCCACTCCAGATTTTCTAGGGTCTGCAACAAAGAAGCCTAGAACAAAGTGTTAAGCTTGTCGTACAGACAACAAATTAAACCACTACTTAAACTTATAATAAACAATATAGCAAGGGCAAGTAGGGATCGAATCCACGAGGAAAGATATAATAACATGCAAGTTTTAATCTAATTAAATTTACTACTCTTAAAAACAAAACAGAAAATATAAATTAAAATCAATAACTAAAATTCATAGAAAATTATCTAACAACTAAATAAATAATTTATACAGAATAATAAAACTACAATAACCCAGAAATATTTTTGTATATTTTTTAGAATAATTAAAACAGAAAACTAAAGCAGAAAATAAACAAATTCTAAAACAGAAAATTAAATAAGTAAAATTCTGCACTAAAATAATTACGAAAATAAATACTAAAATTACCCAGAATAGTAATACTAATTTTCTAAACCTAACCAGACCCTAAAAATATAAAAACAAAATTTAAAATCTAATTTACGAATTTATTTTATTAAAAACCTGCAGTAATTAAATTCAAGAATTAAATCTGAAAAATATCAAATTAATTCCAAAAATTCTAAAATTTAATCACAGCAAACTAGGACTCTATCTAAACCCTAAAAGAAAATAAAACACGAAAAATAACAAAAGAAACTATTTTTAAACTAATTTCTAACAAACTGACTCAAAAATAATAAAAACTGACAGAAAATTAATTCTGAAAATTAAAATATGTAAAGACTCAAAATTAAATTAAAATAAAATTACTAAAACTAACCTAAAATACTGATCTTTAGGGGGTTTAATGAAATTGATAATAAAAGACTATAACTTTATAAGTAAAAATCAATAACTCAAGAGAATAACTAAAAGCAAACAAATAATTATCAAAGGTAACAAATTTATAAAAACACTTAGTATAATCTATATCCACCATGCAAATTATTATTTATCATTAACACACAAATTGATCTACCCATGAGCTAAACTGTAGAAGACAACCACTAGCGGATCTTCCCGTTTTTCCTTAGTTATTAGTTTACTTAGGCCTAGCCCTAATATAAACCCTACTAATATTGATAACCCTAGCACTAGCACTAGAATTTAATCAAATCAGAGCATTAAGTATTAGAAAAACATCATCTAGCACCTAATAACCAATCTACTAGCAAATTGATTTAAGAAGGATCTATGATAATTTCCTAATTAAAAGAGATGGGTATGAGCCATCCATGATTAACTAGGGTGATACTTATGTCTAAAAGATCAAGCAATTACGTACTTAAACCCTCTAAACTATCACATGAATTTATATAAAACTAAGTAGCGTGCACTCTAATTAATTAGACATAAATTCATAAACATTAAACACAAATTATCATAAAATCATGGATTGAATCAATAAGACAATAAAAATCGAAACTTTGTTTCAAAATAAATAATTTAACATGGCTTCAAGTAGATTATACCAAGTATAAGAAAAACTACTCACACATAATGTAATTTAAAACATGTAAACTAAATAAAACTAGCATCTTTAATATTAATCTAACAATAAAAACTCGATCTTTTCTAATAAAAATTACAAAACTAAATTATACTACCGATATTAGTTTCTTTGACCCGGGAAGATGAAGAAGATGGTGATGGATGGTGGCTGGCTGGGCAGCGGACAGCAGCAGCCAGCAAGGAGCAGCAGCAGCAGTACGGTGCAGCCAGGAGCAGCGGCAGACAGCAAGCAGCAGGTGCAACAAGGAGCAGCGGAAGCAGGTGCAGCAAGAGAACGTGAGGTGGTCTGGGTAGCTAGGTGGCTGGCTGCTTGTGTGGGCAGTGGACGTGAGCAAGCAGCAGGTGCAGGCGGCTGGGATGTATGTGGCTGGCTTCCCGGTCTCTCTCCATGATGATAATAAGTAGTATATATAGGGTGAAAGAGTTAGGGTTTATTTCTCTTTCTTCTCTTCTAAGTTTCCCTTTTCTATTCCACTTAGGATTTCCTAAAATATAATATCCTAAAATAAATATTTTATTACATATTATATTTATGGACCGACTTCATATATTTTCTTGGATGCTTGTCGGTAGCTAAAAATCTATTTTTAACGACTTTTCTTCTCTTCCCCACTTTATTCGATAATTACCTATAAATAGACAAAATAGAATAAATTAGATAAAATAAACTATATAATATAAACTCAATAACTACTAAAAATACGTATAAAATACGACTTAACACAAAGCAAACCCAAGAGGGTCCTTTTAACCCCTCCAAAATCCTAGTCACCCAACATCTCACGTTGGATGACAAGTTCTTTCCAACCACAACCTTTTCGTGGTTGAAGCACATCAAAAGCATCGGCGTATATAACTTTCTATGCTTCGGTGAGTTCATATACCCGAACTCATTGCTGAGTTCTACTCAAACCTTTCTTACTCGAGTGTGTCATAACCTCCGGAGTTCGCAATACAATGGTACGTATAAATCTCTCTCTCCTCCATCGTCTTTTTAAAGTTACATCTATCTTCCTCAACTGCAATCCTATTCCTTTCAACGAGATTGCAGATGAGTTCTTCGAAAAATACACCAAGGAAGTCCCCGAGTCACGCAAGAATTTTTCCGTGACTCGGATGAAGACCGAGGCTAGACTTACGTGCTTCTTACCGATGAGAACTATCTTTTCTCATCATTCCAGCAAAGAGAATCCTAACTCAAAGATTCTCAAAGATTTGTTCGACATTCTTGAGGTCTACGACGTCAACCTCTTTCCCGCTATAATCGAACGGATGGCCACCGTGCCAGCTCGATCCACAGGAATCCACCCCTCTTCCTTTCGGAGCCCTTCTTACCCTTGTTTTCAAGCAATTCAAGGTTCCGCTCCTCAAACCTAAACGAAGTGTCCGAGGCCGCCATCGTTGTTGGCGTAAAAGAGCTTCTTAGATATGGGTACCAGGAAACCCAACCTCGGTGTCCGGGTCCATAGCTCGGAACCGAGGCAACCTTCCCTCTCGCCTTAGACTCGGACTCGTCTCATACTCCCTCCTCCACCTGGCGGTGCTTCCACCTCGGGTCCTCCTCATGAAGCCACAGCTGTCTTGTCGCAAGCTCCGCTAGACAAGCTCACTTCGTGTCCGTGGAAATTTGGGACACTCTCCAGTCCTTCAAAACTGTTCTTTAGAACATGACCATTAACCGAAAACGACCCAATCTCGGATTCGAGAGCAACAAGATGTGCTCCTCGAAATGAAAAATCTGGTTAAGGAGCAATAGGAGATGGTTGAGCTCCACCGAGAGAGGCGATCGAAGGCCACTCGGAACCCGGAAAACTCAAAAACATCCGAAGAGTCCTCGAGCCTTGCCAAGTCTCCATCCGGAGAGGTAGCGAGAAGAAGGAGAGGAAGGCTGCGGCTGAAGCGGCTCTTTTCGAGGAGCGAGGAGGAAGAGAAGGAGGAAGAGAAAGAAGAGGAGAAGGAGGAAGAAGGAGAGAAGAAGGAAGAAGCCGAGGGACAAGGTGTTGTGGTTCCTCAACCTGAACCGATAAGCTCGGACAGCAATCCGAGTGAGTCGGAAGACCTTGCGGATGTTGGACGAGTCCGCGGCAATTAAGCCGAAGAAGCAGCCCCTTCGTAACTTTCCAAGAGGGTAAGCCTCCGGACGACCTAGTTCTAGGTCAGCCACTCGGAGCTGAGCCACTTCCGGAGATACCGGTGTTGCGCCGCCCGGATCTTTAACATCATCACAAGCATACCAGCGCAGGCGCACTTCGCACGCTCATCTGTCTCAACTCGGATCGCCCTAAATCCACCATATTAATTTCTTTTTCTCTTGTTTTATTTTTTTTTGTCCAGAAATCAATTGTATCGACTTGATACATTCTTCACTATTTTTCTTTTTGCTTGAAAGGCAAGGGGAGAATACTAGAAAAAATTGTTGTCTTATTTAGGGGAGTTTTCTCACCCTCTTTTCGTGTATTTTCTGTACATATATGAATGAAGTTTTATTTTCAAGTATACTGATTTTTACGTTCACTCTTTCGAGTTTGAATTTCTTATTATTCAGTTTTGCTCGATATATCAACTCGCTTTTTTTCCTCTATCACGCTCTAATATAATTACTCATGATTCTTAGCTATATGAGTTATCTGCAGAAATATTCTAAGTACGAATCACTTCATTAATTAGTTTGTGTTCGATATATTCTACTAAGTAAGAATGAAAACTCATGATTATTTTATTAAAAAGTTTCTAAGTATGGAATGCCTTTCACCAAAAAGAGGGAGGTTGAAGACTCAAACTCTAAATCTAGATCATTTTGAGTACTACATAAAGACTTAGGTACAAACCTCATCTCTCCTAAGTTTTGATTACAAGTCATTCCGAGTGTTATAAAAACTACTGCATAAGTTTTCATTCGATTCCGATTAACTCGGATATCACATTCTTGCTTATCCTCTCACATTGATGTTTCGAGTCACCTAGACATCACTCAGATTTATTACATGATCAAATAATCTCTCTAAGACTTTTTATCCGAGTTCCGATTGCATATCTTGAAGCAAAGTGAATTACAATGTTAATTCATCTTTCTAAGTTAGTATGTTTGATTGAAAATTATTTGTCCGGATCAAGTTCTTATACTCGATGTTTTCACTTTTATAACTTGATCTTTCTTAGGACTGAATCCGATGGAATTTGAGTATAATGAATATTAGATTCGGAAAATTCCACTCTTCTAGGCCCGAGATAATTATGCACTTAATTATCTTAATTAAATTATTATCTGTGCCTAATCTTGGACCAAAGTATTATATACTTTGAGAACCAAAATTATTTACTTTTGTAATTTATCCAAACGAGGTTATCTTATTTTTGAATTACAAAAGTAACCGAGCTTCAAGCTATCAATTACCAGCGAGAAAAGGCTTTTCTACTTACGAACAAGCGTTAGACAACTGTGTCGGGGTTGTTTGTTTCCAAAGCTGGAAAACTTCAACGCTAAGCTCAACGATGGTTTCCACCTTACTTTTCGGACATCACCAGCTGACTGGAGGACCTTGAGGAGTCAAGAGCCGTTGCACAACGTTCACATCCCAACGGATTTTTCTCGGCGACTCGGAAGAACCCTTACAACGGTAAATAAAGACTTACGTTCGAAATTAGTCACAACGGCTAATCCGCTTGGTCATCTATAAATAGAAGCCAACTCTCAAGACTTGAAGATTGCTGGAATTATTGTTGATACACATTACTTAAGCAAAAGTTATTGTATTCATACTCAATCTTCTATTTACAACTCCCGACTTGTAATTCATACTTTTTGAGTTGTAAAGTATTGTAATAAGTTACATACTCTTTTTACTTTCTAAGTAAGGTCCCTTGACTGAGCTATAAGGGTTAACTCAGCTCGGTTGTCCCTAGTTGTAAAGGTTAGCTCGGTTAGGAAGTACTAGATCAAATAAGGGAATTTCGAGTCTAGGAAAACTTTGTAAGGAATTGTTTAAGGGAGTAATTCGGTTGAGTCGATCTGCTGTATTTTATGGATTCAAAATAGTGGATTTGACTTGGTGCTTGGATTAGCGAGTGTCCTTGGTTTTCCACCCCAGGAGGGTTTCCACGTATCTCCGAGTTTACAATTTTACGAGTCCAACCTACACTTAGATTGTCTGGTTCATTCTCTTCTAACTTAAATCTTCCAAGTTTGCTATAATTTCCTCATCACCCTATTCACCCCCTCTAGGGTGGCTAAGACTCTCTAAGAGCAAACCTTCATCCACGACACTTAAAACACTTACGGCTTTGACCAGTAGAAATTTTGTTTTGAGTCCGAGTTTGAGTAGGAATTGGTTTGGACTTAGAATTGAGTTTTGGGGCAGCGAGACTTAGACTAATTCTAAGGGTCAAAAAACTCTTACCAAACTAAGTGGGCTTAGATGGTTGAGTTTTGGGACTTCTCTCTTGAAGGTTCTGACCTTCCTTTGCTACTCCACCTTGTGTGCTAGTAGACACACCTCATTAAATGTTGAGTACTGTTGTAGCTCCACAACATTAGCATGCGTCGGGTCAAGTCCTCGGAGTCTTGCGGATCACATTTAATCATCAACCTTTCGAACTCCTTGGTATACTCCTCCACACTCATCGTGCTCTGTTGCAAGTGGTGCAACTTAGAATAGTTGTCCTAAACGTATGTAAGGGGTAGAAACCGGACTTTTAGCTTAGACCTCATCTTCTCCCAACTTCGATCTTAGGTTTCCTCCGAACAACATGCTTTTTCACCAGATTTTCCCACCAGGTTGAGGCAAACCCTCCGAGCTTGATGCGACAAGCTTGACCTTTTTCTCATCCTTCACCTCTTTGTAGTCAAAGATCCTTTCAACAGTTTGCAACCAGTCTAGAAACTCATCCGGGTTAAGGCGACCCTTAAACTCCGGGATTTCAACTTTGAAATCCGAGTTGGGTCAAGGCGAGTGATGCCTTCTCCTTCTTCTTCCTCCTCTTTGCTCACGCTCACCTGGAAGAAGCAAAAGGATTGCTATCTCCACCATCATCATCCCCACGTGAGTGGGTATGAGAGGGTGAACTGGGTCGTGACTCCTCTAACTCAAGCCGCTTCTTTTTCATCATGTCTCCAAGTTGCTTTCTCGGATAGATGTTCCGAGCTCGCAACTCATCATACTTGTTCATGAGCATATCAAAATGTTCCTCTAATGTCATGCTTCCACTCATTCCGGCTTATTGGTTCTTTGTGGACTGATGTGTTTGAGCTTAAAGGGTTGTGTCCGAGGTTAAGGAATCTCAGCCTAGGAAAGGCTCCAAAGCTCTAATACCAAAACCGATGTGCTAAGATGTAAGGCTACACCGATCCGGAAAACATAGTACGCAAAATGCAATTCGAGTGACTCGGAAGGGACTTAAAAATGACCAATATGATAGTGAGCAACAAGAACTAGGTTAATCACTCGAGGAGAGAGAATTAACAAAGTAACCAGCACTAAAAATAATAAGAACGAGATAAAACTAAAATACCCAAGGATACAAATATCACCACCAAGGATAAACTAGGGCGCTAACCACATTTAGATACGAGATATCACCACTCTAAGTATTAGCTAGATTCTTGAGAACTACACACTTAATTAGACAAGCAAAAGAGAATTTTGGGGGGTTGAAAGGAGCTCAGCTTAACTTTACTCAGACATATAGCCAATATCAAAATTAGAGTTGGTTTTTACAAGTGAAACCCATGCTTTTTATATGCCTCGGAACTAGATTACATCACTCTAATCCAAGGGTTATAAATCCCCCTTTACAATTGAATGTCTGTGATGTAAGTTAGTTAGATAAAGGACAAAAACAAGAACAAGAGGTAGAATAATTACAGCGAGAAAAGGAGGGGGATCACAAAATCGGTAGTACAAAATAGTACGGTTACGAGTCCGATGATGGTTGCAATCGTTATCACCATATTCTTCCGCATTTTGATCCTTAAACTTTCCTTTTCTGGCTCTGCTGAAGATGCCTAGATGATGCTCGGGTAGATCCGAGTGTATCTACGGAACGGGTATGAGCTCGAAGCCGATGACTCGAAAAGATCAACTTGGCTTATTATCTCCTAATACTTCGACTTGTCTGGCTCCCTTAATCCTGTCTAAGGAGATAGACAAGCATTTCTGAATATGGCCAAAACTCCCTTGAAACTTGTGTCAACAACGAGGGCCCAACAGTGAATTCTAAGGACTCAGCAATGGATTATGAGGGCTCGGAATTATCAAGCGAACCGGGCTGGCTCTCGGTATCGGTTAGACTTCAGCTTGGGGTGTTCTCCTCATCACTAAGGATAAGTTCTTTACTTTAACCCTGCACATCTGCATTTATGTTTTCAACCTATAATTTTTCTCCAAATAATACATGCAACATAATTTCATGATCATCTTTTCCTTCTATCTACTTCTTTTTGTGTTTCTTTATCTACCAAGAAAAAGCTTCCAAACTCTTCATTTTCTCCAAACTCCTTCCATTCCCTATCACTATTTTTGGTGTGTTTCTTCTTGGTGCTTTTAGGGAGGAAAACCAACTCATATTTATAGAAATTTCAAATCAATGCATGTATGATACTTGTCAAGTTGTTTTTAGAAAATCATAGGCTAAAACCATGTGTATTTTAAAAATTATGGCTAAACAAAACCATGGTTTTGAAAAATCCATGTGCAAGTTAAAACAATTGGCTTATATATATATTATATATATCGATTTTCATTTTTTCTTAATTACTAAGTATGCATTTGACTTGACTTGACTTGATTTTGACTTTGGCTTGACCAATTTTATATGACTAGGTAATTTACTAAATATAATGTTAATAATTTTGATGCATGCAAATTAATCCAATGAACACATAATTTTAATTGTTTTTAGAAGTATTAAGACCAACGAAAATATTATACGACCGATTAAATTACATATTGAAATCAAGTATTCATATGCAACTATTCATAATTAATCTTATTTATTAAATTTATTTTTACCCTATTTATATAGAGCATATATATATGTTCAATTGTGTTACTGCATCTTTTTTTATAAAAGTTATAAGGATGTAATTCTATTTTTATTATTTAGTATTTGACATTTAATATTTAACTGGGTCATTTCATTAGTAACCTTATTTATCTAATATATTCAGAAATCATATGTTTGATCGAAGACCTCCACGGTAGTTCGAGCCCTGGAAAAACAAACACTTATAAATTTCGAATTGAGCATGCGCTCGATTTGGTTAACTTCACTGTTATTTAAGAAAATTAATAATATTAATTAGTGTGGGGTTGTTACAGATTTCCCCCTAAAATAAATTTCGTCCTCGAAACTTGATATAGAAAAACTTATTTAAGGATCAAAGAAAATACTAAAGTATTCATTCGATGCTTAATATTTTTCGTAGCTTCCCATATATATATATATGATCATTTTCCTACATCTAAACTCAACATGTGGTCATTTGTAAAAACTAATTATTTCAATGTTTAAAATATACATTAACATCCCCTCTAATAAAAGTCTTATATATATTACGATGATACTATAGTACTTTAGTTTAGTATATAACCTTTATCTCTTGGATAAGGAACATAACGAATTGTGTAATTATAATGTTTAATCATATATTGGCAAGAGTTTTAAATAAATTTTACTTAAGAAGTTTATTCAGACATAAGATTCCCTTCCTTGTGTTATCCGAATCTAAGACTTTCCGATTGAGTATGTTTTCATGACTTCACCCATGTATCTCCATAACCTCATACAACTGGCATTACGAAGCAAACTTCTATCTTGTATCCCTCGTGTTCAAACTTATCTTTATGTTTCAACCTATACACATGATAACTTCTTCATTGTTCTTGTAATTTGTATTTCCTCCATCCTTAATCATTTACACAACCATATCGAACATAGTATATAATATGATCCGGTAATATAAAATTATTCAAATCTAATAATCAATGATCTTATATCATCCACGTTCTATGTTGTAACGTAAGAAACTAAGAGTAACTTAGAGATTCTGACCAACTAAATAAGACGAGTGCATATTATTGAAAAAGTCTATTTTACAACCATTTGGAAAAGATAAGGTTAATAGGTTCAAATTCCATTTCCTAAAACATATACACGACAAAGAAGTATATTTAAGCTTTTACTATCATATGGATTGTTAAAAACTATGATTTAATGTTAGTGTAGGATCATGTGCACATTAATTTGATAAACTTAGAAGAGATCTCTAGGAAGCAATATTGTTTGTCTTGACAAGGATAAGAATACATATGTGAATAAATGATGTAGATGGAAAGGTCATGGTCTAGGAAGAATTGCTAGCAATTAGATGAACTAGTTTAAATTTTTAAATTGATGAACTATTAAGTAGTTAGAGAAGAAATTATTGGGAAGGTCTTTATCTAATGATATTATGAAGAAAATTCTAATTTTATTATAAATAATAAAGACGGAAACGATAAATAGGGAAATAACTTGGTAGTTACATAGATTGAGTAAGGAACACTCCAATTATTATAAATTTCCATGGGAGAGGCAATAAGAGGAAGTTATGTTTGAATCTTAGTTCCAAGAAAGAAAATCATTATCATGGAATTAATGACTCGATAAATAAGAAAAAAATAATGTTGGTCATCCTTCTCAAGGATATTTTTTAGATACCGTAATAAGTATCAATAAGTATTGGCATAAGATGAATTAAAACAATTGTAAATAGGAAGAATTTTGATGAGTTGCAACATGAATTAATATCAAATATAAACTACAAAAGGTAATGTGATTTGCATCGACTTTGGTTACCAAGGAACAACAAGGACAAATAATTTGATGAATACTCAAAGGAAAGGGACAGCCAACTGGATGAGTTATAAGTTAAACAATATTATAAAGAAATACCAAATGGTGAAAGAAATGATAACTGGTATTATTATAAAGTATCTTTGAATATTAATGCATGTTTGCTAGGAACTAACAATTGGTGATGAAGATCGATATAGATAGAGCGAAGCTGCTTGTCAATATATATAATAGAGTAGGCAAGCTGTAAATAAACTAGGTGCATAAAGGATTTCCATGGTAATACATTTTCACTCACCTTGGGAAACATTCACATATGAAATTATGAAGTTGTGATAAGTAAGAGCCATATTAGTCTCGAACTAATTACTAAGTCACAAAGAAGAATACATGGAATGACTTAGAAAAACAGGTTTAACTTAGCCTTGTACTAAAATGAAAGTTAGACTTCGCTGGACTAAGTTGTTCCAAGATTAATTGAGTTAAAAGAGATGAATGCATAAACGAAGCAACTGAGTTTGATAGATACGTCTTTTGTGAAATAAGCTAAATGTACATACGGAAGTATGTAATTGGCAATGATAGGAAAAATTTTGATAGAAAGAGTTGGATATTCAATTACAAAGATACTATTATTATTATTATTATTATTATTATTATTATAATAATAATAATAATAATAATAATAATAATAATAATAATAATAATAATAATAATAATAATAATGATAATAATGATTATTATTATTATTATTTGGAAATCGAGTTTTTTTTCAAAAGGAATTAATAATATAATACAACAAGTTTAGTATTTTGGCATGAATACGTAAAGTTTGGGAAAATTCTCTTTCGTTGGAAAGTAGAATATAAGAATGGTAATTCAAAGGAAGTAACGAGGTCAAGCGACGGATAGAGATTTCTTACGAGAGAAATGAGTCATTAAATATTGAAAAAGATAATATCTATAAAATGAACATCACAAAAATCATTAATCGAAGCAAGAGAAGAAAATTTTGACATTAATGGTTCAGTGAAAGAAAGGATACTAACAAGGTAACGTCGGAATAGATAAGGAATGAGAATGATGGATGACTATGATTCACATGTATTTATGAGTTATTATGTGCTTGGAGTAAATAATGAGCTCCCTTAGGGATCAATAAAGGTCAAGGAAGTCATAGGATTAAAAAAAGGTCAAATGTTTATGTTATAATGGTTCCTATGGAAAAAAATTTAACAATGAACTTAAGTTAACTAAATATGATTATGAGCTCATGTAAGTTGACGCAAAATTTATGTGATAGACATTATATAAATTTGATCTAAGTAAAGATTTTTAACTTTTTCTCCCTAAAAAAGACTACATATATCACATTCATGCTTTAATTTTGTATTACTAAATCTAAGGTCGAACTTTAACAAAAAATAACCCTTGTTTTCCCGTGTAATATGATGTCCGATTCAATTAAATCAACAAGTTATAACTCCCATATAAGTTCGTGAAATACTCTAATTCAACAATATGAAGTTCGATCTAACATAAATCATATTGAATTATTATCAAAGTTATCCAAATTTCTAACTTAACTTCACCAATCATTAAAATTTTCCTTATACTTGTTTGAATTTGATTGTCCAAAATATATATAGAACACAATTCCTCCCTTTAGCTTTATGGCTATAACACTTTTCCTCGAGCATTTCTCTCATAGATTTTTCACCTTTGACTTATGCCTCTAGAAAAATGGGTGTGTATCTACCCAAACTACACTCATGCTTTGTCAATGATTCTAACTCAATTATCTTTGGTAAGACATATATGTAGTTACGTTTTTCCTCTTTAAATGTTTTACTTTGTTTAGCATCCTAACCCACCAAGCATCAATCATTTTATCGAATCGGAATACTCTTAATATATTAATTTTCAAAACATTTAGCACCCCTTTTTTAACAAATTATTGAACACGTCTTACATACCTCAAAATCATAATCTTGTTTTGTGTCTCAAGTTCACTATTAATTTTCACAAAATTTGTTCCTACAATCCCATTGTTTATATCATAACCTCAATACCTTTTCTCTTACGATAAATCCAAATATAACTTATCTATATCAACTTTCATAAATATCACAAACACTATAATATGCTTATACATAAGTATCTATACTTGAACCAAGCAATCCTCCGACCCCTGTAAAATCCTTCATTTGTTTCATGAACTTTAGAGAATGAGTACTCTTATCAAAATGTAAAACTCCACTTAGTGAACAACAATCATGATATTATAGTGACATCCAAGATATAAACGTTTTTCAATAGACCGGAAAAGAGTTGCTCTAGCCATATAATCAGTGTAATGTACTTAATATTCAATTGCTTTCATTATCCTCTAATATAATCCATGTCATGCTTCTTCACATAATTACCAATGTAATAATAAATTTTTCTCTCTTTCCACAACATCTCTTATGTATTCATCAAGAGATAAATATATATCTTATTAATATTTTATGTATAGGGTCATATTTGATTCTTATACACAATAAATACTACGTATTTATATACATGTATTTTTTTAATATAGTCAAATAGTAGAAGTTGATGTAATCAGTACTAGTAACCATCATCGACATTATCGGTGTCCCACATATAATTGGTTATAAATTACGAGTGTTATAATATTAATATTCACTAAAAGGATGCATTTATGATGTACCCAACAATAACTATTATTTGTATTTATAAGAAATAATATTGATGTCTCCAGGATTAAACTGGAAAATAATGAACCTTTTTAGAATTACCACAATATGTTACCTAATATATCTAGGTGTAACTAAGGAACCGAGTAGGTAATGAACTTATCGTCCTACTTTCTCATACCACTTAATGACATTGACCTACACTTATAGGATCCTAAAGCTTACAGTGACTCTAAACCTTATCTCCGATACCACAACTATAATGCCCCCAAATCCCATAATCACCAGTTTAGTATTAACGACTAATTAACTAGTGATTAACGCAATGGAAAGGAATATTAGAAGCGTTACCGTTGCTCTATACAAATAGCAAGGCGACTCCCTTGAAAATATAATATTAGGACTCCACGTCACTTGCGAAAATAAAGTTCAAAACATCTCGGACGTCAAACTTGTACAACCTCAAGTCAAGTTGACAGTACCATTATAATTACAACTTATTTAATTATAAAATATATAACTTCCGAACATCACATCCCTTACTACCACTGTGGGCTTCTAAGTCTCGTTGACCAAATATATGTGTCTACTCCTTACTTCCATCAACATTAGCATTACCTAAAATAAAACATATAAAAACATTTCGAAATAATGAACCGAAGCTCAATATATTTATCCTTGCACTTTAAATGAATATTACGTAAAGTTATTTGTGAGCGCGCACATTTCAATTCATTTATAAATCAGATAGGAAGAATATAGTAAAATAGTTATTCATTTATTATATGAATGGCTCCTTACGATCATCGATTCCCCTAAGTATGAGCACACTCAAACCAATCAGGAAGTCTAGTTGATAATGGCCAAATATATATAATATGATCATGATATGATATGATTGATATGGGGCGGGCCACATATTTAGTTAACAAATAATATTTGAAATGGTTTATCTTTCATTAAGCAAACCATTTTGGTATTTATATATATAAACATGTGAATTTTCGTAAGGCACAAGTAATAAACATACCTTAGCATTGATATCCCTTACCGATATATAATGATGTGTATCGGCTCGACAACCGTTAGAGGATCCTCTTCTGCTGCTTAAGTAAATAGTTATATGGTCAATAATTTGATTAAATTATTCTTTGCGGGTTTTAAATCTCTTTATGCAATACTGAATGTTTCATTCTTAGATTAATTGTTATAATTCGATTTCCTTAGGAAACATTTTTCTCTTTATTTAGAACATTCCTATTGACCATCATATTAGCCCCCAAATATTTTATGATTACGACTAGGCTATAAATTCGTAGTTTATGTACTCTGTGACTCCTTAATAATTCATATCGATATTTATGTCTATTCTTTTCTTTTAATAATATTATTATATTAATTTTTCCCATCATTATTTTTCACATACTTTCATTTTCAACCTTTTTCCTATATATATTAAAGTTGTACACTTATCGAGTCAATTAAAAATTTTTGGTCGATTTTAAGGCTAACTTAGAAAATTCATATCTTTTTTATCGGATGTCGAATTAAGGCATAAGATTTCAAATTAAAAAGCTTAAAAAGTACTCTACAACTTTCATTCATATTATAAAGTCCAAAAACAACAACAAGAAACACAAAAACTTACTTGAATCAAACGACTCCCAATTTATGTAAAAATTGCACCATTTCAATAAAACGATCTTAACTCGAGTTGTACACCTCCAAATCCAGCGAAATTTGATTTATTGGAAAGATAACTTCCTATTCTATGTTGTACCATATTTATAAAATTTAATGTATCCCAAATTATCCATATTCTAGCTTTATATTACCCCCTTATTTTACACCTTATTTAAAATTTTCTCTTTGCCTACCCTCCTTGCTCCCTAAGGATAACTTCTTTACTTTAACCCTGCACATCTCCATTTATATTTTTAACCTATAATTTTTCTCCAAATAATACATGCAAAATAATTTCATGACCATCATTTCCTTCTCTCTACTTCTTTTTGTGTTTCTTTATCTACTAAGCAAAAGCCTCCAAACTCTTCATTTTCTCCAAACTCCTATTTTTGGTGTGTTTCTTCTTGGTGATTTTAGGGAGGACAAACCGACTCATATTGATAGAAATTTCAAACCAATGCATGTATGATATAAGTCAAGTTGTTTTTAAAAAACCATGTGTATTTTAAAAACTATGGCTAAACAAAATTATGGTTCGAAAAATCCATGTACAAGCTAAAACAATTGGCTTATATATGTACAAGCAAAAACAAACACTTATAAATTTCGAATTGAAGTGCACGCGCTCGATTTGGTTAACTTAACTGTTATTTAAGAAAATTAATAATATTAATTAGTGTGGGGTTGTTACACCGTTCCAGTTTTTGGACTGCTAGACGATTCTAATTCAGCTCTAATGGGTGGAAGTTCAATTTTACCTTTAGAAAAAGACAATCTAAATCTTGGGTATATGAAGTGTCCATATGAGTATAGTCGGTGTGTTGGTTCAAAGTATTGACATCCACATCCTTGTCGTACAAGAGTTTTTCTTGTCCTTGCTCTAGTAATTGCTCCGGTAATTACTTCAATTAGCATTGCAAGCATCTCTAAGGGATGTGAAGCTCATAAAAGGCAAGAACCTCAAATGTTGATTATAAGCGAGGCCTTCGGTTCTTAACGATGATCCTAACTTGGTTTTTCCATGAAGGCCTATCTACCATGTGAGCGGCTTTTTCCCTCCAATGGGTGAGAAAGTCGGTAAAGCTTTCTTTCTTTTCCTGTTTGATTAATTTTAGGTCCTGAAGACTGACTGGTAAATTTGTATTTTAAGAGTATTGGTGTAAGAACTCCTTACGAAGACCGGTCCAATTTGTGACCTTGCATGGGTCAACAACATTGTACGATTTCATCACGCCTTTATCAAACGTTCAACGGAAGATGACATGATATGCATCTTCGGTACATCTTTCAAAGTCGGTGCCCCTATAAAATTCCTCACATGAAGATAAGGGATCTCCGATTCATGAAATTTCATATAAAGAATGGTGAATTTTGGGGGTAGTTTTTCTTTAGGATTAAAATGAATCTTACGTGATTAAAATAATAGCTGTTAAACATGGATGATTCTTGTAATAACTTCTCTATTTGGTCCACCCAAGGATCACCGAGTAGGTCTCCTTTTCATCCTTAGTTATATCGTCCTTAGGGTCGCCGTTTCCTTCATCGTCCCATTTCGGTTTCATTTTTTCTCCAGCTTTTTAGTCAAGGTTTCAATGGCTCCATCTCGTGGCCTCAATTTCCTTGTCCTGGTAAAGGAGCCACAGCTCTCGCCGAGTTTTCCCACGAATATTGGCTTCACATGAAGTGTGCTTATCAAGGAGACAAGACTTTTGATTTTTTAGGGGTTGATGACGGTTTTAAGAATCATTTTATTTTTGAAATAGTTTTTAGAATTCTTGGGACGCCTTTTTAGTTATAAAAATTAAAATAAAAAACATACTCGCTGCAAAGCTCTTTTGGACCGGATAGCTAAAACTATCTAGGCCAGGAGCCGAGCCGAGACGAGTAATATGAGGGTCGGGCCGGCCCACCATAATTGCTGTCCCGTGCCAGCATCTGGCTTGGACTGCCGAGGCGAGTCCCAGTCGAATGGCTTGAACAACCAACCAAATTTCTAATTTTTCTCAAATTCGTGAAAAACCCCGAGATGTAGTTTTTTAAAAATAGATTAAAAGGAGTCGTTAGTCGGTTCCGAAAGAAAAATTAACAAAAAAGTTACTTTCCTATTCTTTTAAGTTTATTGAAAGGGCAACAGAAAAGGACAAAAACTCAAAAGATTAGGAGAGGATTTAGAAAAGGATGCCATTGGTCATCAATGATCCGGTGTTCGAGGGTGAGGTGCGAACTGAAGGACGCTCCTTATTTCGCCTGTCATAAAGACGACCTCTGCTAATTAAATAAGTGAGTGAAAAATCGTGTTAAAGAAAACAAGTAGTCAACATGCTAAAATAAAAATTAAAGGCATCCAAAACATGATGTAAAGCAATAAATAAATAAGAAAGAAAATAAGGAAAGCGATAAATAAAAGATTACATCGGATAGGGTGGAACTAAATGAAATTACATCTCAAAATCCACAATACGAAAGCAATAAAAATTTCATGTAAATAATATGAAAAATAAACTCCACACACGTGGAAGTATGCCCTCATGTTGAACCACCTGCTAGGCTCCGGATCATGACAAAATTTTGTGGAGTGACTCTAGGTCGAAGTGAGCAAAAGGTGGTAACAATGAAGGCTTTTTTAAGGCTTAGAAAGAACGAAAATGGAAGTGTTTGTGGAGAGAGTAGAGAGGAGAGAATAGAGTAAGAATTCAATAGAATGAGGGCAAGTTTGTGTAAAATAGGAGGGGGAGGGGAGGAAGCCCTCTATTTACAGAAAACTTTAGGGTTTAGGAAACCCTAAGTTCAGCCTCAGTAGCTGCTGTTAAACGGATAAACCGAGCCGAGATTTTAAGAACTGGATAAAGGCGAATCCGGGAAACTAAACCAACCAAACGATGAGGTTTAGAGGAGCCCATGGGCCGGCGGTGGTCCATGGTGACCATGCATATGGTCTAGGAAAGCGTGCCAAGCTTGGATGCTTAAAGAGGTCGAAACGATGCGTTACGCAAGCTTAAAGTCGGTGTCGGTTTGGAATTCGGCTTGGGAGTCCAAACCTAATTTGGATCAATTGGAAAAATGGATAATGGACTAGGTCCAGGCCAGGGAGATGAACTTTGGGCAATTTTTGACATTGGTTGGATTTTGTGGGCCAAAATGGGTTTTGTCACTCTGTTTTAGTCTAATCTCGACTTAAGCATGCAAATGAGGCTGATTTTTATCAATGAGCTAAAAACTAATTAGAAAAAATAAGGGCGACATATTTTAGGTGACTACACTTGGGTTTCCCTTTTTCATCGGTTTTCTTAGTAAATTGATTAATCAAGGTCATTAAAGGGGTTTGCTCTTCTCTAGACATTTTGGGAGGTGAATTAAGCACTACAACTATCTCGTGGGCTAATGGTCAAAGTAGGTTCTCTATTCTTTAATTTTTCCAACTGTCGTATACTAAGATCCTGATGATACTAGGTAGTCCTAAGGAAAAGGTAATTGCCCAGGACCGGCTTTGTTAGAAAAAGAAAGGGAGTTTAGAGACTTAAGTGCTAGACCCGATACCTTTTAAGAAGAACTTATCCTAAAATGAACTTTTGTTTGGGATTTTTTTGGTGAAAGGTTAGCATATTTCATTAGCTTGAAGGAACAAAACTGTACATGTACTCGGGGTATACCCCGGCTCATTTATTTATTTCCAACCTTACATTTGCTAACTATAATTCTCGCCATAGATTTCAGCTAGTGTTTGTGCATCCTGTTTTTGTCCAAAAATATTCTATTGTTCCTTTCTTTCCAACATCCATATATCCCTATTACTATGCATAATCTAATTTTGCCTCTTTTGAATCTATTCCCCTGTGCAGCCATGACTTCTCCATGCCACAACCCTCATGTAGTTGCTTGTCATGGTCCCGCTAGCATGGTCTTCTAGCAGTGATTTTAAAATGTATTTAGTGTAGAGACAAGTGTTGGTGACTTTCTTCTTCCATACCACATAAGACATAAGTCGGATCAACCCTTATCCCCATCCTTGCTAATATGTCTTTTGTCAAGAGTCGTTGATGCTTGGGCCATTCAAAATATGAAGGTGCATTTTAGAACTCGAGGATTCCCCCATACTAGCTTAAACCAGTCAACCTTTTCTCCTCTATCCCTCATCATCTCATAACCCCTGTTTGGCTGTGTAGTCTCTATTGTTTGATGGCAACAAATATTTTCATTTGTATCCACTCCTATGATAATTGAATCTTTGACTTTCAAGCATCTTTTTCCAATACCAGTTTGAGTCCGGTTTTGCTCTGCTGTTCTAGATTGAGTCACCCTTTAAGTAGATGTGATGGATCCATTTAACCCAGAGATTGTCTTCTTTCTATGTAATGGTCCATACTAGCTTGAAAATCATTGCTTTGTTTCTTGCATAGATATCATGAATACCCATTCCCCCTTCCTCCTTTGGTAGACACAAAGTGGACCATGCTAGAGGTGCAATTTTTCCTTCACCTTCCACCTTCCAAGTGAAGTTTCTACATATTATATTGACCTCTTTAAGCACTAATTTTGGAATAATAAACAGTTGACACCAATATGTGAATATACTAAGCAATACTCGAATTTATCAGCCGTATTTTCCCAACGATATGTCAGCCTTTTCATAGGCCATTTTAGTCTTGTCTGTTATTCCGCTTACCAATATCATGCAATCATTTTTGTTTAGTCTTTGGCCTTTCATTGGTACCCCTAAATACCTAAAAGGTATTTCACCCTTTGTATATCCAGATTCCTTTATCAAAGTCTTAGTCTCTCATGTATTTAGCCATGCCATCACAATATGGGATTATCCATATTTGCTTCTAATCCAAATGCATTTGAGAAGTGGAGAAATGCGGTTTGCATACACCTTATGCTTGATAATTCAGCTTTGTAGAATAATAATAAGTCATCTGCAAACATTAATGAACTCATATTCATCTGTTTGCATCCAAGATAAAATCTGAAATCCTTTTGCTTGGTGACTATTGTAAGTGACCTTGATAGATATTCCATAACAAGTACAAAAATAAGAGGGGACATGGGGTCTCCATACCTCAAATCTCTTCCACTTTTAAAGTAACCATACAACTCCCTATTAATCTGAATTGAAAAGCTCGGGGTAGAGATGCATACCATGATTAGTTGCACAAATTTGGATGGGAATTCATATCCTAGCAATAAGCTCTCTATAAACTGTCGGTTACTTGAATCATAGGCTTTCTTCAAGTCAATTTTCATCAAACAACATGGTGAAGCACCCTTTCTTTTGTAGCATTTTAGTAGATCTACACATATTAGAACATTGTGTAGTATTGATCCGCCTACAACAAATGCCCCATATGTTTGATCCACTAAAGTAGGCAACACATGTTTCAATCTCCCTCAAATAACCTTGGTTATGCATTTATGGAGAGTATTGCAACATACTATTGGTCTTAAATTACTTGGATGAAGTGGATTGTTCACTTTTGGGACAATTGCCAGTACGAGTTGCATTGATCTGTTGAGCATCTCACTACTCTGCATATGTCCACCCCACTAATTCCCAGTGTCTTCTAAAGAACCCACTGCCAAAGCCATCTCGGACTCGGGCTTTTTGAGTCTGTCTATACTGAACATGGCTGCCTTGATTTCATTATTAGTAACAGGTGCAAGTAAGCCTCTATGTTGTTCTTGTTCAAGACATTTCCCTTGCAGTATTACTTCAAGAGATACCTTCTATATTTCATCTTTCTAGTGTAGAAACTTAGAAAAATGTTCAACTAATTTTGCCCCTATTTTAGCTGGTTCATGCAACAATGTACCATCTCCCTTCTTCAAGGTCTTCACCCCTGAACTATAGTGTCTATTGGCCAGCCATGCATAATAGTAGGAAGAGTTTTGATCCCTTTCCTTTAACCAAGTCACCTTTGTTTTCCGAATGAGGAATAATCTTTTAGCTTTGCATATTACTTGGTAGTGCTTCACAACATCATCCTCTCGCCTTGTATTGTGTTGTATCTAGTTGATTTGCATGTATTCTTTCCCGCACCTGATCTAGTGCCACCTTTGCTGCCTACACCCTCTTGTGAATGTCTCCAAATTTCTCTTTGTTCAATATCTGCATTGGCTTTTTCAACCTTTTTAATTTCCTAGTGACCCGGAACACTACGGTCCCATTCACCTGTCTGTTGCCATACCTCCTGCACTATGGTTTTGAGTTTTGGACTCATTGACCATATATTGTAGTATTTAAATATGCTTCTTCTCACCTTGGTTTTACCCTTCAGCTTTACATGTAGGGGCAGTGGTCAGAGATCCCTTCATTTAACATAGCATACTCATCATTTGGAAAGTTAGTTGAGCCAACAACATTGATAATGACTCGGTCAATTTTAGAAAAATCCTCCTGTCTCCTCGCTTATTATTCTAGGTGAATGTGTGCCTAATGTATCTCAATTCTTGCATTTCACACTCTGTCATCCATTGTTAGAAATCAATGGTTTCAACTATTAGAATCTCATCTCCACCTATTCTCTCATCTACATGCAGTAGAGCATTAAAATCACCCCCTATAATCTAAGGTGTGTTTATACCACTTTTCAATTCTTCTAGTGTCTCCATAGGGCTTTCCTCTCAGTAGCATCATTATCATCATAAATTACTATTATAGTAATCTTTTCCCCATTTTCTTCTAGCATACCATGTATGAATTACCTGTGTGCCTTTAGTATTGTAATGTTCACCTCTGCAGTCTTCCACATTAGCCACGACCTGCTCTTGGTATGTATTGTAGCATTAATAACTACCTGTAATCCCTTGCCCAATCTATTTTTAGTTCCTCCTCCTTATTCATCAAAGTCTTGGTTTCGAGATAACCCTAACACCTTACACTTATTGCCTCGAAATAACTGCTTCACTTCCTCCTCGTTTATTTAGGCCATTAAAACCCCTTATATTCCAGTAAATAGATACTATCCATGATCAACTAACGAGTGTCCCAAAGTTATTCCGTAATGTGACCATATTCTGTTGTGTTGTCACCTGATTATACTGAACGTTTGTAATTGTTGTAATAATGTGCTCAGGCTCCTCTTCTTATGGACTCACTTGTCTCACATCACTTCCTTGTGGTGCTCTAGGGGTTACTTGTTCTATGTTGTCTCTAGTATTGTCCCGTAGTCCATCCATCTCCTTGCTTTGCTCTACTTGCACATGTTCGGGCTCTATTTGTTCTTTCCTCCTCCAAACTCTCATTGTCTTTTTCCTGCAATTCTCTAACTCATGCCCAAATTTCTTACATTGATTTCATATAATGGGGGTCCATTCATATTCAACAATTTGATGGACAACTTCCCCTGCACAACCATAAAGGTAACTTCCTCTTTGAAATCCCTGCTGAGGTCTATTTTAATTAAAATTCTAGCAAATGTGGCCTTTTTCTTGTTACGTGTGTGTCTGTCTCGTGACTATAGGTCTCCTCACCAAACTAGCTATTTTACTCAACCCTTCAATACTCCAAAATTTCAGATCAAGGTTAGGGAATTTGACCCACACCGGTACTTTAGCTAGTTCATCGCGTTTTGTTGGTTGACCTATTACCTAAGCATGCATCACCAAGGGCTTCTTATCAAAATAGACAAAGTTATTTTTCAGAGCTTCATCTCTCTCCATCATTGAATGAAATCTTGCTATGAGTACTCCCCCTTTTAGCGATCGCCATATCAAACCATTTAGACCCCCAAATTCGATTGAAAAAACCCATCATTACCGACAATGGTGGGTTAGCCCTTATAATACAAAGCAAATTGTAGAAGAGGACCAGAATTCAACCTCTGTTTCGATGTTCGATTCTTCAATGCATTGTATTTGCATTCCGTTATGTGTGAGCGGTGGAATATAGCTCGGTTTATGACCCAGGTTTGGTCCCTAGATATTCCGAATTTGCTATTCCTCCTCATTCATTTGATCCGCCCAAGACTGGGAGTGCCTTCGTCGCCATAGAGCATCAATCCATCCCGAGAAGCTTGCCCTAATTTCATCTTGTCGATTTTGTTCATTTTCCACTACCGCTTGTACTCGTTCTATTACCGACATCATCACTCTCATTAGCTATTTCCATGGAAATTTCCTTTGTTATTTGATTTTCATTATGTGGAATAGGAGAAGGATTTTGATTCGCTGTCGTTTTTTATGTGTTTTTCTTTGCTTTCCTTGCCATTATCCAGGCTAGCAAGCTTTCTCTCCCTTCTCTCTACCCCATTCCATTCATGTATATAGAAAAAATGGACCGACCGAGACTAGAAGAGAAATGAGCTTCAATATCGAGGCCTAAATCTAATGGTAAGCGGAGGTGACTGGCGTAGGTCATAGTCCTAGGCTGGACGACTGAATTCTAATGCAAAGACATATGATGTAGATTGAACCTAAAAACCGAAATGGATTGATCTAAAAGGAACAAAAATTTTACTGAAAAAATTTGGCCAAAATACAAGGAGATGACCCAAAAATTTTATTAATATTATTTAGGCTTGACTAAGACGAAACCGTATGGAGACTCAAAGAAAGGGTTCAATAAACAACAATCACACATAAGCATAGAAATGAGTTCCAGCCTAAACTAGAAAGTTAGACATTCGCAAGGGATTCAAGGGTCAAATAAACATGGTGTCCTATAGTCTGGATATTTTCTCTCCCATGAGTAGTGAGGTGAGATTTGAATGTCTAGTGCCTCTCGGTCGATAATCAAGAGAGCATGCTATGAGTGGAAAAACAATCACACCTCAATAGTAAAGTCGAGTAGACTCACCGAAATAGTAATTTGACTTTCCCGAAAATGTGACAAAGGTTAGAAGCTAAAGGTCTCAACATCTATATCCGAGTTGCCTAAAATGCAAGAAGGCCTAATGCAAACACAATTTAAAGTTCCTGTTCTAATTTTCAAGTTTCACCCTCTTAATAAGTGTCTCTAGCAAAGTGACCACCTGTAGGAACCGAAGGGCGGATTCGTTCCCCACGAATGTCGATTTTGAGAGAGGTATCTTATCAAAACAATAAGGCTTTTGATTTTTTGAGTTGGCGAGCATTTTAGGAACCAGTTTATTTTCTAAATTGATTTTACAAGTCTCGAGATAGACAATAGAAAGAAAAAACCATTCGGGAAATATTGCAACGAGGTTCAATGGGCCGGGAAGTGGGACTGTGTGGCCCATGAGTTAGGCATAGAACCCGCACATGTAACCGGCGTAGGTCATTCATGGCTGGTGACCGATGTGGGCTTTCCAACCTGGACTGCCTGAGCGAGTCTTGGTCGAGAACTCGGGGTTGCAATTTCTGTTCAAAATAATCTCATTTTTGTAAAAATCGAGATGCATTATTTAGAATGAAGAAGATTAAACATAGGAGTCGCCAGTTAGTTTTGAATAAAAACTAATAAAATAAAATCTACTTTCCTCAATTGAGTTTTAACTGGAAGGGACAACCGAAAAGGACAAAAAAGCTCTATTTAGGAAAGGTTTTGAAATAAGCACTCCATCGGCCTAAACCAATGATCGAGTGTTTGGGGGTGACGGTATAAAATGAGAATGATTGTTCTTCATTTTGCTCATAAAAAACTAACTTTACTAATTAAAATGGGAATGTAAATTTGTGTAAAAGAAAACAAGCAAACATCATGCTAGTGTGGAAATTAAACAATCAAATGACGCTACAAAAGCGATAAATAAAAGCAAATAAAGTAATAAAGAAAGCGATAAATCTAACCTATTATAGCAGGTAGGGAGAAAATAAAATGAAATTATATTTTTAGAACCACAATACAAAATTGAAATGAAGAGTCCGAAAGAATACAATAAAAAAAAGTACAAAAATTGAATTTAGAGATCTACATCTTGTGCCCGTAGGTCGACCCATATGTCAATCTCCGGGGTTCGAGTTAGATCTAATAGTTGGGAAATGAGGATTTAGGAGGAAGTAATGCTTTCTTGTAATGCCCCCAATACGCAACCACATAATTGATTACTTAATAAGAAATTTCTTATTCATCAACAATGGAAGACTTATAAGTTAGGAGATTACACCGCTTTTTCAAAATGAAAACAAGGCATATTCATTTGAGTTAAAACGATTAATAAAACGTATGTAAAATTTCATATAATAATTCAACCCAAAATTTTTCACAGAATATGCAACCTTTATTAAAATGCAAAGGATCAGGTGAAGAGGAACCATGAGCATAAAGACCAAAGGAGAGACTAACAAATATGGGGTCAAGACGAACGAGTAATACATCACTTTTTCGACCAACATTATTTTTTCCTTCCTTTTTAACCTTACGTATAATTGTGAGTAATCTTCATTGCACTCTGCTTCCTAAAAGTTTTAAGAAAACATAAAACAATAGAAATGTGAGCTAAAAGCTCGATGACGTTACTCTTATACGAGTAAAATTATAGTTTTTGGGCTCTTAAATAAATGCATATTTTAAATTGATCATTTTATAAAAATAAACGGTATATAAACTTGTCAATTAGTTGATTCAACATTTCGATTAGCCAAGTTTAGGACTCGTACTTGTGAAACAATTAATCAAGACAATTCATAGTCGGACTCCTAGGTTCCATGAACCATTTGGCATTCGGATCCGAACAATTAAATGATTAATAGTTAAATGCATTGCTAGTAAACAACGATATCCAGGCGTTCCGGATCAACCATTACAATTAGGATTAAGGTTATATTTGATCATAGATCGTCACAATGACTAATGGGTCCTTTGCATGGCCAAATTATGATAAAACTGTTTAAACATATTTATAAATGTAATGAATTGTTAAGCATAAACTATCAATGTCGTAAAACTTTCCCTTTTAGTGTAAAGCTATAAGCAAATAACGTAACTTGGTATGCTAACCACTTAGATTATTTATTATTTCGTAGCACAACTCCAATTCAGTTTCTATTCGTGAATGCACTATTCCATTTCGGTTTCCATTTGTGTAAACGAATCTGGTTCAGTCGATTACTTGGTCTTTTAGCCATCGTTATAACCATTCTTGAGGAAACTTTTACTTTTCGATTTTTGTTCCATAATATTTCAATTCGATTTTCGTATTCATACAAATTAGAACATGAACCATTAAGAATATAATATTAATTCATATAGGGAAATCAATGGGTTTATTTCCTCATTCTCCCATTAGAGACTCAAGTTTTGTCACTTGTTCCTTTTACCTTCGGTCTACGCTTTCTTTCGTCCGAACTATTTGTTTAATCAAGTATGCCCAAGTACCTCCTTAACTATCAACTGAATATATACTTTCCACCAATGGACTCCTTAATTTGATTAATCAAGATACCTTGACCTACCTTCCATAAGCAGTTATACACAATAATACTTATTCCAAAAATCACCACCACTTCGTTTTATCGATTCAATTCAGTTTAACCACATCAATCATTTCTTCTATCAAGATTCACTTATTAACTATGATAATTTAAAACATGAAATATCTTAATCATTTCAATTTCCTTTCACAATTGCATAATTTGCTAGTTTAATGCTTTCACACCAATCATTAATATCCCATATTTAGATTTTTGCTAATAAAACACACTTTTGTACATAATTTATCCAATTTAGTATACATGCTCACACCTGCAAATTATTTCATCATTTTTTCCAAGATGCAAAAATATAACTTTATGAGTTTATCCTATTTGATTATTAATCGTCAATTTTTCTCTTTACATATATTATCCCAAGGCTCAATCACAAAATACTTATATAAATTAAACAATATGCGCACATATATGTCTACCATTCAATCACCCCCTTTATTCCATCATCATCATAAACATGCACAAATCTCAATCACGATGCCATTTAATCGATTGACTCATTATGTTCTTTTAAATAAAATTCTTAGTTTTGTTTCATAGACTTTAACATTCTCGGTTAGCTGTAGGACCCTAATACATATACATGGTAACAATAGCTTCGGTTAAACATTTCAATCATAAAGAACTCAACGATCGAGGAGAGCGTAATACGGCTAATTCTACTAAAAACATGTAACATTTTAGTTGATTCGAAGGTGTAGTAGGCAAAAATAAGAAAACTAGCTAACATTTTAATATAACAAGTGAAAAGTTAGCACCGAGCGAGAGAGAGGGAGGTCGAGAAGAGGAAAACCACCGAGAGAAAGAAAAGAAAGAAAGAGTGAGGGAGACAAAGAGCGAGAAAAGGAAAGGGAATCCGAGACAGAGAGCAGCGAGAACATAGAACATAGAAGAAAGAGGGAGAGCGAGCGCTTGGGAGGCCCGAGCAAAGCAAAGAAGAAGTAGGAGAGGTGAGAGATTGGGAGATAGAGTGAGAAAGGGAGTCCGAGCAAGAGAAAAGCGAGAATGGAGATCGGAGGGGCCGGGAACGCGAGAGCTGGGGGCGGAAGGTCGAGAGCCGGAGAAGTTGGGAAGAGGAAAGACGACCGGGAAAAGAGGAAGCCGACATGCCCACTTGAACGGCGAGCCAAAGAACAGCGGCCGACGGGAAAAGAGGCGGTGGTCGGCGAGTAGAGGGGAACGACGAACAAGTGAGATAGTAGAAGAACCGAATAGAAACGAGAGGAGGACAAGAGGGAGAGGGGGAGAGAGAGAGAGAGCTGTTGAGAACCCGACAACCAGGAAGGAAGAATCAATTGTCCAAAACCCTAAAATTCGAGGTGGGTGGTCATATAGTCTAAACTAATAGTAATTTCAAAACCAATTGAATTTTGTTGTGAATATTGAATGTTTGTGTTGTAGAATGAATCTAGGAAATAACTAGGGCTGAATTAGAAGAGAATCTGATTGAGTTTGCTAAGGTCTTATAGGTGCTATTGGGAGTTTAGATGGTGACAATAGAATATTTGCAATTTTAGTTGCTTGATGAACAGATTAAGGTTGTAGCCGAATCAATTGTGACTTTATGAATTTCCTGAGTTGGATTCTAAGTAATTATATTCTAAATTGGAGAGTTGGAGTAAAAAGGGGAGTAGGAGTTCATCTTAATTAATGCACAATTAAGACATGGAAGTAGAAAGCGGTTGTCGGGTTAAATTGAGTTGGAGATATCCCCGAATCCTTGAGATTAAACTGAACTTGAAGATAAGTGGAACTAAAAGAATTTGAACGGTGAAATGAAATTAAGAGCTATATAGTTGACTATGGGCGAGGAAGATTTGGTTAATGATATGGAGACATAATGTGAGAAATTGAGGTAAGGATGATAATTTGTGGTAAGTCGGGACTTCTTGGGTTAAGATTGTAACTAGGGCTGAGCGAAAATTCCGGGTACCCGGTTCCGGCACTCGACCCGATCTGGACCCGGTTGAACCGGGACCAGGTCCAAATTTTAGGACCCAGTCATAACCGGGTCCGAAATCGGGTAGGGAAATCATGGACCGGACCAGGAACCGGACCCGGTTACCCAGTTTTATTAAAATTTTTTTTAATTCCAAGCAAACCCTAATTTTGCTTCAGTCTACTCGTTGATCTCATCACTACTCGCAAGTTTTTTAAAAATTTGTTTTTAATTTCAAGCAAATAGCTCAAACTTTACCCAAAAACACAGTAAAAATTATAAAAACTAAAATGGTATCTAAAAGAAAAGGGGGCAACCGAGTCCAGAAATATGGACCCAAAATCTCAAGGATTCTGGAATTTTTGAGTCTAGGAAAACTTGTAAAGAGTTGTTTAAGGGAGCAACTCGGGTTCGATCTCGTCTACCGTATTTTGTGGAATCAAAATAGTGGATTTGACTTCATGCTTGGATTAGCACGGTCCGTGGTTTTTGCCCCAGGAGGGTTTCCACGTAATCTCTGTGTCTTTACTTTCGAGTTCATTCTAGACTCGGACAGGTCTCAAAGCTTCAGCTTAATGCGCTTCCTTACTCTTTATTGCAATTCCGAGTTCATACTTTTCGACCCCGTTTTAGACTCGGAATGCATTTCGCCTCCACTTTGGTAAAAGAGTTTGATTTTCATCGAAAATCCTCCATCACCCTATTCACCCCCTCTAGGGTGACTCGGACTCTCCCCGAGTAAACCTTCATGGTGTTAAAAGGAAAAGCAAACTAAGTTGTTGTATGGTGTTCGTTGGCTTTTGTGGACTAAACCGGCTTTCGCCACTCGCTTTAGTCCGATCTCAACCCCGAGCTTGCAAATGAGACTGGATTTTCATCATCCGGCTAACAGAAATAAATGGAAAAGGATGACACTTTCTAGTTTCTACAATTACAAACCAAGTGCTTGTCAATGCGAGCCAAGTGCTTGTCAATGCATGCGAAGTGCTTGTCAAGGCATATCATGACTTTGGCAAGGCATGCTACAACCTTGTCAAGGCATGCCAAGTTCATGTCAAGGTATAAGAAGTACTTGTCAATGTATGTTATGGTCTTGTCAATGCATGTTAAGTGCTTGCTAAGGCATGACAAGTGCTTGCCAACGCATGCAAAGTCAACACATGTCAAGTTCTTGTCAAAGCATGCTACGACCTTGTCAATAAGGGTGAACGGGACCGGGTACTTGGTGGTTCTAGCTGCCCACGGTCCTAGACCCGGTTAAAATCGGGTCCACAAATCTGACACGATCCTGTACCCGATTAGAACCGGTCAATTTTGGAACCAGTCTTGGATCCAGTGAGAACCGAGTCCGGGACCGAGTACCTTGTCATTATTTGAGTTTTTACCTTTTTGGTTTTTATGTTTTTGTAAAGTTTTTTTTTGCCTATAATTATCTAATATATCAATCTAATTATACAAAGCATGCAACTATATAATTGTGACTTTTACCAAAAGTCTCATATTCAACGTCAATAATCAAACAAAAAGTCTCAAATCCACGTGCAACCCAAATACCAAATTGTAATTTTGAATCTTAAAAAGTATCATTCAAAAAAACATGAACAGAATGTCTCAAATCCAATATTAACAATGAAAGAGAAAGTCTCAAATTCAAATTTATTTTTTTAATAGATCGGTATATGGATAACGGATCCGGGTGTGGGTCTAACTTTTAACTTCCCAGTCACGAAATCGGGTCTTGAAAATAGGACCCGGTCCTATGCCGATTCAACTGGGTCCAAACCGGGTTCGAGTATGAAATCGGGTACCCGGTTCCACTACTCACCCCTACTCGTCAAGTTATGTCATGTATTTTTCAACGTATCCTCCGGCCTTGTGCAGAGCTTACCAAGTGCTTCTCAAGGCACGTTATATCCTTGTCAAGCCATCATGTACTTGTTAATGCATGTTACAGACCTTGTCCGACCATGCAAAGTGCTTGTGTGTGTCTCTATGTGTGTGTATTTTGGGTAAAAATGTATGATGTATATATCGGTGACACTTAGACTATCGATAAGTGCATGAAATGCATTAGTTTCTTAGGCGTTTTGATGCTTTTTCTTTGGGACATTCGAGTTAAATGCGGTATGTTTATGCTTCGTTTTCGGTTTTACGCTTGTGTTTTAGTGTTTTGAGATGATTGTGCAGATTTGACCAGCAATACCAAGTATTCCCGAGGCTAGTGGGTGTTTCGAGCATTAAGGAGACCAACACGGTCCAACTTGCGAGTCAAAACGGTTGTTCCCTTTGTTCCCCGAAGATTCCACTTCTAGCAACCAACGCCGGCCACCCGTGTCCATTAACACGGCTCGTGTTGGAGGTTAGCTTGCCTAACCACTTTTGCATCGAGCACGGGTAGGTCGTGTCCATTGACACAGCCCATTTTCATTGTTTTCTTCAAGAACCGACTTCCCAACTGGCGACACGGGCAGCTCATGTCGACCGACACAACCCGTGTTAGTTGTAATTTCTGCCGAGTCGCTTCGGTTTTGACGGTTTCTGCCTTTAATTGCCTCATAATAGCTGATTTAAGCCGGTTTTTGTCTGTTTTTAGAAGGATCCATCGAGAGTTCATCCTCCATTCATCCACTTCCGTCATCGTTGCTTCATCATCCATATCAAACCTAAACACATTTGAAGATTGAAGAAGAAGATTGAATCAGTTTGAGGGAATTTCCATTCGAAGTCGAGAGATTTAAGTGGAGTTCTTGCATATATTGGATTTTTGTTAAGTTTTCAATTATCATGTGTGAGTAGTTTTAGTTTTTCTAGGGATTTGTAATCCGAAACAATGTTGTTTGATTAGGCTTTCATGACTTGTGCTTAAATTCTCATGTTGAATCAATAGATGGTTGTGTTTTTCATGTTTATAAGTATTTTCAAGGCCTAGAATACTTGGTGACTTGAGATTAATCTATGATGAACTAAAAGCGAAATGGAATAATCCGACAACCAACTTTTCTACCTAGTTTATGAAATTTGAGAAAAGATTAGTAATTTAGGGGCTCGCTTTGATAATTTGAAATCTTTAACTTTAATTGACTTGAAAAGCATACGAAAGTTGTTTGTTAGGTTAATTAGAGCAATTTTATTAAGTATCAAAAGGGCGGTAGAATTATTTGATTATCGATCCTTGATTCAATTGAAATAATGATTGCACAAATTAGGTTTTAATAATCAAACTCATTGTAAGAAAAACAAATCCGTAGATGTTTTTATCCATTGATTTAAGTCTAGATGAATTTCTTTAATTTTAATATTTAGAATTAGTTTAGCAAAAACCAACTCCAAAAATCTGATTTGCCTAACAATTGAGTACAAGGCTAGTTTAGTACATTACTAGATCGAATCCTTGTGGGATGGACCTTGACTTGTTACAACCATATATCGTGCACGTGCGGCCTGTCAAGTTTTTGGCGCCGCTGTCGGGGACTCTATCCTTAGTAGCTATTAGACGAATACTCTCAAATTGACTAACTGTTTTATTTTCCTTTTCTGTTTTGATTGCGCTGGTAGTTTTGGTTTTGTTCTTGCTAGGTTTTCTTTCCTTGAATGCAAAAAGCTGAATTGTTCGAGTTTGATCCAGAAATCGAGCAAACATTCTGCTTTAGATGGAAGAAGCAAAGGTTAGAAAAGGCTAGGAAGAAACAACAAGCGGACTCCAAGCAAAAGTCTAAGATGGCCGATGAAGAAAGAAGAACTTTTGGGCAATATGTGACACCCAATGTCACTAATTCGCCAACGACCATCAATGTTCCTAATTGAAGAACTCCCTCATCAACTTGATGAGAGTCGCTCCTTTCCATGGCCTCCCCAATGAAGACCCCAACAGGCACCTTCGCATTTTTCACCAAGCATGTGACACTTTCAAGGCAAATGGGGCTTCACTACATGCATTCAAGCTGCGATTGTTTCCATTCTCGCTTGAAGGAAAGGCATGGGAGTGGCTACACTCTTTTCCAATGAATTCCATAAGTACCTTTAATAAACTTGCAAGTGCTTTCTTGGCGAAATACTTTCCACCAAGCAAGTTTACAAGCTTAAGGAACCAAATTTCCACCTTTCTCCAAGAGCCGAATGAGACACTATATGATGCATGGGAAAGGTTCAAGGATTTTCTTTCCCAATGCCCTCAACATGGATTTGAGCCATGGGTCCCCATTCAAGCTTTCTACAATAGGGTTGATGATCAACCGAGAGTCATCATTCTTACGGCGGCCGGAGGGAACATCATGAGCAAGTCCGTTGATGAGCTCTACACCTTGATCAAGAAAATGGCGCTGAACAACTTTTAATTGTCCAAGCCCTGTTCCAAGAGAACAAGAGATAAGCTTGATGTTGATGCAATTTTTGTCGTTTCGCAAAGATTGATGCAATTACTCAAAAATGGACCGTTTGAATGTGAATGTTTACCCTCCCCTTCTATGTGCTTCATGTAATTCTTATGAGCATGAGACTTTGTTTTGTCCTATGGGTATGGCTAGTAGAGAACCAACCGACCAAGCTAATTTTATTGGCAAACCAAACTTGAGGCCAAACTTTGACCCCTTCTTAAATTTCTATAACCCGAGATTGAGGTATCATCCTAATATTTCCTACCGGAACAACAATAACAAGTCCAAAGACCACCCACCCTTGGATTCAAAAGACCTACCTAACCACAAGTGCCCCAAAAGTTTAACTTGGAGGTCAAGATGGAAAGCATGCCTTTGGCTCAACAAAAGCAAGATGATATTATCAAGAAATTGACTTCAAAAGTTGAAATCTTAGCCACTCATAATAAAATGCTTGAAACTCAAATTGGTAGCCAAGCAAGCTCTTCCACAAGCCCTCCAAGTAAGCTTCCTAGCCAATCGGTGTCTAACCCTAGGGACCAATGTAATGCCATAACTTTAAGGAGTGGGACACAATTGACGGGGCTTAAGGTTGGTAGTAGTGAGCATGTGGTCATTGATGTGCAAAATGAGAATGATGAGAATGATTTGCATGATTTTGTGAATGAGGAGGTGTCTACACCCTCCAAAGAGCCCTTCGTTGATATTATTGTGAAAAATGAGAGTGAGACTCCTAATGAACGAACAAAAATTCCCCAAAGGATCTATAATCCACCTTTACCTTTCCCATAAAGATTGGCTAAGACTAAAAATGATAAACAATTTGGGAAATTTTTAAAGCTCCTTAAGAAGCTCCACATTAATATTCCTTTCACCGATGCCTTGTCTCAAATGCCTTCTTATGCTAATTTCTTGAAAGAAATTATGTCCAACAATAGAAAACTAGAAGAACATGAGACCGTTGCTTTGACTAAATAGTGTAGTGTCATACTCCAAAACAAGCTTCCCCTCAACTTAAGGACCCCGGTAGTTTCACTATCCCTTGTGAGGCATGAAAGATTTCCATTGATCGTGCTTTGTGTGATTTAGGCTCAAGTGTGAGCCTAATGCCTTTCTCTTTGTCCCAAAATCTTGGTATAGGTGAGCTGAAACCCACTACCATTTCCCTCCCATTCACCGATCGTTCAGTCAAGTTTCCCATTGGAATATTAGAGGATGTTCCCATTAAGTTAGGAGATTTCTTTATACCTGTTGACTTTGTGATTCTTGAAATGAAGAAGACACCTGTACCCCCATTATTCTTGGGAGGCCTCTCATGGCTACTGCTGAGTGTTGTATTGATGTGAAAAATGAGAGAATGTCCTTTTCTATAGGAGATGAAAGAACTGAGTTTAATTTGTTTGAAGCTACTAAATTCCCTTCATTTACTGATGATTATTTTAGAGTGGATATCATTGATTCCATTTTAAGGGAAAATAGTACTAACTTGAGCTCTAACGATCCTCTTGAGTTTTGATTATGGAATGACAACACAATTAGGGATCTTAATCCTGAAGTTGCCATTTGTGCTCAACTATTGGAGGTGTCCCCAAAATTCCCACCAAAGTTGAAAAAGGTGGAGAAGTTGTTGAATGGTAGCAAATGTGAGCCAACCATTGATGGGAATGAAGCTCCCAAGGTAGAATCAAAACCTCTCCCTTCCTCTCTAAGGTATGAATTTGGGTTGTGTAATGCACCCACTACATTTCAACGTTGAATGATGGCTATTTTCTTTGATTTTATTGAGGATATTATGGAGGTCTTTATGGATGATTTTTCTATCTATGGTACCACCTTTGATCATTGTTTGAAAAATCTTTCTAAGGTGTTGTCTAGATGTGAGGAAGTGAATTTGGTCTTAAATTGGGAAAAGTGTTATTTTAAGGCATTGAAGTTGACAAAGTTAAGGTAGAGGTAATTGAGAAATTACCTCCACCTACATCTATTAAGGGTGTGAGGAGTTTTCTTAGACATGTCGGTTTATACCGGTGCTTTATTAACTATTTTTTAAAAATTGCTAGACCTATCACCCAACTGCTTGTCAAAGACATTCCTTTTGTATTTGATGATGTGTGCTTAAGTGCTTTCAACAGGTTAAAAGAGGCTTTGATTACGACTCCCATTATGTAAGCCTTGGATTAGAGTCTTCCGTTTGAAGTGATGTGTGATGTAAGTGAATTTGCATTGGGAGCTGTTTTGGGGCAAAGGTAAGATGGGAAGCCCTATGCGATACACTATGCGAGTAGAACTCTGGATGAGGCTCAAGTCAACTATGCCACCACGGAGAAAGAGTTCTTGGCGGTTGTGTTCGCCTTGGAAAAGTTCTGTTCCTACTTGATCAACTCCAAGGTGATAGTTTTCACCGATCATGCCGCCATCAAGCATCTCATGAAAAAATCGAATTCTAAGCCTCACCTTATCCGATGGGTGCTTTTGCTCCAAGAGTTTGATTTAGAGATCCGGGACAAGCTTGGATTGCAAAATGTGGTGGCCGACCATCTTTCCTGGTTGGAGAACTTACCAAAAGAGATTGTCCTCATTGATGATTCATTTCCGGATAAGCATATCATGGCTATTGCTACAGCATTTACTCCATGGTATGCCGACTCCGTGAACTATATTGTTTGTGGAGTGATGCCACCTGGATTTGTCTTTCTAACAAAGGAAGTGGTTCCTATTTGAGGTGAAAAGATACGTGTGGGAAGAGCCTCTCCTTTACAAGTTGTGTGCCGATGGGGTATATTGAAGATGTATTTCGAAAGATTAAATTCAAATTGTGCTCCTTCACTGTCAGTCCACTACTTATGGTGGACATTTTGGCCCCGACAAAACCGCCTCTAAAGTCTTACAAGCCGGCTTCTATTAGCTAACTCTCACCAAAGATGCAAGAAACTTTGTGATAGCTTGTGATCGATGCCAAAGTATGGGAACTATTTCAAAGAGGCATGAGATGCCCCAAGGTGGGATTTTAGAGGTTGAGTTTTTCGATGTTTGGGGAATTGACTAAATGGGTCCTTTTCCTTCCTCTCACAACAACCTCTATATCCTAGTAGGTGTGGATTATGTGTCTAAATGGGTGGAAGCCATTGCCTTTCCCACCAACGATTCCAAGGCTGTCATGAAGTTCCTAAAGAAGAACATTTTTGCTCGGTTTGGCACTCAAAAAGCCTTATTGAGTGATAATGGGAGTCACTTTTGCAACCGACCACTTGAGGTCCTTTTGAAGAAGTATGGAGTATTCCATAAGGTAGCCACGCCTTATCATCCTCAAACAAGTGGTCAAGTTGAGTTGTCCAACCGGGAGTTGAAGAATATTCTTGACAAGACGGTGGATCGATCCCGAAAAGATTGGTTTTGAAGCTAGATGACGCATTATACGCATACCGCATCGCTTACAAGACTCCCCTTAGCACTACTCCTTTCCGATTAGTGTATGGGAAGCCTTGTCATTTGCCCGAAATGGAGAACAAGGCTTTTGGGCAATCTAGACACTCAATTTTAACACCAAGGTGGTCGGTGAAAGCCGAGTTATCCAATTGTAAGAGCTTGAAGAGTTGAGATTACAAGTTTATGAAAGTTCAAGAATTTACAAGGAAAGGACTTAGAGGTGGTATCGAAGCATATTCTGCATAGGAGGTTTAAAGAAGGTGACATGGCCCTTTTGTTCAACTCGAGACTGAAATTATTTCCAGGAAAGCTAAGATCCCGATGGTCCGGTCGTTTCAAGTCACTAAGGTTTATCCCGGGCTTAAGTCGCCGACCATTAACCTTGAGATTACCCCATAATGTGAGGCTTAAGTCGGTGAAAACGATTCGCGTTGTTTGTAGAGCAACGAGGCAGCAGCTCGACACGGGCTTTCCGTGTCACTCGTTAGTTCAAGCACGGGTTTATTCTTTTGAGCTCAACTTTGCCCGCTTGCCCTCACAAATTCGTGCCCTACTCCTTCTTCTTGTTTTCAGCCCTCCATAGCCAACCTCCACTTCTCATCTATTACTTCTTCTCTCTCAAATCTCTTCTCCTCTTCAACTTTCGGACCCTTTTTCGCCGGATCTACTTTCCTCTCCTTCGATTTTACCCTCCCTCTCACTCTCCACTCTTCTCCGCTCGTTTTTGCTGCTTCTGCTGTTCGCTACTATTTGCCAGCGTCGTCGCTGTTCCTCCGCACGGAATCCGACACCGCAACATCTCTTTTCTCCCTCCGTCCTGCTTCTCCCGCTTTTCGGCCTCTACTTCCACAAAATCCGACCTTTTCTTTGTCCATTCTTCCCCATAAATCTTCTACTCTTTCCAATTAGTTTAGGGTATCACGCTTGCTCCAATGGCACCAAAAAGGTAGAAAACCACTCAAGGAGAGTCCTTCGGACCAAGCTCGATATCCCAGTGCTCGAGCCACTCGTCTTCCACCCGAAAATGTTCGAATTTCGAGAAATAGAGGTAACCAAACAACCCATTTTACTTAACTAATCCTGAGCATGTTGCACGTTATAATTCATTGTTAAATCTTAAAATTGTTGCAACTCGTTATTTCGATGAAGTTAGTTTAGAAAAATTAGGTTTGCTTGAGGATTTCCTTTAAATGGTTGAACATTGTGGTTTCTTTTACTTTGTGAATATTTAATTAGGGACCTATAAGAGCTTAACATTGGAATTCTTAAGTACACTTAATGTTGAAATTCGGGGTGGTCTTCACGCCGAGCATGGCTCTCATGCCAAGCATGGCTTAGTTTCCTTTCGCCTGTTAGGGAATACCGTGAACTCACTCTTAGTGAGTTTAGTGCTTTATTTACCTTATCTAGAGATATAGGATTTGGACACTATTTAGTTCCTGATCATTTCGATTCGATATGATTTTGGAATTCTATTTCTAGTGAATAAGAATATCATCCTAGTTTAACGAAGGCGATCGCTCTTAGGAACCCCTGTTTTCGATACATACATCGGGTTTTGGGGCATGGTTTTTTGGGAGGGATAACATTGGTAACAATATCCTGGGGCTTATTTAGCCCGTTAATTTGCTAATGTTACCACTAGTTCCCAAGGTCGAATTGTAATTGGGGTTTTACTTACTACTATTCTTGCGGCTTTAGGTTAGAACCCCGATGAGCAAAATGATTATAGGGTGCAAGGGTCTGAGAGGATTGACATTGAGGCTTTGAAAGTTATGGGCATGTGACATACAATTTTAGGAGAGTTACATTGGTTATCCTCATAATTGTATGTTGCGTCTCCCTTGTCCCGAGCGCACATGTCTTAGGGATGCTGCCAACCTCGTAGTTTTGCCCGGTGAGGATGAAGTTCCTCGCCCTCCACCCCCTATTGATGTGGGTGCCTCTTTCTCTTCTATTCCCCTATCCCCGAGCCTAATGTCAATGCATCCGTGCATTCACTTCTCACTCGTTATCCATCAAGAGCAGCTAAGCAAGCCTCACTAAGGGAGTATACCACTACGAACAGTCTCTCTTCGAGATTATGTTCATTCAAGGTGTGCAATTATACAAAATGCACAAACCGAACCTCATGACATGCTTGCTAATCGGAACCATTACATGCATATGATGAGTGAATATTTTACTCGTCCGGCATGATTGGCATATCTCCCGGGGTAACCCCAATCCCCTCCTCCTCCCCTCCATTTGAGTGATCATATGTTCTCCCGCATCTCTTTTTGCTCGTTATGCTTACATTGTGGACAATGTTGTGTCCAAGCATGGGGAGATTTGCTTACTTAGGTTGCCATTGTTTGAATAATGTACAGTTGCATTTCATTTGTAGGTTAGAGCATGTTTTATTTAGTATTTAGCATTTAGTTTTGCATTAAAAAAAAGTTTTAAAAAATTAAAAAACTTTGTAAAATTTAAAAAAAATTGAAAAACATTGAAAAAAAACATTTAGGATTACATTTAGAGCATTTAGGTTGCATCATATAGATTTGCATAAAAAACTGAAACATTTTTTTTAAAAAAGAGATGAACATCCAATGATGATTCCTTTTAGGACAAATAAGTTTTCAATGGAGAAAATTTTCAATGCATAGCCTAAGGGCAAAAATTTTTGAAAATCAGTTTTTTAACTTCAAGATTTTGACCATATTGGATAAATGAAAGTTGATTGCCCTTTGATTCCTTGACAACGAGTGTTGGCATGTAAAAATCTTTGAGCTAGATGAGATTGTGGTAGAGACCCTATGAAATTTTTGAGCCTTGAATAAACTAAACATTACAATTAGTCTCATGTTTTCTTCATGTGTGATTTTCCTCCATGATTGCATCTCTAGGACTTGTTTGAATTCTCTTCAAAATCACATGTTTGCATGCTTCGTGACAAAATGATTAAGGTACTCTTTGGATTCTTGAGCTATATTAGCCAAATTGCCACCTTGGTACATGTTATTGACCCTTTGGTAGCCCTTTGAGCCTAATTGCCTAATTCATTTGTTTTGAACCCTCCTAACTAGCCATTGGCCCCAAATACATAAAGTATTACCTAACCCAAGCCTAGCGGAGCTTCTTACCGATGTTGTTGGGTCATTTTGGGGTCTTTTATATGATGGTGGTGATTTGGATCCTTTGGTTTAGTTGGTTATAGTGTTGGGAGCTCCTAGCTAGTTGACTTTTTAGCTCCTCATTTTTCCCAAAAATACAATGTCCATTTCTTACCCGTTACCTAAGCCCCGTTACAACCATTTGAAGTCCTCTTGATTGTTATATTGCATGTTACATTTTAGTGGTGGCGAATAGAGAATTCTACCAAGATTATGGTAGTTTGCATGATTGTGACAGAGATTGAGTGAATCTTATATAACCTTAAACACATGAGTGGAGTGTTTTCACATTTCCAAAGTGAGGTTCTACCGGTCTTACTAGCTTCATCATTCTACATGTGCCAATGTGAATTGTTTAAGTTATGATTTGGGTGATTGATTAAGTTTGTCTTTATGGTCTTCAATATGGTTTAAAAATCTTCTTTCCTTCGATTGTGAAAAGATTTGGTGTGCTTATGGGTCGTTGTTGATTTCATTTTACTTATAATTCTTATGGTTGCCTAACCTGAGGAGGTTATGATTCTTTTATTGGATTTCATATTTGCATTTTTACCTTACTTGAGGGCAAGCAAGGTTCAAGCATGGGAGAATTTGATAAGTGCATGAAATGAATTAGTTTCTTAGGCGTTTTGATACTTTTCTTTGAGATATTCGGTTAAATGGAGTATGGTTATACTCGTTTTCGGTTTTACGCTTGTGTTTTGGTGTTTTGAGATGATTGTGCAGATTTGATCACCAATACCAAGTATTCCTGAGACTAGGGTGTTTCGAGCATTAAGGAGACCAACACGGTCTAGCTTTGCGATCAAAACGCCCATTCCCTTTGTTCCCTCGAAGATTCCACTTCCAGCGAACCAACACGGGCCACCTGTGTCCACCGACACGGCCCATGTTGGAGGTTAGCTTGCCCAACCACTTTTGCATCGAGCACGGGTGGGCTGTGTCTATTGACACGACCCATTTTCATTGTTTCCGTCAAGAACCGGCTTTCCAGCTGCGGACACGGGTGGGCCGTGTTAACCGTAATTTCTGCTGAGACGCTTCAATTTTGACGGTTTCGACCTTTGATTACCTCATAATTGCTAATTTAAGTCGATTTTCGTCTATTTTTTAGAAGGATCCATTGAGAGTTCATCCTCCATTTATCCACTTCTATCATCCTTCCTTCATCATCCATATCAAACCTAAACACATTTGAAGATTAAGAAGAAGATTGAAGCAGTTTGAGGAATTTCCATTCGAAGTCGAGAGATTTAAATGGAGTTCTTGAAGGGCATCAACCTACTTCTTCGTTTTTGCTATTTGAGGTTGGATTACCATATATTAGATTTTTGTTAAGTTTTCAATAACCATGTCTCGAATAGTTTTAGTTTTTCTAGGGATTTATAATCCGAAACAATGTTGTTTGATTAGGCTTTCATGACTTGTGCTTAAATTCTCATGTTGAATCAATAGATGATTGTGTTTTTCATGTTTATAAGTATTTTCAAGGCCTAGAATACTTATGATTTACGATTAGTCTATGATGAATTGAAAAGCGAAATGGAATAATCGACAACCAACTTTTCTACCTATTTTATGAAATTTGAGAAAAAATTAGTAAATTAGGGGATCACTTTGATAATTTAAAATCTTTAACTTTAATTGACTTCAAAAGTATACGAAAGTTGTTTATTAGGTTAATTAGAGCAATTCTAATGAGGATCGAAAGAGCGGAAGAATTATTTGATTATCGATCCTTGATTCAAATGAAATAATGATTGCACAAATTAGGTTTTAATAATCAAACTCATTGTAAGAAAAACAAATCCCTAGATGTTTTTATCCATTGATTTAAGTCTAGATTAATTTCCTCAATTTTAATATTTAGAATTAGTTTAGCAAAGAACCAACTCCAAAAATTTGATTTGCTTAGCAATTAAGTAGAGGGCTAGTTTAGTGCATTGCTCGATTGAGTCCTTGTGGGATCGACCTTGACTTGTTACGACCATATACCGTGCGCTTATGGCCTATCAACTACCATAGAGGATGCAATATCTTGCCTCATAGGATTGAGCTTTAATGAGCTTCAATCTAATTGAATAACATGACTATTCATATGTATGCCTTGAATGAGAGACATATTAATTATGGATTTTTTCCCAAAAAACTTATAAAAATTAAATAAATAAATGATTTATGCATACAACAACCAAAACTCTTATTTAAATAAGGATTTCTACATGTGAAAAAGAAATTAAAATGTTAAAATATATGAAGTAGACTTGAAAGAATAAATATTATAAAAAGTGAATAAAATTTAAATTATTATGTTTGGCTAGGCTTGGCTTGGCTCGTTAACTAACCAAGTCAAACCCGAACATGAACCAAACTTGGTCAAATTGAGTCTGAGCCGAGCTTTAACCAAGTTGTATTTAACCAAGTCGAGCTCAAGTTTTGCCGAGCTTTGAGCTATATGCTTATTCTTGTGTGTTTTGTTTCTTTACTGATTGATTTGAAATATATTTTTACTTTAATGGATATTAATGTCAACTATAAACAAAAAGAATCCATAATATACTTTAAAGTTAAATTGTAAATACATACTACGATAGATATGATTTTTACTACGGATGATTTACAACGGTTAAAAGAAAAAACCGTTATAGAAAATAAGGTTATGCCATTTTTGTAAATAAATGGGGTTTTATTACACCTATGACTACGATTCTTTCACTCGAACCGTCATCAAAGGTGGATATGTCACTACTACGAAACCACTTTTAACGACGGATCTTTTACGACGCTTAAAAGGAGAAACCGTCATGAAAAATGGACCGGTGGAATTTTTGTAAAAATACGGTTTTTACTGTGTATATGACAACGGTTCAACCGAACAATCGTCGTCTAATGGTTGAACTGAACCTTAGACTACGATTCAGTAAATGAACCGTCGTCATAAAGAACTTTAGACAACGGTTCTTAGTTGTGAACCGTCATCTAAAGTGCTGCACCAAAACCCCCCGGAACCCCTCGTTGTTCCATTCCCACCAGCTCGCTTCGCTCATCACCTCTTGGGATCTCCTCTTCTTCTCCACCGGAGTTCTTCTCCGACCGAGTTTTCTGGTGCCCGAGTTCTTCTCCTCGGAGCCCCTTTCCTCTCACTTTCACTCGCCTCAACCAAGTGAATTTAGTCCCCCTCTCGCTGTTCGCTCTCTCCTCTCGGGCTCTCCTCTTCTCCTCCACCGGCATTCTTATCTCGCATGTGTTCTTTCATCCGGTAAATCAATCTCTCTCTCTCTCTCTTTCTCTCCCTCACCCTCTCGGTACCCCGTCCCCTTCTCATATATCCGAAACTAGGGTTTTAGGGTTCAATTTGGATTCAAGCGTTTTTGGGTTCATTTGGACAAATTATTTGAATTTGTAGGCACTTGATGTTGTGTGTTCGATTGAGTGGATTTATGCATCCGATGAGAATTTGTTAATTTGGTCGTTTACGGTTGTTTCATCCGAATTTTAGGTTGTTTAACTTGTATGTTGTTACATGTAGAAACTTAATCTTATATTTGAGGAATGTGAATGGATAGAATATGAAAATAGACAAGAGACAAAAACAACCAAAATTAAGGACCATGGTTCTAGGCAGCCAGCACGCTCCGCGCCGGACTACAAGGTCAGCCCTTGTTGGCTACTGCCCAACCCAACTTATGTGTTTTCATCCGAAAATTATTGTACACGTTTATTTATCAAGAGTTGTATAATTGCTTACAGTCTAAGATGGATTCTTCCAAAAGTACAAAGAAATCGAGGTGGTGAACTATGATGAACAAGAAGTTGGTCCAGAATAGAGATGATCCAGCTCTCCTTACACGGGTTGATTTTGATAGCCACGGAAATGCTATAGGTAGGAAGAAATCTAGCTTTATGAGCTACATTAGTACGACAACCCGCTGCCACGGGAACATTAACTACGTAAAATGGGTTGACGTCCCCGATTCCATTAAGGACAACATATAAAACGATATTCAGGTAAATGAATACATCTCAACTTAGTATTGCAACTTATATTGTAGATGGTTAATATATATGTACTAATGCATATTGTTCTTGTGTTTCGGAGAACGTTCAACTTGAACGTTAATGAATCTCGGATCCCCTCTTGAAACACAAGACCCTTATGTCGGCAGCAGAAAAGTTTAGAGACTACAAATATCGCATTGTCTGTTATATGGGTCTCCAAAACAAAGTAGATAAAACAAGAAGGTAGACCCCGGGAGGTCTACAATTATATCACGAGAGGAGGGTTGGAGATCATTTGAGTCATATGTCACCTCTTCGGAATACAAGGTTATTTAATTCAAGATTCAATCTCATATACATATAGTGTGATGTTGGTTATCGAATTCATATAAAAATGAAGAAATGAAAGTGTTATGCACTCGATATTTTCGTTTCTTAATATTACTTGCACGAGCGATAGTTGAAGCTAACCGAGATGAGGATTAAGAGCAACATGTACTCTCATGTGCTGTCCAAGTAGGGGATACGCAAAGTTAGAGGAGAGGTTGTACAAGCAAAAGCTTGAACAACTTCAGGGCACATCCAGTGAAGGGTCCACTATAGATACTTCGCAGCTCGTTGTTGACGAGAGACGAGTCGTGGATCGAAGGAAGAAGGAAAAAGATAAACCTTCACTACGCCCAATATAGAAGCTATTTCTCGCCGACTCGTGACTTTTTACTATTTTCGTTTATTTATTTTGAGAACTTATCGGTTTATTTTAAGAATTTTTCAAATGATAATATTTTTTCCTTCTTACAAGAATCTTTGTCACGAGACATCGACTTCGGACGGTGACACCACCGGGAGGAGGGACAAGCTAGCCTTAGCCCTACAAAGAGATGAGCATCCCGGTCGTGTTCGAGCCGTCGTTGGGCAGGTGGGGATAGTTGAGCAATTTGAGACTAGGAAGAAGCGCCCCATCTCTTCGAGCAATGCACATAAGGAGGCCCAAATATAGTACCAAATGTCCCAAATGGCTGCACATATCGAAGATATGAGGGCGCAGATGTGGACAGAGATGTAGTCCCAGATGAGGACGTACTTCACCAACATGGGTATGCCGTTACCTAGTAACTTTGATGATGTACGTCCTTTCTCACCCCACACACCGGCCGGTGTGAACGCGAGCTCACTCGTCGACCAATTCGAAGTTACGGCAAAGGTAATTAAGATTTTGCAACCTAATTATATTTACATGCATGCATATTTATATTTTGACTAATTAATGTATAATCTTGTTGAATAATTACTTATAGTATGTTTTTGTTGTTGCGTAACTCCGAAATGTGGTCGTTGAGTAAATACTTATTTAGTATGTTTTTGTTGTTTTGGATGAGGGTCGTTATCTCGGGAAAATGTTTACTTTAAAGGGGAAACTTTGTCCGTTTATTTTTATGGTTTTAGGTTATTTAACTTATATGTCAAATGCTTACTTATTCTTATGCATCGGGCAAATTGCAAGTTAGCTTCTCATTACCGTCCCATAGAGCATGTTGTGGAATTGGGTGTTGTTTTCCCATGGAGGACGAGATGTTGTCATTCACTGGACACCCCTTACAGCTGATGAGGGGAGGGTAAGTGTCAAAGAGGTCATACATGGGAAAGGCGAGTGTGAGTTGTCGATCCGGGAGCGGACCTCCACACTTGTTGATGATGCGATCAACGCCTTTCTTCGTTGGCCCAAGAGTTTAGTCATCCTCACTATGATAATTCATTTGTAAAATATTAGATTTAGTCGTTGTTCATATGACGTACATATATTTCTCATTTTTGTATTGATTATTCACTACGATATCGGGGACAGATCCAAGAGTGGGATGAAGGGTGCCAGTGGCACAAGCAAACGTTCGGTGGCGCCCATTCATTGTCCGAAGAATTCTCCTCTCAAATCCATTGAGGAGTCTCACACGGATTGGTGTGCTACTCGGAAAGTTATGTGCGGACTCTATCAACAGAGGACCAAATTATTCGTAGCACGACGAGTCACGTGTTAGTGCTACGTGAAGCGGATATGTCGGTCTTTGTCTTCCCGGACAACATATTGCAATTTTTGCGCACGGAGGAAATCGGCGTATCCGCTATTATGCTTGGCATGATGTGATTTAATATATTCTTAATCAGTTTTTTTACTAATTAATTTCAATTTCTAACTACATATTAATATGTAAGGTGGCTGCACGAGATTGGGAAGGACTTCATTCGGTTTCGAACCCTACTTCCGTTATTCAAGGAGCTGGGCTGAATCGTGATAAACGATTCTCCTATATTTTCAACATCATGAAAGAGGTCGCGGATGAAAAAACATTGTTTACGGTGGCGTTCGATGAGAGGTAAGTGGATAAATAATGAACTAACTAACCGATGAAGTTTTTATATGGTGTTATCTTATATAAAAATGTGTTATTTTGTAGCCGCCATTGGATGCTTGCTGCCATATTTCAAAGGGTTAATATGGCCTACTTCCTTGATCTTCTAGTTCGTGATGACAGGGAAGATATCGGGGATGTCGTCGAGGTGTGAGTTCATACTTTTTAATCATTTTACAATGTTTTGTTAAGTAATCGTTCAATGATATGTCTAACTTGAATTTTATTTTTTCCGATTGAAAAATAGTGCTCTAGTCCGTTATCATTATGGCGGAGGTCCTAAACGAGTGAAGAAAGCACAACCACTAATTGTACCCGTCAAAGTGAGGTTCTCTTGGTTATTATAATGTACTTTAGATGTTTTTCATTTCATATTACTTGCTAGATACATAAGTACTAATTAATTCCGTATGTGTTGGGAATCTATTTTTCTTATTGTAGTGCCATAAATAAGTGAGGAACATGGAGTACGGCTTCTCCAAGTACATGAAAGAGATTGTGACCAAACTCGAAAAGAATGCTAGTCCCAAAGAGGTATAGTTGCACTTTTAATTAATTATTTTATATTCTTTTTTTCAGCTTGATTAACACTTGCACTCGACCTAATTAATATGTCTTTTACAGCATTGGTCATAATATTTCCGGGAAAGAAGCCACCCACTCCGTATACAGTTGAAGTGCTCAACGAGTTAAAACAAGGTTGGACAGAGTTTCGTATACAACCGTATAAAGGAATAGGTAAATATATTATAGTTATTCTTCATTATTTGATAGGTCAAATTTGTGATTTTAGTAGTCATACACAATTATAGGTATAAATATGTACAGAGGATTGTGGTTTGTATATGTGTTTGTTGTTTTGTATATATTCCGGTGAAGAGGAAGGCCTATATACAAAATGTGATGAGTATATGTGTTTGTTATTTTGTATATATTCTGGTGAAGATTGTATTAGGATTGTGGTTTGTATATGTGTTTGTATATGTTTTTTGTGCATTGTACGGAGGGGCAAGAAAATACGAGAAAAATTATTTTAAAAATCAAACTTATGACTATAGTTCTTAACGCAGAACCATAGTCATAGGCTCATCTATGACGACGGTTTAAATGAAGGAACCATCGTCATAGGTGCTTGGAGGAAGGGCTTTTCCAACTACGGAAGAAGGCTTATGACGACGGTTCGGATGAAGAAACCATCGTCATAGGTTGACCTATGACTACAGCTTTTCCATCTAAATCGTCGTCATATATTGACCTATGACTATGATTTTGAACCGTAGTCAAAGGTGGTTCATACAACGATGCCAATACACGACGCCTATTAATCTTTGTTAAATGTCGTTTTTAATCATAGTTAAAATAGGTTCTTGTGGTAGTGTGTCCACTTTTTACTACGGTTCATTAAAAGAACCGTTGTAATAGAGGGACTTTTACCATGATTCTTTTATTGAATTGTAGTCAAAAGTCCTCGAGATCCGAAGTACTCCTTTGTCTTTTCTCTCTCCTCCTTCGTCTTTATGCTCACCAACACTTGCACTTCTTCGGACTGGTTCGACTTCGATGCCTTCAAGTACTCCTCTCTCTCTCTCTCTCTCGCCTTGAGATCCGAGTTTTCTTGCCAAAAGATCTTCCTCTTCCGTTAATTTCAAGTTCGTATAATTCTTATATTCGAGATATGAGTTTCCTTACCGAAAGAAATGAGTTTCTTTACTGAAAAAACAACTTCAATCTCTACGACTTCGGCTCTGCTGAATGCTTCGGAGGCACCGGCCTCGCTCAATGCTTCGGAGGCACCGGCGGAGAAGAAGATAAGGTCTCCATGACGGGACCAGTGAAGGTTACGAAGGTTTGCTCTTGGAGAGACTTAGTCACCCTGGAGGGGGTGAATAGGGTGATGAGGAAATTTAAACAAAGGATAGAAGATTAAAGTCTAAAGCCGATTTTAAGACAGTCCGAGTCTAGATTGGACTCGGAAAAGTGTTAACTCAAAAATACGTGGAAACCCTCCTGTGGCGTAAAACCACGGCCGGTGCTAATCCAAGCACCAAGTCAAATCCACTATTTTGAATCCACAAAATACGAGTAGAAACACTCAACCAGAATTGCTCCCTTAGACAAATCCTTACAAGAGATTCCCTTATCTCGATCTAGTACTTCCTAACCGAGGTAACCTTTACGAGTTAGGGACAAGCGAGCTGAGATAACTCTTGCAACTCGGTCAAGGGACCTTACTTAGAAAGTAAGAACAAGAGTTTGTGACTAATTTCAAGACCTTACAACTCGGAAAGATGTTAAGTACAGAGTTGGAGTTGTAAGTAGAAGATTGAATGAGAATACAAAGACTTTTGCTTAAGTACGTATATTGACAAATGATTCCGAGTAATATGTTCAGCAATCTTCTAGTCTTGTGAAGTGGCTTCTATTTATAAATGACCAAGCAGATTAGCCGTTGTGACTATTTTCCGATTAGAAGTCCTATGTGACCGTTGTAACGGTTCTTCTTAGTGGATCGAAAAGATCCGTTGAGATGTGAACGTTGGGCAATGGCTCTTGACTCCTTTGGATGTCCCAATCCACTGGTGTTGTCTCGAAAAGTAGGGTGGAAACCACCGTTGAGCTTAGCATTGAAGATTTCTAGTCTTGGAAACAGACATCCACGACACGGCTTCCGGACTTTGGTCGAAGTAGAAAAGCCTTGTCTGCTGGTGATTTATTGCTTGAAGCTAGGTTACTTTTATAATTCAAAAAATAGGATAACATCATTTAGATAACCTACAAAAGTAAAACAATTTTGGTTCTCAAAGTATAAAATACTTTGATCCAAGATTAGACATAGATAATAATTTAATTAAGATAATTAAGTGCATAATTATCCGAGTCCTGGAAAAGTGGAATTTTCCGAGTCTAATATCCATTATAATCAAATTCCATCTGAGTTAGTCTAGAGATAAATCAAGTCGGATAAAGAATATCGAGTAGTAATACTTGATCTAGACTAACATAGTTCAAACAAAACATGCTTGACTTAGAAAGATGAATTAACACTCGTAATTCAATCAAACTTAGAGTATGAAGTCGGACACGAGTTTATACACGTTAGAGAAAATGTTTGAACATGTGATAAGTCCGAGTGTTGTCTAAGTGACTCATAACTATTAGTGTGAAAAGATAAGTAAGAGTATGCTCTGTGAGTTAGTCGGAATCAAATGAAAACATATGCAATAGTTTACGTAACACTCGGAAAAGTTTCTAAAGAACTTAGAATGACTTGTAATCAAAACTTACAAGAGATGAAGTGTGTACTTGATTCCTTGATGGTACTCAAAATAATATACATGCAAAGTCCGAGTCTTCAATCTCCCCTTTTTGATGAAAGACATTCCATACTTAGATAGAAACTTTGTTAGTGTTATAGACTTGGTTTTTCATTCTTTCTCAAAGAATAAGTCGGAGTAAAGAGATAAAATCGTATAACAAAGTTAAAGTGATTTAAACTTAGATTATATCGGAGAAAATAAGCTTAGATTGCATTAGGGCGAAAACGAAGTATTGCATAGAAATGAAGTGAATCAAGCTTAGAGCATTGCTTATATCGAGCAAAAAAAAAAATTATTGAGTTGTTGTATCGAGTAAGATGTACAAAAATAAATAGGAACTTCATTCATATTCACAAAAATATATATATACACAAAAAGGGTGAGAGAAACTCCCCTAAACAAGACAACAAATTTTTTAACTATTTTCCCCCTTGCCTTTCAGCAAAAACAAAAAGAGGAAGAACGTATCAAGAAGATACAATTTGTATGTCCGGACAAAAAAAAAATTAAAAACCAGAAGTTAAAAATAGAAAAAAATTTAAGATAGAGGGGAGGGAGCGATCGAGTCGAGGTTGGTGGATGAGCGAGTGCGCCTTTGCTGGTAAGATCATGATGATGTTAAAGATCGACGCGGGGCAGCACTGGGATCTCCGGGATGGGCTCGGCTCCGAGTGGCCGACCCGGAACCAAGTCATCCAGAGGTTCATCCTCCTGGAACTCGACCGAGGGAGGTGCTTGCTCGGGCTGGATAGCTGCCGGCCGACCGTGGTCGCGGGGTCTTCGACCCACTCGGACTCACTGTCCGAGCCGATCGGTCCCGGTTGGAGTGCTTGGAGCACCTTGTCCCTCTCGTCGCTTCGGCTCCTTATTCTTCTTCCTTCTCCCCTTCCCCTTTCTCCTCAAAAGGAGCTGCCTCAGCCGCAGAGTGTCCTCTTCTTCTTCTTCTTCTTCTTGCTCCCCGGAGGAAGATTTTGTTGGGCTCGAGGACTCCTCGGATGTGTCCGAGTCCACTAGGTCCTCGGCAGCCTTTGAGCGCCTTTCCTGGAGGAGCTCTATCATCTCCTTCTGCTCCTTGACAAGTACTTTTATCTCAAGAAGCACATCTTACTGCTCTCTAATTTAGGATCGAGCGAGTATTTTGATTGATGGTCATAGACTGGATGACAGTCTTGAATAACCGGAGGGTGTCCTTGAGTTCGGTGGACACCGAGGAGAACTTGTCCATAATTGTAGTGGACAAGGCGGAAGAAAGGACCCGAGAAACACCTGAAGTGGAGGCACCACCAGGTGGAGGAGGTAGAGAGAGAGGGGATTGTGTATAAGTCCGAGGCGGAGAGGGTTGCCTCGGTTATGAGCTGTAGACCCGGACACCCCGTTGGGTCTCCTGGTATCCATAACCAAGAAGTTATTTCTTACCAACAACAATGGCAGCCTCGAAACCGCATTAGGATCCGAGGGAAGAGGAACTTTTAATTGTTTAAAGATGAGGGTGAGAAGAGCCCCGAAAGGAAGTGGGGTTGACTTCTTAGTTTGAGTCCGAGCAGCACAGCGGCCATCCGCTCGACTATGGCTGGAAAGAGGTCTACTTTATAACCCTCAAGGATGTCGAAAAGAGATTTGAGATGCTTGGAGTTGGGGTTCTCCTTGCTCGAATGCTGAGAGAAGAAGGTTCTCATCAGCAGGAAACACGGAAGACGGGCTTCGACTTTAGTTAAGTCGCGAGAGAAATTTTTGCGTGACTCGGGGAATTCTTTGGCATACTTCTCGAAGAATTCATCAACAACCTCGTTGAAAGGTATAGGGTTGCTGTTGAGGAAAAGAGAAGAAACTTTGAAGAGACGGTGGAGAAGAGATACATTCATGCGAACAACAATATTTTGAACTCCGAAGGTACCCTCGGAGCTAGACGAGTTGGAGTAAAACTCGAAATGAGTTACGGGTAGATGAACTTGCTGAAATAGAGGAAATTGTAAACCCCTGTTGATTTGATGTGATTCAACCACGAAAACTTTGTGGTTGGAAAGAATTTGTCATCCAACGTTAGGTGTTAGGTGACAACGATTTTAGAGGGATTGGAAGGGCCCTCTTGGCTTTTTGTTCGCAGCTTCTTGGCCGCAGAACCAAGAAAGTCCAGGTGGGAACCTCTTTTGACATGTTTGGATGTGGAAAGAGAGAGGATAGACTTTGAGAGAAAGAGAGATAGCTCGAAGAGAGAGAGCGAGTAGAAAACGTAGGAAAAATGAAAGAGTAAAGAGAGCCGAGAGTTATCGGTTCTTACTTGAGATTACATTCACTTAGCTTGAGAGAGACGGTTTGTTCTTTAAAGACAGAGAGCTTGCTTGAGTTGTAGTAAGGGAGAGAGTGAGTATGTAGGAAGTAAAGTAGTGAAATGAAGGAGAAAGGGTGCTATTCATAGAGAAAGGATTGTCCTTCGGAATTCATTCCGATCCAACTCTCCAATGGTTGCCTCGGACCGGTGTGACTGTTCTACTTCTTCAACGGTTAGAATTCCAGCGATTGTCTCCCAACGGCTTGTTCTCTCGATCAATGCGCGCACGCGAGAGAGAGAGAGAGAGAGAGAGAGAGAGAGAGAGAGAGAGAGAGAAAAAAAGAGAGATTTTAAAAGAAATTTATGAAATTCTCCACTAATCTAGAGATGATTTCGAAGTTTGATGTCCATTTTTCCTCAAAATCCGAGTTTGACTCGGTAAAGTTTCGAGTGACTCGAAATAGCAAGCAGACAATAACTCATAGCTCAATATCACTGGCTCAACTGAACTAATTGTTATTAAACCAAAGTAATGAAACATTTAACACATAATCATGCAATGTAACTTTACTCGAAAGGCATATAATTATGCATTAATCATACCAAGCTCATTCCTAATAAAGCAAAGCCGATCATCACTAAGTGGCTTAGTAAAGATATCAGCTAATTGAAGTTTGGTAGGAATGAATTCAAGTTCAATTTCACCTTTCTCGGAATGGTCTCTTAGAAAATGATGCCCGACCTCAATATGCTTTGTCTTTGAGTGCTTGAATTGGATTCTTGGTGATAATGATTGCACTTTGATTGTCACACTTGATTGGAATTGATTTGAATGAAAGTCCAAGATCTCTCAAGTGTTACTTGATCCATAAAATCCGAGCACGGCATGCTCCAGCTGCAATATACTCGGCTTCAACAGTTGATAGAGCTATTGAATTCTCGCTTCTTTGAGTGCCAAGATATAACAGATTGACCCAAAACTGGCGAGGCTCTGAGGTGCTCTTTCTATCAACTTTGTATCCAACATAGTCGGCATCCGAGTATCCGGTGAGAGTCGGTTCCGAGTCTCTAGAGTACCATAGACCTAGATTATGAGTCCTCGCAACATATCTGAATATTCTCTTCACCGCAATGAGATGTGATTCCTTTGGATTAGCTTGAAATCTTGCACACGGACATACACTAAATATTATGTCCGGCCTACTGGAAGTAAGATATAACAAATATCCAATCATAACTCGATAGAGTTTCTAATCTACTGCTTTACTTTTCTCGTCCGAGTCCAGTTTTATCTGTCGTCGCTCATAGGTGTTCGCTGCATGTTTTGCATCTTGAAGCTTGTACTTCTTCAGCTCCTTGGTATACTTTGATTGATGGAAATAGATGCCATCTTTGTCTTGCTTGATTTGTAGACCAAGGAAGAAAATAAGTTCTCCCATCATGCTCATTTGAAATTCTTGTCTCATTAACTTGGAAAAATCTCGACAAAGAATTTCATTAGTAGCTCCAAAGATTATATCATCAACATAGATCTAAGCAATAAGAAAGTCTTTCCCCTTAGTTTTTATAAAAAGAGTCTTGTCAATCTGACCTCTTCTAAAATCATTTTCAACCAAGAAATTGCTCGATCTTTCATAGCAAGCTCACGGGAGCTTGTTTAAGACAATAAAGAGCTTTTTGCAATTTGAAAACATGATTTAGAAATTTTGAGTTTTCAAATCCAGGGGTTGCTCAACATAGACTTCCTCTTCAATGAAACCATTAAGGAAAGCACATTTAACATCCATTTGATACAATTGATATTCACGCTAGATGCAAATGCCAATAAGATTCTAATAGCTTCAATTCAGCAACAGTGCAAAGGTTTCCCCACAATCAATCCCTTCTTCTTGATTTTAACCTTGAGCCACAAGTCTAGCCTTATTTTTATTACCAACCCACCTTCATCCAGCTTGTTCTTGAAAATCCATTTGGTTCATATGACTAGGTGGTCGGAAGGTCGTTTGGTCGATTCTAGACTTGGTTTCTTTCGAATTGATTGAGTTCCTCTTGCATGGCCTCTACCCATTCAGGTTCATTTAGGGCCTCTGGTGCATTTCTGGGTTCGATTAATGATATGAATGTAGTGAATGCACATAGATTTTGTAGAGAGGAACGAGTTCTTACCCCACTGTTGATATCGGACAAGATGTTTTCAAGTGGGTGGCTCGAAGCATATTTGTATGCTCTACCTGTTCTCTGGTTCACAAGATTTGTAGGTTGAATTGGTTGATCTTCGAAGTCCGTTGCTGAGTGAGCTTGCTCATCTGATTGTCCTTCAACAATCTAAGTTGGTTCTTGAGTTGTCTCATTCCGAGTCAAGTTGTTCTAAGTTACTTCATTCTCGGTAACCTTTCCTTGACTCTTCTCGAGCTCCTTTTCATCAAGATCATCATCTCGATCGAGCTTTAGATTTGAGAATGTTAACTCACTTGGTTTTCCCTGATCAATCTCATCAAAAACAACGTGGATGCTTTCTTCCACTTTATTAGTTCTTTTATTGAAAATGCGATATGCTTTGTTATGAGATGAGTAACCAAGAGAAATACCTTCATCCGACCGAGCATCAAACTTGGTGAGGTGATCCTTACCATTGTTATGAATAAAACACCTACATCCAAAGGGTTTGAAGTATGAAATGTTGGGTTTCTTCCCTTTGTAGAGCTCATATAAAGTTTTCTTCAGGATGGGTTTGATTAGGCATCCGTTCAATGTGTAGTTTGTCTGTGTTGATCGCCTCGGCCCGTAAATAGTAAGGTAGATCATGTTCAATCATCATTGTCCTTCCTATTTCTTCAAGAGTTCGGTTTTTTCTCTCCACTACTCCATTTTGTTGAGGAGTTCTTGGTCCTGAGAAGTTGTGAGAGATGTCATTCTTATCATAAAACTCTACAAATTCGAGCGAGTCGAACTCCCTTCCATGGTTAGTTCGAATTCTATTGATCTAAGTCTCGAGACTCAACTTGAATTTTCCTGCAGAGCTTGTTAAACTCTTTGAAAGCTTCATTTTTGTGCTTAAGAAAACATACCAAGGTAAATCGTGAGTAATCATCAATAATCACAAGCACATATGATTTACCTCCGAGACTCTTGACGAGGATTTCACCACATAAATCCATATGCAACAGTTCAAGCACTTTGGATGTGGAAGCAGTTTTCAGAGATTTGAAAGATGATCCGACTTGTTTCCCTTTTGTGCATGCTTCACATATTTTATCTTTCTAAATGCACAGTTAGGCAAGCCTCTAACCAAACCATGAGATGCAAGTTTCTTAATGGTTTGCATGCTAACATGACCTAGTCTACGATGCCATGTCCATGAATCATCATGTAGAGATGCTTTTAAATAAGATAAATTCGACTCGGGTCGAAAGAGGAATAATGTAGGTGTTACCCGATCTCTTACCCGAGAGCTTGGTCTCCTTGGTAGTATCATCGAAATATAACAGTTGGTTTGAGTGAATCTTACCTATTGACCTTTGTTAGGCAAGTGAGAGACGCTAAATAGATTATACTTCAATCGCTTGAAAAGGTAGACTGGGCTGACCAGATTGTCTCCTTTTCCAATCTTGCCTATCCCAATTATCTTGCCTTTGCTTGTCATCTCCAAATGTGACTTTGCCTCCCTTGTAATCTTCTAACTCAAAAAGAGTCTTGAGTCTCCTAACATGTGGCGTGAGCATCCACCGTTAAGGTACCAGTGCCCTTTTCTTCTTTTTTGAGCCACCTGCAAGTCGAAACAAACTAACCTTTCTCACTTCCTCTAACGAACCCAGTAACTCCCTTTATCGTGGTCCTTTTCCGAGGAAGAAGACTCTTGGGAACCCGGATTTGAATAACTTTGGGTTTGGTCCGATTCTAAGTCTTCCTTTTAGAAAACCGAGTTTGTGTCTCTTTCTTTTGAAATTCTTTTCTTTTATAAACAGGTGGAGAAGGTTTTCTCCAATAAGCTGGTCTTAGCTCGAGTCTTCTTTTCATTCTTATGAATAGGATCTGCGCTCAGCCTTCTCGAACTTTACGATTATGGAATCATTTTTAAAAAGCTACGAGTAGGAATTAGATTCCTCTTCCTTGTTAAAACCAAGTCCTTCTTTTCTGAAGGAGACACATTAAGACCCTAAGAGCATGTCAAGGTTTTTCTAACCTTGAGTAAACTTCAAAACAAGTTCTTGAGACTCATTGAGCTTTTGCTTCGGATGCTCATTTTCTCTTCGAGTGACTCGGACTCGGTTTCATTAGATTGAACACTAGTCTTGAGTTCTCTTAGAGTAAGTCTCAGCTTTTCTAATTCATTTTTCATAGAAATGCTCTCAAACGTGATAGACTCAAATTGTTCTTTAAACCGAGAAGAATCGAATTGGACTTCTCTTCCAAAGTAAAAATATATTTAGCTAAATCAACTTTAGAAAACCTGAGAAATATTCAATTACCTCCCGAGGATTTGTTTCCTCATTGTCTCGAGTGATCTAAGTCGACTCGGATTCGGCTTCCGAGTCCGATAGTGCCATCGAACACTTTGAGTCATCCGAGTCTTCATCTTCTTCGATGAATCTTCATCACTCCATGTGGCCATCATAGCCTTCTTCTTCTTTCTGTCCCTCTTTCTCCTTGGACGAGTGTTTGACTATGTGTTCCTTGCTCGCCACATTCAAAACAGACCGAGTTCTTAGTTAAAGATAATTTTGAAGGTGAAGAGCGTTTACCTTTTCTATCCTTCTTATCCTTCTTATAGAATTCTTCTCTTGGCTTTTTATCCCATCTCTTGTGCTTCATCATTCTTTTGAATCCTCCGGCGATAAGTGCCATGGGATCTTCTTCCGAGTCCGAAGAACTCAGATTTGCTTCTCTCGCTTTACGAGGCCTTCGGTGCGATGTTCTTTTTAGTGCTGACCTTTACATCCTTCTCTTCCGGATGGATCTCATGGGTGAGTAGCTTCCCAATGAGTTCGTCTAGCTCTAATAAAGAGAGGTTCCGAGCTTCCTCGATGGCTGTCACCTTGGGACACCATCTTCTCTTGGGTAGGCTTCGAGTATCTTTCCGCACATTTCCTCGTGGGAAATCTTTCTACCCAGAGATTTGAGATTGTTAGTAATCTTAGTGAAGCGGATGAACATATGAGTGATGGTCTCTTCTGGCTCCATCTTGAACAGCTCGTACTTGTTAAGATATCGGCTTATCTTTGCTTATCCGACTTGGCTTGTGCCTTCATAAGCGTTGACAAGAGTGTCCCACACTTCTTTAGCCGTGTCACAAGCTGACACTCGTTGTACTCTTACGAGCGATGGCGCACATCGGAATGTTCATCGCCTCGAAGTTCTTTCGAACTTCTCTCGCTTCTTCGATGGTGTACTCGAGCTTTGCTTTAGGCATGAGTCTTGTTTCTTCCATCCTCATTGGAATGTAGTTGCCTTCTTGTATGATGTTCCATACATCTTCATCGTGATCCAATAGAAAACATTCCATGAGCTTCTTCCAAGTGCATGAAATTAGATCCTGTGAACTTTGGTGGCCTCGCTGGAAGATCTTCCTTCATCAAACTCTCCATTGTTCTAAATCACTTGATCTTTAGACCTTTGGATGGTTAGATCCTTTCTCAAAGGCTAGGCTCGATATCAATTGAAGGTTTGCTCTTGGAAAGACTTAGTCACCCTAAGGAGGGGTGAATAGGGTGATGAGGAAATTTAAACAAAGAATAGAAGATTAAAATCAAAAACTAACTTTAAGACAGATCCGAGTCTAGATTGGACTCGTAAAAGTGTTAACTCGGAAAATACGTGGAAACCCTACTGGGGCGGATAACCACGGCTAGTGCTAATCCAAGCACCAAGTCAAATCCACTACTTTGAATCCACAAAATACAGTAGAAACACTCAACCAGAATTGCTCCCTTAGACAATTCCTTACAAGATTTTCCTAGATTCGGAGATTCCCTTATCCGATCTAGTACTTCCTAACCGAGGTAACCTTTACGAGTTAGGGACAACCGAGCTGAGATAACCCTTACAGCTCAGTCAAGGGACCTTACTCAGAAAGTAAGAATAAGAGTTTGTGATTGATTACAAGACCTTACAACTCGTAAAGATGTTAAGTACAGAGTTGGAGTTGTAAGTAGAAGATTGAATGAGAATACAAAGACTTTTGCTTAAGTACGTGTATTGAGAGATGATTCCAACAATATGTTCAGCAATCTTCTAGTCTTGTGAAGTGGCTTCTATTTATAAATGACCAAGCAGATTAGCGATTGTGACTATTATCCGAGTCCCGCAAAAGTGGAATTTTCTGGGTCTAATATCCATTATACTCAAATTCGATCCGAGTCTATCTAGAGATAAATCAAGTCAAATAAAGAATATCGGAGTAGTAATACTTGATCTAGACTAACATAGTTCAAACAAAACATGGTGACTTAGAAAGATGAATTAACACCGTAATTCAATCGAACTTAGAGTATGAAGTCGGACTTGAGTTTATACACATTAGAGCAAATGTTTCAACGTGCGATAAGTCCGAGTGTTGTATGAGTAACTCAAAACTATTAGTGTGAAAAGAGAAGTAAGAGTATGCTTTATGAGTTAGTCAGAATCAAATGAAAACATATGCAATAGTTTGTGTAACACTCGTAAAAGATTCTATACCACTTAGAAAAGTTTCTAAAGCACTTAGAATGACTTGTAATCAAAACTTACAAGAGATGAAGTTTGTACCTGATTCCTTGATGGTACTCAGAATGATTTACATGTAAAGTCCGAGTCTTCGTGTTCAGTAATTTCAAGTTGATTAACTAAAAATAATTTTCTTATTATTCTTCTAATTTTTATTTCAACATCTCTGCGAATTCATATCTACCTTTGTCTATTTCAGGGGTGATTAATAGTTATGCATACAAATCGAATTCCAAATTAAATTTGAGGAAAGAAAAGAAGGAATCAAGAATGGCGATGAGATGGATTATTCTAATGTAATGGTTCTTCTTAAGCACTTTAATGACTTGGCTTACCGTCGATGGTCGCTTCTGCAACTGTTACTGCTGGAACAAGGATTTTTGTATTGCTCCAATTGCAAAATATAAAGTATGATAAGTCGAAGTTTTTTTTATTGCTTGTCGATGGTTGCTCCAATGCTCGAAGAAGATTTGTTTTTGGTTTTTTGGATCTACTGTGTTCTAAAGTTGATGTTTTCTCTCATCTATCAAAAGATTATTTTTAGATCTTTTTCTAAAGTTCATCAATTGTTTGTTTACTAGTCGAAGTTTTTTTGGTTTCTATTTGATGTTTGGTACACGAGTACGAAAATAAAAATCGTCATTATAGGTCATAGTAAGCCAGACCTACCTATGACTACGGTTTTTCTATAGAACCGTCGTTGTAGGTTCTCTTTGAAGGTTTGCTCTTGGAGAGACTTAGTCACCCTAGAGGGGGTAAATAGGGTAATAAGGAAATTTGATCTTTAAATGGAAGATTAAAGTTTAAAACAAACTTTGAGACTGTCTCGAGTCTAGATTGGACTCGGAAAAATATGAACTCGGAATTTACGTGGAAACCCTCTTGGGGCAGAAAACCACGGCCAGTGCTAATCCAAGCACCAAGCCAAATCCACTATTTTGAATCCACAAAATACAGTAGAAAGACTTCACCAGAATTGCTTCCTTAGACAATTCCTTACAAGATTTTCCTAGACTCGAAGTTCCCTTATCCGATCTAGTACTTCCTAACCGAGGTAACCTTTATAGTTAGGGACAACTAAGCTGAGTTAACCCTTGCAACTCAGTCAAGGGACGTTGCTCAGAAAGTAAGAAAGAAAGTTTGTGACAGCTTACAAGACTTTACAACTCGAGAAAGATGTTAAGTACGAGACTTGGAGTTGTAAGTAGAAGACTAAATGAGTATCATACAGAGAGATATAATTTCAGCAATGGGTTCACCAATCTTCAAGTCTTGTGAAGTGGCTTCTATTTATAGATGACCAAGCGGATTAGCCGTTGTGACTATCTTCCGATTAGAAGTCCTCTCGTAACCGTTGTAACAGCTTCTTCTCGGTCGCTCGAAAAGATCCGTTGAGATGTGAACGTTGTGCAACGGTTCTTGACTCCTTAGGATGTCCCAAGCCACTAGTGGTTTCCGAAAAGTAAGGTGGAAACCACTCGTTGAGCTTAGCATTGAAGATTTCCAGTTTTGGAAATAGACAGTGCTTGACACGTTGTCCGGGCCTTGGCCGAAGTAAAAATCCTTGTCTGCTGGTGATTGATAGCTTGAAGCCGATTACTTTTGTAATTCAAAAATAGGATAACCTCGTTTAAATAACCTACAAAGTAAATCAATTTTGGTTCTCAAAGTATAAAATACTTTGGTCCAAAATTAGATACGGATAATAATTTAATTAAGATAATTAAGTGTATAATTATCTCGAGTCCTGGAAGAGTGGAATTTTCTAAGTCTAATATTCATTATACTCAAATTCCATCCGAGTCGATCTAAAAGAAAGATCAAGTTAGATAAAGAATATCGGAGTAAGAATACTTGATCTAGACGAATAGAGTTCAAAAAACATGTTAACTTAGAAAGATGAATCAACACTCGTAATTCATTTGAACTTAGAATATGAAGTCGGACTCGAGTTTAAAAGTGTTAGCGAGAATGTTTGAACATGCGATAAGTCCGAGTGTTGTCTAAGTGACTCGGAACCATCGGTGTGAAATGATGAGCAAGAGTATGTTTTCCGAGTCAGTCGAATTGAATGAAAACATATGCAATAGTTTCTATAACACTCAAAAAGGTTCTTATACCACTCGGAAAAGTTTCTATAACACTTCGAATGACTTGTACTCAAAACTTAAAGGAGATGAGGTTTGTACACGATTCTTTATAGTAGTCGAATGGTATAAATGCCAAGTCCGAGTCTTCACTCTTTTACTATGGTTTTGAACCGTAGTAAAAGATGCCTACATACAATGACAGCCATATAGACGACGCCTAATAACCATAGTTAAAGGTCATTTTGAACCAGTAGTTAAAAGTGGTTCCTGCAGTAGTGACAATTATGAAATGTAGTATAATTCTATCGCCAAAATAAGCAAACGAGCTTAATCGAGCCGAACTAAGCTGAAATTACATAGGTTTGGACTTGCCTCACTACACATACGAGCGAGCCAAGCTTTCACCGAGCTGAATCCGAGGGCTTCCTAAGCCAAGTTGGCTCATTTTCAACCTTAAGCAAGAGTATAGCCCTAGTATATGATAATAAACTAATGCAGGACATTTGAAAATACTGAAATTGTTAATATTTTTATTTGTTGAATGAATTTGTACTCCCAATCTCACTTAGGGATGGTAACAGGTCGGATCTATGGACCTTCGAATTCAATCCAATTAATAATCGGATCCGAAAGTTCAACTCTGAATTCGATTCATTTTGAATGCGCTTAACCCGATTCCGATCCGGTAATTATTTTTCGAGACATTTTTTGTAGAGTGGAGGAGGAAAGAAGAAAAAGGAAAGGGAAGGAAAAGATTCAGCAGCGTCGGAGCTCGGAGGTGAGAGAACCGAGATATGTCAAGAGGAGAAATAATGATGCTAACTATTCGGATCTACTCATACCAAATAAAGAAATTGAATGAAAGAGATGATTGATTGATTACCAAAAGGAAGAGTCGCAGTGGAGATCAACGGAGGTCGGTGGTGGTGATGGCAGCGACGAGTGACAACAATAGTGGGCTGTTCTTGAGGTTTGAGTGCGGAGGCTTTAGATAGAACTCCGGTGTTGGACCGCTTGACCTAATTTATCGTTGAGGGGGTGTTGTGGTGGGGTTGGAGTGCTAAGGGCTACGTTGAGAGAACCGACCCAGCTTATTAACCTGGTTGAGGGAACAGGTCAATCGGTCAATCGGTCGAACCGTTTGGATTGGGATTGGACCGCTTTACCCGGTTTATCGTTGAACAATGTTAAACCAGTTTGACTTGTCAAATTTTGAAATTATTTTCTCTTTTTCTCGTGAATTTTTTTGTGTTTGTATTTGACAATGTTTAATTGCTAAAAATAATAATTTGAGCAATATTACACAATCTCAATCAAATAAAGAGTTGTCTATTTTCTAAAATAAAAAAAATAAAAGATAAAAAAATTATTTCATGTTCGTTGACACGGACCCGCAACCCAAAATCCAAGCCGAGAATTACATTCTACTTTAAAAAACACCTTATTCATATTGAACACTTAAGCGCCACTAGCCCCCCTCCCTCCTATCTCCTTCCTCACTACAACGCGAACGTAGAACATTAGTCAATGTCCCACTTTTCTCTCTCCTCCTTTCTATCTCCTCCCTCACTGCAACAGACATTCAAGTGAAGCACTTAAGGTCACCTGCCTTTCTCTTTCTTCCTCCCTATGTCCCTCCTCTTTACATGATCTTTCATCTATCCTTTTGTCACAATCCTCAATTTCCTGGCAGTGGCGTTCCTCAATCCCCCTTCCCCCCTCTCTCTCTTTATTCCATCTCCTCAAGCTCACTAAAATTAATCATAGCCAAACCAATAATAAATCATATCGAAGAAGATCCGAGAAGAAAGAAGAGAAATCTCGGTTGGACCGTAGTTAGGCTGGTTCATCCGAGTAGCTCGGGTTGACCAGGTTTGGCCGAGTGTTTCCAATTCTATAGGCCAAGCGAGTCGGTGTCTTCTGCAGACCGGACTCGGTGAGCGGTTCTCGGTCGAACCGGCTTGATCGGCCGATCCGGTCTCGATTTTCGTAAGTAGGCTGAGAGTCACCAAGATGTGAGGAGATAATTTAACTTAGATGAGTAGAGAGAGAGAGGCAAAGAGAGGCTAAGGTGAGGGAGGAATATATATATGAGGCGGGGATTGGGGGTAGTCTTTAAAGTTTAGGTGAGATGATAGGTTAATAACTTAATGGATATGTTTTCATATTATAAATTAAAATTTTTTTAAAATTAAAAATTAATTGATTTCGAATTTTAATCGGATCGGATGTATCAATCTTCAAATTCACTCGGATCCGACATGGATTCGGACTATTTTTTATCATATTTAAATTTAACTTTTTTTATCGATTTAAATAATATGATTTTATACCGGATCGGATCAAATTTTCCTCAAGCTCAAACTTAATTGTTATTCCTCTCACTAATCACTACCGAAAACATGTTAGCAAAGTAGTTGATTCAACAATTTATCAATATTTACTCCCAAAATACCCATAATTATAATTATTAAAATAGTTGTATTTTAGTATTAAAAAACACCGCCTATGTTTTCTCCCCTCATTTTCCTCTATTATTTATCGTTGTTGCGTACCTTGTGCCTTGCCTTTTATTTTTCTTAGTTACGTTTTCTAAATAACTAGTGTGGATAAGTCGAGACCATTCCTATTGGATTCTATAAGAGCGCTAGTCCAGCGTAGGTTGATAGGCTAAGAAAGCAGGGAGGCATAGTAGGCCCACATAGCCTAGACCAAAGGCTTCGTTACAACCGAGTTGGAAAATGTGCTGGTTGAACTTGACCCATTTAATAATCATATAAGTTTGTGTAAATTATAAAAATAATTTAAATTTACTCCGACGTTGAAAATAATTTTTCGACGTGAAACGAGTCAATTTGTGTTAGCTTTGAATCAAAATGAATTTTGTTTGTATTAGGTTCTCGTTTTCCGAGTCAGCCGAATCGAATGAAAACATATGCAATAGTTTCTAAAACACTCGAAAAATTCTTATACCACTCGTAAAAGTTTATATAACACTTAGAATGACTTGTAATTAAAACACTCGAAAAGTTCTTATATCACTAAGAAAAGTTTCTATAACACTTAGAATGACTTGAAATTAAAAATTAAAGGAGATGAGGTTTGTACCCGATTCTTTATAGTACTCAAAATGATATAAATGTTAAGTTTGAGTCTTCAATCTCCCTTTTTTGATGAAAGGCATTCCATACTCGGATAGAAACTTTGTTAGTGTTATATACCCGAGTTTTCATGCTTTCTCAAAGAATATGTCGGAGTATAGAGATAAAATCGCATAAAGTAGCTAAAGTAATTCAAACTTAGATTTTATCGGGGCTATTATGCTCAGATTGTGTCGAGCTAAGACCGAAATATCGCATAGAGATGAAGTGATTCGAGCTTAGAGAATTGCTTATATCGTAGAAAAAAAATGTAATCGAGCTGAGATATCGGAGCAAGATGCGCTCGAAAAATTTAAACTCGTAAAGCAATTACACTTAGAGACAAATAAGCACGAAATCAAAAACTTCTTTAATATTCACATAAACATAGAAAAATATATACAAAAAGGTGAGAGAAAACTCCCCTAAACAAGACAACAAATTTTCTAATTATTCTCCCCTTGCTTTTCAAGCAAAAACAAAAAGAGGAAGAATGTATCAAGGAGATACAATTTGTATGTCTGGACAAAAAAAATTTTAAAAATTTAAGATGGTGGAGAAGGAGCGGTCCGAGTCGAGGTGGAGGAACGGGCAGTGCGCCTTCTCCGGTAAGAGCGAAAAGATGTGGATGATCTAGGCGGGGCAGAGACTGGGATCTCCGGGATGGGCTCAGCTCCGAGTGGCCGACCCGGAACCAGTGTCGTCTAGAGGTTCATCCTCCGGGAACTCGTCCGAGGGAGGTGCTTGCTCGGGCTCGACGACCGCCGACCGACCTTTGTCGGCGAGGTCTTCGACTCACTCGGACTACTATCCGAGCTAATCGCTTCGGTTGGAGGGCGAGAGCACCTTATCCCTCTATCGCTTCTTGTTATGCTCCTTCTTGTTCGTTGCTTCTTCTTCCTTCTCTTCTTCTTCCTTCTCTTCTTCTTCCTTCTCCCCTTCCTCCTTGTCCTCGAGAGGAGCCGCCTTAACTCGCAGTCTCCTCTTCTTCTTCTTCTGCCTCTCCGGATAGAGATTTGGCAGGGCTCGAGGACTCCTCGGATGTGTCCGAGTTGTCCGGGTCATGAGCGGCCTTGGAGCGCCTTTCATGGAGGAGCTCAATCAATTCCTTCTGCTCCTTGACGAGTGCCTTCATCTCAAGAAGCACATCTTGCTGCTCTCGGATTTGGGATCGAGCAGTCTTTTGGTTGATGGTCATTGATCGGAAGACAGTCTTGAATGACCGGAGGGTGTCATTTAAATTCAGTGGACACAGAGGAGATCTTGTCCATCATTGTGGTGGAAGGCGAAGAGATAACTCGAGAAGCACCTGAGGTGGAGGCACCACCAGGTGGAGGAGGTAGAGATAGAGGAGTTTGAGTCCGAGTCTAAGACGGAGAAGGTTGCCTCAGCTTCGAGCTATGGACCCGGACACCTGGTTGGGGTCTCCTGGTATCCATACCCAAGAAGATCTTTTCCGCAAACGACTATGGCAGCCTTAGAAACCGCGTTAGCATCCGAGGGAGGGGAACTTTGAATTTCTTGAAAATAAAGGTAAGAAGAGCCCCAAAAGGAAGAGGGATAAATTTCTTAGTCCGAGCTCGCACGGCGGCCATCCGCTCAATGATAGCAGGAAAGAGGTCTACTTCGTACTCCTTGAGAATGTCAAAGAGAGCTTTGAGATGCTTAGAGTTTGGATTCTCTTTGCTCGAATGCTGAGAGAAGAAGGTTCTCATCAGTAGGAAACACGGAACACGAGCTTCGATTTCATCCGAGTCACCGAGAAGTTTTTACGTGACTCAAGGATTTCTTTTGTGTATTTCTCAAAGAATTCATCAGCAACCTTGTTGAAAGGTATAGGGTTGCTGTTTAGAAAAAGAGAAGAGACTTTGAATAATCGCTGGAGGAGAGGGACGTTGATTGGAACTACAACATCTTGAACTCGGAGGTGAGGATACCCTCGTAGTTGGAAAGATTTGAGTAGAACTCGAAACGAGTTCCGGGTAGATGAACTCGCTGAAACAGAGGAAATTGTAAATCCCTCGTGGTTTTGATATGGTTCAACCACAAAAACTTAGTGGTTGGGAAAAATTTGTCATCTAACGTCAGGTGTTGGGTGACAAGGATTTTAGAGGGGTTCGAAGGACCCTCTTGGCTTTTAGTACGGGGTTTCTTGGTTGCGGAACCAAGAAAGTCTCAGTGGGAACCTCTTTTCGACATATTGGATGTGGAAAAGAGAAGAGATGAACTTTGAGAGAGAGAGAGAGAAGATATCTCGAAGAGAGAGAGAGAGCGAGTAGAGAGTGAAAATAGAAAATAAGAGAGTGGAGAGAGCCGAGAGCGATCGGTGCTTACTTGAGATGTCTTTCACTTAGCTTGAGAGAGACAATTTGCTCTTTGAAAACAATGAACTTGCTTGAAATATAGTATGCGAAAGAGTGAGTGAGTAGAGAGTAAAGTATCATAATGAAGGAAAAAGAATGCTATTTATAGAGAAACAATTGTCCTTCAGTATTCGTTCCGACCCAACTCTCCAACGGTCGCCTCGGACCGGTGTGACTATTCTCGCTCTCCAATGGTTAGAATTCCATTGTTTGTCTTCTAACAGCTAGTTCTCCGATCGATACGCGAGAGAGAGAGAGAGAGAGAGAGAAAGAGATTTTAAAGGAAATTTCTAAAATTCTCAACTAATCTAGAGATGATTTCGAAGTTTGATGTCCATTTTTCTCAAAAATGAGTCTGTCTCAATAAAGTTTCGAGTCACTCGAAACTGTAAGCAAGTAATAACTCATAGGTCGAGTATCACTGGGTCAACTAAACTAATTGTTAAAGCAAAGATATGAAACAATTAACACATAATCATGCAAAGTAATCTCACTCGGAAAAGCACATAATCATGCATTAATCATGCCAAGTTCATTCCTAATGAAGCAAAACCGATCCTCACTAAGTGGCTTAGTAAAGATGTCAACTAATTGAAGTTTGGTAGGAATGAATTCAAGTTCAATATCACCTTTCTCGAATGGTCTCTTAGAAATTGATACCGACCTCAATATGCTTTGTCTTTGAGTACTCGAATCTGGATTCTTAGTGATGCCGATTGCACTTTGATTGTCACACTTGATTGGAATTGATTTGAATGTAAGTCCTAGATCTCTCAAGTGTTGCTTGATCAATAAAATCTGAGCACAGCATGCTCCAGCTGTAATGTACTCAGCTTCAGCAGTTGATAGAGCTACTAAGTTCCGCTTCTTTGCGTGCCAAGATATAAGGGATTGACCCGAAACCGGCAAGCTCCTGAGGTGCTCTTTCTATCAACTTTGTATCCAGCATAGTCAGCATTAGAGTATCCGGTGAGAGTCGGCTTTGAGTCTCTTGAGTACCATAGACCTAGATTCTCGAGTCCCTACAAGATATCCGAAAATTCTCTTCACCTGCAGTGAGATGTGATTCTTTTGGATTAGCTTGAAATCTTACACACGGACATATACTAATTAGCCTACTAGATGTAAGATATAGTAAAGATCCAGTCAGTACCTCGATAGAGTTTCTTATCTCGCTGCTTTACCTTTTTCGTCCGAGTCCAATTTTATGCTACTCCTCATAGGTGTTGATGCATGTTTTGCATCTTGAAGTTTGTACTTCTTCAGCAGCTCCTTGGTATACTTTGATTGATGGACATAGATGCCATCTTTGTCTTGCTTGATTTGTACACCAAGGAAAAAGTTGAGTTCTCCCATCATGCTCATTTGGAATACCTGTCTCATTAACTCGGAAAAATCTCGACAGAGAATTTCATTAGTAGCTCCAAATATTATATCATCAACATAGATCTGCGCAATAAGAGAGTCTTTCCCCTTGGTTTTTATAAAAAGAGTCTTGTCAATCTGACCTTTTCTAAAATCATTTTCAACCAAGAAATTGCTTAGTCTTTCATACCATGCTCTGGGAGCTTGTTTAAGACCATAAAGAGCTTTTTGCAACTTTAAAACATGATTTGGAAATTTTGAGTTTTCAAATCCAGGGAGTTGCTCAACATAGACTTCCTGTTCAATGAAACCATTAAGGAAAGCACATTTAACATCCATTTGCTATAATTTGATATTCATGCTTGATGGAAATACCAATAGGATTCTAATAGCTTCAATCCTAGCCACTCGTGCAAAGGTTTCCCCACAATCAATTCCTTCTTCTTGATTGTATCCTTGAGCCACAAGTTTAGCCTTATTTCTTACTACCAACCCACCTTCATCCAGTTTGTTCTTAAAAACCCATTTGGTTCCTATGACTGGGTAATCAGATGGCCGTTTAGTCGAGTCCGGACTAGGTTTCTTTCAAATTGATTGAGTTCCTCTTGCATGGCCTCTACCAGTTCAGGTTCATTTAGGGCCTCTAGTGCATATTTTGGGTTCAGTTAATGATATGAATGCAGTGAATGCACATAGATTTTGTAGAGATGAACGAGTTCTTACCCCACTGTTGATATCGGACAAAATGTTTTCGATTGGGTGGCTTGAAGCATATTTGAAAGCTCTACCTGTTCTCCGGTTTGCCAAATTTTTAGATTGAATTGGTTGATATTCGAAGTCTGTTCTAATTGAGCTTGCTCATCTAATTGGCTTTTAACATTCCGAGTGACTTTTCCTTGAGTCTTTCCGAGCTCATCTTCGATAAGATCATCATCTCGACTGAGCTTCATATATGAGAATGTTGATTCACTTGGTTTTCCCTAATCAATCTCATCAAAAACAACGTGGATGTTTTCTTCCACTTTGTTAGTTCTTTTATTAAAAATACGATATGGTTTACTATGAGATGAATAACCAAGAAAAATACCTTCATCCGACCGAGCATCAAACTTGGTCGGGTGATCTTTAACATTGTTGTGAACATAACATTTACAACCAAAGGGTTTGAAGTATGAAATGTTAGGTTTCTTCCCTTTGTAGAGCTCGTATGAAGTTTTCTTCAGGATGGGTCTAATGAGGCATCTGTTCGATGTGTAGTTTGCTTTGTGTTGAATGCCTCAGCCCGAAATAGTCGGGTAGATCATGTTCAATCAGCATTGTCCTTCCTATTTCTTCAAGAGTTCGGTTTTTTCTCTCCACTACTCCATTTTGTTGAGGAGTTGTTAGTGCTTAGAAGTTGTGGGAGATACCATTCTTATCACAAAACTCTACAAATTTTGAGTAGTCAAACTCCCTTCCATGGTCGGTTCGAATTCTTTTGATCCGAGTTTAAGACTCAACTTGAATTTTCGTGCAAAGCTTGTTGAACTCTTTGAAAGCTTCATTTTTGTGCTTAAGAAAACAAACCAAGGTAAATCGTGAGTAGTCATCAACAATCACAAGTACATGTGATTTACCTCCGAGACTCTTGACAGGATTTCACCACATAAGTCCATATGTAACATTTCAAGCACTTTGGATGTGGAAACAGTTTTGAGAGATTTGAAAGATGATCCGACCTATTTCCCTTTTGTGCATGCCTCACATATTTTATCGTTCTTAAATGCACAGCTTCCCAAGTAACTCTCTTTACTATGGTCCTTTCTCGAGGAAGAAGACTCTTGGGAACCCGGATTTGAATAACTTTGGGTTTGGTCCGATTCTCGAGTTTTCCTTTAGAAAACCGAGTATATGTCTCTTTCTTTTGAAAATCTTTTCTCTTATAAACCGGTGGAGAAGGCTTTCTCTTGTAAGTCGGTCCGGGCTCGATCCTCTTTTCATTCTTATGAATGGGACTGTGTTCAACCTTCCTAAGCTTCACAGTTTTAGAATCATTTTTGAAAAGATCCGAGTCGGAATTAGATTCCTCCTCCTTGTTAAAACCAAGTCCTTCTTTTCTAAAGGAGACACATTGAGACCCTAAGAGCACGTCAAGGTTTGTCCGACCTTGAATAAACTTCAAAACAAGTTCTTGAGACTCATTGAGCTTTTGCTTCGGATGCTCATTTTCTCTTCGAGTGACTCGGACTCAGTCTCAATAGCTTGAGCACTAGTCTTGAGTACTCTTAGAGTAAGTCTCAATTTTTCTAATTCATTTTTCAAAGAAATGCTCTCGAAGTGATAGACTCAAGTTGTTCTTTAAATTGAGAAGAATCAGAATAGGACTTCTCTTCCAAAGTATAAATATATTTAGCTAAATCAACTTTAGAAAACTTGAGTAAATATTCAATTACCTTCCGAGGATTTGTTTCCTCATTGTCCGAGTGATCCGAGTCCGACTCGGATTCAGCTTCTAAGTCCGATAGTGTCATCGGACACTTTGAGTCGTCTCGAGTCTTCATCTTCTTTAGATGAATCTTCATCACTCCATGTGGCCATCATAGCCTTCTTCTTCTTCCTGTCCCTCTTTCTCCTTGGACAATCTTTGACTATGTAATCTTTGCTACCACATTCAAAACAGACGCGAGTTCTTAGTTAAAGATAACTTTGAAGGGGAATAGTGTTTACCTTTTCTATCGTTCTTATCTTTCTTGTAGAACTCTTCTTTTGGCTGTTTGTCCCATCTCTTGTGCTTCATCATTCTTTTGAAGCCTCTAGCGATAAGTGTCATGGGATCTTCTTCTAAGTCCGATGAACTCAGCATTTTCTTCTCTCGCTTTTGGGGCCTTCGATTCGATATTCTTTTTAGTGCCGACCTCTGCATCCTCCTCTTCCGAGATGGATCTCATGGGTGAGTAGCTTCCCAATGAGTTCGTCTCGGCTTTAATAGGGAGAGATTCTGAGCTTCCTCGATGGTTGTCACCTTGGGACCCCATCTTCTCTTGAGTAGGCTTCTTAGTATCTTTCTCGCACATTTCCTCATGGGAAATCTTTCTACGTAAATGAACTCGCTAAAACATAGGAAATTGTAGACCCCTATTGATTTGATGTGAGCCAACCACGAAAACTTTTTGGTCGGAAAGAATTTGTCATCCAACGTGAGATGTTAGGTGACAATAGGTTTGGAAGGATTGGAGGGGCCTTCCCGGCTTTTGGTACGAGGTTTCTTGGTAGCGGAACCAAGAAAATCACGGTGGGCACCTCTTTTCGACATGTTTGATGTGGAAAAGAGAGAGAGATGAACTCTTGTGAAAGAGAAAGAGAGATAGCTCGATGAGAGTGAGCGAAAAAAAAATGAAAGAGAAGAAAGAGAGAGAGCTGAGAGCAACAGAGCTTACTTGAGATGTTCTTTTCTTAGCTTGAGAGCAACGAGAGTATCTTTGATCGCAGAGAGCTTTCTCGAGTTGAAGTAATTTATAGAGTGGAAGTAAGCAAAGAGTAGAGTAACGAAACGAAGGAAAATAAATACTATTTATAAAGAAATAATCGTCCTTCGATATCCGTTCGACTCGGCTCTTCGGCGGTCACCTCGGATCGGTGTGACTGTTCCGCTCTCCAACGGTTAGAATTCCAGTGATTGTCTCCCAACGGCTATTTGTCCGATCAAAGTGCACGGGAGAGAGAGAGAGAAAAAGAGAGATTTTAAAATACAATTATGAAATTCTCAACTTGTCTAGAGATGATTTCGTAAGTTTGATGTCCATTTTTCTCAAGATCCGAGTCCGACTCGGTTAAGTTTCCGAGTGACTTAGAAACTTCAATCAAATAATAACTCTTAGCTCAGTATCACCGATTCAACTGAACTAATGGCTATTAAAGAGAATAAGCACACAACACATAATCATGCAAAGAATTTTCACTCGTAAAAGCACATAATTATGCATTTATCATACCAAGCTCATTTCTAATAAAGAAAAACTGATCCTCACTAAGTGGCTTAGTAAATATATCAGCTAATTGAAGATTGGTAGGAATGAATTCAAGTTCAATATCACCTTTTTCATAATGATCTCTTAGAAAATGATACCCGACCTCAATATGTTTTGTCTTTGAGTGCTCGAACTGGGTTCTTGGTGATGGTGATTGCACTTTGATGATCACACTTAATTGGAATTGATTTGAATGAAAGTCCAAGATCTCTCAAGTGTTGCTTTATCCATAAAATCTGAGCTCATCATGCTCCAGCTGCAATATACTCAGCTTCAGCAGTTGATAGAGCTACCGAGTTTTTCTTCTTTGAGTGCCAAGATATCGTGGATTGACCCGAAATTGGCAGGCTCCTGAGGTGCTCTTTCTATCAACTTTATATCCAGCATAGTCAGCATCTAAGTACCCAGTGAGAGTCAATTCTGAGTCTCCGGAGTACCATAGACCTAAATTCCGAGTCCCTGCAAGATATCCGAATATTCTCTTCACCGCAGTGAAGATGTTATTATTTTGGATTAGCATGAAATCTTGCACATAGATAGACACTAAACATTATGTCTAGCCTACTGGAAGTAAGATATAGCAAAGATCCAATCATACCTCGGTGGAGTTTCGATCTACTGCTTTACCTTTCTCATCCGAGTCCAATTTTATGCTACTGCTCATAGGTGTTGCTTGCATGTTTCGCATCTTGAAGTTTGTACTTCTTCAGCAACTCCTTGGTATACTTTGTTTGATGGACATCGATGCCATCTTTGTCTTGCTTGATTTGTAGACCAAGGAAGAAGTTGAATTCTCCCATCATGCTCATTTGAAATTCATGTCTCATTAACTCGAAAAAGCTCGACATAGAATTTCATTAGTAGCTCCAAAAATTATATTATCAACATAGATCTAAGCAATAAGAAAGTCTTTCCCCTTAGTTTTTATAAAAAGAGTCTTGTCAATATGACCTCTTCTAAAATCATTTTCAACCAAGAAATTGCTCGGTCTTTCACACCAAGCTATGGGAGCTTGTTTAAGACCTTTGAGAGCTTTTGCGATTTGAAAACATGATTTGGAAATTCTAAGTTTTCAAATGCAGGGGTTGCTCAACATAAACTTCCTCTTCAATGAAACCATTGAGAAAAGCACATTTAACTTCCATTTGATATAACTTGATATTCATGCTAGATGCAAATGCCAACAAGATTCTAATAGCTTCAATTCTGCAACAAGTGCAGCAAAGGTTTCCCTATAATCAATACCTTCTTCTTGATTGTAACCTTGAGCCACAAGTTTAGCCTTATTTCTAACTACCAACCCACATGCATCCAGTTTGTTCTTAAAAACCTATTTGGTTCCTATGACTGGGTGGTCGGAAGGTCGTTTGGTCGAGTCCAAACTTGCTTTCTTTCGAATTGATTGAGTTCCTCTTGCATGGCCTCTACCCATTCAGGTTCATTTAGGGCCTCTAGTGTATTTCTGGGTTTAGTTAATGAAATGAATGCAGTGAATGCACATAGATTTTGAAGAGAGGAATGATTTCTTACCCCACTTGTTGATATCGGACAAGGTGTTTTCAAGTGGATGACTTGAAGCACATTTAAATGCTCTACCTGTTATCCGGTTTACTAGATCTGTAGGTTGAATATGTTGATCTTCGAAGTCTGTTATGAGTGAGCTTGCTCACTTGGTTGTGCTTCGATGTTCGAGCTGGCTCTTGAATTGTCTCATTCCGAGTCACTTCGTTCGAGTGAATTCGTTACGAGTAACATTGATTTGATTCTTGATGAGCTCATTTTCATCATGATCATCATCTCTGCTGAGCTTCAGGTCCGAGAATGATGACTCACTTGGTTTTTCCTGTTCAATCTCATAAAAAACAACGTGGATGCTTTCTTCCACTTTGTTAGTCCTTTTATTGAAAATATGCTATGATTTGCTATGAGATGAATAACCAAGAAAAATACCTTCATCCGACCGAGCATCAAACTTGGTCAGGTGATCCTTACCATTATTGTGAACAAAACACTTACATCCAAAGGGTTTGAAGTATGAAATGTTGGGTTTCTTCCCTTTGTAGAGCTCGTATGGGGTTTTCTTCAGGATGGGTCCGATGAGGCATCTATTCAAAGTGTAGTTTTCTGTGTTGATCGCCTTAGCCCGGAAATAGTAGGGTAGATTATGTTCAATCATCATTGTCCTCCCTATTTCTTCAAGAGTTCTATTCTTTCTCTCTACTACTCCATTTTGTTGAGGAGTTCTTGGAGCTGAGAATTTGTGAGAGATGCCATTTTTATCACAAAACTCTACAAATTCTATGTAGTCGAACTCCCTTCCATGGTCGAGTTCAAATTCCCTGGATCCGAGTCCGAGACTCAACTTGGATTTTCCTACGAGCTCGCTGAACTCTTTGAATGCTTCATTTTTGTGCTTAAGAAAACACACCTAGGTAAATTGTGAGTAGTCATCAACAATAACAAGCACATATGATTTATCTCCGAGACTCTTAACAGGTATTTCACTACATAAATTCATATGCAACATTTCAAGCACCTTGGATGTGGAAACAGTTTCGGAGATTTGAAAGATGATCCGACTTGTTTCCCTTTTATGCATGCTTCACAGATTTTATCTTTCTTAAATGCACAATTAGGCAATCCTCCGACTAAACCATGAGATGCAAGTTTCTTAATGGTATGCATGCTAACATGACCTAGTCTACGATGCCATGTCCATGAATCATCATGAAGAGATGCTTTTAAGCATGATAAATTCTGACTCGGGTCGAAAAGAGGAATAATGTAAGTGTTACCTAATCTCTTACCCGAGAGCTTGGTCTCCTTAGTAGAATCATCAAAAATTTAACAATTGGTCCGAGTGAATCATACCTCTTGACCTTTATCACACAGTTGAGATATGCTAAGCGGGTTGTACTTCAGTCCTTTGACAAGGTATACTGGCTTGACCAGATTGTTTCCTTTTCGAATCTTGCCTATCCCGATTATCTTACCTTTGCTACCATCTCCAAATGTGACTTTTCCTCCCTTGTAATCTTCTAACTCGGAAAAAGAGTCTTGAATCTCCCGACATGTGGCGTGAGCATCCACCGTCTAGGTACAAATGCCCTTTTGTTCTTTTCGAGCCACCTGCATGTCGAAACAAACTAACCTTCCTCACTTCCTATAACAAACCCAGTAACACCCGTTACTCGTGGTCCTTTCCGAGGAAGAAGACTCTTGGGAACCCAGATTTGAATAACTTTGGGTTTTGTCCGATTCCGAGTCTTTCTTGTAGTGAACCGAGTATGTGTCTCTTTCTTTTGAAAAACTTTTCTTTTATAAACCTGTGGAGAAGGTTTTCTCCTGTAAGCTGGTCCGGGCTCAGTCCTCCTTTCATTCTTATGAATGGGACCATGCTCAGCCTTCCCGAACTTCACGGTTCGGAATCCTTTTGAAAAGTTCCGAGTAGGAATTAGATTCCTCCTCTTTGTTATAACCAAGACCTTCTTTTCTAAAGGAGACACATTGGGACCCTAAGAGCATGTCAAGGTTTTTTGATCTTGAGTAAATTTTAAAACAAGCTCTTGAGACTCGTTGAGCTTTTGCTTTAGTTACTCATTTTCTCTTACGAGTAACTCGGACTCAATCTCATTAGATTGAGCACTAATCTTGAGTTGTTTTAGAGTAAGTCTTAGTTTTTCCAATTCATTTTTTAAAGAGATGCTCTCGAAGTAATTAACTCAAGTTGTTCTTTAAAACGAGAAGAGTCGAATTGGACTTTTCTTCGAAAGTAAAAATGTACTTAGCTAAATCAACTTTGCAAAACTCTAGAAAGTATTCAATTACCTCCCGAGGATTTGTTTCCTCACTATCTAATTGATCCGAGTCCGACTCGTTTCAAATTCCGAGTCGAGAGTGCCATCGGACACTTTGAGTCATCCGAGTCCTCATCATGTTCCGATGAGTCTTCATTACTCCATGTGGCCATCATAGCCTTTTTCTTCTTTCTGTCACTCTTTCTCCTGGGACAATCCTTGACTATGTGTTCCTTGTCTGTCACATTCAAAACAGACCGAGTTTTTAGTCAAAGATAACTTTGAAGGAGAAGTGTGTTTACCTTTTCTATCCTTCTTGTCTTTCTTATAAAATTCTTCTCTTGGCTTCTTATCCCATCTCTTGTGCTTCTCTCTTGAAGTCTCTAGCGATAAGTGACATGGCATCCTCTTCGAGTCGAAGAACTTAGATTTGCTTCTCTGGTTTCTAAGGCTTTCGGTGCAATGTTCTTTTTATTGCTGACCTCTGCATCCTCCTCTTCTAGGTGGATCTCAGCATGTTTTGTTTCATCTTTTTAAGTCGGCATGTTGATTCATCTTTCTAAGTCAGCATGTTTTGTTTGAGCTCTATTCGTCTAGATCAAGTATTCTTACTCGATATTTTTTATCTAACTTGATCTTTCTTCTAGATCGACTTAGATGGAATTTGAGTATAATGAATATTAGACTTAGAAAATTCCACTCTTCCAGGACTCGAGATAATTATGCACTTAATTATCTTGATTAAATTATTATCTCGTGTCTAATCTTGGACCAAAGTATTTTATACTTTGAGAACCAAAATTGATTTACTTTTGTCGGTTATTTAAACGAGGTTATCCTTTTTTGAATTACAAAAGTAATCGGCTTCAAGTTGTCAATCACCAGCCAGACAAGGCTTTTCTACTTCGACCAAGGCCCGGACACTATGTAAGGACTGTCTGTTTTCAAAGCTGGAAATCTTCAACGCTAAGCTTAACGGTGGTTTCCACCTTAATTTTCGGACACCGCCAGTGGATTGGGACATCCTAAGGAGTCAAGAGCCATTGCACAACGTTCACATCTCAAAGGATCTTTTCGAGCGACTCGGAAGAACCGTTACAACGGTCACGAGAGGACTTCTAATCGGAAGATAGTCACAATGGCTAATCTGCTTGGTCATCTATAAATAGAAGTCACTTCACAAGACTTGAAGATTGTTGAACCCATAGATGAAATTATATCTCTCTGTATAATACTCATTCAATCTTCTACTTACAACTCCAAGTCTCGTACTTAACATCTTTCCGAGTTGTAAAGTCTTGTAATCTATTACAAACTTTCTTTCTTACTTTCGAGTAAGGTCCCTTGACTAAGTTGTAAGGGTTAACTCAGCTCAGTTGTCCCTAACCGTAAAGGTTACCTCGGTTAGGAAGTACTAGATTAGATAAGGGAACTCCTGAGTCTAGGAAAATCTTGTAAGGAATTGTCTAAGGGAGCAATTCGGTGAAGTCTTTCTACCGTATTTTGTGGATTCAAAATAGTGGATTTGACTTAGTGCTTGGATTAGCACTGGCCGTGGTTTTCTCGCCCCAGGAGGGTTTTCATGTAAATTCCGAGTTCATATTTTTCCGAGTCCAATCTAGACTCGGACAGTCTCAAAGTTTGTTTTAAACTTTAATCTTCCATTTAAAGATCAAATTTCCTCATCACCCTATTCACCTCCCTTTAGGCTGACTAAGTCTCTCCAAGAGCAAACCTTCAATTGGTATGAAGGTTTGCTCTTGAGAGATTAAGTCACCCTAGAAGGGGGTAAATAAGGTGATGAGGAAATTTTAACAAGTAATGGAAGAATGAAAACTAGACAAGACTCTAAGGAGAGTGTGAGTCAAGATTTAACTCAAGTAAAGCACTAACTCGGAATACAAGTAAATGGAGGGTTAAAGTATAAATTAAACTTTAAGCCTGTCCGAGTCTAAATTGGGCTCGAAAGGTATCAACTCGAAATTACGTGGAAACCCTCCTTAGGCAGAAAACCACGGACAATGCTAGTCTAAGCACCAAGTCAAATCCACTATTTTGAATCCACAAAATACAGTAGAATGACTCAACCAGAATTGCTCCCTTAGACAATTCCTTACAAGATTTTCCTAGACTCGAAATTTCCTTATCCGATTTAGTGCTTCCTAACCGAGGTAACCTTTACAGATAGGGACAACCGAGCTGAGCTAACCTTTATAGCTCAGTCAAGGGACCTTACTCGGAAAGTAAGAATGAGTGTTTGTAACTTATTACAAGACCTTACAACTTATAAAGATGTTAAATACAGAGTTGGTTCAAGCAATCTTCAAGTCTTAAGAGTTGGCTTCTATTTATAGATGACCAAGCAGATTAGTCATTGTGACTATCTTCTAACTAGAAGTCCTTTGTGATCGTTGCAATGGATTTTCCGAGTTACTCGGAAAATATCCGTTGAGGTGTGAACGTTGGGCAACGGCTCTTGAGTCCTTTGCAAGTCTCAATCCACCGGTGGTGTCCGAAAAGTAAGGCGGAAACCACCGTTGAGCTTAGCGCTGCAGATTTCCGATTTTGAAATAGACAACCCCGACACGATGTCCGGGCCTTGGTCGAGGTGGGAAAAGCCTTGTCTGCTGGTGATTTGACAACTTCAAGCCGGTTACTTTTGTAATTTAAAAATAGGATAGCCTTGTTTGAATAACCTACAAAACTAAATCAATTTTAGTTCTCAAAGTAAAAATACTTTGGTCTAAGATTAGACACGGATAATAATTTTAATTAAGATAATTAAGTGCCTAATTATGTGAGTCGAAAGAAATGGAATTTTCTGAGTCTAATATCCATGATACTCAAATTCCATCCGAGTCAGTCTAGAAGCGAATCAAGTCAAATAAGGAATATCGAGTAGTCGGACTTGATCTAGACTAAACATAGTTCAAACTAAGCATGCTGACTTAGAAAGATGAATTATCACAGTAGTTCAATTAAACTTAGAACATGAAGTCGGATCCGAGTTTATGCACATAATAACAAGTGTTTGAACATGTGATATATCCGAGTGTTATCCGAGTGACTCATAACTGTGTGTGAAGTGGCATGCAAGAGTATGCTTTTGAGTTAGTCGAATCAAGTGAAACCATATACAATAATTTCGTAACACTAAGAAAAAGATGTTATATCACTCAAAAACGTTTCTAAGACTCATAGAATGACTTGTAATCAAAACCTCATAAGTGATGAAGTCTTGTACCTGATTCCTTGATGGAACTCGGAATGATGTATATGTAAAGTCCGAGTCTTCATGGTATCAAAGCCTAGCCTTTCGGAAAGGATCTAACCATCCAAAGGTTTAAAGATCAAATGGCTCGTAACAATGGAGAGTTCGATGAAGGAAGATCTTCCAAGCAGACCACCAAAGTTTAAAGCATCAAATTTCGTACACTCGGAAGAAGCTCATGGAATGCTTTCTACTCGGATCACGATGAAGATGTATGGAAAATCATACAAGAAGGCAATTTCATTCCAATGAGGATGGAAGAAACAAGACTCGTGCCTAAAGCAAAGCTCGAGTACACCACTAAAGAGGCGTAAAAGTTCAAAATGAAATTTAAAGCAATGAACATTCCGATGTGCGCCATCAGCTCGGAAGAATACAATAGAGTGTCAGCTTGTGACACAGCCAAAGAAGTGTGGGACACTCTTGTCAACACATATGAAGGCATAAGCCAAGTCGGACAAGCGATGATAAGCCAATATCTTCACAAATATGAGTTGTTCAAGATGGAGCCAGTAAAAACATCACTCGGATGTTCATCCGCTTCACCGAGATTACTAACAATCTTAAATCTTTAGCAAATCCAAGAGCAAGCAAGATGTGCTACGCGAGATGCGAGGCCCCGGTTAAGGAGCAGAGGGAGCCGATCGAGCTCCTTCGAGAGAGGCGATCCAAGGCGGCTCGAGATCCCGTCGGCTCGGACACTTCGAAGAATCCTTGAATCCGACTAAGTCCTCCTCATACGAGAGGAGACGAAGAAGAAGAAGGAGAAGAAGAGGAGCCTGCGGCTGAGGCAGCTCCATCTCGAGGAAGGGGAGAAAGAAGAAGAAGACCAAGAAGCAGCGGCAGAGGGTCGGGATGCTCCGTAACCGCAACTCTGAAGTGATCAGCTCGGACAGTGAGTCCGAGTGGGTCGAAGACCCTACCGACCATGGTCGATCGCCAGCTGGTCAGCCTGAGCACACCCCCTTCAGCTGAGTTCCAGGAGGATTAGCCTCTAGATGATCTTATTCCGGGTCAACCACTTAGAACCGAGCCAATGCCGTAAATCCCAGATGCTGCCCCGCCGCGTTCATCCACATCTTCAAGATCTTATCAGCGCAGGCGCATCTGCTCGTCCATCATCTTCAACTCAGATCTGCTCCATCCCATCCCTCTTAGATGTTCTATTTTCTGTTTTTCAAGGTTTTTTTGTCCGGACATCAAATCTATATCTACTTGATACATTCTTCCTCTTTTTGTTTTTTTCGAAAGGCAAGGGGGAGAATAGTTAGAAAAATTTGTTGTCTTGTTTAGGGGGTTTCTCTCACCCTCTTTTGTGTATATCTTTAGGGTAAATTATAATGCAATTTCATTAATAATCCTGCTATTATGTTTAATGCCTTCGAGTTGCAATTCTCTTTTATTATTTCGAGCTTCAACTCAGCCTATTATCGCCATTTCCTCAGTAATTTTTTTTTTTCTTTCTAGCTTTGATACTTTAGCTCCTGCTATGCAATCTCGGTTTATTTGCTCCGATAGAATACAAGTTTCACTAATTGCTTTTATTCCACACAATTCTATTACATCTTACCGACTTAGCTTCCGAGCAAGATTGAGAAACTAGATCTATATCACTAATAAAGTTTTTGTCTAAGTATGGAATGCCTTTCATCAAAAAGGGGAGATTGAAGACTTAGACTTTACATATACATCTTTCTGAGTTCCATCAAGGAATCAGGTATAAGACTTTATCTCTTATAAGGTTTTGATTACAAGTCATTCTATGTGTCTTAGAAGCTTCTCTAAGTGATATAACATCTTTTCGAGTGTTACCGAAACTATTGTATACACTATCACTTGATTCCGACTGACTCGTAAAGCATAATCTTGCTTGTCACTTCACACACAGTTCTAAGTCACTCAAACAACACTCAGATTTATCCCATGTTCAAACACTCGCCATAACATGCATCAACTCATATCCGACTTCGTGTCCTATGTTTGATTGATCTACCATGATTAATTCATTCTTCCCAAGTCCACATGTTTTTGTTTGAACTATGTTAGTCTAGATCAAGTCCGACTACTCCGATATTCTTTATTTGACTTGATTCACTTCCGGATCGACTCGGATGGAATTTGAGTCTCACGGATATTAGACTCGTAAAATTCCATTTCTTCTCGACTCGGATAATTATGCACTTAATTATCTTAATTAAAATATTATCTCGTGTCTAATCTTGGACCAAAGTATTTTATACTTTGAGAACCAAATTGATTTACTTTTGTAGGTTATTCAAACGAGGCTATCCTATTTTTGAATTACAAAAGTAATCGGCTTCATAACGTTAAATCACCAAGCAGACAAGGCTTTTTCCACCTCGACCTAGGCCCGGACATTGTGTTAGGGTTGTCTGTTTCCAAAACTGGAAATCTGCAACACTAAGCACAATGGTGGTTTCCACCTTACTTTTCAAGACACCACCGGTGGATTGGGACTTCCAAAGGAGTCAAGAGCCGTTGCCCAACGTTTACATCTCAACGGATATTTTCCGAGTGACTCGGAAAATCCATTACAACGGTCACAAAGGACTTCTAGTCGAAGATGGTCACAACGGCTAATCGCTTGGTCATCTACTAGAAGCCAACTTTCAAGACTTAAAGATTGCTTGAACCAATTGTCAATACACATACTTAAGCAAAAGTCTTTGTATTCTTGCTCAATCTTCTATTTACAACTCCAACTCGTACTTAACATCTTTCCGAGTTGTAAGGTTTTGTAATCGATTACAAACACTTATTTCTTACTTTCGAGTAAGGTCCCTTGACTGAGTTATAACGGTTAACTCAGCTCAATTATCCCTAACCGTAAAGGTTACCTCGGTTAGGAAGTACTAGATCGGATAAGGGAATTTCGATTCTAGGAAAATCGTGTAAGGAATTGTCCAAGGGAGCAATTCGGTTAAGTCATTCTACTCGTATTTTGTGCATTCAAGATAGTGGATTTGACTTGGTGCTTGGACTAGCACAGTCCGTGGTTTTTGCCCCGGGAGGGTTTCCACATAATTTCGAGTGGATACGTTTCGAGTCCAATCTAGACTCGCATGCATTTAAAGTTGAGTTTAAACTTTAACTTCTTCATATATTGTTTTCCGAGTCGGTGCTTTTCCGTGTTTTTACTTGACTCATACTCTCCTCGGAGTCATATCTAGTTTTATTCTTCCATTACTCGAGCAAATTTCCTCATCACCCTATTCACCTCCCCCTCTAGGGTGACTTAGCCTCTCCGAGTGCAAACCTTCACTCTTCTTCACCGTCTTTTCAAAGTATCTTCTATGTTCTTGAACAGAAACCCCATCCCTTTTAACGAGGTTGCTGATGACTTCTTTGAGAAGTACGCTAAAGAATTCCCGGGTCACGCAAAACTTCTCTATGACCCAACTCAAGTCGAAGCTCGTCTTCTTCGCTTCCTGCTGATGAGAACTTTCTTCTCACAGACATTCTAGTAAGGAGAACCCCAACTCCAAGTACCTCAAAGCTCAGTACGACATTCTAGAGGGCTACGAAGTAGACCTCTTTCCTGCGATAGTCGAGCAAATGGCAGCTGTGCTCGCTCGGACTCGGACCAAGAAGGACACCCCTCTTCCTTTCGGGGCTTTTCTCATCCTCATCTTCAAACAATTCAAATGTCCTCTTCCCTTAGATCCTAATGCGGTTTCGAGGCTGCCGTTGTCGTCGGCAAAAATGAACTCCTTGGGTATGCATACCGAGAGACCCAATTGGGTGTCCGGGTCCGGAGCTCGAACCGAGGCCCCTTCTCCGCCTCGCAGTCGGACTTAATCCCCTCTTCCTCTACCTCCTCCACCTGGTGATGCCTCCACCTCAGGTGTTTCTCGTGTTCTTTCTTCCGCTTTGTCCACCGTTGTGTTGGACAAACTCTCCTCGATGTCCTCTCGAGCTTAAGGACACCCTCCGGTCATTCAAGACTGTCTTCCAGTCTATGACCATTAACCAGAAAATAGCTCAATTCCAAATCCGAGAGCAGCAAGATGTGCTTCTCGAGATGAAGGCCCCGGTTAAAGAGCGAGGGAGCCGATCGAGCTCGTTCATAAAAGGCGATCCAAGGCGGCTTAGGATCCGGTCGACTCGGACACTTCGAAGAATCCTCCTCGAAGGGGGAGAAAAAGAAGAAGAAGGAGAATAAGAAGAGCCTGCGGCTAAGGCAGCTCCATCTGAGGAAGGGGAGAAAGAAGAAGAACAAGGAGCAAGCAAGCAACAGAGGGTCAAGGTGCTCCCGAACCACAACCTCGAAGTGATCAGCTTAGATAGTAGTCCGAGTGGATCGAAAGACACTATTGACCATGGTCAGTCGAGCAATCGGTCGGCTTGAGCACACCCCTCCATCAGCTGAGTTCCAGGAGGATGAGCCTCCGGACGACCTAGTTTTGGGTCAGCCACTCGAGCTAAGCCCATTCTAGAGATCCCGTTGTTGCCCCCGCCTCATTCATCAACATCTTCAAGATCTTATCGGCGAAGGTGCACTGCTCGTCCATCATCGTCAACTCGACTCGCTCCATCCCCTCCTTCTTAGATTTTCTACTTTCTGTTTTTTTTTTCAAGTTTCTTTTTTTTTTTTTTTGTCCAGATACACATATTTGTATCTTCTTGATACATTCTTCCTCCTTTTGTTTTGCTGAAAGGCAAGGGGAGAATAGTTAGAAAAATTTGTTGTTTTCATGTTTAGGGGAGTTTCTCTCACCCTCTTTTGTGTAACTATTTAGTTTACATTATAATGAATTTTCATTAATAATCCCGCTAATCATGTGTAATGCCTTCCGAGTTGCAAATATTTACGAGGTTACTACTTAAAGCAATGTTTGTTACTTCGAGTTTCAATTCAGTCTATCATTACTCTGTTCCTCGCATTTATTTTTACTCTGCCACTTTAACTCTTTTTATACAATCTCAGCTTATTTGCTCTAATAGAATATAAGTTTCATTCACTTTATCTACTCCATACAATTTTATCTTGTTTTTCCGACTTATCCTTTGAGCAAGGATGAAAAACCAGATCTATATCACTAATAAAGTTTTTGTCTAAGTATGGAATGCCTTTCATCAAAAAAGGGGAGATTGAAGACTCGGACTTTACATATACATCATTCCGAGTTCCATCAAGGAATCGGGTATAAGACTTCATCTCTTATAAGGCTTTGATTACAAGTTATTCTATGAGTCTTAGAAACTTTTCTGAGTGATATAGCATCTTTTCTTAGTGTTACAAAAACTATTGTATATGGTTTCACTTTATTCGACTAACCCATAAAGCATGCTCTTGCATGCCACTTCACACACAGTTCCGAGTCACTCGGACAACACTCGGATATATCGCATGTTCAAACACTTATTGTGTCCATAAACTCATATCTCGACTTCATGTTCTAAGTTTAATTGAATTACTGTGATAATTCATCTTTCTAAGTGAATATGCTTGGTTTGAACTATGTTTAGTCTAGATCAAGTCCGACTACTTTGATATTCTTTATCTAACTTGATTCGCTTCTAGATCGACTCGGATAGAATTTGAGTCTCATGGATATTAGACTCGAAAATTCCATTTCTTTCGACTCGAGATAATTAGGCACTTAATTATCTTAATTACAATTATTATCTATGTCTAATCTTGGATCAAAGTATTTTATACTTTGAGAACCAAAATTGATTTACTTTTGTAGGTTATTCAAACGAGGCTATCCTATTTTGAATTATAAAAGTAACCGGCTTCAAGTTGTCAAATCACCAGCGAGACAAGGCTTTTTCCACCTCCGACCAAGGCCCGGACAATCGTGTCGAGTTTTATGTTTCCAAAATCGGAAATCGCAACGCTAAGCTCAACGGTGGTTTCCACCTTACTTTTCGGACACCACCAGTGGATTGGGACTTGCAAAGGAGTCAAGAGTCGTTGCCCAACGTTCACACCTCAACGAATATTTTACGAGTAACTCGGAAAATCCATTGTAACGGTCACAAAGGACTTCTAGTCGGAAGATAGTCACAACGGCTAATCTGCTTGGTCATCTATAAATAGAAGCCAACTCTCAAGACTTGAAGATTGTTGAACCAACAGTCAATACATGCACTTAAGCAAAAAGTCATTGTATTTCATACTCAATCTTCTACTTACAACTCCAACTCTATATTTAACATCTTTATAAGTTGTAAGGTCTTGTAATCGGTTACAAACACTCATTCTTACTTTCCGAGTAAGGTCCCTTGACTGAGCTGTAAAGGTTAACTCAGCTCAGTTGTCCCTAGCTGTAAAGGTTACCTCAATTAGGAAGTACCGGATCAAATAAGGAAATTTCGAGTCTAGGAAAATCTTGTAAGGAATTGTCTAAGGGAGTAATTCTGGTTGAGTCATTCAACTGTATTTTGTGGATTCAAAATACTAGATTTGACTTGGTGCTTGGACTAGCACTATCTATGGTTTTCTACCCCAGGAGGGCTTCCACGTAATTTCGAGTTGATACCTTTTTGAGCCCAATTTAGACTCGGACATGACCTTAAAGTTTAATTTATACTTTAACCCTCTATTTACTCGTATTCCGAGTTAGTGCTTTTACGAGTTAAATCTTGACTCACACTCTCCTCGAGTCTTGTCTAGTTTTCATTCTTCCATTACTTGTTAAAATTTCCTCATCACCCTATTCACCCCTTGTAACGCCCCCAATCACCATTACTTAATAATCCCTTCATTAAGGACTAATACATAAGGTCGCAGCGGAAGGTACCGATTGAAGACGTTACCGCCGTCCTAAAAATAGGACAAGGCTAAATAATTGAAATAAAATGAAATACAATTTGGTGCATCCACTGTTATATTTCCAATGATCCTGTTAGGAGTAATTACTTATTACTCAAGTAGTTAGGACATCCCAAAATATAGTTTACGGGTTTAGCAATATAATATTTATACAACCTAGACTTTTGTCTAATCCACAAGGTAATGTACAATGTATAATAATTCCCAAGGTCATACCTAAACCCCGGTTGAGGGTAAAATCACTCGTGAGCGTCTATGTACCTTCGATTTGCGAATGCCACGTGGCTGGCTAGGGTTTGCCTTCGTCGGACTTAGTAAATGGTTGATTGTTCACCAATGCTTCTTCCTAAAACAAAAACAATAAAATATTTGGAAGAGTGAGTCGAAACTCAGCACGAACATTCCCGCACTCGTAAAATAACTTGAAGAATATTTTGATTGAGCGCGCGCATTTCAATTCATTTTAGTTTGAAATCGGGGGAGAGAATATAAGTAAAATTGCTTGCCGGTTATTATCTCGGAAGTGGAACCCGTTGGTAATTGATACAATCGTTGAACAGGTGTCACCCCGGGCCGATCGATAACCCGAGTTGACGCCGCGCGGGTATAATTGGCGGGCCTAAGCCCTTGGTAATTGATAATTGGGCGGGGACCACTTAATTAGGTGGCAAAACTTGCCTTATAAATGATTCATTGTTATTTGTATATATAAGAAATGTTGAGATTTGATGAAATATGTGAGTTTTCGAAAGGTACAGGCAATGAACGTACTCGAGCTGATGATATTTGTTTCTCCCCTTTTTGCAAAAATTTGAGTCACCGGCTATTCGGCAACGGAAGTGGCCTCTGTTCGTTTAAAATGAGTTTATGTTGTTAATAACGCATTTCTTGAGTTTTAATATTTGAATTTGTATAAGCATTGATAATTATGTCATTTTCTCGCATTTGTTACGTAATCAATTAAACTACGTTCCTTACATAACTTTATTGCATTATTTCCATTTCGAACATTGATTACAACGCATATTAAGGAGTTGATTAGGCTGGTCGACGGTCGATGACATTCATGCAATTCAATTCGTTAGTTAACTTGGATTGAAAATGGTATATGTATATATATAAGATCAAACACTTGTTTCTAGTTTATTCCTTCCTTCTCCCTTCATTACATTCAAAACCTATAGTTAGGTAATTAGTTAACCCATCAAATGCCTTCCCTAAGAAGGTTCCATAATCTACCGAATTGCTCAAACTCATGCATGCACCATTTTAAGGTCATAAGCATTGTTTCCCGACAACTTCACATTCACAACCACAATTAGGTACACTCAATACTCAATTATTTTCCATGTCCGTACACTTGTACATTACCGAATTTCAACTTCTACGCACGCATTCTCCTTCGTTTGCTCAATATAATCATTTCCAACATATAATAAATCCATCAATTTACCCAATTCTATAATAAACATCTCCCAAACTCATTCACTAATTCATAATCTCCCCACGAGAATCACATTCGTTCTCATTCATACAATACACAACCAATCCATTGAGATGCCACAACTCGATTATTCACACCAATTCGAATTTTCCCAAATTAATCTTTGAATTCACTCCACAAATATATTTCTAATCATACTTCAATTTACGATTACAATTGCTCAAATAGATAATAAAATTGATAATTTAGGGTTTAGAGTTTTACCTTCAAGTACACATTGAGGAAGCCGAGGAGGAGCGGCAGAGACGGTGGTGCGTAGTAGCTGCCCGGCGACCGCCGGGCGAGGACGGCGGCTGGCTCCGGCGGCCGCCGCTGTTTGTGGGTGGTCGACGGGTGGCTCGCGGCAGAGGTGAGGCAAAGCGTGCACCTGTGCGCGGGCGAGGGCGAGAGGGAGGGAGAATGCGGTGCCGAGGAGGCGGCGAGCGTCTCCCGACGACGCCGGCGTCGGCTTCGGCCGGCGTTGGTGGCGCCTGATGGCTGGGAGCAGAGCCGCAGGTGGAGGCAGGGGAAGGAGCAGAGGCGCGCGATAAGAGAGGGAGAAGGAGGTAGCGAGCGCGAGATAGGGAGGAAGCGAGACAGGGAGAGCCGAGAGGCGGCCGGCGCTGGTCTCCCGCCGGCGTCATCGGCGCCGGTGGCCGGAGAAGGCGCCCACGAGGAAAACGAAGCGGGGAGGATGAGATGAGCAAGGGAAGCGAGGGAGAACGAGAGGAGGGAAGCGAGTGAGGCAAGTGAATTGAACTTGCCTGATTGCTTTGGTTTTAACCGCCTCATTTTTTTTTCCTACTTACTTCCGGATAAATCTTTGTCCGGATTTTTCTTTAAAAAATCTGATTAATTTATTTTATTTTCATTTTTTTTACATTTATTTATTTATTTATTTATTCATTATTATTATTATTATTATTAATTTTTAATTTTATTTTAATAATGGTGTTCACAAATTATAACCTTATTATGAAATTTTTATTAGGGCCACTTCGTCGCCTTAGCTGCATAACATACGAGATAAAAATAGTTTAAATATAAGATATCGAATTGAAATGCACGCGCTCGATCATATAAATCTTATAATTAATAAAATAAATAATATGATTTAAAATAAATGATGTGATTTAGGGTCGGGTTGTTACACCCTCTCAGGGTGACTTAGTCTCTCCAAGAGCAAACCTTCATACCAATTGAAGGTTTGCTCTTGAGAGACTTAGTCACCGTAGAGGCGGGGTGAATAGGGTGATGAGAAAATTTGATCTTTAAATGGAAGATTAAAGTTTAAAACAAACTTTGAGACTGTCCGAGTCTAGATTGGACTCAGAAAAATATGAACTTAGAATTTACGTGGAAACCATCCTGGGGCAAAAACCACAGCCAATGCTAATCCAAGCACCAAGTCAAATCCACTATTTTGAATCCACAAAATACAGTAGAAAGACTTCACCGGAATTGCTCCTTTAGACAATTCCTTGCAAGATTTTCCTAGACTCAAAAGTTCCTTTATCTCGATCTACTACTTCCTAACCGAGGTAACCTTTATAGTTAGGGACAAATGAGCTAAGTTAACCCTTACAACTCAGTCAAGGGACCTTACTCGGAAAGTAAGAAAGAAAGTTTATGATAGATTACAAGACTTTACAACTCGAAAGATGTTAAGTACGAGACTTGGAGTTGTAAGTAGAAGATTGAATGAGTATCATACAGAGAGATATAATTTTAGAGCAATGGGTTCAGCAATCTTCAAGTCTTGTGAAGTGGCTTCTATTTATAGATGACCAAGCAGATTAGCCGTTGTGACTATCTTCCGATTAGAAATCCTTTGTGACCATTAGTAACGGTTCTTCCGAGTAGCTCGAAAAGATCCTTTGAGATGCGAACGTTGAGCAATGGCTCTTGAGTCCTTAGGATGTCCCAATCCACTCGGTGGTGTCCGAAAAGTAAGGTAGAAACCACCGTTGAGCGTAGCGTTGAAGATTTCCAATTTTGGAAACAGACAGTCCGGACACGTTGTCCGGGCCTTGGTCGAAGTAGAAAAGCCTTATCTCGCTGGTGATTGACATATTGAAGCCGATTACTTTTGTAATTCCAAAATACACTACTACAAAACCGTAAAATAGCGACGGAAATTGGCGACGGAAACCATGCCATCACCACTTGGCGACGGAATCGGCGACGGACACCGACAAAACCGACACATGTTTCTGCACAACGATGGAATTAGCGACTGAACATGGCATCCGTCGCTATTTTGGGATCAGCGACGGAATATTTCGTCGCTATTCCGTCGCCGACACGATTAGCGACGGAATATTCCGTCGCTAAGCCGTCGCCAGGTATATCGGATATTACAAAACCAAAAAAACGAAATTAAATTACTTTAGTAGTTAGCGACGGAATTTTCCGTAGCTAGTTCAGTCGCTAATTAAAATTTTTAATTAGCGACTGAAACAGAGACGGACTGTTCCGTCGCTAATTACGCATATATTCGGATCCGGCTCGCCGGATCGAATATCGCAGCGCAAGAGAGAGAGAGAGCCGAGGTCCGAGCGAGCGTTAACCCCGCCGATTCACCACCGCCAACACCCACTCCCGCCGGCGACTAGGCCCGCCGCCGCACGGCCGTCCCCTCGCCGGCCGCCGCCACCGCCTCCGCTGCTGAGGAACACGAAGGCCAAAGGAACTGGAGTTGTCCTTGGTTTCGCCCGACCCGTGACCCGCCGCTATCGCCGCTCGGGTGGAGGACGCCGCCGACGCACCGGCCCGCTGCCGCCACACGCCTGTCGTTCCGCCGTTGCCGCTCGTGCCGCCGCCGGTGCCGCCCATAGTTTTGAGGTATGATTTTGTTGATTTTTTGTAGATTTATGGTTTTATGAAATTGAAATTGAAATTGATGAATATATGTAATTTGTTAGAAATTAATGTTGTTTGTGAATGAATTTGAGAAGAAAAATGTGCAATTGTGTTGTTTATGGAGTAAATGTTATTGAAGTTAAATTTAGGGTTTTAAAAATTGTAACTTGAAATTGACGAATATATGTAATTTGGTGGAAATTAATGTTGTTTGTGGATGAATTTGAATAGAAAAATGTGCAATTGTGTTGGATTTGTTGGACATTATTGTTGAAGTAGAGGGAAATGGTTTTTGTGATTTATATATGTGTAATTGTTTGTTGTTTATTTGTGTGAGGTTATTTATGCTAATTAGGTATGATTATAAGTATGATTATAGGTATGATTAGTTTAATTATATTTATATAAGTTTATTTATGCTAATTAGGTATGATTAGTTTAATTATGATATAAATATTTACGAGTAAAATATAGAAATTAAAGAAATTTATGTATAATAAAAACATATATAGATGCATAATGGTTATATATAGATTATGTTCGTCATAGAAAATATGTAATCATATAACATCTCCATGTATTGGTATTATTAACTAATAATTTAATAAATTGTTAAATGTCAACCGAATATATATGGACGGGCCTACGCATCGTAGATGGATGTATCGTAGGTTATTACCCGGTAGAGTTGGGTATAGACAAGAGTTTTTAGACGGGGTTGAGGAGTTTGATGCACATGCTAGAAGCCAATCGGAATTTGTACATAATCAACAATATAGGTGTCCATGTCGCAAATGCGAAATCGGAAGTATAAGGATCCCGATGAAGTTAAGTTGCACCTCTATCAATATGGTTTTCTTCCAAACTATTGGTATTGGACTAGTCATGGAGAAATAGATCCTCATTTATATGAGGATCAAACAATGGTTTCTAACATATTCAACGACGAAAGTGGCGCCAACTACGGCGATGTAGAAATAAATATCGACCGTATGAATGATATGGTCACGGATGCCATGATCTCAAATCAAAACTCTACAAGTGAGCCTCCAAATACCCATGCCCAAAGTTTCTTCAATATGGTTGAGGCTGCGCAACGACCTTTGTGGGTAGGAAATGAAACTCACACCGAGTTGTCCGCCACCGTTAGAATGTTGAGCATTAAGTCCGACTACAACATGCCTCCAAATTGCTTTAATGAAATTGCTCAACTTATGAAGGAGATTTGTCCACCCGATAACCGAGTTCCTCGTGACATTCACCATGCAAAGAAGGTCATTAAAAATCTTGGGATGGATGTTCAAAAATTGATTGTTGTCGACAAGGTTGCATGTTGTTCTACAAAGAGGACAGCGACCTTGATTCATGCAAGTTTTGTGGTCATGCGAGATGGAAGCGTCAAAGGGAAAGACAAGGCAAAAGTCAAAGAACTCCATTTGCAAGGATGCATTACTTGCCGTTAATACCAAGACTTCGGCGCTTGTTTGCTTCAAAAACCACGGCAGAGCACATGAGATGGCATTATGAGAATGTAAGAGAGGATGGTGTCCTTTGTCATCCTTCGGATGGTGAAGCATGGAAACATTTTGATAGAGTTCACCCCGAATTTGCTATCGAACCTAGAAACATAAGACTTGGTTTGTGCGCGGATGGGTTTAATCCATTCAGCCAACCTGGAAGGTCTTATTCAATATTTCCGATCGTTGTTACGCCTTATAATCTACCACCGAGTTATGCATGACGACGCCTTATATGTTCTTGACATGTATCATGAAGGCTGCGTTGATGTGGACCATTAATGATTTCCGGCCTATGGTATGTTGTCCGGATGGAGTACGCATGGTGCCATGTCATGCCCGGTATGTATGAATCAAAAGAAAGCATTGAAACTTAGAAATGGCCGAAAATTTTCATGGTTTGATTTCCATCGGCGGTTTTTACCCCGAAGTCACGTGTTCAGAAGGAATAGCACATCGTTTACAAAAGGAAAAACCGTACATTCGAGTCCTCCTCGTCGTTATACGGGGAAGAAATAAAACAATGGGTTGAAAGCTTTCCCAAAGTAACGAAGAACAAGAAATTAACATTTCGGGGTTCAAAAAGGATCAAAATTGGACAAAACAAAGCATATTTTGGGAGCTTCCATATTGGAAAGATCAATTGCTTCGCCACAACTTAGATGTGATGCACATTGAGAAGAACTTTTTGAGAATATAATTAACACTCGTTATGGATATTCCTGGTAAAACAAAGGATGACATCAAGGCAAGAATGGATTTGGAAGAGTTTCGTGATCGTGTAGAGTTGAATTTAAAGCATGGAGTCAATGGTAAAATTCTCAAACCGAAGGTAAAATATGTGTTCACGTTGGAGCAAAAGAGGGCAATATGTGAATGGGCAAGAGAGTTGAAAATGCCGGATGATTACTCGCTCTAACATTTCATACCTTGTCGACCCAAACTCCACTAAGTTCCATAGCATGAAAAGTCATGATTGTCATGTTTTCATGGAGAGCCTTCTTCCAATAGCATTTAGTGCACTCTCGGACGAGGTTTTAGGGCCTCTCATTGAAATTAGTGAGTTCTTCAAGAACCTTTGCTCATCTGTTTTACGAGATGCGGAGTTAGAGCAAATGCATCGAAATATTTCAATAACACTTTGTAAATTGGAAACAATATTTCCTCCTGGGTTCTTCAATGTGATGGAACACTTGCCGGTTCATTTGGCGGAGGAAGCAAAATTGGGTGGTCCGGTATAATACCGGTGGATGTATCCATTTGAGAGGTTCTTTGGCCGATTGAAGAGATCCATAGGAAACAAATCGAAGCCTGAAGGGAGTATCGCTGAAAAGTACGCCCGATTTGAAGAAACACATTTTGTATCTTACTATTTCGGCTCTAACGTGCCTTGTATGCACACTAGAAGTCAACGAAATGAAGACAGCGAAGTTCCAAACCACAATCCTACTCTTTCGGTATTCATACCAAAAGGTGCTCCAATTGGGAAGTGCAATACGCGTTTCCTTGATGATAAGGAAAAGACGGCCGCACATGTGCATGTTTTATTGAACTGTTCGAAGTTAAACCTTACCTAGAGTGAGTTTATCTTGTCGTATTCAACACTCGTTTCAATAATTTTATAGTTTTATTCAAAACGATGATGTCATCTTAATAAAATCTTTGAACTCAGCCTTTTCGAACACAAAAACGAGCTATGTATGGTGATGTTAGTGATGCTTGCAATTGATGCAATGGTGAAATGTGAGTTCGAAGAGTGGTTCAAAGGAGCTGTGAGTATCATATATTAATACTTATTGCTCGTGCCTCAAATTTATTAGTATTGGTTGTTCCATTTTAATAAACTAAACAAACACTATGTTATTGACACAGATTCATTGTTATCAAGTATATCATGATGAAAAGCATGTTTACTTGATGCAATTAGCTCAAGGTCCTTTAAGGAGAGTGAAAACATAGACAGCATACACGGTGAATGGAATGTTATTTCATACTGATGGAGGACATGTTCAAAATAATTACTACGGCATCTTACAAGAGGTTGTTGAAGTTGAATATGTTGGTGAACCAATAAAAAGGTGTGTGCTGTTTAAATGTGATTGGTTTGACCCTAGTTATCCTCGGGAACTCGGTGCCATAAATTTAGTTCGTATGTTGAAGTGCATCGTACAAGGCGTTATCGTACGTACGATCCTTTCATATTTGCTAGCACTGCAACTCAGGTGTATTATATGTCATATCCACAAGGGGTCCCTAGAGAAAAATTGAATTGGTTCGTCGTAGTGGCATCAAAACCAAGGGCCGAGTTGATGACCAATATACTATTCCTCTTGCATTCCAAGAGGATAGTATGGGTACGATCGATCCAATAATAGAAACTTTGCCAAACACTTTGGTTGATAACTCAATCTCAGCAGAAGGAATAGTTGATGATATTATTCTAAACCGAGAAGATGAGATTGAGGATGTTAGTGAAGAGGATGATGGTGAAGAAGATGAAGAAGGCGAATGGGATGATGATAACATCACCGATGACGAAGAAGAACATATCCTATTCAATGATGCCAAAGAGGATAGTGAAGAAGATGATGATAACACCGATGATGAGGACGATGGCTAGTTGATAATGTTTTTTTTTTGGTTTGTTTTATATTGTATAACTTTCATTTCTGTTGTAATCAAATGAATTCTTATTAATGTAATGAAGGTGAAACAATTGAAGCGTAATTTATTCATAGAAGAATATTTATATCTAACGCTTACATGTTTATATGTTTACTATTGTTTATATGTTGTTTTATATGAAATCACTTGAACCGTTGGATGTTTACTAATAGTGTGAATTACTTGTTTATGTTCGGAAAAATGGAGAGAGGTAGAGCCGGGTCCAAAAGGTCGGCTACTCGGGGAAGGGCTAGAAACACCACTACCGATGGGGAAGGTAATGATGTGAGCACTTCTACCCCCTCTCAAAACCCTCATAACCTTCAATCTCCTGTAGGTGGAGCACTATCTCCACACTCCCCTCACAACCAAACTCCATTGGGGGTCATTTATTCCCAACCCTCCTTTTTCCAACCCCCAAACTTCCCACACACACAAAACCCAATGGGTGGGTCTTTCTTCCTAAACCCTCCATATTCTCAGCAACCCCATATGTACTCAAACCCATCCGATACATATGCATATCACCAATATGGTACAAATAATGTACCACGCATCCACGTTGGTGCCGAACAAAGGCCACCACAAAGGCCTACAAATGAAGGACCAACCGATGCAGGGAACGAGCATCCTAGTCTTGTTTCAAGCAATGCTAGCAGTCGAGAAAAGATTCGAATTGAGCCGGATGGTGAAGGGTAAGTGTGATAATAAGTACCAAAATAAATTAGGCATATTAGTTATTAGTAGAACTAACTATTTTATATGTTTCTTGATTAGGTTCTTCCCCATTGACAAAGTTGTGGGTACGATTTCCCACATTTTCCAAAGCAAGTACGACGGAGCTTGGCCTACATGGGGTAAAGTCCCTCGATCACAACGTGATCGGTGATTTTCCGAGTTTAAGGTAATGACAAATCTTTAGTTTTCGAATTTCGGATAACATAATGACTTATTGTTCATGTTCGAACATTATATTATAATTTCATAAGTCATAAACTATTTTTTTATTTATATAGAAATTTTTCACTTGGTCTCCAACCGATGAAGTCCAAATCAAAAGAAATTTTGAAAAGAAAGGCAATGATCAATTAAAGGACTTTATGCTGAAGGTAAGGAAAAATAAGAAGAAGCCGAAATGGTTGGGTGACAACTACCGGCGCGAGTTGCTCGAATATTGGGAAACTGCTGACTACAAGAAGTTACGTGAGCAAGCTCGAGAAAACCGTCATGTCGATCAAGGGGACTTGGTTCATCGCTCCATACTTGTCGCTCAATCCCTATGACGGAGCATAAGCGGCGATTGGTACATACCCCTTTCTTATTGATTACGCATGCAACTATTAACATGTTCATATTAGTAAATTGATTCTCTACTAACTTATTTTTTATTTAGATGAAGGAGCTTAAAGGAGTTCAGCCTCTATCGACCCAACTATTTTCACGAACGCACAAAACAAAAAAGAACGAATGGGTGGACAAAAATCCAAGGCCATTTACGTGAGTAACCATATATATGAATTTCGCATATTTTTCTATCTATGGTTTTCGTTAACAACCTGTGATATTTACATGCCTCAAATATTTATATTATATTCAGGACAAGTTTCAAATAGAGTGGGAAGAGTTGCAAAACACTCGAACCCACTCAAACTTCCGATGATGACCCCAACTCCTCTCGAGGATCATGTCCGCACCCCTTCACAACATGAGTTGTGGGTCAAAGCCAATGCGAACAAGGAAGGTCGCATTTATGGACTTGGATCCGAGGCTAGAAACTTGAAACCAACCATGCCCTTCAAATCACCGAAACCTTCTACTGCAGATGACTCAAAATTGAGATCAACGAGTGCATAATTTGAATTCCGAGTTACAGCAATGGATTGAGTATGCTCGGATGCTTGAGTTGCAAAATAGGCATCTTAAAGAAAAGGTCGACAGTTTCACTGAGCCAATAGCACGTATCAATGAATTTCTGCAGTCTCGGCAAGCATCCGGATCTCACCGTCGACCAAGCACAACCACAAGAGGAAGAGGAAGAGGAAGAGGAAGAGGAAGAGGATGGGGATGAGTGAGGACCATGAATTCATATGTCAACTTTTGTATATACTGGTGATTATCACTTTGCGAACTGTTTAGATGTGTTTAAGGTTTCTTGTGAGCTATTGTTTGCTTGTTGTGTTGAACTTGTGAATTTGTTTTAAGTATGTTATGATTGTTCATGATGGTGAACATGTAAGTTGGATTTGTATATCCAACTTTGATGAATTATTTGTGGCCGGCATATGTAAATGCCAAATGTAAGTGTCACATATGTGAATGTTAGATTTGTATATCCATTCACAATTGTTTGTACTAGGGTAACAAATAACTAAAAAATAATATTCAGATTTTTTACGTAACGACGACGGATCGGCGACGGAAAAGTTCCAATCGGCGACGAAAATCAGCGACGGAAATCAGCGACGGAAACACCCCCATTTCCGTCGCTAAATCGGCGACGGACGACTTTCCGTCGCTGATTTCCATCAACTACTGGAAGAGTGTCCGTCGCTGATCCGTCGCTAATTAGCGACGGATTAGCGACGGAATGATTTTTCCGTCGCCGATTCCCATCAACTACGGAAGCCTTTTCCGTCGCTGATCCGTCACTAATTAGCGACGGATTTCAAAATTTCCGACGCTGAAATTTAGCGACCAGCGATTTAGCGACGGAATATTTCCGTCGCTAATTTTGAAATTCCGTCACTATTAGCCGATATTCCGTCGCTATTTCCGTCGCAATTTGGAAGTTTTCTACTAGTGATAGGATAACCTCATTTAAATAACCTACAAAAGTAAATCAATTTTGGTTCTCAAAGTATAAAATACTTTGGTCCAAGATTAGACACGGATAATAATTTAATTAAGATAATTAAGTGCATAATTATCTCGAGTCCCGGAAGAGTAGAATTTTCTAAGTCTAATATTCATTATACTCAAATTCCATCCGAGTTAGTCTAGAAGAAAGATCAAGTTAGATAAAGAATATCGTAGTAAGGATACTTGATCTAGACGAATAGAGTTCAAACAAAACATGCTCGACATAGAAAGATGAATCAACACTCGTAATTCATTTGAACTTAGAATATGAAGTCGGACTCGAGTTTAAAAGTGTTAGCGAGAATGTTTGAACATGCGATAAGTTTGAGTGTTGTCCGAGTGAATCGGAACCATCGGTGTGAAATGATGAGCAAGAGTATGTTTTCCGAGTCAGTCGAATCGAATGAAAACATATGCAATAGTTTCTATAACACTCAAAAAGTTCTTATACCACTCGGAAAAGTTTCTATAACACTTAGAATGACTTGTAATCAAAACTTAAAGGAGATATGGTTTGTACCGATTCTTTATAGTACTCAAAATGATATAAATGGCAAGTCCGAGTCTTCACTCTTTTACTACGGTTTTGAACCGTAGTAAAAGATGCCTACATACAATGACAACCATATAGACGACGCCTAATAACCGTAGTTAAAGGTCATTTTGAACCGTAGTTTAAAGTGGTTCTCGTAGTAGTGACAATTATGAAACGTAGTATAATTTATTGCCAAAATAAGCAAACGAGCTTAATCGAGCTGAACTAAGCTGAAATTACATAGGGTTGGACTTGCCTCACTGCACATACGAGCAGAGCCAAGCTTTCACCAAGCTGAATCCGAGGGCTTCCTAACCCAAGTTGGCTCATTTTCAACCTTAAGCAAGAGTATAGCCCTAGTATATGATAATAAACTAATGCAGGACATTTGAAAATATTGAAATTGTTACTATTTTTATTTGTTGAATGAATTCATACTCTCGATCTCACTTAGGGATGGTAACAAGTCGGATCTATGGACCTCCAAATTCAATCCAATTAATAATCGGATCCGAAAGTTCGATCCGAATCCAATCGAATTCGATACATTTTGAATCCGCTTAACCCGATTCCGATCCGGTAATTATTTTTCTGAGAAATTTTTTGTAGAGTGGAGGAGGAAAGAAGAAAAAAGGAAAGGGAAGGAAAAGATTCAGCAGCGTCGGAGCTTGGAGGTGAAAGAACCGAGATATGTCAAGAGGAGAAATAATGACGCTAACTATTCGGATCTACTCATACCAAATGAAGAAATTGAATGAAAAAGATGATTAATTGATTACCAAAAGGAAGAGTCGCAATGGAGATCGACGGAGGTCGGTGGTGGTGATGGCAGCGACAGGTGACAACAATAGTGGGTCGTTCTTGAGGTTTGAGTGCGGAGGCTTTAGATAGAACTCGATGTTGGACCGCTTGACCTAATTTATCGTTGAGGGGGTGTTGTGGTGGGGTTGGAGTGCTAAGGGCTACGATGAGAGAACCGACCCGGTTGTTAACCTAGTCGAGGAACAGGTCAATGGGTCAACCGGTCGAACCGTTTGGACTAGGATTGGACCGCTTGACCTAATTTATCGTTGAACCATGTTACAACGACTTGACTTGTCAAATTTTGAAATTATTTTCTCTTTTTTCTATGAATTTTTTTTGTGTTTGTATTTGACAATGTTTAATTGCTAAAAATAATAATTTGAGCAATATTACACAATCTCAATCAAATAAGGAGTTGTCTATTTTCTAAAATAAAAAGAAAGATACAAAAATTATTTTATGTACGTTGAGACAAACCCGTAACCCAAAATCCAAGCCTAGAATTACATTCTACCTTAAAAACACCTTATTCATATTGAACACTTAAGTGCCACTAACCCCCCTCCCCCTCCTATATCCTTCCTCACCGCAACGCAGAACGTTAAACATTAGTCAATGTCCCACCTTTCTCTCTCCTCCTTCCTATCTCCTTCCTCGCCGCAACAGACATTCAAGTGAAGCACTCGAAGGTCACCTGCCTTTCTCTTTCTTCCTCCCTATGTCCCTCCTCTTTGCATGATCTTTCATCTATCCTTTTGTCACAATCCTCAATTTCCTGGCAGTGGCGTTCCTCAACCCCCCTTTCCCCCTCTCTCTTTATTTCATCTCCTCAAGCTCACTAAAATTAATCATAGCCAAACCAATAGTAAATCATATCGAAGAAGATCCGAGAAGTCGATCCGAGAAGAAAGAAGAGAAATCTCGGTTGGATCGTAGTTCGGCTGGTTCATCCGAGTAGCCGGGTTGACCAGGTTTGGCCGAGTGTTTCCGATTTTATAGGCCAAGCGAGTCAATGTCTTCTCCAGACCGGATCGGTGAGCAGCTTCTCGGTCGAACAGACTCGACCGGCCGATCCGGTCCGATTTTCGTAAGTAGGCCGAGAGTCACCAAGATGTGAGGAGATAATTTAACTTAGATGAGTTGAGAGAGAGAGGCAAAGAGAGGCTAAGGTGAGGGAGGAATATATATATGAGGCGGGGATTGGGAGTAGTCTTTAAAGTTTAGGTGAGATGATAGGTTAATGACTTAATGGATATGTTTTCATATTATAAATTAAAATTTTTTTAAAATTAAAAATTAATTGATTTCGAATTTTAATCGGATCGGATGTATCAATCTTCAAATTCGCTCGAATCGACATGGATTCGGACTATTTTTTATCATATTTAAATTTAACTTTTTTTATCGGATTTAAATAATATAATTTTATACCGGATCAGATCAAATTTTCCTCAAGCTCAAACTTAATTGTTATTCCTCTCACTAGTCACTACCGAAAACATGTTAGCAAAGTAGTTGATTCAACAATTTATCAATATTTACTCCCAAAATACCCATAATTATAATTATTAAAATAGTCGTATTTAAGTATTAAAAAACACTGCCTATGTTTTCTCCCCTCATTTTCCTATGTTATTTATCGTTGTTGCGTACCTTATGCGTTGCCTTTTATTTTTCTTAGTTACGTTTTCTAAATCACTAGTGTGAATAAGTCAAGACCATCCCTATTGGATTCTATAAGAGCGCTAGTCCAGCGTAGGTTGATAGGCCAAGAAAGCAGGGAGGCATAGTAGGCCCACATAGCCTAGACCAAAGGCTTCGTTACAACCAGAGTTGAAAAATGAGTTGATTGAACTTGACCCATTTAATAATCATATAACTGTGTAAATTATAAAAATAATTTAAATTTACTCTAACATTGAAAATAATTTTTCAACGTGAAACAGTCAATTTGTGTTAGCTTTGAATCAAAATTAAATTTGTTTGTATCAGGTTCCTGTTCTTCACAATAACTTTAGTTTCTGTCCTATTATCGTGTTAGGTAAGATGTTAACAGAGTATAGTTTTAACCCCTGAAACTCTCATATACCAGGCTCTTGTATGCGCAAGGATCCTATCCAAGGAGTCTATGAAGAAAGATGCAGGCGCCATCTTAGCTAAGCTCCTTTGGCATTTGCTATACGTATGGTAACAAGGTCCACCATACTTTTCTTTGCGGGTAGATTTTGCACCTTATTCAAATAATAAAGCAAGAGGGAGAAAATGGTGGGAAGAGTACAAATTATACTATAATCTGAACTGAACAAACCATTATAATCCTTAAAAGAAGTTGACTTTTTTGCTTCCAAAATCCTCTTTATTTTGCCGATTCACATCACCCATAAACAATGTCTCGCTGCCATGTACCTCAATAACATAGTCTCGAAACTAGGATGGAAATGGGGCGAGCTGAGGTGAATTCGGCTTGCGTGAAGCTACACCCACACTCATGCTTATTTTGAAAAATTATACTTATACCCGTACTCCATATCCATCGGATTTTGAGAAACTATACCAATACCTACACATCGGATTTTGTTTTCAGGTTTACGAATTTATTCGGGCTTGAATGCGAGGATTAAAAAACATACCCACATTGACATGCCCATCAGTTGAAAAATATACAACAATCCTAATGTTTTACCCCATGAGGATGATGTCATTTTTACTTGTAGAGCTACTCTTTTAACCATTGCATCATCCCTTGATTCTTTATCATACATACAAAAACTGAATGAGTAAAAGCTGTTGACATAGCAATCGCATTTAACAGCTGATGAAACATTCGGTACAGTACAGAAACCCATAACGTTATTTACCATTGCAAGTAAAAATAAAAAAGGAAAAAGAAAAAGAGAGGGTGATTAATGATTCTGTCAACGATGGTAGCCACAGTAGTCAAAACCCTGAGTAAAACCTTGAAAACAAGCAGGATTACACAAAGTTTAATGCCAATCAAAACAACTTAATGCTCAAGTTGAAAGACATATTCTGTCAGGCGCTGCAGTTTGCTGGGATCTAACTTCTGCTCGGCTACAATAGATTGCTTCTTCACAGTGAACATACGTGAAGCAGAGTCCAAAACCCAGCCATCCTGCAAAACATCTATATATATATACGACACAAAAGCCACATCAGCCATTAAATACAGAAAGATAGCACAGCTGAGCTATCATGTGTTCCCCAGCATCAGCCGGTAAATGAATTTTTGTTGGCAGCATGGTTGAAGCATGATAGAACAGGAAGGAACCAGAAACCAAGTGTCATTTTTACTGTCACTACTATGTACAGGTGTTGGAGAACAGAAGAGAAGACATTAGTTGTATCCCTCAAGATCACAGGAGGATGATAATCAGTAGATTTAGGAGCAAAGGGCATTGTCGAGCTGAATTTGAGCAAGTTTTTGAAGCAACCCTCTCCTTTGCTGTTAGTTGAATATAAAACTAACCTTACCTAAAAAGATGTATTTTTCAGAAGCAATATAAAGTCCATTTTGGATGATGGCATGTGTGTTTGTCTATTTGGTGGCAAGATTTTGGGACCATCAGAACATCTAGGTTTTTATCATCAGCAGCTCAGCACTCTCAAAATACCCATTGTACGAGTATTGTCTGGGGGCTCTGGTTATGTAGGGGAAGGGATGCATAAACTGCAGTTGTAGCAAACTTCACTCAACATTGTACTCTCCTATTTGAAACAAGACAAGTAGCCATATCTGACAATTGGACATGTTTTTTGTCTCAGGTACTAGCACCCAAGTCCAAGTAACATGGTACAGGGGGCTAAAGACGCATGCAAGGCTTCCGAATGAATAGGATTTAGGGCATGAAGATATCTCACTATGATAACAAGAATGGCTTACAGGTATAATGCTACAAGTGTTACTTATGCAACCATTTGCTTACAATTTTTTAACAAAAATCTAAGCAACTTTAACAAGCTTCACTCTCAGTTACAAGACTCTTCACAATCTGTCTACTTCTGCTAGCATGATGGCCCTTGTATTTAGGTTGCTCAAAGAAGATTAGGTGTGAATCAATGACTTCAAAAGACAACCACAGGACATGTCTCCATAAATAAATATGCAGATTAAAGGGACTGAAGTAAGACACTGAGTGACCTTATTTACGCTGAATAAAGGTGGACCTCCTCTTCCGGTCGAGGGCCTGATAGTAGCAACCCCTTGATCTACAGTAGCAGTTTATGGTCCCCGATGTATGGAGTATAAGTTGGGTCTTTGAGAGGTCCTTTGTGGAATTAAAGACAGATAGAAAATGGTGTCTTTGCAAGTGAGACCTGTGAGATTTTGAATCAGCACCAAGAGTTCCTGTGTTTTTCTCCCTAATACCATATAGCTGATTTCCCAGCATCATCAGTGGTGGATTTTCATCAGATTTCTCAACGTATTTCCACTTCAGCAATTCTCATTGAAAGTTCTCCAACAGTAATCCCAGAAAAAAGGTATTGGCAAGACTAAATTGTATATTTGGGTAGTATAATCTATGTCCTATTTGATGATAACATCATTGAATGGTAGCTTGAGGCTTGTCAAATAGTTCCACCTAATGTGCAAAAGAGCTGTAAAATGATGATAACATCATTTGAGTAATATATCTAGTTCATTGTGTAATTTTGGAAGCACTCAAAAAAATTTGAACTACTATTTGGCTCTTACGATAGGTGTACAAGACAGAAGGAGGGAGTCTGATTTTAGTCAAAAGCATTGTCTCTGGCATCCCAACTCCCTCCCCTTCCATTACCGTATTGAGTTGCTCACAAGTGGGAACCCACAGACAAAAGCTTCCTTGGTTTTTCTTCTCGGACTAACATTCGACACAGTATACAATACTTAAGAGATAGAATGTTGTGGAACCCGTTCCAGAGGGTGACCTGGGTATTGGGAACTTTTCAAATAGTGAATGAGGATATTCTAATTAATGGTTATGGGGACTTATGAATGAGAGAGAGAATTTATGCAGGCAAGTGTTAGCTTCAAATGCAATGCACTAATGAAAAAGGATTTCAATAGGACCCCAAGCAGACAACATGGTTTCCACACACTTAGTCATTAATAAATATTTAACCAAGCAGTGGTAGCGATTCTCATCCATTATGATGCCCATTAGGGGAAGGGCAAGAGGGTATAAGAACGGAAGAGGTGAAGTGAGTAGTGGACGAAAGGTGAAAAGAGAAGAAGAGCATAGAAGCAAAGGGAGGAAGCACTAACCACATAGTATTGAATTCAATATCAATAGTCCTCAACAGGCATCTAAAACAGAAAGTCAGAAACAATAAACCCCCACAAACTTCATTGGCCTAAAACATAGTCCAAATAGGAACAGAGAACTAATCCTAAACAAAATCAAAATTTAACCCAAAAAATACTAAATAAATTTGAAAATTACTGATACTATATTCCTAACTATGCCCTGCATAATATGACCTCATTCAATCAAAGTATTTATTGTCACATTCGAGATGATTCTTCTATCAATTTATGGTGTGGCGGTTACTTTGATGGCATTACATCAAGACCTTCCATTCCTTTTATGCCCTAGTGGCGGCAGACAAGGATGCTTTTATTTCTTATATAATTGCAAGCGGCTTGTGGCTCTTGCATTTTGTTCCCATATTTCTGTCAATGATGTTCCCTTCTTCTGTGATTTCATCGTTAGTTTCCTCAGCAAATTTTATTCTCTTTGGAGGGCTCTCCTCTTGTGTTAATACAAAGTCTCTTTTCCAAAAAAAATGTCACTTTTTGGAGCTTCCGACAACCTACTTCCCCAATCTATACACTCCCCCAGAAGCTTATTTACAAGTCTCCTGATCCCATGCACCAAATTACCATTTAGGGTCAGCCAGACCATGAAGGTTGGACCATCCACCATAGCCAAGTAACATCGGTATCCCAAACCGCAAAATCCAGTTCAAAGCAGGCAAGAAAAATATCCAGATTCTTAAAAATAAAGAGCAAAGTTCTACGCTCTTTTTCATTTTTTATGTTTTTCTACTTTTTTGGCAGGGGGTGGCTGAGCAGAAAAGCTATTTGCTTATTGCATTATGTTCCATACTTTATCTAGTTTGAATCCAGACTCAGAACAGAACAATTTCCCCAGCCCCTCCCCGGGCCAAAAAAATAAAAAAGAAAACAACAAAAACAAGGAAACAAAGAAAAGGAAAAGAACTATCCTAGCAATGAAGCCAACTTGATCAAAATGAGGAATTCGACCTTACTCAATTGGTGGGAAGAAGGTCAGTTTACAGATTGTTCTCTATTTGGACTATTCCCCCTGGAATAGGAACAGACAGATTGATAATCAGTCCTTAATTCCTTATTAAAGTGCCTTGATATTTGGAAACTCATATACTAAGAAGGCTCAAGGGATGTTATTATAAATCCCTAAAGTGCACTTACTCTTTCAAAGCCCATATACTGAGAACTTTCACAGTCAAGGAGCACAAAGCATGTTAGAACGACAGGTTTATGAGGCCAATCATCAACCCATAAAGTAAGCGCAGCCACAGCAAAGGTGGTGATGAGAATGTCATATTAGTAGAGGACTTCCTCAAGAGAAGAGAGAAAAAATTAGGATTTTTGCTCTTCAAATAATTGGATAAATGAAAGCAGCAGCATCCAAAGCCAAAAACTCTTTTGAATCTTTCAAGGTATGCCTTTACTAGCAACATAAACTGATTCACGCCTGAACTTTAAAGCTACTACTACTATGGTAGTGGCCTCCATAAGAGGGAAATGGAGGAATGGCGCTTGGATTTTCTACTTAGGAGTTCATTTCAATGTGAAAGATAACTACATTCTAGAAGAAAAGGAAATGACCTAATCAGATATAGTATTTTGCGTTGTCATAGCATTAACACTCAAAAAATGATAGTAACTTTTCATGATTTCTGATACCAGAATATTGGATTGAGCCAAATTGAAAATAGCAAAAGTTCGGACAAAAATGAGCTGGAAACTGGATGTGATACTTAACAGAGTCAATAGTCATCAAATAATCAATTTAGCCTTCTCAATTTTGATTAAAGATGTGTTTTCTGCATGACTAGTGAACTTTGGAGCTTGTTAAGAGCTTAAAAGCTTAGAGTCTGCTTGTTGCCAAGTTCAGCAAGCTAGGAATGATTACGTTAGTTTTAGTTACAAGTCATGAACCTAAGAAAATACTGCACAGGTTTTGTTCCAGGAAAGTGTTTACAACCAAATAAAAGGACCAGGGACTCACATTTTGTTGCATCATCCTCACTCATTCCAAGAAATAGTGCTGTATCCTGAACACTTATGGTGGAGTAGGCATCAACAAGCAGCTGAAACATCTTCTTCGTATAACTTTCTGCAGAACAGAATTTAAAATGATAACAAAAATCCATTGTCAAACTATCAAAAGCAAATATATACAATAGTCAATCATGTCCTTCTGTCATCCTTATTTATAAATGAGGACTAGCAACCCAATACAAGCAACTTTGAATAGTTGTCAACTGTATAATCTTGATTGATTTTGTCAGTTTGTCTTCCCTATTCTTTACTTAGGATTTTGATAAGGAAGACAAGTGTCCTTCACCATAAGCTGTTCTATTTCGTTTTCTAGAGATGCAATCCTCACTAGCGAGTAAATTGGGTAATTTGCTAAACATAGACACTCCACACTATTTGAGAAGTTCAGGAAAGCTTGGCTAAATCTCCCAGAACCATAAGCCACAACTCTTAATATACTCCTTTCTGTAATCACACCACCTCAGTATACTGCATGTAATATGGAGAGCACTTTAATCTTTGACTACCTTAATCCTACAACCTAGAGACTCCATCACACTATTTGGGAAGTTGAGGAAAGCTTGGCCAACTCTCCCAGAACCATAATGCACAACTCATAATATACTCCTTTCTATTCACACCACCTTAGGATACTAGAGCTAATATGGAAAAGCTTTAAAACTTTAGCTACCTTTAATCCTACAACCTGGAACAAGGTAGCTGAAAAGACAGATTATAAACCTTACCACAGTAAATAAGTTCCGCAGGAAAACCAAAAACTGTACTTGTCTGTGCAGTAACATCTCTTCGCCCAAGCAGCAGAAGTAGAGTACACTGACATAATCAGAGATCCAGAATCACAAAACAGATAATACCCTTTTCAGTTTTTACGTCCATGTAATTCTTACTTACATTTTGTGCCCAGTTTCAACTATCTTCCTCAGGTCTCACATGCAAACTGGGTCAATAACCATTTGCAAACATATGTACTTCCATGCCTAATAAAAAATGGACAGTTGTTCCACCGCTAAAAACAAACCTCTCCTGAAGAGCTTGATTATAACTGAGCTGGAGACAAAGGGCAGCCTAGAAATACTCTATTGGAGAGCAGCACGGAACAGGAAAGCCTGTTTTTTGTTTTATAAATAGCAACTCATGTTCCAGGTTTGCTTCCCACACCTTCACTATATATAGATATCCAACTCCTTAAATGATAAATTTGCTAGCATACATTCAAATTACATAACTGAAGAGCATCATGTTTACCCCAAGAAGAAAGCTTAATTACAACCCAACAAAAATCTATTAGAACACACAGAAAACTTCAATTCACACAGATAACTACCACAGTGAAGTAGCCATGTGCAGAAGCATGGTTTTGAAGCAATAAAGGGATCAACAAGTCATCCAAAAAGATTAAACTTAGTTCATTCTTCATTCACTCCTTTCTTTTATTTGCCAAACACAGACTTATTTAATTTTTTCCCTTACCCTTACTGAATCTCATTCCCCACACAAAGTGGTTACAATTCTACTCTCTTCTCTACCTGAACACTATGTTCCATCAAGCCCCAGTTACTTTTAGCTCAAATTCCTCAGGAATTCCAAGTTCTAAAAGACCCACTAACTTTGTCCAACTTCTTACATTTCATTGGGGCAAAAAAGGGGGCATACTGATTAAAAAAACACAAACCCAGAAGGTAAAACAGGAGATATGAATACCCACAAACACTAACCTGAAAAGGCGGCAACAATGGGTTGAGTTTGAGGACCCCAACTGAAAGAGCGAATAGCTTCATAAACGCCAGCATAGTCCCGCCCCCATAATCTCTGGCCGATCCTCCAAGCCGCAACCAATTCAGGCTGGCTATCTTTTATCTCCGCAGGTATAGATTTCCAGAGAAACCTGGCACTATTACTGAAACAATTGCGAACCCCCAGTTTCAAAATTTAGACCCGAATCAATCAAATAAAACCTTTCAATTTCCACAATTCCACCGAATGCCCATCAATTAAAAAAGCAATTTTAAAGGACCCGACCCCAACAAAAAAATCAACTCACATATCGCCGGTGTACATGTGCCCTAGAAGATGAATTGCGTATGGCCATTCGCTCTGGAAAGCAATGCCCTCGCTGGCGACCTGCATCAGAGCAGATACCGATTGAGGATTTGCTTCGGAAAAAGAGAGAGAGAGAGATTGAAAGAGCGCACCTGAAGCATTAGGTTGTCGCAGATATCAGCAATTTTATCGTAAGATCTTGAAGCGATTGCTTCTGTCAGGAGAGAGAAATCCATGGCTGCCACTCTCGAGAGGGAGTTCTCCGTTAACCTTCAACTATGCCAAGGGTTTAAGAGCACCTGCTGCAGTGGGAGATCCAAAAATTGACAGAGCATTAGTTACACGCCTGTAGTATATGTTTGAAAACCGTCGATTTAACATGTGATATGGTTTCATAGGATTATTGGATTTTAATATGTTAAATTTTGAGTTATATTGTTTATAATATTTTTTTAATATTTAATTTTTAATTTTAATAGTTTTTAATATCTAATAATTTAAAAAGAAGTGCTCCGTATTTTAAAATTGGAACAACTAAAATTAGTTTTTTAAGATATAGGATATTAAAAAATATAAGTGTTAAAAGATGAGGATGTTATGAGGTCAATCGATATTTCGAATATTATGAACAACATGGCCCAAAGTTTATGATATTAAAATCTAATAATCCTAATTTTTTACTTGAAATTTATCATAATATAAAAATATTATTAAAAAGAAGAGGATAAATCACTTGTCAACAGATCATTAACTCTGGCTAAAATTTTTGTTGAAGAAAACAAACAAAAACGACTTAGGAGTAGCTCACATTATGTGGAAACTATTTTTATGGGACCACATTATTAGAATTGTTTTGGAAGTAATCTACAGTTCATCGTAACTATTATTGGAGTACTTACCCGTTAAAAAATTGTTTGGATCCGTTAAATTTTATTGAATTTACTAAATTGCCCCCTCCCTCACCCTCAATGCATCTCTCTCTCCTCCCCGCAAATTCAACCCCTCTCCCTCTCCCTCACCCTCACCCTCTTCCTCTCCCGCCCAAAAGAACCGAGAAAGAAGGTGAAGTAAAAATCGTCCGAGTGAGGATTGCCTCCTAAAGCTTAATTTCCCCGATCTCTGTTTGTGCTCTCGGGTTTTTAGGTTAAACAGAGCACCTGTTTGGCCAAGTTTTTTAAGAATTTTTGGAGTGTAAAATTAAAAATCGAGCCAAACAGAGATATTTTTAAAAACCGAAAAAATTTATAAAAATAGTTTTTCAAAAGCGCCCATAAAAACATAAATCGAAATCTTTGTTTCGATTCTCGCTTTTCGAGAAACGCATAGGAAAAAAAGGAGGATTTTAAGTGATTTTTCTATTTTGACTGATATACCCTTAAGTAATGGTATTAATTACTCTTTCTTTCTTATAAAGCGTCTCTTTTTTTCAAGCAAACCCACCATATCTTCTTTGTCTCTCTCTCTCTCATCCCATCTCTACAATATTTTTTCTTTACGTCTCTCTCTTTTCCCCTCTCTTTCTTCCGCCATTAAAGCTGCAGATATAAAGAGATTGTCTCTTTTCTTCTTCTTCTTCCCCTCTCTTTCTTCAGTATCTCTCTTAAATTTTAGAGAGATACAATCCGTATCTCTCTCGAAATTTGTGTTCCCCTCTCCCTCTCGCTCTCTCTTTCGTTCAACTAAAGTTGCAAATACAAAGAGGTCTCGAAATTTATCAAAGTCCATCGGAAATCTCGACTCTTTCAAACGATTTCCCAACGAGGTATAGTAATTTTCAATTCAAACTTATTAATTTGTGCTTGTTGTTCTAGGTATTGTGTCTCAATGAATGCAAACAGATTGACCGTGAAAAGTGAGTTTATTGTATAAATATCTTCGCTTGTTATTCGGGTATAATATAAATCTCTTTGCTTATTGTATATTTTTGCAAAAAATTATTTTTTTAATTGACAGTGATGATATATATGCAATGGAAGCCCCAACGAACCCCACCCCATCTTCTTATATTTGAATTTGATCCATCTCTTTCCATTTAAAATTCACTCGCAAATATTATATTCTGTAAATTATATGTGAACCCGCAACTATTTAATTTCACTTCTTATCTAATACTTGCTTGACATTGTTGTCTACTCGCTTCATGATACTTGATGCGGTTTTTATTTTTAACAAAAGGTGGGCTTAAAAATCTCTTCTTGTTTAATGAGGGTGAGTGGATAGCCTTGTAGTTTGTATTTGTACCTTCTTTCCAGCTTCTCTAGGGAGCTACTGCCCCCTCTTGCCTCACTCCCTCGTAAAGAAAGGAAAAGAGTATGGAAAACATGATGTTTGTGATGTATGAGGAACAGTTTTTAGTTTAGGGGAACAATACCAGCCATTTTCAGGGGTGTAAGACAAATGAAAATATTTGGGAACTCAATTTTCCCCCTTGGACTTCCTCTCGCCTTAGAAACTCTCTTTGCTTGTCCTCTCGTAACGCCCCGATTACCATTACTTAATAATTCTCTAATTCGAGAATATTAGGTAAGGTCGCAGCTGAAGTCAACGATCGAAGGCGTCACCGCCGTCCTAAAAAAAAGGACAAGGCTAAATAATTAAAATAAAATGAAATACGGTTTGGGCATCCACGGTTCTTTTTCAAAAATGTTGTTAGGAGTAACTACTTAATACCCAAGTAGCTATGTCATCCCAAAATACAGTTTACGGGTTTAGCAATGCAATATTTATACAACCTAGACTTTTGTCTAATCCACAAGATAATGTACAACGATTCCCAAGGCCATACCTAACCCTGGTTGAAGGTAAAATCACCGTGAGCGTCTATGTACCTTCGAGTTCGCGAATGCCACGAGGCTGGCTAGGGTTTGCCTGCGTTAGACTTAATAAATGGTTGATTGTTCGCCGAGTGCTTCTTCCTAAAACAAAAACAATAAAATATTTGGAAAAGTGAGTCGAAACTCGATACGAACATTCCTGCACTCGTAAAATAACTTTGAAGAATATATTGCTTGAGCGCGCGCATTTCAATTCATTTTAGTTTGAAATCGGGGGAGAGAATATAAGTAAAACTTGCTTGCCTAGGTTATTATCCGAAAGTGGAACCCCTTGAAAATTGATACGATCTTAGTAAGGTGCACACCTCCCGGGCCGACCGAGAACCCGAGTTGAAGCCGCGCGGGTTGGGCATAAGCACCGATTATTGATAATTGATGGGCATAAGCCCCGATAATTGATAATTGGGCGGGGACCACTTGATTAGGTGGCAAAACTTGATTTGCAAATGGTTCATTATTAATTATATATATGAGAAATGTTGAGATTTGATGAAATATGTGAGTTTTTGAAAGGTACGAGCAATGAACGTACTCGAGTTGAAAATATTTGTTTCTCCCCTTTTATAGAAATTTGGAGTCGGCATTGTTCGGCAACGAAGTGGCCTCAGCTCTGTTTAAAATGGATTTCTAGGGTTAATAATGTTTTCTTGAATTTTAATGCTTGAATTTGTATAAGCTTTAGTAATGTATTTCACTTCTTATGCTCGTATGAAAATCGATTAAACTAATGTTTGTATTACTTAGCTTTACTGCGTTCATCGAATATAACTCATATTGATTAAAGGAGTTGATTAGGCTATCCGAATGTCCAATGATGTTGGTGTTATTTGATTTGCTAGTTGACTTGGATTGAAAATGGTGAATATACGTGCCCAAACACTTATTCTTAATTCCTTCCTCACTTCTCCCTTCTCTCGCACTCAAAACCTATAGTTAAATAATTAATTAATCCATCAAATGCCCTTCCATCGGAAGGTTTCACAACTTTGCCGAATTGCCCAAAACTCATACATATACACCAATTTAAGTGCCTAAGCGTTATTTTCTCGACGAACTCGTATTCACATCCCAATTAAGCATACCAAATGTTCAAATGTCCCCCATGCCTCTTACACCATCTATTATCCGACTTCATCCTCCCTGCCTATTTCTTTCTCTTCCTTTGTGTTCAATTCTAGCTATTTGCAAAATGTAACAATTCCACCCAATTGTTCAATTCGATAACAAAGCATCCTCAAACTCATTCACTAGTTCATAATTTCCCCAAAGGAATCACATTCGTACAATCAATTCACCAAAACACGAATCCTAAATCCCCCACACCGATTCGAATTCTCCCAACTTAATCTTTAACTTTACTCCACAAACATATTTATAAATCAAATAACTCAATTTCACAATTATAATTGCTCAAATAAGTACTCGAACTTGATAATTTAGGGTTTAGAGTTTTACCTTCGGATGCACGAGAGGAGGAGTCAAGGAGGGGACGTTGGGGTGCTCGGTTGCTCCGGCGATCGGGGCAGCACCGGCGTCGAGCCCCGACGGCCGTGCTTGCGGGTGGTGGTTGGCGGCATAGTAGGTTGCAGCAGCCGGCGAGCTGCAGCATCTGCCCGTGCGCGAGCGAGAGCAAGAGAGAGAGAGCGGGAGCGAGGGCCACCGCGCGGGAGGGCGAGAGGGCGCTGCCGGACGGCGCCAGCGCCGGCTTCGGCCGGCGTTGGTGGCGTCCGGTGGCCGAACTGTGAGCCGGAAGCGAAGGGCGTGAGGCGAGAGGCAGAGGCGGGGTAACGCGAGGGAGCAACAGCGTGAGAGAGGGAAGGAGAAGGCCGGTGGCCTTTGGCCGGCGTTAGCGTCGGCTACAACCCGGCGTTAGCGGCGGCCGGTCGCCGGGCTGGCCCGACCGAGGGAAGGCGTGGAGAGACAGGGAGGGGCAGAGGAAGGCGAGAGGAAGGCGAGAGGAAGGAAGCAGGTGAAGAATTGAAGCTGAGCTTGCTCGCTTAATTCGATCTTAACCGCCTTTCTCTTTCTCTTTTTTTTTTTTTTTTTTTTTTTTTTTGTAAAATTCCGGAAAAATCCGTTTCTGGATTTTTCTTTTAAAAATCTGAAAATTTTATTTTTATTTATTTATTTTGATTTCCTTTATTGTTACTTTTAATTTTATTTTAATAACGATGTTCACAAATTAAAATCTTATTATGAGATTTTTATTAGGGCCACTTCGTCGCCTTAGCTGCATAACACATGTATAAGGATAATGTAAATACAAAATATCGAATTGAAGTGCACGCGCTCAATTATATAAATTGTGTAATTAATAAAACAAATAATGTGATTTGAAAGAAATAATGTGATTTAAAATAAATAATGTGATTTAGGGTCGGGTTGTTACAGTCTTCCCCCTTAAAATAAGTTTCGTCCTCGAAACTTGAGCCTTCTGCAATGAGGTTTGAAAACTTAACTTAAAATAAGTGGGGGTATTAGTTTCTCGGGTATTCTTCGGTTTCCCCACGTGGCTTCCCGAGGATGTATGGTTAGTCCACAGTACTTTCCCCCAAGGAAATGCTTTTATTGCAGAATTTCTTGACCTTGTAACCCAATACTTGCACTCGAGACTTTTCATACATTAAATTTTTAATAATTTCTAGTAGCTTTGCCACAATATCATAGTTTGGAATTGGTATGTGCCGTCCGAGTCGCTAGATATGGGAAAAGGTTATTCTCATATTTGGGTTTAGATGAAATAGCTATATATATATATAAGCTATTGGCTTGTACCTCTTTATAACCTCATATAGCCCAATATACCTAGGACTTGACTTTTCTCCACTTTGAATCTTTGACCCCTTTTCCGAGTGGGGACACACTTTCAAAACACTTTTATCTATATAGCTCGTTGTCGCTTTAAGTCTTCTTGATGTGGTCTTAAATCTTGCTAATCTTTTCAGTTGCTCCTTAGGTCCACTTAGACCCATAGTCAAGGTGTTGCTCCACTCACTTTAACATAACGAGGTTCTGTATTTCCTCCAATACAATGCCTCAAACGGAGCGATTTTATCGATGACTCGATAATTGTATTATAAGATAAGCTTACCAAAGATAGATCGGTTTCTGCTTTCTCGAAAAGTCATACATCCATGCTCTCAGTATATCTTCTCATATTTAATTAACTCTTTCGAGTGTGTCCTATTGTCCCTGGATGGTATGAACTATCAACATTGAGTTTAGTCGCAAAAGGTTACTATAGAGCTTACCAAGAACACATTTGAAGCCTGTTATCGCTATCGGATATAATGTTCTTAGGTATTTTCATGTAACCTAGTGACTTCTTTGGTGTATAAGTGTGTCGAGTATCTCTGCATTCTATATGTCATGTGTTGGTACAAACTCCACAGATTTCATAAATTGATCAATAATCGCTCGAACATTTTTCGTTGAAACAATAATAGGTAATCCTATGGCAACGTTCATTGAAATTGAATCTCATCCCCATATAGGAATTTCCAAAGGTTTCAATTCACCAATAGAACATTGATATCTCTTGTCATATTGTACCCTCCAACGTTGGTCTTAGCCATTTGACAAATGGAACACTTATCTTCATATTCTATAATATCCTTTTCACATTACTCCCCAAAAACATTGTTTCAAGTCTTTATACCGCTCGTTCCTCTTAGATGTACCAAATATCGTGGATTATGTGCTTCCTCAAGAGCTTCTTTTTAATTCCTCTTCCTTCAATGCATAAAATTGATTTTGAAACCTTAAGGTTCCACCCTCGCGTATTCCTTGAAACCATGAGATTTTTCCTTTTTATGTCTTTCTTAATCCTTTCCATCCCGACATCCTCGTCTTGGCCTAACTGAATACCCTTCATGGTTATATATATATTATACCTCTATCGCAGCTAGGGACCCATTCATTTGTTCATGTGAGACTGACTCAATACTTATAGTGTGGAGGTTTCATATAACCACAAGCTAAGTTGTCATTATTACATTCAACTTGTGTTTTGTCTCCGTAATCCACGCATTTGCCACTATTCACAACTGCTCGTCATAATCTCTCTTGTGTTTAGAGTATATAAGAATATCGTCAAAAACCACCACCACACATTTACCTAGATAAGTCCTCAAAATCCTATTCATGAGATGCATGAATGCAACGGATACCTTGGTAAATCTTCTAGGCATCCTGTAAATTCATAGGGTCCCTATTTAATTCTATAGGCGAGTTTTGAGAATATCTTTCCGGCTAATTCAAAGTTGATGAAATATGCTAACTCCTTATATCCGATCAACAAATCGTTAATTCGAAGTAGCGGGTACCTATTCTCGACAGACCCTTTTGTAGTGATTCACTAACCCAAGAGCATTCCTCCTCTACGTGACATTAGTTGGTCCGGATCATCCCGTTACTGCGTTTACCTTATAAGGGTCGATCTTAATATCTTCTTTAGAGACAACATGCCTAAAATGTCTCTTCCTCTAGCCATAATTCACCTCTTTGCGATTTGGCAACATTTTCTCCCAAGGTTCAAAAATAATCAATGAATGGCCCTTGCTTGAAACTAGTAACATGTTTCTTTTGAACTATACTTTCACTTATGTTGTTCAGTTCTTTTTGAGTCTCCGGAATTTAAAGCCCTTAGTTCGCTCTTTACTCGTTTAACCTCTGCGTTTACCATTCTCTTGTACGATCCTTGACAATCTTTGATAAATAACTATTGAGTTGATGTCGTATATAATAGGCCAAGTCTTCCTCAAGCCTCTAACATCTTCACTTTATCAATAGCGGCTAGGTTTGAGTTGTACCTAGATAACTCCATAAGTTTATTAGCGTACTCCACTATAGTCATCTTGTAGTCCATTTTTAGCTCTATGAACCCCCATTCTTGTTGTCCACAAATTGCAAGTGGATAAAATTTAACTCTAACTCTTCCAAAAGTTATCCCAAGTGAACTCACAACCTCCTTTTTCATTGTACTTCACCATGTGTCCATTGCTATAATACATCCCTATACCTCTTTTTCCTCATGTGCAAATATCTTTTTCCTTCTCCTATGAACCAAGTTTATCACGATCTCTAATATAAAACATATTTAGCTAACTCACACCTTTATTGTGCTTTGTATGATAAGTAATACCCAATTGCACATTAGATTATCATTCTCTCGGGATTCTTATCGATTGAGGAATCCTCGATCGAAGGGACTCCCAAGGCTTATTCGGATGTCGGGTTTGCTTTCTAATTCCGACTTAAAGGTAATATAGGGAATTTCCTAAGATAGTTAGGTATTTTCTAAAAATTTCAGCAGAGTTCCGTTTGTAATATGGCCTATCCCATAAATTTAAAGCTTCAAAACCCTGCATAAAACCACAATATCACTCAACGAGCCACACGCTCGGAGTACACAACTCAACGGCCACACGCCGGAGTACAACCAATATACATTAAAGCTTAAAACCACCCAAATGGCTCATAATACATCTAAAACAAGATTCATGAGCTTAATTACAAGCTACAAAACTTAAAAGCATATGAAATGCATGTCGACAACTCAAATCATTACGTACATTGTTTATGCTTAGCATCACCCAAAAGTATATACCTCAATTCAATATTGGTTACACCACATTCACAAATCCCAAATGACAACATAAGGGAATATTAGCCACGTAATTTTCTAAAGATCAAATCATGACACCTTAAAATCCTATTGCTCACGAGTGATTTCTAAACCTCGGCTCGATACCACTTCGTAACGCCCCGATTACCATTACTTAATAATTCTCTAATTTGAGAATATTAGGTACGGTCGCAGCGGAAGTCAACGATCGAAGGCGTCACCGCCGTCCTAAAAAAAAGGACAAGGCTAAATAATTAAAATAAAATGAAATACGGTTTGGGCATCCACGGTTCTTTTTCAAAAATGTTGTTAGGAGTAACTACTTAATACCCAAGTAGCTATGTCATCCCAAAATACGGTTTACGGGTTTAGCAATGCAATATTTATACAACCTAGACTTTTGTCTAATCCACAAGATAATGTACAACGATTCCCAAGGCCATACCTAACCCTGGTTGAAGGTAAAATCACTGTGAGCGTCTATGTACCTTCGGGTTCGCGAATGCCACGAGGCTGGCTAGGGTTTGCCTGCGTCGGACTTAATAAATGGTTGATTGTTCGCGAGTGCTTCTTCCTAAAACAAAAACAATAAAATATTTGGAAAAGTGAGTCGAAACTCGATACGAACATTCCCTGCACTGTAAAATAACTTTGAAGAATATATTGCTTGAGCGCGCGCATTTCAATTCATTTTAGTTTGAAATCGGGGGAGAGAATATAAGTAAAACTTGCTTGCCGGTTATTATCCGAAAGTGGAACCCCTTGAAAATTGATACGATCTTAGTAAGGTGCACACCTCCCGGGCCGACCGAGAACCCGAGTTGAAGCCGCGCGGGTTGGGCATAAGCACCGATTATTGATAATTGATGGGCATAAGCCACGATAATTGATAATTGGGCGGGGACCACTTGATTAGGTGGCAAAACTTGATTTGCAAATGGTTCATTATTAATTATATATATGAGAAATGTTGAGATTTGATGAAATATGTGAGTTTTGAAAGGTACGAGCAATGAACGTCACTGAGTTGAAAATATTTGTTTCTCCCCTTTTATAGAAATTTGGAGTCGGCAATGCTCGGCAACGAAGTGGCCTCAGCTCCGTTTAAAATGGATTTCTAGGGTTAATAATGTTTTCTTGAATTTTAATGCTTGAATTTGTATAAGCTTTAGTAATGTATTTCACTTCTTATGCTCGTATGAAAATCGATTAAACTAATGTTTGTATTACTTAGCTTTACTGCGTTCATCGAATATAACTCATATTGATTAAAGGAGTTGATTAGGCTATCCGAATGTCCAATGATGTTGGTGTTATTTGATTTGCTAGTTGACTTGGATTGAAAATGGTGAATATACGTGCCCAAACACTTATTCTTAATTCCTTCCTCACTTCTCCCTTCTCTCGCACTCAAAACCTATAGTTAAATAATTAATTAATCCATCAAATGCCCTTCCATCGGAAGGTTTCACAACTTTGCCGAATTGCCCAAAACTCATACATATACACCAATTTAAGTGCCTAAGCGTTATTTTCTCGACGTAACTCGTATTCACATCCCAATTAAGCATACCAAATGTTCAAATGTCCCCCATGCCTCTTACACCATCTATTATCCGACTTCATCCTCCTCGCCTATTTCTTTCTCTTCCTTTGTGTTCAATTCTAGCTATTTGCAAAATGTAACAATTCCACCCAATTGTTCAATTCAATAACAAAGCATCCTCAAACTCATTCACTAGTTCATAATTTCCCCAAAGGAATCACATTCGTACAATCAATTCACCAAAACACGAATCCTAAATCCCCCACACCGATTCGAATTCTCCCAACTTAATCTTTAACTTTACTCCACAAACATATTTATAAATCAAATAACTCAATTTCACAATTATAATTGCTCAAATAAGTACTGAACTTGATAATTTAGGGTTTAGAGTTTTACCTTCGGATGCACGAGAGGAGGAGTCAAGGAGGGGACGTTGGGGTGCTCGGTTGCTCCGGCGGCCAGGGGCGAGCACGGCGTCGAGCCCCGACGGCCGTGCTTGCGGGTGGTGGTTGGCGGCATAGTAGGTTGCAGCAGCGGCGAGCCGAGCATCTGCCCGTGCGCGAGCGAGAGCAAGAGAGAGAGAGCGGGAGCGAGGGCCACCGCGCGGAGGGCGAGAGGGCGCTGCCGGACGGCGCCAGCCGCGGCCTCGGCCGGCGTTGGTGGCGTCCGGTGGCCGAACCGTGAGCCGGAAGCGAAGGGCGTGAGGCGAGGCAGAGGCGGGGTAACGCGAGGGAGCAACAGCGTGAGAGAGGGAAGGAGAAGGCCGGTGGCCTTTGGCCGGCGTTAGCGTCGGCTACAACCCGGCGTTAGCGGCGGCCGGTCGCGGGCCGGCCCGACCGAGGGAAGGCGTGGAGAGACAGGGAGGGGCAGAGGAAGGCGAGAGGAAGGCGAGAGGAAGGAAGCAGGTGAAGAATTGAAGCCGAGCTTGCCTCGCTTAATTCGATCTTAACCGCCTTTCTCTTTTCTCTTTTTTTTTTTTTTTTTTTTTTGTAAAATTCCAGAAAAATCCGTTTCTGGATTTTTCTTTTTAAAAATCTGAAAATTTTATTTTTATTTATTTATTTTGATTTCCTTTATTGTTACTTTTAATTTTATTTTAATAACGATGTTCACAAATTAAAATCTTATTATGAGATTTTTATTAGGGCCACTTCGTCGCCTTAGCTGCATAACACATGTATAAGGATAATGTAAATACAAAATATCAAATTGAAGTGCACACGCTCAATTATATAAATTGTGTAATTAATAAAACAAATAATGTGATTTAAAAGAAATAATGTGATTTAAAATAAATAATGTGATTTAGGGTCGGGTTGTTACAGACTAAATATCCCTTTGCATCTCTTGACTTTTCCCACTCTTTCTTTACAATTCATTTGCTCACCTCTGCTCATATTACAGCTTGATTCACTTTCCAATACTCCCTCCAAATATTATATTCTGTAAATTATTTCTTTACCAAAACACAAGGAAGGAAAAAAACCTATGTGATCCAACTCATGTTTGGGCTATAGGGCAATTTCTCCTATTTTTAACCCAACTCACGCCCAATGTATGAGATGGAAATTAAAGGGGCTTCCTTTATAGGACAATTGAGCTCTAAGTCCTGTTTCTTGGCACTCAATTTTCACATTCCCCACCCCATTCAACTCCAGGCTTTAGTAATAATCTTATCAAGCAACTTTGGAGAGTTTATCACATAATTCTATTTCCTTTACTTATGGCTTAGCCTCCTTTTTCCATTTTATTGTATGTCAATTTTGACTTGATAGAAGTACTAATTAGGTGCCATCACAGATGATTTACTAGTCTCAGTCTATAGGTTGAATTTTGAATTTGCCTTGCAGGGTAACAATTTTCAAAGCTCTAGTGAGGCATTCTGTTACATATAATAAAGGAGACATAGAGTTCCTCTGTCTCAATCCCTTCTTACTCCGGAAAAATCCATGTACTTCTCCATTGAGTTAGACTGAGAATCTTGTTGTAGATACTTAAGTAATAATTCTTTGAACAATTATAGTAGACAACCCATTTTAGTGTATGTCTCATTAACCTTGTAGTATGTATATGTTTATATAATTGAAGGGTATATGATATTTATTTTTAGCATCTTGCGTAAATTGGACGACATTGATATATTACTCCCAATTGATAGATTGCGGTAGAAATGTGATCGAGGCTATCTAAAAGTCATTTATTTGACTAAAATTTACATCTTTTAATGGCACTTGAGAATTTATTTACCTCTTGACTTGGCTCCCTGGTGTGTTAAACAAATCTAATTGTGTAATTGTTGTTATTCTGCTTTATGGAGCTATGTGACCATGCTCACCTTGACGGATGTGATAGTCTGCTCCTCATAAGGGTTATCGATGTATCCAAGTGCTCTAACAATATGTATAATATTTTTTTCTTGATCTAGATGGGTTCAGTACCATCCGAAAAGAAATTAACTTCGTCAAAGAATGTTTCTTCTACTACAAATAAGGTTGGTGTATACTTGTATTAACTAATAAATTTTTATTTTTATGCTTTAAAGTGATGAATTATATGTGAAATTGTTTTTTTCCCTTAATATTATAGGGTAAATGGCCATTGAATCTGAATGTTGTCGAGTGGCTTTTCATCGAGACAGACTCCATGCACAATCTAATCCCTCAATGCATGATCGAGCAAGTAACTTTATTATCATATTATTATATTTTTGGTAAATATGGCAGACATGTACAATCTAATGTCGATGTGTTTTTTTTTTTTTAAAATTTTGTGTATGTCTTCTTTACATAGCCTTTGTTTTTTTTTTTTTCTAATTTATTTTCACTTCTATATTTATATTGAAATTCTTGTTAGATTGCTCATCAAAAACTTATGAAGGACATTGTCAAACTTATTTTCGCCCTTCCGCCCGCACTGTTAGGAAAGAAAAGGCAACTTGGGATCCCATAGCAACAGAGATTTTCTCGTCAAGTTTGTGCTGAAAAGGTTCATGTTGGAAATATGCCAAATACACATTTCAATAAGATTGGATGGAATAATGTAGTTACAAACTTCCAGCAAAGAAGTGAAAGGAAGTATGATTATATGCAACTAAAAATAGGTGGGAAACTTTAAAAAATCAGTATAAGGCATGGAAAAAGTTGCTAATGGAAACTAGTTTAGGATGGGATCTAAATAAAAAAATACTATTGTTGCTGACGAATCTTGGCGGGAAGAAAAAATAAAGGTTAGTATAACTTTCTAGTATCCTAAAAATATTATTATTTACCTATTAATTTGAAAAGCAAACTAATGAATTTTCTTTATTTTATTTATAGGATAATCATAATTATGCTAATTTTTGCGAGGGTGGCCCAACTAATTTAATAGAAATGGATATAATGTTTTCTAACACATTTGTAATCTGGTGAACATTCATGGGATCCTTATACATCGCAAGTTAATAAGACGGAGGAGGTGGTGAGAGAAGAGGAAGTAGAGGGAGAGGAGAATAGAGAAGGTGTTACACCAATAAGGATTGAAGATAATGGATATCATGATTATAGGGGTACCAATATTAGTTTGGAAAACATTGAGGTTGAGAACACTAATTATGTTGAACAAGAGGGCAACAAGAATAGAAAAACATCTAGTTCTAAGGAAGGGAAAGGCAAGGCAACAAAGAAGAATAAGTCAAAAGTAGGTACTCGCTGCAAGTATGCAAAGTTGATTGGATCATATTATAGAGGCTGCAGAAAGTTGTGTCTCTCATCTTACAGACGACATCTCGATGTATGAGATTGCTAAAAACTCTTCCATTTGTGAACATGGTAGTGAGCTATACATGTTAGGTGCTTGCTTATTTATCAAGCGACAATATAGGGAGATGTTTATGGCATTGGAAGATAATGATGTCGAGTTGCTTGGCTAGAGGACGAGCTTAAGTTAATAAAAGAAGGCAAACATACTTCTAGGCGTTTGTTCTTATTTTCTTAATCATGCATACTATCAACTATGCAAAGATGTTTTTCTAAAGCGTGTTTTATTTACACTAAACATGTGACTTTTTATTGTTTTTGGGAAACATTTTTTCTTTGTTATATATATATAAAACGATGAGCTTGAATTTTTCTTTCTTTGTGTGTACATGTATATATATATATTCTCAAGTGGCTAAAGGATGAGATTAAGTTAATAAAAGAAGGCAAACATACTTGTAGGTGTTGGTTCTTTTTTTTTTTTTTTAATCATGCATACTATCAACTATTGTTTTTCTAAAGCATGTTTTATTTGCATTAAACATGTGACTTTTTACTGGTTTTGGGAAACATTTTTTCTTATATATATATATATATATATATATATATAACGATGAGCTTGAATTTTTCTTTGTTTGTGTGTATATGTATGTGTGTGTGCATATATATATATTCTCAAGAGGGACATATTAAATTTAATAGTAAATTACGACTTATTTTGACATAGAAATATTATTTTATTTTTGTTAGGATGACACCATTGATATAAATAAAATGAAAAATAATAGTAGTAAGGAAGATACAATGGATTATAATGGCTTCGAATATGAAATTGAAGATGATGAAATGGATGACTATGAAAATGATGATGATGATTATGAAGAAATATTACTTCAACATTAACTCAATAAGAGAACGATGGTTTTACTTGTGGCATTGAGAGCACCATTATATACTCAATATTATATTAAGTACCTAATAAAGAGAAAAGTTAGAACTTCTATATGCTCTGGGTGGCAATTTGTCATTGAGGTGCTTAATACCCCTGGGGAAAGTTACAAGATGTTTAGAATGGAGCCACATGTATTTATTGGACTAGCAAAAATATTGGTGGATAATTATGGCTTACATCCAACGAGAAAAATGCGTGCGGATGAGGCATTGGCTATGTTTCTTTGGACTTATGCTCATGGACTCTCGAATCGTAATGTGCAATCTAGATTTAAGCATTACAGAGAGACAAGTAAGTAGAAAATTTGACGAAGTTTTGAAGTCTTTAGTTGCATTTTCTAGAGATAGTATATAACCACTTAATCGTCAATTTGAAGACATTCCAAAAAAATTAGAGGTGATTATCGATTTTGGCCACATTTCAAAGGTACAATTGGAGCTATATACTCACATTCTTCATAACTCCAAAAGATAATGAAATCCCCTACATAGGTAGAAAAGGATATGCTACACAAAATGTGATGGCAATATGTAGTTTTGACATGTTGTTTACCTTCGTTCAAGCTGGTTGGGAAGGATCCGCACATGACACTCATATCCTTACTGCGACATCGAAAAGTACAAGAATTCAAATATATTTCCACACCCTTCGCAAGGTATGTGCTATTTTATCAGTTCACATGCATTAGTATTACATTGTGCAATTTCTTATATTACATTTATTGAGTTATTAACTTTTTTTATAGGTAAGTATTATCTTGTAGATGCTGGCTATCCAAACATGAAAGGATATGTAGCACCTTTTAAGGGGCCACAACATCGGTATCATCTACAAGATTTTAGACGTTCCAACCAACATCCGACAGGATACTATGAATTGTTTAATTATGCACATGCATCTCTTAGACATGTTATCGAAAGAACATTTGGGGTGTGGAAGAATAGATGAAGAATATTATTCGACATGCCAAGTTACAAATTTTCTACACAATGCAAAATTGTGGTTACAACCATGGCTATTCATAATTATATCAAAAAATATGTCATTGAAAACAAAGAGTTCTATAAGTGTGATCAAGATCCTAATTATATGCCTCTAATAGAAGGAGATGAGGAAGAGCTACAGAGCAATCAAACCGATTATTCACCGCAGACATGGTGGATTGTTGAATGATAATGATATGGCTCTTTTTGGCAATACAATTGCTAGATCTATGAAGACTCGGACTCGAATATAGATCATTCTAAGTACTACATAAAGACTCAGTGTACAAACCTCATCCCTACTAAGTTTTGATTACAAGTCATTCTGAGTGTTATAGAAACTCTTGTATAAGTTTTCATTCGTTTCGATCGACTTAAAAACACATTCTTGTTTATTTTCTCACATTGATATTTCTGAGTCACTCGGACATCACTCAGATTTATCGCATGTTCAAATAATATCTCTAACACTTTTTATCTAAGTTTTGATCGCATATCTCAAAGCAAAGCGAATTACGATGCTAATTCATCTTTCTAAGTCGAGTGTGTATGTTTGAGAATTATTTGTCCGGATCAAGCCCTTATACTCGATGTTTTCACTTTTATAACTTGATCTCTATTAGGACTCGACTCGATGGAATTTGAGTATAACGGATATTAGACTCGGAAAATTCCACTCTTTTAGGCCTAAGATAATTATGCATTTAATTATCTTAATTAAATTATTATCTCGTGCTTAATCTTGGACCAAAGTATTTTATACTTTGAAAACCAAAGTGGTTTACTTTTGTAGGTTATGCAAACAAGGTTATCTCATTTTTGAATTACAAAAGTAACTAGCTTCAAGCCGTCAATCACCAAGAAACAAGGCCTATCTACTTCGAACAAGGCTCGGACGCTATGTCGTGGTTGTCTGTTTCCAAAACTAGAAAACTTCAACGCTAAGCTCAACAAGTGGTTTCCACCTTACTTTTCAAACATTAGCAGCTGATTGGAGCACCTTTAAGGAGTCAAGAGCCGTTGCACAACGTTTACAACCCAACGGATATTTTCCGAGCGACTCGTAATGCACTGCTACAACAGTCAGGAAAGACTTTTGTTCGAAAACCGGACATAACGGCTAATGTGCTTGGTCATCTATAAATAGAAGCCACTTCACAAGACTTGAAGATTGCTGGAACTATTGTTGAAACATATTACTTAAGCAAAAGTCAATGTTTTCATATTCAATCTTCTACTTACAACTCACAACTTGTAATTCATACTTTTTGAGTTATAAAGTCTTGTAATCGATTACATACTCTTCTTACTTTCCGAGTAAGGTCTCTTGACTGAGCCGTAACGGTTAAATTAGCTCAGTTGTCCCTAGGTGTAAAGATTACCTCGGTTAGGAAGTATTAGATAAGATAAGGGAACTTCGAGTCTAGGAAAACTCTGTAAGGAATTGTCTAAGGGAGCAATTCTGGTTGAGTCGATCCATTGTATTTTGTGGATTCAAAGTAGTGGATTTGACTTGGTGCTTGGATTAGCACTGTCCGTGGTTTTCTGCCCCCGTGAGGGTTTCCATGTATCTTTGAGTTTACACTTTTCTAAGTTCAATCTAGACTCGGATTATCTTGTTCATTCCTTTCAAGCTTAAAGTTTCTAAGTTTGATAAAATTTCCTAATCACCCTATTCACCCCCTCTAGGGTGACTAAGACTCTCCAAGAGCAAACCTTCAATTGGTAGCAGAGCCTAACCTTTCAAAAAGGATCTAATAGTCCAAAGGTCTAAAGATCGGATGGCTCGGAACATTGGAGAGTTCGATGAAGGAAGATCTTCAACTGCACCACCAAAGTTCAAAGGATTAAACTTCATGCACTCGGAAGAAGCTAATGGAATGCTTTCTGCTGGACAACGATGAAGATGTTTGGAACATTATCCAAGAAGGAAATTACATTTCAATGAAGATGGAAGATACAAGACTTGTGCCTAAAGAGAAGTTTGAGTACACTAATGAGGAGTCGAAAAGTTCGGAAAGAACTTCAAAGAAATGAACATTCCGATGTGTGCTATCAGCTCGAAGAGTACAACAGAGTGTCAGCCGTGACACGACTAAAGATGTGTGGGACACTCGTCAACACATATGAAGGAACAAGCCAAGTGAAGCAGGCGAAGATAAGTCAATATCTTCACAAATATGAGTTGTTCAAAATGGAGCCGTAAGAAAACATCACTCGGATGTTTATATGCTTCACCGAGATTATAAACAATCTTAAATCTCTAGGTAGAAGGATTTCCCATGAAGAAATGTGCAGAAAAATTTTAAGAAGTCTACCAAAGAGAAGATGGGGTCCCAAGGTGACAGCTATCGAGAAAGCTCAAAACTTCTCTCAACTAAAGCCAGACGAACTTATTGGGAAGCTACTTACCCATGAAATTCACCTGGAAGAAGAAGATGTCAAGGTTAGCACTAAAAAGAACATTGCGCTGAAAGCCTCAAAAACATAGGAGAAAGTCTCAATTCCTTAGACTCGAAGAAGATCCCATGGCACTCATTGCTCGAGGCTTCAAAAGAATGATTAACCACAAGAAATGGGAGAAGAGACCAAAGGAACAGCTTCTACAAGAAAGATAAGAAGGACAGAAAAGGTAAATACTCCTCTCCTTCAAAGTTATCTTTAACTAAGAACTCGGTTGCTTTGAATGTGGCAAGCAAAGATCATATAGTCAAAGACTCGTCCAAGGAGAAAGAGGGACAGAAAGAAGAAGAAGGCTATGATGGCCACATGGAGTGATGAAGACTCATCCGAAGAAGATGAAGATTCTGATGACTCAAAGTGTCCGATGGCACTAACAGACCCGTAAGCTAAATCCGAGTCGATTCGACAATTCAAACACCGAGAAGATAAATCCTCTGGAGGTAATTGAATACTTTCTTAAGTTCTCTAAAGTTGATTTAGCGAAATATATTTATACTTTGGAAGAAAAGTCCAATTCCGATTCTTCTCGGTTCAAAGAACAACTTGAGTCTCTTACTTCGAGAGCAATGGTTTTTAAAAATGAATTGGAAAACCGAGACTAACTCTGAAAGAACTCAAGACTAGTACTCAAGCTAATGAGACCGAGTCCGAGTTACTCGAAGAGAAAATGAGCATCTAAAAAGAAAGCTCAATGAGTCTCAAGAGCTTGTTTTGAAATTTACTCAAGGTCGGAAAAACCTTGATATGCTTTTAGGCTCTCAGTGTATCCTTTAGGAAAGAAGGACTTGGTTTTAATGAAGAGGAGGAATCTAATTCCTACTCAAATCTTTTCAAAAGGATTCCGAACCGTGAAGTTCGGGAAGGTCGACCATGGTCCTATTCATAAAAATGAAAGGAGGATTGAGCCTAGATCGGTTTATAGGAGAAAACCTTCTCCACCCCATTTATAAAAGAAAAGATTTTCAAAAGAAAGAGACACAAACTCGGCTTTCTAAAAGGAAGACTCGGAATTAGACCAAACCCAAAATCATACAAATCTGGGTTCCCAAAAGTCTTCTTCCTCGTAAAAGGACCACGAGTAAAGGGAGTTACTGGGTTCGTTAGAGGAAGTGAAAAGGGTTAGTGTGTTTCGACTTGCAGTAACTCAAAAAGGACAAAAGGTCATTGGTACTTAGACAGTGGATGCTCATGCCACATGTCGAAGATTCAAGACTCTTTTCTAAGTTAGAAGATTACAAAGGAGGCAAAGTCACTTTTGGAGATGACAAGTAAGGGCAAGATAGTTGGAATAGGCAAGATTGGGAAAGGAGATAACCTGGTTAGCCCAGTTTATCTTGTCAAGGGATTAAAGTACAATCTACTCAGTATCTCTCAATTGTGTGACAAGGGTCAAGAGGTAAGGTTCACTCGGACAAATTGCTATATTTCGATTCAACCACCAAAGAGATTAATCTCTCGGGTAAGAGATCGAGTAATACCTACACTATTCCTCTTTCTAATCCAAGTCAAAATTTATCTTATTTAAAAGCATCATTGCATGATGATTCTTGGACATGGCATCGTAGACTAGGTCATGTTAGCATGCATACTATCAAAAAGCTTACATCTCATGGTTTAGTTAGAGGGTTACCTAATTGTGCATTTAAGAAAGATAAAATTTGAGAAGCATGCCCAAAAGGGAAACAGTCAGATCATCCTTCAAATCTCTCAAAACTGTTTCCACATCCAAAGTACTTGAAATGTTGCATATGGATTTATGTGGTGAAATCCCTATAAAAAGTCTTGGACGTAAATCATATGTACTTGTGATTGTTGATGAATACTTACGATTTACCCGGGTTTGTTTTCTTAAGAACAAAAATGAAGCTTTCAAAGAGTTCAAGCAAGATCTGCAGAAAAATTCAAGAAGAGTCTCGGACTCAAATCGGAAGAATTTGAACTTACCATGGAAGGGAGTTAGATTACTCGGAATTTGCAGAGTTCCGCAATTAGAATGGTATCTCTCACAACTTCTCAGCACCCGAACTCCTCAACAGAATGGAGTAGTGGAGAAAAAGAACTGAACTCTTGAAGAAATTGGAAGGACGATGATGATTGAACACGATCTACCTTACTATTTTTGGGCCGAGGCACTCAACACAACAAACTACACACCGAACGGACGCCTCATCGGACCCATCCTAAAGAAAACTCCATATGAGCTTTACAAGGGAAAGAAACCCAACATCTCATACTTCAAGCTCTTCGGATGTAAGTGCTATGTTCACAATAATGATAAGGATCACCTCGACCAAGTTTGATGCTCGATCGGATGAAGGTATCTTTCCGGGTTACTCATCTCACACTAAAGCTTATTGTGTTTTTAATAAAAGAACTAACAAGGTGGAAGAAAACATCCATGTTGTGTTTGATAAGATTGATTAGGGAAAACCAAGTGAGTCAACGTTCTCGGATCTCGAAACTCAGTGGAGATGTAGATGATCTTGCTGAAACTAAGCTCGGACATAGTCAAAAGGAAGCAGCTCATAACATCATGACTCGGACTAAACCAGCTCGAGAGCCAACTCGTAACGCCGAAGGTCAAACAGATGAGCAAATTCAGTCAGATTAAATCACCGAAGATCAACCAAGTACAACCAACAAATCTAGTGAACCGGAGAACAGTGTAGAGCATTCAAATATGCTTCGAGCCACCCACTCGAGAACATTTTGTCCGACATCAACAAGTGGGGTAAGAACTCGTTCTTCTTTGCAAAATTTATGTGCAGATCACGACATTCATATCATTAATGGAACCTAGAAATGCACTAGAGGCCCTAAATGAACCTGAATGGGTAGAGGCCATGTAAGAGGAACTTAATCAATTTTAGAGAAACCAAGTCCGGACTTTGACCAAACGACCTTTTGATCACCCAATCATAGGAACCAAATGGGTTTTCAAGAACAAGCTGGATGAGGATGGGTTGGTAGTCAAAAATAAGGCTAGACTTGTGGCTCAAGGTTACAATCAAGAAGAAGAGATTGATTGTAGGGAAACCTTTGCACCAGCTTGCTAGGATCGAAGCAATTAGAATCCTATTGGCATTTGCATCAAGCATGAATATTAAGTTGTATCAAATGGATGTCAAATGTGCTTTTCTGAATGGTTTCATTCAAGAGGAAGTCTATGTTGATCAACCCCCTGAATTTGAAAACTCGGAATTTCCAAATCATGTTTTCTAGTTGCAAAAGGCTCTTTATGGTCTTAAATAAGCTCCCGGAGCTTGGTATGAAAGATCGAGCAGTTTCTTGGTTGAAAATGATTTCAAAAGAGGTCTGATTGACAAAACTCTTTTCATAAAAACCAAGGGGAAAGACTTTCTTATTGCTCAGATTTATGTTGATGATATAATTTTTGGAGCTACTAATGAAAATCTTTGTCGAGATTTTTCCGAGTTGATGAAACAGGAATTTCAAATGAGCATAATGGGAGAGCTTAATTTCTTTCTTGGTCTACAAATCGGACAAGATAAAGATGGCATCTATGTCCATCAATCTAAGTATGCCAAGGAGTTATTGAAGAAATACAAGCTTCAAGATGCAAAACATGCAACGAACACCAATGAGTAGCAACATGAAACTGGACTCGGACGAAAAAGGTAAAGCAAGTAGATTAGAAACTCTATCGAGGTATGATTGGATCTCTGTTATATCTCACATCCATTAGGCCGGACATTATGTTTAGTGTATGTCGGTGTGCAAGATTCCAAGCTAATCCAAAAGAATCACATCTCACTCGCTGTGAAGAGAATCTTTAGATATCTTATAGGGACTCGGAATTTAGGTTTATGGTTCTCAAGAGACTTAGAACCGACCCTCAAATACTCGGATGTCGACTATGTTGGATATAAGGTTGACAGAAAGAGCACATCCGGAGCATGCCAGCTTCGGGTCAATCCCTTATATCTTGGCACTCAAAGAAGCAAAACTCAGTAGCTCTATCAACTGTTGAAGCCGAGTACATTGCAGCTGGAGCGTGCTGTGCTCATATTCTATGGATCAAACAACATTTGAAGGATCTTGGTCTATCATTCAAATATATCCCAATCAAGTGCGATAATCGAGTGCAATCAGCATCACCAAGAGTCCGAGTTCAAGCATTCAAAGACAAAGCACATTGAGGTCGGTATCATTTTCCGAGAGACCATTCTGAGAAAGGTAATATTGAACTTGAATTCATTCTTACGAAATTTCAGTTAGCTGACATTTTCACTAAGCCACTCGGTGAAGATTAGTTTTGTTTTATTAGGAATGAGCTTGGAATGATTAATGCATGATTATGTGATTTTCTAAGTGAAATTACCCTACATGATTATGTGTTATATGTTTTCTTTCTCTGTCTTAATAACAATTGGTTCGATTAACCCAGTGAAACCGAGCTAGGAGTTATTATATGTTTGCGCTTTCCGAGTCACTCGAAACCATGCTCGAGTCGGACTCAGCTTTTGAGACAAATGGATTTCAAACTTCGAAATCATCTCTAAATTAGTGGAGAATTTCATAAATTTCTTTTAAAATTTCTCTTTTCTCTCTCTCTCTATCTTGCACATCGATAAGTGAACTAGCCGTTGGGAGAAAGACACTGGAATTCTAACCATTAGAGACGAAACGTCACACTTGTATGAGGCAACCGTTAGAGGTTTAGTTCGGACCGAATACTGAAGGACATTCCTTTCGCTATAAATATCATCCCTTTTCCTTCATTTCACTACTTTACTCTCTGCTAACCTAATCTCTTGCTTACTCACTCTCACACTCAAAGCTCTCTCGTACTCTCGTACTCTCTCTCTCTCTCTCTCTCTCTCTCTCTCTCTCTCTCACTCTTTCGAGTTCACTCTCTTTCACTCCAAAATCATCAATCATGCCTAAAAGAGGTTCAGCCCAAGATTTTCTAGGGTCTGCGACCAAGAAACCTAGAACCAAGCAAACCCAAGAGGGTCCTTCTAACCCCTCCAAAATCTTCGTCACCCAACACCTCATGTTAGATGACAAGTTCTTCCCACCCACGTCCTTTTCGTGGTTGAATCATATCAAATCCACTGGAGTCTACAACTTCCTTTGCTTTAATGAGTTTATTTACTAAGAACTCGTTGCTGAGTTCTATTCAAATCTATCCCGCTCCGAGGAGTCATCACCTCCGAGTTCGCGACACGATAGTGCGTATCAACCTTTCCCTCTTCCATCGTCTTTTTAAAGTTTCCTCTCTCTTTCTCAACTGCAATCCCATCCCTTTCAATGAGATTGCAGATGAGTTCTTTGAAAAATACGCCAAGGAAGTCCCCGAGTTACGAAAGAATTTCTCAGTGACTCGGATGAAGACCGAGGCCGGACTTCTTTGTTTCCTTCGATGAGAACTTTCTTCTCTCATCACTCGAGCAAAGAGAATCCTAACTTTAAGATTCTCAAAGCTCTGTTTGATATCCATGAGAGCTATGACGTAGACCTCTTCCCAACTATCATCGAGCAAATGGCCACTGTGCTAGCTCAATCAAAGAAAACTACTCCTTTCCCCTTCGGAGCCCTTTTAATCTGCTTTCAAGCGGTTTAAGGTTCCCATCCCCTCATACCCAAATGCGAGTGTCTAAGGCTGCCATTGTTGTTGGCAAGAAGGAAATTCTAGGATACGGGTACCAGGAAACCAAGCTTGGCGTCCGGGTTCACGAGTCGAACCGAGGTCCCTTTCACCCCTCCTCAAACTCGGACTCACCTATCTTTCCCTCCTCCGCCTGGTGGTGCATCCACCTCAGGTTACCCTCCTCAAGCCACTGCCGCTCTATCTACGGTTCGCTAGACAAGCTCTCTTCGATGACCGAGGAATTTCGGGCCACCCTTCGCTCCTACAAAACCGTCCTTCGTAACATAGTCATAAATCGAAGACGGTCCAATCTCGGATTCGGGAGCATGAGGACCTGCTCCTCGAAATGAAAAGCCTGGTCAAGGAGCAACAGGAGCAACTCAAGCTCCTCCGAGAAAGGCGAACCAAGGTTGCTCAGGACCCGCATGGCTCGGATATGTCCGAGGAGTCCTCGAGCCCTGTCAAGTCTCCCTCCGGAGAGGCGTAAGAAGAAGAGGAAGCTGCGGCTGAAGCAACCCATTCTAAGGAGAAGGAGGAAGAAAAGGAGGAAGAGAAGGAAGAAGAGAAGGAGAGAGAAGGAGAAAAGAAGGAGGAAGCCGAGGGGCAAGGTGCTCGAAGTTCCTCAACCGGAGCCGATCGGCTCGGACGGTGATCTCGAGTGGGTCGGAAGACCCCGTGGACGTTGGTCAGCCCACAACGGTCAAGCTATAAGAAGCACCCCTCCGTGGTTTTCCAAGAGGATGAGCCTTTGGATGACTTAGTTTTGGGTCGCCCACTCGTAGCCGAGCCGCTACTAGAGATCCTAATGCTGCCGCCACCCCGGTCCAACTCCACCATCCTAATTTCTTTTCTTTTGTTTTATTTTTTTTTTGTCCGGACATCAACCGTATCAACTTGATATGTTCCTCCCTGTTTTTGTTTTTTTGTTTTTACCGAAAGGCAAGTGGGAGAACAATAGAAAAATTGTTGTTGTCATGTTTAGGGGAAGTTCTCTCACCCTCTTTTCTTGTATTTTTTTTGTTTTGTAAATATATGAATGAATTTTCTTTTTTAGAGCACAATTCTTTCCGAGTTCATTCTTTCGAGTTTGAATCTCTTATTTATTTTTGCTCCGATATATCTGTTCACATTATTTTCTTTCTTTTGCTCTGGTATAGCTGTTCATATTCTTAGCTAAATGTGCTATCCACATAAATGTTCTAAGTCGTGATAGTATCTAACATATTTTTTCTAAGTATGAAACGCTTCACTCACCACTTCTTATTCCGATATTTTCTACAAAGTAAAAATGAAAACTCATGTCATTTACTAACAAAGTTATTATCGAGTGTGAAATGCCTTTCATCAAAAAGGGGAGATTGAAGACTCGGACTCGAATTTAGATCATTCTGAGTACTACATAAAAACTCAGGTACAAACCTCATCCCTACTAAGTTCTGATTACAAGTCATTCCGAGTGTTATAGAAACTCCCGTTTAAGTTTTCATTCGTTTCGACTAACTTAGAAAACACATTCTTGTTTATTTTCTCACATTGATATTTCTGAGTCACTCGGACATCACTTACATTTATCGCATGTTCAAATAATATCTCCGACACTTTTTATCTAAGTTCCGATCGCATATCTCAAAGCAAAGTGAATTACGAGTGTTAATTCATCTTTCTAAGTCGATGTGTATGTTTGAGAATTATTTGTCCAGATCAAGCCCTTATACTCGATGTTTTCAGTCTTATAACTTGATCTCTATTAGGATCGACTCGATGGAATTTGAGTATAACGAATATTAGACTCGGAAAATTCCACTCTTCTAGGTCTAAGATAATTATGCACTTAATTATCTTAATTAAATTATTATCCGTGCTTAATCTTGGACCAAAGTATTTTATACTTTGAAAACCAAAGTGGTTTACTTTTGTAGGTTATGCAAACGAGGTTATCTCATTTTTGAATTACAAAAGTAATCGGCTTCAAGTCGTCAATCACCAAAGAAACAAGGCCTATCTACTTCTAAACAAGGCTCAAACGCCGTGTCGTGGTTGTATGTTTCCAAAACTAGAAAACTTCAACGCTAAGCTCAACAAAGTGGTTTCCACCTTACTTTTCAAATATCAGCAGCTGATTGGAGCACCTTTAAGGAGTCAAGAGCCGTTGCACAACGTTTACATCCCAACGGATATTTTCCGAGCGACTCGGAATAACCGTTACAACGGCCAGAAAGACTTCTATTCGAAACTAGACACAATGGCTAATATGCTTGGTCATCTATAAATAGAAGCCACTTCACAAGACTTGAAGATTGTCTGGAACTATTGTTAAAGCACATTACTTAAGCAAAAGTCAATGTTTTCATATTCAATCTTCTACTTACAACTCACGACTTGTAATTCATACTTTCGAGTTATAAAGTCTAGTAATCTGTTACATACTCTTCTTACTTTCCGAGTAAGGTCCTTTGACCGAGCTGTAATGGTTAACTCAGCTCAGTTGTCCCTACCTGTAAAGATTACCTCGGTTGGGAAGTACTAGATAAGATAAGGGAACTTCTAAATCTAGGAAAACTCCGTAAGGAATTGTCTAAGTGAGCAATTCTGGTTGAGTCGATCCGTTGTATTTTGTGGATTCAAAATAGTGGATTTGACTTGGTGCTTGGATTAGCACTGTCCATGGTTTTCCGCCCCGGGAGGGTTTCCACGTATCTTTGAGTTTACACTTTTCTAAGTTCAATCTAGACTCAGATTATCTTGTTCATTCCTTTCAACCTTAAAGTTTCTAAGTTTCATAAAAGTTCCTCATTGAAGACTCGGACTTTGTATGTATATCATTCTGAGTACCATCAAGGAATCAGGTATAAACTTCATCTCTTGTAAGTTTTGATTACAAGTCATTCTAAGTGCTTTAGAAACTTTTCCGAGTTGTATAGAATCTTTTCGAGTGTCACAAAAACTATTGCATATGTTTTCATTTGATTCTGATCGACTCGTAAAGCATACTCTTGCTTATCTTTTCACACTAATATTTTTGAATCACTCGGACAACACTCGGACTTATCGCATGTTCAAACATTTGCTCTAACGTGTATAGACTCATGTCCGACTTCGTACTCTAAGTTTGATTGAATTACAGTGTTAATTCATCTTTCTAAGTCAGCATGTTTTGTTTGAACTTTGTTAGTCTAGATCAAGTATTACTACTCGATATTCTTTATCTAACTTGATTTATTTCTAGACCGACTCGGATGGAATTTGAGTATAATGGATATTAGACTCGGAAAATTTCACTTTTCCAGGACTCGGATAATTATGCACTTAATTATCTTAATTAAATTATTATCTCGCGTCTAATCTTGGACCAAAGTATTTTATACTTTGATAACCAAAATTTGTTTACTTTTGTAGGTTATCTAAACGAGGTTATCCTACTTTTTGAATTACAAAAGTAATCGGCTTCAAGCCGTCAATCACCAACAGACAAGACTTTTCTACTTCTAACCAAGGCCCGGACACTCGTGATAGGGTTGTCTACTTCCAAAAATGGAAATCTTCAACGCTAAGCTCAACGCTGGTTTGTCGGACACCACCAGTGGATTGGGACATCCAAAGGAGTCAAGAGCCGTTGCACAACGTTCATATCTCAACAGATGTTTTTGAGCCACTCGAAGAACCGATTACAATGGTCACAGAGGACTTCTAATCGAAGATAGTCACAACGGTTAATCCGCTTGGTCATCTATAAATAGAAGCCACATCACAAGACTAAAAGTTTGCTAAACATATTGCTTGGAATCATCTTTCAATACACGTACTTAAGCAAGAGTCTTTGTATTCCGATTCAATCTTCTACTTACAACTCCAACTCGTACTTAACATCTTTCCGAGTTGTAAGGTCTTGTAATCAATCACAAACTCAGTAAGGTCCCTTGACTCGAGCTGTAAGCGTTATCTCAGCTTAATTGTCCCTAATTGTAAAGGTTACTTCGGTTAGGAAGTACTAGATCGGATAAGGGAATTTCGAATGTAGAAAAATCTTGTAAGGAATTGTCTAAGGGAGCAATTCTAGTTGAGTCTTTGTACTGTATTTTGTGGATTCAAAATAGTGGATTTGACTTGGTGCTTGGATTAGCACCGGCGGTGGTTTTCCGCCCCAGGAGGGTTTCCACGTATTTTCCGAGTTAACACTTTTCCGAGTCCAATCTAGACTCGGACTCGTCTCAATGTCGGCTTTAGACTTTAATCTTCTATTCTTTGTTTAAATTTCCTCATTGCCTTATTCAACCCCGCTCTAGGGTGACTAAGTCTCTCCAAGAGCAAACCTTCACTCATCACCCTATTCAACCCCCTAGGGTGACTAAGACTCTCCAAGAGCAAACCTTCAATCTCTAATGACTAGAAAATAATTAGCATTTTCATATTGTTTGGCAACAAAATTGAAGTACATTATTTTATAACATTTTTGTATTGAATAATTGATATTTTATTTTAATTCGGTGAAGGTTTTTATTTTCAATTTTATGCCTACTCAAATTTTGTTGTTACAAAGAAAAATGAACAATCTCTTTCTATAGCAAATAAATAAATTTTATCTTATAAAAAAATAAATATTAAATAATAATCATAATACAAATAAAAAATAAAACAATATCAAATTATAGTATAATAAATAGTGTAGACAAAATTAGGTCAAATAACTTATTATTCAAAAATATTTTCATATAAATTAGGCCAAATATTTCATAACTTCTTCAAAAAGTATTTTTAGAAAAATTATTTTTGAGAAACAAAAACGGTTTTTACAAATTAGGCCAAACAATACCAGAATACCAATTAGGAAATTAGTTTGAAGATTTCCGATTTTTAGTGATGATGATGATGAAAGAAAGAAAAGATATAAGACTGGTAAATTTTGGGGTGGCTTTAGCTCTATCTTTTGCTAGGTTCCTCTATTCTCGCATCATAACGAAACGAATCAAGCCGTCTAATCCTCTTCCCCTGCATCAGGTTTGTAACAATTATGTCCCTTCTAATCATTTTTCCATAATTCTTAATCTCTTATTTGGGTAGAAGGGGGTACTAGTTATGTGAATTTTATTTTTCTTTTTTTTGGGTATGGTGTATAGATTCCGAAAAGAAAATTGACTATGGAGGAAGATCAAAGATTAAAGAAGATTCTCATGCAAAGATGGATTCGAACTTGATACTTATGTAAGTTTTTATTCAAATTCAAAATTTTACTTGAAGTTGACTGGTTTTCTTGTTGAGTTTATTTATATAATTTATTTTTCGTTATTTGTTCTAAATTTTACTTGAAATTAGCTGCTTTTCTAGTTTATTTTTTGGGTTATATCTTAATTAAATCAATTTGTTGGCCCAGTTTATATCTCGTAGATCATGGATGAACGTAAATGCAATTTTGAGATTCTCATGCAATTGGAAGTACAAAAAGGGATGAATATAAGGAAGAGATTGAAAATCTTAGGCAGAAGGTCATGTTCCTCCAAGAATAGGAGAGAAACCTTGAGATTCAACAGCTTAAGTGTTATGGACTCAAGGAGCAGGAGACCATGATGATAGAGCTTCAAAACCAGTTGAAGCTCAACAACATAGAGGTCAAGCTTTTCTCGATGAAGATCGAGTCTTTACAGGATGATAATAAGAAGTTAGAGGCACAAGTTGCTGATTACTCTAAGGTTGTGTCCGAGCTTGAAGCTGCAAAGGCAAAAATAAGGCTGCTAAAGAAGAAAATTAGGCATGAAGCTCAGCTAAGCAAAGAGCAAATCTTGGACCTTACTAAAAGAGTTGCAAGGTTGCAAGATCTAGGGCATGAGGCTAGCACTAGTGGCTTTGATGTTCACTCAAAGATGCAAAGAATAGAGGATTTGGAAGCCAAAGCTAAGGATTTGAGAAAGTCTAATGAGAGGTTGCAAAAAGAGAATATTGATTTGGCTCGGAAATTGGACAAAGCCCAAATTTCGCTTCACCTTCTTTCTCGGTTCTTCCGGGCAGGAGAGGAAGAGGGCGAGGGTGAGGAAGAGGGAGAGAGAGAGGGGGTTGAATTTTCAAGGGAGGAGAGAGAGATGCATTGAGGCTGAGGGAGGGGGCAATTTAGTAAATTTAATAAAATTTAACTGATTCAAACAATTTTTTAACGGTAAGTATCCCCATAATAGTTACAGTAAAATGTAGATCACTTCCAAAACAATTCTAATAATGTGTTCCCCTAAAAATAGTTTCCACATAATGAGGGTACCCCTAAGTCGTTTTTGGAAAACAAAGTTACATTAGGTGCAAATTTTTATATGCATTTGGAAGTATTTTGTACCAGGTGACATGTTATTATATTAGGCCCACAAAACCCTCTATTTTCCCTTTCATCCAAACATTGCTTGACATATGTCCTGAGAGCACATATAATCTCAGGTGTATAATTGACGTTATATCAATGTTGAAGATGGGAGTATATACTTCCATGCTAACGTGAACAAAAATAAACCACCTGTAATTTTTTTAATTAATAGAGTTATGTTCAATATTAACTAACTAAATTTGAGTATGGTTAGGATTCCTCCCACCTTCTTTCTAAAATCACTTCCCCACGTCTTTCTCTCATTTTAGACTCTTCATCTCTCTCGCAATTTTATCTCTCCGGCTTCTCTTGCTTGAATTACTTAAACACCGCTCATCTTTCCACCGCCCGTGCTCGTTAAATGTCGGCCAGTTGAATAAGATGCTGATGTAATTCGTTCATCTTCAAGCAATATCTAACGAAACCGTCTACCCTCTTTCGAAAATTAGTCAAAATGTAGTAATTAGTTGTAGAGGAACGAAGTAAAGCGAAAATAATTTGCTACATCAGGAAAAACAAAAGGTATGTTCTCTTGTGTGATGAAATAAACTTCAACTATAGTTAATTTGGATGTATAAAATGGATTAATTTTGATTATATTTACATTGTGTTGTGTTTTTCATGATTGTCGAGTCAATTTCGTGATATTTCGAACGTATTCTAGTATGGGTGTGGATTAAAACCTTTATGAATATATTGGTAATTTCTTCACCAACAATGGTTGTATTGTTTATCCACTAATACTATTTGTTCATTGTTTTAAAGCATTTTGTTCATAAAGATTTTGGTTATAAAAATGTATGTTCATTTTCCTAGGTTGAAAACTTAGACCATGTAATTTTGATTGTTCACTAACTTGTGCACTCCTATTCATCCATTGATACTATTTGTTCGTTGTTGTAAAGTGTTTTGTTCATTAATAATTTGGTTCCAAAATATCCGCCTCGTAATTTTGTTTGTTCACTATCTTATGTTGAATTGTTCACCGCAATAAATTTTTTTGTTCATTATTTTAGACTGTTTTGTTCATAAATACTATGGTTAAATTGTTCATGACACTACTTACTGAATGTTCAGTTGTAGTAGACAAGGATCTCAACAATAGAACACGAGCATACTCAAATTAAAATCGTCAACAAGGACTCGTGTGCAATTAAAGAAAATTATGATGAGGAGCAACTACTGTCGTTAAGAAAGCAATTCATCCTTAAAAATGGAAAAAACTTTAAAAGAAAGACAAACCAATGACACTAGTGCATTTTACATCAAATATTGATAAAGCAAAACCATCAAGTGAACAATTCAAGCGAGACAAAAAAAACTATAAAACATCCGAAAAAGCCAAGCAAACAAACTAAAGATTGGGATGGAAATTTGCACCATAGGATGTCCCCTAAAAAGTTGTGTACCTAATTGTGATCGTCAATAAGGAAACATTTACTCGCAATTAAGGAATATTATGATAAGGAGTAAAAATTATTGTCAAGAAAGCAATCAATCTTTGGAAAATAAAAGATGATTTGTTCATTAGTTGTCTACAATTTATTAATGTGAATATGTTTATTTGTTCATTGTGATTTGTTCATTATAAAAGGTCTATTTGTTCACTTATATATATATATATATATATATATATATATATATTCATTAGGAGTAGATGATTTGTTCTTTGTACTATGTTTATTTGTTCAATAGAATATTAATGTTTGTTCATTCGAGGCAAATGATTTTACATTGATCAATTAACATTTCCCAATGAACAATTACTACATAACCCGTGAACAAAGTACGTATGGCCTAATGAACAAGTTAACATTGATATATGAACAATTAAGGTAAAACATTTACACGATAATTAGTAGTGGTTGTGACAAAAATGGCAATAAAAAATATAAGTGAAAACTGTCAATTATTTTTATGAAAATGAAAACCGTCAATTTGATATGTGATAATGGTTTTTTTTAAAAAAAATAGAACCTGAAATTTATCATGAGATAAAAAAATTATTAAAAAGAAGAGGATAAACCACTTGCCAGTAATCATTAACGTAGGTTGAAATTCTTGTTGGAGAAAAATAAGTTATATTAGGTGCAAATTCTTATATGTATTTGGAAGTATTTTCTCCCTCCCGGAAGATATGTTATTATGTTAAGCCCATAAAACTCCCCATTTTCCCTTTTGTCCAAGCATTACTCGACATATACCCCGAGAGCATATACTCCAATGTGTATAATTGACGTTCTACTTTTTAACATATTTAATTAGTTTACCTCTTTTATTTTACATTATTGTTTATTTCATAAGATATATCTCTTTATGCGAGCAAGGGTGAAGATTGAAATAATTTTTAGGGGTTAATTTTTTAAAAAGAATGATACAATAATATTAAAATTTTTTATAAATAAAAAAAATGATATAATAATAATAAGAATTTTATTCCAATAATACAATACATAAATTTAGGAAAAAATAAAATATCTAAATTGAAGTAAAAAAGTACAATAGTAAAAAAATATGAAAACAAACCACATCATAGTTTAAGTTTCACAATTTAATTAAAATATATCGAATCATCCATTTCTTTGTCGTGTCGAATTTTGTTTTCATATTTCTTCAACCAAGTCCGCCTGGAGATGTGCATGAATTCCTATGTTCCTAACTTTAGATGATTTTGGGAACTAAGTCGCATATCATGAGTGTTGGTCATGTTGTACATTACGTGCCGAGATACATTCTTCCACTTCCTCATAATCATAATCATAAGTAAGGTTACATTGATCACTTTCATCTTCAACATTCATGTTATAAATATGACAATGTTAGAGATAGAAGTATATGCTTCCACGCTAACGTGGATAAAAATAAACCACTTGTAAATTTTTTAATTAATAGAGTTATTTTCAATATTAACTACTTAAATTTGAGTATCGTTAGAATTCCTCCCACATTCTTTCTAAAATCATTTACCCACGTCTTTCTCTCACTTCGGACTCTTCATCTCTCTCTCAATCTCTCCAGCCTTCTCCTGCTCAAATACTCAAACATTGCTCATCCTCAATGCCACTCATCTCTCCATCACTTATGCTCATTAAATGCCGACCGAGTGGAACAGGACGTTGATGCAATTCGTTCATCTTCAAGCAAAATATTTAATGAAATTGCCTACCCTCTTTCGAAAATTAGTCAAAATATGATAATTATTTGTGGAGGAACGAAACAAAGCGAAAACAATTTGCTACATCAGGAAAAAAAGGTATATTCTCTTGCATGGTGAAATAAACTTCAACTTTAGTTAATTTACATGCATAAAATGAATTAATTTTGATTATATTTACATTGTATTATGTTTTTCATCACTATCGGGTTAATTTCCGTGATATTTCGCACGTATGCTAGAATGGGTGTGGGTTAAAACCTTCATGAATATATTGGTAATTTCTTCACCAATAATGATTGTATTGTTCATCCACCGATACTATTTATTCATTGTTTTAAAGCATTTTGTTCATAAAGATTTTGGTTATAAAAATGTATGTTCATTTTCCTAGGTTGAAAACTTTGACCATATTAATTTAATTGTTCACTTTCTTGTGCACTCCTGTTCATTATTTTATACTATTTGTCCATTGTTGTAAAGTGTTTTATTCATTAACATTTTGGTTTCGAAATATTTGTCATGTAATTTTTTGTTCATTATTTTGGATTGTTTTGTTCATAAATACAATGATTAAATTGTTCATGATACTAATTACTAAATGTTCAGTTGCAGTATATAAGGAACCTCAAAGCTAGAATGCGAGCCTACTCAAATTAAAATTGTCAATTAGGACTCGTGTGAAATTGAAGAAGATTAAGATGAAGAGCAACTATTTTCATCAAGAAAGCAATTCATTCTTAAATAACGGAAGAAACTTCACGAGAAAGACAAACGAATGAAACGATTGCATTTTACATCAAATATTGATCAAACAAAACCACCAAGTGAACAATTCCAGCGAGACAAAAAATTGTAAGACATCCGAAAAAGTCAATCAAACAAACTAAAGATTGGGATGGAAATTTGTTCCATAGGTTGTCTCCTAAAAAGTCGTGTACTCGATTGAGATTGCTAGCAAGAAACATGTATTCACAATTGAGGAAGATTATGACGAGGAGTAAAAATTATTGTCAAGAAAGCAATCAATCTTTGCAAAATGGAAGATGATTTGTTCATAAATAGTTTACAATTTATTAATGTGAATACGTTTATTTGTTCATTATGATTATACAATTTGTTTATTTTAAAAGGTTTATTTGTTCACTGAAATATATATATATATATACATATATATGATTATACAAATTGTTCATGATACTAATTACTAAATGTTCGAGTTGCAGTATATAAGGAATCTCAAAGATAGAATGCGAGCATACTCAAATTAAAATCGTCAATTAGGACTCGTGTGCAATTGAAGAAGATTAAGATGAGGAGCAATTATTGTCGTCAAGAAAGCAATTCATCCTTAAAAATGGAAGAAACTTCACGAGAAAGATAGACGAAGGAAACGATTGCATTTTACATCAAATATTGATAAAGCAAAACCACCAAGTGAACAATTCAAGCGCGACAAAAAATTGTAAGACATCCGAAAAAGGCAATCAAACAAATTAAAGATTGGGATGGAAATTTGCTGCATAGGTTGTCTCCTAAAAAGCTATGTACCTGATAGAGATCGCCAGCAAGAAACATGTACTCACGATTGAGGAAGATTATGACGAGAAGTAAAAATTATTGTCAAGAAAGCAATTAATCTTTGGAAAATGGAAGATGATTTGTTCATAAATAGTCTACAATTTATTAATGTGAATACGTTTATTTGTTCATTATGATTATACAATTTGATTATTTTAAAAGGTCTATTTATTCACCGATATATATATATATATATGTTTATTTGTTGAATATGAGAATATGATCATGGGAAAATATTTATTTGTTCACTAGAATATTAATATTTGTTCATTCGAGGGAAATGATATCATATTGATCAATTAACATTTACTAGTGAACAATTACCACATAACCCATGAATAAGTACGTATGACCTAATGAACAAGTTAACATTGATTTATGAACACTTAAAGTAAAACATTTATACAATAATTTGTGGTGGCTGTGACAAAAATGGCAATAAAAAATATAAGTGAAAACTATCAATTTTTTTATGGAAATGAAAACCGTCAATTTGATATGTGATAGTGGTTTTTTTTTTTTTTGTTAAATATAACCTGAAATTTATCATGAGATAAAAAATTATTAAAAAGAAGAGGATCAACCGCTTGCCAACAGTCATTAACGTGAACCAAAATTCTTGTTGGAGAAAAATAAGTTACATTAGGTATAAATTTTTGTATCCATCTCGGGAGCATATTCTCCCCGACATGTTATTATGTTAGGTTCACAAAAACCCCTATTTTTTCTTTTGTCCAAGCATTGCTTGACATATGTCCCGAGAGCATATACTCCCAGGTGTATAATTGACGTTCTACTTTTTAATATATTTAATTGGTATTTTCCCGTGCTAAAGCATGGGATATATTAATATGAAGAAATATTTTTAAAATTTTTTACCATTTAATAGGTGAAATTTCAATGATAATTGTTATATCAAAAAATAAATTCTACATGACATCAAATTTTTTGTAATAATACTTTTAAAAAATAATTCCAAAATAAAAAATTATGTAAATCCTAATTATTAATAAATTAATAAAAAATATAGTTTCAAAATTATTGCTACTTATTCTAATAACTCATAATAGGGTGTATAATTTTATTTTATAAAATAATTTCCAATAATGTAAAAATAATATTTAGGGAAAAAATCTCATGATATAAGCTAAAAATCTAATTGGCTTACTATATGTATTATAACATATTAAAAAGCTTGTATACATAAATCAAAAATCTAATTGTCACATAGTATATATATTATAACCTATTAAAATCAAGACTGTTAGAATTGATATACTAATTAGGATCAATTTGGAGGGATGGTTAGAATCAGAATCATAAAATTGGATCGAGGATCGTAAGATTCTAATATTTGTTTGTAATAATAAAATTATTTTTTATAAGAATAAAAATATTTGTAAATTTCATAAAGATTTATAAAAATCCAATACAACTATACTCAGTCGAAGATTTTGACAGAAAATATAATTATCTGTGGGTATTTTATGAATTTTATTTAGTATTGTGGAATTAAACTCTAATGAATCAAGGATCGTAAAATCGTAAAATAATTTTACAATTCTGCCATATATTTTTGGAATTAAATTAGGATCATAAGATTCCAATGAATCATAGAATCGTAGGATTATTGCATTTGCATCTGGAGTTTAACAACCATCATTAATGCTTGTACATATGAGTATAAATTATTAATAATAGGCTTACATATATCATTATAATACTAATGCACAAAACTCCACTTCTACACTCCCAATAAGACGAATATATATTTACCTTGAAAATAATTCATTTAAAATTATAAAATTTATAGGCAAACATAAGGAGTATAGTTCCACTAAAGGTTTCATACATATAACTATTATACCTTGGTAGTCTAACTCAAATGAATGTAATCTTCCAACATTGTCAAAAAAAAAAAAATTTTAAGGAATACATATAATTCAACCATCATAAAATCCAATTATTTAAAATTTACAACAAAGTTTAAACACTTATATTTTTATTGGTAATTAAAATCGCTAATAAATAATATAATAATATAAACATGCATTGATAAAAACTTATGGTTTCGAACCGATTATACCCTCAATCAAAGAAAAAAAACACACATTGATGAATTTCAACTATGAACCAAAGATTAGACAATAATGTCCCATTAATAATTTTTGAAGACTCGGACTTTACTCAAGCACAATTCCGAGTTCTATCAAAGGAATCAGGTATAAGAATTTCTCACTTATAGAGTTTTGATTCCAAGGCATTCTCTGTACCTTAGAAACTTTTGTGAGTGATATAGTATTTTCTCTAAGTGATATGGCATTTACTTCATGTAATTTTTGCTTGTCTCTAAGTGACTCAAAAACAGATATACACTCACGTCTGTCTCACTCGGTTCCGAGTCCCTCATCACTTAGAATTATCGCATGTTGAAATGAATAGTATTTCGCTTAACCGCACTCAGGTCCGACTTCATGTTATAAGTCCTATTCTGTTATAGTCGGCGCTTCTAGTCCGAACCATGCTTATTCTAGATCAAGTATGTTTCACTCGATATTCGTTGTATAACTTGATTCTCGCTTAGACTAACTCGGATGGAATTTTGAGTTTCATGGATATTAGACTTAGAAAATTCCATTCTTTTTCCGACTCGGATAATTAGTCATTCAATTATCTCAATTATATTATTATCTCGTGTCTAATCTTGGACCAAAGTATTTTATACTTTGAGAACCAATTTGATTTACTTTTGTAGGTGATTCAAACGAGGATACACTTTTTGAAATACAAAAGTAACCAGACTTCAAAACATCAAATCACCAGCAGACAAGACTTTTCCCATTCTCCGACCTAGCCCCAAAAGATTATGCGAGGTGAAGACTCGGACACTTCTCAATGCATTTCGAGTTGCATTAAATGAATCAGGTATAACCATCTCATACTTATAGAGTTTTGATTCCAAGGCATTCTCTCGTATCTCATAAACTTCTTTGAGTAAAATGGTATCTTCTCTAAGTGATACAGCTTTTATTTCTTATATTTCTTGCTTATCCGTAAGTGACTCGGACAAGCTGGTTCTCTGTTCCGAGTCCCTCATCACTCGATTTATCGCAGATTGAATAGACTAGTATTTTGTCTTTTCGACTCAGAATCTAACTTCGGTTATAAGCTCTATTATGTTATAGTCAGTACTTTTAGTATGATTATTACTTAGTCTATATCAAGTTATCTCACTCGATATTCTTTACTTATCTTGATCCTTCGCTTAGACTAAGTCGGATGGAATTCCGAGTATCATTGATATTGGACTCGGAAAATTCCACTTCTCTTCGACTCGGATAATTAGTTGATTAATTATCATAATTATTTTATTATCTCGTGTCTAATCTTGGACCAAAGTATTTTATACTTTGAGAACCAAAATTGATTTACTTTTGTAGGTTATTCAAACGAGAATACACCTTTTAAAACCACAAAAGTAACCGGCTTCAAAACGTCAAATCACAAGCAGACATGGCTTTTCACCTTCTCTCGCTCCGAGTCCTAGAAGATTGTGTCGAGCCGTCTGTTTCCAAATCTGGAAAACTGGAACGCCAAGCTTAACGGTGGTTTTCACCTTACCTCTCGAGACACCGCTAGTAGTTTTGGGACTTCCAAGAGAGTTAAACCGTTGTCCAACGTTCACATTACAACGGATACTTTCCGAGTGACTCGGAAAGCTTCTATCAACGGTCACAGAGGACTCTCACTCAGCAGATGAAGATAACGGCTACTCTGCCTAGTCATCTATAAATAGAAGCCACTTCACAAGACTTGAAGATTGCCGAACCTATTGTTAATATACGTACTTGTGCAAAGTCTTTGTATTCATTCTCAATCTTCTACTTACAACTCCTATTCCGTAATTCATTACCTTCCGAGTTGTAAGGTCTTGTGCTCGACTACAAACTCTTTCTCACTTTCTTTGTAAGGTCCCTTGACTAAGCCGTAAGGGTGAACTCAGCTTAGTTGTCCCTAACTGTAAGGGTTATCTCGGGTAGGAAGTACTAGATCGGATAAGGGAATTTCGAGTCTAGGAAAACTTGTATAGAGTTGTCTAAGGGAGCAACTTGGGTTCGGTCAGCTCACCGTATTTTGTGGACTCAAAATAGTGGATTTGACTTCGTGTTTGGATTGACACGATCCGTGGTTTTCTCGCCCAGGAGGGTTTCCACGTATTCTCTAAGTGTTTACTTTCCGAGTTCATTCTAGACTCGGACTGTCTTAAAGCATTTGCTTTTCTTGCCATTCCTATCTATTCAGTCTTTCCGAGTCTCTACTTTTCCGACTCTGTTTTGACTCGTAACCGCATTCTCGTATTTTACTTGGCAAAAGAGTTTGAATCTCCACAAGATTACTTCCTCACCCTATTCACCCCCTCTAGGGTGACTCGGACTCTCCCGAGCAAACCTTCAATTGGTATCGAGCCTAGCCTTTCGGAAAGGATCTAACCATCCAAAGGTCTAAAGATCAAACAGCTCGTAACACCGGAGAGTTCGATGAAGGAAGATCTTCCAACAAGCCACCAAAATTCAAAGGATCAAACTTTGGGCACTGGAAGAAGCTTATGGAATGTTTCCTCATGGATCATGATGAAGATGTATGGAAAATCATACGACAAGGAAACTATATTCCAATGAAGACAGAGGAATTCGGAATTATTCCCAAGACAAAGGCCGAAGTCACTCCAGCGAAGCGAGAAGTTCGAAAGAACTTTAAGGCAATGAACATTCCGATGTGCGCCATTAGCTCGGAGGAATACAATCGAGTGTCCGCTCGCGACACGAGCAAAAGAAGTGTGGGACACACTTGTCAACACTTACGAAGGAACTAGCCAGGTCGGACAAGCGAAGATTAATCAATATCTTTATAAATACGAGCTATTCAAGATGGAGCCACAAGAGAACATTACTCGGATGTTCATTCGGTTTACCGAGATTACCAATAATCTCAAGTCTCCGGGTAAGAAGATCACACACGAGGAAATGTGCGGAAAGATACTCGAAGTCTACCCAAAAGAAGATGGGGTCCGAAGGTGACTGCCATAGAGGAGGCTCGTAACCTCTCACTCTTAAAGCCGGACGAGCTCATCGGAAAGCTTCTAACTCACGAAATCCATCTAGAAGAAGAGGATGCTGAGGGCAGTACCAAAGAAACATAGCACCGAAAGCCTCGGAATCCAAAGAAGCAAATCCGAGTTCTTCCGACTCGTAAGACGATCCCATGGCACTCATTGCAAGAGGCTTCAAGAGAATGATGAAGCACAAAAGATGGGGCAAAAGGCCAAAAGAAGAATTCTACAAGAAAGATAAGAGAGACAGAAAAGGTAAGTTTCCTTCCCCTTCAAAGTTATCTTTATCTAAGAATTCGGGTGTTTCGAGTGTGGCGAAGAAGACCACATAGTCAAAGACTCGTCCGAAAAGAAAAAGGGACAGAAAGAAGAAGAAAGCCATGATGGCAACATGGAGCGATGCGGATTCATCGAAGATAATGAGGACTCGGACGACTCGAAATGTCCGATGGCAATTTCTTACTCGAAGTCGAAAAGGAGTCGACTCGGACTCGAACAATGAGGAAACTAACCCTCAAGAGGTAATTGATTACTTTCTCAAATTCTTCAAAGTTGATTTAGCTAAATACATTTTTACTTTGGAAGAAAAGTCCAATTCGACTCTTCCCATTTCAACGAACAACTTGAGTCAATTTCTTCGAGAACAATTCTTTGAAAAACGAATTGGAAAACCGAGACTCACACTCGGAGAACTCAAGACTAGTGCTCAAACTAATGAGACTAAGTCCGAGTTACTCAGAAAGAAAATGAGCAACTAAAACAGAAGCTCACCGAGTCTCAAGATCTCGATTTTAAAATTTACTCAAGGTCGAAAAACCTTGACATACTCTTAGGATCACAAGTGTGTCTCCTTTCAAAAAGAAGGTCTTGGTTTCAACAGAGAAGAGGAATCCAATTCCTACTCGAACTCGTTTAAAAATGATTCCGAACCGTGAAGTTCGGGAAAGCCGAGCACGGTCCCATTCACGTAAATGAAAGAAGGACTAAGCCCGAAGCTGTTTACAAAAAGAAACCATTCTCTCCTGTTTCAAAAGGAAAAGTTTTCAAAAAGAAAGAGACACGGACTCGGTTCTCGAGAGGAAGACTCGTAATCGGACAAAACCCAAAGTCATTCAAATCTGGGTTCCAAAACACCTTCTTCCTCGGAAAAGGACCACAGTAAGGAGAGTTACTCGGGCTCGTTAGAGGAAGTGAGAAGGGTTAGATTCTCTTTGTTTTGCGAGTCACTCGAAGAGATCGAAAGGACACTCGGTATCTTGACAGTGGATGTTCACGCCACATGTCGGGAGATGCATGACTCTTTTCCGAGTTGGAAAGACATAAAGGAGGAAAAGTGACCTTCGGTGATGATAGCAAAGGCAAGATAGTTGGTATTGGCAAGATTGGAAATGGAAGCAATCTGGTTAGCCCGATCTACCTTATCAAAGGACTAAAATACAATCCGCTTAGCATCTCCTAGCTATGCGACAAAGGTCAGGAGGTAAGATTCACTCAATCTAAGTGCTACATCTCGGATGAGACCACCAAAGAGGTAAAGCTCTCGGGTAAGAGATCAGGTAACACTTATATCATTCCTCTTTCGACCCGAGCAGAACTTGTCATGCCTAAAAGCATCTCTCATTGATGAGTCTTAGCAATGGCATCGTAGATTAGGTCATATAAGCATGCATACTATTAAAAAGTTATCGGATCATGGCCTAGTCGGAGGATTGCTAAGTTGTGCTTTCACTAAAGACAAAGTTTGTGAAGCATGTACAAGGGGAAACGAGTCAAATCTTCATTCAAGTCTCTCAAGACTGTTTCCACATCAAAGGTGCTTGAACTGCTACATATGGATCTATGTGGTGAAATTCCAGTGAAAAGCCTCGGAGGTAAATCTTACATTTTTGTCATTATTGATGACTTTTCAAGATTTACCTGGGTGTGTTTTCTCAAGCATAAAAATGAAGCATTCAAGGAGTTCAAGCAAACTCGTAGAAAGATTCAAGTTGAATCTCGGACTCGGATTCAAAGGATTCGAACCGACCATGGAAGGGAGTTCGACTACTCGAATTCTCGGAGTTCTGCGATCGAATGGAATCTCTCACAACTTCTCAGCACCAAGAACTCCTCAACAGAATGGAGTAGTAGAGAGAAAGAACAGAACCCTTGAAGAAATAGCAAGGACAATGATGATTGAGCACAACTGGCCTTACTATTTCCAGGCGAGGTAGTCAACACGACCCAACTACACTCGAATAGATGCCTCATCGGACCCACTCGAAGAAAACACCTTATGAGCTCTACAAAGGGAAGAAGCCAAATATTTCCTATTTCGGACCATTCGGATGTAAATGCTTCGTTCACAACAACGGTAAGGATCACTCGACCAAGTTTGATGCTCGGTCGAGACGAAGGTATTTTTCTAGGTTACTCCTCTCACAAGCAAAGCTTATCGCATTTTCAATAAGCGAACTAACAAAGTGGAAGAAAGCATCCACGTAGTGTTTGATGAGCTTGAACAGGAGAAGCCAAGTGAGTCGTCATACTCGAACCGAAGCTCGGTAGACATGATGACGAAGCCGAGCCTATAAAAACTCAAACTCAACCTCGCTCGTAATGAAGTCACTCGAACGAGGAAACTCGGAATGAGACAACTCAAGAGCTCGCTCGGAACGAACAAGTTGATGAAGAGGGTCACTCGTAACAAGCTTCGAAGATCAAGCGGCTCAGCCCACAAATCTCGTGAATCGAGAACCGGTAAAGCATTCAAATTTACTTCCAGTCATCCCCAAGAAAACATAATTTCGGACATCAATAGTGGGGTAAGAACTCGTTCCTCTCTTCAAAATCTTTGTGCATTCACTGCAATTATTTCATTAAATGAACCCAAAATGCACTAGAGGCCCTTAATGAACCTGAATGGGTCGAGGCCATGCAAGAGGAACTCAATCAATTCGAGAGAAACCAAGTCCGGACTCCGACCAACCGACCTTCCGACCACCCAGTTATAGGAACCAAATGGGTTTTCAAGAACAAACCTGGATGAGGGTGGAGTGGTAGTCGAAACAAGGCTAGACTTGTGGCTCAAGGCTATAATCAAGAAGAAGGAATTGATTGTGGGGAAACCTTTGCACCTGTAGCCGAATCGAAGCTATCAAAATATTGTTGGCATTTGCATCCAACATGCATATTAAATTATATCAAATGGATGTTAAGTGTGCATTTCTCAATGGTTTTATTGAAGAAGAAGTCTATGTCGAATAGCCTCCTGGTTTTGAAAACTCGGAATTTCCAAATCATGTTTTCAAACTTCAAAAGGCTCTCTATGGTCTTAAACAAGCACCTCGAGCTTGGTATGAAAGACCGAGTAGCTTCTTGGTTCAAAATGATTGTAGAAGAGGTCGGATCGACAAGACTCTCTTTATAAAAACCAAGGGGAAAGATTTCCTTATTGTTCAAATCTATGTTGATGATATTATTTTTGGAGCAACTAATGAATTTCTATGCCGAGAATTTTCCGAGTTAATGAGTCGAGAATTCCAAATGAGTATGATGGGAGAACTCAATTTCTTTCTTGGTGTACAAATCGGACAAGATAAAGATGGAATCTATGTCCATCAATCAAAGTATACCAAAGAGTTGCTGAAGAAATACAAACTCCAAGATGTAAAGCATGCATCTACACCTATGAGCAAGCGAGTATAAAACTTGACTCGGACGAGAAAGGTAAAGCAATAGATCGAAACTCTATCGAGGTATGATTGGATCTTTGCTATATCTTACTTCCAACCGGCCGGATATAATGTTCAATGTTTGTTTATGCGCAAGATTCCAAGCTAATCCAAAAGAATCACATCCCACTTCGGTGAAGAGAATATTCGGATATCTTGCAGGGACTCGGAACTTAGGTCTATGGTACTCACGAGACTCGTAACCGACCATCACTCGGATACCGAGATGCGGATTACGCTGGGTACAAAGTTGATAGAAAGAGCACTTCGGAGCTTGCCAATTTCGGGTCAATCCCTAATATCTTGGCACTCAAAGAAACAAAACTCTATAGCTCTATCAACTGCCGAAGCTGAGTATATAGCAGCTGGAGCATGTTGCGGTCAGATTTTATGGATAAAACAACACTTGAAAGATCTTGGACTTTCTTTCAAATCGGTTCCAATCAAGTGTGACAATCACGAGTGCAATCAGCATCACAAAAATCCAGTTCAAGCACTCAAAGACAAAACATATTGAGGTCGGGTATCATTTCTTAAGAGACCATTCCGAGCAAGGTGATATTGAACTTGAGTTTATTCCTACTAATCTTCAATTAGCTGATATCTTTACTAAGCCTCTTGGTGAAGATCGGTTTTGTTTTATTCGGAATAAGCTTGGTATGTTAAATGCATAATTGTATGTTCTCTTATGAGAAAATATTCATTGCATGATTATGAGTTATGTGCGTTCAAATCGTCAATAACCATTAGTTCGGTTGATTTAGTGATACTGAACCGATAGTTATTATTTGTGTATAGTTTCTAAGTCACTCGGAAAACTTAGCCGAGTCGGACTCAGATTTTTGAGAAAAATGGACATCAAATCTCTAGAATCATCTCTAGATAAGTGGAGAATTTCGTAATTTATTTTTAAAATCTCTTTTTCTCTCTCTCTCTCGCGAACTGTGATCAAATGCTAGCCGATGGATTTCAAACCATTTGAATCCTAACCGTTGAGGAAGAGAACCGTCACACCGGTCTAAGGTGACCGATGGACGAGCCGAGTCGAACGGATACATAACGATGAGTTGACTGGACGTTTATTTTTCTATAAATAGCACCTATTCACCTTCGTCTCGTTACTTTACATTTCATTCACTCCCTTTCTCCAAAGTAAAACTTCTCGCGGAAGCTTTCTACGTCTACGAGTGGTCTCTGGACATTTTCAAGCGACGTAAAGCTCATCTCAAGTAAGCTCGACAGCTCTCAACTTTTTCTTCTACTCCTTTTCTTTCACACTCGGTGACCTACTCTCTCCTCTTCTCTTCTTCAAAGTTTTCACTTCTCTCTACTTTTCACAAAATGCCTAAGAGAGGTAATCATCCCGACTTTCTTGGCTCTTCCTCTAAGAAGCCACGCACAAAGAGCCAAGAAGGCTCTTCATCTACTAAACCGGTTGTCACCCAAAGATCTTACGCTGGACGACAAGTTCTTTCCAACCACAAAATTCTCGTGGTTGCCGCACATCAAAACCATTGGTGTTTACAATTTTCTTTGTTTCAGTGAGTTCATTTATCCCGAACTCGTTTCTAAGTTCTACACCCACCTCACTAGCTCCGAAGGTGTCCTAACCTCCAGGGTTCGAACGTTACCGTTCGCATAAACACCTCTCTCCTCCACCGCCTATTCAAGGTTTCTTCTCTTTTCTTGAATAGCAACCCTATTCCTTTCACTGAAGTCGTCGACGACTTCTTTGAAAAATACGCTAAAAAGTTCCCCGAGTTACGGAAAAATTTTTCAGTGACTCAACTCAAGTCGAAGTATGACTTCGTGCTTCCTGCTGATAAGAACCTTTTTCTCTCAGCATTCTAGCAAGGAGAACCCCAACTCCAAGCATTTAAAAGCTCTTTTTGACATTCTTGAGGGCTACGAAGTTGACCTCTTCCCTTCTATCATTGAGCGGATGGTAGCTGTGCCAGCTCAACTCCAAAATAAGAAGAACACCCCTCTTCCCTTTGGTGCTCTTCTTACCCTAGTTTTCAAACAATTCAAAGTTCCTCTCCCCTCGGACCCTAACGCTACTTCGAGGCTGCCATTGTTGTCGGCAAAAAGGAACTTCAAGGGTACGGGTATCGGGAAACTCAACCTGGTATCCGGGTACACAACTTAGAGCTGAGGCCACCTTCTTCACCTCGGACTCGGAAAGAAACCCCTCTCTCTCTTCCTGCCCCACCTGGTGGTGCCTCCACCTTAGGTGTTTCTCAGTCTCTCTCCTCCATTTTATCCTCCACTTTCCTGGACAAAATTAATTCCGTGTTCTCGGATTTCAAGGACATGCTCCGGTCATTCAGGACTGTTTATCGCTCTATGGCCATAAACCAAAAACAGCCTAGTCTCAAATTCGAGAGCAGCAAGAACTGGTTCTTGAGATGAAGGGCTTGGTGAAGGAGCAAAAGGAGCTGATCGAGCTCCTCCAGGAGAGAAGGTCCAAGGCGGCTCAGGACCGTGGCGACTCGGACACTTCGAAGCGTCCTCGAGCCCGGCCATGACCTCCTCGTAAAGCGAGGAGGAAGAAGAAGCAGACGCCGAGTAGCTCGCGGCTGAGGCAGCTCCTTCCGGGCATGGAGAGGCACACAAAGAAGAAGAAGGAAGGACAGTTGAGGGTAAATTTGCTCCTCAAGCTCAAGTGGCGAGTACTCGGCTCGGACGGCAGCTCCGAGTGGGTTAGAAGACCTTGCTCGCTCCAAGCAAAACAGCGAGCGGGTCGACCGAGCAAACCCCTCCAACTACCGAGGTCCACAGGGAGGAACCTCTAGATCCTCTCGTTCTAGGTCAGCCACTCGAGCTAAGCCCTTGACGGCAATCCCGGTCCTCCCTCCGCCACGCTCAAGCACATCGTCAAGATCGTACCGGCGCCGGCGTACCTCTCATTCCTCCTCTTCCACTCGGACATCCCCTCTCCCTCGTAGGCGCCATGCACCGTGTCACAATTCCACAGTCTACCGGATTCTTCCTCTTTCGACAATTTCTTTCTCTTTTACTTATTTCTTTTGTCCGGACATCAAATATGTACTACTTGCTGTATTCTTCCTATTTTTGTTTTTGCTTGAAAGGCAAGGGGAGAATATAGATAGAAAATTTGTTGTCTTGGTTAGGGGAGTTTCTTCACCCCTATCTCTGTGTGTACTCTCTTTAATTTCAATGAATTAATGCATTCTCTTCAAATTTCTCTGCGTTTAGTGTTTATTGCAACCATTTCCGAGTTAGCATTATTTCATCGCTAAGTATATATTCCTTATGATCCGATACTTTAAGCTTGATTTACTTGTCTTTTTTTCTACGCAAGTATACTAAAGCGAGATCTTTATCACTAACAAAAGTTTCGTCTAAGTATGGAATGTCTTTCATCAAAAAGGGGAGATTGAAGACTCGGACTTTACTCAAGCACAATAATGAGTTCTATCAAAGGAATCAGGTATAACAATTTTTCACTTATAGAGTTTTGATTCCAAGGCATTCTCTCGTACCTTAGCAACTCGGGTTCGATCGGTCTACGGTATTTTGTGGACTCAAAATAGTGGATTTGACTTCGTGCTTGGATTAGCACGGTCCGTGGTTTTCTGCCCCATGAGGGTTTCCACGTAATATCTATGTCTTTACTTTCTAAGTACATTCTAGACTCGGACATACTCACAGTTGCAGTTTGAATCTGCTTCCTTACTTTTCACTAAGATTCCGAGTTCATACTTTTCCGACCTTGTTTTAGACTCGGAATCCGTTTATGTCTCTCTTTGACAAAAAGAGTTCAATCTTCACGAAAATCCTCCATCACCCTATTCACCCCCTCTAGGGTGACTCGGATTCTCCCGAGCAAACCTTCAATTTTCTTTTTACATCCATTGATTTATTTGGAGAGAAATGTAAGGAATATTATATTTTTAGAATATAAAAGTATATCAAAAGTTGAAAATACTCACAAAAACCCGAAAAAATAGAAATAAAAACATTTAATTTAAAATATTCACGTACAAAAATTAAAATTTCTAAAATATTGATGAGACAATATACAACATTATGGTTATGTTTATGAAAAATTTTATACCCACTTAAATATTGTCTTATGGTGTTGTTATCATGGCATGATAATGATATGAAATATGAAAAAAAGATCATAATTCAAGTAGTGTTAAAAGATATAGTAACTTCTAATTAAAATAATATGAAATTTGAGTTAAAATAAATAATTTTATGCACAAATACATTACATCCTAACAATGGCTTAATTAATATGTAGAGAGTAAGAGATAAATATTGATTATACTAATACATTTAAATGGAGAACTAATTTGAAGAAAAAGAATTAATTTGAAAGGAAAGTGAAATTTAAGAGCTAATTAGAGGGTGAAGATTTTTTTATGTTACATGTTTGTAAAGGAAGATTTTTAAATTTTTTAATCAAGGATTAATTTTTAGATTAGATTTTTTTTATTTGAATGATAATTTTAAACTTGATAACTGCATAAATATTACTAGCTATATAGTATTTTTAATGGTCACTAATATTTAGTAAAATTTTAGTAAATGAATACTTAGTACAATATATATATATATATATATATATATATATATATATATATCATCTTTTAATAAATTATATTTTAGATATTTTTAATAAAATAAAACCAATTTAATTTGAATTTTGAAAAAGATAGAAAAAGGAGGGAAGCAATTTAAGCGGGGTTATTTAGGCGGGATTAAATGTGATGTAAGTAACAATTCAAAAAAATATTTCAATTATAGTATTAGGTTAGTTTACCTCTTTTATTTTACATTATTTTTTATTTTTATAATATACATCTCTTTATGCAAACAAGGGTGAAGATTGAAATAATTTTTTAGGAGGTAATTTTTTAAAAAATGATACAATAATATTAAAATTTTTTAAGAATAAAAAATATGATATAGTGATAATAAAAATTTTATTACAATAATACAACACATAAATTTAGAAAAAAATAAAATAACGAAATTGAAGTAAAAAAGTACAATAGTAAAAAAATATGAAAACAAACCACATCATAATTTAAGTCTCACAATTTAATTAAAATATATCGAATCATCTATTTCTTTATTGTCAAATTTTATTTCCATATTTCTTAAACCAAGTCCGCTTGGAGATGTGCATGAGTTCCTATGTTCCTAACTTTAGCCGATTTTGGGGAGTAAGTTGCATAGCATGCGTGTTAATCATGTTGGACATTAGGTGTCGAGGTATATTCTTCTAGTTGCTCATAATCATAATCATAAGCAAGGTTGTATAGATCACGTTCATATTCATGTTATGGAGTATTATACATGCTTTCATTACCCGACCCATCTCATCTTCCTCCATTAATCGAGAAAGACTACGGATTATTGCAAAGTGAGGCTGTACACCAAAATCTCGCTCCACATCCTTTCTTACACCTTCTTATCGTTCAACACATAATTTTGCTTTTTGACCTTGTGACAAGTGGGATTGTTTTGACAAAAGTGGCCCATTTTGGATATATAACATCCGATAGAATGCATGAGATGGTATACTTATGACTATTGACGATATATTCGCATTTTGGAGCTTGATTTTAATACAATTCCTAAAGTACTCGGGAAACGATTAAGGACATTGATGTCATTAAGACTTCTTGGGCACTCGAAGAAGGTGCGTCATATCCAAAGATCATATGATGCCCAACCTTCAAGAATAATTGTCGGCACTTTATATAAACCTTTAGTGAATGCTTCTTTCCCTACTCGTAAGACAATTCTTCTACTCCCAATGCATACAGATCAATACTTCCCAACATTCTTAGGAAATCACGAGCATCCCCTACGGCCAAGAGACAATTGTAATAATCTTGAGTTAGTTTTCTCAAGTACTCATCTCCTAATACAACAATGATGCATTCAACAAAATTCTTCATGCACTCAAGTGTTGTGTTCTCACCTATTTTCAAATACTCATCAACACAATCGACGGATATACCATATGTCATCATACGCATGGTTGTGGTACACTTGGTCAACGGTGACAAGCCCAGCCGCCCAAGTACATCGTACCTTAACTTAAAGTAATCGAGTAATTCTCGAGGGCCTGCACTATGCGAACAAATAAAAGCTTCCGCATTCGGAATCTATGACAAAAATGTAGCTCAAGTATACACTAATTCTTCCGCAAAATAGTCTTCGTACAAGCGATTGTGAGCTTCTTCTTGATTTCTCCAAATATATCTTTTGTTCCTTCTTGCTATGGATGATAATGATTCTTCCATCGATCGTGCACTTGCAAAATCTTAACCAGTTCCGCCATCCGTTGGGCGTTGTAGGAGCCACAGCCAGCAAGACCCCAGGGCTGAGCTTTCCACAAGCCGGCGTAGGTTTTTATGATTAAAGTGGTTTGAAATGATTTTAGGGTTTTGCAGATTGATTTTCGAAAGTGGGGATTAACCTCTTATTAAGATTTTTAATTTTATTAAGTTGAGTTAAAGATAAATTAAATCAAATTGATTGGCGGTTTTATTAATAATTTTATTTTTAGAAATTATTTTCGAAGTCTTGGCATATTATTTCTTAACTGAATAAAATAAATAAAATTAGGGTTTCAAATCTGTCGTGAGGCTTTAAGGCCAAACTAGTGTGAAAACATCGGTTTGAACCTAAGCCACGACCACTAACAACTCGATGTTGGCCAAAGCTACCATCTAGCGGTCGGGGCGTCGGCCACGAGCCACGGCTGAAGAAATTAGCCTCGACCTTTGGCCTGGCTGGCAGGTTCGAAGCCCTAATTTATTTTTTACCTGTAGTCGAAAAAGCCGAGATGCGGTTTGAATAGAAATAAAACAAAAAGAGGAGTCGCCAGTAAGTTTTTTAGGAGGAAAAAACTAACAAAAACATAAAAAATAAAATTTGCTCTTCTAATCTTAGTATGGGAAAACTAAGACTGAAAGAGGCTAAAAATTGACTCTATCGGTCTAGAATACGGAATCGGATTCGGGGCGAGGGTACGAAACGTAAGGATAAGCCCTTCCGTTCCGCCCGTCCAAAGACGACCATTACGAGTTTGAGTAGTGAATTAGAATAATGTACTAAACACAAGCAAACAACATGCTAAAAGGAAATTTAAAGCAACCAAAACATGATAGAAAGCGGTAAAAAAGCAAATAAAAGGAAACAGACAAAGAAAGTAAAAGCAAAAGAAGAAAAGAAAAGGGAGAAACTTTAAGGATTACATCGAGCGAGGAGGAAATAAAAGCATCAAATAAATAACCGTTTGAAGGCAATTTGATGCCCCGAGGTTGTCCTGCACGGTCGATTTGGATCTCCGTACTTGGATCTTGTGACGCGACGGTGATGAATCAAGAAAGGGGCTTTTTGTGAGTTTTGAGTGTAGGTAAGAAGATTGATGATGGAGTATTCTGGTTCGGATGTGGTGAGCATGAAGAATAGAGTGGGAATAAGCTGAAAATGGGCTAAGAGATCGGAATACGTAAAAGAGTATTCGAGTAGCTCTTAGACGAATTTAAGCAGCGTAACGTTAGGGAATAACCTTAAGGTTAGCTTTCTACAGACATAACGCATAAGAGAAAGTCGTGCTGAAATGAGAGTTAAAGCTCTCTATCTATAGGGAGAGAGTTAGGTCACAAATGACCTAAGGTTGCTCTCGGCCAGCCGCTCGAAACAATTGAGAAAACTAGGCCAAAAATCACAAGATTGAACCGGATAGAACAGGATAAAACTGGATAGAATCCCGGTCGGGGGCATCGGCTACCGGGGATGCCTAGGGTTTTGTGCCCTTCCGTCCCGCAAAGGGAATCTTCCGGCCAAAACGCGGTGTTTCACTTGAAAAATCCAGGTAGAGGGTCGTGGCCATACGGTGACGTTTTGAGGGAGGAAACTCCTAGTCTCGGGCGGACTGCCTTGGAGCTTAAACGCAACACTTTGATACTTATGATCATGAAATGCAACACCTAACATTGTCTTGAGGTCTTCGACTCCGTGTCCGATTGGACAAAAGTGAAATGCGGAATTCTAAGCTTGGAATTTCCTGGTATGAGGCATTGGACTTCATTGACTCGAAAGTTAGGCTCAATCTTGGATCGTCCGAAAGAAAAGGGATTTTGGACTGACCCAAGGCAAAAGGCTTTATTTGGTGCTGGTGTTATTTGTGGTTTATCGGCTTCCGTCGCACCAATCAAATTCGAGCCTATGATCCAAATCCTCAAACAAGACTCGGGATTTCATCATCGGGCCAACAAGTAAATAAAAGAGGAAATGGATGACACTTTTTAGGTGTCTATAGTTAGCCCCCACTTTGACCGAGTCCGAAAGACGAAGGTCAAAGTAGACACTAAAGGGTACTTACCTGGTATCGGCATTGCTTGAATCCGATTGAATTGATGCATCCGAAATTAAGTATCTTTTGATTTGAACTCGACAGAGGGCCTGGTCTTGACTCGTGAAATCCGAAGTCCGGGTTGCTTATTCCTGAACTTGGTTACTTAAAGACCTGAAGCTTGGATTGGTGTGTCTAAACTTGACCATGTAGTTAGCTTGAAGCTTGGCATGGGGCTTGACCTTGACTCGGGTAGTAAAGTCCGAAGTCCAATTGGGGTGCCCGAACTTGACCGCTTCTTGGATCCGAAGTTTGGTCGGGTATCCCGAACTTGGTCGGGTATCCCGAACTTGGCTCGATCGGTGTCCTAAAGCTCGGATGAGGTGCCTAAACTTACCGCGTACTTGGTCTAAAGCTTGGTTGAAATTTTTCTCGCACTAACAGCTTTGTTAGCTAATAATCAAATGTAAGTAGTTTTAAATGTTACTTAAAGATGATTTACAACCGGATCTCATTTCAAATGTGGTTCCTTGACTTGGCCTTGGCATTATGTGTAAACCTTGACCACTTCTAAGCATGAAGCTTAATTGAGGGATGTCCGAACCTTTACCATGGTTGGGCTTGAAGCTTGACCGGGATGTGTCTAAACCTTGACCGCCGCTAGCATGAAGCTCGACGAAGATGATGTCCGAACCTTGACCGTTCGTCGGGCTCGAAGCTCGACGGAGGTTATCCGAACCTTGACCGTTGTTGGGCCTAAAGCTCGACTAGGATGTGTCTAAACCTTGACCGCTCTTGGGTCCGAGACTCGACTAAGGTGTCCGAACCTTGACCGTCGTAGGGTTTGAAGCTCGACCGAGGGTGTCCGAACCTTGACTCGCTGCTGGGCTCGAGACTTGATTGAGGTTGTCTAAACCTTGATCGTTGTTGGGCCTAAAGCTCGATAGGGGATGTCCGAACCTTGACCATTGTTGGGCCTCAAGCTCGACAAGGTTGTTTGAACCTTTATCGCTGTTGGGGTTAAAGCTTGACTTCTATCCTCTTTCGCCGGAATAGGGACGAATTCTTATCTTCATGTATAAATTTTTGCCCGGACTTGGTCGTTGGATGACCTAATGTCTAGGGAACGCCTGCTTGAAATATGATGTTCCCTTAGGTTATGTGCCTCATTAAGCTTTTAGTTTGTGTGCTAATAACTCCTTTGTAAAGTAGACGATTTATGTCTTCCCTTGAGTATTTTTGGAGTTATTGTATGATCCTTCGATCATGAGCCCCCATGTTCTTCTTGGGTGCTTTTGTCTAGCTCTTCTTGAATGTTGGAGAGTCGGTAAGCTTCGACATTCTTGGTTGAATTTCTTTGAAGGTTGCGGTGCTAGTGACCTTCCTCGCACCGATTTGATACTTGATGCTTGATTGAATAATTTCTTGTAGGGTGCTTTGTTATTAATTTTTGTGTTTTTAGGAGTTTGACTTATGCAAAGAAAATGAATGCAAGACTCTAAACAAATGCATTCTTTTATTAAGATGATGCAAAAAAATTCAAAAAGGCAAAGACAAAATTGCACTTTTAGCCCCCACTTCCCAAAGTAGAGCCTAAAAAAGTACGTCACTTGAACTGCGATGTATTGCTTGTTAAATGGTGAACAAGTGAACCGTAGACTTGACAGTTTAGTGCTGAGTCATCATGGTATGTTTCTTGATTGACTTTTGCTCCTCTAAGGCAAGGTGGCTTTGAATTTAAATGGGAATTAGGATCAAGATTATGATTGGGGTCGGACCTTATCGGCTTCCTACATATCTCGCTATAGCGGAAATCGAGCCTTCATAGTTCAAAAGGAAGTATGATTTGGGTTTGGTTTTTTTTGGAAAAAAGGAAAAGTAAATAGACATAGAATGAATTTGAAAATGGGAAATGCACACTTTATTGGCATCCTTAATGAGTGATGGGCTCATTGGATGATATTCTAGGTGGATACATGCTCCTCTTCCGTGAGCATGCCAGCACCTCTAAGTGTTTTGAAGTCTATTAGGGGCAAGAACTTCAAGTGCCGATGGTAGGTAGGTTGCGGGTTCTTGATGATGAGTCTAACTCGATCTTTTTAGAAGGTCGATCAGTCATGTGGGCAGCCTTTGCCCTCCAGGTGAGTGAGAAAGTCGGTGAAGCTTTCACCGTCTCCTTGCTTGATCAACTCTAAGTCACGAAGAGTGGCTGGTAGATTAGTATTGTAGGAGTATTGGTGTAAGAACTAATGACAAAGATCCTTCCAGTTTGTGACCTTATGTGGGTCGACAACATTGTACCACTTCATGACGTCTATGTCAAACGTCCATGGGAAGATGACATGGTATGTGTCCTCTGGTACATTCTTTAAAGCCATTGCCCCTATAAAGTTCCTCACGTGGGTGATGAGGGTTTTCAGTCCCTTGCAACTTGATGTCGGGCATAGTAAATTTTGGGGGTAGCTTCCCTTTAGGGATTAAAGTGAATCCCTAGGTCGGATAGTAGTTATTGAACATTGAAGACTCCCGTAACATCTTCTCTATCTACTCTATTCATGGATCAAACCGAGGCTTGAGCTAAGGTTCGAGGCGAGGGTTCTCCTTCTTTTGATTTCTTTCCCAGTTCTTTGAGTATGAGACCGAGGGTTTCTGCTATTGACTCAATCTTCTTATCCCGAGCATCAATCTTAGCTTCCAATTTTCCAGCAGACTCCTTGAACAAGGTCATGATGGGGGTTTCCTTTGGCTTGTTGGCCATTTTTTAAGGAAGGTTGCACTTTGACCGTGGGCGACGCACCTGGTGTTACTAGTAAAGGTGCGAGACGTACTGGTATGGGACGTATCGGTGTTGATCGTGCCCATGTAGAAGTAGACTTCTTATTTCCTAACCCCTTTGAGCCAGGATTTCGGATTTGAGTTGAATTACCTATCTTGCATCCCAAAAGAGACGTGCTCGGGATTGGCTCGTGGAAAAACCAGGGAGATGGGGCTTAAGTGCTTGACTCAAGAAACAACCGATCCTAAGATGAAAGGAAATGATATACTCTTTTACTTTTGGATGTACGTAAAGGAATGCAAATCAGACCAAAATGAAATGCAATGATGCAAATGGAATCCCTTATATTAAGATGAATTTGATTTGGCTAAATACAAATAAAGACTCTCCTAGGTAGAGATGAATTTTACTTTGGCTAATGCATAAAAGAGTTCACCTAATTGAGATGAATTTATTTTTGGTTAATGAAAGAATAAAATGAATGGACACATTAATTGGGATGAATTTATTTTTGGCTAATGAAATAATGAAATGAATGGACTCACCTATATTGAGATGATTTTGAAATTTGGCTAAATGTAAAATGCAAAAACGGACTCACCTAATTTGAGATGAATTTATTTTGGCTAAATGAAAATAAAAGATGCAATTATTGGACTGACCTAAAAGGGGAAGGTAATTTTGGACTTTCGGCTAAATGCACAAATTGGACCAACTCAAAAGGTTTAGTTTGATTTTTATTTTTGCACCCATGCAAGGATTATTTAGCACTCCTCACCTATCCCGAAAGGCTCACGGGTAGATGATTAAATCTAAAAACAATCACACTCATCCAAGTATGCAAATGAAGAGCCAAGGTACCACCTAATAGCCAAGGATCTATGGTCAAAAGAGGGTTAAATCTAGGTAGGATGCATGGTGACTCATAATACGAGGATTTAGTCTTGCGTGTGGTGCACGATAAGAAAAATGTTGGAATCCTCGGTGCCTCTCGGTAAGCCAAGAGCGTGTGTTCTGAGGGAAGAGGTACCACTTCGTTGGCAATCAAGCCTAGTTGGGCCCACCTGGGTCGCAGTAGCGACCTCTTACCGAAGTGTTTAACAAAGGGTAAAAACCTAATGGTCCACCAACAATAATAAACTATGTTCAAAGGTTGCTAAATGCGGGATGCTTAATGCAAATACATTATTAAAACTCACTACTCAAAATTTGAAGTTTCGCCCTCTTAATAAGTGATTTATCCCTAGTGGAATCGCCACTATAGGAACCACGGCCGGCGGGACCCATCCGAGGGTCGATCTTCCCCACGAACCGGCGTACAGCTTTTTGATTAAAGGGGTTTGAAATGATTTTAGAGTTTTGAAGATTGGTTTTTGAAAGTGGGGATTAACCTCTTATTAAGATTTTCGAATTTTATTAAGTTGAGTTAAAGATGAATTAAATCAAATTGATTGGCGGTTTTATTAATTATTTTAATTTTAGAAATTATTTTTAGAAGTCTCGGGAAATTATTGTTTAACTGAAAAAATAAATAAAATTAAGGTTTCAAATATGTCGTGAGGCTTTAGGGCCAAACCGGAGTGAAAACATTAGTTTAGACCTAAGCCACGACCACCGACCACTTGGTGTTGGCCGAAGCCGGCACCTAGCGGTCGGGGCGCCGACCACGAGCCATGGTTGAAGAAATCAGCCTCAGCCTTTGGCCTAGCTAGTAGGTTCGAAGCCCTAATTTTTTGTTTTACTTACAGATCGAAAAAGTTGAGACACCTGTTTGAATAGAAATAAAACAAAAAGAGGAGTCGCCGAGTAAGTTTTTAGGAGGAAAAAACTAACAAAAACATAAAAAAATATTTTCTCTTCCAATCTTAGTATAGGAAAACTAAGACTAAAAGAGGCTAAAAAGTGACTCCAATGATCTAGAACCGAGAATCGATTCAGGGGCAAGAGTACGAAACGTAGGGATAAACCCTCCGTTCCGCTCGTCCGAAGACGACCATTACTAGTTTGAGTAGTGAATTAGAATAATGTACTAAACACAAGAAAACAACATGCTAAATGAAAATTTAAAGCAACAAAAATATGATAGAAAGTGGTACAAAAGCAAATAAAAGGAAAGCGGTAAAAAAAGTAAAACCAAAAGAAAAGAAAGGAAAAGCGAGAAACTTAAAGAAATACATCGAGCGGGAGGAAATAAAAGCGATACAATTCTTCTCCATAATACAAAAAGTGATAAATAAAAGCATAAAATAAATAACCGTTTGAAGGTCGAATTGCTGCCACGAGGTTGTCCCACCCGCCGATCTAGATCTCCGTATTGGATCCGGTGACGCAACAGTGGTGAATCAAGAAAGGGGCTTTTTATGAGTTTTGAGTGTAGGTAAGAAGATTGATGATGGAGTATTCTGGTTCGGATGTGGTGAGCAAGAAGAATAGAGTGGGAATAAGCTAAAAGGGGCCAAGAGATCGAATACGTAAAAGAGTATTCGAGTAGCTCTTAGACGAATTTCAGCAACGTAACATTAGGGAATAAGCCTTATGGTTAGCTTTCGCAAAGCATAACGCATAGGAGAAAGTCGTCGTTGAAATGAGAGCCGAGGCTCTTTATTTATAAGGAGAGAGAGCCAGGTCACAAATGACCTAGGGTTGTTGTTGGCCAGCCGCTTCTAAGCAGCTGAGAAAACCGGGCTAAAAATCACAAGATTGAACCGAATAAAATAGGATAAAATCGAATAGAATCCCGGTTGGGGCGCCGGCCACCCGAGGATGCCTAGGGTTTTATGCCCTTCCATGCTACAAAGGGAGTCTTCTAGCCAAAACACGGTGTTTCACTTGAAAAATCTAGGTAGGGGGCGACGGCCATACGGTAACATTTTGAGGGAGGAAGCTCCTAGTCTCCGAAGGACTTGTCTTAGAGTTTAAAAGCAAGCACTTTGATACTTGTGATCATGAAATGCAATGCCTAACGCTGTCTTGAGGTCTTCAACTCTGTGTTTGATTGGACAAAAGCGAAATGTAGAATTCTAAGCCTGGAATTTCCCGGTACACGATCTTGGACTCCATTGACTCGGAAGTTTGGCTCGGGCTTGGACCGTCCGAAAGTAAAAGGGATTTTTGGACCGACCTAAGGCAAAAGGCTATTTATTTGGTGTTGGGGGTTCTTTTTGGTTTATTGGCTTCCGTTGCACCAATCAAATTCAATCCATGATCCAAATCCTCAAACAGGACTCAGGATTTCTTCATCTAGCCAACAATAAATAAAAGTTAAAACCATGACACTTTTTTAGGTATCTACATGCGTCGGTTTCAAGCATCGAGTAATTCTTCTAAAAAGGCATATCATTATCGGACTATTTGATTACCCTTGTTAATCTATCCGAAGATGACAATGATGATGAAGAGGAATATGAATGATCGATTGTTAAACACCTATACAAATATAATATTAAAAAGTAAAAATAACATTGTAAGACAAATACGATGCGGACGACAAATAAAGTTTTCATTTCATCAAACATAACAAATGCAAAGAGAGATACAAAGAAGTTAAAAGGCATACATAAGAACACATGCATAAATCTATGCTAATAGAACATCAACTAGGACTAACATATGCTCGGACTCATCCTATTTAAGGTAGGAAGGATGTATTACTCGGTTGTGCTAGAGGTATAGCGATACTTGCTTAAAATATGCTCCTGTACACCTCTATAATATTCGGCTTCTCTTTGAGACATATGATTAAGGTTCATCCCCATAATCTTTTGCTCCCACTAATATTACTTACGCTCTTCCATCATGGCCTTCGTCACCCGATAGTCACTTCGGATGTGAACCGCCTCATCAGCTGCATATACCTTCCTCGCTTGTTCCTTGATGTAGTCGTGCAATATATCGCTTGTGATCATCTTAGATAGTTAGTCAGACACCAAATCTACAACAATGTTTGTTTCCTTCTCCTTAAGTTTTCTTTTAGCATTTTTCTTTCAATAGGTCGGATGAGCCCACATCCTTCCTCACCGGATGATCCTTGCTAGTAGGGATAGATGTGTTAGAGTGTGCCCTCATCTCGTTGAGTCTCGCTTCGTTTTGATGATCCATCATTAGTTCTAAAGAAAACGGTACTCTATTTCGGATGTTCACGTAGCAAACGTCACCATAATATATGTTCAAATTTTTTTCCCTCATTTCGTTGAGAATATAGCTCATAAGCTTTTTCAATAACATTTTCCATGTTTGTCCTACTTCGATTGTGACAGAGAATTTATTCCATAATACTAGTCCACTTAAACACCAAAGGGCACTCCTCCTCCAATGCCCATTGTTAAGTCGCATTTTATACGTATTTTTAGTAGCTATTTAGTTTATATTATATAGTTTATTTTATCTAAATTATCCTATTTTGTTTATTTTTAGGTAATTAACGAATAAAGTGGGGAAGAGAAGAAAAGTCGTTAAAAGTGGATTTTTAGCTACCGGCAAGCATCCAAGGAAATATACGAAGTCGATCCATAAATATAATATGTAATAAAATATTTATTTTAGGATATTATATTTTAGGAAATCCTAATTGGAATAGAAAAGGAAACTTAGAAGAGAAGAAAGAGAAATAAACCCTAACTCTTTCACCCTATATATACTACTTATTATCATCATGGACGAGACGAAGGAAGCCAGCCGCTACACAATCACCACCTCTTTCCTTTGCTGTCCACGGCACCCACACATCCCAGCCACACACCCGCCTGCACCACCTACCGTCGCTGCTCCCGGCTGATGCCGCTGCTCCCTCTCGCCCGCACCGTATCGCTGCTGCCGCTTCCTTGCTCGGCTGCTGCTGTCCGCTGCCCATCCAGCCACCATCCATCATCATCTTCTTCATCTTCCCGGTCAAAGAAACTAATATTGGTAATAATTTTAGTATTGTAATTTTTATTTTTATTGTTAGATTAATATTAAAGATGCTATTTTTATTTAGTTTACATGTTTTAAATTACATTATGTGTGAGTAGTTTTTCTTATACTTAGTATAATCTACTTGAAGCCATGTTAAATTATTTATTTTGATACAAAGTTTCGATTTTTATTGTCTTATTGATTTGATCCATGATTCTATGATAATTTGTGTTTAATGTTTATGAATTTATGTCTAATTAATTAGAGTGCATGCTACTTAGTTTTATATAAATTCATGTGATAGTTTAAAGAGGTTTAAGTACGTAATTGCTTGGTCATTTAGACATTAGTATCACCCTAGTTAATCATGGATGGCTCATACCCATCTCTTTTAATTAGGAAATTATCATAGATCCTTGTTAAATCAATTTGCTAGTAGATTGGTTATTAGGTGCTAGATGATGTTTTTCTATTGCTTAATGCTCTAATTTGGTTAAATGCTAGTGCTAGTGCTAGGGTTATCAATATTAGTAGGGTTTATATTAGGGTTAGGCCTAAGTAAACTAATAACTAAGGAAAAACGGGGAAGATCCGCTAGTGGTTGTCTTCTACAGTTTAGCTCATGGGTAGATCAATTTGTGTGTTAATGATAAATAATAATTTGCATGGTGGATATAGATTATACTAAGTGTATTTTTATAAATTTGCTATCTTTGATAATTATTTGTTTGCTTTTAGTTATTTTCTTGAGTTTATTGATTTTTACTTATAAAGTTATAGTCTTTTATTATCAATTTCATTAACCCCCTAAAGATCAGTATTTTAGGTTAGTTTTAGTAATTTTAATTTAATTTTATTTTGAGTCCTTATATATTTTAATTTCCAGATTATTTTTCTGTCAATTTTTATTATTTTTGAGTCAGTTTGTTAGAAATTAGTTTAAAAATAGTTTCTTTTGTTATTTTTCGTGTTTTATTTTCTTTTAGGGTTTAGATAGAGTCCTAGTTTGCTGTGATTAAATTTTAGAATTTTTGAAATTAAGTTGATAATTTTTCAGATTTAATTCTTGAATTTAATTACTGCAGATTTTTAGTTAGATAATTTCGTAAATTCGATTTTAAATTTTATTTTTATATTTTTAGGGTCTGGTTAGGTCTAGAAAATTAGTGTGAATATTATAGGTAATTTTAGTATTTATTTTCTTAATTATTTTAGTGCAGAATTTTACTTATTTAATTTTCTGTTTTAGAATTTGTTTATTTTCTGCCTTAATTTTCTGTTTTAATAATTCTAAAAAAATTAAAAAAATATTTCTGGGATATTGTAGTTTTATTATTCTGTATAAATTATTTATTTAGTTGTTAGATAATTTTCTATGAGTTTTAGTTATTGATTTTAATTTTAATTTTCTATTTTGTTTTTAAGAGTGGTAAATTTAATTAAATTAAAGCTTGCACGTTATTATATCTTTCCTTGTGGATTCGATCCCTACTTCCGTATGCTATATTATTTATTATAAGCCTAAGTAGTGGTTTAATTTGTTGCTGTACGACAAGCTAACACCCATTGCAACCTTCACCGGTTCGCGGTGTACATCATAGAGGACGGTGCTGATTGATGCTATAGCCTCCACCTTTTAAAATTCATCCCTTTATGGTCGGGTCCTAAAATGGGATCAATACTTGTGTTCATCCAAGCACCTATCAACCGATGATCCTCCTCATCTGTCCACTTTCCCCCTTCCTATAGAGCTATCGTACACAACAACTTCTACCTCATCATTGCTTGGAGAAATATCGGTTTCTAAGTGAGCTAAAGGTGGTGTTTGTGTTGATAAAAGGGGTTCAGTTGCTGGCCCCTAATAAGTGGATAGAATGATGGTTGGGGTAATACAGTGAGGGGCATTAACCCGTAGCTTGGTGGTGGATAAGGCCAACTTAGGGCGCTACTTTGAGTATATTGGGTTGAGCCACCGATTGGCACGTTAGGATAATAAGGGGGTAAGAAGGGATATATGGGTAGTTTGATGGTGGATGAGACTTATTTAGTTGATGGGGAGGCAAATTTGTGTTGTCACTTCCCAAATGTTGTGTTATATTGTCATCGTCAAATAAACTCGTAAATGAACGGAGATTAGGATCCATATTTGATCACAAATAACACCTACATGAAATTAAATATAATTTTTTCATGTTATTTATAAACACCCACTCATGATACATAATTTATGCACTTATTAATATTGGAAAAAAATTAACATAATAAATAACTTCATATAGTATTAGCATAAACATATATATTGAATCCTACTAACGTGTTTAACTTACTACACTCACAATATAATCAATAATTAATCATGTTATAATTTTTTAAGTTCAAACAAAACTAACATAAAAATTAAAACTAACAACCATAATATGATTATTGAACTAACTACACAATGTTAACATAATTCCTAACATATAAACGTCATTTTTAATTTTAACATAAACATACATATTGAATCTTACTAACTTGTTTGACCTATGAAATTAAAATATTAATTAAGGTCACGTTATTATTAGATCATAATAATGATCAATAGCTCTATACAAATGAGAAAGAAGCCTGGACAAACTACAACATTTGGAGAGATAGACTTGAAAGCTTCTATGTACAAAAAACCAAAGAAGATTGGCTGAATTTGTGTGATTCTAACAACTATTTCTATACCGGCAAAGTAATTATAAGATTGCTTTCACAAGGAGGGCGCACCCTTAAAGGAGTACAGATAAAGTTGGGGACATATAAGCTACTTCTTAGTTGTCCAGTTTAAAGACCAAATTTCACGAAATCGAATCCCTTCATACAAACAAGAGGATGGAAATTTGAATCGGAACTACACCCGGGTAACATCCCACTTCATAAATTTTTATGAACTCTTCTTGGGTAGGCATGCATGCACCTATGAGTCAATAGACAATCATGCCATCCAAATGGGGAATCAGCTTTGAGTCCGATCCTACCGTTTAGTAGGGAAGATGTAAAGAAGGCAATTTTCTCTATACCAAATCATAAGAGCCTTGGGCCCGATGGTTACACAAGTGGATTTTTCAAGAAAAATTAGCAGATTGTAGCTTGTTGCAACACTTTATACAAGAGCATCTCTAAACTTCTTTGTGAGAGATTAAGGGGTATATTGCCTAATATTATATCGGACAACCGATCCGCATTCATTAAGAATAGGCTCGTTGCACACAACATTATGATATGTCAAAGATCCGATCAGATTGTATAAGAGGAAAAATGTTTCTGCCATATGTCTCTTTAAAATCAATTTAAAGAAAGCTTACGATTCCATCTCTTGGACATTAATTGAGCAATTGTTGGCAAGCCTCCGCTTCCCTCCTGAATTTTGTAAGTGGATCATGTCAATGCTCTCTACTTCCAGCTTCATGATAAATATTAATGGAGTTAACCGAGGCTATTTCCAAGGCAAGAAGGGCCTAAGACAAGGTGATCCAATCTTACCTCTTTTATTTGTGCTAGTCATGGACTATTTGACAAGAGCACTTCAATTAACTACTCATACATACAAGTTTAAGTTCCACCCTATGTGTAGCACGTTGAAATTGGTAAATTTATGTTTTGCGGATGATCTATTGATCTTCCGTAAAGCCCATGTTTCTATAGTTCAACTTGTATTGGACACATTGTCAAACTTTTCCAAAGTCACTAGATTGCAAATGAATCCACAAAAGTCACAACTCTTCATTGTAGACACATCCCCCATTGTAAAGGATTCCATTATAAAGATCACAGGCTTTACATTAGGTGAACTACCGAGTGAGATACCCGGGAGTTCCTTTAACTCCTAGAAGATGGACTAAGAGTGACTACAGACTTATTAATTGAGAAGATTGTGGCCAAAATTAGGTTTTGGACTTCCAGATATCTATCTTATGCGGGAAGACTTTAATTGGTAAATTATGCCCTATTTTCCCTCCATAGTTATTGGACTTCACTATTTATATTGCCTAAAGGTGTTATAAAGAATATTAAAAGCATTTGTAGAAACTTCCTATGGGGGCAAACATCTGATTATACTAAAGTCCCCCTTGTGGCATGGGATTTCATCCGCACTCCAAAAAGGTTGGAGGACTAGGCATTAAGAATTGTGCAATTTGGAATGTTGCGGCAGTTGCCAAACACCTTTGGTACCTAGTTAAGGATAAACAATGCCTTTGGGTTAAATGGATTCATGAGACCCATATTAAGTGGTAAAGTATATGGGAAGTTGAAGCACCAACTGAATCCACATGGTACCGAAAGAAAATTATGAAAATCGAGAGATAAACTAGTTGCGAGGCTACAAAGGAGATAAATGATTGCATTCAGGTACAAAGGAATACAGTATTTCCAGTGGTTACAACCGGCTAAATGGAGTACAAGCGGACCACCCCCACCGCAAGGGTCGTGTGGAATAAATTCAATATTCATAAACATTCATTTTGTTTTTTAATAGACTTCCCACTTTGGATAGACTTATGAAGATGTGTGTTCCTATCCAAGATCAAAAGTGTCAGCTTTGTCAACGGTATAGAAAATCATCCTCACCTGTTTTTTCAATGCCAATATAGCCGAATGTCACTCGAATATACCGTAACAAGTTTTTTCTGTCCGGGATATACTAAAGATTACACATAGAATAAAAAAGGATAAGGTGCATCAAAAGATTTTCATACTTTGTAACCGCAATCACCTACTACCTCTGGGAAGAAAGAAAGTTAGGATATATAAAATCGAGGCAAGAGCTTAAAGCAAAGTCGTTGATGTATGCAAGTAGATAGTCTTATCTAGAATCACATATCTTACACTTACATGTAAGAAATTGATATAATATCTTCCCTAGAGGCTAGGGCGTCCCCCTCCATCTATGAATCTTTTAAATAGTGATCAAACCCCTAAGTGGTAATAGAATTTTCATATTCTTACCAAAAATATTAATTATAAAAATATAATTAATCATGTTATAATTTTTTAAATTCAAACAAAATTAACATAAAATTAAAAGTAACAATTATAACATAATTATTAAACTAACTACATAATAGTTTATATAATTCCTAACATATAAACATCATTATTTCATTGTAACATAAACATATATGTTGAATCCTACTAACCTGTTTGACTTAAGAAATTAAAATATTAATTAAAGTCACGTTATTATTTGATCATACAAATAATTCACATAATTTCCTAACATATAAACAAAGCAATAATATAAATTTAAATAGAAAAACTTACAATGTGCTTTCTTTCTTGATTGATGTACCTCCAAAAACTACACAAATATTAACATAAAAAATAAATTAAAACTTATACTTAACATTAAATTAATTACAATAAAATATAAACATAGGAAATTAATAGAAATTAATTAAAAAATTAAAGTTACAAACTTGCCATTGATTCACATCTACATATAATTTAATATATTATTAACAATTTATGTACATTATTTCCTAACATTAATTACATAATTTTCTAACATATTAAAAATTTATGTATATTATTTGTAATAAAAAAATTCTAACACTAATTAATAATTTAACACTAAATAAAAATAATTTAACAAACAAGTCGTTAATTCACAATACCTACATAAAATTTAATATAATATTAATAATTGAAAATTATTTCCTCACATTAATTACATTTTCTAAAATATTAATATGGACATTATTTGCAATAAAAAATCATTTTCTAACACTAAATAATGATTAAGAATTTAACACTAATAAAAGTAATTTAATTATTCACAACACCTATATAAGATTCAATATAATATTAACAATTTAGGAATATTATTTTCTAACATTAATTACATAATTTTCTAACATAATAATATGTAAATTATTTGGAATAAAAAGTAATTTTATAACACCAATTAACAATTTGCTGATCAAAATCATTACTTAACTATAAATCAATTGCAATTAAAAATAAATATAACAAATTAATTAAATGTTATAATATAAAATAGACAATGCTACTATACTTTTCTTCACCTTTCTCTTCACAACCTTCAAAGAGTTCTCTACAGAAAATGGAAGAGTAAATTTTTGGTGTAATTTTTTCACAAATTGGTTAGGTCTTTATAGAACAAAATTATCGAAATTTATTTTTTACTAAAGTTACCATTACATAGTAACAATTTTCTGCAGACAAAAAATAAAGCAAAGGTTAAAAATTAATTTTGTCCAGTTTTTCTTTGTTTTTTTGTTTAAATTCCAAACAATTAAAATTCCATTCCCAATATTTGACTTGTGCCAACCAAGTGTCAAAGGAGAAGCCGGCTCCGGCCCAAAGCAATCTAGTGCGTCGTGCCTTTAACACCTCGCCCTGCATGTCTTTTGTACCAGATTCTCGTACCAGATTCTTGTGCGCTAGCTCAGCCTTCGAAACTCGTGCGCCGAGCACCTGCAGCGCTCTAAAGTCTAGACTCCGGTGAGCCTTAGCGCACTATATATAATTTAAAAGTTTACAAAAGTAGAAAAAAAAAGTATTACATGAAATTTAGCTCCTTTTTTGTTCCTGAATTAAAATAGACCATGGTTTAGGGGTATTAGACATTTATCTATCAAATTATAAAGTTGATTAATTATGTATCGTATTTTGGGGGTAATTTTTTATAAACTACCATCGATTTAGGTGGTTCTCAACTCAATTATAACGTGACGTGTAAGGCAAGGAAATGTGATTTACTTGTGCTGCCCTTATCAAGGGCCTCTTCAAAATGGTGGATAAAATGAATAGAAATAACAGATATAGCGGAAATGAATAGAAAATAGGATAAACGAACAAAAATGAGTGGAAATGAACGAAACAATTATTTGTTATAGTAGAAACGAACAAAAATAAGTTGTTATATCTCGTTACAACTACTATTGAAGTTAACTTGGGGCCACCTTGGTTCTTTTATAAGAACTTACAGCCATGAGAAATGACGTCAAAGCATCGGTTCAAGTGGGGTTTCGTTCTATCATTTTGAAGGAGATAACCAAATGGTTATTAAAGCAACTAAAGGAGAAATCCAAGTTCCTTGGGAAATCCAAACGCTTATTCAAGACACTCAATATTTTCTTTGGGGTTGTAATCACGTCTTTATTCATCACACTTATAGAGAAGGGAATCGGGTTGCAAAATGGGTGACCAAGTTTGGTCTTTGTATTTCTTCTACTTTAGTTTGGTTTTCTTTCCCCTCTTCTTCTTTTCTCTCCATTTTAATGGAGGACAACCGAGGTAAAACCCTTGCGAAAAGGGTTACATATTAGTTTTTGTACTTACCCTTCCAAAAAAAAATAAATTACTATTGAAACTGTTATGAGCTGTTATGAAACTTTTATTATACTCGTTAAATATATTTTTTAATTTTATATATTTCACAATATTTAATATTTGAAATATTTAAAAAATTATGATTTATATTTTTATAAAAAATTTTGTAGTTCATTTTTATGTTAATGTTTTTAGAAAAATTTGCTTACTCGGGCCATGGAGGTTTGAGTAATTATTATTTATGTAACCCACTAATTTTGAATAAATATATTCTGCGTTCATCAAGGTTTGAGTAAATATTTTTTAAACAAATTCCGACGAGAAACTATGAAATACGGGTAAAATAATGATGTGGCATCAATTACCGATTTACGCTTCCTTAAATTGATTTCTGTGTGATGGAAGCTAAAGCTAAATTAGTCATTCCATGATATCACACCACTTTGTTCTCCGGAATTCATAGTTCTTTGATAGAATTAGTTTAAAAAATATTTACCCAAACCTTAATGGAAGTAGAAATATTTATCCAAAATTAGTGGGTCGTATAAATAATTAACCAAAATTAAATGGAACAGTAAGTAAATTTTTCATATTTTTAAGGGAAAAATGAGTTCCCAATAATACATATCTCAAGTAATTTAAGAAATTATATTTTTTCTAATTTGACAAAAAGGCAAAAATATTATACAATAAAAAATTATAAAAAACCCCAAATAGAAAATTAGGAAAACCCCCAACAATATTTTCTCCTTCTATATTTTAATAAAAGATTAAAAAATAAAACTAAAAACTACCCAAAAATACTCTAAAATGCTTTTCACCCTTTGCTCCATCCTCTTTTAATAATAATAATAATAATAATAATAATAATAATGATAATAATAATAATAATAATTATAATAATAAGTTAATAATAATAATAACAATAACAATAACAACAACAACAATAATAATAAAATTAATCATAATCATAATATCAACGTTAATAATAATAATAATAATAATAATAATAATAATAAAAAATAATAATAATAATAATAAATAATAATAATAATAATAATAATAAATAATAATAATAATAATAATAATAATAACTTGAAATTGAAACGAATAGAAAATAACAAAAATAAACATAAATGAACATAGATGAAAAGAAATAAATAGAAAACAAATTAAGTATTGATATATACGCAACTCGCGAACATACACTAAGTTAGTTATCCTTCTCCCAATTGACTATCCCCCTAGTTGACTCTCTCTCTCTCTCTCTCTCTCTCTCTCTCTCTCTCTCTCTCTCTCTCCTCCCTCTTTCTCTCTTGGATCTCGTGCTCTCCATCCAAATTTTGGTGCTCTTCCTCTCTTTACTCTCGAAATTAGACTTTTGAACAAAAAAAGACGCAGAAGTCAAAAATGGTTGGAAAAGGTAAGGCAATTGCAAGAAGGAAGATCCAAATATCAAAGGAGGATGAACGAAACCGTCAAATGCTTCTCCGACTAACCCACCATTCACCGTATTTGTAAGAAACATCCAAATAAAAGGAAGGAAGTTCTATAATTGTGCATTGTGGAAAATACGTGCAATTTAAAAATAAAATTTTAATGTTTAATTTTTGTTTTATTTTGTTCACTACGACAAGAACAGCTTTTTACTATGACTAAAAATGACTTTTTACGATGGTTGCAAGGCGTTATCTAAGTGTATCTTTGACTAAGCTTATACAATCGTAGCAAAATATGACCTATTACTATAGTTCCCAACAGTAACCGTAGTAATAGATGAGGACTATTACAACAGTTCTCATGGATAACCATAGTAAAAGATGGCCTATTACTATAGTTAAGTCGGAGAATAGTAGTGAAAGCCCGACAAAACCAGGTCTATTGCTACGGTTCCCCAACGGAATCGTAATAATATGTGAGGCCTATTTCTACGGTTCTAATTGATAATCGTAGTAATATGTTTCACATATTATTACAATTCTTTGGGAAACCATATTAATAAACTTGGTTTGGTCAACCGTATTAATAAAATGTTTTTTTTTTTATAAAAAAAATCATCAGCCCCTTACATATATATGTATTTTTTTTTGTTTTGAAGCAACAACAAATAGGTATTTGTAATACAACTCAAAGTATCATCCAATATCATTCATTTTTCAACAAACAAATTTTTTACAATCACAAAATTACTAATCAAATGTGGAAACATATACAATATACAATATATATATAACTACGAGACATTCACAAATTTGTTTACAATTTCATACACAAACTATGCCCATCCCTCTCGGAACTCATTTATAGTGGCTTTTATATAAGAAGTGACGGGCATCTTTTCAAGAGAATACCACGACCAATGTTGTAAAAGTAATGTTTGCGTCAAGTGTCGTAATAAAAAATTTCCCGATCAATTCAGTTTTGGTAAATAATAATAGTACAAATAAGTGGTTAGAATTACTTTTTTCCGAGTGGTTTTGGAATCCCTTACCTAGCACTGTAAAAATTCTATTGGGGGTCAAATTCGGGTTGGATAGATCGGTTAATATCTAAAGTTTGGACGAAATATTTGTCCGATACCCGGTTTCGAAGGTTAAACAAATCGAACGAGCCTATATTTTGGCCAAAATCGAGTTTGGACAATAGAAATAATAAACTTTTTATGTTCGAATTTAAAATTCGAATAAATAATTAAAGATCATATCTCGATTTTTCTAGATTAGACTAATTCGGATATTTGAGTCATACGAAATTTTGCCACTGCTACTCGTATCACATCTAATATAAGGGTGGCAACCGAGGGATGGGGGTGTCGGGGTTAGGGAGTATACACCCCGTCCCCATCGCCGCTCAGCCCCTTGGCCCTTGTCCCCGTCTCATTCCCTACTACGGGGTAAAAATCCTTCCTCGCCCCCACCCGAGCTAGAACCCTAATCCCCGCTGAAAAATAGCCACAAGCGTTGTTTGTCCGCACAAACAAGCACCTTCTCGCAGCCCGTAAAATAAAAACTCAACCTAGAAACTCGAATTCCATAACCCATTCTTTAGCGGTGAAGAAAGGGTCCATACAATATTGTGACGATGATGACGTGTAGAGAAAGAATTACAGTGAGACCACGCGTAGAGAAAGAACTAGAGTTTGATAATAGTGAACACCGAGGAGAAGCGGAGGGCATCGATGAAACCAGTCTTCAATGACCAAAAACAAAGTGATACCATGAGAGGAGGCAAATTAATTCAACCCTTAAGCTTTATGTAAAATGTTAGGACTTAGGAGTGAATATATGGTGGTAGAGAGGAGATTCACTGGAGAGGTGAGACAGAGAGGAGAGCGAAGAAAAGAGAGAGAGAGCCTAATGGAGTGGGAGGCAACGGAGGAGGATTGAGTACTAGGTTAGTTTGTTTTGTTTATTGTATACTCCATATAATATTTAGAGCTTAAAAAGAAATGATTGTCCAAAATACCCTTTGCCAACCCGGAAACAACGCACTAGTAAATTTTTAAAAAACAAGTGGAATCAATGTTGCGTATTAAATTCCATATTCAAACTCGATATCGAATCAATTAGTAATTCCTCCTCATCACCTAACAATGTTGCTCGTATATTAGAAACAAACATCTCAACCCAATTTTCACGATCGGATATTCCACATATAGATCAACAAATGGTTCCCACATACCCAACTTAATCACTTCACGTACATCGTCATCATTTTCTAAAGACATAAAGGCTTCTTCAAAATACATATTTGGCTTTCTATAATATATTTTCTCGATTTTATGCTCATCATAACCTAATTTTTTTATACCTACCCTTACATCATGCAAATTCAACTCATTAAGGTCAACAATCATATTATTAATCTCCCCTCAAAATAAATTAATTGAGGAACTCTAACAAATACATTCTGATGATTTATATGTAATTTTATTTCGATTGTTCTTTGCAAGTAATCTAACGATAAAAAACAATATAGATTAATAAAATCATGGCATCAGCATCATCATAGTCAGTGGCCATTGAATTTATTTGGCTCGAGAGATCAAACGTAGAAGGTTTCACATATTAGGCATGGATTTCGGTACCTTAACTTCAAAATTTAAACAATTCATGGAGTCACAATCGCTATTCAAATCAATACTCTACAAACTTAAATTTTAACTAATTTGATTATCATTAACTCCAAATTATTTTCTATATATTAAAAAAATCTTCATAAACCCTAAAAACATACCTGAAGAACTTGAATTTTCCTTTAAACTTGTTTCCTTATGCTATCATAAACAATCATGCTCAATACCTTGTTAAATTTTGAAATCCAATTGTGTGAACTATTAGGGTTTTATGCCATGGGTAATAGGTAGATGAGAGGTTTTTCACTTCTTCTAGTGTTTTGTTTGTGGAAGGAAGAGAGAATTTTTAGATTGTAAAAAAGAGTATTACTGCTTATTACCCATAAATAAATTACTTGATGGTGTTTTAAGCCATTTTTTCAAACCAAACGATAAATAGATACTTTTTTAAAAATAAATAATATTGTGAAACATTATATAAAAGAAGGTACTATAATCCAACAACTCAGTATGGGCCTAAAGTAAAAGTGTTGCCCACAAACCCCACAAATCCACTACCAATTTTACCCTTTACTGTGGCATCTAAACCAAAGACTGGAATCTCCAAACCCTGGAAGCCATCCCTCTCTTGGCTGTTGGAAACTCAGAGAGAGAGAGAGAGTAGCGAAGATGTTCTTGAGAAGGTTTGCGCGGCCATTGATGGCGAAGGTGAAGGAGACAACAGGGATCGTGGGGCTTGATGTGGTCCCAAATGCGAGGGAAGTTTTGATCTCTCTGTACACGAAAACCCTCAAAGAGATCCAGGCTGTTCCCGAAGACGAGGGTTATCGCAAGGCCGTCGAGAGCTTCACTCGCCAACGCCTCCAGGTCTGCCAAGAAGAGGACGATTGGGAGAACATCGAGAAGCGCCTTGGTTGTGGCCAGGTCGAAGAGCTCATTGAAGAAGCCAAGGATGAACTCAAGCTCATTTCGCACATGATTGGTTTGCCTCTTCTCTCTCAATTTATGTTTCTGAACTGCAATTTGTGAATGTTGGTGGAAACTGGGTTTTGGGTGGCGATTTTATGGTCAACAGAAATGAATTTTATGGCAATGACACTATGGGTTTGTGATCCTGACTTCTTGTTCTGATCATACAAGGGCGAGAATTTTTACGAGTATTGGAGAATGAGTCGTTTTGTGATTTGGGTGTTTGTTGAGGTGTAGTAGGAGTGAGAGTATCATGTTAGGGGACTGTAGATTATGTTTATTTTTGTTGAGAATGATGAAAAGGGGGTGCGGAAAGCATATGAAGAAATATTCGTATGCTTAATGGCTGAATTGTTGCTAGCTGTGATGAGAAACCTGTTCTCTTCATTGACAGGGTTTTAATCTCCAGATTATACAGCACCTTCATACAAACCATATAATTTGTTGTTTTGCTTGCCGGTCAGCCTTAAGTTCCTGTGTTTGGATGATAACTTTCACTCCATTTAATTAGTTAGCCTTGGCCAGCAGGTCTGGGGTGATATTTCAGCAGTTGTGTGTGTAGAATTAGATTCTCATGAGGTTTTGTTTTATATTTAATTTGTGTATCTAGTTTCTTAGATCTCTGAATAACCTTGGTGTAATTTCAGGGTGAAGTTGCGTAAATTAGACTCATGAGAGGTAGGTTGGAGTGTGAGGTTGTTGATTTTGAATCTCTGAGCTGTTAATTCACTGCTCTACAACAAAAACTTGAAGAAAGGGAAGAAACGTCCTCTTCCTTTTGAAGTGCTCGACTCATGTTGTCATTGTCTTATGCTCTGTTGTGTGGAAGCTAGAAGTAAATTTGCAGAAGTACATAGTAATTTTGTTCAGAGCTGCAATGCATTGAGGCATACATCTATCTTTTATGTTTGTTCTTATAATCATTTACCATAACCTCAACTTTTTGGTGCCTCATTGCCAGGGTTTTTAAAAATAATAGGTCAAATGTTTTTAATTTTTATGAACCTGAATCACCTGATAGATCAAGAAAAGAAAGGGTTTGTTCATGGATGGCATTCAATAGAGCTGTGCTGCTTATGTCCATCCAGTTGTTTAAGAAGTATTGAAACGTCCACTTTTAAAGATAGTAATCTATGGCTTAAGGCAACTAATGAATCTTCTTTTGTGGAATTTGCTAAAACCCGTATCTTATCTTCATTTTTCTGGCTACACTTTTCTCCTTCTTTTTTGGGCTTTAGGTTTTCTGTCCTTGATACTCAGGGCTCAGTCTCATTCCCCACGCATCAAAACTTCATTTCATGCACTTTCTAAAAACTTGCCTTAACTTCTTAGGGTTTTGTCTCCTTCTGTTCCCTTTTTTTGTATGGACCATTCTGTTTCTAATCTTATGCTTGGTGTGATAGAACTAGAAATTGTCATCCCATAAGCAAAATAACATATAGGTCATCCTTTAAATTAAAAAAAAGAGAGAATCTTTGGCGCAAGGTGGAGAGGACGATTTTGGGTGGTATCCTTCTAGACTGAATGGTTCTTATGGACAAAGCCTTTGGAGTTATATTTCTATAGGATGGATAAATTTCTACTCGACTTTTCCTTTGAGGTGGGGGTTGGCTCCTCCATTTATTTTGGGTGTGAAGGTGCTCCCTTAAAAGTTCTTTTCCCTTCTCTTTTTGCCTTGGCGAGGAATAAGGATGCTTCTGTGGTTGATTATTTGGAAAGAGGGCCTGAAAATATACTTTGGTCTCCAATTTTTATTCGAGAAGCCCTTACTGATGATGATACTTTTCTTAGCCTCCTCGTCAAACTCAATGAGATTACTATAGGAAATTCCTCTCATGATATGGTTAGATGGGATCTCAATCACAAAGGGTTTTTCTCTGTTTAGTCTTTTTATTTGAAGTTTGCTTCTGATCAGGCTCTATCTTTACATCTCCCCTCATATTTTCATCTACCTTAGAAGCTCATTTGGAAGTCTCTGGCGCCTTTGAAAGTTTCTGTTTTTTTTTTTTTTGTGTGAGAAGCTTGTCATGGGAGTATTTTAACTTGTGATAATTACAAAGGAAGGGACAACTTTTGGTGAATAGATGTCCTAGGTGCAAAGCCAATTTGGGATCCACTAATCATTTGTCTGTTGCATTGCCCTTTTGCTAGAGCTTTGTGAGAGTTAGCCTTTAGTTGTTTGGGTGTCTCTTGGGTTGTTTCTAGTTCTACTAAGGAACATTTTGTGGCTTGGGAAGGCTACTTTGAGAGAAAAGCTAAAGAGAAGAAATCCTTGCTTATCCCACATGCCATTTTTGGAGCATTTGGTGTGAGAGAAATAGGAGTCTTCAAGGGAGTGGAAACTTCTCTTAATCGCTTTAAGGATAAGATTCTCAAGACCCTCTACTTTTGGGATAGTGGCAATTTTTGCCAATCTTCTTTTACTATTGTAGATTTTGTGGATAGTCTACATTTTAGTTGTTCATAGTCCTTTTATAGGATGCTTGCTTTGCATCCATCTTTTTCACTTATATTTTTATCGATTTTGATTTTCCTTATCAAAAAAAAAAAAAAAGAGAGAGAAAAAGAAAAGGGAAATTGAAAAATCTCACCTGGCTGCACAAATTTCTACTCCCTTCTACATGTAAAGCTTGAAAAGCCCACAATATCCATTAGTTAGGGACGATTTACAATCTCAGTTTCCACACCCTTTAGTTGGATTGTTAAAATTCTAATCTGCAGATTTCTGATTTGTCGTCTCCTCTTGGTCATGGTGAATCATTGTGTCCTCTCTGTTCCGACGAAATTGAGATGGTCATACTGCAATGTTTCACTTTTTTGAGATTTCTGTTTTCTATACGGAATTCTTTTGCAATTCTAAGCTATGTCCCCTCTTGGCTTGGCAGTAAAAGAATAGATGATGTCACAATTTTTTAAAGTTTCCATAGTAACGTCTATAAATATTTTTATTGTATTTTATGTCAAAGTAGACAGTTGTATTGAGGATATCTAAGAGTTTTTGTAGGAGCATGTATGCAACTGTGCATCTTAGCTTAGGACAGTTGTATTGTATTTTATGTCACAATTTTGAAGAATAAATGATGGGCATATCTCATTAAAATTTCTGGAATCATAGAAATCTAAATCAAACAGCAATGTAGACGGCCACACCTGACAGCACCTAACTTTGCTGCCCTACTTCTTGGAGATTCAAGTGCACAACAAGCTGAGGTCCTATTTCTGTGATATGCTGCTTATTTGTGTACCGTGCGTGAGGTCATCTCTGAGCATGAATTTTGGAAAATGTGTTTTATCTTGTTTTACATAAGGCATAATTAACTCCACACACGAGTTGAGGTCTGCTCTATGGCATGCTGCTTATTTGTGCACCTTACATGAGCTGGTCTTCTGCCTGCTAGTTCCTAAAACTGTGTTTTGTCTTAGTTTAGACCCTTTACTGCAAATTGTACCTGTTGACTGGAGAATTACACCTTTAAGATTTGAACCCAGGACATTAGGCCCATTTAATCTCTTCGTTGGTTGGTGACTGCATGGTTGAAGACTTGAACAAATATGATATAGCCATAACATTGCTCGAGACATCTGTGTTATGTTGATATTGTTGGCAATGTACTTCCATGTTTATCATTCTTCGGCATGTTCTCTTTCGCTTCATTCTGCCATATCCCTTGAACGAAGTACTGGAGAACTGTTTTGTTTTACTCTGCCCCCACCCCCCCCAAAAAAAAAAGGAATAAGAGTTCCTCCTTTCCCTCCCAATCCTTAATCCAGATCTGTGAGTCGTCCAGTCCATCTTTCCTTCCCAACATCTCACTTGTTGCCTTAGGCTGGTTCTGTTGGGCTTTGATGGTACTGGTTGACTACTTCAGTAGGTGGGAGGAGGGAGAGGGAAACAAAGTCAGCCCTTTGATGAATTTTCTCTGTCAAATACTAGGAGAAAGAAAAAGCGCTACATAGTACGAACAATATTTACTGCTATAATTAGTGTTTTTTCACCTGTTGGTGTAGCAAAGGAAGCTGGTCAATCATATTCAATCTATGACGATTGAAACATGTTATGCAAGGGGTTTAGTAATTTTTAGCGAGCCTTATGGAATGAAGTTTCTGAAAAACATTTCATAGCCAGCTGGCTCCCCCTCCTTCCGATCATGGAGTTCTAGGACGGAAGGTCCAATATGAAGGGCCACCTTTAATAGGTAGCTGGTTAGCTCTTAGTTAGGTTCTTTCTCTTTTGATTAGCAAGATGGGAATTAGTTCAACTATGGTTGATAGAATAGAAGTAAAAATGTTTTGGTTGTCTGCTCTGTATTTCTTAAGCTCCCAGATGGAAGACGTTATGTTTAAAGTAAAATAAGATCAAGTTCAACACCTGGGAAACCTTTAGATAAGATAAAGTGCAACATCTGGTAAACCCTTGCAAGTTTCCCACCTCAAATATTCACACAACAAACCCAAAAAACTCGACTTGTGCTATTGGTGATGATTGAAAGAATGTTGAGAAATATGCTAACCACTCAGCTTGTCTGTTCCCTTGTGGAGTTGTCTGATCAGAAAGCACCCTGACCTAGTGTACAAATACCTGCAAGAACCATTTATAACAATCTCAGCTAGATGGGAGGCTTGTGTATGTTTCACAACTAATTGCATTTCTATCTGTTGGTTTCTGCAGAGTGGAAACCATGGGGTGTTCCTGATGACTATGAGTGTGAGGTTATTGAGAATGATGCCCCAGTCCCGAAGCACATTCCAATACATCGGCCAGGACCACTCCCAGAGGAGTTCTACAAAACCATGGAGGCTATTGCTTCAAAAGAGGGGCCTGCAATCTCATCCGGCGACTCAAAGTCCAAGGATGAGTAGGACGCTCAGCAGGCGTTTCGTTTGTTTTTACGTTTGTTGCATATTCTGCGGCTGTATGGACTAGGGAGGCTAGATCCATATATCCCATCTGGTTTTGATCTTGTCAGTTTATTGGATGATATTTTACAGTATTCTGAGAGAGATTGTTTTCAATAATGTAACAATGGCAGTCTGAAATGAAGTAGTTTTATTTGAGCGTTGTGTAATCCTCCTTCCCTCTGTTTCTATTAAATCAAGCAAAAACAATCTGTTAGTTGTTTCTTGAAATATACATCTGTCTATAATGTTTTACTTTTGTGTTTATTCTCTTCAATCTGCCATTAGTGACTGAAAAATGCCACTGATTACCCAAATGCGGAGGTGAACCCCATGGATGAAAATATTGATCATTAAAGACTTCATAAGTCCTTATATTAGAATTTGATTGAAGAACTTTTATGTATTATTTGATTTGTTTGATATAAAATAAATTGATATGGTTTGCCTTTTACATATCTCATAGACTTGTTTGATCTAAGATAAACTTGACATGAATATATGCAAAATGGTCTACCTAAGTTATCCTCAATAAAGATAAAAAGAAAAGAGATACAAGGAATAGAGAATTACAAAATAAAGGAAGAAATAGAAATGCTGAACTTGGGCGCTTTGAAAATATATTGGATACACAAAGTAAAGGAAGAAATAGAAATGCCGAACTTGGGCCCCTTGAAAATATATTGGATATAAAGTTAAGCGTAATGACGGAGGTAAACTTTTGTGTCTTCAAGTAGAGCTTGAATTTCTCAAGAAATTTGAGCTTCTCCCTTTAAGACTTTGATAAGTACTTGATAATCACATTCAAGAACAATTGAACGATATCCCGATCCGATTCATCGCACGTGCACCATTTCGTATTGTTATCTCTTACGCTAATAAAACTGAAATTTATCCAAAATGAAAAGTTCCAACTTAAAGAAATTTTTCATCCCAACTTTTGACACCGAAACCCCTCTTTGTTCAACAAAAAGAATTGGATCTATCAAAGTTGATTTTGATAAATCCTCGTGGTAGGTAGTTTGGCCAATGTGATGTAAGATGTGGGCTTGGGGTTTGGATGTGAATATTGAAGGATAAAAATTGTTGCATTCAAATCAAATTTGTTACTTACTTTCCATTTCGCCTTACTTTTTTAAGCACATAGAAGTACTCAAATAGAGTTATAAATTTTATACTTGGAAAACGATCACATTATAACTTCCAAATATTTTTTAAATCTAAACTCTTCCAGATATCATGTAAAAGGGAAATAATGCGATCAATCTAAAGAGATGTATTCTGAGTTTATTTTTCAAATTCTAGCACTATGGAATGATAAATGTTTATCAAGAATGCAAAGGATAAGATCCTACGACCCAAAATTATATATAGGAGAATCCCAACATTATAGAACCAAACACAACACAATATAACCCTAAACCTAAAGGAAATGCTGCACACTTGTAGCATTCTTCAACAATATTATTTTACAACAAGATTCCTCAAAAATATGAAATTAAAGAGTGGCAATCCTAAACATTCAGCTTGCAAACATAACAATATTATTCAGTTTTTTCAGGTCGGACAATTCGGGCAAGCGTAAATTTGGGTTAAAATCGGGTTCGGATAATAGAAATATGAAAATTTTATGTCCAATTTAAAATTCGGACAAAAAGTCATACATGAACCCCATTTTTTCAGGTCGGACAAATTCAGATAGGACGAAATTTTGCTAGCGCTAGTGATGACTTATGAAAATGGAGATGCAAAAACAACCTTTTGTGAGCAGATGCTTAATGTGAAAGAAAACCCTAGGAGAGGATATTTGCTTCTTTCCTCAACGAATTGAAAGAAGCAGAAAAGAGACAGATAGGAAAGGGGTTAAGGACGCACATAACGCAAAGGAAAGGTGACGAAGCAAGTATGTTCGTTTTCAAGTGCCGAGAGGTGAGTCACTTGATGGCCACTCACCCTATTTTCAAGCACTCCATCCAGGTTCAATCTCGGGTGGGCACAAATTTCTCAAGTTTGAGGATTTGTGTGCTTGTAGGCATAGTTATGTTTGGCATACCCTTCCCGGTCCTGTTAAGCCCGTTGGACTTTCCCTGAGATAGGGGCCCAATGAGTGGCCCGCTTACCCTTGAAAAAAAATATATGTTCGTTTTCAAGTTGATAACTAGTATATCTAGCAAATGGCATAAATTCTTTTTGAGGTTTTGAGTCTTTTGACATATAATTCTTCAAACTATTCGGCATTAATTATTCAATTCTTACTTTTTTACTCTAAATTTACCTCCTTGACTGTTTTGTATATTATTTTTTGGATCCCATTTATGACAAATGGATGATATGGTAAAGAACCTGAGTGGTTTTGGCAATTAAATTCCTCATCCACCATTCACTATGCTTTTTAATATTGCTTGAGAAGGTGTCAACATTTTTTATTTATTTTGAAGTACATTGCACTTTAAAAAGAAATTTAATTATCATTGGCAACCACTAAATTTTATGACTGACTCTTATTATTTATTTTTTATTTTTCTTCGTTAGGAGGGGATCTTCTTCCAAACTTGGTATCTACAAAAGTGCAAATATATGAATTTTGTTCTCTTAATAAGTATCCTTAACAAAGAGAAGTTTCCCTAAAAACAAATGTAGAGAAATTAATCTTAAATTAAATAGACTAGCCAGGTTTTCTCCTTGTTTCTTTTAGAAATCCAAAACATAATACACCCTTCCCTTCCAAAGAAACAAAAATCCTGGCCTTGCTAATTAACTTCTTATTCTACCGACATTATAGCTACACATATCATAGAAATAAATTATACCTAATTAATAAACAAACACCATTTTTCAGAAAATAGATCTCTAAATAAATAGGAACATTGAGAATGCAACATATTTATGTACAATAGTTAAAAATTAAAGCCATACATTTACCACAGTGAATTCGTGCACAATTGCATATGATGTAGCGTTTACATTCCAATTTATGATAAGCTCTCATCATGTTTTCTTGTAAGGTGATGAATTCCACCTTTACATATGCTGAGATCGACAAATATTAGAAGCATATGAAATTCTATTTAATTAGAATGTTAGAAAGAATTAAACTATACTTTAATGAGGAGAATATGAAGAGTGTTTTCGAGAGGAAAACTGGTGTGATGATGTGAATGATGATTTGGAGGAAGAGAGGATTTACTACTACGGTTGCGAAGGTATGACTTGATCGGATGGATTCCACGTGGCGGTTGCGGAACCTGTAAAAATGCGGAGCCCCGGGGTGGATCCTGGGAAATGCTCTTCGTTAGTGTGGTGAATTGAATGAGTGAATCAAGGAAAATCTTCCTCGATGTGCGCAAAGGGAAATTTATGAGATTTTAGGACTTGCTTACCGGAGTAAGGTTTTTTGGGGATTTGCGAGACTTTCCAAGAGAGGAAAGTGTTGGGATTGATCATGTGAGCTTGTGATTTGATGGAGGGTACGTGAGTATTTATACGGGAATTTAATAGGGGTAAGGTAGCAATTTCTTGTAATTTAGGAGGAAATCCTATCCCTAATGGGCTTTAGGCTTTATCCGGCCCGTTGAGAGTGGATTTGGGCTGATACCTTTATCGTCCGATTGATTAGGCACAGCTAGCTAGTGACGTGGTGGGTGAGCTGGAACTATGCGGGAAAATTCAGATCATTTAGCCCCTCACGTTCTACTTGCACGCTTCCCGAGGTGGACAAGTGGAATGTGAAGCATCAACCGTTACGCTTTTATGGCCCCAAGTCTTTATAAATAGATGGTGAGTTTGAGGAGGGTAGTAAACTCTCGCTCCTTTACTCATTTGCTCATTTCTTTGTTGTTGCTTGAATGAGGAGGAGTCCTAGGTGGCTCCCTGCCGATTACCAAAAATTGTGTCCAAACTTCAACGGAGCGCGGGTAGAGGAGGTAGCTGCGAAGCCAATCATCCATCCTTTGTCGTGGAGGTGTTCTACAACACCTCATTGAGGATGCGGCTAGCGGCGATGAGTTCGAGGCTAAGGTCGGCTCTGGATCACTCCGACCGGGACTATCTTGAGGCCTAGGCTGGAGCGCGGGCGAAAGTGCCTTATTGACATCCGGATGAGGAATTTGTGCTCCTCCGAAAGCGACGCAGCTGGAGGAAGTACCATTTCAAGCGTGGGCTTGTCATCTCATCCTCCCTTAGAGAGTGGTGAATCGGTGGATGGCCCCTTCTCTCACTCTTCTCCCGGCGGAAGGAACTTGCCTAAGGAGAAGGGGAGGAACCTCCCTAAGGAGAAGAAGAGGTGTCTCCCTAAGAAGAAGTGAGACCTTGACCCTAGTCCGTCTCTTGGCCTTGAGTCATTATAGTAACGTCTTGTTTTGTAGAAGCCTTAGTGTTGTTGTAACGTTATGCTTCTAGCCTTTTTCTTTGTAGTACTCGTGGTAGCGTTTCTCCTTGTTAGCCTGATCTTTTAACGCTTCAATCGTATTGTAATGGCATGCTTTACGCCTTTGTTTTAACGAATGAATGAATGAATAAAGTTTACTTTATCAACCTTGTCTCTCTTTGATTTTCTGTCTTATGGTTGAGGCTCTATTGTGATGAACGGTTTTTACTTAGCCCTTAGGGCTAAAAAGAGTCTTGCGAGGAGGATGAGTTCGCCCACGATAACATTATTGTGGGTCTTTTTACATGTTAGTGAGGATTGCGAATACCCATGACGGCATGGGTATTTGCGCGACCTTCTGCTCTCGAAGGCTTGAAAATGCATGAGTGTTGATATCTTGCTAGGGAACATCCCATGGAGAGCGCGACCTCCTAACCTTAAGTTAGGATTGCAAGTGCCCATGCGGACATGGGTCTTTGCGCGATCTTTCGGCTCTCGGAGGCTTGAAAGTGCATGAGTATTGGTATCTCGCTAGGGAACATCCCACGGAGAGCGCGACCTCCTAACCTTAAGTTAGGAGTGCAAGTGCCCATGCGGACATGAGCCTTTGTGCGACCTTTCAGCTCCTGGAGGCTTGAAAGTGCATGAGTCTCGCTAGGGAACATTCCAGGGAGAGTGCGACCTCCTAATCTTCTGTTAGGAGTGCGAATGCCCATGACGGAATAGGTCTTTGCGTGACCTTTAAGCTCCTGGAGTCTTGAAAGTGCATGAGTCTTGCTAGGGAACATCCCACGGAGAGTGCGACCTTCTAATCTTCACGTTAGGAGTGCGAGTGCCCATGACAAAATGGGTCTTTGCGAGACCTTTCAACTCCTGGAGGTTTGAAAGTGCATGAAAATAATGACCTCTAAGGGCTATTCCTTTATGGAGTTGAAAACGCGATTTTTAGCTCGCGGAGGCTAAGTTATCGCTAAGCGTAAAATTGACGTTGAACTTTGAAATATGACCTTTGGTAGAGGCGGAAACGTGACTTGTTAGCTCTCGGAGGCTAAGTTGTTACTTGACGTCGATATACGTTTGGGCTTCAAAATCATATGTTTCGCTGCTGCAATTTTTGTGAAGTTACATGATTTTTAAATTTAATTTTATTATTTTTTCGACCCTTAACGACTCCCAACTCCGAATAATTATGCTTGCTCACGCCACACTAAAAAATATGCTCTAAAAATTTTCCTCATGTGGACCCATACCCGCCCCGACTCCGGCTCCTCTTCCAATTCCCCTCTTGCTACCCATCTCCTGGATCCCCAAATACCAAATCCTCACCCCTAATTTCCCTCACCTCTCAAATCCCCCTCACTTTCTCTCTCCTCCCTCAAACTCCCTCCCCCAACTCAAGGATCCCCCGAACACCCCCTCCACTCTCTCTCCCCTTAACTCGGGATGCCCCTTTTCTCTCTCCCCTCAAACTCCCCCACGTGACCGCCCTCTCCAAATCAAATCCCCTTTGCCCCCATGTGAACCCCCTCCCCCAAAATCCGAATTTCTCTCTCCCCATGTGACACCCTCCAAATCAAATTCCCGCCCCCACGGTGCCCCCAAACACCCCCCAATTTTCTCTCTCCCTCCAAACCCCCTTACCCCCGACCTCCCGTATCCCCTCCAAACCACCCACCCCTAATTTCTAACTTAATTTAATTTTTTTTATAAATTGTGTTGGCATATTTTTGGGGAAACCTTCCCAACCAATTTTATACACAAAGAGATAATATTGAAAGGGATGGAAAAATACTCGACCTTGATTTTAGGGCGAAGAAATTCTAGACTCCTTTGGATAAAAAATATCAACCCATTTCGGAGCGAAAATATGATGACCCTAACTCCTTTAGTCGAAACATATTGGCTGCTCTTTGATCGAGAAAATCGAACTCCTTTTGGATGAACATGTATCAACTTCATGTGAGGCTTAAATACATCGTCTCCCTAGTATGGGCCATAGGGTGTCTTTGATTGTGCCCATGTCACAATTTTACGTTGGAGGTCTTCGTTAGCTTCTCGTTTGTCCCCAAGCTTGATGTCAAAAAGTGATGTTTAGCTTTGGGCTATAATAATGAATGTGCGTCCCGATGGTCAAAACATCCTTCTCGTTTTTAATTTAAGAACCATTACACCTTTCATTTTTTGAGAAAAATATGGGCACCCAATTGACTTTCATCTGGAGTATGGAGATAAGCAATCGTAGATTGAACCTTGTAGTGTTGGGTTAGTTTCTTACGGAACAAAAGTGCTCTTCAAGGGCATTGACTTTGTGCTTTTTCCTGGTGACTGAGAGCTTGAATGATGTCTTTTAGGGATCTTCTATGATCTTTACAATCTTCGCTTGACGAGCCATGTATGTTCAATATTTTCGTCCAAGAGGCCTTCTTTTGACGGGTGTATGCATCCGAAGACCACAGCCGATCTCTTTTTGCTTGGCATTTACTTGTCTCATGCTTGGATCTTGCTTGCTTTAGTTTGCTATATACTTCTTGGCTCTAACATACTTGTTTTCCAAAATCTCCTCAAGGTCTGTTCAAGCTATAGAGTCTCAACCTTCTTCTTTCGACCACTCTTCACGAAGAGGTAAGCCAGTGAGGACTCACCTAGAGGCTGCTTGGGGGGGATCTAGAGTCTCGCCTTGAGTTTGCCCTAGAAGAAGATGTAGCCATCACGGACACAACCATTAAGAAGCTTCTTGTAGAGGTATCCGCTGCATTAGACGATGATGGGGAGATGCTTGTGAGGTGGGTTACCTATGCTTCCGACCTTCACTTTGAAGCTTTCGCTCCGGAGTCAAGCTCTCGGTCGAGTCCACCCCGAGGAGAAGGTACCGGTGGAGGGGAGATCCGTGAGGATGATGGAGTTGATGAGGATGCTAGAGATGGCTCCGAGGATTCGTCTCTCTTTTAATGACTCTTCCTAGGCTAGGAGTGATATTTTGATGGCCTGCGTGCCATGTGACCTTGGGTGGCCTGCATGCCATATGACTTGATACTCTGCTACTTTAGATTCATTTTGTTTGAACTTTTATCTTCACATGATCCTTGGTTGATGCTCACTTGCCTCGTTGTTTCTTTTTTATTGTTGCCGATTTTTCCTTTCTTGCTGCATGGGGTACATGATCACCCTTCATTATGATTGAGTCTTTTTTGAGTTTTGTGATTTAGCTATCTTAGGTGTTCATATTAGCCCTAAGTCTTGCCCCCAAAATCGGCACAAGAAAAACATACAACTAGAGAAAACTAACGGCATAGTTACCTTAGGGGATTGTATTAACCCCTAGCCTTGCTTCTAACTTCGACAAAGTTGAAAATATATAGCGAAATAAACCGAGATCTTGGGTGCTCTAAGGGGTTGTATTAGCCCTTATTCATACTCCCAAGATCGGTAAAAGTAAAGTTTAAGACGCAAAGATGCAGAAAGCTTGCTCATTATTAAGAAAGTAATCGAAGTCTATCCAAAAGGAGGAATGTGTGCCCCGTTAAGTGCTCTCGGAAAATCCGCGTCAAGCGTGGGTGATTCCTTTACAAAATTTTGGGACTTGGGCTGGGTGGGTCTTTAAAGAAAGGCGTCCATGCTAGACGATGAGCTCGAACTATTTACAAGAGAATGGTGCTCCTAAGTACTTAGATGAAGCACCTTTTGAAGTTGGTACTTGTGCCACGTCCTTGGAATGGCCGACCCTTCAAGAGTGGCCAACCTATAGGTTCCCAGGCGGACCTCGTCATTGATGACGTATGGTCCTTTCCGGTTGGCCATCAATCTTGCCATGTTCCTTGATCCTTTTTGGAGGTTCTTACCCGCTTGCACAAAGCGATTGGGGCAAGCTTCCTTTAAGGGGATGAGTTTGACGTCTTCGAAGGTGTAGCCCGGACCTTGCCATGGTCTTTAATGGTAGCGAAATACACCATCATAGTTTCCGAAATTTTGGCAGAGGGCTCCACCTTTGGCCTCTTACCCTTGGGATCATCATGAGTCTTCCCCTCCTCTTTTGCTTCTCCATTAAAGGTCGAAGGTTTACGACATAGCATTCACGTGCTATTTTGTGGTCTCTATAGATCTCGCCTATGGATCCATCATCAAGCTCATACTTCATAAGGAGAAGGTATAGAGCAACGATCACTCTGATCCGGTTGAGGGTGGGATGTCCAATGATGACATTGTAGGCAGAGGGGATGTATATCACTAGAAAGTTCACTTTGATGTTTCGGCCCCGACTTTCTCTCGAGCCCCGGCTAGTAGGAGGATCATGCCTATGGGGTGTATCATCTGCCCCCGAATCCAAGGATAGGATTGACGAGGGAATGAGATTCCGAGGGGTATACTTTAGCTGACTTAGGCATTCCATGGTGATGATGTCTACCGAGCTTCCCGTGTCAATAAGGATCCTGCGGACTAGGGCGTTTGAAATTTTCAATGTGATGACCAAAGGATCCTCATGTAGGGCGGAATGCCTTTCAAATCTTATTCTCTCGAAGGTTACTATGGGCATCTTCACAGGTGGAGGCTGGCCGGTGATCGAGAACTCGTTGAGCGCTCATGAGGTTAGCCTTCTAGGAAGAGGGGTCATGCCCCCGTGAAGCCCTCGAAATGGTGGCCACAATCCTAGTAGCGTCATCATCATCATAATGCTTATCTCGACGAGTACCTTTCTTAAGAAAACAGTCGATCCGACCATTGTCCGCCGGTTCCCCAAGGGCTTTCTTGAGCATGACACTCAGCGAGTATCATGCCTAGTCTCTCGTGGAACTCGCAATATTTATTGGAGTTCAGTGCCTTGGCGGCGATGGACATGGAAGCCGGATTTTTCAGCATGGGATGGCCTCCGATCTCCATAAGGATACTCCCGGGATTAGTCATGAAGTGGCCTAGATGAAGTTAGTCTGTTTTCGGAGTGCCTCCGCCAAAGTGGATATTTTCTTTTCAGCGAGGGAGAATTTGAATCTCCCGCTCCCGAGTCCGTTAAGGAAGGTAGTGTAGGCGACTTCGTCTTGAAGATCGGGGATGAGGACAGCCTCCCCATAGAACCTCCGAACATAGTCCTTAAGGGTCTCATTCCTCCCCTGTTTATCTTGGAGAGGTGGATCGTTGGTCTTCTTTTGCTTGCAACTTGCGATGAATTGCGCAACAAACTTCTCATATAGTTCTTGAAAGGAAGAGATGCTTCCTTGAGGTAGACCGTTGAACTATTTCCGCACTACCTCCTTTAGCATGGTGGGGAAAAATCGGCGGTAGGTTGCATCGTCTCCATCCCGCACGTATATGTGCGACTTGTAGTATGCCGGTGGTCCTCGGGGTCGGTTGTGCCATCGTACGGGTCGATGTCGGGGCCCTTATCTTCTTCATCCTTAGAGCATTCATGATCTTTTTAAGAATGGGGTGTTGAAAGCATGCTAGGTCGAACGTGAGTCGGAGCCGGAGATGGGAACAACGCGAGGCTGGTCACTACTAGAAAACGACAGATTAGCGACGGAAATAGTGACGGAATTTTAGTTATTAGCGACGGAATTTCGCAAATAGCGACTGAAGCTGTTCCGTCGCTGAAAGCGAGTCGCTAAATATCGGCGACGGAATTTTTCACGTCCGTCGCCAATTAGCGACGGATTAGCGACGGATTCTCTTTCCGTAGCCGATTCAAATCAGCGACGAAAAGTCTTTCCATCGCTGATTTAGCGACGGAAATTTGGGACTTCCGTCGCTGATTTCCGTCGCTAAATCGCGACGGAAAACCCCTACTTCCGTCATTGATATCCAATTAGCGACGGAATTTCATGTAATTCCGTCGCTAATTTCCGTTGCTTCTTAATGCTTGTTCCGTCGCTGATCCGTCGCTGTTCTGTCAAAAATTTTAAATATTATTTGCTAATTATTCGTTATCCTAGTACGGAACATTGTGAATGGATATACAAATCCATCATTCACATATGTGACACTTCCATTTGGCATTTACATATGTCGGCCACAAATAATTAATCAAAGTTGGATATACAAATCCAACTTACATATTCAACATCATCAACAACCATAACATACTTAAAACAAATTCACAAGTTGAACACAACAAGCAAACAATAGCTCACAAAAACCTAGAACACATTTAAATAGTTCGCAAAGTGGTGATCACCAATATATACAAAAGTTTACATTTGAATTCACTCATCCTCTTCCTCTTCCTCTTCCTCTTCCTCTTGTGGTTGTGGTGGTCGACGGTGAGATCCGGATGCTTGCTGAGACTGCAGAAATTCATTCATACGTGCTATTGGCTCAGCGAAACCGTCGACCTGTGCCTTAAGATGCCGATTTTGTAACTCAAGCATCCGGTAATGCTCAATCCATTGATGTACCTCATAATTTAAATTATGCACTTGTTGCTCTCCATTCCGAGTCATCCGTAGTAGAAGGTTTCGGTGATTTGAAGGACATTGTTGGTTTCAAGTTTCTAGCCTCAGATCCAAATCCATAAATGCGACCTTTCTTGTTCGCATTTGCTTTGACCCACAACTCTTGTTGTGAAGGGGTGGATACATGATCCTCGGAAGAGTTGGGGTCATCATTGGAAGTTTGAGTGGGTTGAGTGTTTTGCAACTCTTCCCACTCTTTTTGAAACTTCTCCTGAATATAATATAAATATTTGAGGCATGTAAATATTTCAGGTTGTTAACGAAAACAATAGATAGAAAAATATGCGGAATTCATATATACGGTTACTCACGTAAATGGCCTTGGATTTTTGTCCACCCATTCGTCCTTTTTTGTTTTGTGCGTGCGTGAAAATAGTTGGGTCGGTAGAGGCTGAACTCCTTTAAGCTCCTTCATCTAAAATTGAAAACATGTTAGTAGAGAATCAATTTACCAATATGAACATGTTAACGAGTTGCATGCGTAATCAATAAGAAAGGGATACGTACAAATCGCCGCTTATGCTCCGTCATAGGGATTGAGCCACACGTATGGAGCGATGAACCAAGTCCCCACGATCGGCATGACGGTTTCTCGAGCTTGCTCGCAAAACTTCTTGTACTCAGCAGTTTCCCAATATTCGAGCAACTCGCGCCAGTAGTTGTCACCCAACCATTTCGGCTTCTTCTTAGTTTTCCTCGCCTTGAGCATGAAGTCCTTCAAGCGATCACCGCCTTTCTTTTCAAAATTTCTTCGATTTGGACTTCATCGGTTGGAGACCAAGTGAAAAATTTCTATATAAATAAAAACGTGGTTTATACGTTATGAAATTAAAATATAATGTTCGAACATGCACAATAAGTGATTATGTTATCTCGAACTTGAGAAAACTAATGATGTGTCATTACCTTGAACTCATAAAACCATTGATCACGTTGTGATCGAGGGACTTTACCCCATGTAGGCCAAGCTCCATCGTACTTGCTTTGGAAGATGTGAGAAATTGTACCCACAACTTTGTCAATGGGGTAGAACCTAATCAATAAACATATAAAATAGTTAGTTCAACTAATAACTAATATGCTTATTTTATTTTATTATTTATTATCACACTCACCCTTCACCATCCGGCTCAATTCGGATTTTTCTCGGCTGCTAGCGCTACTTGATTGAAGACAAGGATCCTCGTTCCTTGTATCGGTTGGTCCTTCATTTGTAGGCATTTGTGGTGGCCGTTGTTCGGAACCAACGTAGATGCGTGGTACATTATTTGTACCATATTGGTGATATGTATATGTACTCGACGAGTTTGAGTACATATGGGGTTGTTGAAAATATGGAGGGTTTAGAAAGAAAGCCCCACCCAGTGGGTTTTGCATGTGTGGGAAGTTTGGGAGTTGGAAAAAGGGAGGGTTGGGAATAAATGACCCCCAATGGAGTTTGGTTTTGAGGGGAATGTGGAGATAGTGCTCCACCGGCAGGAGTTTGAAGGTTCCGAGGGTTTTGAGAGGGGGTAGAAGTGCTGACATTATTACCTTCCCCATCCGTAGAGGTGTGTCTAGCCCTTCCCGAGTAGCCGATCTTTTGGTTCCGCCTCTACCTCTCTCCATTTTTCTGTACTTAAACAAGTAATTCACACTATTAGTAAACATCCAACGGTTCAAGTGATTTCATATAAAACAACATATAAACAATAGTAAACATATGCACATGTAAGCGTTAGATATAAATCGAAGCATGTGAATAAAGTACGCTTCAATGGTTTCACCTTCATTACATTAATAAGAATTCATTCGATGACAACATAAATGAAAGTTGTACAATAAAAAACAAACCCAACATCGATAGGAAGAAAGTAATATTATAATTAAAAATTTATTGAATTTCACTATATTAATATTATAATTAAAAATTTATCATTTTAATTTTAATTTCATAAAAAGGTAAATTTTTAATTTTAATTTTAAATAATTAAAAAATTATTTATAAGAATCTCAACATAAAAAAATTATACATTTTATTAGTACCAAGTAACTAAAATTACAATATAAAAAATTGCAAATCTATCTTGATAAATGGGTAGAAAGTACTTGAACAAAAATTTTAAATCTACTTTAAATATAACATCGATGTCACATTACAACAAACAAAGCATACTTAGGAACATATATTTATTTTTTAGTAGCTTTGATAATTTTTACAAAAGTTAGGATACTTTTTATAAATTAATTCCAAGAAATATATTTTTATTTCTTAGTTTTTATAAATTAATTATATAGGATTAAATCAATATGATTATACACCATTTTGATATCGAACACATAAGTTTTAGTTATCAAAATTCAAAAGGCAGATAGTTAGAATTGAAATGGATCGGACGACTGGCTTGGATTCTCATGAGAGAAAGTTGATTAAGCTCGGTATAATCGGCGTCGATCATGCGGGAAATAATCATCACCTCCATCTCAAAAACCATAAACATTCAACACAAACATACAAAATTACACAATAAAACCAATCAAATAAGAGACAGACGGATCGGAATTCTGGCTTGGATTCTCAATTAAATTCATTCACAAACAACATTAATTTTCACTAAATTACATATATACGTTACTTTCAAGTTACAATGTTCAAAACCCTAAATTTAACTTCCATAACATTTACTCCACAAACAACACAATTGCACATTTTTCTTCTCAAATTCATTCACAAACAACATTAATTCCCACCAAAGTACATATATTCGTCAATTTCAAGTTATATTTTTCAAAACCCTAAATTTAACTTCAATAACATTTACTCCTTAAACAACACAATTTCACATTTTCATTCACAAACTACATTAATTTCCCACAAATTACATATATTCATCAATTTCAATATCAATTTTGTAAAACCATAAATCTACAAAAATCAACACAAGCATACCTCAAATTTATGGGCGGCACAGGCGGCGACGGCGAAGGTCGGGCGTGATGCGGCAGCGGCGGCGGTTCATCGGCGGCGTCCTCCACCCAGGCGGCAGCGGCGCGGTGCGGGGTCGGGCGAAACGAAGCTAAGACCGGTGGTTATACAGCCTTGGGGGTCCTGAGCCGACGGCGGAAGGGAGGCGGCGGCAGCGGCGACGGCCGACAAGGCGGCGTGCGTAGTCGCCGGCGGTATTGGCTGATGGCGGTGGTCAAGCTGCGGTGGTGTCGCTCTCGCTCTCGCTCTCGCTCTCTCTGTTGCTCTGCGAAATCCGGAAGCGGCCGATGTCCCGGTTCGGATTTGTCGTAATTAGCGACTGAACAGATTCGTCGCTGTTCAGTCGCTAATTACGAAATTGTCAGCAGCGACGGATTAGCGACGGAATATTCCGTCGCTAATGAATAAAGTAAATTTTTTTAACTTTCCGGGGTTTTGTAATGTCCAGAGTTATCGGCGACGGATTAGCGACGAAATATTCCGTCGCTAATCCGTCGCCGAGACCAAACTGATGACGAAGCCGTTTTCCGTAGCTAATTCCGTCGTTGTCCGATCCGAGTTGTCATTTTGTATCGGTGTCCGTTGCTTGATTCCGTCGCTACCTAGCGACAGATTGGTTTCCGTCGCTATTTTACGGTTTTGTAGTAGTGGGTGTTGTGGGACTTCCACCGGGGAAGGACTTTTCCTCCTTTCGGATCGAGGGAGTGCGCTCGACCCTTCCCGACTTTTCGGGACCCTTCATAGCTGTTTGTCCGTGATGCCTCTCCCTTGAGCGCTCGCGCTCCCGAACGATGGATCACTCCTGGTCATGCCTAGGAGCATTATAGGCTCACAGAGAGTCCCAACCATGAGTAGCCGATCACGCGGGACTAAGCGATCTTCCGCTCCCCGAGGCCTTTGCCTTGCATTTAGTGCAAGGGTATCACCATGGCCCTCAAACCAGGAAGAGCGCTGTTGTGGGTGGCATATGGGGTCGAGGCTGTATGTGATGTGGCAATCTTCTCATTGGCTCTATGAAGAGCTCTCTTGGCCTCGATAATCCCCTTAGCATCTCCTTCTTCTCCGTACCTCATTGTAGGGGCAATTGGTTACTTAGGAGCGAGCGCGTTTGTGCCTCGGTTGGGCTGTGTTGGGGTTTCGTGCGAGGGCATCCCTCCCGAGAAGTGGCCAACGAGCTATACCCGGGAGTTGGGGTATATTGAAATGGCATGAGGGACAAGCGTTGCGCCATGGTTGCTTACACTCGCTCCTGCACTTGTTGTGCAACAATAGTCTTAAGGGTCTCAATCAAGTTTTGAAGAGCCCCTAGAGTAATGTAACCCTCCAGCTGAGTTTGGCGGTTGCCGGTAGAGCGTTAGGATGACTGCACGTCCTTGGCTTGAGGGACTTAGCGGGATTGACCCCTGTAGGTATAGAATGATGAGGATGAGGACAGGTGGATCGGTTGCGTCACGTGTCATCCTTGGTCGTGACCAGGTACCGCTAGCAACCATAAGCTACCTCTCTCCCTACGAGACGATGCCAAAATGTTTCCGGAGGAAAATGGGTGTGATGATGTGGATGATGATTCGGAGGGAGAGAGGATTTACTGCTGCGGTTGCAAGGGCATGGCTTGATCGAATGGATTCCACGTGGCAAGCTGCGGAACCTACAAAAGGCGGTGCCTCGGGGATGTATCTCGAGTAACGCCTCTTTGACGCTTCAAGTTAGTGTGGCAAAGTGAATGAAAAAATCGAGGAAAATGTTCCTCGATGTGCTTGAAGGGAAATTTATGGGATTTTGGGACTTGCTTACCGAGTAAGGCTTCTTTTGGGGATTTGTGAGACTTTCCAAGAGAGGAAAGTGTTGGGATTGATCATGTGAGCTTGTGATTTGATGCGGGGTAGGTGAGTATTTATAGAGGAATTTTATTGGGGAGTACGGTAGTAATTTACCGTAATTTAGGAGGACACTCTAGCCCCAATGGGCTTTAGGCTTTACCGACCCGTTGAGAATGGATTTGGGCTGATACCTCTATCGTCCGACTGATTAGGCACAACCGGCTAGTGACATGGCAGGTGAGCGAGAATTGTACGGGAAATATCCGGATCATTTAAAAATGTTTACGGAGGAAAATGGGAGTGATGATGTAGATGATAATTCGGAGGGAGAGAGGATTTACTCGCTCTGGTTGTGAGGGCATCGCTTGATCGATGGATTCCACGTGGCGGTTGTGGAACCCGCAAAGGCGAGCCCGGGGTGGATCCCGGGAACGCCCTTCCAATGCTCAAGTTAGTGTGGCGACTGAATGAGCGAATCGAGGAAAATGTTCTTCAATGGGCGCGAAGGGGAATTTTCGGGATTTTGAGACTTGCTTACTGGAGTAAGGCTTTTTTGGGGATTTGTGAGACTTTCCAAGAGAGGAAAGTGCTGGGATTGATCATGTGAGCTTGTGATTTAATGGGGGTACGTGAGTAGTTATAGAGGAATTTAAAGGGGTAAGGTAGTAATTTACCGTAATTTAGGAGGAAACCCTATCCCCAATGGGCTTTGGGCTTTACATGGCCTCGTTGAGAGTAGATTCGGGCTGATACCTCTATTGTCCGACTGATTAGGCACACCGACTAGTGACGTGGCGGGTGAACGGGAACTGTCCAGGAAATATTTGGATCATTTAAAAATATTTTTGGAGGAAAATGGGTGTGATGATGTGAATGATGATTCGGAGGGAGAGAGGATTTACTCGCTCCGGTTGTGAGGGCATCACTTGATCGATGTATTCCACGTGGCAACCGCGGAACTTACAAAACTTGGAGCCCGGGGTGGATCCCGGGAACGCCCTTCGATGCTCGAGGTTAGTGTGACGAATTGAATGAGCAAATCGAGGAAAATGTTCCTCGATGTGCGCGAAGGGGAATTTTTGGGATTTTGGGACTTGCTTACTAGAATAAGGCTTTTTTGGGGATTTGTGAGACTTTCTAAGAGAGGAAAGTGTTAGGATTGATCATGTGAGCTTGTGATTTGATGGGGGTAGGTGAGTAGTTATAGAGGAATTTAATAGGGGTAAGGTAGTAATTTACCGTGATTTAGAAGGAAATCTTAACCCCAATGGCCTTTGGATTTTATCCGGCTTGTTGAGAGTGGATTCGGCTGATACCTCTATCATCCAATTGATTAGGCACAACTGGCTAGTGAGGTGGCGAGTGAGCGGGAACTGTCCAGGAAATATCCGGATCATTTAAAAATGTTTCGGAGGAAAACGGGTGTGATGATGCTGGAGGGAGAGAGGATTTACTACACCGGTTACAAAGGCGTGGCTTAATCGGATGGATTACACGTGGTAGTTGCGGAACCCGCAAAAGGCATAACTTGGGGGTGGATCCCGGAGAACGCCCCTCCGACGCTCAAGTTAGTGTGGCGAACCTGGATAAGCAAATCGAGGAAAATTTTGCTTGATGTGCGCGAAGGGAATTTCGGGATTTTGAGACTTGCTTATCGGAGTAAGGCTTTTTTGGGGATTTGTGAGACTTTCCAAGAGAGCAAAGTGTTGGAATTGATCATGTGAGCCTTTGATTTGATGGGGGGTAGGTGAGTATATATAGAGGAATTTAATAGGGGTAAGGTAATTGTTTACTTGTAATTTAGGAGGAAACTAGTGACATGGCGGGTGAGGTGGAACTGTCCGGAAAATATTCGAATTAAAGAGGTTGAAAATTAGTAGCAAAAATAGATAATTAGAGTACTTAGCTAAAAAGTATGGAGATAATATATTTGATGAAATTACGAGGAGATTTCATAAGTTCCAATATTATTTTCACACTTGTCAAATGCATACAGTTTCTACCAACTTCACATACTTAAATAGATATACTTATATAGACAAATAATTTTTTGTAAGAATAGTAGATGAATGTCATTAATTAAAGGTCATACGACATGTACAATAAAGATCAAATTCATAACTAAAATAATAAAGTAAATTTTTTGAATGAAAGAACTAACTAAAACTCTTCGAACACTCCTCTTCCACTCAATCGTTATTTCATCATACCACCTTTAATGAGAAGATTCACAAATCTTGTACAACCTTCCTGTCGAATAGATTTATTTGTTGTACTAGTCCGATTTGAAGAATTGATACTCGTTACAAACCAATATGACAATCAATCAACAATTCAACCACATACAATCACAATGTCATGAAAAGAAACTCATAGAATCGTTCCATAAGCAAGAGATAATACCACCAATTTAAAGAGGGTATGGAGTAACTTTCATAAATGGAGAAAGAATAATAATTTGTAGATAAAATACTAGGTAAAATATAAAAGAAATAGAGATCGGAGCTTACTATTGACAAAAAGCTAATGACAGCCCTAAAAAATGAAAATAGGGTTTTATAGAGAGAAAGGGGAGAGAGGAGGAGGAGGAGGAGGAGGAGGTGGCTATATAGATAAATACTTATATAACAACATAATAGGGTTTTTTTTGGGGGGGATGAACATAATAATAGAAAATAAACCCAAACACATTTTCTGCCCTGTCCATACAAAGACTGATTCTCAGAATCCTGTCAGTGAAAAAGTTGCAAATGTCATGAAGCAAAAATGCTCAATTGCAGTTGCCCTGTCCCAGGAAAGATGCAAAAACTCATCAAAACAAAAGTATTTGCATGTTTTTATTGCTACACATCAGCTTAACATAGCAGGGAAGAAGAATGTGTCCTCATACAATATAGTAGTAATTATTCTCTCAAAACAAGCTTCGTATTGTACAAATCAGAAAGATCAATATAATCTCATAACACAATACAATCCGTTCATGTTCTAAAGAGCAGTAGGAAAAGCTAGGCCAGCCGAAAAATATTGTACAAAAACTGCGGACCATAAATATGGTAGTACTGTAGCACTCACCAATATTTACCAACCACTGAGAGCCATGGGCACAAACATGCATGGAACTAAAACACGATGCTTATTTCCTTAATTAATATTAAGTGAGACTCTCGAGACAAGGGCTTCGTTACTTATGCTTGTAGTGAGGCTTCAATCATGATGATGGTGTCTGTGCCTGTGACCTTGCCAAGCTGTGAGTGCTGAACCGGTGACACTGACTGAGTGTTTTGCAAAGCCGGCGCTTTTCTTAAGTGCCACCCAGACTGTCCAGAAGAATCCTATCCAACCTGGTATATATCAGAAGAAAGTAAGATACGGAAAAGGAAGGGAAAAAATCAAATCCTAAATAAATGATGAAAAAATGGAAGAAATAGACTCCTTCAACAGTTCAATTGTTAGGGTAACATCAGGGTCTACTTTGGGAGTTATTTCACTGGAAACATTGCGGAACTGGAAAACTGTTTCTCAGGATATGGTTGTCCGATTGGTACTGCTGCTTGATTGGGTTTGAAGATGGATTCGGGCCCCACAAGCTGGTCTCTCATCATAGAATGTTCAAATATTTAAAAAATAAGAAAGACTAACTAACTAGAGTAACGAACTATAGAAGATTCCTGATCTTTCTCAAGCATCATGTCCTACAAAAAGGGCTCTCCACCATCCATTAAACTAGTCAAACTTTGTAAAAGCATAATTTAGATAAACTTGTCAAACTTTGTAAATCATTTACTTTTTAAAGCATGCGGTAGTTTTATTGATCTTATAAAGAAAATTTGACAATATGTTGGAGAATTTGGACAAGTTTCATAGGATGTAAGAAGTAGCAGAAGGCTGATTTATGTTGTTATCCTCATTTCAACAACACCCCCCCAAAAAAAAAAAAAAAAACCAAAGCAATACACAATGCTCTGATTTCTTCATCCTCCCCCCCACCCCTCTCTTTTTATGGACTTACTAGCCTACCTTAACATTAACAGAATGAAGACTGCCAAACAAAAACACAACCGCTTTCTTAGTAGAGTGGAGGAATGCACAACTGAAACAGAACTGTTCAACTTCACTACAAAGCAAACAACTCAACCTCCCACAAAACCATCCTCTCCCCAAAAAAGGTGAAAAATGAAGGAAAGGGAGGTCTATAATGAACAAAATAAATAACCATCTTTCTAGACAAGTCTCCATGGCACTCATGTGACAGAAGCATATTGATAACTAGTGTTGACACATTTACTTAAATACAAACTTCATTTATTAACCTTCTCTTACAGCCACAGTAAGTCTGTGTCTCACACAAACTTTCAATAAAATTTTCCACTTGAATTCACTACCTGGTCTGAATACTTACTGAAACATCTTATCAAATCCAAAATATAATAACCCAATTGATCAGATACAAAATTAGGATTAAATTTGCATCAGTATACCTGCCTCTCATCTTCCAAAGTTCCAGATGCAGAAGTTCCTACAATCACTCTACTCTCTGATTCCTCTGCTAATCCATTTAAAAGTTTTCAGCTAAATTTGGTTATTTAATTATTTATATCCTTTATGTCATGTTTCTAATACTTGTCCAATATATTTTACCATAAAAGTTCTGAATTACTTATGTCCTTACTAGAAAACATGTTAAGTTTGTAATGGTGTACAACACCATGCAATGCAATCCAATCAACACAAGATAACTGGAAAAAATTCTCAATAGCAAAAGTTCACAACCTAATTACTATTAATGAGCTTTTCACTTTCTCCAAGTAGACTAGAGACTCTAACTCAAAGGCCTAATTAAATGCATATTGGTGTCGTTCGTTCAGCAAGTTATCTAGCATGCAGGAGCGCTAAGTGCTTCTGCAGTGTTCTAAATCTACCGATCACATTTGAGACTTCATATTGTTATTCCTTAATCAGCAATCCAACCTCCCCCCTTTTCTCTTGTTTGGTTGGGGTCCATTGCATGGTTGAAGTTCATTGCCAAAATTTCATGTGCAGTGGCAGCATACATTAGATCAGTGTCCTATTCCATAGAAGCCCCCTCCCCCCCACAAAAAAAAAAAAAACCCTTTTCTGTTGACAAGTTACTACATTACGGCAGTTGAACCCATAGGAGGAGACAACTCTGTCCTGCAACATAGGAATCCACTGGACCTAGACCTCATTCCGGGGTAATCAATTGAAGTTTGTGCCTTCAAGGCATTCAATTTAGTTTATACTCCCAAAATGCTAAGAATAGTTGGCAAACTCCATCTTGCATGTTTGACATTGAGAACTTGAAAGCAAATTCAGTGGAACTGTTAGAAGGTTTTCCTTGTTTAGGAAGATTCTTCTAAACAATATTCTTAGGAACATGCAACAAATTAGGCAATTCAAAAGTACAACACAATGTTGGAATGTTGACAGTATGGGCGAAAGGGATAGTAAAGTACATCAAGCCCTTAACAGCCAGGGCAGCAAGCAAAAAAAGTGGCAGAGCCGGTTCATAAACATTACCTGTAACTATGACAGCAGTAATAATTGCTGATATTGTCACAGAAGAAATGACGAAAGCAGCAACTGATAGCACTCCAATGTAAATGACAGCCACAGAGGCAAAGAACATAGCCAAGAAGCCCCCAGCAGCTGCCAAAGATATAAACAGTGATATGATGATAGCATTGATAGTTGTTGCTGCCAAAAAAGCAAGAAAACTAGGATCGCGGTCAAGGTCAGAAGAGTTATCGTTCCAACCTGCACAAGAACGAGGAGAATTCATCTAAAAGAATTTGCAAAGGAAACTTGAATTCCTTTAAGAAGCACAATCAATATAAAACATGATTCAAATAATCAGACAATATATTGTAAGACCAAACAATTGAAGGAATGTCTGACAATGCAATAGGCTAACTCTATGACTTCAAAAAAGCATTCTAATTGTAGGCATAGTACTTCATTTCATATCAGACTATGCAGGGACAAATAAACATCATATACAGGTTTTCAGAGGATGCAAAGGGCTGTACTAGGTTATTTCAAGAATCAAAAGTCACATGGAAAGCAGAAAGCCACCAGGATGGTTTTCAGTAAGATTTTGCTTCACATTTAGCTCATCAACAGCAAGAGAACAGTACTAACTACCTATATGTGAGATTTGGATACACAAAACCACCCTCTGTCCCCTTCTCTTTGATACCCTTTGCCCAAATAAATAAAAGGTAAGTTAGTCAAGACAAACACCACGTATGAAAGATTTATCAATCAAGGAATTACAGAAAAACTGAATTTGGCATATTCAAATGAATCTGCATTTTCTCAAGGACGTTAGGTTCATAAGCATGGACTAAAGAGGACGACTAACGATGAAAAATTTGCCACTCAAAAGACAAATCTTCATGCCCAGAATCTGGAAAATGTGGCACCACAATAAACCTAGAACAAAACAAGGACACACAACACAGGGTCCTACCTTACACCCACTTCACCAAATAGGATGTGCACTACCTTCTAACAAAACGATAAAAGAAACCCAAGAACTATACCTTTTTCTGAACAATCTCCATCACATGCCTAGGATTACTGAAATGGGGTGTAAAGTGGACAGTCTATTTTCCACTCTCAGTATAAGGCATCATTCTGTAAAATATCTTCAGCAACTTCGAAACTTCAGCTTATACATACCATTATAGTTTCAATTTCTATTTCTTCTTCATGAAGTTTAGTGGGTAAAGCCCCAAGAATCTGAACTGGACCAAGGCCAATTCAGTGACTTGGCTACTTACCCCACTCTAAATAAGCAGGAACCGAGCCCAAAGGGCAAAATCAACCTTTTGATAATATCAGCTAACAATTCATCAACCCACTATAAATTATTACCCACCCATCCCATCCCAATAAAAGAACAACAGAAAAGGAAAAGAACAAAGTCGGGATACCCAAATTTTGAATATAGAACATGAACAAATTCAGTAATGTATCCAGCTTTTTAAAAATCAAAATAGACTTCCCAAATTCAACAGATCCCAAAATTCCAGTCAAATACCAAATCAAGCCCATACAGGAGGATCAAATCAGTACCCACAAAAAAAAAAAAAAACATAATTCAAACCAAATTGACAGTTATGAATCAGGGCTTACAGAGATAAAAAGGAGCAACCGAAGAGGGCTCCTCGGCGAGCCCACCGAAGAACCTTCGACCCAGAAGTTCTAGAAGCTTCTTGAAGGCGGGGTAGATTCTCTCTCAGAGAAACTCTGATTCTGTGCAAGAATGAGGCAGAAGCTAAGTTGCTATTAGGGTCAGGGAAGAAGATCAAAGCGAAAATCCCCGAAACGACGGCGTATAAGCTCTCGGACTCGGGTTCTCCACTTCCCTGTTTGAAGTGATTGGCGGAGCCGTAATTGTCCTCTTCTTCTGCTCCTCCTCTTTCCTTTACTGTGGGCTCTCCGTTGGTGTTGATATTGGTGGTTTCATCAGAGTCGTACTGATCATCCGCCATGCTTTCTCTCTCTCCCCAATCTATCTGTATCTTCTGAGCTTGTTTTGATGATTTCTTCAAAAGGGTTTGTGTGGATTCTGAGTTAGGATTTGATTTTTTTCTGGGGTTTGACTGGTGGAAGTGAAAGAGAAGTGGCTATAACTGGTTGGTGGTAGTTGGGGAAGGAGTTGGGTTTAATGGTGATCAACAGTCATAACCAGGAAGCTTTTATTGATTGAAATTGGAATTGGTTCTCTCTCTCTCTGTCTCTCATTCTGTCTCAGATACTGAGGAATCAGGGATTCATGATACCACGTTTTTGGATCTTGCGCTAACACGTGGATGTGGCTTACATGTCAAGGTTTTAATTTTTTAAAAAAAGCTCAATAAAAGGAAAATCTTTAGGCTATCATTATATAAAAATCGGTGAACATCTATCTAAATAATCTTATAATAATTTCAAATTCTTTCACCATTGTGTCTTCGGTAAACACAAAAGGACTATTCTTAGAATAAAAGATGAGTCGGGTATTTGAATTAATGATAAGACCGATATTCAAGGGAAATTTGTGGAGGATTTTTCACAAAGATTCAAATCCTAATAAGGATGTTATAGATCGTTCTCGACCACCAATTTCCCAGCCATCTTAACAAATGAGAACAATAATAAGCTTATCCTCCTGTCGAAATAAATGATGTTGTGTTTTAAATGGATCCAACTAAAGCCCCTGGATCGGATGGCTTTGGGGTTGAGTTTTTCAAGACAGATCGGGATATTATTGGTAACGATATCAATTCTCGTATTATGGACTTTTTTATCACGATAAATTATTGAAAGAGGTTAATCATACCTTCATTGCATTAATCTCGAAAGTTTCAACCCCTTCCTTTACTTCGCAATTCGGACTATTAGTTTGTGTAATAGTCTTTACAAGATCATCTCTAAGGTCCTTGTTAATAGATTGAGACCGGTTCCGCAAAGAATTGTTAACCCTTTCTAAAGTTCCTTTGTGTCGGGTAGGGATATTCATGATAATATCCTATTGGCTCATGAAGTTATCAATAAATTTGGTAAAGGTAAAGGAAAACAAGCTTATGTAGGACTCAAATTGGATATGGAAAAGGCTTATGACATAATTGAATGAGACTTTTTGTCGACTTGTCTTTGGGATCTAGGTTTCCATCAAGTTTGGATTAATTGGATACGTGAATGTATAACTATAGTTATATATTCAATCATCATTAATGATGAATCTTGTGTTTTTTTTTTCGGTATTCATGAGGTCTAAGGCAAGGAGACCCCTGTCTCCTTATTTGTTTATTTTATGTATGGAAGTTTTGGTATGTATACTGCAACTTATTGCTATATAGCCTAAGTCAAGGATTGGTACCAAAATATGTCCACAAGCATAGAAAATTCCCTACTTACTTTTTGTCGATGATAGTCTTCTTTTTGTAAGCTAAATTATGAGACATGTCTCAAGCTCCATAATATTTTGAATAATTTTTACAATTAGTCAAGGAAACTTATTAATTTTCATAAGTCGGCTCTACTTTTTCTAAGAATGCTACGATCGCCATTCATAACTCTATTTCCTCGGTGTTTAAAGTTCTACACACCGATTCTTTGGGGAAGTATCTTGGATGTCCTGGTTTTAGAAGAAAGGCTAATAGCTCCTTATTTGAGGATATCTTAAAGAAAGCGAGATATTAAGTTACAAAATTGGAAAGCTAACTCGCTTTCAAAAGCGGGAAGGGTTGTACTTATATAGTCTAACCTTGAGTCTCGACCTGCTCATATAATGCAAAATTTTAAGTGGCCGAAGAGTACTACTAGGTCTTTAGATAGTATTAATCGTGATTTTCTTTGGAAGAAGTCTCAAAATGCCAAAGGTTTACCGATGGTGGCATGGGACAAAGTATGTTCCCCTAAGAAATTAGGTGGTTTGGCCTCGGAAAGTCCGAAGCGATCAACCAAGGTTTCCTTTGTAAAGTTGTTTGGAAATATCAATTTGTGGCGAGATAATTTCTAGGGAAAAATATGAGATCTAAGTATCCATTATCCGTGGATTTTTCTCAAGAAAAGGCAAAGCATCAGATTCTTAGGCTTGGAAATGCTTGATAAAGAAGAGGGATCTTTTTAAAAGAGGATTAAGGTGGAAAATTGGGAACGGAAAAAAAGTTCTAGAAGGATACATGGTGCGGGAATGTTAACCTAATGGATTATTATGATAGTAGTCATCGGAATATTCCCTCCTTAGAGGTCACAGATTAACGCATGCATCACTCTAGAGAAAGAGTGGGATGTGGTAAGTCTTAATACCTTCCTACCGGATGATGTTTGCAATCTTATTAAGACTATTCCGCTTCTCACTCATGATAGGATTCTGTTTGTTAGGCTTTGTCTAGTAATGGAAAGTTTATGACTAAGTCTACCACTTGGAATGCACATAATACCCCCTTTTCCCTACGTGGGAATTTGCATGGATTTAGAATATGGACTTAATGCCTAAGTTGAAAGTGTTTTAATGACAATTAGGTCACAATGCTTTAGCTACATGTGATAATCTTGCCGGAAGAGGATTGAATATTGACACTATTTGTCCGCTATGTCAAGTTCAGCGTAAATCAATTAATCATATTTTTTACGATGTACTTGTGTTATGGATACATGGGATAAAGTCTATCGTCACAAGTGGTTGGAGGTGAATTTAAACCAATTGTGGAATCCCTCACTTATTGACTTTATCAATACGCTAAGGAAGTTGAAAAATCATCTCAAATAAGCGAGAATGGTTCATTTACTTTGGAGTATTTGGAAAAGCGAGAATGAGAGAGTTTTTAGAAATGGAGCTTACAATTCCATTACTCGTGATTTTACGAGCCAAATCTTCTTAGGCTGAGTGGCAATTTAGAAGCAAATTGGATTATCTCTCCAACTCATACTCTTCTTCCCACTCACCTAGTTCCACTATTTCTCCCAGCTTGTTAGTTGGAGCAAACCGCCTAGTAGATTTGTCGAGAATCAATTTTGGTTTTTGTATTTTTTCTTTTTTAATTTGGTTTTCTTTCCCTTCTACTTCTTTTCTCTCCATTTTAATGGAAAGCAATGTAGGGAGAACCCTTGCGAGAAAGGCTACCTACTAGTTGTTGTACTTATCTTTTTTTAAAAAAAAATCTTAATTACTACCAAATGTGTGGTCTAGCAAACACAACCTATTTCATCATGTTCTCTAACGTAAAAAGGCACTTTGGCTTTGTTGTGGTGTTTTCTAATTTATGTTTTACTTGCTTGTTTACATGCTTATTTACCTGATTTACCGAGTATATGTACACATATCTTGTATTTTGGATATGCACTTGGCAAAAGCTTGTAACTCATTCCTCATCTTTTTTTCCTTGTTTCAATCCGGACTTGCTTTAAGAGGAGAGAGAGAGAGTGAGAGAGAGAGAGAGAGAGAGAGAGAGATAGATAGATGAGAGAGAGAGAGAGAGAAGATTCTTGAAGTTCTTCTTTTCAATCCAGAGTTACTTTAAGAGGAGGGAGAAAGACGAAGGTTCTCGAAGGAAAAAAAAAAGGTTGTTAGGCAAATAATCAAGAGTCTGCTTCTCTTCTTTCTCTACAAGCGGTGGACAATTCTGGTTTTTATTTTTCTGTTTGTGATTCTGTTTCTTTTCTCTTTCTTTTGCTCTTGATTTCGTTTCGAATTTTCATGTGGGTAAATTAGATGATATTTTAATTGAGAAATTCATTGCCTTCAATGTTCGAGATCTGAATTTACGTTAGGGAAAATAATCAAGACTTGCTTCTCTTTCCTCTTTAAGAGCAGGTTTTCTCTCTCTATATATCTCTCTCTATTTGGATTGATGTGGGCGATTTTGGTTTATGTTTCTTTCATTTTTATTTTGTTTTGGGGACCGATTTTTGTTTCTATTTCTTCTGTTCTTGATTTTGTTTCTTTTCTCTTTCTTTTGTTCTTGATTTCATTTCTGAATTTGCATGTGGGTAAATTAGATGGTATTTTAATTGAGTACCATATGAATAATTAGATGAAGATTGGAAATATAGCCTCACATACCAAAAATCAAAATGAAATTTGTCATACAAAAATCACATATGAAATTAGGCGATGCTTCTCCTTTCTCTCTCATCAATTTTTGATTGAGGCAAAAAGATGAAGATGGATAGTGTAACGGCGAGTTATGGTAGTGAGGCAGGAATAATAGGGAAATGTTGCTCTGCTTTCTTAGCGTGAGTCGAGAAAGAAAGGGGAAAGGAGAAGATTTTGAAGGTACTTAAAATTCTACTATCCTTCAATCATTATCAGCTCAAATTTCACAGAGAAACATAATACATAACATAGAACCACAACACCATTCGTTATCATATTTGATTTGCTTAGTTTAGTCCAAACTTCTTCTCTATAAGCTAATGAATCTATAAATAGGGAAAAATAAAATCCAAAGCGGAAAATTTTCCCGAGTAGTCAAATTAATCATTTTTGGAAAATTAAATTTAAGAATATAATTAAGATAAATATACAAACTCATTTATAACGAGTACAATGACAACACGATCCTTACTTTCCCATGTCCGTCTCATCCTTTGTTTAGATTTTTCCTTTTTGTTTTTAATTTTTTGACAAGTAAAAGCTCAATTTTTCTAAGCAAATGACAAAATAAATAAAACTTCCTAAAGAAATTAGAAGAATTTTTTTAAACTAAAGCTTTTGGAGTATGCTTGGACAACGGTGGTTCCACCACTGTCACTCGCAACTTTGATCAATGATCGAAGGTTATGGATAACTAACTTGGTAGACTCTTGAGTAGTTATCTTAAGAGAGGGCTAGACTATTCACATGACTGTTGATCATGAACCGAACACCGAGAGTGTAAGCATTGAAAACAAAGGAGAGTTTGTCTCAAATATGTTAGGTTTATAGACACCTCTTTCTCATTGGAAAGTATCATATTTATGAATGTGCTTATAGCTGGTTAATGGGTTGTGTTAATAAGGATCTATGTTTATGTGAAATTTAAATGAACCCTTGACTTGAAACCAACCTTTTATTGAATGAAGTGAAGTTGAGGTAGACGTGTCTAACCCATCAAAATATCACCAAATTAATCAATGTCACTTGTCTCTAAGTAAACAAATATTTGTAGTTCTAAACCAAACCCAAAACCAATATCATTATAAGAACTATACAAAACATATTGTCTTATGTTACATCATTTCAAAGTTCCTAAACATAGGATAACATTATTAAACTGTTTGTGATGTTGGAACTATATAAAGATCATGCATAATTTGTCCTTTTAAGCTCTTTACGTGCTTATATGCTATAGAATTCTTTGTATCCATATTAAACAATCATTGTATCCTAAGAAGATTATTTCAATAGTTATCCTGATATATTAAGAAGTTTCACATTTTCATTATATAGTGGAACCGAATAAGAGACATGAAAAGTTTTCTAAACACGGTTAAAGGATTTAAATGTATAGGAATACTTGGATAGTTTCGAGTCATTTGTTTTGCTTTGAGTATATTGTTCCTTGAATTAGTCTTCCTTGCTTCACAAATTTTCATATTTTATCCGAGGAGATGAAACTTTCCGAGCAGAGCAAAAGCCAATAGACTTGTTTGATTGCTCTTAGGATGAATCACCTATTGCTTTTTGGATATTTTCTTCGAGTAATTAATAGTCATTTATACCCTTATATATTTTTCATTTTTTCCTTTTCCCCATTTTCATGGTATAGTGAGATGAAAACTACCACCAGTTGATTAGTTTGGCTTGTAAACCTTTTCTTTAAAATCGTGTACACTTGCTTAGGTATTTTTTTGCTCGATGGTGTTGTTCCATTGATTGGAGTCCACTCTTTTACTTCGTTTTTACTACAAAAAAATTCATCAACACTCTTCCTTCATGGTACATTTGGTTTTGTTGATTGTATTGTCCAACTCTTTATGTTAGTGAGTGTGTTGAATTTGATATGATTGACAAGACTATTAATGTGAGCATATCTCTCACAGTGGCATATAAAAAGTTGAAGTGCTTAGTGAGAAATAATAATGGTTTTTGGAAGATGAATCCTGTGTTGTGTTATTTATCGGGATATGTCGCTAGAGTGAATGGCCAGTTGACAGTTTCTCATGCTTTTGAAGACAAGAGCTTTAAGTCACATCTTCATTCAGACCACTGACGTTTTGGATGCTAACATCCATATGAACACTAATATTCTTATACTTACAAGTGATAGTCTATAGAAGGTGAATGTGGTACTTTGTTCTTGTTTTTCCTTTTAAATACTATCACATAGTTCTAAGAGAAACAAATTATTAAAACGGCTTATATCAGGTAATGTTTAATCAAGAGGCGGTAGATATTGCCATAAGGATAAAAGACTCACGAGAAGGCAACAAAGCAACTAACAATTGAAGCGGTGAAGAGAGACAACAAAGATGTGGTCGGGATACTGATTTAAATACAAAATTTGGTCTAGTTAGTACTTGTTTCATCCTCTCTACCAAATACTAATTTAACTACTTTTAGGAACTGAATTTCAGTCTAGATCGAGTAGACAAGAATATGCTTAAGCTTTGGCTTTAAATTGTCATTAACGCATGAAAATATTATCTTGTTAATATAGTTTTGTCGGGAAATTTTGAAGGTAATCTTGTTTGTTAAAAGTTTATGTAGCACTTAAGTACAAGGTGTTTTTTGGGTTCTCTAGAACCATATCTTAAGTGAAGTAATGGTTCCTTAATTACAATATATATTTGGTGGTTTTTATTTTGTTAATTTTTGAAGTACTCAAAAAGCACAACATGACTACGAAGAATATCATTTATAGGACATGTTCGACTTTCCATGAAAAAGAAATTTATTTATGTTTTATGTTCATTTATGTTCTTTTACGTTCCTTTATGTTCGTTTATGTTTGTTCATTTATGTTTGTTTCTTATTTAACAACTCATTTCTGTTTGTTCATTTATGTATCATCTATGTTCATTTATGTTCATTATGTTTGTTTCTGTTTGTTTATGTTCCTTTTTACTCTTTTATGTTCATTTATGTTCATTTATGTTAGTTTCTATTTCTGTTTATGTTTATGCGTATTTTGTATGTAAGTTTGAACATGCTCATAGTCAATATTTCTACAAAAGCCTTAACTGCTTTATGTTTGATTGATGAAATTCAACAAATGGTAAATGTTGAGGATAAGATAAACTCATAATTTAGTGTAGGTTTTTGCCCCCATGGGGTTTGATATACAAACTTATTTGACTACTTTTACTTTTTTTATTCATATATGAAATCATGAGTTAGAAACTTCATTTCATTTTCTGATTGACAACCATTACCTCCAAACTGAGCTTAAATTGACAATTTCTCTGTACTTTCAATTCTTATATATTCATAGTAATAGAACTAAAAAATTTAACTATTTTTAAAATATATTTCTCACTTTTATTTTGAAACAAAAAGTTCAATTAATTTTTTATCAAAAGAAATATAACTAAAATTTGATGCAATTTAATTAAAAAATAGTAGAATTTGCAATAATATAATTTTTTATGAAACAATACAACTTTTTTATTTCGTAGAAATCGCTTGTGCACGGGCATTTCCAACTAATTCTAATAAAAAGATATGGGTTTAAATTTTGATGAGCTATGAAAAATTTCCTTACCTTTGTTTCTCTTTCTTTTTCCTTTTATTATGTCCTCTTATTTAAAGTGTTTTTTTTTTTCGAAAAATAGGCAACATAATACATTAAACCAAACAAAATACACCAGAATATGTTAACATCCACTTAAAGCAGATACACCACAATACAACCCATTCATCCCATTAAACAATAAACAAATAAAAGTAAGACATCCAACAAATAAGTATAACATGATAATACCAACTTAGTCCCAATTCATCCAGACCTAGCATTGAGCATCACCTTAGTGAATGAACAACAACTCCATTTGGTTTCACGTTGAGAATAGCCAACGCTTTAGCAATGAGATTCACTTTTTTCGAGCTTGGTTAATGATAATCTATCATTTCTTCCAATCATCTTAGTGATTTCACTAATGAGATAATCTATCGGCCTAGGTTGTTTGAATCACCCCCTTTTTCTCGCTCTTGAATAATATCTTCCTCCAAGTAAATTTCAAATTTTGGGATATTATAGTCCCAAGCTTGTCTAAGACTTTCTTTTAGGGCTTCAAACACTGGCATAGTATGATCAACAACATGCACAACAATAGTAGTACCCACGAACCGGAGATGTAAAGTCGTTCTTATCACTCCCGCTTCAATAAACTTATTCCTCCCCACATTTGTATGAACACTAATATTAAGCTTAAAGTGAGCATCTTAATATGGATTCCACAAGATACCAGGGGTGTTCTTCATAAAGTTTGGCCCCTGAAAATTCCGTACATAATTAAAACAAACAATATCATAAGTAATGTGGTTCCGAAACTATGAGTTCTAGGGCAAGCATTAGAAAAACACATTGATTCCGTTACATCCATAGATGCCAGAAGATAATCTTGAAGGTTCATGACCACTCATGATCACCCTTTAGATTTAAGTTAATCCAATAAGTTCAATTAACATTAAAAAAGAAGCCGTAAGAAACAAGTTCCTAGTGGGAAAAAAGAAAACCCAGGTTGCAAAAGCTGTAGGGCAATCCCTAAAAATATGTAAATAAGCTTTAGTAGGGTGCAAGCAAGTGGAACACGATGGCTCAACTTGGGAATACCACTTATTAGACACTTTACAAGGGGAGACTATTATGGGCAGTACATCAAACTAGAATTTTCGTTTTTCTTGGACTTTCTATTTCCAAATGGATTTTCATCTAATAGTTTTATCCCATTCAAATGTTGGTTTCAGTTTGTCATAAAGGCTTTTAGAGCTACACATGCCATTAGTTGTGAGGCTTTAGTTAGGCTTATCCTTCACATTCCGATACGTACTAAGATGAGTAGATTTAATAATGGGAATAATAGTACTAGGCACCGATCTCTTAATATTATCAACTCTGCAAGACCTTTGTGGATGATACTCTTACCCTAAGGTGTTCAAATTTAGGGAATATGGACATTGTCCAATGAAAAAGTGGACCACAATTCAATCGGTTATGAAACCATAAAAGGTTTGCCTTCCATTTTCAATTCTTTTTCTAATAAAATGGCTCCTCTCATTATAGCATTTTATCATAGTATTCCAAATGACAGAATAATGTGGTTTTAGTGACACCGAATCCATAGTTCTTTTGTTTAGATATAATGTTTTCATAATTTAAACCCAAAGGATCTTTTTATTCCTAATATCACTTTCCCATCAGCTCAACATATAAAGCTCTATTCCATATTTGAAGGTCCTTAAAACCTACTCCTCCCCGATTCTTTGTATTAAGCATTTTATTCCAAGCCACCCTAGGGGCATAAAGAGATTAATCAAGTTTATTCCAAAATAAATTCCTTGTATATTTCTCGATTTCTTTACCAACTTTAGTAGGGAGAATGACTTTTTGCATTTGGAAAACATGAATAGAAGCAAACACAAACTTAGACAATATAGTTCTTTCGGAAAAATTTATAAACTTGGTTTGCCACGGAGCCAACTTATCCTTAAGTTTCATGAGAATATATATCATCAAAATCTGAGGGCTTATGTTTATGGGTGAAAATAGTGATCCCCAAATATTTACCAAAATAAGTAGACATACAAATATAGGCAAATTTAGGCAAGATTCTTCTAATTTAGGATGAGCTTTTTTGGGAAAAATAAGTAGAGATATGGGTGAAAAATAACTAGAGAATGGATGTTTGCATTTGGAAAACACGAGTAGAAGCAAGCATAGACTTAGACAATATAATTCTTCCTAACAAATTTATAAACTTGGTTTACCACATAACCAACTTTATCCTTAAGTTTAATGAAAATATATATCATCAAAATATGAGGGCTTATGTTTATGGGTGAAAATAGGTACCTCCAAATATTTAACAAAATAAGTAGAGATAAGAACATAGGCATATTTTGCCATGATTCTTCTAATTCTAGGATGAGTTTTTTGGGAAAAAATAGTCGAGATTTATTACGATTAATAACTAGCCCAAACTTCTCTCTAAAGTCTTTGAGAACATGATAAATTTCCAAAGTCATCTTTTCCAAAAAGGATAACATCGTCAACGATAGAAAACATGAATTTTTTTATATCCTTAATACAAATACCTTTCCAAGTTCCTTTATTCACTTCTTCAATAATCTTCTAGATAAACGTTCCATACACATAACAAAGATGTAAGGTGATAGAGGTTCACCTTGTCGAATACCTCTAGAAGGAAGAACTTGTGTCCGAGGTTACCATTATGGAGAGGTTGCATACTATAAGAGTAAATACAACCCATAATAACTTGAATCAATTCCCTAGGAAATCCAAACAAGGCTTTATCAATAAACTCCCATTCTAACGTATCATAGGTTTTGACAAGATCTAACTATAAGGCAAAATACTTATATCTCCGATTCCTCCTATTCATATAATTAACCATTTCTTTAACAACCATTATATTATTAGTGATATTTCTACCAGGAACAAAACTCGCTAGGTGGGACCGACCAGGTTAGGAAAAACATCTTTAGTCCCGTTAACTAAAATTTTGGTGATAATTTTATTAGAGACATTTCACATACTCATAGGTCTTAATCCTAAACCGTTTCAATATTATTTTTTTAGGTGCAACGCACATAAGCATTTGGTTAACCATGGAAATGCTAGCAAGCTTCCTAAAAGCATCATGTATAAGCTCATAAACACTATCCTTCATGACATACCAATTTTTTTGGAAGAAGAACACATGAATACCATCGAGTCCAGGAGCCCTAAAAGCATTCATTTGGAGAACAACCCCGCCAATTTCCTCACTAGAGATGGGTTGAAAATCAATGATAGGGGAAACACCAACATGACCATGTCTAACCCTAGAACTTTTCTTACCCATAGTAAACAAATCTGTAAAATCCTGGGAGATCAAAGCACTAGTATCTACCTGATCATGCAACCATTTTCTCTAGGAATATTTTAGAGTAAGAATATGTCTTTCGATATTTCTAATTTTAGTCATCGAATGAATATACTTTGTATTAATGTCTTTAACAGACCTTGTGATTAATCCTAGTTCTCCAAGCTCATATACTCTTTTCAATTTTGAGGAAAATATTATACTTCTCAATAAGATCTCCTTCTAGCCTACTAAGAAATGAGGTGACTTTCTTAGCCAAAGCTATCTCGAACAACATTAATTCTAGCTTGAGTTCTCTTTTTATTAGCTTGAATGTTTCTAAAAACCGTAGTATGCCACACAAGAGCAGCAGTCCTCCAATTATTAATAGTATTACTATATAAAGCCTTAAGTTACTTTTAAAGAAGGAGTCAAATAAGAGATGGTAACACTAGCCAATAAAGGTTCTAAAAGCTGCTTTAAGTTTGACTTTGTTAAGGTATGTCTCGATAAGAAGAGGGCAATGATCGAAGTAACACAAGGGAGATAAGCTACCTTAGTCTCAAGGTAGATTTTCATCCAAGCGAGTGTTAAGAAGAGCTTTGTCAAACCGCTGTTGAATCCTTTCTTCTCCGTCATGACAATTAGTCCATGAAAAGAGAACGCCCGAGAACCCAATGTTAATAAGTCTACACTTATCCTTCCAATTGAGAAAAACTAGAGGCAGAGAAGAGTTTAAAAGGCTTACCATCACTCTTCTCATTCGAGTTAGACACCATATTTTGGTCTCCCATTACCATCCAGGGTTGAGAATGAGGGGAGGATCCACAAAGAGGTCGTTCTAGTAAGCATCCTTACTGCTCGACAAACTAGGGGCATGTGTGGCAGTAAGTATAACACCTCGAGTTCGAAGGATGGAACTTGACTAGGTTATGGAAGATATGGGTATGGGTAGAGATAAACTTAATTACAGAGACAGGGTTCTTCCGGAACAAGAAAATAACACCTCTATGACCCCTTAGGTTCCACAAACCTATAATCTTGGAAACCAAACTTCGAACGGATCGAGTTAGCCTTATCAAGAAGAGGGGACATTTTAAGAAGGACAAGAACAATAGGGTTATGCTGATAGATAAGATCCACAATAAAGATGAAAGTATTCTCTAAAGAACTTCTTCTATCATTCCGGATAATCAATTTGGAATTAAGAGGATTGTTCATCATTGGGGGGTTCTTGTTCTTCCTCTAGTAGGGTAGGGTTTTCCTCGACTCCTTTGATCTTTCTCTACCTCTCAAGCTCAATGCTTCTCTCATCTCTAGGTCAATTTGAGTGGGCTTAACTTACAAGTTTTAGGTGGGAATGTGAGTATGAAAGAATATGTAGACAACATTTATTTTGAATTCTTAGAACCTTTCAACAGGTAGAAATGCCAAAATAAGTTGGTTCCACTTAAACATCCAGGCTTCTAACCCAACCCCGCCCACAAACCTTGTTGGAATGGAACTTGGTGGTGGTAGGAATAAGGGTGGTTTTAGAAGGGCTTTTGTCCATCTCTGGGGTTAGAGGTGCTATGTTTCCTTGCAATCCCTTATGGTTTGATATGCTTCTTAGAATGCATTCTAGGCTGCTATTTGATCATGGATGGCTGGGACTACCTAGAGTCCTAGAGTTGAGAAGATAGGAAATACGTTGAGAGGGTGGTTATTCATTTAAGGATGATCTATGATGGATGGAAATGGAGCAAAAGGGTGTGGAGACGGGGGTTGGTTGGGGAGAAGGATGACAATTTTGATTGAAAGGTCTTATAGGGGTGAGTTTCCTTGACATTACTCGACAAAAGGTGGTTGGGAACTAAGAGAATTATGTCAGTGAACAACCGGAGCTACAAAGAAAATCGAAGCCGAATCAATGGAAGATGGAGCGAGATTTAATGCGGAACCATCGATCCGTAACTTTCCTTCTAAAGGAAATATTTCTTGGGTAAAGATATTTAGCTGCCTAAATTAATATCTTCATTACCATCAATTTGAATATATATATATATATATATATATATATATATATATATATATATATATATATATATATATATATATAGGTGGAAGAGAAATTTTCATATGCTCATTGCTCTTAAACGTGGGGTTCGACTTGTATTTGTAATGCCATTATTCATATTCATGGAATACGAATCACTCTCAATATGCCTTGGTGGTGAAATGATAGACACACGAGACTCAAAATCTCGTGCTAAAGAGCGAGTCCTCTTCAAGGCATAAATTTTCATTATCTCAATTGAAGTAATGAGCCTTCCAAGCAAGGCTGATTACTAAAACTAGTCCCCGTGTTCCTCGAAGGGATCTCTTAGTTGTTGAGAGGGTATGATCTCATTGGAAATCATGTAAAGGAAATTCTGGTATGGTTAGATATATGAAAACTGGATGCCTTACCCTAATTTCTAACTCTGGTTTTGTTCAAGAACACATAATCACTACTTGGTTGTAGTTAAGACAAAAATCAATGTAAGGTCACGAGTTTTAGAAATGAAAAAAATATATTGGGAAGTAATGGTGGCAGCCATATAGGCCAAGCAACAACAAAAATATTCAACTAAACCTAAATATTGAAGACAAAAGAGATGAAGGTTTTCATACTCAATTTTCTGCCACCCATCTTCGACCTAGGTTTTAAGGACAAGAGTTTTTTCACACTAATTTCCATACATAGGGCGTGCATAACGTACCCAAGTGATGGTATCCATAGCAAAATCCACCTGATTAGTTTCCCTAGGACTTTCGTAATATTAAAAAGGGCTAACTTGTTAATATATTTCGCAGGAAATTCAGGTAGTCTAACCCAAACTATCATAAAGTCAAAAGGATTCATGCAAGGCCTAATTTTTTAGGTTTCTATCTCATTAGCATTAGATTGTGGCCAAAAACGAAACCGGGGACCTCCGAATAAAGCTTTATCAAGGTACCAATCATTATCAAACCTAAACAAAACTATATTCTTACTGAAATCAATAATGTCCACTTTTCCTTTAGGTTTCCACATCAAAGGAACTTTTTGGGTCATGGTATCTTACCTAATGTGTGTACCTAAAACCTTACCTAATAAGCCTTCTAGCCTAAGGGGCTCTCGGTATTTACAACTTATCATTTGAAAACTTAACTTTAAAGGGGTGAAAAGATCTTCACTTTTTTGTGTAATGACGTACGAACTTCCTTTAACATACTGGGAAACCATTTAAAGGACCCATTGACAACATCTCAAATGTCATTGTTTATTAAAGGTGCTAGACTCATGAGGAGCTTTCATTCGGATCCTCCTGCATGTAGTCTTCATTGCCATTGTCCTTGGACTCTCCACCATAATTTTTAATGGTGTCTTTTCTAACTAGTTTATCTATTTGGTTATTGGGATTTTTGGGGGGAGGGGATGGGTTTCACTCTTCATTCATGCGAGTGAGGTGGTCGGTTTTAGATTAGACAATACTAGCCAACATTTGATTTCTTTCTCATTATATATATATATATATATATATATATATATATTGTGGTAAACAAGGGAATACAAGGAAAAATTTAGGTAACTCTTCTCACAAGGTTTGCTCTTTGAGAGTCCGAGATACCCTGGGGTGAAAGTTTGCTCTTTGAGAGTTTGAGATACCCTGGGGTGAAAGGGTGAACAGAGTGTGAAGGAAATTTTAAGGAATTGAAAGACTTTAAGGCATAAGTCAGAACTTAGAAGGAGTGTTCTAAGTCTAGAATGAACTCAGAAAAGTTATAACAAGAAGAATTACATTGGGAAATCCTCCTAGTGCAGAAAACTATGCGTGGTGACACCAATTCCAATCCACTATTTTGGATCCACAAAATACAAAGGACTCGACTTCTCAAAATTTTTTCCTTAGACAATTCAATACAAGTTTTCCTAGGCAAAAAGATCCTTTATCTATCCTAGTACTTCCTAATTGAGTTAACCTTTATAGCCAGGTACAATTGAGTTGAGTTACCCCTTACAACTCGGTCAAAGGAAATTATACAAGAATTGAGTCGAGTAAAAGTTTAACTGATTACAAGACTTCTTTGTTTTAACTCGAAGCTGAGAAGGCTAAGTATAAAGTTGAAAGCTAGAAAAGATTGAGTGTATAAGATGAGAGTTGAGTTCTAACAATCTTCTTAGTCTTGTAGAGTGGCTTCTACTTATAATCAACAAAGTAGATAGCCGTTGTGTCTCGATATTGATCGGAAACTTCACTAGCCGTTGGAACGGATAGTCCGGGTCCCTCGAAATAGAACCATTGTGAAGATAAACGTTGTGCATTGGTCCTTGGCTCAAAAAGTAATCCAACCACTTCTTGTGACTGAAAAATAGGGTGGAAACATCCATTAGACTCGAAGTTGAAGTTTACTGGAAATGGAAACAAACAACCCCGACACGGTGTTTGAGCCATCTTGAAAATGTCGCTTTCTGTCTGCTGGCGTTTAATAGTAATAAGCCAGCTGTTTTTGTTTTTCAAATTGAGATTAAACAACTTTAATCATCCTGAAAAAATAAATCAAAGTGGTACTCAAAGTGTAAAAATACTTTGGTCCAAGATTAGTTAAGGATAACAATTAATTCAAATATTTAAATGCTTAACTATCCTTAAACTAATTAAATGAAATTTTCTGAGTCTATTATTCAATATGTTTTAATTCCATTTGTGTTTATCTTTAGATAAATAAAGAGTTGGAGAAATTTATATACACAATACATCAAATGGCAATATATAATTTCGGTTATAAAATAAATCTAGCTTAAGTTAGAATTAACGCAAGATTTCCGATTCAACTTCTACAAGTGAGCCGGATGACATGACAAGTTGAGCATATAAAATTATTTAGGCAAGATGTATGTCCGAGTTTTATCCGAGTGGGTTAGAAACCCGGAGATGAGTGTTAACTCAAGAATAACTTTACGAGTGGGTCGGACAGAGATGAAAACTTAAAGATAGGCTTTCTAAGGTGTGTGAATGACTTGAGTTCAAAACTATAAAGAGAGATAGAGTCATACTTGAGTCTTCAATCTCCCCTTTTTGATGAAAAGCATTCAACACTTAGAAATATGAGTTAGGAACATATTATAGTAAGTTTTCGAGTGCTTAATTAGTGATAAGTATTGGAGATGAGCAAAAATTAAAAAAACTATTTGAGCTATTTGAGTTATCATAAAATTTCCAATGATCATATGTGTCCGAGTTAAAGAAAGTGATCAAAATCAAAGCAAAACAATAAGCACTTAGAGTAGATCATGCTATTTGACAAAATATCGGAGCGGATAATAGAGAAACATATCATTGGAGCAAAGAAATACTTAGAGTTTTCATTGGAATAGAATAAACGGGACCATACATCAAGATAACAACAACAAAAAAAATACTCCCCTAAACTAAACAACTATCTCTCCCCTTATGCATTTCATCAAAAATGACAAGTGGAGGAAGAAGAAATAGAGTGTTGGATAAAAAAAAGAAATGAAATTAAGAAGGGGTGGAGTCTGTGCTGATGGAGGAGGAAGACTAGGGTGCTCTACACCTACGCCGATATCTTTGTGATGATGCACAATTGGCGGAAGTGGAAGAAGAGGCAATGTTGAAGTGTCGATCTGTCCAAGCTAAGTCGACCGGACTGTTCTACGAACAAGTGGTTTTTCTTCCTCATCTTCCTCTTCCGAGCCCTCAACTTGATCCGGTTGATTAGGCTGTGAAGATGGCTAGGATTGGGATTGATCAACATCCCCAACTTCCTTAGAAGCTGATTTTGTATGCTTAGATGATATCACTTTAGCTTCTTTTTCTCCTTGGCCTCCTTCTTTTTCTTCTTTTTCTTCTTCTTCGTCTAAGTTAGAAGAGAAGGATGATTTTGAGGACCAATCTGAATCCGATTCCGAGTCCTCGGTAGCCTTTAATATGTGCTATTGGAGGTGGCTGATCTGCTCCTGCTGCATTCGGATGACCTTTTTGAGCTCATTGATCAAAGTCCGACTCGATCGATGTGCTTCGAGCGAGTGGTCCGAAGTTGGGTCAGAATGGGCATGAAATTTTGGAAAACACCAAGAGTTTACTCGTAACTCTTTGGCCGGAGCTGCAAATTGAGAAGTCACCTTCTGAAGAAGATCAGTAGAAGAGGCTAGTTGATGAGAAGGACCAACAGTCGAAGAAGAGGTTCTTGTGAACTCTTCTTAGATGAAGGAGGGGGAGGAGGTATTTCAAAAGTATGAATCCGGACACCGGGTTCGGTTTTCTAGTACCCAAGGTTCAAAAGAATACAACTAACTTTAAAAATTTGTGAGGATCATTGAGAAGGCAACCTGTAAGTGAGCAAACATTTTGGAGAACAAGGCTCCAAAAGGTAAAGGAGGCTTCTTCCGATCGAAAGGAATAAAAGCAATTTGTTCAATGATGAAAAGAAAGAGGTCAACCTCATATACCCTTCAAGAATATCAAATAAGACTTTGAGAATGTGCTGTTGGGGTTTTCCTCATATGGATAGAATGAGAACACAGTTCTCATTAGAAAGAAATAAAGAAGTCCGGCCTCAGGCTTTAATTGAGTAACGTAAAAGTTTTTGTGAGATTTGGAAGGAGCTCGAGCATACTTTTCGAAGAATTCCTTTGCTAGTTCAACAAAAGGAATAGGATGGGTGTTAAAAATAAACACTAAACATCAAAGAGTTTGTCAAGAAGTGGAATATTAATGGTGATTTTCTTATCCCGAACAGTCGAATAGATGACATTGTCCCTAGAGGACATGTTCAAGTAGAATTCCGAGACTAACTTAGGATAGATGTAGTCACGAAGCGGATATAGTTGAAGATACCTATCTTGGTGAGTGGTTTGACCCATGATAGTTTGGAAGAAAGGAAGAACTTATCTTCTAGAAAGTAGTGCTGAGTGACGATTGAATGTTTAAGATCGTCGAAGGATAGGGCTTTTCCCTTTGAGGAATCCTTTTGAGGATCCTCGGACCGAATGACGCGGGTTCTTGCCTTCTTTGTGGTAGAACCTCCTTCAGCAACATTCCCTCTTTTAGGCATGTTGTGAGATGAGAAAGACGAAGAGAGAAGTAGATTTGAACGAGTAGGAAGGAGTGTGAGAGTAAAAGAGTAGGATTATGAGTCCGAAAGTGTCCGAGAGAGAAAAATTAGAATTAGAGAATTAAGAGTGAGAGACCACGAATAGCAAAGTGAAAGAATGGGGGTGAACAAGGTCTATTTATAGACAAAGGTTCTCACCGAAGCGAAACCTCAACTCGACTTAGTTTGCAGAGTAATGGTTAGTTGAACCATTTGGCATTCCAGACATCCTTGTAACGGTTACCTCTTGAAACTGCTTTTCCAATGGCTAGTTTCTTTATTGTTTACGTGTCGGAGAGAGAAAAAGAAATTTTCGAAAATATTTCTAAGATTCTTTATTGAATTAGAGATTATCTCGAAGTTTGATGTCTATTTTTTCTTAACCGAGTCCGACTTAGTAGACTATCCGAGTTGCTCGGAACATACTCGAAACTAATAACTATAGCTCAATCTCATGAAATGTCAATCGAACCACTGGTTATTCGGACAATGCATGTAAAAAATAATATAATCATTTAAATTCTTATGCAATAACTCAAGTAATCATGGAGTCAACATACCAAGTTCATTCTTAATAAAACGTAATTGTTCTTCACTTAGTGGTTTAGTGAAGATATCAGCTAACTAAAATTTAATGGGAATAAATTTAAGTCCAATATCATCTTTTTCAAAATGGTCTCTCGGAAAGTGATATCCGACCTCAATGTGCTTGGTTTTTGAGTGTTGAATTGGATTCTTTGTAATGCTGATGGCACTTTGATTATCACACTTAATAGGAATGGTTGTGAATGACAATTCCAAATCCTTCAAGTGTTACTTGATCCATGGTAACCGAGCACAGACAAGCTCCTGCTGCTATTTACTCAGCCTCGATCATTGATAGTGCGACTGAATTTTGCTTCTTTGAGTGCCAGGAGATGAGTGATTAACCCGGAAATCGACATGCTCTTGAGGTACTCCTTCTATCAACTTTGTATCAAGCATAGTCAACATCCGAGTATCCACTAAGGGTCAAACTTAAGTCTTTTGAATACCAGAGACCAAGTGTTTAAGTTCCCGCAAGATATCTAAATATTCTCTTCACCGCAGTGAGATGTGATTCCTTAGGATTGGCTTGAAATCTTGCACATAGATAAACACTAAACATGATATATGGGCTACTCGATGTAAGATAAAGTAGAGATCCTATCATGCCTTTGTAGAGTTTCGATCTGCTACTTTCATTTTCTCATCTCGAGTCAAGTTTGGTACTTGCTCCCCATTAGAGTTGCTGCATGTTTGACATCTTGTAGCTTGTACTTCCTGAGTAACTCCTTTGTGTATTTGAATTGATGGACAAAGATTCCATGCCTTTCTTGCTTAATTTGCAGTCCAAGAAATAAGTTGAGTTCTCCCATCATACTCATTTGAAATTCCTATCTTATCAGCTCGGAAAACTCTTTACATACAATTTCATTAGTAGCTCTAAAGATTATGTCATCAACATAGATTTGATGTAACACCCCTAGAAGTATTACATCGCCAGAGTTCCTTAAAGGAACTCCCAAGGCTCTTTCTGGTGTTGGTTTGGCTGTCTAAACTCAACTCAAGACAATAAGGATGGTTTTCCAAAAGGATCCGAGATTTCTTAAAAATTTCGGCAGAGTTCCGTTTGTAATAAGGACTAACCCATAGGCTTGAAGCCTTAAAACCCTGCATAAGAAAACATAATAACATAATACAAGTCTATACATTTTCCTTGAAATCTCTTGCAATGAAAAGGTCCTGACTCATCAATCACTTAAAAACACGGTTTCACATTCATGAACATACTTTTGGGGTTGAATAAACTTTTCCGGGCTTTCGAGGATTCGAACTAGCATTTCTTTCATCTCGGGGTGCGACTCCGACAAAAAGGCTCCCGAGACCTATCTTCATGAAGTCTCGGAGCGGGCATCCTGCCTCTGCAGGACCCCTGTTAGAACCCTTCCCTCGAAGTTTCTAGCTGGGCGTCCCCGATTCGAACCCTTCGGTATGCTAAACAATCAGTAGCTCTGTCGATTCAAAACTCTTTTCACATATTCATTCATTACATTCACTTCATAGCTTTCTCAATCGATTTGGTATCAAGGAAGGCATGACACCACGTGTCACCCTTATAAATTCACTTTCTCAAATCAGCTTTGCTTCTTTAGAATAGAATCACGTTTGAAAGACATTCCACAGGAAATTCCATTCAATGATCATTCACGTAAAATATAAAACTCTTTTCGAAACTACTTTTGAGCATCACGTAAAGCAATCACATAGCATGAATAATCACCATTCAATGCAAGCAATCATCCTAAACTCTTTTCCAACTATGCCTTTCTCAATTCATCGGTTCGATACGATTAATTCCATTTTCCGAGTCACAACAACCACAAGTAGATATTACCTAATTCAACGTTCTCACTTTTCACAATTCATTGTCTTCACCTCGATTCCTCATTTTATGCCTTTATTTTATAACTCAACTCTTCCCAATTTACCATCTTTGTTTCAATACTTTTCGATTACGCTTCCACATTACTCATCGATCTCTTCTTAATCATACTTAGTCGGATAGCTCTCATTCTTACTTCACTACTAAAATCCCTCTAATTCCGTTCACCTCCGAGTGTAATTCGCTCTCATCTTAGATTTCTGTCCATTAATCGTTCTTTCTTGACCAACTCAATCATACAGTTCTAAATTTCTCTTTATCGCTCTACTTTCGCTAGCTTTGCTTATCTTCGAATTTAGTTCAACCTCAAGGATTTAATTATCTTTTGAACTCAATTATCCCAATACTCACCCACTTTTCACTCCCATGTCTCAATTGTGCACCACTCAATACAATTTCATATTCCTCTTTACATCTCCCTCGTTATTTCCCGATATTAGTAATCATTCCTTAACACCGCAAATTCAGTAAATCTCTAAGACTCAATCTGAATATCAATTCATAACTTATGCCCAAACCATACGTACTTATCCCCAACCGACCAAACTCCCGATACTACTCATTATACCCAAGCAACTCAACTCCGTCTCGAATTCCCGGTTTCCAATTCAGGCCTAGACAATTACCAATTCTCTTTACAACTCCTAATTCAACTTTCAGCAACTACTACACTCATTCAATAGCACACGTGTTCAATGTTCACAATCACATTCAACAATCACAATAAACTCATTTGGATTCGAAATTACTAATAGTTTAGAGTATAAGACTACCCACCTCGATTCAGGGATTGACAGTTTGTTGAGGTTCGGGTTTCTGGGTTGGTTCCTCTCTTCCTTTCTCTTCCCCAATCCCGGTTCGCCGCCTTCCCTGCGTCTGCCGCCGTCGCCGGTTGCGGTCCCGCGTCCCCGGTTGCCTTTGGTTCCCATTCCTCACTTCCTCTGTTTTTGGTTCGTTGTTCTTGGCCTCGGCTATCTCTCGACCGGGCCTCGCGCGCTCGGTGCCGATCCTCCTCCCTTCTCGCCGCCGCCTTTCCTAGTGTCCGGCCTCTCGGTCCTCGCATTTGTCTCGCCTCGGGTCTTGCTTTCGCCTTCTCTCTGCCCGGTCTCTCGCTCTCTCTTCTTCTTCGCTCGTGCCTACTCGGGTCGCCGACCGCCGCCTCCGGTCCTACGGTAGTCGCCGGTCCTCCCCTCGGTCTCCTCCGCCGTGCGCTTGCCTCTTTCCTCTCTTTCTCTCTCTCTTTCTCCGTTCGGTGCTCCTTTCCCCCTCCCTTGTTCTCGCCTCCGTGGTTCTGCTTCTTCTTTCTTTCTTTCTTTGTTTTTCTTATGTCCCCCTTCCCTTTGGTCCTCCTTTCTTTTATTTCCTTATATTATCTCTCCACTGCTAACAAAACTTGCCTCTTGCTTCTATTGGACCTTCATTGCACTCCTTTGTCTCTTCCACATAAAACAAGCCTATGCCTTTCTCTTCTTTCGTCCTCTTACGTTTTGTCTCCTAATTTATTTTGATGCATCAATTAGGACACTACCTAGCCGCATCGAGTTTCAGCTCAAATAGAAGGGAGGGTATTTCCTTGATTCGACTTATTTGATAACAGACTCTCAAAGGAATACTGAAGTAATACATCCGACCGTAATCAAAATCAGTCACTCACCCCCTAGATGCCCAGAATAATACTCAATAATTCTATGCTTTAAGTCGCTTTTCTTTAAAATTCCGGGTATTACATTTGAATGATGAGAAAATCAATCCCCTTGGTTTTTGTGAAAAGAGTTTTATCAATAAGGCATCTTTTGAAGCCATTTTCAACTAAAAAACTACTTACTCTTTCATACCTAGCTCTTGCAGCTTGTTTCAAACTATACAAAGCTTTTTGCAATTTGAAAACATGATTGGGAAATTGAGAGTCTTCAAATTCGGGGATTGCTTAACATAGACTTCTTCTTGAATATAACCATTAAGGAAAGCACATAAATTAATGTTCATGCTGGATACAAATGCTAAGAGAATTCTCATTGCCTTAATCCTAGCAACAAGTGCAAAGGTTTCCCCACAATCAATTCCCTTTTCTTGATTATATCCCCGAGCAATAAGTCTGGCCTTATTTTTTACTACAAACCTTCCTTATCTAGTTTGTTCTTAAATACCCATTAGGTTCCTATAATCGGGTGGTCAAAAGGTCATTAGTTAATGTCCAAACTTGGTTTCTTTCAAATTGTGGGAGTTCTTCTTGCATGGCCTCTACCCATTCAGGTTCAAGTGAGTATTCTAGTACATTTTTAGGTTCGAGTTAACGAGTCCTTGCCCCGAGTTGATGTTTGAGATGATATTCTCAGGTGGATGACTTGATGTATTTTTGAAAGCTTTACCTGTTCTCCGGTTTACCAGATTTGATGGTTGAATAGTTTGTTCTTCAACGAGGTTCAGCTAGTTGTCTCTTCCTCTCCTTGTTCTTCGAGTGGTCCGAGCTAGTTATTAAGTCGACTCATTCCGAGTTGGCTCGGTTCTCTTGTTATCAATGATTATGAGCTTAGTTTCTACTAAGTCATTATCATTTTGGTTGAGCTCGAGGTATGAAAAAGTTGACTCAGTTATCCTACCATTATCAACTTCATTAAAGATAATGCATATATTTTCTTCCATTTTGTTAGTTCTTTTGTTGAAAATGTGATAAGCTTTTCCATGTGAAGAATAACCAAGAAATATACCTTCATTTAACCTTGTATCAAACTTGGTAAATGATCCTTGTCATTGTTATGCATAAAACATTTATACCCGAAAGGTTTGAAGTAGGGCATGTTAGGTTTCTTTCCCTTGTAAAGCTCATAAGGCATTTTCTTCAGGATGAGTCGAACGAGGCATTTGTTGAGTGTGTAATTTGTTGTGTTGAGTGTGTAATTTCATCGTGTTCGGTGCCTTATCCCGGAAATAGTAGAGAAGGTCATTTTCAATCATCATAGTCGTTCTTATTTCTTTAAGAGTTCTGTTTTGGTTCTCCACTACTCCATTCCGTTAAGGAGTTCTAGGTGCTCGAAGTTATGGGAGATGCCATTCTTGTCACATAGTCTCGTAAATTATGAGTAGTCAAACTCCCTTCTATGGTTAGTTCGTATTCTCCTAATATGAATTTAAGATTCCAATTGAATTTTCCTACTGACCTTAATGAACTCTTTGAAGGCTTCATTCTTATTCTTTAGAAAACAAATCCAGGTAAATCATGAGAAATCATCAACAATGACTAGTACATATGATTTACCTCCTAGGCTTTTAATAGGGATTTCACCACACAAATCCCTATGAATAGATTCAAGTACTATTGATGTAGAAACATTTTTGAGTGGCTTAAATGATAATATAACTTGTTTTCCTTTCGTACATGCATCATATATTTTATCTTTCTTAAAGGTGCAGTTAGGTGGTCCTTTGACTAACCCTTGAGATGCAAGTTTCTTGATAGTATGCATGCTAGATGACCTAATCTACGATGCCATGTCCATAAATCATCATTAACTGAAGTTTTTAAACATGATATATTTTAAGTAGAATCATAAAGAGGAATGGTGTAGGTGTTACCTTATGTTAGAATAAAGAGCTTTATCTCATTTGTGGCAGCATAAAAAATAAAGCAATTGGTATGAGTGAATCTTACCTCTTGATCTTTGTCACATAGTTGAGACATACTCAAAAATTCCAGTTTTGAATAATTTTAGGCTTGGTCCGATTCTGAGTCTTCTTCTTAAGAAACCGAGTTTGAGTTTACTTCTTTTAAAATCCTTTCTTCTTGTAAACAGGTTATGAAGAATTTTTCTTAAAAACTGGTATGGGCTCAGTCCCTTTCTTCTTTGAATGAATAGGACTATGCTCAGCCTTTCTAAAATTGATTTTTCTGGAATTAGTTTTGAAAAGTTTTTATAGGAGTTGTCCTCTTGTTCACCATTATAGCCAAGACCTTATTTTTGAAAGGAAACACACTGAGAACCTAGAAGTAAGTCAAGGTTTTTCTGACCTTGAATGAGTTTCAAAGCCAGCTCCCGAGACTCGGTGAGCTTCGTTTCAATTGCTTATTCTCCGTTCCGAGTCACTCGACTCGGTGTCATTATCTTGAGAACTAGTCTCTAGTACTTTCATATTATATCTCAATTTTTCCAAATCATTTTGTAAAGATTTGTTCTAAGGCTTAAGAGACTCTGGTTTCTCTATAAAGGTAGAAAAATCGAGTTGGACATTTCCTCAAAATGTAAAAATGTATCTAGCTAAATCTTGCATGCTTAGAGAACTTAAGAAAGTAGTTGATTACATCATGAGGATCAGCTTCCTCAGTATCTGAATCTTTACTTTCGACTCGGATCTAGCTTCTAAGTCTCGTTAAAGCTATGAGACACTTTAATTCATCATCTGTGTCATTATTTTCTTTTAAGTCATCATCACTCCATGTGGCTACTATTGCCTTTTTATTCTTTCGGTCTTTTCTTCTTTTTGGACAGTCCTTGACAATGTGCTCCTTGCTTCCACATTCAAAACAACCAAAATTTTTATTTAAAGTTGAACTTGAAGGGGATGAGTATTAACCTTTCTTTTCCTTCTTGAAGATTTCTTGCTTTGGCTCTTCTGCCGCTTTATGTATTTCATCATCTTTTGAATCCTCCGGCCGAAGTGCCATGGTGTCTTCTTTAGAATATGAGGAACTCAAACTTGGACCAGGTTCCTCCGAGGCTTTGAGAGCAATGTTTCGTTTTGTGCTGACCTCATATTCTTCTTCCTCTAGATGTAAATCATGGGTGAGAAGTTTCCTAATGACCTCATCTGGTTTCGGCTAAGTGAGGTCCTGAGCTTCTATAATAGCTGTCACCTTTGGTCCCCATCTCTTCTTTGGAAGACTTCTCATAATCTTTCTGACTATCTCCTCATGTGACATCTTCCTTCCAAGGGATTTGAGATTATTAACAATATTAGGGAAGTAGATGTACATCTACATTATGTTCTCATTAGCTTCCATCTTCAACATCTCGTATTTGTGGAGATATTGACTTATCTTTCCCTGCCTCATTTGACTAGTACCCTCCTAAGTGTTGACAAGAGTGTCCCACATATCTTTGGTAGTATCACAGGTGGATACTCGTTATACTCTGCGGCATTAATGGCACACATCGGAATGTTCATGACCTTGAAATTCTTCCTATGCCTCCCATTCTATTTAGGAGTGAATTCTTACTTCACCTTGGGTACAGATTGAGTGTCATCCATCTTGGTGGGAACATAGTTTCCATTATAAATGATTTCCTAGATTTCTTCGTCATAGTCTTGGATGAAAACTCCATGATCTTCTTCCGAGTGTGCGAAATTTGATCTTTTGAACTTTGGTGGCCTACTCGAATGATATTCCTTCATCAAACCCTCCATAGTTAAAAAATTTACTAAAGTCATAACTCAAAAAAGAGGAGCTAGGTTTAGATTGGACTCAGAAAGAATAAGAATAAGAATTTTTACGTGCAAACCATCCTGGGGCAGAAAATTATGGACGAGTGTCAATCCGGACACCAAGTCAAATCCATTATTTTGAATCAGCAAAATACAAAGGACTCGACTCTTAGAATTATTCCCTTAGACAATTCAATACAAGTCATCCTAGGCACGGAAGATCCTTTATCTATCCTAGTATTTCCTAACCGAGTTACCCTTTACGAGTTAGGTACAACTGATCTGAGTTACCCCTTACGGTTCGGTGAAGGCAAAATTATAGAATGATTGAGTAAGTAAAAATGTGATTGATTACAAGACTTCTTGTTTCAACTCGAAGTTCAGAAAAACTTAAGTACAGAGTTAAAAGCTAGAAAGATTGAGTATATGAGTTGAGACTTGAGTTCCAAAATTGTCTAAGTCTTGTAAAGTGGCTTCTATTTATAATCAGCAAAGCATATAGCCATTGTGTCTCGGTCTTGATCGGGAAGCTTCACTAGCCGTTGTAATGGATAATCCGAGTCCCTCGAAATGGAACCGTTATGAAGATAAATGTTGTGCATAAGTTCTTGGCTCAATAAGTAATCCATCCCACTTGTTTTGACTAAAAACTGGGGTGGAAACAACCATTACACTCAAAGGTGAAGTTTTCCAGAAATGGAAACAAATAACCCTAACACTGGTATTCGAGTCATCCCGAAAATGTTGCTTTTCCATCTAGTGGCGTTTAATGGTAAGAAGCCGTTTCTTTTTCTTTTCAAAATGAGATTAAAAAACTTTAATCAACCTACAAAAACAAATCAAAGTGGTACTCAAAGTATAAAAATACTTTAGTCCAAGATTAGTCAAGGATATAAAATAATTCAAATATTAAACACTTGAATATCCTTAAACTAATTAAATGGAATTTCTAAAGTCTAATATTCAATATGTTTCAAATCCATCTGTGTCTATTTGTAGATGATCAAAGAGTTAAAGAAAGATATAGACACAAGTTATCACATGACATAATCGAAGACTCGAGACATCTGCTCAACACATTTCCGAGGTGTATCGAAGGAATCGGTATAGGAATCTCTTAAGTATAGAGTTTTGATTCCAAGGCATTCTCAACATTATTAGAAACTTTTCTGAGTGATATAGTATGTTTTCTAAGTGATATAGCATTTACTTCACGTATTCTTGCTTGTCTCCGAGTGACTCGAAAACAGATATACGTATCTTACTCACTTCGACTCCCTCATCTTTTAGATATATCGCATGCTGAATTGACTAGTATTTCGCTTTATCGCACTCGAGTCTAACTTCATGTTTTAAGTTTTACTTTGTTGGAGTCGGTGATTCTAGTCCGAATCGTGCTTAGTCTATATCAAGTTATTTCACTCGATATTCTTTATGTAACTTGATTCTTCGCTTAGACTAACTCCGATGGAATTTTGAGTTTCATGGATATTAGACTCAGAAAATTCCACTCACTTTTGACTCGGATAATTAGTTGCTTAATTATCCTAATTATTTTATTATCTCGTGTCTAATCGTGGATTCAAACGACGACACACTTTTTGAATTACAAAAGTAACCAGCTTCAAAACATCAAATCACCAGCAGACATGACTTTTCCTCTTCTCTATCCCAGTCCCGAAGATTGTGTCGGAGCTGTCTGTTTCCAAATCTAGAAAACTGAAACGCTAAGCTTAACGGTGGTTTCCACCTTATCCTTCAAGACACCGCCACTGGTTTAGGGACTTCCAAGAGAGTTAAACCGTTACCCAACGTTCATATCACAACGGATACTTTCCGAGTGACTTAAAAGCTCTTATCAATGGTCACAAAGGACTCTCGATCAGCGAAGGAGATAACGGCTACTCTGCTTGGTCATCTATAAATAGAAGCCAACTTTCAAGACTTGAAGATTGCCGAACCTATTGTTAATACACGTACTTGAGCAAAGTCATTGTATTCATTCTCAATCTTCTACTTACAACTCCCACTCTGCAATTCATTACTTTCGAGTTGTAAGGTTTTGTACTTAGTTACAAGCATTTTCTTACTTTCCGAGTAAGGTCCCTTGACTAAGTCTGTAAAGGTTAACTCGACTTAGTTGTCCCTAGCTGTAAGGGTTATCTCAGCTAGGAAGTACTCGATCGGATAAGGGAATTTTTGAGTCTAGGAAAACTTGTAAAGAGTTGTTTAAGGGAGCAACTTGGGTTCAGTCAGTCTACTGTATTTTGTGGACTCAAAATAGTGGATTTGACTTCGTGCTTGGATTAGCACGGTCCGTGGTTTTCTGCCCCAGGAGGGTTTCCGCGTAATTCCTTTGTCTTTACTTTCGAGTTCATTCTAGACTCGAGACAGTCTCAAAGCTTCGCCTAATCCGCTTGATCACTTTTTACTGCAATTCCGAGTTCATACTCTTCGACCCCGCTTTTGACTCGGAATCCATTTGCGTTTTTACTTTGGCAAAAGAGTTTGATTTCAACGAAAATCTTCCATCACCCTATTCACCCCCTCTAGGGTGACTCGGACTCTCCCCGAGCAAACGCTTCAATTGGTATCGAGCCTAGCCTTTCAGAAAGGATCTAACCATTCAAAGGTCTAAAGTTCAAATGGCTCGGAACAATAGAGAGTTCGATGAAGGAAGATCTTCCAGCAGACCACCAAAATTCAAAGGATCAAACTTCGAGCACTCGGAAGAAACTTATGGAATGTTTCCTCATGGATCATGATGAAGATGTTTGGGACATCATACAAAATGGAAACTACATTCCAATGAAGACATAAGAATTCAGAATCATTCCCAAAACAAAGGCCGAGTTTACTCCGAGCGAAGCGAGAAGTTTAGAAAGAACTTCAAGGCAATGAACATTCTGATGTGCGCCATTAGCTCGGAAGAATACAATCGAGTGTCCGCTCGTGACTCAGCAAAAGAAGTGTGGGACACCCTTGTCAACACTTACGAAGGCACTAGCCAGGTCGGACAAGCGAAGATCAACCGAGTATCTCCATAAACATGAGCTATTGAAGATGGAGCCGAAGAAAACATCACTTAGATGTTCATTCGATTTATCGAGATTACCAACAATCTCAAATCACTGGGTAAGAAGATTTCACACGAGGAAATGTGCAGAAAGATACTCGAAGTCTACCCAAGAGAAGATGGGGTCCCAAGGTGACCGCCATAGAGGAAGCTCGGAACCTTTCACTCCTAAAGCCGGATGAGCTTATTGGAAAGCTTCTCACTCATGAAATCCACTTGGAAGAAGAGGATGCTGAGGGCAGCACCAAAAAGAACATAGAGCTGAAAGCCTCATGAACCAGAGAAGCAACTCGAGTTCCTCCGACTCGAAGAAGATCCCATGGCACTTATCGCAAGAGGCTTCAAGAGAATAATGAAGCACAAAAGATGGGATAAAAGGCCAAAAGAGGAGTTCTACAGGAAAGACAGGAAGGATAAGAAAGGTAAACACTCATCCCCTTCAAAGTTTTCTTTGACTAAGAACTCTGGATGTTTTGAGTGTGGCAGCAAAGACCACATAGTCAGAGACTCGTCCAAAGAGAAAAAGGGACAGAAAGAAGAAAAAGGCTATGATGGCCACATGGAGTGACGAGGACTCATCGGAAGATGATGAGGATTCGGATGACTCAAAATGTCCGATGGCAATCTCGACTCGGAGAGCTGAAAGAGAGTCGGACTCGGACTCGAGACAGTGAGGAAACAAATCCTCAGGAGGTAATTGAATACTTCCTCAAATTCTCCAAAGTTGATCTAGCTAAATATATTTTTACTTTGGAAGAAAAGTCCAATTCGACTCTTCTCGTTTCAAAGAACAACTTGAGTCAATTTCATCCGAGAGCATCTCTTTGAAAAATGAATTAGAAAAACTAAGACTTACACTCGGAGAGCTCAAGACTAGTGCTCAATCCAATGAGGCCGAGTCCGAGTTGCTCGAAAAGAAAATGAGCAACTAAAGCGAAGCTCACTGAGTCTCAAGATCTGGTTTTAAAATTTACTCAAGGTCGGAAAAACCTTGACATGCTCTTAGGATCTCAATGTGTCTCCTTCGGAAAAGAAGGTCTTGGTTTCAACAAAGAGGAGGAATCCAATTTCTACTCGGAACTATTCAAAAAGGATTCCAGAAGCTGTAAAGTTCACGAAAGCTGAGCATGGTCCCATTCACAAAAATGAAGGGAGGACTAAGCCCGTAACAGTTTACAAAAGGAAACCATTTTCTTCAGTTTCCAAAAGAAATGTTTTTAAAAGGAAAGAGACACGGACTCGGTTCTCTGAAGAAAAGACTCGAGAATCGGACTAAACCCAAAGTCATTCAAATCTGGGTTCCGAAAAACCTTCTTCCTCATAAAAGGACCACGAGTAAAGAATGTTACTCGGGTTCGTTTGAGGAAGTGAGAAGGGTTAGATTGTCTCTGTTTTGTAGGTCACTCGGAAGAGATCAAAAGGACGTTGGTACCTGGACGGTGGATGTTCACGCCACATGTCGGGAGATGCGGGACTCTTTTACGAGTTGGAAAAACATAAAGGAGGAAAGGTCACTTTTGGAGATGACAGCAAAGGCAAGATAGTTGGGATAGGCAAGATTGGGAAAGGATGCAATCCGGTCGATCCAGGTTTATCTTGTCAAAGGATTAAAGTACAATCGCTCAGTATCTCTCAACAGTGCAATAAAGGTCAAGAGGTAAGATTCACTCAAACCAATTGCTTCATTTCGATGTTACCAACAAGGAAATCAAGCTTTCGGGTAAAAGATCGGGTAACACTTACATCATACCTCTTTCGACCCGAGTCGAACTTATCCTGCTTAAAAGCATCTCTGCATGATGATTCATGGACATGGCATCGTAGACTAGGCTATATTAGCATGCATACTATTAAAAAGTTGGCATCTCTTGGTCCGGTTAGGGGTTTACCTAATCGTGCTTTTGAGAAAGATAAAGTTTGCGAAGCATGCACAAGAGGGAAACAGTCGGATCCTCATTCAAATCTCCGAAGACAGTTTCCACATCCAAAGTGCTTGAGCTACTACATATGGACTTATGTGGTGAAATCCTTGTTAAGAGCCTCGGATGTTGTAACAACCCAAACTTTAAAACGTATTATATCTAATATGTTCAATTAAAACAAGCGTGTGCATTTCAATTCCAAAATATTTTCATATCATATATATATATGTGTGTATCAAAATTTTCTTGCAGGACCCAAACGTAAGCTGACGACGATGGATGGCCAATATTTACAATAAAATTCATAAAGTATCAACTCCCCAAATATTACTTATACTTATAATTCATGCCCGATCCTTTCTATTATAAACATTTAATCTAAATCAAATTTTTTATAAACATTTATATATACATATAGAGGCATTCCTACATCTATATGTAAGCATAAAATATATCACCCAAAACCAATTCAATACACTTATGTACATGAGCATCTAATGTCAATTGCTAGAAATAAGGTTAACCTAAACTTTTACTTAAGCAAATAAACAAAATTTATTAGCAAAAACACTATATATAATAAATAAAAATAATCATGAGAAAAATAATAAAAATAAAAATAATAAGCAGCCAGCTGATGAGATTAATAATAATAAATAATAAAAATAATAAAGGAATTATTAGATATTTTTAGGGGTCAAGTGAAAACTTGACACCACTAATCACACCTAGCCTTGCTTAGCAATTGACAAAGCACTTGATTAGCCTGCATCCTTACCATCTGTCATCCACAAAACCCAGCCCATGCCAGCTTAATCATGCAGATAATCATCAAATTTGGTATAAAAAGGGTGTTTTAGCAGCAAAATTGGGCCTAAAAACACTAATCTCAGCATTTTCTCTCTCCTCTCTGCAGCTGACCACCAGCCCCACTTTGGCCCCTTCCACAGACCATCACCGACCTCCTCTATCAACCCTAACTCATCATAACTCTTCTCCATGCTGCACTGAACAAGAAACACCTTTTCGATCACTATTCCGGCCACCGGTCGCCGGAAAATTGCCCCGAAAACCCCGTCGACCAACTTCACACCACCACCTTTCACTCTTCTACAGTCTCCCTCTCACCTCCGGCCACCCTCAGCCACGCCGGCCAGCACCCTTCCGGTAGCCCAACCCTTCAGGGCCGCCGACCGCCCATCACCGGCCGACCACCGGCCACCAAGCCACCCAAAACAAACACCCTCCAAACCCTCCAAATAACTCAAAACCACCAAACCACCTCTCCTCTTTCCACACCACCCATGGCCGCCACCACCTAACCACCGACCGGAAACCCAACCGCCGCCACCTGCATGCACCGCCGACAGCCACCCAAGCACCACCACTGCAGCCCCCATGCATACACACTCTCCTTCTCTCTCTCGCTTTACATATGCCCTAAAACCAACTTCCTCAAAAACCCACCATCACCACCACTACCACTGCCACACCACCACCACCGAGGACCACCACCGAGCACCGGCGCCGCCGCTGCCACCGGAGCACCGCCTGCCGCCGCCGGATTCCACCTGCAACCACCACCTTTGCTCCATTTTTCTTCCTTAGGTAAAAACCTAAACCCTAACCCTAAAAATTAGCTTAACCTAATCTAGCTTTTAAAAACTAATTAAAATTAGATAAAATATGAAGTACACAGGAAATATGATCAGATTAGTAAGCATAAAAATTTAATCGAGGCATGCATGTTCTAACCCTTGTAATTAAGAAAATAAAATTGGTAATGGATTCATTATAATTCATGTTTAAGTTACTAATAGTAATTAATTATGCATGCATGTTAAATAAAAGCTAGTAGTATACTAATACATGTAAATTAAACCTTGCATGCATAATTAAGTAAAAATAAATTAGCATATTAATAATAAGTTCATAATTAAATTCTTGCATGCATGTTAAATAAGTAGCATGTTCATTACATGAGTATTGTTAAAATAGAGATTTATTTAGTTACTAGGTGCATGTTTAAATGATTAACCAAAGATTAACCTAGCTATAAACTTAAAGTAATTAGTTAATTCCTAAAGCATGTTTAATTAATAAATAAACTAGTAGTAGTACATGATTGCATGTGTAAATCACCAAAAATATTAATGCATGCTTAGTAAAATTCATGCATAAACTATAATCACTTAATGAGTAAATGCATATTTATTAAACTTGTAATTAGCTAAGTTAAAGATATTAAAATGCATGTTTAATTTCTAAAATAATTCATGTTAAAGATTATTATTATTTACATTCACAAATAAAATAACTTAGCTAAAATTTCAATAAAATAAGACATGAGCCAAATACTTATAAAATCATATCAATTACCATGGAATAAGGTGATTATTGCCAAAACCAAATCCTTATTAATGAAATGTGTTTCAAAACTCTATGTTAAGGGCCATCAAATCGAAGTCCGCTCGGGTCCTCGTGCAAATCCCACCAAGAACAAGTATACTATCAACATTATTATGTACGTTCATTGATCGTGCCTTTCGATGTTTTATTTACAAATCAAGGCCGGATATGGCCAACAACAACAACAACAACAACAACAAAGAATCATTTGCAAATAATATTTGTCATATAAAAGTGGGTCCGCCCATCATTACTTCACCATTGTTCAAAGTTGGCACACCGTAACTACGCCGCACCAACTGGACTTCCCGATCGGTCCAGGTGTGTACACATTTAGGGAAACCCGATGATCGCAAGGGTCACCACACGGATAATTAATTAGCAACAGTTTTACATTATTCACTCCCCTCATTTACAAATGAATTGAAATGCATGCGCTCAACTCAACTATTTCATAACCTTTATTTTACTGCATGATAATGGACGTATTGAGCTTCGGCTCACATTTCGAAAATGTTTTCTTGTTTTGTTTTAGGTAAGATGTTGAAGGTATGAAGCAAAGGTCTATTCGGGACTTAGAGGCTCGCAATAGCAAGTTGGGGTATTAGTGGTCAAGTGAAGTTGATTTCGTATCGGGTTTAACATGTACTTGTTGCATAATTTGTAGTTTCCTAGCAAGGTATAACCTTGGGTAAAATGCATACAAAGCCTTGCCCTTTTCTCCGGTAAGGGCGGCGGTAATGTCCCTAACCTCCTTTCCACTGCGCTAATCATTGGCTAGCGATTTATTTAGACTAAAACCGGTGATTACGGGTTTGGGACGTTACGGAGGTAAATCATATATATTTGTTATTATTGATGATTATTCACGATTTACACGGGTGTGTTTCCTTAAGCACAAAAATGAAGCGTTCAAGGAGTTCAAGCAAGCTCGTAGAAAAATCCAAGTTGAGTCTCGGACTCGGATCCGGAGAATTCGAACCGACCATGGAAGGGGGTTCGACTACTCGGAATTCTCGAGTTTTGTGACAAAAATGACATCTCTCACAACTTCTCGGCACCAAGAACTTCGCAACAAAATGGAGTAGTGGAGAGAAAGAACAGAACCCTTGAAGAAATAGCAAGGACGATGATGATCCTTATCTAATCTTGGACCAACGTATTTTTACACTTTAAGTACCATTTTCTAATTTGTTTTTTCAGGATTATTAAGATTAATAATCGCAACTTAAAGCAAAAACAAAGGCATCTTTACCGTTTCAACCACTGCGGACAAAAAGTCGGATTTCACCGGCGGACTCGAGGCTAGGGTGACAAGGTCGTTCGTTGTCATTTTGGGTAACTCTTCTTTTTTGGCATCTAATGGTTGTTTATACTCTATCTTTCAAATACATGAAATTGGTAGAAGCTGCTTTCGGGAGATAGGACCTAAGCTCAATGGCTAAATCAATAGCTATCCCAAAACTAAGTCCTCAAACTATCCGTTGCAATGGCTAGCTAACCCGAGTGCTTCTAGCCTAAGATACAACGCCTCTCTTCTATGCAGTTGTAGACACCTAAAACATGTCACTCTTATCTCTTTTATTTCCGTATTTTATTTTGTCAGCTCGGTGATGAAATCCCAGTCTTATTTGTCGATTCGGATCACGGTTGGAGTTTGATTGGCGTGACGGAAGCCGATAAATTACAAAAAAAAAACCTTTTAGCACAAAAAAATCAACCTTATTTGCTTTGGGTTGGTCCATAAACCCATTTATTTTGACCAGTCCAAGAGCCCGAGTCAATGCTCAAGGTCAAACCTTGGCGGCCTGCGGATCAAGCCATACTGCATGCTAAACGTTGTGTTTCATCTTCGGCGTCCAACCGAGACACAATGCTTAATTTGTCCGTACAACGTCACATTGACCAGTGCTATGCTTCATGGCAAAATTCACCAAAGCGCCGCATTTTACTCCAAGCGTCCAACTAAGACGAAGCCAATTGCACAAAACGACACCGTATTTATCCGGCGTCGCGCTTCAGGGGTATTTTCTCCAAAGTGTTGCGTTTTTCTTCAAAGACCAATTGCAACACGGAAGGGTGGTTTGACCAGACGACATCGTTTCTTGACTGGTGCTGTGATTCTCGACTTTTTCCATGGGATTTCGATTCAAGGAGATTTGGTCCGATTTTTCTGATTTTTGGCCGGTTCACTATTGCATTTTAGACAGCTGTTTAGTTGCTCCTTAGGTCATTTTTGTGACCTAATCCCTTCACTATAAATAGAGAGCTTAGTCTTTTATTTTATAGATGGTCGTTTTCCTTTGTAAAACTCTGCTGAAATCTAACTAAGAGCTATTAAATGCTTTATTTATTCCGATATCTTAGTTTCTTGTCAACTAATCCTCACTACAATACTGATATTCAATCACTTAATCTTCATTATCCCCTTCCTCATACATCATTATAACTTTACTAAAACTCACAAAAACTCGCTTTTAATCCACTTGTCACTCTTTCGGATCGAGTTCGAGATCAACATCGGTAGGTGGGACAATTTGAGGGCGTTCATTACCTTCACGGTATTAACGGTTTATTTAATTATTGCATCTTTATTGCTTTTGGTATTGTGGATACAAAGATGTAATCTCTTTCAATTACTCCCGCTTCGTTGTAATTTACTTTTATTGCTTTCCTTTACCGCTTCCTTTAATGCTTTTCATTTATCGCTTTCGTATTCATTTTATTGCTTTATTCGCATGCCTTGGTTGATTTAAATTCCACTATTCGTATGTTGTGTGCTACCTGAAACACGTTTACTAAACTCACATCTCAAATTAGCAAAGGTTGTTTCTTGATGGACGGAATGGAAGGGCTTATCCTTACATTTCGTACCATTGCCCCGAATCTAGTTTCTCGGATTTAGACCAATGGAGTCGGATTTTAAACCTCTTTCAAGCTTAGGCTTTTACATACTAAGATTGAAAGAGTCTTTTATTTATTTTCATTATTTTGCATTTCTCAAAACCGATTGACGACTCTTATTTTCCTTTTTATTTCTCTTTAATCTGCTCCTCACCATTTCGACTTAAAATGGCAAAAATGAAGTTTTATTTCTGATATTTAATCCATGGACTTCGACTGATCACCTCGGTCACAACCCATGGTCAGCGTTGGCGACCGTATGGTGCTGGCTCGTGTCGATGCCGAGGCAGTCACGGGCAACGCTTTGGTCCAAGCTGGGATTTTTACACCGTTTTGGCCCAAAAGCCTTACGGCATAAATAAACCTTTTTTTTTCTTAAGTTGTGAAATAGCACCCCCAATCTTCTAAAAATAATTTATAAAATAAAAGATCAATAAAACCGCCAATCATTATTCCAATTAATCTATTTCAAATCAAATTACAAAAATCAAAAATCTTAATAAGAGGTATATCCCCATTTCTAATAAATTTTCAAAAATCATCTTCAAAAATCATCTTAAAAAAGAGACTCGACATTCATGAGGAAGCTTTAGTCCACAGGGCTCCCTCTACGGAGGGGACGGATGGACGGGGCTGGTGGTTCCTACAGTGACGACTCCGTTGGGGATGTGTCACTTATTTAGAGGGTGAGACTTGAAAGTTTTAGTTGTGAGTTTTCTTAATGTGTTTTGCATTAGGCATATTGCATTTAGGTAGCCTTGAACATAGTTTCTTGCAACTTCGGCTTTTAGGCTTTACCCCTAAGAACAATCCTGGAGGAGGTTCAAACTACTAACCTAAAAGGCCCAATTAGGCTTGGTTGTGAGGGAGGTGGCACATCTTCCCTCATAGCTTGCTCTCTTTGGTTTACCGAGAGGCACCGAGGATTCATTCTTTTCCTGTCGTGTATCACACGGAGGACTAAATGCTCGGACTATGAGACACCATGTGTCCTACCTAGTTTTATCCCTCTCTTTTTACTATAAATCCTTGGTTGTCTAGGTGGCACCTTTTCTCTTCATTTGTATGCTTGGATGAATGTGGTTGTTTTTAGTATTTAATCTTCTACTTGTGAGCCTTTAGTTTAGGTTAAGATTTATGAATAACCCTTGCATGGGTGCCAATAAAATACAATAATTAATTTCCTCTAGTCAGTCCAATATGTGCATTTTTAACCAAAAGTAAAAAAATTGCCTTCTTTTTTAGGTCAGTCCATTAATTGCACTTCTTAGTCATCCCAAATTTCATCGCTCAGTTTAGGTTTCAGGTAGCCATCAACCCCGGGCTTAGGCGACGCCGACCACCGCTGGTCGGTCCGGAAAGGTCATGCCGGGGACCCTTCCTTCTCTTCGATCAGTGGTTTTTTTTTAGGGTTTTAACTTTTTATCATTTTTAGCATTCCATTTGTTATATTTCAATTTTTCATTTAACCAAAAAATTCATCTCAAATTAGGTGAGTCCATTTATTTTGCATTTAGTCAAAAATAAATTCATCTCAAATTAGGTGAGTCCATTTATTTTGCATTTAGTCAAAAATAAATTCATCTCAATTTAGGTGACTCCATTTGCATTTTACTTTGCATTTAGCCAAAAATAAATTCATCTCAAATTAGGTGAGTCCATTTTTGCATTTTATCTTGCATTTAATCATAAATAAATTTATCTCAATTTAGGTGAGTCCATTTGCATTTTATTTTACATTTAGCCAAAAATAAATTTATTTCAAATTAGGTGAATCCATTTGCATTTTATTTTGCATTTATATAAAAATAAATTCATATCAATTTAGGTGAGTCCATTTGCATTTTATTTTTCATTTAGATAAAAATAAATTCATCTCAAATTAAGTGAGTCCATTTATGCATTTTATTTTGCATTTAGCCAAAAATAAATTCATCTCAAATTAGGCGAGTCCATTCATGCATTTTAATTTTGCATTTAGCCAAAATAAATTCATTTCCAATTAGGAGGATCCATGTGTACATTCCATTTGTGCATTAGCCAAATTAAAACCATCCTAATCTAAGTCATTAGCATCGTCACATTTCATCAACCGCTTTGCATTTTTATATGCATCTAAAATAAAAGCATTCTTTCTTAGTTTCTTAGGTATTTGCACTTGAGTCACTTCCTCCCTAAAATTGGTGTTCCTACACATGGTACTAAGCAGTTATCCTTTGGGCTGTGGAATAGGGAAGCCTATCGCCATTGGGCTTCGTCGGAATCCAAGCTCTAAAAGGTTAGAATGCTCGAACAAGGAGTCCGGTACCTCTTCCCTCACTCTACACATCGATATACACCAGTATGATCCACCTCGGTGCACACAACACCGGTTCAGTCTCTGTCATAGGAAAATACCGAAAAACAATTCCCCTCCATTGGACGGAGTACCAGAATAATCTCACATCCTTGCTTAGCTCAATGAATCCTCATCCAAGATGAAAGCTCGAATTGAGGCTCGGGACAAAAGATCGAATCCATAAATGAGACTCTAGCAGTCATCTTAAAGACTCTCCAGGATAATAAGAACGGTGGTGAAGAAGAAGCTCGTCCATCACCGGGAGGAGGAGGCCCTCTACCTAAACCAGAACCCTCTCTAAAAACTAATCCCGAACATAAGCTTAAGTCTAATCCACGCATAGATCAAATAGAACAAATGTTAAGGGAATCCTCCATATTCAAGAGTCACTACTTTGATCTCATAGGATTCACTTCAATCCCCAAAGGGACGTTACCTCCCAAGTTTATTATACCGGACATCAAGTTTCATGGTTCGAAAACCCTCATCATCGGGTTTGTAATTTCTAAGGAGCAATGACTTTTGAAAGTGTACTTGAAGACACTTACCACATCATCTTCCGATGGACCTTCGACAATGATGTAATGAAGTGGTACAATGCAGTTGATCCACTCAAGGTCACTAACTGGAACAATCTATGTAAGGAGTTCCTACACCAATAATCCTATAACACTAATCTACCTCTCACTCTTGGAGACTTAGAGTTGATCAAACAAGGGGACAAAGAAAGCTTTACTGACTTTCCCATTAGATGGAGGGCAAAGGCTACCCATATGGTGAACCAACCTTCCGAGAAAGACAAAGTTAGAATCATTGTGAAGAACCTTCAGCTTGCCTATAACCAGACACCTCACATTCTTGTCGTTTATGAGCTTCACAGCCCTTAGAGATGTAGGCAAGTTCATAGAAGAGAAGTTGTTTGCCACGACCACAAAAGTCATGGCTAGATATAAAGGTAATTATCAATCAAAAGACGAGAAAACCTCTAATCAAGGCAATACTAGCAGAGGTGTAGATGTCAATGCCCTTAAAAGGTATAGTGACTACACTCCTATAGATAGTACTTACGCTCGGGCCCTCGACTGTCTATTGTCTAAAAGGATGATTGGGTTACCACCTATAAGAGTAGAATCGAAACTGCGAAACAATAAAAAAAATTGGGACCCAGAAAAATTACTGTAAGTACCATCGTGCATGAGGACACGAATGGAGCAATGTTGGACATTCAAAAACAAGTTAGAGAGTATGTTCCGTAATGGTCAACTCGCTCTCTCTAAGGCTGCTCGAAACCCAACAACAACAAGAATACGTTTATCGAGTACATTAGCTATCTTCTCCGAACCCATTCCAGTGTCTGTGGGATCCATCTGTCTTTATTCAAGACATCAATGAGTTTAAACCACTTTTTGACTTACATTCCTTAGACCCATATGTCCATGGAATATGGGTAAGTGATAAATAAGATGTATATGAAACTAAAGGTGATAGTGATGATAACTTGTAGGGAACACCACCCTTAGAAGAAGATGACTTTTGGGGAGAACCAAAGAGTCCTAAAATCCAATTCCTTACTACGTCTAGATGACATAATACACCAATGGGTCTAGATTAGACTCAAGAGGCACCCCAAAAGAAAAAGAAGTTGCTAAAGAAGAAGACTCAATCCTAAAATAGCTTCAAAAACTCAAAGTTCATATCTCCATCTGGCAACTTATATCCGGCTCCCAAAAGCATAGGCAACCTTAATTGATGCACTTAGCAAAATTGAGGTCTCTCCGAAAACTACGCCTAAGGAAGTGGTAGGAATGGTCAATAACAGGGATGGAACCATCACGTTCGACAAGAAGGACCTACTTGAAGAAGGCATTGCACACAACAATGCCTTTTACTTAATTGTAACTTGCATTAACAAGTTTATCTCTCTAACCTTAGTAGACAATGGATTTGCAGTAAATGTCCGTCCTTGGAGGACCGCCAAAGGTTAGGCATTAGAGAGCAACAACTCTCTAAGAAAACCTGTTCATCTTCGAGCTTATGATAACTCCAAAAGAATAGTTTTGGGACTAGTGATTCTTCCGATCAATGTTGAACCTGTGGTGAAAAACATCGACTTCCAAGTCCTAGACATTCCAACTACTTTCAACCTTCTTCTAGGATGCCCTTGGCAACATGACCACCAAGCGAGTGCCCTCTACACTATATCGGAAAGTTAAAATGATAATTTAAGGTCAAGTAGTAATCATCAAAGGAGACACCCTTTATGCCTCCATCACCTCTAAAGAATCTATCATTGAAATTAAGCACGACGCCGATAATAAGGAACTCTATAGATTCGAGACCATCACCGCTATAGACAAGGATGAAGCGGCTTTCAACTTCAATCCTACATTAGCCCTACTCGTCCGTTCGATGCTAAGGAATGAGGGGTATTTTCCTGGCTTAGTTGTATGCGGGAGGGGCGTACCACCCAATCTTCACACCCTTTGAGCCCACCAATAACTATAAGTTTAGATTAGGCTATCATCTAACTACTAAGGAAATAGTCAAAGCTAAGTGGGAGATACAAACTTGGAGGACTCGCACCATTCACAGATCCGTTCAATCAAACTCTTTCCTCGTACTTTAAATGGATCATTCCCGAAAGAAGGGGATGACTTCCTCTACTATGGTTTTTCTAAGCCTTATTACATAAAAGAAAAGGTATCCTAGTACATAGTTTAGAAGTCTTTAGTGACTGCCATGTGCTAGACAAGGAGGCACCCTACCTCTTCAAGAAGGAACAGTTCACACAAGACTAGACCAATCTAATTGAGAGAAAATTTGTGGTCCGTTATTCGGAAAGGAGAAAAATCTAAAGGTGAATTCGGTTTCGAGTATTATCCCAAGCTATGTCGCACCCGCAGTTCGATCTTTCCAAGTTCATCACCAACATCGACACCGAAGGGTCCAAGCATATCACTTGGATTGATGCTTGAGGAAGGCCAAGAATTTGCTATCATTCTAAGAGAGCATTCTATTTACGAGTCTAGCACTACGGATGTTGTTCCTATTTCTAATTTTGTTAGTTCGTCTTCTGCAATTTCTATTTCCAAGTCTCGATGTACTCATTTTTTCATTCAATAAGATGAATCTTTCCTTCCTCTTATTCTTAATTGTTTTGCCTCTAATGATGAATAAGAAATCCCTAACGAATTAATAAAAGTTATGGAAGATCATGAAAATTGCTCACCAACAATAGAGGAAACAATAATAATTAACTTAGGATTAGCAGATTAATCCCAAGAAGTCAAAATTGGGAAAACATTAAATCCCGAATAGCAGAAGCAATTTACTTCACTTCTTACCGAATTCATAGATGTCTTTGTATGGTCCTACAAAGACATGCCGAGAATAGATCCAAGTATAGCGGAACATAAAATTCCACATTATGAAGATGCTAAGCCGGCTAAGTAGAAGCTTAGGTGAATGAAACTTGAATGGGCACTGAAAATTAAGGAAGAAGTTCGAAGTAATTAGAAGTCGGGCTCATCAAAGTGGTCCACTACCCTCGGTGGGTAGCAAACATAGTTCTAGTTCAGAAGAAAGATGGCAGGGTACGAATGTGCGTTGATTTCGGGGATTTAAATAAGGCGAGCCTTAAGGACGACTTCCTGTTACCTTACATCGACATTCTAGTGGATAACACAAGGGGTCATGCTTTGCTCTCATTTATGGATGGATATGCTTGAATATAATCAAGTGAAGATGGCTGAAGAAGTCATGGAAAAAATGACCTTCATTACTCAATGGGGAATATCTCGTTATTTAGTAATGCCTTTTGGGCTCAAGAATGCTCGCGCCACATATCAAAGGACGGCCACGACGTTACTACATGACATGATATATAAGGAAGTTGAAATTTACGTGATGACATGATCATCAAGTCCAAGGATAGGGCATGACACTTACCTAGCATTAGAAAATTCTTCGAAAGACTAAGAAAGTATAACATGCGCCTTAACCCAAAAAATGTGCCTTTGAGGTAACCTCAGGAAAATTACTAGGCTATGTGGTTAGTCTTAGAGCAATCGAAGTTGATCCATCCAAGAGATTCCACCGCCGAAGACAGAAAAGGAGATACGAGTGTTTTCGGGACGTTTACGATACAATAGTCGTTTCATATCAAAATTGACTATGATCGGTGAACCCATCTTCAAGAAGCTTAAAATAGGAGCTAAGTTTATTTAGGATAAAGAATGCCGAAAGGCATTCGAGAAGGTTAAGGAGTATTTGGCCAATCCGCCGAGTGCTAGTACTCGCCTCAACCAATGAAGCCTTTAATCCTATAGCTAGCTACGACGAAAGCTGCAGTGGGAGCCATGTTAGCTCAATGAGATGGAAAGGAGGAATATGTAATGTATATCTAAGCAAGAAATTCTTAGATTAGAAGACTCGTATACTCCCTTAGAGAAAACATCATTGGCTTTAGTTTGGGCCACCAAGAAGCTTAGATACTACATGTTGCCTACACGGTACATGTAGTAGTGGCAAAGGATCCCATCAAATACATTCTTGAACAACCAACTTTTAGTAGCAAGATAGCGAGATGGACAATCATGCTATCGAATTTGTACTCAAGTATGTCCCTCAAAGGCAATTAAAGGAAAGGTAGTATCGGAATTCCTAGCTGATTTACCAGTGATCGAATCACAACCCGAACATCTCGACTTTCCGGATGAAAACATTCTACAAGTAGAGGTCGACATGTAGACGATGTACTTTAATGGCGTATCCAATCGAAGGGCTTTAGAGTAGGGATTATTTTAGTCTCACTAGAGGGAGCACATAGTCCCATTTTAGTCAAATTAGATTTTGAGTTCTCCAACAATGCTACGGAATACGAAACATGTATCATAGGACTTCAAGTTGCCATAGAAATAGGAGCCAAGAATGTCGGGGTTTTCGGTGACTCCAGTCCGATCATTAACCGGATTTCACAAAAGTGGAAGGTACGTTGTGAAGCCTTGGCACCCTACCAAGCGCATTTGATGGAATTAGCAAAATACTTCAATAATATATCATACACATACCTTCCTAGGGATGACAACCAGTTCCGAATGCCCTAGCTAAGTTAGCATCCATAATTAATATCCCCGGTGACATTCATTAAATGCTCGTTCATATAGAACGACGGAGTCAACCAAGCACACACATATGTACTCGAAGTGTCTAGTACGAGACCAAACTAGTTGGTACCATGACATCTATCAATACTTAAAAAACCAAGAATACCAGCGGACTCCACACCTAAAGCCCAATGAGCCATCCGTGTGCTAGCAGCACAGTTCTTCATAAACCAAGGGCATCTCGTACAAGAAAACCAAACAGGAATCGGCTTACTTTGTGTAAATCAACATGAAGTAGAGCGCATAATGACCGATATTCATGGCGGGAATACGAACCCCTATGAATGGAAGAATGTAGGTTCGGAAATCTAAAGGTTGGGATATTACTGGTCAACCATGGGAGCAAACTGTTATGAATTTGTTAAAAGATGTCATAAGTGTCAAGTGTATGCGAACTTGCAGCACCAACCACCTTCCTTTTTATCGACACTTGCATCCCCCTAGCCATTTACAGTTTGGGGCATTGACATCATCGGTAAAGTGACTCCTAAAGGAACAGGTGGTCACGAGTTCGTGCTAGTGGCGATTGACTACTTCACCAAGTGGGTAGAAGCAGCCTCCTATTCAACCCTAACATCACGAGCATGTGGCGAAGTTCATAACTCGCAACATTATCTCGTCGATATGGGGTACCATATGATTTAATTAGTGACCATGGTATTCACTTCAAGAATGAAGTAGCAAACCTATTTGATAAATATAACATCAAACACCATTGGTCTTCTCCCTATTGCCCTCGGACCAACGGAGAAGTCGAGGCCGCCAACAAGAATATTCACAAGATAGTGGAGAAAATGGTCATCGATTACAAGGACCAGACTTGATAAAACACCTTACTCCCTAGTATATGGTATGGAAGCAGTCATTCCAATAGAAATTGTCTTTCCTTCATTGTGAATCATTGCAAAAGCCGATTCCCGAAGTAGAATGGGCTAAGTCACGCTACAAGGAGTTAGTGTTACTAGATGAAAGATGCTTTAATGCTTTACATAATGTCCAATATATCAAGCACGTATATCAAGGGCATTTAACAAGAAGGTTAAGCCTCGTAATTTTTAGATTGGAGATTTGCCCCTTAAGGAGGTTAAAGCGGCAATTCAGGATTCTCAAGGAAAATTTAGGTCTAACCGGCAAGGCCTATTCATACTTAGTCAAATACTGCCGGGAGGAGCGATTAAATTGACTGATTTGGATGGAAAAGAAAATTTTCAATATACTAACTTACATTAATTAAAGAAGTATTATGTTTAGCATGACACTAAATAGTTCTTGTAGTTTGCTAAGCCCAGCCCAACCGGGCCGCAAGCATAGCCGGCGCCAGCCACCATCCGAACAACGGTGGGATGGCTCGGCCAAGGAAATTTGTAATATCCGAAAATTTCAGGTGTTTGCTTAATAAGGAATTAAGTTATTAAAAATTAAATGATTGAATTAGTTGAATTATGATTTTCCCAAGTTGAAATTAAAACCTAAAAATTGAAACCCAAGCATGCGTTAACTTAAATGGGCTTATTGAAATTAAATTGGGGCCCAATTTGGTAAAAACCCAAAGTATAAACTAGAGGATTAGTGGCATTGCAGATTAGTGGCAATTTGTGGCAATCGAGTACGGAGATGAATCCGGGGTCCAATTATATTAAAACAGCAAAGTCCATTAGGTGTAAAAAGGAAAAGAAGGGACACAGATTAGATGTATGGGTAAAAGGAAAGACAAAGAAAACTGGGAATTGAAAAACGTAGTCGAGAACGATAGAGGAAAGAGAGTCCGAGGGAGAGCTAGAGCAAGCAAAAGAAGAAAAGAGGAACGAGAGGGACAGAGAACGATGAAGTAGAGACAGAGCAAAGAGAGTAAGAGAAGGAAAGAGGGAGAGAGGGAGAGCGTGACGGAACCGAAGCGAGAGGAAAAGAGAGGGAGGCGAAAGCAATAGCTCGAGAGCAAACAGAACAAAAATGGTGAAAGAACAGCGCCAAAGAAGAAGAGCGAAAGAGATTGAGAAGGAAGTCGAAACCAAGCGAATGGAGTAAGAAATTGGGAGCCGCAATTGAAAATGAGAGAAATAAGGACTGAGAGAGCCAGAGATCGAAAGAACCAAACTAAATCGGAACCGGTTCGAGCAAAATTGGTCAAAGGTTGAAAGCGTGAGCCAAAGAGTGAGAGTGAGAGAATGACGGGAATAAGTCGGGAAAAGAGGAAATCGGGCAAGAAGTAGAAGACAGAAAAGTGAAAATGAGGGCTTGAGAGCCCGAAACGCAGACGAGAGGAAAAGGAAAGCAAACCTCCAAATCGAAATTCAATCCAAAACCGAAATTCTTAGAACCACTAAAGATCTAAGGTGAGTAATTTGAATTCATCGTCTTGAATTAAAATGAATGAGGTGGATTAAACTTGAAATTGATTCATGAAATTGAAAACCCTAAGTTTAATTGAAGAAGTTAGAGGCCTAAATTCAATAAATTAGCAACCCATGAATCGAAAAGGCATGTTGTGATTATGTGTTATCTAATCCATGAATTTATGATATTTAAGTGTTATTTAGCATGTTTATTGAGGTCTATGTTGAGGTTTAGATGAATTTAAGTTGAATAGGATTAAAGGGTAAAATCAAATAATCGAATACATGTTAAAAATGCACATTTTCGCCCGATTATGCTACTTGTCGGAATTTCGTGAATTCATGTGTAGCCCAAAATTTCTTAAACTTTTACTGTAGCTTCCTTATAATTGATGAGAATTTCCTGTATATTTTGGTATGCGTTGGATAAGTAGATTGGAAGATATGAATTTTTGAGTGAAAATGTGATGTTTTGGGAAAAATCGGAACTAATTGAGTAATAGTTAAGAACTGAAATTTAAGAAGCTATATGAATAGATTAAGAGATATATAATGATTAAGGAAATTTATAGAATCATAAACTACCTATGCACAATAATACGCAATCATGAAGCAATAAGTTCGATAATTAGAAATTCTAATTGATATATTTATAGTTATGATGTGTTTAGATTAAAGTACATCGATTATAAATAACATAAGCATGCCTATATGAGTTCGATTGATTGTACTTGAGTTGGAACTTGCTTATGTGAATTTTTAGTTGTAAAGATGTTACGTATGAAAATGTTGAGCATGAATTATATGAATTACGTGTATCTCGCCGACGTAATAAGAAAATAGTAAGAAAATAAGAAACATAAAGGACTAAAGAAGGGAAAAAGGATTGTGTTATTGATCTAAGATCCCACGAATTGAAGAACCCTCTCGAAACTATGGCCATAGAGATGTCTCGTCAAACCGAAGCCACGAATTGAATTGCTTTTCGTGAGAGTAGGTGTCCTTCGGAGTTTGAGGCTTGCCTCGAGGTCATGAATTGTTTTGCCTCGAGGCCACGAATTGTTATGCCTCCAAGAACCGAGCCCATGAATTGTTGTGGCTCCAAGAATTGGGTCTTTAGAGTAGGACATAAATCTTCTTTCCATTTGAAACTAAGAAGACTTAAAGAATTATGATATGAAGAAACGAATGATTGTGCATGATGAACAAGAAAGAAAGAATCGATGATTTATAAAATGCATGATTGAACTCAAGAAGAAGAATAAGAAGAAAAATGAACCCTCGTGTCATAAGAAATTAATACGATAACAAGTAAGATATAATTTATGTGATGAGTGTCTTACATGATGAATGATTATATGACGTACTTGCTTAGAAAGAAGAATGAAGTATGTTTTGATTGAATTCATGAGTAATTGATGTCATATGTGCCTCCCGATACGTTGGAAAGTTTAGTATCTTGCATGCTCAAGCATGTATAATCTGCATCGCATGTTATAAATGAATAGTGAGCTTACATGTGTTTGTTAATGAATTAATATGCAAAGTGAAACCAGAGGTTGGGTTTGGGTTATTCACCGGACTCGTGGAGCTCATGACTTCACCAACAATTTTAGGTACGAAGTTAAGACTCCCGGCAGTTGCTTTTGGCTTTTAGAAGAAGCGAACCAACGGATAGGACATCTCCGGACTAGTTGGGTGCTTTATATTTTTATGCTTGTAAAGATCGGTTATATGTTGGACCGAATTTTTGACATGTATAATAAAAGATCCATGTGTTTGCTCCCAGCGTATGGCTCGTTGAGTTTGTGTTGTATATACTCCGAGCATGTGACTCCTTGAGTTTATGAATGTGTTTCGTACAGGGTTAAGGAGTTAAGCATATGGGATTAGCCATATTACGGACGGAATTCTGCCGGAATTTTCAGGAAAACCTTTGAAAAACCTAGAAACACCCTTCCGCCAATCTAAGAGAAAACTATTAACCCTAAGTTGAGATCTTAAGTAGCCTTAGGGGTTCCTTTCAGGGAACCCTAGCATGTAATACTACTAGGGTGGGTTTTGGGGTGTTACAAAATCCCTCTAGGCGGATGTTTTATATTTTCACGGTTAATTGTTGTTTTTAAGGCGGTCCAATCAGACGGTCCAATTAATTAATTAATTCCTTTAAATGAAATATTTTGCATTTAATTGTTATTTATAACAGCGGTCTAATTTTTATTTTTTCCTTTTATGAAGCATAAAAGTGAGCATAAAACTTACTTTTTAATAAAAGATAAGCCTACTACTTACTTGAATACATAGCTAAATAAAAAGGGAAATAAACAAGCATACTACTTGAAAAATAAATTGTTCTAAAGAGACAAAACTAAAAATTCCCCAAATTTTATTTCCTCCTAATCTCATCCCTAGTCAATTTTCACCTTCTTCCCTTTCGTAGTAGACTCGGCTGCATCATCCCGGTTTCACTTCTTCGGTTCCTCGATCCAGTGAGTCGTCCTCTCCTTAGATTCTTTAGCTTCAACTTCCCTCATGCAAGCTCGTTTATCCATTTACGGGATCACTTCATGAATATGAAGAGGTGCTACAACAGGAATAGCTCCTCTTGGATCGCGTTCTCGAATTCTCGGTGCCTTAAGTCGTTTGGGGTCAGCCTCTTTTATCTACTCCGGATAAAATTCGAAACTACGATGAGATCGCTTATCTACATGTTTCAGCAACCTCTGCGAGTTCTTCCAATAATCAACCCATATCAGTACTTGCCTCGAGCTGCCAAAGCCTCGCAAATATTTCAAAAGAGGCAAGGGGTTTCCACATAAAACACTTGTCTCCTTTACTTCTTTACTTCGAGTTAATCTAGACTCGGTTACGTTTCCGAGCTAAGTTTTAAGAACTTCAATTTTCCGGAAGTTTCTTTTATTACCCTATTCATCCCCTTGGGTGATTAGACTCTCTAATTGAACCTTCAATGATTTAGAGATAATGTTTACAAGAAGGGCCATGTCTATGGTTTATGTTTTAATTTTGTTTGAACTATCTTTGTTTGCCATGAAAAATATTTTTATATATGTGGATAACTTGAAACACTATTTTATTATCAATTGGATATTCATTTTATTATCAATGAGTATTGTAGGAACCACGGCGTTGTTCCCCATAGGGGAACCAGGACTAGGACCGAACTTCCCCACGAATGTCGGCGTCGATTTTTATAATTTTTGTGCCGAGCTTCCCCAAGAAAATAGTTTTATCCCAAATGTCTCTTTTGGTTTTTGAAGATTCTTTTTGAAGATTAATTTTTCGAAATGGATTTGTAAAGTTGGGGTGTGTCCGTTAGTGAGATTTTTGATTTTTATAATTTAATTTGGAATAGTTTAAGTAAAGTAGTGATTGGCCTTTTATTTTAGAAATTAATTTTAGAAGCCCCAGGATATTATTTCATAATTTAGGAAAATAGAAAAACAAAACTTAAATTACTGTTGCAAGACTTTCGGGCCGAAAAGGTGTGATAACACTAATTTGGACCGAGAGTCTTGCTCGGTGATCGGCCGCGGTTGGCAAGAGCGGTGCTTGCCGTGGGTCATGATCGAAAGCTCGGTCTCGGTCCATGGCCTAGACTATCATAAATCAAATATGTTTTTTCCATTTTAAATTAGAAATGCTTGAGGAGCATTTTAGGAGATATAAAAATATAAAAAAACAAAAGAGTCGCTAGTTAATTTTAAAAATAAACAATCTAACAAAAATGCAAAGACATACGCTTCCAATCTTAGTAAGGGAAAACTAACCTTGAAAGAGGTTTAAAATTGACTCTATCGGTCTACCACTCGAGATTGTAGTATTCGGGGTGAAAGTACGAAATGTAAGGATAAGCCCTTCCATTCCATCTGTCCCTAGACGGCCTCTACTAATTCGAATTGTGAGTTAAAGAAATGTGTTTAAACAGTCAAGCATACAACATGCTAAGTGCGAAAATTAAATCAAACAAGACATGCTAAGAAAGCGATAAAAGCAAATAGGAAAGCAATAAAGGAAAGCAAAAAGAAAAGCAATAAAATAAATTACACCGGGCGGGGAGGAATTAAAAACGATTACATCTTTGTCCACAATACAAAAATTAATAAAAAACATAATTAAATAAACCGTAATTGGGATTGAGAATGAAATCCGCGCCCTCAAGTTTTCCCACCTGCTGATCTTGAATCATAAACCGAATCTGGAGACATGATGGTGGATGAACATGATTGACATAGGCTATTTGTGGAATTTGTGGAGGTAGATAAGTGTAGGAGAATGATGAGATACTTGGTGGAGTAATGGTTAGCTGAAAAAGAGCCAAGAGATCATAATACCGATGCAACATTCGAGTAAAGAGATCATAATACCAATGTAACATTCAATAGCTCTTAGCTAAATTTCAGCAGCGTGTGGCATAGGAATGGTCATTTTCCAAGTGAGCACTAAAGCTCTCTATTTATAGAGGAAACGTTAGGTCACAAAATGACCTAAGAAGCATGCAGCTAGTTGTTCAAAATACTGAACCAGACCGCCCAAAAATCAGAAAAAACGGATAAAATCGGCTTTAACCGCAAATCCCATAGGAAGGGCCGAGGATTGTCTGTACTAGCCTCAATATGGCATCATTTGGAAAAACAATCCTTTTGTGCTTCAGTTGGTCTCTAGAGCAAAATGCATTGGTTTGGCAAAAAGTCCCCCAAAATGGTGAACCAGACCGGCCAAAAATCGAAAAAAAAAACAGATAAAATCGGCTTTAACCGCAAATCCCATAGGAAGGGCCGAGGATTGCGGTACTAGCCTCAATATGCCATCATTTGGAAAAACAATCCTTTCTTGCTTCAGTTGGTCTCTAGAGCAAAATGTATTGGTTTGGCAAAAAGTCCCCTTAAGCACGGTGCCGGCCTTGTACGGTGTCATTTGGTGCGGTTGGTCGTTGTGTCTCAATTGGACTCTCCGAGCAAAACGCAAGCACTTTTGCGAAAAATCCCCGAAGCGTGGTGTCGGCCTACACGACGTCGTACGAACATGTTGAGCTCCATGTTACGTTGTGATGCTGAAGACGAAACGTTGCATTTAGCGAGCAGCAAAGCCTCATGCGCGACGTCGGCTCGACGTTGACCTGGAGTGTTGACCTTGGCTTGGACCGACCAAAAGAAAATAAGTTTGTGGGCCAGCCCAAAGCAAAGAAAGCTGATTTTTGGTGCTAAGTGGGTTTTTGTGGTTTATTGGCTTCCGTCATGCCAATTAAACTCCGACCGTGATCCAAATTCGCAAATAGGACCGAGATTTCATCACCTGGCTAATAAAATAAGGGATAACACTTTTTAGGTGTCTACAAGTATGTTAATTTAGAAAATTATATTCTGACATATAAAAATTTATTTATAATGTCTTCAGAAACCAAAAAAAACCACCTCAAGTTTCCGGTGAGAATTCCCATCAAAAATCCCATGGGAATTTCCGTCGGACACTGTAGAAAGACCTGTTAAACAATACCCGTGAAATTTCCATCCTATCACAAAACCCATTGAACAAAACATCAGGCATGTTCCAACGGGTAAAAATCACATTGGACAACACATCAAGCTCCTGTTCGACAAGGTTGTCAGACCCACTCGACCACCCGTCAGACTAGTTGTCCGACGGGTTGTCAGATCCAGTTACGTGAGGCTTCAGGTCATGGAAAATTTTTATCAGTAATATATTAAATCTGTTTAATATATTATGAGCCCCAGTTATATATTAAATCTGTTTTGTGAAGCTTCAGGGCAGATGGTGAATAATTCAAAATTAGTTATCTTGTTGTCCGAGAATATGAGCAGAGAAGAGATTGAGGGTATAAAATTGATTTACGATTATAATGTGGTTGATGGTTTTGACAGATATTTAGCTTCAATGCTACTCATCACGAAGACAAAAGCATCACATTTCCACTTCCTCATTGATAGGGTGCAGCAAAGAATGCAGTCATGGAAAATTGACAAGCTTTCCCAGTAGGGAGGCTGGTGTTAATCAATGTAGTTCTTACTTCACTAAATCAACATGTCCCCTCGGTGTTCAACATTCCATAAAAGATAACTACTTTATTGAACTCCATCATGATTAATATTTTCTGGGGAGGCACTGCATTTAGGAAGAAGGTCCATTGTAAGAAAAAGGAGATCATATGTTTTTCCCATAGTAATGGGAGGACTGGGTATGGGAGGACTTATTCAAAGATTGTGAAGTAGCAGGAAAAATTTGAGCAAGTGGTGATTTGGGTATAAGAGCAGATAGCTCAGTTAACCTGGAGTTCTATAAGTAACTCAAGAATTGGATTTGTTTTTCCATAAAAGACAAAAGTAAGTTGAAACAATCAAGAATTATGTGGATACTGTTAACTATTTGGGAAATTTAAAAAGACAGAATGAGATGCTTTTTAGTGGAAAAACTCTTGATCCAAAGGAAGTTATTAGAATCACCCGAGTACATATGGAACAGTGGATAAAAGTCATAGAGGAAGAATGGTTAAAGAAGCACGTTAATGCATGAGACATTCAGGATCAATCAGATTTAGTGTACATCAGGGGAATTACACATCAACAGCAGGTACAAGTAACAGTGGTAACTGATGGTTTATGGGAAAAGGACACACTATCAGTGGGAGCTGCCTGGGTATCTGAGGATAGTCGATTCAGTATGAATCATGGCTGTTGGATGAGATATGCTCAATCAACAATCCAGACGAAGTTTCTTGCTGCTGAACTAGCATTGAAGGATTTGAGTGTCTTAGGAGTTCAAAATATCATCATCAAGACGAATTCTACAGAAAGAATGCAAGGTATAGAAACTAATATTAGAAGCCTCGGGATATTATTTCATAATTTAGGAAAATACAACAAAATAACTTAAATTATGTTGGACTTTTGGGCCAAAAAGTTGTGATAACACCGATTTGGACCGAGAGACTTGCCCGGTGACTAGCTGGCGCGGCAATAGCCAGCACCATCCGGTTGCTGGCGCCTGCCATGGGTCGTGACTCGAAAGCACAATCTCGGTTCATGGCCTAGACTATCAAAAATCAAATCTGTTTTTGCCACTTTAAAACGCTGAGCATTTTAGGAGAAATAAAAATATATAAAAAGAAGAGTCGCCGATCGGTTCTAAAAATAAAAAAACTAACAAAAATAAAAGACATACTCTTTCAATCTTAGTATGGGAAAACTAAGCTTGAAAACGGTTTAAAATTGACTCAATTGGTCTAGAACCGATAATCTAGTATTCGCGAGCGAAGGTACGAATTGTAAGGATAAGTCATACCATTCCGCCCGTCCGTATATGGCATTTATTGATTCGAATTGTGAGTTAAAGAAATGTGTTTAAACAATCAAGCATACAACATGCTAAGTGCAAAAACTAAATGCTAAGAAAGCGATAAAAGCAAATAGGAAAGCAATAAAAGAAAGCAAACAAAAGCGATAAAAATAAATTACGAAGGCGGGAGGAATTAAAAACGATTACATCTTTGTCCACAATACGGAAAGCGCTAAAAACCATAAATTAAACAAAACGTAATCGGGATTGAGAATGAAATGTACGCCCTCGAGTTGTCCCACCTGCCGATCTTGAATCATGAACCAAATCTGGAAGCGTGATGGTGGATGAACGCGATTGAAATAGGCTATTTGTGGAATTTGTGGAGGTAGATTAGTGTAGGAGAATGATGAGATACTTGGTGAAGTAATGGTTAGCTAAAAAAGAGCCAAGAGATCAAAATACCGATGCGAGCATTCAGTAGCTCTTAGCTAAATTTCAGCAGCGTGTGGCATAGGAATGGTCATTCTCCAAGTGAGGACTAAAGCTCGCTATTTATAGAGAAAAGATTAGGTCACAAAATGACCTAAGAAGCATGAAACTAGTAGTCTAAAATGCGAGAACCGGACCGGCGGAAAATCGAAAAAATCGAACAAAATCTACTTGAACTGTAAATCCCCTAGGAAGGGTCGAGGATTGCGGCGCTAGCCTCAAAATGGCATCATTTGGAAAAACAATCCTTTCGTGCTTCAGCTGGTCCCTGGAGCAAAATGCAACGATTTGGCGAAAAATCCCTTGAAGCATAGCGCCGGCCTTGTACAATGTCGTTTGGTGTAGTTGGCTTCCGTGTCTCGGTTGGACACTCCAAGCATAATGCAGCGCTTTGACCAAAAAAATCCCCTTAAGCACGGAGCCGGCCTACACGACGTAGTCCGGACATGTTGAGCTCCGTGTTACGCTAGAATGTCGAAGACGAAATGTTGTGTTTAGCAAGCAGCAAGGCCTCATGCGCAACGCCCGCCTTACGTTGACCTGGAGCGTTGACCCCGGCTTGGACCGGCCAAAAGAAAATGGGTTTGTGGGCCGATCCAAAGCAAAGAAAGATATTTTTGGTGCTAAGGGGTTTTTATGGTTTACTAGCTTCCGTCACGCCAATCAAATTCCGACCGTGATTAATTCGCAAAATGGACTGAAATTTCATCACCGCGCTAACAAAATAAATAATAAGAGAATGGATGACACTTTTTAGGTGTGTACAAATTTGTTAATTTAGCAAACTATATTCTGACATATAAAATTTTATTTATAATGTCTTCAAAAACCCAAAAAACCACCTCAAGTTTCCGACAGGAATTCCCATCGAAAATCCCATAGCAATTCCCTTCGGACGCTGTCGAAAAACCCGTCAAACAATACCCGTCAAATTTCCATCCCATTGCAAAACCCATTAAAAAAATGTCGGACATGTTCCAACGGGTAAAATCCCCGTTGGACAACACATTGAATTCCTGTTCGACGGAGTTGTTAGGCCTGCTGGAGCTAACAACTAGTCTGACGGCTTGTTAGACCCAGTTACATGAGGCTTCAGGACATGGAAATTTTTTATCAGTAATATATTAAATCTTTTTAATATATTATGGGCCTCAATAATATATTAAATCTGTTTTGTGAAGCTTCAGGGCAGATGGTGAATAATTCAAAATTAGTTATCATATTATCCAAAAATATGAGTAGAGAAGAGATTGAGGGTATAAAATTGATTTCCAATTATAATGCCGTTGATGGTTTTGACAGATATTTAGCTTCAATGCCACTCAGCTTGAAGACAAAAGCATCACATTTCCACTTCCTCATTGATAGGGTGCAGCAAAGGATGCAATCATGGAAAATTGACAAGCTTTCCCCGGCAGGGAGGCTGGTGTTAATCAATGTAGTTCTTACTGCACTAAATCAACATATCCCCTAGGTGTTCAACATTCCGTAAAAGATAACTAATTTATTGAACTCCATCATGATTAATTTTTTCTGGGGAGGCAATGCAGGTAGGAAGAAGGTCCAATTGGAAGAAAAGGAGGTCATCTGTTTGCCCATAGGAATGGGAGGGATTGGGTATGGGAGGACTTATTCAAAGATTGTGAAGTAGCAAGAAAAATTTGGGGAAGTGCTGATTTGGTTATAAGAGCGAATAGCTCGGTTAAGCTGGAGTTCTATGAGTGACTCAACAATTGGATCTGTTTCTTAATAAAAAGACAAAAGTAAGTGGAAACATTTAAGAATTGTATGGCTACTGTTAACTGTATGGGAAATGCAGAGAGATAGAAATGAGATGCTTTTTTAGTGGGAAAACTCTATATCCAAAGGGAGTTATCAACATCAGCCAAGTACATATGGAACAATGGATGGAAGTCATAAAGGAAGAATGGCTAAAAAAGCACATTAATGCAAGAGACATTCGGCATCAAACAGATTTAGTGTACATCAGGGGAATTACACATCAACAGCAGGTACAAGTAATAGTGGTAACAGATGGTTCACGGGAGAAGGACACACTATCAGCGGGAGCCGCCTGGGTATCTGAGGATAGTCTATTCAATATGAATCATGGCTATTGGATGAGATATGCTCAATCAACAATCCAGACGGAGTTTCTTGCTGTTAAACTGGCATTGAAGGATTTGAGTGTCTTAGGAGTTCAAAATATCATTATCAAGATGAATTCTATAGCAGCAAAGCAAGGTATAGAAGGACATTGTCGGCCTAAGCGACAACATCAACGACCTAGCCAGCAAATTTCCTACTTTAAAAATACTAGAAATTTGTAAATCAGATGTTAAAGTGGCTACTAGCCCGAAAGGCTAGAAGGAGAAAGATTATTTAAATTCTTTTACTTCCACCTCCGTTACCCAAAAAGAAAATAAACATAAAAAAAAATATTACTGTTGAAGATCTGCAAAGTGGCTCATTTGGTGAGAGGGCTCTCTGAGAACTTTAAAGAGGTTCAACATAGAATCCAGGTTCAAATAATTATATTAACTAATTGTTTTTTGTTTTAATTTATTTAAGGTACCTTTCCCTTTTCTTAAGAAGGATACGTTTGCCATTTTATTTTACCTTTTTTTGCTTTTTTAAACTCAACTATTCATTGAATAACGAATAAATGATTTGAAAATCCATCTTTTCTCTAATTAATTAACATGTAAAATTTTTAACGTGCAATGTTGGCCAAAACATGGTGGAGTTGGTCGTTTACCTCGTGGCACTTTGAAATTTAGCTCTTATACCCATCTTCAAATTTTTGCTCTAATAAATTTTCCATTTTAATTTATTTTAACTTTTTTCCATTTCATTTTCTTTTTTACTTTTTTTGTTAACTTTTAATTCAATTGACTGAATAGATTTTTCCAAAATTTATTTTTTCCTTTTAATTAATTAACTTGTCAAATTTTTATCTGGTAATGTAAAATATATGTCAAATTCGTGGGACATACACTATGTTTAGTGAGCCAAACCCAATTGTTAATAAACTATACATATATATCAGTGGGCTGAATCTAGATATATAAGTGCAAGTAATAGTAAGCTATATTACAACTTCAGATTTTTAAGTGAGGCACACACTATTTTGTACGAGCCAAACCCAAGTATTAGTGAGTTTTATATGATACATTTGTCGAGTAAGCCAAATCCTGGTGTACTTTTTTTTTTTTTTTGCAAAGGGTAAATAATGAGGATAAGGTAAATTTAGGCAGCCTTTCTTACAAGGGTTTTACCTAAATTATCATTTGTCGGGATAAACATAAGAGAGAAGGAGGGGCAATATCCCCAAGTGGTTGGAGTAAGAATCGAGCGTCCATAGTACGCTAACCAATCTTCCGCATTATTTTCTTCTCTAAAGATGTGACTGATGTTGCAATTTGTTAATTTTGTCATTAGAATTGCAATATCTTTAATGATATAGTCGACTTGCCATGGCACTTTAAATTTCCTTTTATTGCTTCAATCATGACTTTATTGTCTCCCTTGATTTGAGTTTTCTAAATGTTTGCTTTGATAGCTACTTGAAGTCCAAATCCGAGGACACTTGCTTCCGTCACCGGGATGGATGTACTTCCCAAGTTGGTCTGCTCCTGTTGTCGGCAGATTACCATTCTCGTCTATTAATATAAAACCTATAGCTGCATTGCCATTGCGTAAAAAGCCATCAAAATTGAGTTTGGTATAACCATTAGAAGGTCTATTCCATTTGACCAAATGTGTTCACTTCCTATTGGTTCTCTTATTGTTTTTGTAAAGTTCCATCGGGGAATAACATTTTCTTAATTTTCATTCTGCAGATGCTCTATTTCCCTAATCAATACTCCAATATGATTAAAATCTTCCCCTTGAAAGATTAGTGCATTCTTTTATTTCCAAATGCTCCATAACAAGAATATGGCTCATTATAGTTGATTTGTTTGGAAGAAGGTCCTAACTCGCTTGGAGAATGCTTTTCCCATCGTCATGGGAAGAAATAAAGTTTATGAGGTGAACCAGTGATGGTTAGCTGTTGTTGCCCACACTTGATCTCGCTCGAGGGCAATTGAAAAAGAGGTAGCCATATGTTTCATCATTCAAGTGGCGGATCTTACATAGTGGATCAAGTTGGACTCCTCTATTAGCAAGTATCCTCCTCGGAGGGATTCCATCATGGAGAAATTTCCAAAGGAATATTTTAATTTTGATTGGATCATTTAATTTCCATATCCACTATCCCTCCCGATTATCATATCTTTGTGCATTTTGCACTACCCGCGTGGCAAATTTGGTAGTAAAGCACTTGTTGCTCGAAAGTCCCTAATAAGTCTCATTCTGTTTGGGACACATTGGCAGGGGTGTATTAGAAATGAGATTGATAATGTTAGCCGGAAGTATAGACCTGAGTTGAAAGACGTCCCACTCATTATCTTTGTTAATAAACTCACTAACCTTTGTCCGCAAATTAAGAGATCGCAAATCGTACCCCATAATCTGTAAAAGATTCTAGTTTTGGCCAAAAGAGAATATTTTTTTCCCATTCCCAATTTTCTAACGGATCCCTTTACAAAAGGTAGCATAACATTTGGACAAAGATTTCCATACCCACGACTCTTAACTTTTTAGAGATTTCAAAAACATTTTCACCTTATTCCCATATTTTGTTTTCATATGCTTGGACCCACAAATTGTCCGGGTCTTTCAAAATTTTCCGGATGAATTTACATTGAAAAGCCACATTGATATCTTTAGTTTTTTGCAAACCTAGTCCACCTTTGCATTTAGGTTGATAGACATAGTCCTAAGTAATCATGGGCATTCCTTTATTGTCCTTCTATTTCAAGAAGAAATTTTTCTATTAATTTTATCAAGGGATTGAATTATATGCTTCAGGATCTGGAAACATTGCATAGAATGGCCTGGAAGTGATTCAAGATTTGATTGGATTAATACCATTCTCCCAGCTTTGGACAACTTGTTTGCTTTCCAAGAATTGAGATTACTATTGGCTTTATCAATAATAGGAGCAAGCAACGGAATTTTCTCTTTCCATGAACAGTCGAGCAACCTAAGTATTTTTCAAGAGATTCGACAATAGGGATATGGAAAATAGCATAAGTTACTTCCTTATCCCTTCTTTGGGTATTGGAGGAGAATATCATCGACGATTTATTAAAATTAATCAATTGTCCAAATATCGCACAAAATTCATCCATGATTCTTTTTAGGTAGTATAAGAATTGTGCTTTAGCTTTACACAATAGAAGATTATCATCGTCAAAGAACAGTGCAGGAATCAAGTTTCCTTTAGCACTAATCTTGACCGAAATATCACGCTTTATATTTGACCTAGCTTGAGCAAGTTTAGTTGTAAGAGCTTCCATACAAATAAGGAATAGATAAGATGACAAAGGGTCACCTTGTTTGAGTGTCCTATTTTTGGATTGAAGAATCCACAAGGTTGGTCATTACTAAGAATCGAATAGGAAACCGAAGATAAGCATTCCTTAACACAACCATTCCATTTGGAAGGAAAAGCCATACAAGTTACGCACTCAAATAAGAAATCATATTCAAGTCTATCATATGCTTTTTCCATATCTAACTTGAGGGCTACCCATGTTGTTTTACTTTTTGTTCTTTTATATTTGTTCATTACCTCATGGGAAAGAAGTATATTATCGTAAATTTGTCTTTTCAGTACAAAGAAATTTGGAACGGCGAGATTAGATGGTTCAAGCAAGGTCGTAGTAGGTTAACAAGTACTTTAGCAATAATTTTATATAATGTATTACAAAGGTTAATTGGTCTAAAATGATTTGTAGAACTCGGGTCATCAATTTTTGGAATAAGCGTGATAAATATGTGGTTAATCTCTTTAAGAACTTTCCTTTTTTGATATAATTCATTGATCATAGAAATAATGTCTTCTCCAATAATATCCTAGTATATTTGGAAAAAAACCAGTCCAAACCGATTAGGTCTTGGTACTTTGGAGGCTTTCATTTGGAACACTTGCAATTTTAATGTCATCAATGGAGAACTTTTGCGTAAGTTCCAAGATATGATTATCATCTAATTTCTTCACGATGGTTGGTGGTGTCTTAATCCGGTTTATATTAGTTTTAAAGCTGGTTACAAAAATCATCAACAAATTTTATTGCATATGGTCGACATATCCTCTATCCAAATACTTGGAGCTGTCTTTTAATTAAGTAATTGCCTTCTTTTTTCGAGAAGTAATACTTTGATAAAAGAATTTAGAGTTCCTATCACCTTCCATTAGCCATTGTTTTCTAGTAGTGTTGGTTGAAAAGTAGCAACTTTTCTCATTTTGCTAATCTAAAATAGAGCTAATTATTAAGTCTAAAACTTAAATGTTCATTGGTAAGTCTATTTTCCACATATTGTAATCTTTCAGTGTTTCTTTCCATTTTGTTTCTAAAATTACTATTCATAGTTTTGTTCCATTCTTTTAGATCGAGTCTTAATTCTCTTTAATTAACATGTAATGTGAAATAACATAGTGCCTCTCACATTACTTTCCCAACTACTATGGACAATATCCTTAACCTTGGGAGAATTTGCCCAATGGGGATAAAATTTGAAGCTACAATTCTTTGGATTGGTGCGGTTGGGTTTTATACCCATAAGAATATAACGATGATCCGAAAACGAAAATGGTCCATGGTTGATCTCCATTTCTAGGTAGTAATTGATCTAATCTTGTCTGGCAATAGCTTGATCAAGCTGTTCATAGATGATGTTACCTCTAAAACTTATTTTTCAATTGAATATTCTTCCATTTGGAGATAAACTACTAATAGAGTTGATAAATCTATTTAGACACATGGTTTTTTTATCGGACCTTGCAAGTTCATTAAAATCCCCAACAATACACCATGATAGATCAAAGATTACATTCAGTAGTGGAAGTCTATTCCAAAATGTTGGTTTATCTCATTCTTAGGCAGGTCCAAAGACCCCCAATAAAATAGTCTCCTTATTGGTTTCCTTTTATTTAACATAGAGATGGATTGCTCTATCTTAGCCAAAGTATGTACTATAACATTAGATGTATTCTACACAACCCATATTTCCCCAAAGTGGTTAATGGGCTCAACTATTGCTTAATGATCAAAACCCAAATTTTGAATAATGTTTGTTGCATTAGTTACACTAACCATTGTCTCGATTATAAACAAAATGTCCGCATGGTACACGTTCTTTAGGTACCTTAATTTGCAAAGGATTTTTCTCTTTTAGATCTTTGAATGTTCCAACTAATGATTTTCAGAATTAATACCTATGTGGAGAAGTGTTCCTAATCCTAATGGATTATGCCAACTAGGATTTAGTATCATTTGGTAAATCTTATTCGACCAATCATAAAAACCACCCCATTAAAGATTGGCTAATAAATCAAAATAAAAGCAATACATAAAAGTAAAGCCTTAATCGTGAGCTAGTAGCTTGTTCAGCTTTTGTCATCTTACAGAGCAAGGTTCGGGCCCTTTTAGGGCTAGTCGAAATTAAGGCCTTGGGTAATCCAGGTAAACCCGAATTTCCACTCGCCGAAAAGAAAGATAATAAATGTCATAGCCAAATTAACACCATTATGCACAAAGAAAATAATAACAAGAATGTATAAAATTATAAGATAATTTTTGTGATAATACATTCTCAACCTGCCGCAGAAGTTCTTCCGGTGAATGTCCAATTGAGGAATTCGGATACTTGAGAATGAAGTTATGCATATCGTCTTCTTAGGAGAACCAGAGTTATAGAGCTCTAAACAAGAATCAAATCTTGAGTTTTTCCGGGGTGGCTTTGAAAAATGACTTGTGCACCTTTCTCTTCGAGGAATCATCGTCAACAAGCTTGAGATAATAGCAACAAATGCACTTGAAAAGTCGTGGATCATCGTCGTGTTGGAGGATGTGGTCGTTTTCCCTATCCAAGAGATTCACGGAAGAACCTAGAAAAGACCCAAAGAAAAACAAAAGAGAAGACCTTCCTTTCTGGGCACTACAATAAATTTCCCTACGAATGGTTTAGAGAGGTCAAATTTATCTCGAAGCAAGGAGGTCCATCGAAGATTAACAACCAAAACATTAAGCACAAAGTTACCACGAATAGAGCAAAGAGATCAACAACCAAGATTCACACCAAGACCATACGAGTGTCCGTACAACCGGAAAGTAATAAGGAAATAGAAGGAAGACAGACAAGAAGTATACACCCACGGGGGACCCCGGAGGTGGCCCGTGAAGAACATAGCTTGTTGGAATGTGCGGGGCATGAATAGCCCCTCAAAACAAGAGAAGATAAAAGCCCTCTTGAGGAATAAAAGAATTAAATTTGTCGGACTCTTAGAAATAAAAATTACAAAAAGAAACGTTGAAGTGGTGGCTAGAAACCTTTGTGGAGGATGGAAGTTTATAACAAATGTTACCGATGAGGAGCATAGCAGAATATGGTGTATATGGGACTCCACCTGAATTCGATGTTCAAGTAATTATAGTGCATAACCAACTTATACATGTGGAAATCGGAACTCAAGGATTGCAATACAGTCTTTATCCGACAGATCGTATATACTTCAAATGATGATGTTGAAAGAAGGATTTTATGGAATCAATTAGAAGCCATTAGTCTGTCAAAATGCTCCATGGATTGTTGTTGAGGATTTTAATTGTGTATTAGCCGAGGAAGAAAGAATTGGTGGGGCGAAAGTCACTTACCAAGATATCCAGAACTTCCAACAATGGGTTGATAACCGCCAAATGCAGGAAATGAAGCACCAAGGGCGGTTTTTCATATGGACAAACAAGCAAAAAGAAGCAAGTGGAATCTTCTCTCGATTGGATAGAGTCCTACTTAACGAGAAGTGCATGGAGGAATATCCTAACATTGATTACCAGGTGGTCCCCGGAGTTGTCCTTAATCATTGTGCACTAATCATAAGTGATCATCAGGTACCACTAAAAGGCCATAACTTTAAATTCTGCAACATGTGGTGTCCGCATGGAAATTTCATTGAGGTTATTAGAGACAATGTTCGGTTTGATGGGAAGGGATCCAAAATGTTTCGGATCACTAAAAAGATAAAAGCAGTGAAAAAGGTTTAAAAATATTTCATAAAGAGGAATTTAGAGGGCTCGAGATAAGAATTGAAAGAGCAAGAGTAGAGCTTATTGAGATCCAATCTCAAATTTTCCAAGGAACAGGAACAAATGAGTTTTTGTAATTGAGAAGGAAAAGATGAAGCAATTGAAGCGAGGCTAAAGCAAGCGAGATAGGGAGATAAAAATCCGAGTGGAGTAAGGCTAGATGGCTGAAAGAAGAACACAGGAACACAACATATTTCTACTCTTTGCTCCAGCAAAAATCCCATAAAAATAGGATACTTGTCATTGCAAAAACAGGCAGGGAGGTCGTTTATAAGGCTGATGAGATAGAGAAGGAGTTGATTTCATACTTCCGGACCTTATTAACCGCAAAACCTAGGGGGAAGATAAAATAGGGTGTTCTGCAGGCTGGAGCTTGCTTGACAATAGAGCAAAGAAGGGAGATAGTGATACCCTTTACTTCTATGGAGGTAAAAGAGACAATATTCTCCATCGAGCCCAGGACTGGATGGATTTACAAGTAAGTTTTATACCGATGCACTGGCAAATGACAAGACAAGACGTTACTAATGCTATCTTGGACTTTTTCACTTATGGGAAATTGTTAAAGCAAATAAACACAACTGCTATAACACTGATCCCTAAAGTAGAATGTCCAAAGACCCTAGCTGAATTCGAGGCCAATATCATGTTGCAACACCATTTACAAAGCCATCTCAAAAATGCTTTGTAAAAGATTGAAACCAATCTTGCCTCACATAATCCAAAACAATCAAGCAGCCTTTGTATCCAACAGGAGTATAATACACAATGTTATGATTGGATTAGATCTTGTGAGACAATATAGAAGGAAGAATGTCGCTCCAAGATGCATCATCAAAATTGACATTATGAAGGTTTACGCTACAACAGACTAGAACTTCCTCAAAGAAATGATGATAGGTGTTGGTATTCCCCACCGGTTTGTAAAGTGGATTTACACCGCTTATCCACGGCTACATTCTCTCCGAATTATAATGGTGGACTGCATGGGTTCTTCTCTACAAGCGGGGTCTAAGGCAAGGGGATCCCATATCCCCCTTACTTTTGTGCTTGGTGTGTAGCATATGACTAGATTATTGAATGGCATACAAAGGGATAGCAAATTTAGTTATCACCCAGCTGCAAAGGGGATAAATTGAATCACCTCATATTTGGTTATCATCTTTTGTTTTTTGCAAAGTAAATACACAATCTGTAGAATGTGTAATGCGAGGTTGTTGCTGATTTTGGTGTCTGTATTTGGGTTGGAAACAAACTTCCACAAATCACAAATTTACCTAGGCTGGTATAAGTGCGAAACTAAACCCGAAATATTACAGGAGACAAGTTTTGTAAAAGGGAGCTGCCACTCCAATATCTTGGAGAACCTATGAAGTCGGGGAAGCTTAATGCAAATGATGTCAAGTGATTGCATCCAAGATAACAACAAGAGTTAGGCTATGGGGTGCAAGAAAGCTTAGTTATGCGGGAAGAATTCAATTGATAAACACAGTATTAATGAGCATGTATAATTACCGGTGTTCAATTTTCATCCTGCCTAGCAAAGTCATAAAAATGGTGGAGAAAACTAGCAGAGACTTCTTATGGAAAAGGGAGGAAGGAAGGAAAAACTCGATACCAGTAACTTGGGAAGACTTGAGCAGGCCCAAGCAATATGGTAGACTAGGCATCGAAGGTGTGCGAGAATGGAACAAAGCTATGGTGGCAATGCAACTATGGTTCCTCATGGACAAAGCAGGTTGTCTCCGGGTTAAATGGGTAAACTCCATTTACCTCAACGGCAAAGAAATCGGGGATATTGTGATAAAGCCTCGGTTCAGCTAGTATTTGAAAAGGATCCCGAAATTCATAGAATATCTACCTAAATGGACCATACCCCACATGCATGATTGGTCGAGTCATTAGAAAGGGTAAATTCAAGCATCAAAACAAGCATACTCATCGAGTACACCCAGCAGGCGGGTGACTCCTTGGTGGAAGTTTGCATGGCATAAAATGATAATACCAAAGAACTCCATAAATCTATAGATGGTTCTAAAAAGAAAGCTACCTACAAGGGATAGAATTAGCGAGTGGGTGACAATAGACAGCACAACATGCTTATTTTGCCAACAAGAGGAAAGCATAGACCACCTATTCTTGCAATGTCGGTTTCCCAAGAGATATTAAACGGTTTTAGCAACATAGCTTTAGGGACTACAAGGAGACAAGAGTGGAATGGATGGCTAACAGGCACAACACTCTCACAATCAAAACTAGCAATTGTAGCCCTACTAATTGCTGCTGTCATATATCATATTTGGCGGGAGAGGAACCCGAGATGCTTCCAAGACAAGCACGGAACAACCGAATAAATCATACACCATATTAGATGGGAACTTAGAATACATTTTCTTAATAGAAAGGGGGTCTACCAATCATGGTTTGATAGATTATGATATGAATGTATTTCTTTAGGTATGCCCAAAGTAAAAGTGTAAAAATTGCTTGGTTTAATGGTGAAAGCATCTTACCTTTTACCAAATTTTTTTTTATTATTAGGCTAATTTTTTCGTTTTTTAATAATTATAAACCGATTCCCGAAAGATAGAGAATTGATCTCCCTCCTATTTGGGGCGATTCAAATTCCCTTGTTTTGAGGATAATTTGAAACACTGTAAATTTCAAATTTCACCTTCAAAATACCCCAACCAAACAGATGAAAAGGGAACTTAAAAGTAGAGAATTCAAGTTACATTCCAGTTTTTTCCAACCAAACAGGACCTAAGTTTCTCCTAAGATAGGGGACCCGGAAGGATGGGTTTGCTTACTGATCAAAAAAACTTTCAATTAGATTTGAGAACCTCACAGTATGCATTGCGGCGATTTGCATGCATTGTAGTGATTTGAAAATAGAACTTGAAGCAATGTCTTATATCATACTAATTAATCACTACTCCAAAACACGAAGTTGAAGATTTCCATTAAAAACTATGATAATGTTGGACATGATCATATGTAGGGAATAATACCTAGGAGATGACAACCCCTAATTTTTTCACAAAGCAAATCAATCTGAAGCACCAATTTTCACACCCACAGAATTGTGGAATCCAATACCCTACTGTAGGATTTGACGGAGAAACTACACATGAAACTTCTACATTTACATTGATGATGACTAAAACCACCAATAATACATGGGGTTTGGGGCCAAAAGGAGAGAGAGAGAGAGAGAGAGAGAGAGAGAGAGAGAGAGTGCAGTCTCTTTACTGTGTTTGACTAATCAAATATAGTTTCTGATTGTTGTCAATCAAGTCTACATCAAGAATTATGCCTCCATCTTCTGATAAAATACAAGAGGCATTAGAAAACTTGAGTTGTTCTGATGCCAATTTAATCAACTCATCAATTGTATGTGGAACCCATAGCACAACTCCTGGTTTTCTTTCTTCCTTGGCTCCCCATGGGTGGAATGGAAAAACTGTGCACTTTTTAGGGTGCTTTTTATCTGCGATGAAGAAATGTCATATTTAGATGGATACAAAGGCTCATAAAAGCGATAAAAACCATTAAGAATGCAACTTATATATCTAAAAGTTTAAACTGATGCTGAAGGACCGATCTAACAATAGTTTGACTATTTGTGCTCTAACATAATGTATTATGCAAATGCCCTTTGGGTAGTGTAGATGCAAATGCCTGTATCATACCTAGCAATAATTCAATATTGGGACTTAAACTCAATTGTTTCCAGTTAGAAAAGCTTCGATTACCATATCAAGGAACCTAGATCCTAGCATAATAGCCAAGCTAGTTAAACAAACAATGTATCGAGGAAGTAACATTGCTATCAAGAACATCTCGATTAAAGTTTCAACAAGTATGTGTAAAAAAAATAGGAATAGTTTCTTCATCTGAACAATTAGTAGTGGTGCTTTAAATTCAATGTTGCAATGTAAGAAATTGTGAAAAAGAAAGAACCTTAGCAGTTAAAAGGAAAAAGGGAATAGAGAAGCAAATCACAATAAAAGTAGCCAGGAAGAGAGACTTTGAAATAATGATGATTACCTATGATCTCCTCAACTCGATCAGGGGACTGAGCCAGTTGAGCAGATTTCGCGTCTTCCAATAGCTTTATCAAATTTTTGTTCCCACACATCCGAGCTTCATCCAGCGGAGTGTTACCCCATCTGTAGAATTTATGGTATAGAGCAAAAAGGACCAGTCAACGGACTATGTTATCAAAAATTGTAGTAGCATTCTTATATGCTCATCAGATCCTGAAACGCCTCTGTTTAAAAAAATTTGATATCCTGCTACTGGCTAAATCTTGCTAAAAATGCATGTGAAATTCTGAAACATTACCTGTCTTTCAAGAAGACATCAGCTGCTGCTTCAATCAGCACTTTTGCCATCATATATAACCCATGAGAAGCAGCAACGTGTAGTGGAGTACGCTGATCATAGTCTCGGGAGTTTGGATCAAGGCCATTGGCTAGAACTCTCTTGACAAATTCTGCATCTCCACTTGCAACAGCTGAACAAAGAAAAGAACCAGCATCTTTGAGATCCACAATTGCTCCTTCTCTGTATAGTAACTCAGCAACCCTGTCATTTCCATTTTTAAGGCTTCTAGCAGGGGGTGTTCCCGAAATTATCTGTCATGGCAATAGTTTATCGGTGATCCTGTGGCAAGAGAACCGAGAAAAACGAAGTTGAGAAAATCAGTTGACTGAGAAGAACTCTCACCTGAAAGATTGATGTCCACCCCCGCTCGAATAAGAAAAATAACAATTTGTTCATGTCCTCTTGCTGCAGCCAGATGCTGTGGCCAAACGATGTCAAGATCAGACTTACGTAATTATAGTTTAGATCAGTTGAAGTATTATAAATCAAATATCATACCAAGGGAGATCTTCCATCATAATCTGTCTTCTTGGGGTCAGCCCCAGCTCTAATCAGACTCTTAAGCTGATACAGATCACCATGATAAGCAGCACTGTTTACTTTAAGAGCAAGTTCTGCTTCATGCTTGGCTATATGAGACGTAATATCGCTCTCAATTTGCTTCAAATTATATTTTGATTCTTTTCCCTGCCAGGATAGAGATTTAAGGTTAGATTTATTACTCATGAAAACTGTGGTAATAAAGGTTCCACTTGATAGTTTTGGAAGAAAATAAGAATGACATTTGAAGTAATAATTATTCAAACTACCTCAAGAAGATTTTCAAAGATCTTTCTTCCATCATAAAAGTATATCTCAAGAATGTTGGCCAATGACTGCTTGTCAATCCGCAGAAGCCGGCACAGTTGAGAAACACGGACCGTATAAGGCTGAGGGATGTTACAAAGAACCGAAATATCACCGAAAGTGCTATTAGGTTCAACAGGTGAAACGACCTCCTCTGTCCCATCTTCAGTGATGCCTACCTCCTCCTGTGCAAAAAAAGGAATGGACATTTGCTCAGACCATATCAATGAATCCTTGAAATGCCATTATCAACCAGTACCGCTCTCAAAAGAAAATTCTTTTGTTTTCCCTACAATAGTTGAGCTAGCATACCAGGACTCCGTGGCAGACAAAATATAGTTGATCCACCACATTTCCCTGTTCCAATATAACTTCTCCAGGGAGAAAAAATTCTTCATGAACTCTGATCACCTGCAGATGGGTATAGGTCAAAATCATAATGATCACAAGGTCAGAAAGAATAATTTGATTTATAAGATGCTAACATGTACAGAAGCTATTGCTTCATAGCCACTTATTATCACTCAGAGTTTTAGTTCGTTTACTCAATTTCTAAGAATAATATTGTCCCTCACTGGTTTCTTTACAATTAACTTATTACAGGGTCTTAGAAGCATACTGCAGATTAGAGAAGACTAACAAGATCATTCCCATTGTAACCTATGGAAGAGTATATTAGCTAACTCCACGAAACCAAACCCTCAGTGTCAAAAATTAACATCCAAGTATTCAATGAGATAGAAAACCACCTGTGAAGGTTAGAAAATATAATGCATACTAAGGATGTAATTAGCATAAAATTAAATAAACTTAATTTCTATATAATAACTTATATAGGTGAAATGGTGAAAATTTGATATATTGCTCAGATACTTACAATCTGATTGATGAACTCTTGAGAGCATCCTTTCAAAAGAGGAATGGTTTCTATATATGGGAGGTATAAGGTTTGGGAAATCTGCACCCAAAAAAAAAAAAGAGAGAAAGAAACCATGGTTATAAACCAGAATAATACATCTGTGTAGTGTAATAAAAATGGAAAAAGAAACCAGATTTTTCTCAGCTCAATTAGAAGTTAGTTGCCTTAATCTGGTTTCAACTATCTAAATTAAGTAATTATGCAATAAATTATGCAATATCCTAATCCCTACATCAACTACACAATTAAAAATTGTTAAGGATTAAGGTCCTGGTCAAGATAAGGATCATAGAACATCAAGAGAGCATAGGTCTAAAGGAACTCATAAAAAGAACTTTTCATTCATATAAATGATGCCTCTTCTTGTTTATACCTTGGCCCTTAAAGAAATTGGAATATCCTGCAGTACAGCAGCTTCAGTATAGCTGCTTTCATACTGTAAACGTAAATGACCTTTGATCTGCTTACGGAGATCCCTGTCTAGCCTGTTTCTGTTCATATATTTCATTACTTCAGCCATTTTATCCCTAAAACGTTCTGTCTTTGAACCTTTGACTATCAAGGCTGTCATGTTACCGATCAGATAAGCACCCAGAACCATATCAAAAGAAACGTAGATCATTATGAATATCATTTCCCTCATATTGACAGCATGTATGTCACCATAACCTGCATTACAGATAATGATACAGAAGTATTAGCAATACACCCTAATAATAACTGCTAATGGCAATAAACAGCAAGACTTGTCCAGTAAGACCAATTTGATAACATGGTTTTTTGAGTTGGAAGGTGCAACATTGTAAAATTCTTTAAATCAAATGAAATATTGATTTGATGGCACAATGAAAGGACTAACATATGATAATAGACTAAAGTACTCTATAACAATGAGCAGAAAAATAAATCTTATTGCGGTCAGTATACTATCATGGATTGATTGAAATATAATCTTATTGGATACACAGCTGTAAGCTGTTCTTGCTATTCCTCCTCTACAAACCAGGATTTACATTACTGAACCGGCAACAGATACAAACTCTTTGCCATCACGGCTTTGATTGTATGCTCCATGCATATTTTGTTTCCTTTATGCTTAGTTGCGGATTCATGGTATGACTTCTCTTTGGTCGTTATTGACAACAAATTAACAGGCACTTTGACTAGAGATCCCATCACAAGATTTCTCATCATCGAGGCATGATTTTTGGTTGTCAAACTCTCCCTAAGATTATGTGACATAACATGATTAAGAATCAGTGGCTACCTTACATGATCATAGGGGAAATTGGCAAATGCTCCATTACAAATGGGGGAGGGGGATGATGCATCCAGATCAGAAGCAAATAAGAACCCTGAAATAAAATGCTTTCAATCTACGTTTGTAGATAGCAGAGAAAGAACTCACCTACAGTGGCCATAGTGACGATGGCAAAATATAGAGACGTTGTGTACCTCTTCCAAATATCAATCTCCCTAAAGTGGGAATAGCTATAATCCCCCAACTTTAAACTCCCGATCCATGTATAACCTTCTTCATGTTCAGGCAAGGTAGTGGCCAAGTAATAAAAGATACATGCTGCTGTGTGTGTACAGTAGAGTTCAACAGTGAGAAGTTTAATAATCCTGGTGAATAGGTAGTTGATTCGTATGTCCTTCTCCATCCTCTGGAGAAAGTTATGCACCTTGCGAACCCGACACAGCCTGATCCATAGCAAGTACCTTACTTCTTCTATTTCACCTGATGCCTGCCAGAACATTTTGTTAGCAGTATGATTTGAACTCAGTGTTCCATCAACCGGATAAGGTCTAAATCCTAATGAAATACAACAATTCATCAAACTTTTAATATCATAGTACTTTAACCAAACTGTTTCAACAGAAACTGAAGACAATATTAGGTTAGCTCATAGGTAATATTTGTTCAACTACATCATAAGCATCATTCTTCTTGTCCCCTGGCCCCCTTTTCCCAAATATTAAGTCCTCATGACTAGCCCTGAACTTAATCTTTCATATCGCTTTTAACACCAGGATAGCCCCCATTGGGCTTTGCTTATAACACTCTGGGCCATTGACGAACTTCAAAAGAAAAGTCAGGTATAGCTTAAATCTGACAAGATTGACATACACTGATTACCCGACGTGAATGACTAGAGAGTCATACCTGACCCGAATTCTAAATAGAATCATCCTAAATAAGGCTAAGTGAATTCTGACCTGATCCCGAGTGTTCTATTGATGTTGCTAGTATTTAAAAGAAATATATAGAACAACTAGCAACAAAAGCTCTAGCCAAACATATATCCAAACATAACATAAAAATAATTGTATTGCCAGGTCCAAACTATAGCAGAAAGAGGAATACCTTGAATATAAGATCCCAAGGCATACAAGCAAGAAAATCAATCACAAATGTGGACTTTAAGTACCTGCATGTGATCAAAGACCAAGGGGAATTAATTCAGCAACGAATACAACACCTCCATAACTCGGAAAGTGAAACTAGCTAACAATAAAACAAACAAGGAGAGAGAAAATGCAGGATACTGGAGGGTGGTAGGTACCTAAAGGCAATGGAGGGACGATGATAAACCCATCGGTAAGTCTGGGGATCTCTGTATGCAACGAAGAACTGAATGACAATGTCGATGAGGAAAGCAATCTGACCAACAATGTCTAACACGAAGAGTTTCTCTGGGAGCCCCGGAAGAAGCCAAACTCCATGGGTGTAAAGAATGATGAGTAAACTGCCCATAGCAGTATGAACTTGTCCCATGCCCTGTACCACCTGCAATACCATTTTCCCGCCTGCTTTTAGGAATGGTTTCTAGCTACTACATTATAGCTTGTAAGAACGAAACATTATTTAGTTGGAATTGAGCAGTGATACATGTCTGTAATGGACGGTTACATACTTCTCTTTATGGTTTTCTAAATCAACACTTTAGATGGTTCAACTGGCTTGACTATAATAGAGTATGGACAAATATAAATAAATATTAACTTGGATACTTGTTGGAGGCACTGCTGAATAAAATAAATATTTATTATATAAGAGGATTAAATGTTTCTTTATACTCGCATGATATTACTTACCTACATATTACCTACATATGGTCATCTTATATAACTTAAAAATAATTCTATTTCTATATTATCTCTTATCATCATTTCTCCATAGTATAACGCATGATTTATTAGTTTTTAGTCTACATAAAAAGTTTAATACCTCCATTTAAGACTTCGACGATAAAATATATTGGATATGTGAACAAGTTTTGGATGGCTTTCACCAAAATTTATTAGTTTTTATGGGTGGATTGCCATATATTTTTTTGGTGAATTAGTCATTAAAGTTGACAAGTAACATAAATGGATATACAGATTTTCTAAAAAGCTTTTAGATCAACTGAAGCTGGTATTCAATTTTCCGAAGGGTTTTGTAAGGATATAAATGTATTTTGCTATGTTGTAGATTTGTATTCAAGTTTCTAAAGCTTTGGAAAAGTTAGATGTATAAATTGCGAAATCCCTTCTATTTTCTTTTCTTTTCTTTTTTTCCTTCCTCTACATCATGTCCACGTGTTAGATTATACCACAAGCCGTCGCTAATACCATCCCAAAAGCATATGTTTTGATCTTGTTCACATCAATACTGTCCAAGATCTAGACCTAGACGAAACTTAGTGATGAGCTAAATAAATGTCAACACATGATTGTGAGAGTCAAACAAGTTTGATGAACAAATCTTGTACTTAGACTTTAAATATTTGGAACGCGATTTTAAAGATGAAAGTCCTCAACTTCCATATATAAAGCTACCTAAATTCTTTGTAACCTTGCAAAAGTAATTCTTCAAATATTTGACACAATTTAAAATAAACCTAAAATAAGTCGGTTATAACATGAGGAGTTATGAAAATGAAAAGAAAAGAAGATAACCCGATAATTTGAATTAAAGTAAGGAAAGTCTGATTCAACATAATAATATAACTTTAACTCGACTTAAAATTATTGAAAGAAACTTAAATCCGAAATGAACTTAATCGATTTTGAATGAAAGTCGATACTCGTTTAATCATTTAAAATTAAAATATATATATATATATATATATATATATCTGAATTATTTTTAAATTTGATTTAAAATTAATTTTAAAATGTTAGATGAATCAACCGACCTGTTTTTTAAATCCAAGCTGAATCTCTCCGCAATGATATATCCAGCGCAAACCAACATGTATCTTATCAGGATTCAGGATACAGTACTCGATCTATTTATTGAAAAAATGAATGTTACATATTCCGTTGCATATTCCATACATCACGCTGACCCACAATCTGCAATACCAACATGCAAGCTTCTTGATGGACCCGCACTCACACATCTCTCTCATCATCTTGTGTGCTGCCACAATTAATTGAAATTTATATATTTAAGGTTGCCTTCCCCAGTTAGTGAATTCTTACATCTCTCGCGCTTTTACAGTTTATTATTGTGACAATTATGGTAACATATATATCTAAGGAATCCCCTACTTTTATTTTTTAAAATTTTTCAAAGAAGAAATTAAATATTCTGTCTGTTCACAAATTTTATTATTTTTGAATTTTGAGTGAATATTAATGAAGTAAAAAAATTTATGATAAACTTTGTGCCAAAAGATTAAACTGACTAGAGATTTTATTATAAATAAAAAAATAATGAAAAGAGATAGAAAAATAATAATAATGGATAAAATTGGTACACAAGTTATTAATATTTTATTAAAATTATAAAGTATCAGATGTTATAAAACAAAAAAATTATTTAAAATAATATATATTGTAAAAAGGAGGGAGTACTTAATTTGACTGTCAACCAATATGAATCATTTCTTTTTATTATGTTTTCAGCATTAGTATTAGAGATTATATTCGAATATTATTGCTTAATTAAGTTAATCTTTTATTGTTAAGTGATACTCCATCTGTTTCATAATATATATCACTTTAACTAATTTTTTCGTTTTATAATATCTATAACTATATAATTTCAATAACATACTAATGGCTAGTTTACCAATTTTATTTTTATTAATTGTCTTTTTTCTTTCCTTGTTTTCATTAAATTTCTTAATTTTCAATGAAACCTTGAAATTATTTAGTCTTTTAATATAATTTTATTAAAAATTTCATATTTTCTTGATGTTCTCTCACAATTTAAAAACTATAAATATTATAAATCGAAAGGAGTATTCAACTTTTAATTAAGTATTTAATAATTCTCGATGTAGGCCACAAGGACACGAGATTCATATTGAAAATTATTATTATTCTATTGTAACAAAAACAACAATACATACGCTTGCGAGATTTTATTTTTAAAACTAATTAATAGATGAGTGAAATAACTTTCTAAGATTATGTGAATGCACGTTATGAGGCGCTATTTATTTTATGATTCAGGTAAATTCCACTTTCACATTTCTGGTTGGGACAAGCACTAATCAAACATGAAGCATCAACGTAATAAACTTAGATTTAGATAGGATGGTAATCTTGTTCCGAATCTCAAAGGAATCAGAGATATACTCTATTCGGAGGAGGCAATTTCACTCTCTTTTCCCCCTGAAGCGACTTTCTCTCTCCTTTGATCTGATGACCTTCTGGGTTCTGCAGACTCAAATCTCTACCCCTGTATACTAAGCTAAATACGGACCTACATTTTTTTATATAATAATTTTTTAGAGTTTTATAATTTAGGATATGTTCAAAATGGTTGATAAAATCAGTAAAAATAGTTGTTATACTATGAATGACGCCTATGATTGTCATGTAAAATATTATATAGTTGATAATTAATGATTATATAAATAGTAAAATAAATATGGTTTGCCATACAAAAAAAATTAATATGATAAATTATTAAATTATATTAAAAAATATTATTTAACTATCAAATTAAAAAAACTATCTCAAATCCTTGCAAAGTAAGGGGTATAAACCTAGTAGTATAAACAAGTAGAAATAAATGTTATGGTTAAAATGAGTTTAAATGCGCTATTATAGTAAAAACGAACAAAAATTAGTAGAAATGAACAAAAATAAGCAAAAATAGAAATAAATTTTGATATAAATGTCAATTCAAACATATTCTTAATTACTAATATTAATTAACCTTACACTACCTTTAAGTAAAATCGATAGGGAAAATGGGTTGAATCTGTTAAGTGCGTTGAAGGGTTTAAGGACTTGCGAAAAGGACTGTCATGTATATCAGCATCTGTACGCATCATCAGGGGGCAAAGAAAACATTTTCTTTTCTATGGTCAGCTCCTTTTAAGTTTTTTCCTTCTCTACCCACATTAGGAAATACATAAAATAAATTTTAAATTTATTAAAAAAATTACTACCTCCATCCCAAAATAATATCCCTTTGTTCAACTTTAATCATAAATTTTTATTAGATTAGTATTTTGATAAAAATTAAATTTATTTCTTAATATCTTTAATTATATAGTAGTTTTATATCGCCTATTAGAGTAATATTTTTTTTAACGGCCAAAATTAGATTTGTCAAACTAAATATTTGTTTTAGGACATAGGGATAGAGTAGTTATTTTCTTACATGAGCTTTATTTGCAGAAAATGTAAATTATGCCGTTATTTTAAATTTATAAACCTAAATTATCATATATAATAATTGATTGTAATTTTTACAATTTAATTTTATTTAATTTTTATAATTCTGCCTTCCAAACTGCCTAAAAATACAATATGATTGCACCCTATAACTTTTCGGACGGAAAGGGTAGAGATGACGGGCGCAGACATGCAATTTAAGGGCATGTAATGTAATCTTGACTTTTTTTTGGGGGTATAAAACCGGCCTTTGGTACGTACTAGCAGCTGTTGGGGTTCTTGAGGGACTGAAAAACGTTTTAAATTACTTGTACAAAATGTTGAAGCCACAGCCACAGCCACAGCCACAGGCTAGCTGTTGATGATTTGAATGTTCCTGAAAATAGGGGGATTGGGAAGGAAGAAAACGACGTAATTAATTAACTATAATCTAATGAAAATATAAGGATATATGATCCTGAGTCATCCATTTGGCTTATCCTCATACGTCAATGTGTCAAGTTTCCCCACCCATCAGGGTCGAGTCAACCTAAGAGACCCCATGCTGAGCTGTTAGGATACACACTCACGCATTCTTGTTTAGCAAATGTTTGCTCTTGCTACGTTTTAAAGTTTAGTCATATCTACATTAATTTCTGGACTTTTAAGCGATTTTTCTGGATTTAATTTATAAATTTTCAACATAAATATAGTCTTGACATTAATTTATTTTAAGTGATATTCATCAATTAAAATTATTTATTTTAACTGAGATTTAGTTGATAGATACTAAATTTAGTATGTTTTTTATTTTACATCAATAAAATTCAAAAGTGCAAAATATATATCCCTCCAATTCTTTTAAAATTGGATAAATCCTTCTGCACTATTAGTTGAACTTATAGCTTGTTCTGAATTTGGATACTATATATATACGTTATTTTATTTTGTTATGGTGAATTGAGATATAAATTTAATATATATGAATGAGAACTAAATTTCTATCTTATTAAAAGCTTTTCAAAATTTTATTAACTAAAATTCACTGGCATTTATAAACTCACTTAATTTTAAAAATAAAAATATTTATCACTCCATATTATGAAATAAATTATAAATTTTTTAAAAAAAATTAACATGAAATATAACTTTGTAACTTTAACTTATTCAATTATGTATTTATATAAATTAAAATTAATCAACATAAGTTATTCTAAGTATTTTGATATATAAGATATATACTGCATGAAAAACAACCTCATGTGTAATTTTTCAGATTTCAAAATACAAATAAATATAATAAGTCACTGGCGCGAAGCCTACACGCCGCGTTGCATCATGAAAAACAATAATTGAATACTGAATACCACGCGATTCCCTCTCTCTCTCTCTCTCTCTCTCTCTCTCCCTCTTCCTCTTCCCCTTCTCATTTTAAAATTTTTTTGTTTCCTTGTTAATCTCTAGAATGTATTTTTTTTATGGCTGGCGTAGTTCATCATATCCAAACACCCAATCAGATGATCCTCTTGAAGTAATTTTCACAACCGCCAATTACGGGGACAGCAAAAACCTCCACGATCGCTCCTTGACGCTATGTTTTTCATTAGGCGGCGACAAAAGTAATTCAATCAATTTAATTTAATTTAATCATCGGAAAATCATTTTCCAGAAGTACTAATCAATCAAAATCAACTGGTTTGATTAAATTCTAAGTCGCTTGAAAATCGCCCAAAGAAAAATTAAAAAATCAGGTGAGGAGGAGGAGAGAGAAAGTTGAAGAAGTACGGTTACGGCGCATACCTGTTGTCAGGATGAATGACGAGGCCATGGGTGAGATCCTTGATTCCGGCGAGCAGATTCTCGCTGCTGAACTTCCTCCCAGTCGACTCGTACCCTAACTCGTGCGTCAACAAATTCAATCGGCTTCCTCTCGACGAGCTCAGCCTCTCCGTCGGCTTCTCCACCACAAAATCCTCTTCTCGAATGTTAGAGGAAGAAGAAGACGATGTTGATCCTTCTTCTCTCTCCTCTCCGTCGCCTCCCCGCCGTGATTCCGATTCAAAGACATTGTCGTCTTTCCTGTGAGCATCCGAGCTATCTTCTTCGGCGTCATCTTCTTCTTCTTCTTCACTCCCATAAAAGAACGAATCTCGTCAGTCAATCCATCTTCGAAGCAAGTACAATTACAGTAATCCATCGAGAATCGAAAAAATGGATAAAAAAGTAAAGAATTGAAGTTGATCGGGGAAGAATCTGACCTCACAATTGGTTTTCCGATATAAATTGAATTAAATTAAAGCAATAAAAAGAGGAGAGAGAAAATGCGTGGCCGAGAGGATCACGGGAGAACAAACTGGTATTTTCCTTTGTTGAAGTGCAGCACAACTAATCAACAACTCGCCCTTCCTCAACTAGCAAGTGACAGAGAAAAGAGGAGAGAGAAAGTAGATAGAGAAAATAGGTAGAGAAGGAGGTGCAACTGTAAGTTGAGGAAGGAGGGAAGACGGAGATTTATACGGTTCTCATTTCATATGAATACGTTGCTGTTCTTATCATTTTTTCTTTTAGGAAATTGTTCTTTGAAATAGAAATTTTTTTTGGTCGTCATGCTGTTATTTAAAAAAAAAAAAAACAAATAGCCTAGTCGCTATACCACTTGGCAGATGGCAGTGTATATATTATAATGATAATAATTAATTAATATAGTACAAATATTTATTATGATGGGTGATGAATATATAATGAATACAATACTACTTATTATTTGTAGTGATTGTATTGGTTAAATGATATATGCTTAATGTACGTTTATTTGATTAAAAATATATATGTATGTTTAATCAATAAAATATGTCTAGAATAATAAAATAAATAAATACTTTTTTTTACATATAAAGATTCAAAAATTAATATAGGTGAAATTCAAAATTTATTTTCGAATAACAACTAATAAAAATTTTATCAGTTATATTAATGAATGATAATATGACAAATTATTTCTACATGTCGAAAATTACTTGCAAAAGTTAGAACAAGATGTTAGATTAGGGCATTGTCAAAATCTACACCACGACCACTTGCTTTGTGTACCCCCATCCTATCCTATCAAATATCAGTGTTTGCTGTATCACATTTTTATTCCAATTGTTGAAGAAGTTCCATTTTTCACTAGTATAATTTTTGAAATTCTTGAATTTCAGAAGATTTTGTGACTTTTTTATATCAAAATTATAAGGACAAATTTTTGAATTTGACTTGAAATTTTAAGTGAATACGGTAGTATATTTTTAGCTCATCTTAATATGAGAGTCGTCTACTCGAGTTGGGCGTGAGGACAGCTTCGGATGTTACTTTAAATCTGGCATTGAAAGACTATTATTATAATTTGTAATTTTTAAGTTTAGAATAATATAATTACCCCCTTGTTGCTAAAAAAATTTTATGTGCGACTGTTTTATTGTGAAGATGTTATAAGACATGTTATATTTAAAGGTGACTTTAAATAGTTATGGGGTAACTAATTACTCATTATTAAGTGACTATACTTCATATACCTTCGTTTCTGTTTTCTTTTTTTTTTTTTTTGGGTGTTGTGTGTGTACACATGCTAATAAAAAATTCTCAATTATTAATATTCCACTTCATTTCAAAGTCAGGACATATTCTCTAGTCTTGCAAAGGTCAATTTTTAAAGACAAATTACATCTTTGGCAGTGGAAATTCTTACAGTAATTCATAGATGTGGCTGGAAAAACATATTTAACATCCAAATTGATATTCCTTTTTATCGGACCAAATTAATATTCTTGCAAGCGCAATAATCAAACTCGTAGAATAAGAAAGAAATTCTTGTGGAAAAACGAAATGAATTAAGTGGACTACAATTTAATTCACTCCACAACCACAAAAAAAAAAAAACAAAATGAAAAGATAATTAAGGTGATGAAAGGTTGAAAATTTGCCACTACTTGTATGAAATGATTTTGTTAGAGATTGAATAAATATTAGGGCTTTTATCTACATATTACCAAAATGACGAGCTACTCCGACCAACAAAATGCCGGTTGAGAGATGGTAGCGATCTCACCATATTAAGAAGGAAATATATAAATTTGAATCCTCGAAAATGTATTCATTTGAACGACTTTTATCTTAAATACTCGCCATCATATAGGAATTACATCCTTCTTTAAACTTTTTTTCAAAAATGAGCTACTCCATTACTCAAATCAAAGAGATAGAAATAGACTTAACCTAAATAAGCCTAGCCCCTCTATGTTAGAGCTATTATTACTGAAGATTTTGTCGAAGATTAGCCTTTTCTCGTAGTATAGGAGTATTGGTCTCTAAAAAATAAATGTATTAAAGACCATATCTTTTAACATCTAGAGTAAGATTTTTTATTTTTATTTCTGATTATGAGAAGTCACGAATAAGCAATACTATTACAATTCAATGGGGAACGTAAAATCAAACTTTTGTTTGTTAGGTTTAGCAAACAAGTTGTTCAGTTTGAGAATAGGAGGGGTTAACCTCATCATATTAAGTCACATGCAATTTCGTTTACATTGGTTTTAGGTTAAGTGATTTTCAAGTAGGATTGACTTTGAATTAACTAATATTTAATTCAATAATTTTTTTTAAAAAAAGTAAATAATTTTGTAAGAATTTTCAGTTAGGTTTAGAATCGTTTTAATTTGAATTTTCAGTCTACTTTCAAGTGACTATGGTAGTTGTAGATCAAAACTTATTAGATAGTATATTTCTTCAAATAATTAAGAATGCCGTGTTGTGTTTTGTGTTTCCTAAGTCCAATTGTCCATGAATAGGTTGACCAAGGCGATAGAGTAGGCACACACACATTGGGCTGGAGTGAGTGATAATGTGGGCGTGCGTGGTTTATAAAATTAAAAACAATGGGATTCTTACGATGCATGTGTTCCCCAAATTAATTAAGCTCCAAGTTAGTGGGATTTTTCTAATCATTCTTATTGTTTTTCTTTTTCTGGCTTGTCATTTAATTCTGTGCAAATGGAATGTTGACAATGAAATCCAATCAAGGTTTTAGTTCCATTTTCAACTCTGCCAAACCCTAGTGCTTCCCCTGTGTTCTACTCAGAACTAGGTACCTTCACCAATTTGGCCAATCAGTCAACCACTTCACAAAGATTCTCCCCCTTTATTATTGCTATATATTTTTTTTTGTTTTAAATGAGCCGGAAATATAAGTATAGATGAGTTTTAAATTCAAATATTTGACTATAACTTTCAGAGACTTTATGAGTTGAGATCTTACGTGTAATTTTCATAGTTCACTTTTTCTTACACGATGTCCGTAGGGAAGGTTGCTTAAGAAATAAAGGCAAATGCTCTTATAGAGTTTACATAATTTTCTTATACTACTCAATCTCATTAGCAGTCATTTTTTGGTGAAATATTTGTCGATTATTTATGTTGAGAGTTTTAATTATTAAATGGTATATGATTTTTTGATATTACTTACAAGCCCTTTTATCATTTGTAAAAAAAGGAAAAAAATTTAAAAACCATAATTATAAGAGGAGAGTATGGTAGTTCTAGGCAATGTTGTAAAATTAGCGAGAATATTATGATGAGAAAAGTAGGTCACTCTGTTTTCTTAAACTTTCTTAATCAAGTTTGTCTCAAGCTTCTAACCTTTTTGTGTATTGTGTCAACCCGCACAGTATTTCATTTAGAGTGGGTTGAGCCAAGTTTGATTATAGCACGCCTTGAGAGAAACTTGTAATCTTACTAGAATTGTGAGAAAATACTACGTTCGTTGTTAATTAGAATTGTGGAAGAATGATGGTCCTGTAAGTGTCACCAGCTAATTAGCACTCACACAACTAATTTAATATCTTATTATATACTTTTCACATACCACTTATAAAGTTTGCTAATATAGGACATTATCAACAGAGCAATCAACAACTCTTTTCTATAATAGTAATTAATTATTTAAAATACCGATCTGTCGGGTTTTATATGATGTCCTACACATTTTTTATCATTGATTACTTTATTTAATACTACAACATACTCAGCTTGCATATTTCTTATCAATTATGATAACTTAGGACTTAGTTTTAAATGACCGATAGAAAGAACATAAATGAATAAAAATAATTAGTTGAAATGAGTAAAAATGAAAAAAACGAACATAAATAAACGAGTAGAAATTAACAAAAAACAGAAATAGATATTGATATATATATATCAATTCGAACAGGTCTTTAAAAAGATTAAGTTTCTCTTTGCAATATTAACTTTTTTTAACAAGGACAGACGTATTATGCTCTTGTAAAGGGATTTAAAGGTTTACTTTAGTTATAATAGATACTTTTGATTTTCATAAAGAAAATACTTCTTCTTAAATGTGAACGTAGGATCTGTCTAGCTAGGTAATAAAAGGTGCCTCTAACATTCTCGAAGATAATCTTAATCAGCTCTCTTTATGATAAATTGAAAAGCACACTTCACACTAAGGATATTGAATCTCTAGGGCAATATTTGGCTATTGAAGAAACAAAAGAACGTTCCAAAGTTAGGTCTCTCTTTACAATTTTCCATCTATGGCTAACTTAGGTCATTTTCATCAAACTTCCTATATTCCCTCCATGCGAGTTTGGACAACAACTTATGTTTTGTTGGAGCCACCATGCTACCTTCCAAACTTAGTGGAGCATTACCAAATAGTAAATTAAGAAACAATGCATGAAACTTTATGAAATCACACCCAATTTCGCAAAATGATTTGTTAAGTTTTTAGGTTAATATATGGAGCAACAGTCACTTCTGATGAGGACAATGAATATAAAAGAAAACCAGTAACTTTATTTTTTCCCACAAAACCATTTGCTTACGTAATCATATACTATATGTGTCGTATTTTAATATTGTTGGCTAAATATGCATTACTTTTTTTTTTATACACGAATTAGATATATGCAGGATTCAAATCTAGATCTCTATCAACAATATTGAGAGATATATCAATTCATTCAACTGATAATCACAAATGTGCATTATTTTATATAGTACAATATGTGAAACCAATATTATTAACAAAGGAAATTAAAGTATACAAAATAGGAATTGAGTGTTTGTTTATATAAATGTAGCTTACATTTATTAGAATAGTATAATTAAATTACATATTTTTTTTTATTTTTTGGTGTGAAGAGAGGCAGAAAAACAAAAATATAGTAAGAATTCAAATTCAAGTCTCTGACGAATGAGATGACATTTAAACAAAACAAAATTCACCTTTGAGGAAGTTAAGCACTGTTTATTAAACAACCAAAAAAATTTATTTATGATTAATCAAAAATATTTGACAAGTATGGTAGACAAGAACCCCAAGTTGAAGGAGGAAAAATAGAACAAAAGATATATCTACTATACTAACTAAAGACACATTTGGGTCCTATTCAAGATCCCAAATTATCAAAGATGGTATTCCTATTGAGGAGTATTAAGGAGTGGAGGTGTACTTATATACACTTGCTGCATTATATGTGTTTCCAAGTTTTACCCATTATAATAAATAATAGTTACTTAATTTTCCATTGAAAATAAAAAAATTTTTTGGATGCTAATAATTAATATGAACTTTGAGGGTATTGCACAAAAATAATACAAACTTTTTCTTAGTCATGAACAAAATAAATTTTGACACCATTTTTCAATATCGAACATCACCGAGTTTTATGGGCGGAGACTAGTTGGAAAAGTGACGTGGTAAGTTAAACTTACAATGGAATTAAATGTTTGATTGGATTTATAAGAATTCAGTGCCAGTTAAGAAAAGATTTTCAATGCTTTAATAAGTTATCAATTACTGGGAATTTATCCAACTAATGTATACAATCAATGAATCATTTTGTAGAATTGGGTATGATTTCATAAAGTTAATTGCTTGGCCTCCTTAATTTACTTGATAATGCTCCACCAAATGTGGAAGCTAGCATGGTTTCAACTAATACAATTAAAGTTGGTGGCCAAGCATGCATTGAGAGAATATAGGAAAATTCAATGAAAATGACCTAATTTAGCCATACATGGAAAGTTATAAATTTAAAGACTTAACTTTAAAATGCCCTTTTTTGCTCCTTCACCAATCAGATATTGGCTAGGGCTGCAACCCCCTAGCTAGTGTCAAAATGTCCTTTCCAGGTTACCATAAAGAGTGACCTAACTTGTCATGGTATTATACTTGTCAAAAACTCATATAATAAGTTTCAAACTATTAATTACATATAATATGTGCACCATCTCTTTGTAGGTCAATGAATGTATGTATCTTTTTGTCACTTCTTACATATATTTGGATCAACGTAGGAGAGTTGTCTTTAGAGTTTTTGAATATCACAATTCTAGATTTAAATAGTCTTGATTTATATATAAAAGGAAAAAATCAACAGAATAGTTGATAGTATAAAAACATATCCAAATAAAGTATAAAGAAAATCTAATATACTGCCTTGATCTCTCTCTCTCTCTCTATATATATATATAACACAAAGTCAATGATGTTTTATTTATTAATTTGATTACATATTAACTTGGTTATCACACATATATAGCAGTTTGAAAAAGTAAAGGCAATAATTACATGATGTACGTATAAATAAGTAAGGTAACATCTTAATAAATTAATGAGTAAAAGTGTCTACTAGTCAATTATGGCACAAATAATTTTGTAAAGATAATATTCAATAATTTTGGCGATACTCTCGTAAGGATTATGATATAAGAAATAAGACATATTGAAAGTAGATGAATAGCAAGAAGTTGCACATGCAATCAATTAAAACTACCGAGAAATTCTAAGAGGTAGTGATGAAGTTTTTGTTTAAGTTGCTTACATCATCTGCATAAACAAAAACAAAATATTGAACATAATTCCAATTACCAATGTATATATGTTTAAAAATAGCAATTATGTAAGCTTTTTTATGAGTCGCAAAGCTCAAAATTCGATGCTCACATGTTGAAAATTAACTCCAAGGTAATCCTCTAGAGGTTCAAGAAACAATATTAGTATATTATCATCCTAACACTCCCTAAAGTTAGATTATTAGTATTCAAAAATTAAATTTCTAGTGTCCAAAAGTTCAAATTTTTTGCTTAAAGTTCTGCAATTTCATAGTGCAACGTAAAATTTTCATTGTCACATCCTACTAATACTATTGAATGTATTGGTTATTTTTTTGTTTTTAACAACGGGGTTAAAAACAGAAAAAGAATTTAGGTAACCCTTTCACAACGGTTCTACCTAAATTATCTAAACTAACAATATATTCAATAAATTGAATACACTATTAGTTTATATTTTTTTTCAGTGATAAAATATTAGAGTAGCACATCGAATTCAGATCTCAAAACATAAAGCAAACCTAAAAACCAATGTCATTTTCAATTGGTTCTTGGCCACAAAAAGATTAACCTCCCACATTAAGAGTGTGATTGAAAAAGCAAGGCCTTTTTCTCGCATTATGTTCACCATATTTTTGCATGTTATTACTTTCACTTTTCCCCGAAATTCAATAAAAAGGTGTGGTTTTGAAAAGCTTTCCAATATAAACGTTCACGTGTGTAATAGAAGACAACGATGGGCAGTCTTATGAAGCGAAGCACAAAAATTACATCTGATAAGGATTTTTCTTTTTCCCCTTTTTTGGCAATGAAAGAGGAGCAAAGGTCGAGGCCATATAATAAGAAAGATGTTCACTAAAAAATACTAATTTTTGTGACCATATTTAAATTTGAGGTGTGTGATCATATTTAAGTATATGGTCTTGACAATTATATTAAAATTTCATTAGTGAAACTATTAACTTGCAACACCTAATAATTAGATTGAAGTATTAGGTCTTGTTCAACGTAATGAGTTATTTGAGTAATGGAATAACTATTTATGTAGCGGATACTTGTTTAGATAGTAGATAATTGTTAAATTTTAGTTGTTAGCAGATAACTATTTAATTGAGCTTTTGAAGAAATATGTTCGGTAAATTTAATGGTTGTACTAGCTGATTATTGAAAATTGACATAAAAGGATATAAATAATTTGTCAAATATAAATTAATGAAGGAATATTTTTATCAACAAAATAGAAAACACTACATTTAAATGTGAATAGCTAATATTCTAATTTTTGAGAAACACTACATGAAATGGTTATAAGCTACCGTAAACGCTAGTTGAAACAATACCTTATCGAACATTAATATTTTGATGGTTAGAGTTTGGATTTAGTTGAAACATTAAATGTTACTCCAAACACCGTTGCCGAGTATGACCTTAGTGTTATTTGGGTGATATCTGTCTCTTTTCAAAGATATGATAAACAAAGTGTTTTGAAATGATTTTTTAAAGTTAGGAGACAATAAATAATTATTAAATTTATGAATTTGAAAATTTCTAATAAATTATTTAAAATAAATTTTAGCTTTTAAATAAAGTCATTCCTACAAAAATATAGCACAACAACAACAACAATTTCTACTGTGCGTCCTACTTTTATGGGGTCTAGGAGATCAAAATGTATTATCGTAAGTAGTTCTACTATCATCCTATTTGGCCTTCATCTCGCTAACCGTTAGTTATTAATTGTTTGTATTAGTTGTTAAATGTTCACTGTTTGACTTAATTATTTACATTAACTATTTATAGAAAAGATGTTTGGTAAATTTAATTATTTCTAACAAAGTTGTTTGGTAAATTCTATTTATGCTCATAACTCAATTACATTAATTATTTTAAACATTGTAATTGTTTTTATTCCATATTCATATTTCTTTTCAACATTAATTAAGAATTATATGATATATAAAATTATATTATACCTTCTTCTACAAACTTTTGGTTTCAAGAACATGTTGTGTTTATTATTGATATAAGTTTAATTTTTATCATATATGTTTTTAAGTTTATTTTTAATAATATATTTGATATTTATGTGACAACTATTTATTTATTATAATAGACTAAAATATTTATTAAAATATAAAAATATTAAAATAAAAAATATTAATTTAAATATTCACAACCATCCTTGTTCCAAAAGTAAAAAATTATAAACTAAAAAATCTTAAATTTGGGCTTGATTTTATCCAAATGTTATGGGCAAAATGATAACTTCAATTATCTCTCTCAAAAGTTTTTGTAAAAGAGTTTTTTGTTATAAAAACATAATACAAAAAGACTCTTTACCAAATAAGCCAATTAATTTTTAAGCCATGTCAAATAGCTAATTATCCCCGAAAAAACTTTTTGAGGCCAAAAATTCTTTACCAAATAAGGCTAATATACTATACTTGTATACGAAACACAGTCATCCTTATAATTTTTAAAGTTACCTCTCCACTTGCTTGTATTTTACAACTTATCATAAGTACTTATTGTTAATTAATACTGATAAGTGCTAAATGTTGATGAATGCTTAAGACTGTCAATCAGTGCTGATGATTGTGAACAAATGAGAAATTATAACTAATAAATAATTTAATTAAATATTGATGATAATTACTTATTACAAGTTAAAAAAGAAAAATTTTGTGTCTATGTGCATTCAAATAAACCACACATTGAACATTGCTCTCTCTCTCATGTGGAGATGGAGTCTCAAAATATTGACGTAAATAAAATCTAACATGTTTTTTCAGTTATGACCATAGCCTTAGCACATATGTATTTCAAGTCTTCAGATATCCAGCCAACGATTACCCTTATTTTAAAAATTATTGTCTAATCATTAATATTGATATTCTAAATATATAAGGTCATAGCTGAATAAATGCTAAACAAAAATTACTCTACTTATTTTTAGAATCCACCACAAACAAAAAAATCAACATTATTACAAAGTAACAATTGAACCCTAAAACTCGATATTTAGATATGAATATTTTGCTAATACGTTCATGATCCAATTTAACCAAAAGTTTAAATTAATGATTGAACATTCAGAAATAGGTTTATAGTCGGATGCAATAAAAGGCCCTCCTCTCGCCTTTTACAATAATTAATATGGAGGTTTCTTAGATTCAAATGTGAGACTTCTCGCTCAGAAAAATATAATAGACTAATCAATATCATGTTTAAGAAACAACTTCTTAACTAAATACTTAAACTTTTAAAAATCAAATCATCTAAAAGTTTAAGTTATTGGTTAAAGTACTAGTAATAAATTTACACTCTAACATAATCATGAGACAAATATGCTCTTTGGTACTTTTGTATTTTATTATGTTTGTCAATGTCGAATGATTTTCTAAGCAAAAGTGTCTCATGTATTTCTCAGTTAAAATTTTAATTAAAAAATTTTATAGAGGACATTCATGAAATTTAATTATTGCATCAAATTTTATTATATTATATCCTCAGTTAAACAATCTTATATGAAATTTATGAATTGGTCATTTATTGAATTATGTAGATCAGCATGGAAGAGATATGACTATACAAGTTATATAAGAGATTATATGTGTGTACATTCTTTAAAAAGAAAATTAACGAATATCATGTATCACTAGTTAGACTAAGTAAACCTAAAATATTTACTTTTAAGGATAACACAAACCCTAAATCCCGTGTTGAAAGAGCATACTCACAATCCAAGATGTTGATGTGTATATTTATATATTTACTATTTGAGTCTTTAATGCGTACATATAAATTAAAGGGTATTAAATATTAATCAATCAAAGCCGCAAGATTGTTTGTGGATTTTCACCATCAAATGCTATTCACCTTGTTCAAACTTAACACTTAATAATAATAAATACTCCCTACATTCGATAATTTTTTATTTTTGAGCAATAAAAAAATACTAAGAAAAATAAAATTTATATTAAAATTTGTGTTAAAAGATCAATATGTCCCAAAGATTTATTAAAAATAAATAGAAAAAAAATATATAAACAAAATTGGTAAAATAGTGATTAATATGTCATTAGAATTGTAAAGTGACACATATTATAAAATAAAAAAAAGTTAAAAGTAGTGTGAAACAGAGGAATAGTCATTAGATTAAAATTAGTGAAATGAACGTCAAATAAATCATTAATTGTTTACAGCTTGTCTATTATCCAGCTAAACAACCTATCATTGCAAAATCTCGAATGAGAATTTATTCATAATTAAATGATGAAAACGTAAGAGTTTGAATTGGTGAAGCTTCTTAATGATGCTCCTTGTCTCATTACTTGATGGGTACAATTAAGAGGACTCACAAATTTGATGGTTTATTTCTTTTACATGCTCATTTTTAGACGGTAGTTTTGTAAAGGGACGGTGTACAAGGCTAGGCATCTATTCAAGTTGAACCCGAGATTTGTTTGGCTTGGCTTCGTTTGGAGGCTAGGCTATGAATGGAACCTGAATTCGGGCTTACCTTAATCAAATCAAGTACGAGCTATGATTTGACCAATCTGACTTTTGATTTACTTGAATAAATGAATCTTGATATGGTATTACGATTTTTATCTTTAGAGGTTAAATTTAAATTTTATTTTATATTTGAATGTAGAACTCCAATATAAACCAATAGGGATCAAATATATGGTTTAACCTTGAAATATGGATATCCACATTAATTCAAAGTTTTTAAGCATAATAATCAAATACATCCTATTTTACTTCTAAATAAATGAATAATTCGAGTCGATTTAAATATTAAAGGGGACCTTCTCTATAAATAAACCAATCAAACTCGAGTTGAGCTTTGACCTAACAGAGTTACCTTCACTCATTTACAATATATAAGAGTCTGAACTTTTAAACCTAACGATAACAATTTTACCAACTAAACCAAGAGCACTAACTTATTTAGGTATTTCGTATGCACATGAAATTACCTCTATAGCTATGTTAATATCTTCAAATAAACAATAGTGTATTATTATGTTGTCTCTTTTCAAATAATTAAAATAATAATAAAATAAATATATTAAAAAATAGAAATCAAATTTACTAACCTGATATGGCATAATTAAATAAAACAAGATCACCTAATATACCTTTTTATATACATTTTGTAAGTAAAAACAGAGTTTTTATTTAAAAATTGACAATCTAACCCCATACCATGGTGGGTTGATGGGAGACCCTAAATAAGTCATTACTATGAGCAAAGACAATTGACTTCTTCATAAGAAAAGTCTCGGTGGATAAAACTCAAACATCAACACGAAAGTCCAAAACAAAACCACATGAAACACACAAGTTTGAGGTAAGTCTGTTGTTTTGGCCATTTGGTCCTTAAGGTTCTATTTGATTCTAAGAAAATTAGAAGGAAAGAAAAAAATGTGGAAAATAAATTTCTTTTCCTTGTTTGAATTGAAGAAAAATGAGAGAAACAAAGTTTGATGGAAAAACTCATGAAAAATTTTATCAATTTGATGAATGATATTTTCCTTCCAAAATTGAGAGAAAAATGGAAGAAAAATTTCACAAAGAGAGAGAAATGAAAAAGGAGAGAGAATTCTATTAAAAAATGCCATTAAAATTTTTTCTCTCCTCTCAATTAATCAATGCTATTGAGTATTTTCTCTATGCTCTCCATGACAATGTAATGATTATAATTTTTTCCCTCTATTTTTCCTTGAACCAAACATAAGAAAAAAATTAATTTTCTCTTAACTTTTTTCCTCATCACTTTTTTTCCATTTAAATTTTCTTTCCAACCTATTTTCTTAGAATCAAATAGAGCTTAAATGACGTATGAGACAGAACTCCAAATCCAATGTCTGAGAGATGTTTAAAATGATCAGACACAAAAAAAAAAAAAGAATACCAAGTTTGGTAATGAAGTTATGTCGCGTGTGGTGGAATGTAAAGTAATAGGAATATAATATAATTAATTATATAATGTAATTAGGTATGCAATGTAACGGGATAATAATTACATTATCATATTTAGTTATACAAAAAGTGTAATGTAATCACAAAGATAATGAATTATTTCAGCGGTAAAAAAATAATAATTAAATAATCGTAATCGAGATAAATGTTATCCACATAAAATTTTGAGCTAAATATTTAGATTTGAGCTTTTTTAATCTTTTCTATCAAATAATCAAGTTTTAATTTTTTTGTAACAAAAATATATCAACTAAATTATTCTTATGGCAGTAAATATTTGTCGTACTAGATTATTCTAATGGTGGTAAATGTTTATTGTAGTGAAGATAAATATTATTCAAATAAAAAAATTTTAAATCTGAAATTTATATTTGAAATTTTTTAATCTCTTCTATCATATAATCAAATTTGAAATTTTTTTATTGAAAATATCAATTGAATTATTGTAGTGATGATAAATGCTTGACGAATTAAAGATAAATGTTAACAAGTGAAAAAAAAATTGATCTCAAAATTTAAATTTAAACTTCTTTTATATTTTTAATCAAATAGTTAAATTTCAAAATCAAACTGTTAAAGTTGAATTTTTCTCTTAATGACCAACCGATCATATCATACATTAAGATAATATAAGAAAGAAAATCAATTTCCTTCTCAAATGGATGAATTTTTCGCTTGTGAATGATGAGAGAGAAAAAGAATATGGAATATAGAGAGAGAGAATTATTGCAAATGTATTGAAATTTGATCACAAGGATGGATATAATCATGATTGTTTAGTGAATGTTTAAGTAATTATAATGACATATGTAAAAGTTAATGTGATTACAATATAATTTTAATTGTATCACAAAATTGTAACCAAACATAGTTATATAATGATCAATACTAATTTAATTACATTATCACTTTAATTACATCCAACCAAACATGCCATTATAGTTAAATTGGATTATGATTCAGTTACAGTTACCAATGACACTGATTCCCGATTGCGGTGTGAAGCGTTCCCGATATGAACTCAACTACCAATTTTCTAGTTTCTACGTCCTCAGACAAGACAGGCTCATAAATAAATGAATCAACAGTCACCATGGGCAAGGATTGGATGGTTCAATCACAGCCACACTCAAGAGGTTTTTTTCTTTGGGATAATTTATTAAACTAGATTGAAACTACGGCAAAGGTCAAAACTATACAAAAAAAGTAATATTAAGCCAATGAGTCGCGATGTTTAAAATATCTCACTATTGTTATATATAAAATATCCCGCCACAATATGAATACATTGCAATATCAGACAGTTGTAGAGCCTTCGTGGACATGTCCCTCTTTTAGCTCACCTCAGACACGAGACTACATGTCTAGGGTAATCATATTTCTTTCAGAGTTAACTAAACTTATAGCGGCTTTTATGTTGAAGCTACATGACAGCCACCAAAATCTTCCCCAAACCTTATTCGGAATTCACAACCCATTCAAATTAAAGAACACGATCATATTCTGCCTCCACATTCAGGTGTAAATTGCAATCCACATTGCACAACCGATGCACTTAAATGACAAAATTTACCATAAGCTTCTCAAAAGTATGCAGGTTGACAAGGTCTAATCATTTAAGTCATCAAAAGTGTCAATACACTTGAAGTAGGTTTTTAAGCTAAAGCAAAATTTTCATAACGCTGCAACATTCAATAACAAAATCAATAGAAAATGCTCGCTGATTCAGCTTCACCTTTTGCTCCACGTGATCAACACCATTCCTTTAGCGGTACTGAAAACCAGGATAAACAACAAATCAACATGAGCATAATAAAGGTACGTAACTCATCAATTTTCAGATGTCATTGTGGAATCACTAAGGAGCCATTTGGTTCACAGTATTCAGGAAAGGAAAGGCTATTCATGGTTATCACTAAGATGATTGGTTCCCTTGACCTTTTCTCCTTCCGTTAATTCCATTTCCTTCCCATCATTTTGAACCAAACAGGCCCTCAGTAGCATGTCCTTTGGGGGAGGGGAGGGGAGGGGAGGGGGAGCATTGGTGAGGCAAAGCCCAGTGATGAATGAAACCAAATGCAGTTAGTCAATATAGTAGATTTTCCATCATTCGGCTACCTCAGAAAAGAATTTAAAAAACATAAAAAAGAGGATAAACCGATACAAACTTGCAAGCTACTGTTCCAAGGCAACTGCCACAAGAAGGCAAGCCTGAAAAGAGGGGGCATATTCACCCTAACCAGATCAATTCAGTTTAGAGTGAGCCTGTACACAGTTCTATTATCTCTTGTTTTGGGAGGTAAAGCTTTAAAACTTTTGTTTTTTTGAGCGAGAAGCTTTAAAACTATTCAACTGATCCTGAAGTTTAAATTTGACATATGCTTAAACCAAGTGGCTTACTAGCCTGGCCACCACTTCGAGTATGCAGGAAATTTGTTCAACCTCTTCCCAAGGTCTGTCTTTTATAGTCTGACTCTCTGTCAGTGACAAGATGTGCACTTTAAAGACAAAATTCATCCTTGCCTATAATGCACAAAGAGTGCCATCCTAATCCTAAACTCTAAAAAGAGACAAACAAGCACCAGAACAAAGGAAAATGACAAATTAAAAATGGAAGCCCCATCATAAAGCTTTTCCATAGTTAAAAAGTGCATAATCAAAGCAATAAGCTCAATGAGATTGGAAATAAACCTTGATGAATCCAATTTCCTTGGCATTGCTGCGGAAGCATTGTCTGCAGCACATTAGACCATACTTTCTGATTATGGCATGAGGATTGCCACAAACCCGGCTGCAGAACATTAACAGAAACATAGTAAGCATGAAATTCAGTTACCAATAACAACTAGATCAGACTAGTCAGTTTAAAATCTATTACAACTACAAGTGAGCTTGCCTTTGACCAGCAAAAAATCACTTGAACCTAGTAATCAATCTTGTCTTTTACATAGAAAGGGTGAATCAAACACCAGTAGTCCTTATTATTAACAAAACACAGGGCATTGACAATCATGTTCAATATTATAAATGAAAACAGCCAGTCTACAAGTTAATATCATATCTTCAAATACTCTGCTTGACTTGCAATAATTTTTGGAAGGAGTTGATCAAACATTTTCAAATGAATGGAAGAACAAAACTACTGAGAAAATTATATGAGGAATTATGACATATACCAACCAGATTGCATACATGGTCCCTTTAGTCTGGCAATAAATCAAATCGGATGGTAATGGCTATACCTACACTACAGTTTTCAGCATTATGTTTTTTCCCGCAAAAGGTTACCACATCGATACCTTTCAAAATCATTTGTTTTTGCCCTTATTCATTTTCATTATTACATAGACATGACACATAAAGAAAATGTTACCACACGCTGGCAGCTGTTTATGGTGCTTGGGATTTCCTATCAACGTACCCTCGTTTTAAGTACAAATCTTGTAACCATTGACAACTCATTAAGGTGTACTAAATAGCGCATGTATTGAATCATCATGTTTCTTAAAATATGTAGCCCAACAAAACTGTTCTATGTATCAAATGCTAAATATTCAAGTAATTCAACAAGAAGACACCAATACACCCTCCACTTCATGAAACTTTAGACCACTATAGTTTAAACATCCCTCATCAACCCAAGATTGTAATCCACACCCATACATAGACACACAGTAATTTCATTCTCTAAAAGCATCATTCTTCAAAGCTCAGAATCAAGCTTTACACCAGATTTCAAATTGAGGACTATCTACACTTCCCTTACAACAACCAATTTCCTCATTCATTCGAAGTGGGTTGTAGAGATCTACATTGTCAGATTGGCATTTTAACATAAAGATATTGGCAGAGAATTCAAAAGGCAATTATCTACTATCCAAGCAGAATAGGTCACATCACCAGCCCCAACTTATCAATCAGATTCTGATACAGCATACATTAACCAACGCAAAAGCCTTAACCCTAATTAGATTCTCCTCAGAAAATCTGAAATTATCAACCAGTTTAATAATTCAAAATCAACAAATTCATTAGTTTCAAACAAACCAAACCTTCATGAGTCAACAACGAATAAATTCCCAATAACAAATTACATTTTAAATTCAAAGAAATTACATTATTTCCACAGATGCCTGAAAGATAAAAAAAAATAGAAGGAAAAATCAATCAACTACAGTAATAGTAGAAGAAATTGAGAGATGGATTGCTCACCAAGCACGAGAGCCAGGGCCATAGTTCTTAGGATGAGAGTTCCAGATGTTGGAGTGACCCATCTCGTCGCAGATGAAGGCAGAGAGGAGAGAGAGAGAGAGAGAGAATCGCAGACCGGCGTTTCAAGCAAAAGGCTGGTGCGGACAAAAACCCTAATCGGCGAATACAGAGGGCTTTTAAAGCCACGTATACGTCAGCCCTATGTAGAATTCTTATTTTTAAGTGCGTCAGTTTTTTTGTGTAAAAAAACAAATCCACCGTAAAAAAGTTTTTCAACTATCATAATTACACCTTACAATCAAGTCATTCAATTCGAGTTTGACTCGATTTAAGTTTAATTTAAGTCAATTTTGAGTCTATCTCGTTCATATTAGGTTCGATTTCGATCAACTTCATGTCAATCTCGTTCGGGTCGAGTTCGGATAAACTTCGGCTTTGGTCAATTTCGGTCAATTTCGTTCGAGTCGGGTTTGAGTTAATTTCGAATCGGATCAATTTCCGTGAAGTTTAGGTTGGTTTCGGTTCGGTTTGGGTCAATGTTGGTTCGAGTAGGTTTCGGGTTAACTTTGAATCGAACCGAAATCGAGTAAAGTCACTTTTGGGTCGGGTTAATATCCAGTCATGTCAAATTTGGATCGGATCAAAATCGGGTTGGGTTAAATTCCAATCGGGTTACATTCGGTCGATTAAATAATTGGAAATTTTCAGTTGGCTTAATTCAATATTATCACATGGGCTTAGAATTTTACAAAAGTTGAAAGCCCAAAACCTTTTTGAGTGAAGACACTCCAAATTTTATAAAGTTAATTTATTATTAATATTAATTTTTTTATTTTAAATATTTATTTGTATAGATTAAAAAAGAAAAAAATAACTTAGGGGTACCCCATATTATGTGAAAATTATTTTTAGGGGATCATATTATTAAAATTATTTTAGAAGTGCTCTGCATTTTACGAGAACTATTAATGGGGTACTTATTGTTAAAAATTTGTTTGGATCCTTTAAATTTTATTAAATTTACTAAATTACCCCCTCCCTCGCCCTCTTCCTCTATAAATGCATCTCTCTCCCTCTCTCTCCTCCCCGCCCGCAAATTCAACCCCCTCCTCTCTCTCTTCATCGCCGCATCTCTCTCTCCCTCTCTCTCCTCTCCTACCCGGAAATTCAACCCCTCCTCCTATCTCTCTCTCCATCATCGACTATTATAAACAAATTTATTATTAATGGCACCATCGAGGAATCCCTCAATTCATCATTCTAATATTCAACCAAGAACAACCTAATTGATGTTCATTTCCTCCCTCCTTATTTCTCGTCTCTTCTCCTTGCTCAATTACTCCCTATTGACATCCTCTTACTCTTTCCACGCCATTTCTGCAGCCACTCTCGCTTATTCCCTCTTTGTCTCTCTTCCTTCCACCTCCATTACCAGCAGTTCCTTCCAAAACGGGTCGGCTCGGCTCTTGTTGCCCGTAAGATCACTCTTCCCAGCTGAATCCCGGTTCGGATTTGGAAGCCATTCCGCCCGAAGAAGAAGATTGCCCCTGTTTCTCCAAGAATTAGTGGGAGCAAAAACAGGGTTGGGTTCGGTGATCGATCTTGCCCATGAGAGGATAAGGACTATCCTATTTTTCGAGGACCGATTGGAGCAAAAATGGGTCGAGTTGTGGGTTGTGGCTACATTCATAGCTCAATTATATTTTCTACTTTGAGTACATTATCATAACCGAGGGATGCATCTTATTATATGTAAAGTTAATTAAACAAGGAGGGGGTTGAATTTACAAGCGGGGAGGGAGAGGGATAGAGAGATACGTTTATGGAGAGAGAGAGAGAGAGAGGAGGGGGTTAAATTTGCAGGCGGGAGAGGGGAGAGAGAGATGCGTTGATGAAGGGGATAATTTAGTAAATTCAATGAAATTTAATGGATCCAAACAATTTTTTAATGGTAAGTACCCCATTAATAGTTATAGTATAATGTATGGCACTTCTAAAACAATTTTAATAATGTGGTCCCCTAAAAATAATTTTCACATAATAATATGGGGTACCCTCAATCATTTTTTGTTAAAAAAGGGAAGTTGTTTATTAAAAAAAAAAGGTACTGGTAAAGAGATAAGTATATACAAGCTAAATTTTTTATTTGACTCTAAATTTTAAACAAGATAAACAAAATTGATATTTTAATACGTCGTATAAATTGTATAGTCTAACTCAAACTTATTGATAATTGCAAATAATCATTAATCTGATATATATAATATAATAATTAAGATTAAGTGAATTTACTTCGATGTCTTATAATTTTTCAACAAATCAATTGAACTAATGTGAACCATAATTTGATGATAAATTTCATACGAGAACAAGTCGATTTGGTCAAATTCAAACTAGTACAATCCGAACTAAACTTATCTAAATATATTAATAAAAACGAGTATATTTGATGTTAAATTTAGTTATAATAACAAGACTAATAGACCCAAGTGACAACGATTCAGATTTTAGTTAAGTAGTTAACTAACAAATCAATAAGCTCATTCGAACCCATAATGAGTATATTTGATGTTAAATTTATAAAGATAATGTTGGAATGATTTAGATAAATTCGAGTCGATACAATCTAAAATAAACTTGCTAAATCAAAATGAAAACTATTGAATACCCATCGGTCACTAGACGCCCGCCAACTAAGAGTATCTAGCCGTCGGTTAATCGGTTAGTACTCTACTCAGTAGTCCCCGAATTCCTCGACTAACGACTATCATCTTGGATAGTAATTTTCCAACCAATAAATTAAACTAATTTGAACCTTAATCTAGAGATGAATTTAATACGAGGCTAAATCGATTTGATCAAATTCGAACCAAGTAATATCCGAATTGAACTTATTTACATAAATTAATAAACACGAATTTGTGAGATACCAAGATATGGTGATGAATACTAGACTAAGTGTCATTGATATTAGTTAAGTACTTAACTTATTCATGTAATGGCTCTATTTAATGTTAAATTTAAAAATATAAGGTCGGGTCAACTTAGTTAAATTCAGGTCGATATAATCCAAAATTAACTTGCTAAATCAAATTGAAAACTAATACATTTTGAATTGAACTTATTTACACATAGATTAAAATGCATTATATATTTACACATATTTCGTAGTTCTTTAAATTACATATTTTACATTCATTATCATGAACAAAAAAAATTTGTAATGATTAATAAGTAGTAATTCTGCTTTTACTTAAATTATAGAAATATTAATTTTTAATAATAAACTTATCCATTAAAATTAATAATTATAATTCATATTTTAAATTAACCAATAGGTGAATCAAATAAAATTCTCTAATTTTATTTATTAAATCAAATTAAATTCTATTAACAAAATTTTAAAATATAAAAATTTCAAGTTTTTATTTTTTCCTTCTTTTTTTATAATAAAAATAAAAATTTTCCTCTCTTCTAATCTAGTAAAATCAGAATTTTTATTGTAAAGATTTGGAGGGAAATTTACCCTTTATTTGTCAAACAAAACAAACATAAAAAGGAACGAAAACAAAACAAAACCAAACGTTATGTCTCGACTGGTCTGTTGTGTTTTGTGTTGTCGTTTCCTCTCCTCTTCCTCAACCTCGATCTCGACCAGGTCTTAATATCCCCAGCCAGCCAACCCCAAGCCCCTCCCCTAGTAGAGCAAGCATCCGGCTTCGGCTTGCATCACATAATCTCTATGTTTCTCTCTTTTTCTCGCCTCGCTCTTTACTTCATTACCCGGCTTTCATTTCGCATCTCCGCAACTCCAGCCCTCTCAACTCTTAATCTTCCGCTCTCCACTTCCTATTTTGTTAAAGGTACTTGTTTGTTCACTCCCCTTTATGGCTTCTTGGCTCCCCACTCCACCGTCCGGCTCCCTATTCCTTACTCCGCAGCTAGTCACATTACTTCTTGGCTTTGTTGTTTGCCATTATTGTTGTCAGTGCTTTTGTTTACTTAGGGTTCTTATTGTGTGTTCTAATTTCTAATTACTTAGGGCTCCCTACTCCCCAATTTGAATTTTTGATTTTTGATTTTTGATTGATGATTTCTGGTTTTGATTTATGATTTTTATTTCGATTGTTGATTTCTGGTTCTATTTTTGATTTTTTTATTGTTGATTTCTTATTACTGGTTTTTATTTTTTGATTTCTGATTTTTGTTAAACTTATTATTGCACAGTTCATAAGGAGTTATGGAAACAGATGGTGAAGATATTCTACATCTCTTTGACATTGATGATGACACTGCAATTCATGTTAATATTGACCTCAACGACGAGTCAAACAATCAAGACAAGTGTGCATACTTCTACAATTACTAATATTGGTGGGCCTAGAAGTGTAGTATGGCCAGAGTATGTGGTAATACTTACATCCGCATCTACGAGACGGGAAGAATCGAGTTACTTGTAGACATTGTGAATTGAAGACTTTTAAGCGGACTCAAGGTATAGAACGAGCACCATGAAGAAGTATCTTGACAAGTGCAAACAATATCTAGTAGCAAAGGTAGCTCAAGAGGCTTCCGCCCAAGCTATTAGGTGTGATCAAAAAGTTTATCATGAATAGGTAGCTAAGGCAATCATAAGGCATGGATATAGTTTTTCATGGGTTGAGCACCAAGGAAATAGAGAAAATCATAAGGCAAAAGTAGATTGCCCGAAATTGCATGATAATTTGAAAAAGAAACTAAAAGATACTTTGCTTTCACTTCCAAGGCGATTTCTTTGACTTGTGATTTATGGATTTCTTGTCAAACTGATTTATATTTGTGTTTGACTGCCTATTATGTGGATTCAAATTGGAAGTTGCATAGTAAAGTCTTGAATTTCCGTCACTTGCAACCACCACACACTCGGTCCTATTTTACATGATATTGTGTTTCATTTGTTGCTAGATTGGGGCATTTAGCATAAGGTCTTTTCCATAACTTCGGACAATGTATCTAGTAATGATAGAATGCAAGATGATTTAAAATTCAAACTTCCGGACAAGGGGTCTTTGTTGAGTATTGAGGAATATTTTCATGTTCGATGTGCAACACATATTTTGAATCTAATTGTGAAAGATGGTTTGAAGACAATTGATGATTATGTGGCTAAGATTAGAGAAACTATAAAGTATGTCGAGGGATTGGAGAGTAGAAAATTGCATTTTAAGGCTTGCGTGGAACGAGTTAAGATTAAGGAAATCAAAACTTTATGGTTAGATGGAATTCAACATACTTTATGCTTGATAAGCCACTTATCTATCATTATAATTTTGGGGAGTTTTATTTCATTGATTCTTCTTATATGAGTTTTCCTTTGGATGATGAATGGGAAAAAGTTGCAAGAATTTATGAACTTTTTAGTCCTTTTTGTAAAATCACTAAAATGTTCTCTAGTAGTGAGTATCCAATGACAAATATGTACTTTGAAAATGTGTGGAAGATAGATATGTTCTTAAAAGAGCAATCGAAAATTAGTGATCAAGTGATTAAAGA